>CM060932.1:670655845-673155845 GCA_030765085.1 Allium cepa | reverse complement strand
ACTTCCGTGACATGATCATCTGTCTCTAATTCGTGAAAACCTCTTGGTGGTGCCTTCATTACAACATACCAATTAGAATTATCATTCTCTCTTGAATAAAAAACTTGTTTCGCTTGAGATGCAAGAATATATGGATCTCTTACAAATGAAGCTTGACTTTGATGTAAATTGACAAGAGTAAATCCGTCTTCAACATTCACCCCGTTTCCTATATTTACCTAATGACACTTAAATACGGGAATATAAAAAACATGATAGTTTAACAAGATTATATCAGTCACTTTCCCATAATAAGTGACCACATCGACTCTTTGATAAATATCTTTTGCACTTGCCCTACACATGGTAGTTGCATCATAAGTCACCCCATAATTTTGAGTTTCTCTCTCGATGTCTTCTGTGTGAAAACGTTGTCCGTTAATTACATACCCTTTATAGGACAATGCATTACTACTCGGACCAAAGGCAATCCATTTTAATATTTCATCGCTCGTTGAGTGAAAAGGTATCTACAAAAAATTCATTAAGTATAAATTTTGAAAAAAATGTTTTCTTGATAATGAAATGATAAATTAAAATTAAACTAACCTTTATTTTAATCCAATCGGAGAAATTATCTGTATGTTTTTTCCAAAGCAATGTAGCATTTTTTTCTAAACGCTTATCCAAATTTTGTAACTCCTCCAAATGCATACTGATGTTGAAAAAAATTGTTTTAAGTAATATTTAACGATATAATTTCACAAAAAAATAGAATCAAAATATAATATGTACTTACTCTAAATATGGTTCCACCGCAGTCATATTCATTAACACAGCCAAATGAGCAATATCTTTTTCATTAGATGACAATTCTATTGTCTTCGATTTCAAAAGTGGACGTCCTTCGAGTATCACATTGTTCTCGTAATCTTCATTTCGAACTTCCCTCTCCTCCATTTGTACTTTCTTTTTTAGAAATTCACCAAAAAATCTCATTGACTCTTCTACAAGATAAGATTCTGCAATAGAGCCTTCGGGTCGAGCATAATTCCTCACATAATCTTTAAGTGTTTTCATGTATCTTTCAAATGGGTACATCCAACGAAAATGAACTGGACCACACAATTGCGCTTCTCTTCCAAGATGAATTGTCAAATGTATCATTATAACAAAAAAAGAGGGTGGAAAATATCTTTCAAGCTCGCACAAAATTCCAGCAATCTCATCATCAAGATGTCGTAACTTCTGTTGTTCAAGAACACGTTGACATATTTTATTGAAAAAAGAACACAGACGGATTATTGTTGTTCTGACTTTCTTTGGAAGCAATCCTCTAATTGCAACGGATAACAATTGTTGCATTAGAACATGATAATCATGTGACTTCAAACCACTAACTTTGCAGTCTTCTAATGAAACAAATCTTTTGAAATTTGAGCAATAACCATCAGGACCCTTAAAATCATATAATCTTTTACAAAATAATTTTTTTCAGCCAAAGACAATGTATATGGAGCTGGTGGAAGATATGTTCTATTCCCACGAGGTTGTACATAAAGACTTTGTCGAATACCCCAATCCTCCAAATCCTTTCTAGAATTAGTTCCATCTTTCGATTTACTATCATGCAATATTGTGCCTAATAGGATTTCAGCAACATGTTTCTCAACATGCATTACATCTAAATTATGCCGCAAGGGAAGTTCCTATAAATATCAATAATATAACACTTCAATGAGATAAAAAAATTGTTGTTAGGCTAATGAGAAAAAGGTATAATTTAAATACTAACCTCCCAATATGGCAAATCAAAGAAGATTGATCTTTTTTTCCACCTTAATAGCTCATCTGGCTCATCATCTTTTCTATTGTGCTTACTCTTCCTCTTTTTACTTATTATCTTCTTATTCAACTTCATATTTAACTTCTTCTTGGTCTCCCGCTTTTTGGTTTCTCTATTCTTATCTTTTCCAAAAACATTTGGAAAGCCTTTCAAAATTACAGAAATGTTTCTTCCCGTGAGAATTCTAGGCTTGCTGCCATTCTCTACGGTGTTATCAAACCAAGTTTTTTGTTTCCTCCATGGATGTGAAGGATCTAGAAATCTTCTACGTCCCATATAAACAATCTTTCGACTATGTTTTAACCATCGATGATGCGTATTGACACCACATAATGGACAACCTTTTTCACCTTTCACACAACATCCTGCAAGATTTCCATAGGCCGGAAAGTCATTTATTGTCCATAGTAAAATTGCTCTTAAATTGAAAACGGTTCTACTAAACGCATCATAAATATCAATTCCATTATTCCATAAATGATTCAAGTCTTCTATCAATGGTGCCAAATATACATCTATATCATTTCCGGGTTGCTTTGGACCAGGAATTAGTAATATTAGCATAATATTTTCCTTCTTCATACACAACATAGGTGAGAGATTATATGTCACAAGCATGACTGGCCAGCAACTATATTTGGAGCTCATCGAACCAAATGGATTAACACCATCTGTGGCAAGACCAAGTCAAAGATTGCATGGGTCGGATGAAAATGATTTAAACCTCTCATCCACTACATTCCATGTTACAGAATCTACAGGGTGACGCATTTTTTCATCATTACTTTTATTAGTGAAATGCCACCTTAGGTCTTCTGCCATTTTTTGAGATCTATACATTCTCCTAAATCTTGGAATGATTGGAAAGTATCTCAACACTTTAGCTGGAACTCCTAGCATAATCTCCTTTGAGTCATCATTTATCTTCCATCTTGAAGAGTTGCATTTTGGACAACTATCTAAATCTTGGTACTCATTTCTGAAAAGGCAACAATCATTCTTACAGGCATGAATCTTTTCGAATCCCATGTCAAATACTTTGAGGAATTTCTTTACATCATATATAGTCTTAGGAAGTACATTATTCTTTGGTAACAACAACTGTAACAAGGCCAAAAGCTTATAAAACCCATTATCGGATAATCCGGTCTCGCATTTAAGATTGTACAAAGCAGTTATGGCAGATAGTTTAGTTTGATCTATGCAATCAGGATATAAAGGGGTTTCTGCATCTTCCAAATTTTTAACTAAATCATCCTCTCGTTTCTTCACATCCTCCTTTTCTTTATCATCGGAAAAAAAAGTAGTATTCAAAAAATCTTCATCTTCATACTGAATGGCTTTAAGTAAGTCATATGTATTATCCAACTTGATTTCGTTGCCTACATTGACTTGTTCGCCATGATTATACCAGCTACCGCTCTTGTACTTAAGATCCATCCCTCTTATAATCAAATGTTCAACGATAATGTCATCATGATGTCGACTAAGATTCCGACAATCCACACAAGGGCATAAAAGTTTCTCCACATTTCTTAACTTTCTCTTTGCAACACCAACAAAACACCTAGCCCCTTGCTCGTACTCCATAGTTGCTCTTCAATGAAAAATATGAAGACATAAATATTAATATTTAATATCAAATATATTTTTATTTTTGAAATTAAACATCATTTAAAATATTGTATTATCTATTTACCTGTGTAAATGAACCCAATCTTTTTCCATCAGCGTATATAATGTGGAAACAAGCAAGTTTCTACAATATGAAGCATATACATTAATAATCAAATATGTTGTGAAATGTTGTGTTATATAAATATGAATGATAGGAGATTGGAGTTTCTATATGATGATGTGAAATATGTTTGTATTTCTTACAAGGAAAGCAGAAAAGCAGGAAATAGAAATATCATCATGAATACTTATTTTAAAAGAAGACTGAAAATAGTATTACAGAGTCTATGCGTTGCAACTTTCAAAAATATTTTTTTTAAGGAAGGTCCTTTCAGGTTTGTGTAAGTCACATGCCCTACAAGTTGTTACATGCACTAAACTAACGAAAAATAAAAATGGAATTATAGAGTGATGCAATTTGCAGATGAAAAACAGGAGTGACTTCAACCTGGCTAGAAATTTGTATCCACATATTGTCGACTTTGTAATACGAGTTATGCAAAAAATAGCGAGCGATTGATTTTGTACACAGTATCATCTCCTACCTTTTATAATCAAATAGAGACGGTAACACAGGAATAAACCCTAACAGTAACTCGGAAATAGAAGTAATGACGTGCATGTAAGCTGAGAACAAATCCACAAACAATACTGGGGAAAATGACACGAAACAATAAGACTGTAGTTGATATTTCAGTTATGTTAACTAAACAACAAATACGTGCTTATGTGGCTGGCATTGAGACGAGTCGACCCCTAGCTAGGGATTTTATGCTCTATACATGTCAATATTGGCCTACATGCATGTTGAAAATAAACATAACTGCTGCAGCAAGGTATATTAGTGTATATGTTCTAATGGATTATACAGGATTAATGTATAAAATACACATTTGTTCCAAACATTAAATGCGCAAAAGAATTATACAAGGATTCATTTATTGTATAACTACGACTATTGTACATGTACATTACTACGTTCTTGATGTCTAATGTTTTTAAAGATGACCTACCTTCTGACCTACAAATATAAATTTCAAATGGCAACATTTTCTTAACTCTAACCGGAGAATCGCTTTTGTAGCTGCATTTTTATTTGCACTAGAGTGTTAAAAACTCTTAAAAGTTTTACTTACACTAGACTGTTAAAATCTCTTAAAAGTTTTACTTACACTCGACTGTTAAAAACAAATGATTATAATTAGGCCATTTTTACTTGCACCAGAGTGTTAAAACCTCTTAAAAGTTCTACTTGAACTAGACTGTTAAAAACAAATGATTATAACTATATCGTTTTTACTTACATCATAATACAAAAAACTCTTAAATTTTTTACTTATGTAGAGTGTTATAAACAGATAATTTTACTAGATCATTTTTACTTACATTTACTTCAGAATATATGCGTAGCAGAAAAAAACACAGAAAAATTCATCAGCACGTAAAATCAGTAAGCATAGAAAAATAAACACTGGAGCTGAATATAAAGTTATAAACACATAGTACTACCAATGTCGGGAATATAAAGTTATAAACATAGAGTGATATCACGTTGCTGATTAATGAAATATAGCAAAAATGAAAGAAATTATATGGAAAAGATGAACACAGAATTTAGACACAGGATCTAAAATTTGCAGTTATGAACTAGAAAACACAAGGAACTATAACAAGTTTTAACTAGTAATAAAATCACAGTGCAAGAATCAAGAACATGCTTTCCAACTACTGGAAAAGAAAAAAAAAACAAGAACTTAAAAAATGTATGTATGCAGGAATTTAACAAATAGAGAATTGAAATAGGAAGAAGAACAATATGAACTAATAATTGGAATAGAGTTTGTAACTAACAAATTAAGTGAACTAGCTAATGAGATTTATAAGGGAAGATACCGACTTAAAGAAATTGCAACAGAACTGAAAAAAATGAAGAACTAAAAGATTGAAGAAAAAGATAATTGTTCAGATTTTCCACACAACCAAAACTACAATATCGGTTCACCACTATACACACACACACTCAATCACTTTCAAAACATTTTTACTACCTAATACAACCAGACTACATGACTGCAACATTACTTTGTATCAGCATCTTGTCACATAAAGACTAAACACTAGATTTGATATTCAATAGCTATGATCATATATAACTTTGGGAATAAATGATTATTTCGGTGTTGGAAGTGAATACTCATAACGTGATTAACATAAATGAAATTTGCAGTTAAAAAAAGAAGCTACCCAGGCTTCAACCTAGAACCAAACTCAGAAATACCTTAATATAAACAATGCGTAGACATGACCAATCTAGACCAAAGTACTAGTAGATAATGAACATTACTGCTGGCCAACTGAAAAAAGAAAACCTACTGATAGTGCAATCCAACAAACCAGCAAAAAGAAATCCCCTAATCAGGTAAAACGCGCTTGATGTTGCCAACTCGTTAGATATTAAACATAAAAGGCAATTGAAATTAAAGAACAGCACAACTTTCCTGTCTTGGTCCAATTGGTGATATCAATAAGAACAATTACGTACAAACATTAATGATTTGTTCAGCTTGAAGTGTTCTATTCTTTGTGCAAACTAATAATTGGAAGAGAACTAAACAAATCAATGGCATAGTTTTCATTACGCAACTAGAAAAATAAAATCGAGCGCTCACCTCCTCTCGATGCTTCTTGAATACAGGGAACGCGGCTAGTTGAATAGAGTGGAACGCGGTCGCCTCTGCCCGTGAGAGGAGAGATCGGATGGAGATGGAGGAAAATCGGCCGTGAGAGGAGAGATCGAATTTAGGGTTGGAAATTTGGAAATAAATCGATTAAAACAACGTCTGGCAGGGAAATGAAGCGTGATGGAGGGAAATGTATATTTGGGGCGGGCTCTCTTTTGCAAAGCGTTACTTAGGTTTTGGGTTAGCAAATTGATTAAGTCATTAGAGAGTTGGATGAGAGTTAACCACATTAATAGCGCTTTACCATATCGAGCTATCTATTGGCGTAATAAATAGTGAATTTTGTTGTAGTGAATGATAATAATTTAATATTAGCATTCCTAACATCCAACCAACCATATATTAGCTAAAATAGTTTACAAAAACTTTTTCTTTTATATACATAAATAATTTGAGTAAAATTATTTCATTTACCCTATTTTAAAACAATACCATGTTGGTATATCTTGTTTAAGAGTTTAGAGACTCCTATCGATGGCATGGCTTCCCACACATCGACCAGAATCCATAAAAACTGAACTGATAAGTCAACACAAAAAAAAAATTATATTCACTAAAAAATATGCGCTCATATCTATTATTACACTCAAACTCATTCTAGAGTACTACAAACTCTACTCTATGAGTAATTCCCACCAGAGCCAAGCTTATCACCAACCTAAGCTCCGATACCCCTGTAACAACCCGCAAACCTGTACCCTTAAGTCAACACCATTTTCCAACACATCAACTCAAGGTGAACGAAAATACGAACCGTAAGGGTAAAAGAAGAAGTAGATAGAAGAAGAGAAAACAAAACAACATCAGAATCTTACCATCGCATCGGAATAAAATATAATAGATAATAACAGATCTTTCACAAAAGAGAACTATATCTGTTTTATACATACGTCTTCAGAATACATCATCAGAGTTCAACAACATCAATAACATACAACTGGAGAGTCATATAAACTTATCCGCAAAAATGAATACACAGCGGAATAATAATCAAGAACGGAAGTACGTATCGCCATCCAGCTCGTCTCCAGAGCTCCACAGCATCATATCTTGTATTCTATAATACTCGGTCTGACCCGAGCATTATAGTTAAATAACACCCGAGCCAGTCTGGAAAACCAGCGTGAGAAAACCACACTCAAATTGATTATTAAAGTTTCAAAACTATTTTATAAACAAAAGCATCTCATAAGACCATGCCACAAATAAACATGTCGGGTTTTTGCCTTACGATAGCTAAAACATTTCTTATCAAAATCCTCTGATATTATAATAGTGTCTATATAAAAATATTTATTCAAATAGCCGTAGTTGTTTCATTAATTAAATTCCAGCTACTAGCCATAGTCGTGGGTAACACAAACAAAAAAAACCATAAAAGGCACATAGGGAGAATGGATTTCCAACTAATGACTAGGCACTGGGGTACCACCTGTCACAGTACGTGGCCTAGATCACTGTACCGAGGATTATTCCCAATATCTTGCAACACAAGACTGAGACTACCCCTTACTGGATAATCCCGAGTAAGAACACCCCACGGTTAGGATCAGCAACCGCCCACAAAGTCGAAATAAAAAGGGAATCTAGACAGGGATGACCTCACCCTAATGGGTGCTACCCACTTAGCCTTGCTGCATAACCCCTGATTTTCAGTCATTCCCTGTTGATGAGGCTCGAGGCTAAGCGTTACCTTTTTAGAACATATCGCTTCAAATGCTCATCGCCCACCTGACGATTTTCTGAAAGCATTCATCCATACAAGTCCGTCCCGGGTTTGAACGGAACCGAAGGCACTACTCCTACTACATCCATTTTAGAATCATCCTCAGGATTAATATCGACTAGCCCTTGCACTTCGTTGCTCCACCTTCGAATCCAAACTCTTGTTTTCCACACGAAAACATTCAAACCGGATCGAAATGGTTTTCAGGAAATAAATCCCGAACCCGGTCTCTTTGAAACGATCAACGCACTGGCCAATGTTGATAGCCGGTTATTTAACTATCAATTAAAATTCACAAACAACCATCAAACAATAAATAATGTCACCAAATTATTTATTAATCTCAAAATATCTTCACAAGATATATTTCCATTTTCAACCCTTTTTTTGAAAATAGTTTCCAAACCATACTCTTCTCATGGGGTAAATTCCCAATTATATATTTCCACTGAAAACACCAAGTACAAAGCTTTAGATTTTTAAAATAATAAAAAAAACACTTTATTATAAAATATACTTTAACATCTAAATTGAAAACTAATTCAATACTTTATTAAAAATATATACTTTATGAATATTAAAATGAGGTTACTTTATAAAATATAAAACTAGATTTTCTATTTTTAGAAAAAAATACCAAGTCACCATAAAATAATTACTACGATAATAGATTTGAAAAATACTTACTTTAGAATTTAAACATTTAGAAATAATAAATTCTCTAAAACATGCCTTTTTTTTTAAAAAACAACATTAAAACTTTTAACTTATATTTAATAATTTGCTTTGAAAATGTACTTGGCTATCTAGGGAAATACGCTTCTTTTTCACATATTTTAAAAATAAATTACTATTTATTTTTAAACAAATTTACCCTTTCCCTTAATAAATTCCCACCGTGAATTTATTCTTCCAAATATCCATTGATATATTGCTTTGCTTTTATAAACCAAGTTTATAAGTTTCATAGACTGAACTTCCTTTTAAAATTCTGATTCCCAATTTACTCCATTTGAAATAAATTTATTTACTTACATAATTTATTTCAAAATCCATTAACTTTAAATTTTATTCCCTAATTATGATTTAAAATCTTTTTAACTGAAAACACCAATTGCTGATTTCCCAAATTTCTTTTTTATCCTTTCAAATAAATTTAAACCTTGAATTTAAAATAAATTCTTTTATTCCTTTAAATAGCATCACTTAAGTTTTAAAATTTATGATTACTCTGTTTATTCAAAATCCCTTTTTCCATACTCGAAACTAAGTTATTAGAATTTTGAAACCACTTTCATTATTTTCCAATTCATTCTTAAATTTATTCAAATTCTCTATAATGATTTTACTTCAAAATTCACTCTTTTATTTACTTTTCAAAAATCCAATTCTATATATTTTGATAACTGAGTGTACCGAAATATTTTCAAAAATCCAATAATATATATATACTACTATATATAATATAGCACATCAAATCAATTCAATCATTCAACCAATTATTTAAATTTAACCATTTAAATTTAAAGTAAAACCCAGATGAGTGAGATTAACTTACCTTTGACTCCTGTATTGCAACCCACTACCAATCTGTCTTACTTCTTTTTTGATTCTGACCTTGTATAAATATTTATACGGTTTATTAATGTCTAAATAAATTGAACAATTAATCCCTATAGATCTAATTAACTAATTATTTAATTTAAAAATAAACCCCTTTAAATAAATTAATTAATTAACCATTCAATTTTAACTAAATAATTATTATTATTTTAAGGAAACCACAATTATTCTCAAAATAAATAAATAAATAAATAAACAACAGACTTCAAAAATCTAACTTTTACAAATTCCTCAAACATTGAAAATCCCTATATTTTTTCCAAATCTAATGAAAAAATTAATTTCTAAAAGTCAACAGATTAACTCAAGTTTTTAGACTTGAGTACTATAATTTTAAAAATGCTCAAAATAAAATTTCCATTGCATAACAATTTTATAAATTTGTGTGTATATATATATATATCCCTATAAATATTGTTATCTATGTATATATATTTAAATTAACCAGCACGTTAAATTCTGTGTAACTTTATATCAGATCAATGTTTAAAAAAACATAACAGCTAAATAATTTTCTGATTATATATATTTTAGTAAATTTTAATAAAAACAGCCTATACCTTACTGTGACTATTTTGTTTTCTTCTCTGCTTCAATAAATATGTATAAATAAAAAAATAAAATAAAATCTGCAAATATCTACTTTACAGCCTTAAAGAGAATCCAGATTGTTGCCTGAGTCAGCCTGACATCAGAACGAGATCGCGACGAATCGTGACAACTGCCTGGCCTTGTTTGCTAAAGCACAATGTCGCATAGCCCAATGCTCCACCGAGCTCCTCCAAACTCCGCCTAGAGATGCACCTACCCTTGACAATACCAAGACCCACCACCATCCCTCGACTGGAAGGCCACAAAGTCGAAATCCTATCCCTAGTCGAACAGTTGCGTAAACCACAGTCGAGCTTGAAAAACATATAGCCGAGATGAGTTCGAATCAAGAAGGTGGATACGAGATTTAATTTTCGAAGCTTTGCTCGAACCCTTTACTCGACTGAGCTTCGGCCATTCCCATTTTATTTGAACGAAATCGTTAAATTTCAAATTCATTTGAACTGGAGAGGGGAAAATCTTCGGTCATTATTTGAGATTGTTTTCATTTCTTTTTTCTGCTCAATTGAAGGAGGTAGGACAAGATCTAGTGACTGAAAAGCTGAGGGTAGTGTATACCAGGAGGGAGACAAGATGAGATGGTTGCGTGTTTGAACAGGGAAACAGTGTTTTGAAAAAGTGCTGATGGTGAAAGAATTTAGGCTGAAGGAAATACGACTGGTCAGAATATAATATATTTGAATTTAAATTTAAATCTTCTCGATTTACGTAGCCTAAAATCACGAACTCCTATCGGGGCGTGCCGCTAGGCATTTATAACGTTATATCCCTATTCCGAACGTAATGGAAAAGGTTTCGAGTCCTAATTTGATCGTATGGAGAAAATAGCTTTTTGAACCCAGTTATTAAAATTTTCGATATAGATTTGAACGCGTTTATCTACCGTACGGCCAAACAATCACTCCAAACACTACGAAAATTAAAATCCGATAATAATACAATATTATGGATCAAATGGATCTAGTTTCGTCGGTTTTCGAGACTGTGCCGTGGAAGGCTATTTTTAAATTCAATTTAAACGATAAAATTTCAAAACTTAACAAATCACTTCCTAATTCAATTTTAAAAGCTTTTATTATCTTCAAAACTATCAATATAAATTTCACAAGCCTTCAAATTATTTTTAACTGGCTTAAACTCCAGATTCAACATTTCACCCAACTTCAAATTATTTAATTTAATAATTTAATTATCAAATAAATAATGATATTTGAATTCAAGTTAAAATTAACTTTTAAATATTTAAAATCAATTAAATAATCCGATTTCAATCATCCGAAAATTCTTGGTCGTCACAATTTCAATTCCAAATCTTTTATACAAAAGATACACCTTTAAGATCCTCTTCAAATTGAAAACAAAGTTCACCAATTTTTAACAAAGATTCATTCGTAGCTTTCAAAATAATTCCATTTCAAACTTGAAATCTTTTCAACACAAACTAGAATTTCTTTCGTTATATGAAAGCCATTATCATTTGAAAAGAAATTCTTTTTGTTTCGAAAAAATCCGATCAAATATGCACAAGTTATAGCTTTTAAAGTATAAAACTTGGGTTAAATTTAAATTCCCAAAATAATAATTTTTTTAAAATACTTTAAAATGGTTTTAAAATACACACACACACACACATTATATAACTCGTATAAACCTTTCAAACCAAATTTCCAAAATGATTTCAAAACTTAAACAATATATATATATATATATATATATATATTATTCAAACCAAATTTCAATTTCAAAACTTCCCTTTCAAAGGCTTTTCATATTCAATTAAATTCCATTTCCAAAACCATTTGGATTCAAAATTCAACTCTAAAACCATTTCATTAAATTCAAATATTCGTGACTTAACCGAATCCTCGTGCAATCCATATTTATGTGTGTACGGTGCAGTCCAGGGTTTTTACACAATATTGCAACATCATCAATCTTCATAGATTCAAGCATAGCAATATCGATAAGCGGTATAATCCTATAACGCTTATCTTTATTCACAGATTCACAAATGAATAATACAAATTCATCATAAATAAATAAATTACATTCAAAGATCAAATCAAAACAATTCATGTAACGAATCATCATACATCAAGGATATCAACAATTCAACATTCAATAGAATCCAAACATCTATAAGTAAGATTAATTAATCAACTGATAATTTAAACCAGATTTATTACTTATGAATAAATCACTAATTCTGATCAATTAACGTTAATTAATTTCAAATCATTTTGATTAATTATTCTTTATTCATTTATTAATTAACCATTAATAATAAATTAATCAACCTTTAATCATTAAATAATTAACCTTTAATTATTTAATTATCCTTTAATTAACTATCCTTAATTAAATTAATTAAATAACACTTAACTACTAAATCATCCCTTAATCACTTTCATTAATTAATTATCCTTTAATTAATTAATCGTCCTTAAATTAATTAACTTAATTAATTATTCACATAATTAATTATCCTTTAATTAATTATTGTCCAATCACTTGATTAATCAACCTTTAATCATCAATTAATTAATTTTAATTAGGAAATTATCTTTAACAAATTAGTTACCCTTTAATTACTCATCATAAATTAAAATAAACCCTTAATTAATTTCATTAAACAGTTATCATTTAATTACTTCATTAAGCAATTATCATTTAATCATTTACATTAATAGCTAATTTAAATCCTTTAAATTGATTTCATAATTAACTTGACCATTAATCATTAATAAATTAATTAGTCTTTGATTATCCAAGGCCTTAATTAACTTAAGATAAACCACTTATCTTAATTACTTACTAAATCAAATAATTTTTTTTGAAAACACTTAAAGATTTTAATTAAACAATTATCCCTAAACATAATTATTTTAAAAACAAAGAAATTTTCAAACATTTACTTTAACACTCAATCTTTGAAACTTGTCTTAATAACTGCTTGAAACTTGTATATTTTCTACTTGCTTTGAAACTTAAAAAAATTTCTTTATTTTAAAACTTTGATATGTAACGATCCCCTTTTTGAGTCGAATTTAAATTGGTAATTTTAATAAATTTTTGATTAGATTGTGAATTAAGTTGAATTTTTTTCCAAAAATAAAATGAGATATTTGTTTGTTTATATATAAATTGATTTTAAATTGAAATTTGGATTTGAGATTCAAATATAAATATATTGAGATACAAATTGGATTAAAACTATATTTTAAAATTAATAAGAATTTGTTTTCTAATTATAATATATATGTGTGTGTGTGTATACATATATATATATATACACATATTTGGAAATTTTATTTTGAGTTCCAAAGGCTACTTAAAAGTTAAATTTGATGTTTCAAATTATATATATGCCTTGTGATTTGAAAAGTGATCATTTGAATTTAATATAAATAAATATAATAAGTATGATTACATAAGAAAAAAAGAAATGATTCATAAATTTACTAACCTAAGGGTTTAAAACATAAAAAGGATTGTTTAGGACATTTGTTAGATAATAGGAACATGCAAATTAACATGTGTTAGTTGTATTTACAAGTGGCAAAAAAAAATTTTCTTCTTTTAAATTGAATTTATAAATATGTTTAAAAAAGAAGAAACCTGGCTACTTCATTTCTCAGCTCAAAACTTCTCATATTTCCATCCTCTTCTCTAAGTTCTTCATCGTCTTTCAAAAACAAAGATCAAAACAACTACAACCTAGAAAAAAAAGCAATTCAAAACCAAACCAAAGAAAATCAAAACTGCAATTCAACATAGAATCAAACGCAAGCTTCTGATTTAAATCCAAGATTAGATTAAAATATTCTGAAAGAAGTAAGCAAAATTTCAAATTTCTTCAAACCTGGAAGTTTCAAAACCTGGGAAAACAGGAAAAAGAAATCAAAGAATAAGATCAAACAACAAAAGCCTAAAACAAGCATAGATTCAACAAATTCATGTAGCAAAGCAAATTTAAACAATATCAAGACCAAAATCATGCTACACAGATCAACTACCTACTCCAACCAATCAGATCCCAGTTTCAGTTTTCAAAATCTAAAAGCTTCTATGTTCTTCCCAACTACAGGTGAGAAAACTCACTTATCTCTGCTTTGATGTTTGATATTGATGTTTGAATATGTTATGAAATGTTGCCTAGCTGTTGAATATGCTCGCATGTTGTATACATACATACATACATACATACATACATACATACATACATACATATATATATATATATATATATATATATTATGAATCAAATTGTGTGTATACAACCATATGTGTCTGTTCTTATATTTACACGCATGAAACTTTATGCAAAAAATTCACATCTTACAATCTATACAAATTCGGGTTATGGTGACTAAAGAGAAGATGATTTAAACAGGATACTATCAATGTTAAAATTAGATCCAAGCTTTTATATTGAGTAATTAACTCGAAAATAGGAAAATCAGTGGAAAAATCAAGTATAAGTAAAAACTTGACGATCAAAATTTTGAATTTGGGTTTCACCATTAGATTAGTTATGGAAAATTATGAATTTTAATAGTAAATTATAGATTTTTAAGATTGTAATAAGAGAGGGATTTTGAGATGTTCTGAATTGGGTTTTTCACCAATTCCCAATGATTGGTGGCGAAGTGATCATCGGGGTTAATGTTGGTGATGGTCGGAGGGCTTGTGGTCACTGGAAAAATGCAACTTGAATTTATTATTGATAGAGGCGACTTGGGGACGATGAACTAGGGTTTTCTAACCCATTTTGTTTCGATAGAAAACACGACGTTTTCGTCAACCACTGTGGATCGGAGGCGATTGCTCCTAAGGGAAAAGGTTTATGGATCATCGGAGCAGTTGTGGCCGGTGTCGTATGGATTATGGCGTTGTCACGAGGTGGAGAGAAGAGGATGTTCGTCAGCAAGATTTGGTCAAAGTTGAGTTGAAAAGATCGATTTCAAATTCAACGTTATTGTGGCGACCTAGGTATTCGTGATGGATGAGGATGAGTTCTTCGACGTGCCGGAGGTTGTCGCATTGGCCGGAGAAACGGTGAACAATGGTGCATGTGCACAGTGCTTGGATGGTGTCAGTGGATAAGAAGCTGAGGAAGAAGGGTTTATCCCAAAGTATAGGTCAGGGAAATGTGCGACTGGCTCGGGGGTTGATGCGAGCAATTTTTTTTGTTATACCAGGGATTAAGATAAGAAGAAGAAAAAAAATTTCTACGTTTTAAAATAAAGGTTTGGGTTTGACTCGGGGGAAGGCTCGAAGTAAATAGGCCTGTGTCTCGGGTGATGCTCGAGGAGGACTTAGTGTAATTTAAAAATAGTTTTCAAGTTTTAAAATAATTTAATTTACACCTCGTTCTTAAATAATTTTCTTTTAGATATAATAAATATTTTATTTAACGTTTGATTTATGAAATTTATATAAATTGTTTAACTTGAATTTATAAGTTATCTTAAAAATTTAATTTGGGAATGTAAAGTTAATCGAAAAAAGAAATGTGTTTTTAGATGTAAATTAACTTAATTAATTTATGAAATTATAATAATTTTGTTTTCATGGATTAAAGGTTTAAAGATTAAATGTTTACAAAGATAATTGATGAATAATTACTTTGTGTAATTTAATTAAAGATAATTACTTTGTGTAATTAGTTTAAGGAAAATTAATTATCATCATTAAATGAAAGAATTATTAATGTAATTGATTTAAAGTATTTATCAATTAAGGTTAATTAATTAAGTAATTAATAATTAACCAATTTATATTAAAGGTTATCTAATTTATAACAAGTGATTAAAGGATGATTAATTACTTAAAGCTAATTACATAATTATAAGTAATTAATTAATGATTAATAATTAATTTATCAAGTGATAATTAATTTATGATTTATTAATATAAGTGATTAGGATAATCACTTATTGTAATTAATTAGGATAATCACTTATTGTAATTAATTAGGATAATTAATTAACAGATAATTAATTAAAGAGTTAATTAATTGTTGTGGTAAATTAAGATTAATTTACTAATTAAAGATAATTACTTAATGAAAGTAATCAAAGGTTAATTACTTAATTAAAGTAATTAATAAGAAGATAATTAATTTAATGTTTTTATTTAAGGAATAATTAATTAAGTAAAGGTAATTAATTTAGATAAATAATTAAGGTTAATTAATTTCATTAATTGATATCAAATGATTTGTAATTAATTAGTCAAGATTTGATAATTAATTCATAAGTAATTAATTTAATTGGAAATTAAATTGAATTAATTAGGATTTGAATAATTAATTAATCCTGTTCATAAATGATTTTTGAATGCTTGGATTGCTTATGAATGTTTGTATTGTATGAAATGCCTTTAATTGATTGTTATCTCTGGACTGTAACATTCTATTTTGTGAATTGAGCTGTGTGTAATTTATTTATTTACTTTATCTGTGATACATTTATTTGTGAATCTTTGAATGAAGGTAAGCGTTATAGGAATATATCGCTTATCAATATTGATACGATTGAATCTGTGATGATTGATGGTGTTGCACTATTGTGTTAAACCCCTTGACTACACCATACACACACAAATATGGATTTGCACGAGGAAATTGGTTATGTAATAGATTTTTGAAATGTTTTTAAAGTTGAATTTTGAATCCAAATGGTTTTGGAAATGGAATTGGATTAAATATGAAAAGCTTTTGAAAAGGAGTTTTAAAGATAAAAGTTATTTTGAATAACTTGAAAAAGTTTTGAAATTTAAATAATTTGATTTGAATTTGAATTCAAGACTTGAAATTGAAATATGTATTTGGAAATTATGATTTAAAAAGGTTATAAAAGTTATAAATGTGTTTATATGGGTTTTAAAACCATTTTAAAAGTTTTGTTTCGGGATTTTAATTTAATCCAAGTTTTATACTTGAAGGGCTGTAACATGTGCAAATGTAATCGAATTTTTCCAAAACGAGAACTATTTGTTTCTAAACAATAATAGCTTTCATATAAAGAAAAGGTTTTTAATTGGTGTTGAAAGATTTCAAATTTGAAAAGGAGAATAGTTTTGAAAAACCATGAATAAATATTGTGGAAGATTGGTGAAATTTGTGAAATGAATCGTTTTGTTTAAAAAGATTTAAAATGGTATTTTTGTTTAAACCATTTGTTTTGGGTAATAAGTTTTGATTTAATTGAGATCCCATTATCCATTGGTTTTTAAATATTGCACTCATTATTCGGTTTAGCCGGGAGAGGAACTTGTGTCATATAACCCATTCTGAATAGTGATACGATGTTATGGATTGCATTTGAAGACCGGTGGTGAAGACCAAATATTTTCGAAAGTGAAAGTATAACTCGTCGAATGTCTCTGCACCGACTTATCCCCGGTATAGAGATTTGATCATCCTTTGTGATGGGGAGTCGGGGCATGATTCTGGATTATTCGGATTTGCAAGGGCTTCTTTGTGAAGTGCCCACGGTTCTGTTCGAACCCGGAACAGACTTGTATGGATGTGTTCCTAACATTACATTTTGAGATGTAAAGCTGGTTTCTATCAAATACATTTCTGTTTGGTGGTGGAGATTTATTCTCTTAGCTTAACACCCTTCTTTGAGACGTACGAGCTCAGAGGTTATGTAGTTGATAGTTACTAGTGATACATTCCCAATTTGGTAATGTGGCATACGAAGTGCTGCTGAACATATGTTTATCGAAGCATTGCTTTTATGTAAAGCGTAGCTTTGTGGATGTGACTTCGTCGAGCCTCACAATCCAGTAATGGTCGAAACAGGAATGGTGGCGGTAAGGTTATTTGAGGGTAGCGCCCCCTGAGGGTATGTCATTTCCTTCTGGATTATGAGTGGTATCATGGTATGGAGCCCAGGTACTTAGCTTTGTGGTTGCTGAAAAACTTGTTGCTTTGTGGTTGTTGGTTGATAGGCGCCTCAGATAAAGGTTGGTAACGACCGGGGGGTGGCACACATGTCAGTACTTACCTAGATACAGAGGTAAACCCGGCCTTGTATAGCAGAGATAAGGTTAGGTTCTCGGGGACGTCCCTCCAAAGGCGTTCCATTTTGTGTGGGAAGTTCCTTTTCCTGACCATTTGTTGGAAATCCAATCATCCAATACGAGCCCTTTACGGTTTTAGTCGTATAACCTACCATTTACTTATGGTGGTCACCACTGTTTAGATGGTAGCTATAGTAGGCATAGTTCGAAATGTCTACGCTGGCTAAGATTAATATTATACTTACGAAAGGTTTTCTATACTATGCACAAATAATAATATCAAAAGGTTTTTGCGTATCAAGCATGTTTGACTATCATAAGGAGAAATCTCCTCTAATTATGCGTTTGCATTGTGTGTGTGGTGGGAGGTCTTATGGTAGTTTCATTTTTAAAAAGCATATCGATTTTCTTTTATAAACTGTTTTATTTTCAAACAACTTTTTTTGTTTGCTCATACCAGTCCCATGACTGACCTGGAGTTTATTGTTCCCTTCCTAAACTCTCGTTGCCCATAATTTTCCATACGGGCGGTCTAGAGTTGGGTTTTTCAGATAGTCAAATAATAGGTGTAGATTCGATAACATCCAATCTCTGGATATTGGCAATCGCATTTGGATCGAGTTGCTTCACTTCGGCATTGATGGTAGTTCGCGCTTTATGGTATGGAGCCTTTCTAGCTTTGGAGCGTTAGCAATGGATTCGCTAGATATTGGAATCTCGCTGTCTTATTTGGAATCCTATTGGAGTTATCTTTCCGCTATCAATGGTTGCAAAGTCTAGACCATCTTCTTGTGTTGTCTTCCGCTGTTGTATATCTTTTGGCTCTGTTTTGTGTTGATATCCTGTTGTATCATATTCTATCAGATATTGTATCTATTATGTATCAATGATATTACTCTTTTTCTTCCGCTGTGTTGTTATACTTAATGTGTTATAAGCTATGGCACGAATCATATTTCAACAGTTGAATCTGCGGTATTCGAGTACAAGGAAGTACGGGTGTCGATTTTCGAACGTTGAAATCTAGACCGTGTCTATTTGGTATCAGAGATAAAGGATTAAACATTAGCTCAGGAGTATGACACATTAAGTAACTCATTGGAGATAGGGTGAAGTATGTCCTAGAATGAGTATATCCTTAAGATATCCGTCTGCATGCCTCTGTAAGTCTCTTACTATCCACTGATAGTGAGTATGAGTGCAAGAAGAGGACGAGAAAGGGGACAGGGGAGTGCCACTACAAATGGTCGATATCCTGCAACAACAAGGAAACATTTCTTCTCAATCTCCTTTGATCCGGATTCAAATTCTTTGATTGTCTTTGAGGCAACTCAAGGAAGTAGCTTTGATGTGGTGATTGCCCTATGAATTGCGTAGATAAGTTCTTAATTCATATTGTCTTCATCAAATTTCTATCAGCTTTTCGTTTTTTTAAACTTTAACGAAATTGAAATTTTTATTGAAATAAATTGATAAATTAAAAAAATGAAGTTAAATATGAAGATTTATATTGATAAAACGATTACGATTAAAACCAAATTTAGAATTCTATTGTAATTTCTTGTGAGTATCAAAGTCCGGAAATGGATAAGTTAATATATACTTTGGGATATTCCGACCTGAGTTTGGAATCCATAGCTAGTGTTTGAGAATTGTGGAAGATTGATTCTATTTGTCTGTTCTTTTAGGTCTAGATATATTCTACGAGTGGTTAGTTATCCTTTGAACTAACCAAATACCCCTGCATATTTCATAGATTTAGATGACCCGAGTATTTCGTACAAGTGTTGAATGAGTTTGTTCTCATATCTATTATGATATTCTGATTTGGTAAGACAAATGTAGAATAAATATTCAGTTTAGTCTGGTGAACCATTTCTCTATGTTTTCATCTATCCTTTGCTGTTTCCTTGGCGAATTTCGAGGATGAAATTTTCTTAAGAGGGGGAATCTTTAACGATCCCATTTTTGAGTCGAATCTAAATTGGTAATTTAAATAAAATTATGATTAGATTGTGAATTAAGTTGAATTTTTTTCCAAAAATAAAATGAGATATTTGTTTATTTATATATAAATTGATTTTAAATTGAAATTTGGATTTGAGTTTCAAATATAAATATATTGAGATATAAACTGGATTTAAAACTATATTTTAAAATTAATAAGAATTTGTTTCCTAATTATAATATATATGTATATATATCTATATACAAATTTGGAAATTTTATTTTGAATTCCAAAGGCTATATAAAAGTTAAATCTGATGTTTCAAAATATATATATGCCTTATGATTTGAAAATTTATAATTTGAATTTGATAAAAATAAATATAATAAGTATGATTACTTAAGGAAAAAAAGAAATGATTCATAAATTTACTAACCTAAGGGTTTAAAACATAAGAAGGATTGTTTAGGACATTTGTTAGATAATAGGAACATGCAAATTAACATGTGTTAGTTGTATTTAAAAGTGGCAAAAAATTTTTTTATTCTTTTAAATTGAATTTATAAATATGTTTTAAAAAAGAAGAAACCTGGATACTTCATTTATCAGCTCAAAACTTCTCATATTTCCATCCTCTTCTCTAAGTTCTTCATCATCTTTCAAAAATAAATATCAAAACAACTACAACCTAGAAAATAAAAAGCAATTCAAAACCATGTTAGTCCTTAAGATGATGGTTTTGATGACAACAACCTTAGAATAAGATTATAAAATATAAATACTAACATTATAGTTTAGATATATATGTATATGAAGGATCTAACTATGAAGGTACCAAGAATGAAGACTGTACAGTATAGAGATTTAAGATATCAAGACTGAAGACTCATGAGTATCAAGAATATCAAGAGTTCAAGATTTCAATAATAAGTAATTTAATTAGGAATTTTGTTAAAACTCCTAGAAAAGCACTGGCATCTTAAAATCCAATTTATTCGTGGGATGGAATCCACTTCGAGCTTGTTAAAGGGATGGAATCCTAAATAGGATGGAACCTACGAAAAATCTAGTGGAACATTGTTTTGTATCTGCTAACCTTTTATTCAAATGATTTTACGAAATTATATCTTGTTTTCAAAATGATTTCAAAACTTTCCTTTTTAAAAAATCAAAAGCATCTATCCTAATTTTAAATACTTTTAGCCTCAAAATAATCTTTATTTTCAAAATCAAATTATTCTTAGCTTTAAACTATCTTTTAATAATAATATATTTAACTTTTAATATTTGTACTTAGATTAAATATTAAATTATAGTAAAATTTTATAAATATGTACCAAATATTATTCTCTATATTTACTTATGTATTTTAACTATAATTAAGTATATTTATAAAGTTTAAAATAGTTTTAATACAAGATGAAAGTTATTTTCAAAGAAAAAATAATTATCAAAATTTTCTTAGGCATGTCGACATCCTCAAGTACCCCATGTCAACATGGTAGCAGTTTATTTCAAAATTTTGAATTTCAAAGGAAGTGTCCATTTGTCATATCCTTTCACGAATGGACATGGCTGTTGTTCTACTGTAAATAGGGGTAGTTTTAAACGAACTTTCATTCATATTTTCTCTAATTTCACTCCTCTTCTTCTTCCACATTTCTTTGTACACATTTTTACCATTACTCTGCCGAAATCAACATTGAATCTAACTAGATCATCTCTGGTTTGACTCTCTACCACTATCTCAACAAGATCTCAGTGCTATTCAAAGTCATAGGCTTCTTGTAATAAACTAAGTGAGATAAGGTGTGATTGTAGCCTGTGAAACCAGTCAATTGAGAAAAGGTGTGATTGTAGCCTTGGAAATCAATTGGGTGAACTTGTTGCCCGTGAAATCAAGTATCTCTACCCAGAGGATTGTGAATCTGGAGTGGTGTACTTCATGGCCTTGAAATCGAGGGTGTAATTGTACAATTTCTTTTGAAAGGAAATCTTTACTTGTGTGCGAGACTGGTTGTAGGGTAACTCCAAACCAGTATAAAATCCGGTGTGTTCTTTCCTTTATTGCTTTTACTTTATTTCTGCATCTGTGTTTGATTCTGTGATCATATCTGTGTCTAAATATTGCATACATTTTTGTTCAAATTAACAAAAACTCAAAAGGATTTAATAATTCCTTTGAACACTATTCACACCCCTCTAGTGTTAATCCTAGCCTTAAGATTCGTATTCCGCATTTCTCACATTTGGTATCAGAGCAAGATTGTCAAAGTTTCATAATATGATTTTTGAAAAAGTATTTAAAATGGCTATGTTTGAAAAACTTTTTAACACTAGTTTAGAAATATTCAGATCATCATTGTCTCTTGAGTCTGCATATAATCAATATTAAAATTCAAGTTGTCTACCAAAACTATATGCTGTGTAGGAAACATGCTTTATGGGTGTTGAGGAATCAATCCACAATGGGCAAATTGTGCAGATCAAAAAGAATAAATGGATACTTGATAGTGGATGTTCTAGACACATGACTAGAAATCCAGATATGCTGAATGATATAATATACAAAAAAGGAGGACTAGTTAACTTTGGAGATAATTCAAAAGGATATATGATTGGCATCGGCAAAGTCGGTAACTTTGAAACTCCTATCATTACTAATGTTTTACTGGTTAAGAATCTGAAACATAATCTGCTAAGTATTAGTCAACTTTGCGATAAAAGATATAAAATCAAATTTGAAAAAGATAAGTGTCACATTGAAGATAATAATTCAACCATAATATTTGAGGGAATCAGGAAAAAGAATATTTATATTATTAGTATGAAAGTCTCAAATGATAATTTATGTCTTTTGGCAAATACAAGTGACCCATGGATTTGGCATAAGAGATTTGGACATTTTAATTTCAAACTCTTATCTAGACTGTCAAAACATGATCTAATAAGATGTCTCCCTAAAATGAATTTTAAAGTAGATAGTCTATGTGATGCATGTTAATTAGAAAAACTTAGAAAAAGTTCCTTTAAATTAAAAGATATGATTTCAACTTCAAAACCTCTTGAATTACTTCACCTTGATTTATTTGGTCCATCTCAAATTCTATCAATAAATCATACTAAATATGTTTTTGTAATTGTAGATGATTATTCTAAATTTACATGGACAATATTTTTGAAACATAAAAGTGATACTTTTGAATGTTTTAAGAACTTTAAAAAAAGGATTCAAAATCAACTTTCTCTAAAAATTATAATCATCCGTCGTGAGCATGGTGGTGAATTTGAAAATGAAAAGTTTGAAGAATTCTGCAATAAAAAGGGAATAACTCACAATTTTTCATTTTCAAGAACTCCCAACAAAACGGAGTAGTAGAACGTAAAAATAGGATGATTCAAGAGTGTGGGAGAACTATGCTTTTAGATAGTAAATTACCAAAGTATTTTTGGGCAGAAGCAGTTACTACCGCCTGTTATATTTTAAATAGAATTTTAATTAGACCTTTAACTGATAAGACATCTTATGAACTTCTTTACAGAAAGAAACCTAAGGTATCTTATTTTAGAATTTTTGGAAGTAAATGTTTTATTTTAGATACAAAAGATAACTAGATAAATTTGATCCTAAATCCGACAAAGGTATCTTTATCGGATATTGCAATAGAAGTAAAGCGTAAAAAGTGTTTAATTTAAGAACTAACACCATCGAAGAAACAATGCATGTTTCATTCAATGAAAATCTCAAATTTTTTGAAGATACAGACGATGAAGAGGATTTAATAACTCAGAATCAATAGTCAGCTGAAACTAATAATGAAACTAATCATCCTAATAAAAGAATTAAACTTTTAAAAGATCATCCTATAGAAAATATACTAGGAGATATGCAATCTGTTGTTAAAACTAGAAATCAATTAAGTAAGATGAGCAACGTAGCATTTATATCAACTATTGAACCCAAAATCCAAAAGAAGCATCAATTGATGATTCATGGATTTTGGCTATGCAAGAAGAACTAAATCAGTTCACTAGAAATGATGTTTGGGAACTTGTTCCTAGACCTGAAAATAAAACAATAATTGGAACTAAATGGGTTTATAAAAATAAAATGAATGAACTAGGAGAGGTTGTTAGAAATAAAGCCCGGTTAGGCGCTCAAGTTTATTGTCAGGAAGAAGGAATAGATTTTGATGAAACCTTTGCTCCCGTAGCAGGATTAGAAGCCATTAGGATTCTATTGCTTTCACAAATCATAATAATTTCAAATTATATCAAATGGATGTTAAAAGTGCCTTTTTAAATGGATTTGTAAAAGAGGAAGTATATGTTGAACAACCGCCACTTTTTGAAAATGAAAAATCACCAAATCATGTTTACAAACTTAAGAAAGCTCTATATGGTCTAAACAAGCTCCTAGAGCCTGGTATGACAGACTAAGATCTTACTTATTACAATCAAACTTTGAAATTGGTAAAGTAGATATCTTTTTACTAAAAGAAATAAAGATGATATTCAACTAGTACAATTATGTAGATGATATCATTTTCGAATCAACTAATTTTGAAATGAATAAAGAATTTTATAAAATAATGGCAAAAGAGTTTGAGATGAGTCATATGGGTGAATTAAACTTCTTTCTAGGATTACAAATAAAACAATTAGATAATGGTATCTTTATTAGTCAAGAAAAATATGCTAAAGACCTAGTTAGTAAATTTGGTTTGACTACTACAAGTGGAAAACCCACTCCCATGGCAACCAATGAGTACCAAAGCAAAGAAGATCTCTCGAAAGATGTAGATCAAAAATTATATAGAGGAATGATTGGATCAATACTCTATATCACTGCTAGTAGGCCTGATATCATGCATAGTGTTTGTCTCTGTGCAAGATATCAATCCCAACCTAAAGAGACCCACTTAAAAGCCATAAAACATATCATAAGATATGTTAAACACACCTTTGATTATGGCTTATTTTATCCTAAAAATGATTCTTTTGACTGAATATCTTACTGTGATGCTGATTGTGCTAGTTGTAAATCAAACCCAAAAAGTACAAGTGGAACTTGTCACTTTTTGGGGCATTCTCTGATTTCCTGGTTTAGTAAAAAAGCAAACCACGGTTTCTTTATCAACAACTGAAGCAAAGTATATTTCTGCTGCTTTGGCTTGTTCTCAAGTAATATATATGCAACAAACTTTAAAATATTTTGGTTTAAATATCTCAAATTCACCAATTTATTGTGACAATACTAGTACAATAAATTTATCCAAAAATACTACTCATCGTGCTCGAACTAAACATATTGATATCAGACATCATTTTCTCAGAGATAATATAAGTAAAGAAGTAATTACTCTCGATTATATCAATTCTGAGAATCAAATTGCTGATATCTTAGAAAAACCCTTAAATGAATCTATATTTACTAAATTAAAAAGAAAATTAGGTATTTGTTTAATAACTAAAATATAAAATATAAATAACAATGTATAATTAAAAATTAAATCAAAATAAATCAAATAGTAAAAATATCATGCACCATGTCGACATCCCCCCTCTACCCATGTTGACATATAACGATTTTTTACTTTTGAAACATTTTCCACCAAAATTCAAATAAGTGGTTATATATTCTTCCTTTTTTGAAAATTTGATCATTCACTCTGTTCTCCCTCTGTTCTAACTTTTGAAATCAATTAAACAATGGCCTCCTCTTCCAAATCAAACAAAAATTCAACCTTTTTGTTCCCTTCTTCTTCTTCTGGACCATTTCAACGAACTATGCTCACACGAGTGATGAAAATGGAGGATTCTTTGAAGGATGCACTGCAACTAATGACCGAAATTCAAGTGGTGCAACTTAGAATGACCAAAGAACAAGAACGGCAAGGCAAAATCCTTAGAAATTTGCAAAAAATTTAATGGACAATCACGCTAATCCGATCTTGATTGGTGAAAAGTCTTTAGGAGAACAAGTGCAAGAGGACAACAAGGAAGAAGAAGAAGAAGAAGAAGAATTAATGGAAGAAGAGCATGCTGAAGATGACGACAAAGTCGTTTGCGTTGGCGAAGTGTGCTTTGACAGGATGGAAATCTAGTCGAACAACGAGAAAATTTCTGTTTCGACTACCCAAATTGTTTGATTCATAGATCTCCCATTTTCAAAGATACACACTAGTTTTTTTTCTTTCTTTCCTATTGTTGTATGTTCTTTCTTACGTTCTCTATGAAAATATAAATAAAACAATATATAATTAATAAATAATTTGTGTTCTTATATTCGACTTCTCACTATTATAAGTATTATCGTATATGGAATCTTAGTTAGGATAGTTAGTAATTTTGACTAAGTTTTAGTTTTATAATTAAGTGATGATTATTCATGATAACACTATCATTATAATCACATGTCATAGAGTATTAGATTAAGGGGGAGTTATATAGTTTGGAGTTAGTTTTTGTTGATTACAAAAGGTAAGAAGTATAAAATAGGATAGTTAGGCATAGATTAAGGGGGAGTTATTAGGATAGAAGTAATATTTTATAAACAAAGGTTGTCATCATCAAAAAGGAGGAGATTGTTAGTCCTTGAGATGATGGTTTTGTTGACAACAACCTTAGAATAAGATTATAAAATATAAATACTCACATTATAATTTGGATATACATGTATGCAAGATCTACCATGCAGGTACCAAGAATGAAGACTGTACAGTATAGGGATTCAAGATATCAAGATTGAAGACTCATGAGTTTCAAGAATATCAAGAGTTCAAGATTTCAATAATAAGTAATTTATTAGGAATTTTGTCAAAAATCCCAGGAAAGCACTGGAATCTTAAAATCCAATTTATTCGTGGAACGGAATTCACTTCGAGCTTGTTAAAGGGATGGAACCCTAAGTAGGATGGAACCTACGAAAAATCTAGTGGAACATTGTTTTGTATCCTCTAATCTTTTATTCAAATGATTTTACAAAATTATATCATGTTTTCAAAATGATTTCAAAACTTCCCTTTTTAAAAAATCCAAAACATCTATCCTGATTTTAAATACTTTTAGGCTCAAAATAATCTTTGTTTTCAAAATCAAATTATTCTTAGTTTTAAACTATCTTTCAATAATAATATATTTATCTTTTAATATTTATATTGAGATTTAAATATAAAATTGTATTAAAACTTTATAAATATATACCAAAATATTATTCTCTATATTTACTTATGTATTTTAACTATAATTAAGTATATTTATAAAGTTTAAAATAGTTTTAATACAAGATGAAAGTTATTTTCAAAGAAAAACAAATTACCAAAATTTTCTTAGGCATGTCGACATCCTCAAGTACCCCATGTCGACATGGTAGCAATTTATTTCAAAAATTTAAATTTCAAAGGAAGTGTCTATGCGTCATATCCTTTAACGAATGGACATGGCTGTTGTTCTACTATAAAAAGAGGCAGTTTTAAACGAATTTTCAAGTATATTTTCTTTGATTTCACTCCTCTTCTTCTTGCACATTTCTTTATACACATTTTTTTCATTACTCTGCCGAAATCAACATTGAATCTAACTAGATCATCTCTGGTTTGATTCTCTATCACTATCTCAAAAAGATCTCAGTGCTATTAAGAGTTATAGGCTTCTTTGTAATAAACTAAGCGAGAAAAGGTGTGATTGTAGCCTGTGAAATCAATCAAGTGAGAAAAGGTGTGATTATAGCCTAGGAAATCAATTGGATGAACTTGTTGCCCGTAAATCAAGTATCTCTAACCAAAGGATTGTGAATCTGGAGTGGTGTACCTTGTGGCCTTGAAATCGAGGGTGTAATTGTACAATTGCTTTTGAAAGAAATTCCGTACTTGTGTGCGGGACTGGATGTAGGGTAACTCCGAACCAGTATAAAATCCGGTGTGTTCTTTCATTTATTGCTTTTACTTTATTTATGCATCTGTGTTTGATTCTGTGATCATAACTGTGTCTAGATATTGCATACATTTGTATTCAAATTAACAAAAACTCAAAAAGATTTAGTAATTCCTTTAAACAATATTCACTCCACTTTAGTGTTAATCCTAGCCTTCAGATCCATACTCCTCATTTCTCACAGACCAAACCAAAGAAAATCAAAACAGCAATTCAACATAGAATCAATGTAAGCTTCGGATTTAAATCCAAAATCTGATTAAAATAATTTGAAAGCAGTAAGAAAAATTTCAAATTTCTTCAAACCTAGAAGTTCAAAACCTGGGAAAACAGGAAAGTGAAACCAAAGAATAAGATCAAACAACAAAAGCTTGAAACAAGCATAGCTTCAGCAAATTCATGTAGCAAAACAAATTTAAACAACTTCAAGACCAAAATCATGCTGCACAGATCAACTACCTTCTCAAACCAATCAGATCCCAGTTCCCAATTTTAAAAATCTAAAAGCTTCTTCGTTCTTCCCAACTACAGGTGAGCAAACTCACTTATCTCTGCTTTGATGTTTGTGATTGATATTTGAATATGTTATGAAATGTTGCCTAGCTGTTGAATATGCTCGCCTGTTGTGTACATACATACATACATGTACATACATACATACATATATGTGAATCAGATTGTGTGTATATAGGCATATGTGCCTTTTCTTATATTTACAGGCTTGGAACTTCATAAAAAAAATTCACATCTTACAATCTATACAAATTCGAGTTATGGTTACTAAAGAGAAGATGATTTAAACAAGATAATATCAAAGTTAAAAATAAATCCAAGCTTTTATATTGAGTAATTAACTTGAAAATAGGAAAATCAGTGGAAAATCAAATATAAGTAAAAACTTGATGATCATAATTTCGAATTTGGGTTTCACCATCAGATTAGTTATGGAAAATTATGAATTTTAGTAGTAAATTATATATTTTTAAAACTGTAATAAGAGAGGGATTTTGAGATGGTCTGAATTGGGTTTTTCACCAATTCCCGATGATTGGCGGCGAAGTGATCATCGGGGTTAATGTTGGTGACGGTCGGAGGGCTTGTGGTCACTGGAAAAATGCAACTTGAATTTATTATTGATAGAGGCAACTTGGGGACGATGAACTAGGATTTTCTAACCCAGTTTGGTTCGATGGAAAACGCGACGTTTTCGTCAACCATGGTGGATCGGAGACGATCGCTCCTAGGGGAAAAGGTTCGTGGATCATCGGAGCAGTTGTGGTCGGTGTGGTGTGGATTCTGGCGTCTTCACGAGGTGGGGCGAAGAGGATGTTCGTCAGTAAGATTTGGTCAAAGTTGAGTTGAAAAGCTCGATTTCAAATTTGACGTTATTGTGGCAACCTAGGTATTCGTGATGGATGAGGATGAGTTCTTCGACGTGCCGGAGGTTGTCGCATTGGCCGGAGAAACGGCGAACAATGGTGCATGTGCACAGTGCTTGGATGGTGTCAGTGGATAAGAAGTTAAGGAAGAAGGGTTTATCCCAAGCATAGGTCGGGGAAATGTGCGACTGGCTCGAGGGTTGATGCGAGCAAATTTTTTTGTTATACCAGGGATTAAGATAAGAAGAAGAAATTTTTTTTTCTAGGTTTTAAAATAAAGGTTTGGGTTTAACTCGGGGGAAGGCTCGAAGTAAATAGGCCTGTGTCTCGGGTGATGCTCGGGGAGGACTTAGTGTAATTTAAAAACAGTTTTCAATTTTTAAAATAATTTAGTTTAAACCTCGTTCTTAAATAAATTTCTTTTAGATATAATAAATATGTTATTTAACGTTTGATTTATGAAATTCATATAAATTGTTTAACTTGAATTTGTAAGTTATCTTAAAAACTTAATTGGGAATGTAATTAAGAAGTTAATCGAAAAAAAAAGAAATGTGTTTTTAGTTGTAAATTAACTTAGTTAATTTATGAAATAATAATAATTTTGTTTTCAAGGATTAAAGGTTTAAAGATTAAATGTTTTCAAAGATAATTGATGAATAATTACTTTGTATAATTTAATTAAAGCTAATTACTTTATGTGATTAGTTTAAGGCCAATAATTATTGTGATTAAATTAAAGAATAATTAATGTAATTAATTTAAAATATTTATCAATTAAGGTTAATTAATTAAGTAATTAATAGTTAACCAATTTATTATTAAAGGTTATCTAATTTATAATAAGTGATTAAAGGATGATTAATTACTTAAAGCTAATTACTTAATTATAAGTAATTAATTAATAATTAATAATTAATTTATCAAGTGATAATTAATTTGTGATTTATTAATATAAATGATTAGGATAATCACTAATTGTAATTAATTAACAGATAATTAAATCAAGTGTTAATTAATCGATGTGATAAATTATTAATTTATTAATTAAAGATAATTACTTAATAAAAGTAATTAAAGGTTAATTATTTAATTAAAGTAATTAATAAGAAGACAATCAATTTAGTGTGATTAATTAAGGAATAATTAATTAAGTAAAGGTAATTGATTAAGATAAATAATTAAGGTTGATTAATTTCATTAACCATTTTCAAATGATTTGTAATTTATTAGTCAAGATTCGATAATTGATTCATAAGTAATTAATTTAATTGGAAATTAAATTGAATTAATTAGGATTTGAATAGTTAATTAATCATGTTTATAAATGATTTGAATGCTTGGTGTGATATCCCGAAATTTTTGGCAATATAAATTTAATAATCTGTATTAAAACTTTGATTGATTTGATGATTTTTGTAAATAAATTTGAATTGATTTAATAGTCTTCCTTTAATAAATAATTAATTGGTGAACTTTATCTTTTAAAAGCTAATAAATTGATTTCTATTTAAATGAACATATTGTAAATAAATAATCTTGGTGTAAATTTAATAAATGAATCTTGATTTCAAATCCTAATATATATACTTAATAATTTGGAAATTTTGATTTAATTTAATATTAAGTTTTTCAAAGCTATTTAATAATTAACTATATGGTTTTAAATTCTTAAGGTAAGTGTGAATTGTTTAAATTGACTTTTGCTTAAGTTAAAATTTAAATTAATTAACAAAATGGTTTGTTTTTTTATATAGCTTAATAAAATAAGTAATTAATTAATAAAGAAATAATTTCTTTTATAATTATTTTAATTTGATAATGAGTCATTTCTAAAAACAATATTAATAATGTATTGTTTTTACAAATAGATTTTGAATAAAAATAGAATTGTTGTTTCAAATTGAATTTTAGAATTTGATTTGAATCTGAATATAAAGTTTTGAAATCCAAAGTATAGATTTTAAATTGTTTTGGATTTCTAAATATATGCACAAGCTTTTTTTTATATGTATGATTGGTTTTTATTTCTTTTAAAAAAAATTCTATACATATAAAATACTAATTAACTAATTAATTTGGCATAACTTATATTTTAACATTTAAATTAAATATAAATTACTTTAAAAAGACATGTGTTGTTTTCCTAAGCTTCATATAACAAGTGTTAAGAGATAAACATTCCAATTTGACAAATGTTAAAATTTTATACAAGTGTCCTTATTTATTTTCATTTTCTTTTATTATGTTAAATCATAAAATTCACTTATATAAATACATTTGCCTCTCACCTTTCCTCCTTTCCTATCTTCATAATTCAAAGTTAGAAACAAATCTGAGAATAACTTATGACCATTTCCAAAATCAGTTTACAAACTCAAATCAAACTCCTCATATCAAAGATCAAATCCCTGTCAACAAATCTTCAGTTCAAACATGCAAATCATTTCCCTGTAATTCACTTCAAAATGCAATATGGAAATTTATATTGCATGCAAATCTGCACATCTTCAAACCAAGGCAACTGCAGTCTTAAACCAAGCCTGCATCATTTTTTTCTGCAATCTGGAAATTGGCTCTACATGCGACCTGAAAACTAAAGTAATACAAATCCTTGTAACCTTTCCAAATCAGTAGCATATACATTTCAAACAAAAGCAAATCTGAAATCTGTTCTAAAGTCTGGAAGCATGCAACTGCATTTTCAAATCAAGCACACAAGTTAACAGAGAAGCAACTCAGTTCCAAAATAAGCAAGTCGATTCTAAAGCATTCAAGTGCAAGTTTTCGAAGAAGCATGTCAGTTTTTAAAAGAGTTCAAGTTTTCAAACGCTTTTTCAAGATCAAAAACTATTTTCAAAATTCAGAAGGCATTTCAGCATTCAAGTTTAAAGCAAAGCAATTTTCCAATTTTAAAAGTTCAAAGCTTTATCTAAATCAAGGCCCTGTTCATCTTGTTTACAGGTAAGTAACTTTTAAAAATTCAAAATATAGTTGGTTGCATGTTAGTATAGTTGAATATAAATAAGCATTGCATGTGTATATAGGTAAAAATCTAATGTGAATATTTGATTGTGTGCATACTTTATATATATATTGTGCTCTGTCCTGTTTCCAGGCTCAATTTTTATTTAAAAATCCTTACCACATGATCTAGTGTTTGATAGGATGTGATTATCAAACAAATGTTGTTTGATTTAACCTAGATTTATGTTTAAAAATTTAATATTAAACAAAATAAGGCATGTTGTCTCTGGAAGTATTAAAACATCAGTGTATGTTGATATAAATCAAAAATTCAAATTGTGTAATTTATAAATTCAGTATTATAAATCAAAAACATCAACTAAATCATGATTTTTAACACTAAATCTGGATTTTTAGAAATAAATGAATGTACATTTTTTGTTTGAACTAAATATGAACTTTTGGGATTTTCTGGTGATCCAAGTCATTGGAGGGATCATAATTTTGGATGATGATGGAAGGCTGATCAGAGAATCTAGGAAAATTGGTTGGGAATTGATTACATCATGGTGGAGGTAGCAGTAGTGAAATCCTTTCTGGAACCCTAGTTTTAACTGGGCTTGGTAAATTGATCATCTCGGTTGCTTCAGTGGATCGAGTGCTTCAAGGATTAGAGAGATGGAAGCTTGGACGTATACAAGGTCATGGCCGGAGTTGTAGTGTTTTCTGGTGGATGGAGGGTTGTGGTCGAGGCAGTTTTCCAGGTTGCATATGGTGGATTCAGATGTTTCCAGGTTTGGGTTGCAATCTCGAATTTGATTTCGAGATTAGGAGTTCGATCTGATGATCGAGTTAATGTGCATGAGTGGTTGTTGAGGTAGGAAGATCATCGTTGATGATTTGGGTTGACCAGCACCACTGTGCATGCGCACGATGCACTGTGTTATGGTGGACTTTGGTTCTGTTTTGTACTCGAGTTAGTTGATGGGTCTGACTCGAAGCGTTTTGAAGGTTTGCCCGAAGTAAAGTGGGTTTTGACTCGAAGCATTTTGGGGGTGTCTCGGGATTATTTTGGTTACAGGTTTTAAGAAACATGTAATGTTCGTTTTAGAATTTTAAAAAACTGAAGTTTTTAAATGAAAAGCAAGAGTTCTAAACTAAGTTTTGAATCCAAGTTTGAAATCTAGAATTCAAGTTTAAGTTTAAATCTCAGTTTTAATAATAATAAAAAAATAAGTTTTAAACTCGAATTGTTAAACTACTTTAAAATGGTTAAGTAGTTTAAATTTTAAAAAATAAAGTTTTAAAATGCGAGTAAGTTTTAAAGTTAAGTTAAATCTGTAAATCAAAGATTTAAATATGTATTTCAGCTTTTGAAATAAAAGAAGTTTTAAATTTGAAAGATTTAAACAACTTTGTATGTTAAGGTGTATATTTAAATTATTTGAATTTAATAATGAATTTGGATTAAACTCTTATAAATTTCTTTTACAAGACGAGCATTCCTTTACAATGTAATTTAAAAGGGTTTATAAATTGTTTAAACTTTGTTTAAGATAAATTGTATTCATTTTAAATCTCATATTTGAAATGAAATTTTAAAGTAAATTCAAAAGTAAATCGTTTTCAAATTTATTTGTTAATGACAAATTATTCATAATTAAGAAATGTTTTTATCTTAAAGTTAAATTATGATTAATGATTTGAAATTAATTTAATTAATAAGGTAATTAAGGAATAATTAATTAATTTAATTAATTAATGATTAGGGATTAATAAATAATTGATTAAGAGTAATCAATTGGTAATTAAGATCATTAATTAGATAATTAAAGGTTATTAATTAATGATTAAAGATTTATTAATTAAGCAATTAAGTTATAATCAAGATTAATTAATCAACAAAGTAAGGATTAATTAAGTTATAGTTAACACTTAATTAATTAAATAATTAGAGATTAATTAATGGATAACTAAAGATAAATTAATTGTAATTAATAATGGTTAATATAAGTTAATTGCTTAAGAAAGTAATTAAAGAATGGTTAATGAAGGTCATTAACTAAGGATTATTAATTAATCAATTAATGTGATTAATTTTAATAATTAATTAGATTAATTAATTAAAGATAATCATTTGTGTAAATTGTTTAAGTATAATTACTTATGGAAGTAATTAAGGAATTAATTACTCATTGTAATTAATTCAGTTTAATTAATTTGAAATAATCACTTGATGATTTAAGAAGTATAATTACTTAATGTAATTTACTAAAGTATAATTACTTAGTGAAGTAATTATTCGGTAATTAATGGATGTAATTAACTAAGGATGATTTAATAATGGAAGTAATTAACTAAGGTTTCATTAAAATAAATAATTTTTTTCTTCAAAAATGGGGACCCCGCCTTCTTCCTTTTTTCTTCCCGCTGACCCGTCCCATCCCTCAACATCTCTTCAGCCATGTCCCTCTTCCCCAATCCTTGTACCTCCTTCTGCTACTTCCCTTCTCCCTGTGTCAGTCCCCACTCCACCCCTTATCCCCCTAGTCTGCGATCCAGTTGTTCCTGCAACTCTTGCAGAAGCAACTCGATTGGTTCCAGAACCTTTCCTGTCTTCTCCTTCTTTGCTTCCTCATCCAACAACCATTCCTCCGCGTTCATGGAACTCTCTTTTTAAAGCCAAACCCAATAATGCTGGTAAATACGTGCCACGTGAAATTCAGCTTGACTTCAGTGGAGATGTTATTGTGCCTTCTAATGATGTTGTCCAGGCTGGAAACGCTATGTGGAAGGAATATCTCGTGGGTTTTTTCCTTGATTCCCCACTGCCCTGTGCTACAGTTCTGTACTACCTCAAAAAAGTTTGGAAACTAAGTGGTTCGATTTCTGTCAAGTCTGATAGGTTCTTGTTTTTGTTCAAGTTCTCTAATGATGATGATAGGTCTAGAATTTCTGAAGCTGACCCTGTGGTGATGAGGAACAAGTTATTTATAGTGAAGCCATAGGATGAAAACATCGGCAACAGTTGTAGTAGCATTAGATCTGTTCCAATTCGGATAAAACTATCAAATATCCCACTGTATGCATGGTCTCCATTGGGAATTAACTGGTTAGCATCTAGAGTAGGAAAGCTTCTTTGTTTGGATGCATCAACTGAAAAATTTGAATGTATTTCTTATGCGAAATGTTTAGTTGAAGTTAATCCAAATCAAGAATTGCCTGATAATTTTTCAGTAAAATTACTAGATGGATCTGAGCAGATTGTTAACGTTGTTTAGTTGTGGAAACCAGAGATATGTACTATGTGCAAGGAGTTTGGGCATCTAGTGATCAACTGCAAGAAAGTAGTAAGTGAAAGGAATGTTGAACAAATTGTAAATAATGAGCAGCAGATAAATGGTGATGTTGGAAGAATTAAGTTGAAGAAGGGGCAATACAATGAAAAACAAGACAAAGTGAAACAGATATGGCAGAAAGTCAACAAGAATAAAGGAAAAAAAATGAATAATTATGAAGAAATAGAAGAAACTGCCACGAGGACACTAAGTGCAAAAGAAAAAATTCCCCAAGAAGGTACTGAAGAAAACACTAAGTTACTTGATAAGGTGAATAAACCACAAAGTGATGTTCAGGATTGTTTTGTTAGCACTTGTAACAAGTACCACTTGCTCCAAACTGTTGAGAATGAGCAAGGTATAATGGAAATGCTAGAACAAGAAGAAGAAGAGATATCTGCGGAGGATAATTGTAGAGAACAACACAAAGAGACAATCAAGAATTTTTCTTCTGCAGAAGATCATAATGAATCTGATACACTAGATTTGTCTACAAATCTTGGTGTGCAGGAAACTTTTAACCTGGTTACTATTGCAAGCAAGAGTAACAAGGAAATTGGAAATGCAACAACTGAAGTAAATGCACATCCAAACTCAATTGCATCCGATTTTGATAAATCATGGTGCAACACTTTTGAAACTCAAATCACTCAATTAATATCCTCCATGCATATATTTGCTGATCAATCACAACCATCTGTTCTTCCTCATTACAAATTTTCTATACAGCTACCAGGATGGCCTTCTTGCTTACCTTCCAAACAAATTCAATCTACCCCTTCTCATTATCCTTCCACCTCCCAATCTAACACTCATCCAACCTCCCCCCCGAGCTTGCCAAGAAGGAAAATTGAAACAAGATCTCTGTCTGCTCAGAGAAGGAATAACTCCTCCCAATCTCAATAATTACTTATGTATAAAAAAAATAGCATTATGGAACATAAGAGGAGCCCATAGTAATTTGAAACTTGATCAAGTAAAAAGTTATATCTCTGATTATAATATCTGTCGTTTTTGGACTGTTAGAAACTAAATTAAATCTTTCCTTATCCCTAAAAGCAGCTTCCTACATTAATCCAAAATGGTCTCTCCATCATAATCTTGATTCTGCAGCTTATGGTAGAATTCTTGTCATCTATGACTCAGCTATTTTGACTCTCTCATCCATTCTGACATCAAGGCAGTACATTCATTTCCATGTTCATGATTCCCAAATCCAATCCTCCTTCCACTTAACTTTTGTTTACGCTGACAACTCAGTCAATTCAAGAAATGCTTTTCTCAAAACATTGCCTCCCTTAAGACAATCTTCTCACCCCTGGCTTGTTTTGGTTGACTTCAACTCCTGCTATGGATTTAATGACAAATTTGGTGGTACTCCACTTATACCAAGAGATCTTGAACCTCTCAATCTTGCTGTCTTTGATTCTGAATTAATCTTGGTGAATAAATCTGGAGCCAAGTATTCATGGAATAACAGAAGTAGAAGTGGTGTTCGTACTTTTACTACTATTGATCATGCCTTTAGTAACTATCAAGCTCTCAATCAATGGCCAACTATCTCTGTCTTCCTTCCTCAACCAATAATGTCCGATCACTCCCCTCTTATTTTATCTCTTGGGAACCATTTAAGAAGGGAAAAAAGAAGTTTCAAATCTTTTAATGCTTGGGTGAAGCATGAGCACTTTATGGTATTAGTTTCACAAGTTAACTCTGAATTTTCATGCTTTGGTAACCCCATGTATAAGTTTTGCAGGAAGTTAAAGTGTATCAGCAAGCAATCAAACTGTGGGCATCTTCAACCTTTGGAACTGGTGGCCTTCTGTCAACTACCCTAAAACAACAATTGAAGATAAAGCAAGACTATATGATGGAGCATCCACTTGATATACAAGCTGCTATTGAAGAGGGGAAATTATATTTGGAGGTTAACAATACCCTTATCATGGAAGCTAGCATGAAGAGGCAACAATTGCGTAAAAGATGGATTGATGAAGGAGACAAAAACACAAAGTTTTATCATGAATCTCTTAAGGTTAAGCAAGCAAGAGATAATATTTTTAGTATTACTAATGAGCATGGAACCCTATTTACTTCTGCTGATTCAGTTGATCTTGCTTTTATTCAATATTTCTCTAATCTTTTTGGTAATTCTGATGGCTTCCTTCCTGATCTGGACTTAATATCAACTCTTGCTGTCCCATGCATTACTTCCCAGGAAGCATTTTCTCTTATAAGGCCTGTCACTGATGAGGAAAACAAGGCTACCCTTTCTCCATGAACAAGCATTCATCTGGAGGCCCTGATGGGTTAAATGTTATTTTTTTCATCTCCACCTGGAATCTTCTTGGTAGTGAATTTTGTCAAGCAATACACAACTTCTTCAATAAATGCAAGATTCTTGGAGAAGTCAACTGCACCAATATTGCACTTATCCCTAAGGTCACTCCTCCTACTAGTGTAACTTCTTTCAGGCCCATTTCTTGCTGTAATGTTGTCTACAAGTGTATCTCAAAAATTCTAGCATCTCGGTTAGTTACTGTGCTGCCTACTGTTGTATCAAACAATCAATCTGCCTTTATTCCTTCAAGGGACATAATTGATAATGTTCTACTTGCTCAGGAACTTCTCAAAGGTTATGGTAGAAGCAATGTGCCCCCAGCAGCAGCTCTAAAATTAGTTATTTCCAAGGCATATGATTCTATACATTGGGTCCCTATTGTTAGGATTATGGCTGTTATGGGTTTCCCCAAAACTTTTGTTCCTTGGATATATGCATGTGTATCTACACCATCATAATATGTTGTAATAAATGGCAGACCTGTTGGTTGTTTCATAGGAAGTAAAGGTATACGACAAGGTGACCCGATATCATCTTACTTATTTTTGATGGTCATGGAAATTTTAACAGTTATACTTGGGTCTAGTTACAATCATAAGCTTATTAAGTATCACCCAAAGTGCTCACATCTTCATATAACATTTATCATGTTTGCTGATGATGTAATGTTGTTTACTAAACCTGACTTACCCTCCTTGATTGGTATTAAGGATGCTCTGCAGGCTTTCAACAGTATGACTGGTCTTTCTATAAATCAGGACAAATCATCTATGCTTGTTGCTGGAGTTTGTGAAATTCAAGCTGCTGCACTTCATCAACAATCTGGTTTCTCTTTCATGGTAAATGATATGAAGTACCTTGGCCTCCCAATAATATAAAAAATAATAACCAAGGCTGACTATTTACCTCTATTCAATAAAATTACCTCTGTTATGACTGCATGGGATAATAGGTTTTTGACACAAAGTGGTAGGCTGGTGCTTATTAAACCTGTTGTCTTCTCCTCTATTGTATACTGGGCTCGTACTCTCATTCTTCCTGTGAAATTATTGCAACTTGTTAGGTCTGCCATGAATAGATTTTTTTGGTCTGGTAGTATTCACAATAGGAAATTAGTGCCATGTTCATTTTCTAAATTTGAGACACCATTGAGGATGGGAGGGCTAGGATTCTTGATGTCAGGAAGTGGAATATTGCTGCAATAAGTAAACAGTTTGATGTCCTCATTAATAAAAGAGGAAGTTTATGGGTTGAATGGACGTGGCAATATAACATTAAGAACAGATATTTTTGGAGTTTGGTTACTCCCCAGCACTGTAGTTGGATTTGGAGGAGTTTATTGAAGTGTAGAGAAGTCTTCCTCCCTATGATACAATATCCTATCAATTCTAGAGTTGCTGTTAGCTTTTGGCATGATCCATGGGTAAGTAAAGGCCAAATCTTATCTAAAATGTGTTCTTACTCACAGATTATACAATCTAGAATTCATATTGATGCTAAAGCTAATGATTTTTTACAAGATGGCAAAATCCAGTTACCATACAGTAGCAATCAGGTTATTATACAAATGTGGTGTGATATTCAACAAAAAACTTACAGTGTTAATCATGCTGATACAGTATTATGGCACATGAAGGCACATTCAGTTAAAGCAGTGTACAAATTTGTTACTGCAAATGTCCCACTGCCTGCATCTAAATGGTTTGAAGTTATATGGTCTACTGATTATGTTCCAAAAGACAATTTTATGATGTGGAAAGTTATAAATCAAGCCTTACTTACTAGAAGTTTATTAAATAAGTGTGGGTTAGCTTGTTCAACTGAGTGTTTGTTCTGTGAGCTTCAAGATGAAACTACTGAGCACTTATATTTTGATTGTCCTGCACTTTTTTATTGTTGGACAAGATTAGCTGTCTTACTGGTACTAAGCTTTCATGTACTACTTCTAGCATTCTATGGATTATTATATATAAAGCAACTAGGTGGAGAACTGATCAAGGCAGGGTGTTGGCTGTCTGCTTGAAAGTATACATGACTGTTATATGGAGTGAGAGAAATGCCATAGTTTTTGAAAATGAAAGAAGGAATGATGATGTGCTCTGGAATGAAGTTAAGTCCCGAACTCATTGGCAAATGAAGAACAGTAATAGTATATTCCCGCAAGTTTTCATTGATGCTTGGGCTTGATATTGTTGTTTTTCCTTGTTTGTTTCTCTGTTTTTTATTATTCTTCTTTTCTTTTCTGTTGTTCCTTTTTATTGTTAGCAATAAAACTGGTAGGGGCCCATTTAACCCCGCTGGCTTTGCCAAAAATAACAAATAAATAATGGAAGTAATTTAAGTTTAAATGACTTTGTGAAATTAATCAAGGGATTAATTTAAAGATAATTAATTAAGGAGTGATTAATTTATTTGGTGAAGTAATTAAGGGTAGTTAATTACTGAATGGGGTTAATCAAGGGTGATTAATAATTATGGTTTAAATAAAGATTAATTACCTAATGTAAATTAATTCAAATAGAAAATGTAATTAGATATCATTAATTATTATAAGTAATGATGTAATTAAGAATGGATTTATTTGGAAATAATTAATCAATAAAGAAATTAATGTAATTAATTAAGGATTAATGTAATTAATTATAGTTAATTAATTTATGAAGTAATTAAAGATTAATTACTTTATTTGGTTAAGAATAATTAATTTGTGAAATTAATTAATGGATAATTACTTGAATGTAATTAAAGGTTAATTAATCAGGGATGATTAGTTAAAATGAATAATTGGTTGATGATTAATTAATTGATTGATAATTAATTAATAGTGATGCAAGAAAGTTTGATATGATGGAAGTAATTAATTTAATTCACTTTAAATTAATTAGAGATGATGTAATTAATTTAATTCATTTTAAATTAATTATATTTGGTGTGACTATTAATCATTACTTATTAATGGATGATATTGATTTGCCTTGAATGGTTTGAAATCTCAACTATGAGATAAGTAATGTTGTGTGATATGGATGCATTGGTTGCATTGTGATGATAATACGGATTATCTTTTGATAATGATAATATGGATTATCTTTTGATAATGATAATATAGATTATCTGTTTTGATGATAATGATGATTATCTATTATGATATGTGAATTATCTATCTGTTTATATATAGATAATGAAATTGAATTGTTTTAAATTTTAAAACAACTTGACCTTAAAAGATACGCTTTGGATTTCGATGAGACCGAGATCGGGCTTCCAGATTTGGATATCCGAAAACCACGTCGATCCAAATTAACGATAGGTCGTGAATCTCAAGTGAAGATGAAGACTCAGAGTGCAAGGGTTATCGTCGTTAACTCTGAGGGTGATTCCAAAATGAGTGTGATGAGATAATGCCTTCGATTTCGTTCGAACCTGGAACGAACTTGTATGGATTGAATGCTTTCAGAACATTGTCAGGTGGATGCTGAGCATTCTAAAATAAATGTGTTCTATAAAGGTAATTGTAGCCTCAAGGCTCATCAACCGGGAATGGCTAAAACAGGGGAGGTGCAACAAGGCTTAGTGGGTTATGCCCAAGTAGGATGAGATTTTCCCCTATCTAGAGGTCCCTTTTTATTCGGCTATGTCTGCAGTTGGAATGCACACCAACTGCGGGGTTGTCTTGTTCGGGACTATTCAGTAAGGAATGGTTCCGGCCTTGTGTTGCAGGGGAGTTAGGGTGGCTCCTCGGTACAGTGATCTAGGCCAAGTACTGTGATGGGTGGTACCCCAGTAGCGCTGCCATTGTATGGAATCCAAAATCCAATAAGTGCCAACGGTTTGGATTGTATTACACACTTTTGTGGCTAGTAGCTGGAATTTAATCATGTAACAATTTCGGCTATTTCATATTTACTTGAAAACCCTAGACCTATTTATAATATCACTGGATTTCCTATCAAATGTTTTGGTTAGCGTAAGGTAAAAAAAGTCTTACGTGATACCTTTTCTTTCGAAGGTTTTTCAAAGTTAAGCAATCTTAACTTGTTACTCACACTAGACCCATGTCAGACCCGGAGTTTATCTTCTGTTTTTCTTAAACTCTTGGATACTCAAATTTTTACGAGTAGTCAAGGGATTCAGGTTAGCTTTGACGAATTGTGATGAAGCAATGGAGCAGGAGGCTTCAGTGTGTACTTATATAGTATTCCCCTGTGTTTTTGATTTCTTCGAGTTGTATTGAGTTGTATAACTAGACAGGTGTTTATAACTGTCTAGTATGTGGTGTACAGTTGTGTATCTCTGATAGATGTTGTATATGATAATATGTAATATCTTATGTTATTAATATAATTTATTCATTCCACTTTTGAGATTCTGATGTGTTGTTTCTTCTTTCTTCTCTATCTTTCTCTTTTCTATCCTTTCTTTCCTATTAATGATGCGTCATTCTGTGGAGATGAATGGCGGGTCATTACACTTGGATTGCTTATGAATGTTTGAAATGTATGAAATGCCTTGAATTGATTGTTATCTTTGGAATGTAATATTCTTTTTGGTGAATTGAGCTATGTGTAATTTATTTATTTTATCTGTGATACATTTATCTGTGAATCTGTGAATGAAGGTAAGCGTTATAGGAATATACCGCTTATCAATATTGATATGATTGAATCTGTGATAATTGATGTTGTGGAACTATTGTGATAAACTCCTAGACTACACCATACAGACAAAGATATGGATTTGCACGAGGAAATTGGTTAAGTCATAAATTTTTGAAATGGTTTTAAAGTTGAACTTTGAATCCAAATGGATTTGGAAATGGAATTGGGTTAAATATGAAAAGCTTTTGAAAAGGAGTTTTAAAGATAAAAGTTGTAACGACCCGTAAATTTTCAATAATTAAATTTTTTAATTTAATAAGATTTTGCAATTTAATATTGAAGGAAATAAAAAAATCAGTGAATTGTTAATAAAAATTGTGATGCAATAATGAAAATAACTAAAAGGTAATGTAACATGGTTAATTAAAGTTAATAATTTATGAATTTGAATGAAATTCCAATTAAATAAAATAATTTAAATGTTATGACTTAGTTATAATGGGAATATGAGTAAAACAAGCGTAATTATTGAATTAATATGTGAAATATTATAATAGATAGTAGTTGTTTGTGTAGAATAAACATACAAGTATTATAAAGGTAATGGTGACAAATGGTTGTCGTTACCAGTAATTTACCAATTTAAAAATATAAGTAATTAAATGTTACTTTAATGATAATTTATATAATAACCGAAAGGGTGAATGTAAATTGAATAGAAACGTAAATTTATTTATAAGGCGGTAATTGATGTAAATAAAAGCATGAAACCAAGTAATTAAATTTATTGAGAATATTTAATCATAGTTAATGTATACATTTGGCAAAAATATAATAAATGGAAATAGTATTTAATACACAGGAAAGATGGATATTTGAATATAGTAAGGTAACTAAAGATAAACAAATCATTCCATTTGAAATCTAATTTATAATAAGTGTAATTATTGTAGCAACTGAAATTAAATATTATGCAATTGAAACAAAGGTGAAAATGGAAATGTCGAAGTATGTAGTGCAAGGGTATCATAAATAGTAATGGAATAAAATTAGCGTTATATATTAAACTATAATCTGGGTTGATAAGTAACGAACTTATAAGTGCAATTAAAAGCAAATAGGTGGCAATTAATATAGATTGTTTATTTATTTAATGTGTTAAATAAACTTTGGTAATCAATTGCAATAAATCTAAATTTAACGTTTTGTTAATGTAAATTTAAGTAATAATCGGAAATAGTGTTAATTTTATTCATAAGATGACAATTGGTTGGATAAAAAGAATGGAAGTTAAGATTTATTTATTTATTGGAATTTAAATCTTTATAGATGGATAAATTGCAACTAATTGTAATTAAATATGTAAATATTACATAAATGGAAATTTAGCTGAAATCTGAGAATATAAATGTAAACAACCATGAACCAACATTTACTCCATCCTTTGGATAATGATGAATTGAATAATAGAGTGAAAAGTAAATTAATTGGAATTATTGAAAATTTAATTTATAATTTCTGAATATAATGAAATGGAAAGTTAACCCTGAAATTTATAGATTTATCAACTCTAAATTGACATATAAATTTGTTTAAATTATTGTAAATGATTAAGAAATATAAAAGTGATAAAATTGTCAATTATAGAATTGAAATTTAAAGATTGGATTAATTACTTAATTTTTAATATAATTAATTAATGTAAAAATAGCCATTTAGGCCATTGACTCGGATTTCGATGAAACCGGTTTCATCGGACCCGTTATGGTAAATTATTGTAGGGTTTCAAGTTTCGAAACGATCGGGCTTGTCGTTTGATCGTACGGACTCGAATCGCTTAGAAATCAATGAAATTGAAATCAATTGAAATCAATTTGAAATAATTTGATTTTAGCATTACTTCTTCATATAATGGAATTTGGACCTGAAAACTGTTCAATTGATTTTTAAATATTTTGAAACATCTATTTTGATATATGGGTTGACCCAATTTCGTCCGGAGTCAGAACGGGCTTTTTGATCCATTTTATCGTTCAACGTGTTTATCAATCTGGTCCATCTATTCTACCTTCATTTTTTTATAAGTACACTATTATAAACCCTAGCCTAACTCTATTCCTCATTTCTGTATGTTCTATTACCTCCATCTTCCAATGGCTGCAAAACCTAATTCCCAAATATAATTCCAAATCAAATCCAAAACCAAAATTTCAATCTCTCCAAGCAATATCAAATTTTATATCGTTAGAAAGCTCTCAACGAGCACATCTCACATCTGGATTCGTTGTCCAATTTGAGTCACCGTCTACACAAAAATCAATGACTTATTTTCGACCGTTCATTGGCGTTGGATGATCGTCGTCCTATCGTCGAATCTAGGGTACGGGGTTGAAGAGGGCGCTAAGCGTTGTCCATCGGCGCCTTTCGCTTAGTCGATCGACGGTCAGATGTGATGTAAAAATTCGAACTAGGGTTCAAAATGGGGGCGGCTGCTGCTGTCGTACGCTTGATCAGAGGGCCGTGATTGGTCGAAGGGGGCTAAGGCACGGTCAGCCGAACAAGTGGCGCGCGTGTCATAAGGCGCGAGGGCGGCGCGTTGGCGTGGTGGCGACTACGTTCGAAGATGATCGCGTTTCCTATAGGTAGGTTCATGCGAGAAAGATGATACGTGCTTCAGGGTATTTCTTCTGTAGTTTATTTTATTTAATTTTAAATTTAATTTTGCAACGTTCAAATTAGTATAACTTTTACGTACGATATCCGTTTTACGTGCGGTTTCTTTTGTTAGGATCATGTCTGAATTCCGGACATTTAGGCTCTTGTTTGGATGAATTTGGAGACTGTTCAAATTTTGGGTTTAAATTGGATTTAAATTCAATTTAAATTCAAAAGATGAGTGTTTTAACCCACTCACAACTTATAAAATTTCTTATGTGTATTAAATTGATATATGATATGATTTGAAATTTATTTATAATTATTTGGCATATTTTTAATCACTGTCTCAGTTAAATTTAATTTACTAAATAAAATTGTTATTTAATTTATTAGTGCATATAAATTGCCAATTAGATAGATTGTTTAATTTATTATTCTATATAAACTGTTAGTAATTGCCTGTATTTATTATATGCCCTATATTGATGTTATTGTTTAAATTGGATGATGATTGTAATAAATGGTTGATGATTGATATTGGATGAATGGATGTTTTATTTTATATTGTTTTAAACTGAAAATTTGTTATGCACTTTTTTTCATTGGGATTGCGGTTTGAAATGATATATAACCGTATTTTTATTTTAAATTACAGATTGAAATGATAAATATCCGTATCACTTGACCATAGGGTAGAAAATTTTATGCAGGCACCAGGTCTATATATAAAAATATTTCGAAAAGATTTTCTATGGTTTTGTAAAGAAATATATGGTTTATGAGATAATGATTTGGATAATTTATAAATGTTATTTTATATATAGTTAAATTCTGGATTTTAAGCTCTGTATAAAATTGATTTGAAGTATAAACGAATTTAACAATCAAGTTTGATTTTATTAAGATAAAATATAATTATGCATTTATTTAAATTAAATTTCTGGAGTTTATAATGACTTAAATGAGAATAAGGTTGGAAGATGAATATGGAATTTATTTGGAATTTAATAAAATATAGAATTTTAAAGGGTATGGTTTTTATAACTTGATTTTTTTGTTTAGAGTGATTTAAATGAATATCAAGTTGATTTAAATGAATATATCAAGTTAAATAAATTGAAAGGATATCCAGTTGTTGAAGTTAAAAGTTTTACTTAAATCATATTGGATTTATTAAGTGGACATTTCAAATCTACATAATATTAATTAAATTTGATATATATGGAATTATCAAAGAATTAGTTTTGAAATGGTGGAATATTTAAAGCTTTGAATTATATGGAAATTGAAATGGTTTAATTGGAGGTTCAAATCGGTATTTGGAATTTATTTGTGAAATTTAAAAAGCTATTTTATTATATAAAATAATTTAATATTTAAATCATTTAAATATTCAAAGTTATATTTCAAAGCTATGGGGTTCAAGGTATATAGATTTGAAAGTACTATGATTTTGTAAAAAGGATATATTTTGAAATAAAAATGATATCATATTGATTTAAGTTTTCAAAACGGAAACGATATCGTATTTATATAGTTTGAAATGGATATTATATTCTGGTTTTGAAGTATAAATTGTTTTGAAATGACCGCGGTGTAATAATAACGTTTGGTTGTTGAAGAGAGCGGGATCGGAAGTTGTCATACTCTCTGCCAACTTCGAAAACCACTTTAACAACCGTATACGTGGTGGAGATCCTAGAATGAAATAGGATGGTGGCGGCGTTTCCTTTGAGGTAAATACATGGACCCGACTCCCGTGAGTTGGCATAAGGTGGCTAAAACAGGAGTGATTGACGGGCTAATAAGGTAGGACCTTTGATCGGACATCCCTTTGATATTATACATTGACCTTTGGATTGATTCGATGGCCACTTTGGTCACGACCCGAAATTCATCTTTCAAAAATCGACATCAAATACCCCACTTGTATTCGACTGCCGGAGATTCGAACGTTGAATTCCAGCTCGGATGGAGCTTATAACAACATTAGTTGAATATAAACAGCGTAAACAAAACAAACTGCCATACATCAATATCCCAGATACAACATCATCGCAATATTCATTACAACAACAATCACCAACATCAGAGTATTCTTATACATATAACACAACTTCAAAACAGACCATCACGACATAACCACAAGTGATTGCATTCCAAGAAAGTCTTCAAAGAAATGAAATGATAGCGAACATACTACTAAGAACCTTGAGAACCAAAAGTTTTCAAAATATCTCCAAGTTAAAAACCTTCAAAAACCAGTAGTCTCCATACCCTGAGACTTCAAAATCCAGCTAGCTCCAAAAACACGGAAGACCTGCTACTAGGCTGCCTGTGTGGAAATTATGGGAACCTAGAGTTTAGAAAAGGAAACAATAAACTCCGGGTCGGTCATGGGACTGGTATGAGTAAAAAAAACATTTTCTTTGAAATAAAACAATTTTTTTAAAAGAAATCCGTTCATGCTTTTGGAAAATGAAATTACCATAAGGCCTCCCGGCACACACGCAATGCAATCGCACACTTGGGGGAGATTTCTCCTTATGATAGTCAAATATGCTTTATACGAGAAAACTGTTTGATATTATTATGAGTGCATAGTGCAAAAGATATTTTTAAAAGTATAATATTAATCTTTGCCAGCATACATACCATTATAGTATGCCTACTATAGCTACCATATTAGATGGCAGGTTCTACAACTAAAACCGTACTGGGTTCGTATTTGTAATTGGATTTCCAACAAATGGTCAGGCTAAGGAACTTCCTAGGCCACATGGGTACGCCTCTAGAGGGACGTCCCGAGAACATAACCAGATCTCTGCCAACACAAGGCCGGGTTACCTCTATAACTAGGTAACTACTACACGAGCATGCCATCCCTCAGTTGTAACCAACCTTTATCCGGGGCCCCAACAACAATCACAAAGTAATATATATTTGCGATATCTACATAAGTTAAGTATTTGGGCTCCATACCATGATACCACTTCTATCCAGAAGGAAATGCACATACCCTAAGGGGCGCTACCTCTAATAACCTTTCTGCATCTTTCCTGTTTCGACCATTACCGTGTTGTGCGGTTCGACGAAGTCTCGTCCACAAAGCTACACTTTTCACAAAAGCCATGCTTTGATCAACAAATGATGAGCAGCACTCAACATGCCACATTACCAAGTTGGGAATATATTACTAATATCCTTCAACTACATAACCTCTGAGATCGTACATCTCAGAGAAGGGTGTTAAGCTATGAGAATAAATTCTCCACCACCAACAGAAATGTATTTGAAAGAAATCTATTTTATATCTCAAAATATAATGTCAGACATACAATCCATACAAGTCTGTTCCGAGTTCGAACAGAACCGAAGGTATTTCCCAAGAAGTCCTTGCAATCTGGACATCCACAATCCCGATCGGACTCCCTATCACATATGGAGAACTCTATACCGAAGCAACTCAGTGCACAGTCATTCGACAGGTTATCCTATCGTTCTCGAAGACGTCCGATCTTCACCACCGTCTTCAATTGTTATCCATTTCGCTGTATCACTATTCAGAATGGGTTATATGACACAAGGGTCCTCTCCCGGCTAATCCGAATAGTGAGCGTCAATTTAAAAAAACATATGGATATGTCATTCACAAAGATTCATAGGTTCGATGTGGGTTTCGGATAACCAACTGGAATCCGACTCCCAGTCGCATCGAAATTGAAGTGCCGTTTTATGGGCCAAAAGGTTTTCATATTCACATAGAAAATACAGAATCACAGCTCAGCACAAAGCAATTCATATCGCATAGCATCACAATTACAATCACAGATATCAATCAACACCCATCATACAATAGTTATCAATCATATACAACTACGATGAATCAATCGTGTGATTTAAACTGATTAATCACATAATTAATTTCATTAATCATCTTTAATCAATGATTAGTTATCCTTAATTAAAATTAATTAAATCTTTAATCATCTTCATAATTTAATCAATCCTTAATTAATTACCCTAATTAATTTATCCTTAATTGTTCATTAATTAAATCTTAATTACTCTTATTAGTTAATTATTTCCTTAATTAATTATCTTAATAAATTAATCTTTAATTAATCATTAAATATTAAGTAATCAATTTAAATAGTTTATTTTAAGCAAATCATTTATTACATAGGTAAATCATAAATTACCTATTAAATTCAAAAGATAAACCTTCTTATCTCTGTTAACCATTTTGATTTTCCTTGTAAATCTAATTTAAATTCATCATGTGAATTGTCTTGAGAGATCAAAATTATTTTGTAAAACATTTCATCTTAACATCATTTTTAATTACATTTTATAACTGATTTTTATAAGTAATGTGAAAAAAATTAAATTAAATTAAATTACTTAAAAAAATGTCTTACTTAACTTCAATTATTTAAAATCCAAATCAAAATTTCCTTTAAGACATGAGTTTAAAATTGTTTTAAAAGTTTTGAAATTTATTGTTTTTATTTGAGGAAACCACCCTGTATGCTGACTCCCCAGACACTACTTCGAGTCTTCCTTTGAATTTCATCCTACTTGCTTCAAGATTTTCAAAATTCAACCCGAGTGATGTTACTTTTTTTGCTTTCCAAATTTTTGCTAAGTACAAACTCGTACAACCCCTAAACCACTTCGAGTCCATACTCGAGTTCAAACCCATATCACTCGTTAGCTGCTTCGAGTTTTTTCCCTTATCCTTCCCAAGTTTCACAACTAACACACAACCAAGCATGTACAAGTGCACGACCACCTTCGCCGTTGCTGGTCGGTGCTGCGGCCACCAACGAGTCGCCGTCCATCCCTAAAACATCAGCAGTAACCAGAATTTGAAGAAAATTCGAAAACAAAAAATTGAGGCCTTTCGTCCCCAAACCCATCAGAACGTCATCGGGAAATTCGCCTCTCGTCGCTTCCCAGTCCATTAGCGGTCACCATACTTTGATCGAAGCTCATATACGTGCGACGCATCGATTCACCCCACTGACGTGAAGTCCGATCACGTGTAGAAGGTGCAGCAACGTCGTCTCCGACATGAACAAAAATGGGTTCTTAAACCCTAATTCGATCTCTAATCCAAAATGCAACAATTTATAAATTAATCCAGTATTTTTCTGGTAACCACGGTCGTCCAAACCATCTGCGACAACGAATTCGACACCCATAACTACAAGGATCACCAGAATTTGTTAAAAATTCATTTTCTGATCAAATTCTATTTTCCAGAGAAATGTCAAATGTAAAATTCAAATATTTGTTTCTAAAATCATCACTTTCGAATTAGATTCACATGGTATTATAGAAATTAAAATTTTACAAAGTTCGAAATTCTTGAAGTTTTGAAACTGTGGCTATGTGTCATTGTTTCCAGGAATTTTTTTTATAAAATTTACTTTAGCTCATTTCTAAAATAAAACACAGGTTTAAACAAAACTTTCAACTTGTTTACAATCTTTCCAGAAGCAAAAGGGGAGAAGTTTAGAGTTGTTTGAAAGTATGGGTTAACCCGTAAGCAAATTTTGGTGTCACTTTGTAGTTTTTTTTTGTTCTTTTCCTTTTATTTTTCTAGTAAAAGAAAATTTCAAAACTTGTTTAGTTTTGTTAGTAAAACATGGTGCAAGCTTAAAGCACAAACTCCAACTTGTTTGTTTTTTTTCAAATGCAACAGGAAAGAGAGACAGAGGGAAAGAAAAGGGATTTTTGACAGGTTTTCACTTTTGTTTTTTTTTTTGAAGCTAAGACCAGAGATTGAAATTTATATAATCAACATGCAAAAACAAAGCATTCATTCATATATTCAGGATGCAAACCAAAGTTTAACTCCCTACATCATCCAACATCCACACAGCAATCAAAGATTTGAGGAAACAAAAGTTTACTCACCTTTTTTCTCAGAATCCTGACAGTTCCCAAACAGAGATGAGCCTGAATTTCTTCTTCTTTTTCTACTTTAATTCTTTTAGGGTTTTAGATCTGAAATTTGACGGGCATAAATCTAGGATTATTCTTAGTTGCATTCATGCATTTATTTAAATCAGTGACAATTTTTTAGTTGAAACAAAGGAAGAAATCTCTGGCATGCACCTCTAAAATCTGGTGTCTGTTGTTTTTCTTTTCTTTTTAAATTGATTCCTGATTTTCTTAATCCTTGAAGTTCTTGCTTGTGTGTAATATTCATTGAAGAGTTGTATTATCCTTGAATTCCTTCTTTGGGCTTGAGATATTGAAAGGAAAGTTTGCTACTTTCTTTTTTTTCTTCCTGGAAATTTGTTTTCTGGTTTGTGAATTGAGGACTTGAAAAAAAAAATCTTTTCTTCTCAGATCTGTTTCTTTTTGAAAATGAGATAAAAGAATAAAAATTAGAAGATGAATTACCTATATAATTTTTATTTTCTATTCTATAAATTTCTAAGGAGAATGGAAATGATAACATGACACTTGTTTTAATTTTTTCCTCATGATTTACACTTGTCTCCATAGTCAATGTTAGCTTAACACTTGTAATAATATTTCTTCTTTATTAACATAATAATTTACATTATATAAATATTATTTAAACTTATATTTCCTATAAAAAAGTATTAGCTTTATATTAATGCATATTATTAAAAAGAGAATGTTTTTGAAATTAATTACATATTACATATATATACATAAATCCCAATTATTTTACTAAAACATTTATTTTAAAAATTAAATTTAAATTTACCCACATATGCTCACAATCATATATATTCACACATATGCATAAAATTTAAATTCAAATGATTTTAAAAACTTTTAGTATTTTTAATTTTAAACTCAAAAGAAATTTGAAATTTTTATTATCAGTTATTATTTATTTATTCTGTAACTTTTCAAATTACATTATAAAAGTTCAATAATTACCAAATTTAAATTGATAAAATTTTGGTACGTTACAGATTTCCCCCCTTAAGAAAATTTCGTCCTCGAAATTTGAAAGAGAGAGAAAAGCAAACAAAGGATATACGAATTTAGAAAAGGATAGAGAGATGGCTTACCAGTTTAAGCCCGAGATATCTACTCTGGAATTGGGATAAGACTTTTGCATACTGTCTTCTGTCTCCCAAGTACAGTCCTTTGGATCATCGTTCCACTGCACTTTAACTAGTTTCACAATTTTGTTCCTTAATTGCTTTTCCTCATGATCCACAATCTTAATTGGTTCTCTTTTAACTGTTGAATTTGGTGTGATCTGTAGATCTTGCTGAGCTGCTTCTTCGATAATACTGTCTGGATCGTGCATGTACTTTCGAAGATGTGAAACGTGAAATACATCATGTACGTCGGATAGCCAGTTAGGTAGCTGCACTCGATATGCTAAAGGACCAATCCTTTCTAGAATAGGAAAAGAACCAATGTATCGTTGTACCAGCTACCAGTCTTCCCGAATCTAAACACACCCCGCATTGGAGATACTTTCAAGAAAATAGAATCTCCAACTTGAAATTCCAAAGCTCTTCTTCTACGGTCGTAATAATTCTTCTGGCGACTCTGAGCAGTTATTAACTTCTTTCGAATAAAATCAACCTTTTCAGTGGCTTCCTTAATCATATCTGGTCCAAGAACGATTCTATCAACGGATTCAATCCATCATGCCGATGATCGACACTGACGACCATATAAAGCTTCAAAAAGAGCCATTTCGATACTGGCTTGATAGCTATTATTATATGAAAATTTGACATGTAAATAGTCCTCCTAAGAACCACCAAAGTCAAGAATACAAGCTCGCAAAAGATCCTCTAATATTCGATTTATCCTTTCAGTCTACCCATCAGACTGTGGGTGATAAGTAGTACTAAAATTTAGCTTTGTTCCCAACGTGGCATGAAATGCCTCCCAAAATCTACTGATGAAGATCGGGTCACGATCACTTACTATACTGCTCGATATACCGTGGAGACGGACAATCTCTTTGATATATAGCTAAGGTAAACTTACTACTGTCCGGGTGGATTCACCGGGATGAAATAGGCTGTTTTAGTCAAACGATCCACAATAACCCAGATTGCTTCATTCCCCTTTCGAATGTGGGGCAACCCATCGATGAAATCCATCGATACCTGATCCCATTTCCATTTTGGTACCTCAAAGGCTAGAGTAAACCCGCCATCTTCTTCTGATCGCTTTTAATTTGTTGACAAGTAGCACAGCGACTCACATATATAGATATATCTCTTTTCATTGTCTTCCACCAGAAAGTTCTTTTGATATCTCTATACATCTTATTGACTCTTGGATGGATACTAAGTTTGACTTATGACATTCATCTAAAACTTCACGCTTTAAATCAGGGATATCTGGCACACATAACCTACCTTTCAGCCTAATAACTTCACTATGATTGGTTTCAAAACTAGTATCTTCGCCTCTTCTCCCATAAATATCTTGAAGAAATTTATCTTTATTTTGCTTGCTGGCGATTTTATCAAGGAGAGTAGGAGTGACAACAAAATGAGCAAGAACAACGTGCTTCCTACTTAAAGCATCGACAACTACATTTGCTTTTCCGAGTGTATACAGAATATCTAGGTCAGATGATGCTAGAAATTCTAACCATCGTTGTTGTCGTAGATTTAAATCTTTCTAGGCGAAGAGATATTTCGAAGATTTGTGATTGGTGAATAATTCAAAATTTTCACCTAAAACAAGGAGAGTTCATTAAGTATATTTATTTAGTTAAGTTAAATTTCTTATATCGTTGAGAAAGCTGAAAAAGGTTCTTACCTAGAAGATAGTGTCGCCAGATTTTCAAAGCGAAAATAACAGCTAAAAGCTCCAAATCGTGTGTTGGGTAATTTCTCTCATGCGGGCGTAATTGTCTACTCGCGTAGGCAATTACTTTCCCATTTTGCGTTAGTACTGCACCCAAACCATCTCCACAAGCATCAGTATATACAGATAACACTTGGTTCCCATTGATGATAGCGAGAACGGGAGCAATAGTTAATCTCCTTTTCAATTCCTGGAAAGCTTCATCACACTTTGAAGTCCAATCGAATTTAGCATTCTTCATTGTCAGCTTAGTCAATGGACTGGCCAACTTAAAAAAATCCTAGACAAACTTTCTATAATATCCCGCTAAACCCAGAAAACTTTGAACTTCTTTAGGAGTAGAGGGTCGCTTCCAGTCCAGAATTGCAGAAATCTTGCTTGGATCAATAGAAATACCTTCTTCATTAAAAATATGACCGAGAAATCTGACTTATTTGACCCAAAAGTGACATTTAGAGAATTTAGCGAATAGGATATTCTTTCTCAATATCTCCAAAACAATTCTGAGATGTTCAGCATGTTCCTCTTCAGTTTTGGAGTAAATCAAGATATCATCAATAAACACAAGGACAGATTTGTTCAATACTTTTTGAAACACTCGGGTCATTAAATATACGAAATCTGTGGGAGCGTTGGTTAGTCCGAAGGGCATGACTAACCATTCGGTAGAACATGTTAGGACCCCTGAAGGCAGTCAAATGAACACAATCCTCGGCTATTCGCAGCTGATGGAATCCCTGAGCTAAATCAATCTTAGAAAAGAATCAAGCGCCATGAAGTTGATCGAATAGATCATCGATTCTAGGTAAAGAGAATTTATTCTTGAGAGTTTGTTTATTGAGATCGTGGTAATCTACACACAATCTCAAAGATCCATCCGATTTAGCCACAAACACGATAGCTGAACCCCATTCGGAAACACTAGGGGAAATCAATCCTTTCTTTAGAAAATCTCAAGTTTGATTGACTAATTCAATTCTTTCCCTAGGTGCCATTCTGCGACTTGCGTGAATGACAGGGCGGGCATTGGGTACTAAGTAAATTCGGAATTCTATTTCTCTGTATGGAGGTAAGGATTTTACTTCTTCAAATATGTCAGAAAATTCTCGAACAACATGTATGGACTCCAGACTGGGTTCGGGATATCCCAAAGTATACATCAATTCATCTCTCTTTGGACTCGGATCCTCACAAGAGATTTCAATAAAATTTCCAAGGTTTGTTTTGATCGAGATTGTTCGATTATTACGATCTAATTTGGCTTCGTATTTTGTTAGCCAATCCATTCCGAGTAAAATTTCAAATTCATTAAAATCAAGAACAAAGGGACTGACAGGGAATCGTTAGCAAGAATATGAGATAGGAATGTCTCTACATCGTAGACAAAGTTTTGTAGGACCACCAACTTGGTTCTTCACACAAATGGGCTCATTGACAAAATTAGGTTTAAGTTTTAATTCATTTACGTTTGTTGGGCGATAAAGCTATGTGTAGCGCCCGTGTCAAACAAAACTCTAACAATTTCATCATAAATAGTAAGGTTACCTTCCAGAACACCTTTTCCTTTATCTGCTTCCGAAGTTGAAGGGTCTTCCTTTATCGCATAAACCTTTGCCACTTGTGATTGCTTCATCACCTGGCAATTCTTAACAACATGTCCAGGCTTGTGACAATTATAGCATTCTCTAACTCCTTGATCGTTCTTCGTAGGTTGTTCCTTCTTAACTTGCTTCTTCGGGTTTTTGTTGTTGTTTGAATAATGGCCCTCTTCTTGGCAATTGTAACAAGTTACATTTCTAGCCGAATTTTCTTGACTTCTCTCTTATCCTTGCCTTGGTGTGGCTTCTTGCCCCTAAACTTTCTTTTTTTCCAATTCTGATTACTTGAATTTTCTCTTTCCCTTGGAATATCCTGCATATCCAGGGTGGCATATCTATATCCCATATCAATAAGATCAGAAAAAGATTCTTTGATGTGTGATGTCATCCTCTCGTGATACTTCTTGTTCATTCCGCGAATGAACCTTTCATTTTTCTTTAGAGGCGTGTTCACCAACTCCGGAGCGAAACGGGATAATTCGTTGAACTTGTTTAAGTACCCCTCAAATGACAAGCTTCCTTGCTTTAAATCCATAAATTCTTGATACATTCGGGAAATTCCTGCCGACGGCATATAGCGCTTTTCAAACACCTTCTTAAATCGACCCCAAGTAAATTCTTCTTCTGGTTCATCTACAATGACTGTTTCCCACCAGGCTGAGGCTTCATCTTGAAGTTGCCAAGAAGCAATGAGACACATCTGATCATCTTGCAGCTTAAGCCCTTTAAAGATCTTTTCACATGATCTGATCCAAGCCTGGGCCTCAATAATCGACTCTTTTCCAGTAAACGGCCTACCACCAAGCCTTGAGAAACTCTTATACAAATCAGCCAGACTCGGCTGATACTGAGTAGGCATAACTGCTTCTGCTGTAGGGGAAACTTAACTAGCCGTTGTAGCATTCCCTTGACCCCTAGCTCTACCTCTTCTCCCGCTCATCCTTACTATCTCTAATTAGTAAGATACTTGATTTAGATATTCAAACGAGATATCTTAAGGAATGTCAACAGTTAAAGAAAATAGACTAAGGAAAATTTGAGGTTTGAGTCTCGATTTATACTCATTCTAGGGTATACTTCACCCTATCTCTAATGAGCCATCTAATGTGTTATACTCCGTATCTAAAGTTCTTACTCAACCTTTAGCTCTGATACCACTTGTCACGACCCAAAATTTAGCGTTCAAAAATCGACATCAAATACCTCACTTGTATTCGTCTGCCGGAGATTCGAACGTCGAATTCCAGTTCAGATGGAGCTTATAACAACATTAGATGAATATAAACAGCAAAAACAAAATAAACTGCCATACATCAATATCCCCGGTACAACATCATCACAATTTTCATTACAACAACAATCACCAACATCAGAGTATTCTTATACATATAACACAACTTCAAAACAGACCATCACGACATAACCACAAGTGATTGCATTCCAAGAAAGTCTTCAAAGAAATGAAATGATAGCGAACATCCAACTAAGCACCTTGAGATCCAAAAGTTTTCAAAATTTCTCCAAGTTAAAGACCTTCAAAAACCAGTAGCCTCCAAACCCTAAGACTTCAAAATCCAGCTAGCTCCAAAAACACGAAAGAGCTGCTACTAGGCTACCCGTGTGGAAATTATGGGCACCCAGAGTTTAGAAAAGGCAACGATAAACTCCGGGTCAGTAATGGGACTGGTATGAGTAAAAAAATAGTTGCTTTGAAATAAAATAATTTTTTTAAAAGAAATCCGTTTATGCTTTTGGAAAATGAAATTACCATAAGGCCTCCCGGCACACACACAATGCAATCGCACACTTGGGGGAGATTTCTCCTTATGATAGTCAAATATGCTTTATACGAGAAAACTCTTTGATATTATTATTAGTGCATAGTGTAGAAGATATTGTCGAAAGTATAACATTAATCTTAGTATGCATACGTACCATTATAGTATGCCTACTATAGCTACCATATTAGATGGCAGGTTCTACAACTAAAACCGTACTGGGTTCGTATTGGTAATTGGATTTCCAACAAATGGTCAGGCTAAGGAACTTCCTGGGCCACATGGGTACGCCTCTGGAGGGACGTCCCGAGAACCTAACTGGATTTCTGCCAACACAAGGCCGGGTTACCTCTATAACTAGGTAACTACGACACGAGTATGCCATCCCCCGGTTATAACCAACCTTTACCCGGGGCCCCAACAACAATCACAAAGTAACATATATATTTTCGATATCCACATAAGTTAAGAATCTGGGCTCCATACCATGATACCACTTCTATCCAGAAGGAAATGCACACACCCTAAGGGGCGCTACCCCCTATAACCTTGCTGCATCTTTCTTGTTTCGACCATTATCGGGTTGTGAGGTTCGACGAAGTCTCGTCCATACAGCTACACTTTTCAAAAAAGCCATACTTTGATGAACAAATGATCAGGAGCACTCAGCATGCCACATTACCAGGTTGGGAATATATTACTGATATCCTTCAACTACATAACCTCTAAGCTTGTACGTCTCAGAGAAGGGTGTTAAACTAAGAGAATAAATTCTCCGCCACCAATAGAAATGTATTTGAAAGAATTCTGTTTTATATCTTAAAATATAATGTCAGACATACAATCCAAACAAGTCCGTTCCGAGTTCGAACATAACCGAAGGCATTTCCGAAGAAGTCCTTGCAATCCGGACATCCACAATCCCGATCGGACTCCCCATCACATATGGAGAACTCTATACCGGAGCAACTCAGTGCAGAGTCATTCAACAGGTTATCCTACCGTTCTCGAAGACGTCCGGTCTTCACCACCGTCTTCAATTGCTATCCATTTTGTTGTATCACTATTCGGAATGGGTCACATGACACAAAGATCCTCTCCCAGCTAATCCGAATAGTGAGCATCAATTTGAAAAAACATATGGATATGTCATTGTTAAAGATTCACGGGATCGACGTGGGTTTCTGATAACCAACTGGAATCCGACTCCCTGTCGCATCAAAATTGAAGTACCGTTTTACGGGCCAAAAGGTTTTCATATTCACGTAGAAAATACAGAATCACAGCTCAGCACAAAGCAATTCATATCACATAGCATCACAATTACAATCATAGATATCAATCAATACCCATCATACAATAGTTATCAATCATATACAACTACGATGAATCAATCGTGTGATTTAAACTGATTAATCACATAATTAATTTCATTAATCATCTTTAATCAATGACTAGTTATCCTTAATTAAAATTAATCAAATCTTTAATCATCTTCATAATTTAATCATTCCTTAATTAATTTAAATAGTTTATTTTAAGTAAATCATTTATTACATAGGTAAATCATAAATTACCTATTAAATTCAAAAGATAAACCTTCTTATCTCTGTTAACCATTTTGATTTTCCTTGTAAATCTAATTTAAATTCATCATGTGAATTGTCTTGAGAGATTAAAATTATTTTGTAAAACATTTCATCTTTACATCATTTTTAATTACATTTTATAACTGATTTTTATAAGTAATGTGACAAAAATTAAAGTAAATTAAATTACTTAAAAAAATGTCTTACTTAACTTTAATTTGTTTAAATCCAAATCAAAATTTCCCTTAAAACATGAGTTTAAAATTGTTTTAAAAGTTTTGAAATTTATTGTTTTTATTTGAACAAATCACCCTGCATGTTGACTCCCTGGAAGCCACTTCGAGTCTTCCTCGGAATTTCATCCTACTTGCTTCGAGATTTTCAAATTTTGACCCGAGTGTTGTTAATTTTTTTTCTTTCCAAATTTTTTCTAAGTACAAACTCGTACAACCCCCAAACCACTTCGAATCCATACTCGAGTACAAACCCATATCACCCGTTAGCTACTTTGAGTTTTTCCCCTTATCCTCCCCAAGTTTCACAACTGACACACAACCAAGCACGTACAAGTGCACGACCACCTTCGCCGTTGCTGGTCGGTGCTGCGGCCACCAACGAGTCGCCGTCCATCCCCATAACATCACCAGTAACCAGAATTTGAAGAAAATTCGAAAACCAAAAATTGAGGCCCTTCGTCCCCAAACCCATCAGAACGTCATCGGGAAATTCGCCTCTCGCCGCCTCCTCAGTCCACTGGCGGTCACCATACTTTGATCGAAGCTCATATACGTGCGACGCATCGATTCACCCCACTGACGTGAAGTCCGATCACGTGTAGAAGGTGCAGCAACGTCATCTCCGACATGAACAAAAATGGGTTCTTAAACCCTAATTCGATCTCTAATCCAAAATGCAACAATTTATAAATTAATCCAGTATTTTTCTAGCAATCACGGTCGTCCAAACCATCTGCGACGACGAATTCGACACCCATAACTACAAGGATCACCAGAATTTGTTAAAAATTCATTTTATGATCAAATTCTATTTTCCAGAGAAATGTCAAATGTAAAATTCAAATATTTGTTTTTAAAATCATCACTTCGAATTAGATTCACATGGTATTATAGAAATTAAAATTTTAGAAAGTTCGAAATTCTTGAAGTTTTGAAACTGTGGCTATGTGTCATTGTTTCCAGGAATTTTTTTATAAAATTTACTTTAGTTCATTTCTGGAATAAAACACAGGTTTAAACAAAACTTTCAACTAGTTTACAATCTTACCAGAAGCAAAAAGGGAGAAGTTTAGATTTGTTTAAGAGTATTGGTTAACATGTAAGCAAATTTAGGTGTCACTATGTAGTTTTTTTTTTCTTCTTTTCCTTTTCTTTTTCCAGTAAAAGCAAATTTCAAAACTTGTTTACTTTTGTTACTAAAACATGGTGCAAGCTAAAAGCACAAAATCCAAATTGTTATTTTTTTTCAAATGCAATAGGAAAGAGAGACAGAGGGAAATAAAAGGGGTTTTTGATAGGTTTTCACTTTTGTTTTTTCCTAAAGTTAAAACCAGAGATTGAAATTTATATAATCAAATGCAAAAACAAAACATTCATTCATATATTCAGGATGCAAACCAAAGTTTCACTCCCTACATCATCCAACATTCACACAACAACCAAAGATTTGAGGAAATAAAAGTTTACTCACCTCTTTTTTAGAAGTCCTGACAGTTCCCAAATAGATATGAGCCTGAATTTCTTCTTCTTTTTCTACTTTAATTCTTTTGGGGTTTCAGATCTGAAATTTGATGGGCACAGATCTAGGTTTATTCTTAGTTGTGTTCACGCATTTAATTAAATCAGTGACCAAAATTTTTAACTTACAGTAAAATTTTAGTTGAAACAGAGGAAGAAATCTCTGGCCTGCACCTTTAAAATCTTGTGTCTGCTATTTTTTTTTTCTTTTTAAATTGATTCCTGAATTTCTTAATCCTTGAAGTTCTTGTTTGATTCTGTTTATTTGTCGAAGAGTTGTATTATCCTTGAATTCCTTCTTTTGGCTTGAGATATTGAAAGGAAAGTTTGCTAGTTTCTTTTTTTTTCTTCCTGGAAATTTGTTTTCTGGTTTGTGAATTAAGGACATGAAATTTTTTTCTTCTTTTCTTCTCAGATCTGTTTTCTTTTTGAAAATGAGATAAAAGAATAAAACCTAGAAGATGAATTACCTATATAACTTTTATTCTCTATTCTATAAATTTCTAAGGAGAATGGAAATGATAACATGACACTTGTTTTAATTTTTTCCTCATGATTTACACTTGTCTCCATAGTCATTATTAACTTAACACTTGTAATAATTTTTTCTTCTTTATTAACATAATAATTTACATTATATAAATTGTATTTAAACTTATATTTCCAATAAAAAAATATTAGCTTTATATTAATGCATATTATTAAAAAGAGAATGTTTTTGAAATTAATTGCATATTACATAGATATATATATATATATCCCAATTATTTTACTAAAACATTTATTTTAAAAATTAAATTTAAATTTACCCACATATGCTCACAATCATATATATTCACATATATGCATAAAATTAAAATTCAAATGACTTTAAAAACTTCTAGTATTTTAAATTTTAAACTCAAAAGAAATTTGAAATTTTTATTATCACTTATTATTTATTTATTTTGTAACTTTTCAAATTACATTATATAAGTTCAACAATTACCAAATTTAAATTGATAAAATTTTGGTATGTTACAACTTTTATTTTTATTTGGGGGTGTGGCTCGACTTGGGCGGTAGCTGCGCGGTACGCGTTACCACCGGCCCGAGAGTGTAATTGGTACATCTACCTTGGCATTGCCTAGTTGTGTCATGTCACCTACCTTATCGTGCCTTGTACGAGTTTGGTTTTCTCCCGTATCCCATGTGGTATCTTCTGGTGGCTTCCTGATCATGATGGACCATGATATTGGACGGATTACTGGGACTATTACGTGTTAAGGTGGAAAATGTAAAGCCTTAAAGCTATTTAAAAGTAAGTTTATTTTACTATAGACATCATTATAATAGCGAAATATTACTACGTAGAAAATAGTTTAACGGATCCTTAGGAGATGTGAATCCCGTGCATCTCTTGAGTTATTGCACTCATGTTAGACACTGGATAGGAGATGTCACATCTCTGACGTTGTTCCACTCATATTTATTCCTGTTGATTTAACTTACATAAAATCTTTTAGTTCTGACTCGAGTGTTTTGTCTTTTCAATTTGCTTGGGTCAGCCTGAGCATTACAGGATTTGAAGACTTTATTTCGGGAGGACGAAGACGAAGATTTTATTACTATTATTTATTATATTTTTCCGCTGCATCACATCAGTCCGCTGCATTAATTATTATTCTCTGGTATGTGTACTTTGATATGTATTGTATAATTATAATCAAATGTTTTGTAAAACAGCTTCATGAACTGTTTATTTGATTATTATATTTTATTGTTCCGTTTCAAGATTCTATTTTGTTTTTTTCTTTGCTTTTTCTTATTTACGCCATAACAATCCGCTCTTCTGCATGGTTTAAGTCTGACATGTGTGGTTTATTGTCGATTTAAAGCGTATGAAAAGGCGGGACGTTACATCTGGTATCAGAGCTTTGGTTTAGCGATAAACCTTAGCTTTGTGGGATCTGACTCTTTATTAATAGGGTAGTAATATCCTATGATGAGTCATTGAGTGAGTGTGTGTGTGTGTGTATATATATATATATGAGAGCGCGTATTTTTTAGTGTTATAAAAGGTTTTAATATTGTGTTAATTTGTTCCGTTTTGTATTTATAGATTTTGGTTGGTGCATGGGACGCTATGACATCAATAGGAATGTCTAAACACTTAATAGGATAGACCGACATAATATTTGTTTTGAAATATAGGTGAATGAAATAATTTTTCCTACTATATTTTCTATATACATATATATATAATAAACTTTTATAAATAAGACATATATTTGGTTGCAATATATTGGTTGTTAGGTAATGAAATTTATAAATAATAGTTAAAATAAGATTGAAAATAAAAATAAATGAAAGATTAGAAATTTAGAACTTAAGTTCCGGGATTTTGAAAATTTCTTTTGAATGATTTTGAAATATAATTATATATTATTAGAAGTATTTTTGGATAAAAATATTTCAATATGGTTTGAAAGAATTATTTTAAAGAAACTCTGGAAAGAAATTATTTGTACTCCCCTCTCTGTCGTTGGAAAATAAGGTGATGAGTGCACGCATCATGATGTTCATTCTCGAGTTTCGAAGTGGGAAGGCCACTGTAGTCGTTTTACTATAGATTTATTTTGATAAACAAATATAAATTTTTACTTATTTTAAATATAATTGGATATATAAATTGTGAGTATATACATTTACCTATTATTTTAAAATGATTTGAAATTTAACCCTGTATTTGGTTCTTAAATTTCCGTTAATTAATAGTTTCAATTATTGTAGTGAAATGGAATGTAACTAATTAATAATTGCAGCCTTTAATTAAAATAAGAGGTTCATGCTAGCTTATAAATTAAATTAAAAGGAAGTTGACAATTATAACCTATGAAACAAAGAATAATATTATTGAACATTTAGTTAATTAAAAGAAATAAAATAAACTTGTGTAACTTTCTATTACATCCTTAAAAGCATATATATAACTTACCAACTATAAAAAGTTAAAATGTTAAAAGAAATTGTAATAGATATCATACAAGTAATAAACTTGAAGTAATGGAAGTATGTAATGAAATTCCTTTATAAATAAGAATCTGATGGTGTAATTGTTATGAACTTAAGTTATAATTGAAGTGTTACTGTAATAAAGGTAATAGGAAGTAAGTATTGTAAGCATAAGACTATACACTTAAGTAAATGAATTAATATGCAAAGAAGTTGAATTAAACATGGATACTATAAATAAATGAAAAATATAAGAAAATATAAGAAAATTAAAAAGATAAATCATTTTATGAATGAAAAGGAAATCAAACAACAATTGTATGAAATGAAATTAATAAGTATGAATTTGATCTACTGTTGAAACTGTTGCTTGTTTAGGTTATGGTTGTTTGGGCAAGGGTACTTAAAAATTGCGTAGATGTATGAATAATCTATTGAGTTTTATCTAAGACTGGTGAGTAAATGGAATACTTCATAGTTTTTTGTCATTCTATGTGATTTAAAGTGTCTTAACCCGAACCAGCCAATGGTTTTATATTGATTGAATGATCGATTTGTGTGATGATTGTATTTTGGTTGCAAATGATTGTTGCTTTATATTGAATTGGGCGAAAAAACTTTAAATATTTCATTTTATATAATTATTAACCTCTTTTAGATTATATAAGTGAAATATAGGTTATGGAAATAATTACTACTGCTTTTGGTTTCATAATTTAAGCGTTGTTTGCCAAACAAATAGGTATGTTCTCAGATTACGGTTTTATAGCGTTGTTATTTTATTTTTCCCGTTGGTGGAATATATTATTTTGAAATATTGTGTTATATATTGATATAATTGATATTATATTTTTCTCCCGAGTCTCTCCGTACAAAGGAGACTCTACCGAAATCTTCCGTAATTTTGGGACTTAGAAAATAATTTGAAATTGTTTTCCGAACTTTATTAATTTGAATATATAAAGATTTAATTGTTTATAAATCTATGTATTTTATTAAAATTATCCTATTCTGTAAATTTATTGTTATGAATATAATGTTTTGAATAATATGTATTGATTTATAAGTTCCTCTTTTCCCTTCTTTTCCTTTTCGGGAATGAAAAGTTTTGAGTGGGGGAGAGTGTAACGACCCATAAATTTTCAATAATTAAAATTGTTGATTTAATAAGATTTTGAAATTTAATGTTGAAGGAAATAAAAAAATTAGTGAATTATTAATAAAAGTTTTGATGCGATGATGAAAATAACTAAAAGGTAACGTAACAGGGTTAATTAAAGTTAATATTTTTTGAATTTGAATGAAATTCCAACTAAATAAAATAATTTAAAGCTTATGACTTTGTTATAATGGGAGTATGAGTAAAAGTGTAATTATTGAATTAATGTGTGAAATATTATAATAAATAGTAGTTGTTTGTGAAGAATAAACATACAAGTACTATAAAGGGTAGTAGTGACAAATGGTTGTCGTTACCAGTAATTTACCAATTTAAAAATACAAGTAATTAATGTTACTTTAGTGATAATTTATGTAATAATGGAAACGATGAATGTAAATTGAATAGAAACGTAAATTTATTTATAAGGCGGTAATTGATGTAAATAAAAGCATGAAACCAAGTAATTAAATTTATTGAGAATATTTAATCGTAATTAATGTATATATTTGGCAAAAATATAATAAATGGAAATAGTAGTTAATACACAGGAAAGATGGATATTTGAATATAGTAAGGTAATTAAAGATAAACAAATCATTCCATTTGAAATCTAATTTATAATAAGTGTAATTATTGTAGTAATTGAAATTAAATATTATGCAATTGAAATAACGGTGAAAATGGAAATATCAAAGTATGTAGTGCAAGGGTATCATAAATAGTAATGGAATAAAATAGCGTTATATATGGAATTATAATCTGCATTGATAAGTAGCGAACTTGTAAGTGCAATTAAAAGCAAATGGGTGGCAATTAATATAGATTGTTTATTTATTTAATGTGTTAAATAAACTTTGGTAATCAATTGCAATAAATCTAAATTTAATGTTTTGTTAATGTAAATTTAAGTAATAATCGAAAATAGTGTTAATTCTATTCATAAGATGATAATTGGTTGGATAAAAAGAATGGAAGTTAAGATTTATTTATTTATTGGAATTTAAATCTTTATAGATGGATAAATTGCAACTAATTGTAATTAAATATGTAAATATTACATAAATGGGAATTTAGCTGAAATCTGAGAATATAAATGTAACCAATCATGAACTAACATTTACTCCACCTTTGGAAAATGATGAATTGAATAATAGAGTGAAATGTAAATTAATTGGAACTATTGAAAATTTAATTTATAATTTCTGAATATAATGAAATTGAAAGTTAACCCTGAAATTTATAGATTTATCAACTCTAAATTGACATATAAATTTTTTTAAATTATTGTAAATGATTAAGAAATATAAAAGTGATAATATTATCAATTATAGAACTGAAATTTAAAATTGGATTAATTAATTAATTTTTAATTTAATTAATTGATGTAAAAATAGCCATTTTGGCCACTGGCTCGGATTTCGACGAAACTAGTTTCATCGGATCCGTAACGGTAAATTATTATATGATTTCAAGTTTCGTAACGATCGGGCTTGTCGTTTGATCGTACAGACTCGAAACGCCGAGAAATCAATGAAATTGAAATCAATTTGAAATAATTTGATTTTAGCATAACTTCTTCATATAATGGAATTTGGACCTAAAACCTGCTCCATTGATTATTTTTTTTTAGCAAATGTAACGACCCGTAAAATTTGATGTTTAAAATGAATTAAATTAATAAGATTTTTAATTTAAATTTAGAAAGAAATAAAAATCTTATAATTTATATGGAAGCGAATGTAGAAATTAGATGTATCAATTGTAATTAAAATCAACAATTTAAAATTTATTATGCAATTAATTGAAATAGTGTAAATTGTCATACTTGGTTATAAGTTTAATATAAGAAACAAAAGGGAATGTTGAATTTGTGAATTACCAATAAAAATATTAGCTAGAATGAAATTCAAATTTATATAATAATGGAAAGTGTAAATTTGTTGCATTTGGGTATAAAATTTAAAATATAAGTAAATAAAAGTAGGCATTTAATTTGCCGATGGAATAATACGTTGATTAATAGTAAGTGTATGTAAATTAAGATAGTAATGTTAATGACAGTGATGAATAACCAATTTAATGTAATTCAAATTGATTGAAACGACTGTTTAGGTTAAAGTTGATTGTAAATAGTAATATTTGAAAATAAACTTAATATATGAAAACAAAATTTAAGCATTGAATTAAATTAATGAATTCAAATTATAATAAATGGTCATTGAAAAATCAGTGATCTGCAAGTAATTATAATGTTGTTATTGATAATAAACGTTACTTCAATGATTATTAATATAGTAACAGAAGTGTGAATGAAAACTTAATAGAAACATAAACTTATTTTAAGGAAACAAGAGATATATTGTATAAATTGATGAATTAGTATAAATTGAATGGTACTTGGATAAAATCAATATCATATGAGTCATTGCAACATTTGTTGTAAACTATAAACCTATAAATGTGATTTAGGGCAAATAGTGACCGTTATCATTTGTTACCAGTTTACTTAGGCTATTAAGCTGTGAGTGGAAATCAATTGAAATTTAAAATGAAACTTAGTATTACAATTATGAGTTTAAGTAAATAATTACAAGATATAAATGTAATAAGATGCATAGAAATGTTGGGTATTTTGTAAAGTAATAAATGATGTAATTTGTGGTAATATGTGGTAATAATGTAAATTTCGGTAATAAGTGGTAATAATGTAAATTTAAATTTAGGTATTACGTTAATGTAAGTTTAGGTAATATGTGGAAATAATGTAAATTTAGGTAATATGTGGCAATAATGTAAATTTAAATTTAGGTATTACGTTAATGTAAATTTAGGTAATACGCGGTAATAATGTAAATTTTATTCATAGAGTGCTAATGGATTTAATAAAAAGAATGAAATCAAGATGAATAAATAAATTAGGAGTATAAATTTTAATAAATGTATGCATTGATTTATAGTAGGATTTAAAAGTCAATTAATAATTTAAAGGTTGATTTATTAAGAAAAAAATGTGTGATGAATAGAAATGGAATAAGTGTAGTGTAATGAGAGTTGTTGTATAATTATTTATAAAGAATTAACTTACAAATGTTACAAAATGTATAATGGTGACAATTGGTGTTGTTACCAATTTAACTAATCAATTTCAAATATATGTCAACAAAATGTTACATTAGTGTGGTATAAAACCATAATTGTAGTGTGAACGTAATAAAAAGAAATAGAAATGTTAATTGTATTCATAATGTAATAATTGCTTTAATAGTAAGGAGTGAAAATCAAAATACAAAATATAAATGAATAAGTTTTTTAAAAGAGTAAAATTGTTTATTTATTTGAAATGTTTGTTAGCTGAAAGATTGATTGTAGAGATGAGTAAATATTATTTAGTGAGAAATGTGTAATTACGATTTGTATCCAATAATGTAAATATGTTTAAATTACTATTAGATAGGAAAAATTGTTTATCTTCTCATTACATTCATTTAGTCCATTTTAAAACTTAATCAACTGAAATGAATGTAATTGAAAATTTCTAACTAATAGGAGAGAGAGTACTATTTGTAAATTAATAGGCGTAATTAAAAGCAGCGTATGTTTTGTGAAAATATAAGAAAAGTTTTGATTCAATGAAAAAAAAACATTTACATCAAATAAAATGAAGGTTTCATCTGTGAATGTAGGTTTAATTTCATTAAAATAAAGAATAGAAAGATTGATTTTAAAGAAAGAAATATATGTCTATTTGAACTATGTTTTAGCTTATAGACCGATTACAAGAATAGGAAAATAATCTATTTATTACTCTTGTGTATAAACAATAAATTTATAAACGTGTTTAAATAAATAATTGTTCTATTTTTTTATCCATTTTAGTTGTCTGTTTTAAAATTTAACTTTGTAAGTAACTGATATTAATGTAATTCAAATATTTCAATTAAAAGAAAGGAAACGTTGATTGCAATTAGTAGATTTAATAAAAAAAATGCACATTTTGTGTTAAACAAAAAGGGTGTTTTAATGGAAACAAAAGATCATTTTGAGAAAACAAAATTGAACGTTTTCATTTTTAAGGTAAGTATAAATATTTTATTATGCGTAGAATAAAACCTAAATGCATACAAATTTGAATATTATTTGAGTTAATGAAGTTAATTTGGTTACGTTACAAAAAAATTAAATTTCAAAAGGTTGTGCTAGGTACATGGTCCCTTCATTTTTTATTATTATTAATTGTTGCATGAACGTTTTAAAATAGTTACCTTACTATTAATACTTGATCTGTTTATTTCTCCATCTGTTTAATACCTGAGCACTTTTAGGTTGTATTTAATTCTTGCGACCTCATTTTCACGTATACAAAATTCTACTTTCGTTTGCTAACTTTTCCATTCGTACTTACATTTCCTTATGTATTATTAATACTTGAAGCTTTAATAATAAAACGTGACATTTATTTTTGTCCCTCCACATTCATTTCCTAATTATAAATAACCTACATCTTATTTCTTCTTTCTCCTAACACCTTATATTCAAAAGCTCTTATTCTTGCAAATCCAAAAGCATTCTTTTATAAAAATGATTCTTTTTCGTTTTTCGTACACTTCCTGCCCTCATCTTAGTTGTTCTTCAATCTTTTCCTGAAGCCTCATCTTGAGAAAGCATAAGTATTAAATTTCGTTTATTTATATATATTTTTAACGCGTACTAATTTTTATTTTAATAATACTTCTTGTACATGAATATCTTTTGCATATAAACTTTGATTCATGCGCGATTTCTTCTGTTGGATTCAAATTTATATTCCGGACAACATGAAATTGATTTAATTGAATTTGGAGATTGTTGAGTTTTGCGCTTCTGTTTGTATTTTTATGGGCTAAAATCAAAAGTGAGTGTTTTAACCCACTCATAACTTCTATAATTCCTTATGTTTGTTAAATTAATTTTACTGAGATTTAAAATTTATCTATGATTGTTTGGGCATATATTTAATCATCATCTCAGTTAGATTGCATTTATTTAAATTAAATTGTTATTTAATATTATTATTGCATATAAATTGCCAGTTAAATTTATTTATTATTGCATATAAACTGCCAGTTAAACAGTTATTAATTTATTATTGAATATAAACTGTTCGTTGATACCTGTTATATTTTATATTCTCTATATTGATGTTTTGTTTAAATTGGATGATGATTGTACTAAATGGTTAATGATTGGTATTTGGTGAATGGATGATGTGTTCTATATTGCATAAACTGCAAGTTATTATGCATTCTTATCTTATCGGGATTATGGTTTGAAATGATATATAATCGTAATTTTTATTTTTAAATTGCGGATTGAAATGATAAATATCCGTATCACTTGACCATAGGATAGAAAATTATATACAGACACCGCGGTATATATATAATAATATTTTGAAATGATATGTATGGTTTGTAAAGAATATATATGATTTTTGAGATATTGATTTGGGTATTTGATAAAGGTTATTTTATATATAGTTAAATTCTTGGTTTTAAGCTATGTATAAAATTGTTTAAAGTATGAAGTAAGTTTAATAATAAAGTTGATTTTATTAAAAATATATTATGGATAAGTGGTTACTTAAATCATATTCTAATATAGAGTTTATATTGATTTTTATAAATCAAAGTTGAGAAGATAGTTTTGAAATTGATTTGAGATTTTATTTAATTAAGATCTTATTGAAATTTAGATTTGAAAGAATATGGTGTTATAACTAAATTCGGGTTTAAGATGATTTAAGTGAATATATCTAGCCTAAATAAATTATGGATATTCAATTATTGAATTTTGAAAGTTTTATTTAAAGGATACTGGATTTATTAAGTAAGTATTTCAGAACTAAATAATAGTAAAAGGGTATTTGGCGCATATATATGAGTTAAAAGTTTAGTTTTGAAATTGTGGAATATTAAAAAGTTTGAAATACATGGAAATTTAAATGGTTTATCTGCGAATTCAAATCTATATTTGGAATTGATTTGAAAAATTAAAAAGCTAATTTACTTTATAAAGTAATTTATTATTAAACCATTTAAGTATTGAAAATTATGTTTCGAAGCTATGGGTTTAAGGTATATATATTTGAAAGTACTATGATTTTTGGAAAAAGATATATTTGAAATAAAAATGATGCCATATTGATTTGGGTTTTAAAATAGAAATGATATCGTATTTATATGGTTTTGAAATGGATATTTTATTCTGGTTTTAAAGTATAAACTATTTTGAAAAGACAGCGATGTTATAATAACGTTTGGTTGTTGAAGAGAACGGGATCGGAAGTTGTCACACTCTCTGCCAACTCCGAAAACCACTTTAACAACCGTGTACGTGATGGAGATTCCAAAATGAAGTAGGATGGCGGCGGCGTTTCCTTTGAGGTAAATACGTGGACCTAACTCCCGTGAGTTGGCATAAGGTGGCTAAAACAGGAGCGATTCTTGGGCCAGTGAGGTCATTCCTCTGATCGAACACATCCCTTCGATTTTATACTTTGACTTTTGGATTGATTCGGTAGCCACTTTTGATTTTCTTTTAGGGGGTGTGGCTCGAGGTGGGCGGTAGCTGCGCGATATGCGTTACCACCAGCCCGGATGCGTAATTGGTATATCTACCCTGGCATTGCCTAGTTGTGCCATGTCACCTACCCTATCGCGCCTTGTACGAGTTTGTATTTGTGTCATACCTATGGAATGTTTTCTCGTAGTCTCCCGATCAGGAGATATGCAAGCACTGTATAGACTATTGGCATTATTTGTGTTAAGGGCTATATGGGTAACCCCTTAACGCTATTGAAAAGTAAGTTTATTTTACTAATAGAAACTATTATAATAGCAAAATATACTACATAGTAAATATTTTAACGGATTCTCAAGAGATGTAAATCCCGAGCATCTCTTGAGTTACTGCACTCATATTTATTTCTGTTGATTTAACTTACATAAGACTTTTAGTTCTGACTCGAGTGTTTTGTCCTTTCAATTCGCTTGGGTCAGCCCGAGCATTTCAGGATCGAAGACTTTATTTATGGAGGACGAAGACAAAGATTTCATTATTATTATTATATTATATTCCACTACACTGTATTCTGCTGCATTGATTTTATTCGTTGGTATGTGAAACTCCGATATATATATATATATATATATATATATATATATTGTATAAGAAAAATTTAATATTTTGTAAACAGCTTCATGAACTGTATATTTGATTATTATATTTTATCCTTCCACTGTGAGATTCTGTTTTGTTTTATTTCTTTCTCCTTTTTCTTATTTACCCCATAACAATATGCCCTTCCGTATGGTTTGAATTGGCACGTATGTCGATTTAAAGCGTGCGAAAAGGTGGGAGGTTACAGCAAAGCAAGCGAGGTTGACTGGTCCCCTACCAGATATTATTAAAAGGAAAAGGAAAACTTACTCAAAACATGCGTTGAGCAGGAATGAACAAAAGAGAAAACAGAGAAAAAGACAAAAAGAAATTAAACAAACCAAAAGAACAAAAACAAGGAAAAAGGAAAAGAGCACAGGGCAGACTGCAAGCACAGGCAATAAATATCGAGAGCAACCTGAAATGAACCGCGAAGCCACCAAGAATCAACCAGGACACAGGGCAACGACTCGGAGAAACACCTAAGGCAACCGAGAAGATCCCCGAAGCCACCATATGTTTTTGACTTACCAATCCCGAAGCAGAGGAGAAGTATGGACTTGCGTTCCTGCAACTCATTCATGATAGAATGTTTCAACATTAACCATAACTGAAGTTGGGATTACTCAATATTATTAAAACTTCTCTGATTTCTCTCCCTCCAAATTGTACGAACATATTTCTTGAGACAGAAACTAAGAAGTTCACCTGCATCATCCTTCTTTCGAGTTGCTTTAAGAATCAAGTCCCACTGTAAAGAAGACTGAACAGGCAAACATGACCTTCCAAGCTTGACAATTAACCTCTCCCAATTTTAATGCAGATAGCAGCATTCAAAGAAGGTGCTTACCACTCTCAATTTCACTTTTGCGGAATTTTTAAATATTTTAAAACATCTATTTTGATATATGGGTTGACCCAATTTCGTTTCGGAGTCAGAACGGGCTTTTTGGGCAATTTTATCGTTCAACACGTTTATCAATCCGCTCCATCTATTCTACCTTCAGCTTTGTCTATAAATACCCTGTTATGAACCCTAGCCTACCTCTGTTCCTCATTTCTGTACGTTCCATTAGCTCCTCCTTCCAATGGCTGCAAACCCTAATTCCCAAATACAGTTCCAAATCAAATCCAAAGCCAAAATTTCAAACTCTCCAAACAATATCAAATTTAATATCGTCGGAAAGCTCTCGACGAGTGCATCTCAGATCAAGATTTGTTTTCCAATTTGAGTCACCATATGCACAGAAATAAATGACTTATTTTCGACCGTTCAATGGCGTTGGATGATCGTCGTCCGATCGTCGAATCAAGGGTACGAGGTTGAAGAGGGCGCTGAGCATTGTCCATCGGTGCCTTTTGCTTTGTCGATCGACGGCCAGATGTGACGTACAAATTCGAACTAGGTTTTGAAATGGGGTGGGCTGCTGCTGTCATACGCTTGATCGGAGGGCCGTTATTGGTCGAAGGGGACAAAGGCAGGGTCGGCCAAACATGTGGCGCCCGTGACAGAAGGCGCGACGGCGAGGCGTTGACGTGGCGGCGCCAAGGTCGAAGATGTCACGTTTCCTGTAGGTAGGTTCATGCGAGACAGATGATACGTGCTTAAGGGTATTGCTTCTATAGTTTATTTTATTTAATTTCAAATTTAATTTTGCAACGTTCAAATTAGTATAAATTTTACATACGATATTTGTTTTACGTGCGGTTTCTTTTGTTAGGATCGTATCTGAATTCCGGACATTTTGGATCTGGTTTGGATGAATTTGGAGATCATTCAAATTTTGGGTTTAAATTGGATTTAAATTCAATTTAAATTCAAAAGGTGAGTGTTTTAACCCACTCACAACTTATAAAATTTATTATGTGTGTTGAATTGATATATGATGTGATTTGAAATTTATTTATGATTGTTTGGCATATTTTTAATAATCATCTCAGTTAAATTTAATTTACTAAATTAAATTGTTATTTGATTTATTAGTGCATATAAACTGCCAATTAGATAGATTGTTTAATTTATTATTGAACATAAACTGTCAGTAATTACCTGTATTTATTATATGCCATATATTGTTGTTATTGTTTAAATTGGATGATGATTGTAATAAATGGTTGATGATTAATATTGGATGAATGGATGTTGTATTTTATATTGTTTTAAACTGCAAATTTGTTATGCACTTTATTTCATTCAGGATTGCGGTTTAAAATGATATATAACCATATTTTTATTTTAAATTATGGATTGAAATGATAAATATCCGTATCACTTGACCATAGGGTTGAAAAGTTTATGCAGACACCGTGGTCTATATATAAAAATATTTTGAAATGATTTTCTATGGTTTGGTAAAGAAATATATGGTTTTATGAGATAGTGATTTGGATATTTTATATATAATTAAATTCTGGATTTTAAGCTATGTATAATATTGATTTGAAGTATAAAAGAAGTTAATAATTAAGTTTGATTTTATTAAAATAAAATACGATTAAGCATTTATTTAAATTAAACTTTTGGAGTTTATAATGACTTAAATGAGAATAAGGTTGGAAGATGAATATGGAATTTATTTGGAATTTAATAAAATAAAATTTAAAGGGTATTATTTTTATAACTTGATTTTTTGTTTAGAGTGATTTAAATAAATATCAAGTTGATTTAAATAAATATATCAAGTTAAATAAATTGAAAGGATATCCAGTTGTTGAAGTTAAAAGTTTTACTTAAATCATATTGGATTTATTAAGTAGACATTTCAAATTAAATAATAGTAATTAAATTTGATGTATATGGAATTATCAAAGAATTAGTTTTGAAATGGAGGAATATTTAAAGCTTTGAATTATTTAGAAATTGAAATGGTTTAATTGGAGGTTAAAATTGGTATTTGGAATTTATTTGTGAAATTTAAAAAGCTTTTTTATTATATAAAGTAAATTAATATTTGAACCATTTAAGTACTCGAAGTTATATTTCAAAGCTATGGGGTTCAAGGTATATAGATTTGAAAGTACTATGATTTTGGAAAAAGCATATATTTTGAAATAAAAATGATATCATATTGATTTGGGTTTTTAAAACGGAAATGATATTGTATTTATATAGTTTGAAATGGATATTATATTCTGGTTTTGAAGTATAAATTATTTTGAAATTACCGCGGTGTTATAATAACGTTTGGTTGTTGAAGAGACCGGGATCGGAAGTTGTCATACTCTCTGCCAACTTCGAAAACCACTTTAACAACCGTGTACGCCGTAGAGATTCCAGAATGAAGTAGGATGGTGGCGGTGTTTCCTTTGAGGTAAATACGTGGACCCGACTCCCATGAGTTGGCATAAGGTGGCTAAAACAGGAGAGATTGACGGGCTAATGAGGTAGTACCTTTGATCGGACACATCCCTTCGATATTATACTTTGACTTTTGGATTGATTTGGTTTCCACTTTTGATTTTTATTTGGGGGTGTGGCTCGAGGTGGGCGATAGCTGCGCGCTACGCGTTACCACCGGCCAGGAAGCGTAATTGGTGTATCTACCCTGGCATTGCCTAGTTGTGCCGTGTCACCTACCCTATCGCATGTTGTACGAGTTTGGTTTTCTCCCATAGCCCGTGTGGTATCCTCGGGTGGCTTCCCGATCAGGAGGGACCATGATATTGGATGGACTACTGGGACTATTACGTGTTAAGGTGGAAAATGTAAAGCCTTAACGCTATTTAAAAGTAAGTTTATTTTACTGTAGACATATTATAATAGCGAAATATTACTACATAGTAAATTGTTTAACGGATCCTTAGGAGATGTAAATCCCCAGCATCTCTTGAGTTACTGCACTCACGTTAGGCACTAGATAGGAGATGTCAAATTCCGTAAACATCGCTGATGTCATTCCACTCATACTTATTCCTGTTGATTTAACTTACATAAGATCTTTTAGTTCTGACTCGAGTGTTTTGTCTTTTCAATTCACTCGGGTCAGCCTGAGCATTTCAGGATTTAAAGACTTTATTTCTAGAGGACGAAGATGAAGATTTTATTACTATTATTTATTATATTATTCCACTGCATCACATTGTTCCGCTGCATTAATTATTATTCTCTGGTATGTGTACTCTGATATGTATTGTATAAATATAATCAAATGTTTTGTAAAACAGCTTCATGAACTGTTTATTTGATTATTATATTTTATCGTTCCGCTGCAAGATTCTATTTTGTTTTTTCTCCTTGCTTTTTCTTATTTACTCCATAACAATCCACCCTTCTGTATGGTTTAAGTCTGACGTGTGTGGCTTATCGTCGATTTAAAGCGTACGAAAAGGCGGGACATTACGAAAATTATTTTAAATAACTTGATAAAGATTTGAAATTTAAATAATTTGATTTGAATTTGAATTCAAGATTTGAAATTGATTCTACATTTGGAAATTATGATTTAAAAAAGGTTATACAAGTTATAAATGTGTTTATATGGGTTTTAAAACCATTTTAAAAGTTTTGTTTTGGGAATTTGAATTTAACCCAAGTTTTATACTTGAAGGGCTTTAACTTGCGCAAAAATAAAAGAATTTTTCCAAAACAAAAACTATTTGTTTCTAGATAATAATAGCTTTCACATAAAGAAAAGATTTCCAATTTGTGTTGAAAGATTTCAAATTTGAAAAGGAAAATAGTTTTGAAAAGCCATGAATGAATCTTGTGGAAGATTGGTGAACTTTGTGAAATGAATTATTTTGTTTAAAAAGATTTAAAATGTTAATTTGCTTAAACCATTTGTTTTGAGTAATAAGCTGTGACTTAATTGAGATCCCATTATCCAAATGGTTTTTAAATATTGCGCTAATTATTCGGTTTAGCCGGAAGAGGACCTTGTGTCATATAACCCATTTCGAATATTGATACGACGCTATGGATTGCATTTGAAGACCGGTGGTGAAGACCGGATATTTTCGAACGTGAAAGGATAACTCGTCGAATATCTCTGCACCGACTGGTCCCAAGTACAGAGATTTGATCGTCCTTTGTGATGGGGAGTCTGGACGTGATTCGAGATTATCAGGATTTACAAGGTCTTCTTTATGAAGTGGCTATGGTTCTGTTCGAACCCGGAACAGACTTGTATGGATGTGTGTCTGACGTTACACTTTGAGATGTAAAGCTGGTTTCTATCAAATACATTTCTGTTTGGTGGAGGAGATTTATTCTCTTAGCTTAACACCCTTCTCTGATACGTACGAGTTCAGAGGATATGTAGTTGATAGTTACTAGTGATGCATTCCAAATATGGTAATGTGGCATACAAAGTGCTGCTGATCATTTGTTGATCGAAGCATGGCTTTTGTGTAAAGAGTAGCTTTGTGGACGTGACTTCGTCGAGCCTCACAACCCGGTAATGGTTGAAACAGGAATCGTGGCAGCAAGGTTATTTGGGGGTGGCACCCCCTGAGGGTATGTCATTTCCTTCTGGATTATGAGTGGTATCATGGTATAGAGCCCAGATACTTAACTTTATGGTTGCTGCAAAACTTATTGATGTGTGGTTGTTGGTTGATAGGCGCCTCAGATAAAGGTTGGTAACGATCGGGGGTGGCATACTCGCGTCAGTAGTTAACTAGTTACAGAGGTAACTCGGTCTTGTGTAGAAGAGAACCGGTTAGGTTCTCGGGGACGTCCCTCCAGAGGCATTCAATTTTGTGTGGGAAGTTGCTTTGCCTGACCATTTGTTGGAAATCCAATCATCCAATACGAGACCTTTCGGTTTTATTTGTATAACCTGCCATTACTTATGGTGGACACCACTGTTTAGATGGTAGCTATAGTAGGCGTAATTCGAAATGTCTATGCTGGTTAAGTTTAATATTATACTTTCGAAAGGTTTTCTGCACTATGCACAAATAATGATATCAAAAGGTTTTTACGTATCAAGCATGTTTGACTATCATAAGGAGAAATCTCCTCCAATTCTGCATGTGCGTTGTGTGTGTGGTGGGAGGTCCTATGGTAGTTTCATTTTACAAAAGCATATCTGTTTCCTTTTATAAACTATTTTATTTTCAAACAACTGTTTTTGTTTGCTTATACCAGTCACACGACTGACCTGGAGTTTATTGTTCCCTTCCTAAACTCTGGGTGCCCACAATTTTCCACACGAGCAGTCTAGAGTTGGGTTTTTAGATAGTCAAATAATAGGTGTAGATTCGATAGCATCCAATCTTTGGATATTGGCAATCACATTTGGATCAAGTTGCTTCACTTCGGCATTGATGGTAGTTCTCGCTTTCTGGTTTGGAGCCTTTCTAGCTTTGGAGCTTTAGCGATGCAGTCGCTAGATATTGGATTCTCGCTGTCTCACTTGGAATCCTATTGGAGTTATCTTTCCACTATCGATGGCTGCAAAGTCTAGACCATCTTCTTGTGCTGTCTTCTGCTGTTGTATATATTTTGGCTTTGATTTGTATTGATATCATGTTTTGTCATATTGTATCAGATATTGTATCTATTATGTATCAATGATATTACTCTTCTTCTTCCACTATGTTTTTATACATAATGTGTTATAAGCTTCGACACGAGTCAGATTTTAACGGTTGAATCTGCGGCATTCGAGTACAAGGAAGTACAGGTGTCGATTTTCGAACGCTAAAATTTAAGTCGCGACATGATATCAACCCCGAGTCAAACACATCCTTTTCCCAAGCTATTTCGAATTTTACCCGAGTAAACTCACGTCCATGATTTCTTCGACTCAAACACTCCACTATACGCGATCCAACCCAAGGAAACCCACCTCCTTCTTCTTCCTCCTCTTCGTACTGATACAATGGATATCGAGTGCACATGTACAATCGCCAGATCAACTTCCGATCATCACTGAGTCCTCCGAAACGATGACGAACATGTCCTCATCCATCACAAACACCCAGCAAAATCAAAAACATCGAGAAACAAAATCGAGCATTCGAAACACTCGAACCCCCAACTTGATCATTAAAAAACATCGCGTGCCACCAAAACCAATCACCAGGGGCCCTGCTGTTCCACCCAGAGATGCGCCATGAACCCAGATGACTATCTCCCTTGATCCGATCAACTACGGTCTACCATCGACGTCGCAAATGTCTCACGAACCCAGACTACCAAAACCACCCTCAAAACCCTATTCCTCCCCCGCCTTGCCACCACGACAACTTTTAATTTCTCCGGTCATTTTTCTGATGAACATCATAACACCAGCTTCCTTCTCCAATGATCACGATATCTAATTTATCACCGACCGACAAGGATCGTTTAAAATGAGTTTTCTGTTCAACTTAGAAATTCTAACTCAATTCAAAGCTAAAAATCTTTCCTTAATTTAAAAATCATGATTTTCTAAACCGAATTTGATGATGTAAGTGAATCAATAATTTTTGATATTCCAATTTTAACATGTATTTAAAATTCACTATTTATCTTTTACCTAGACAAAACTATTTTCTGTTTCAACTTAAGATTATTTTAGAACTTCAATCTTGATTTTTACACCATGTTTTGTTTAGATTTTCAAACCTAACAAGAATTATAGGAAGAGAATTTGATTTTAGATAGGATTTAAAACCTGGGACTAAGAACAGAAGCAAAGGTTTCCTGTTCCAAACATGCAAAGGCAAATATATACATATTTGTATACATATAAACATATTTTAAATTTTTACTTCAAGCATGGTCACAAATGACAATTATATATATAGATTCAAGCATCAAGTATATGGGTTTGCTCACTTGGAATTTGGAAGGAACAGATACAGTGTTTGCGTGTCTAGAACAGATTTCAAAAATCTGGAAATGAAACTCTGTTTTGATCTGTTGATTTGCATCTGAAGCTTGATGTTTGCTTTGATCTGGATCTTAGCTATTGAAGTTGAGTTCCCCTTTGAATCTGATTTGTTAAATTGTTCCAAGTTGATAAAACTTGGATTTTGCCTTGAGTTTGATTTGTTTTTTTCTGATACAAGCTTACAGGTTTTGCAAACTGAAGTTGTTTGCTTTGAAATGCTTCGGATTTGAAGTTTTTGATCTTGTTTGATTTAGAACTAGGCTTTGTTGAGTTTATTTCTTTTCTTTCTGGTTTTAATTTTTGCTGTTTCTTTTAGAAAGAATGAAAGAATAATGGGAAGAGAAAGGGAAGAGTGTATATATAGCTTATTTCCATTATTCATAAAATATTTAAAAAGAAAAGAACATTAAATTAGGACACTTGTTTATTTGTAAATTAATTTAAGTTACACTTGTTAATTTTATTCTTTTTAACTTACACTTGTTAAAAACAAGTAATTTCATGTTTAAGTCCTTAATCTTTAATTAGTTTATAAATTTTGTTTTAAACCCTTAACTTAACTTAATTTATAAATTTCATTTTAAACCTTATGTCATTATAAATTATGTTTTATATCTTTCTTATTTTACATAGTATATTGGTTTCAAAAGATATATTTCTACTTTTAAACTAACATTTTACCTTTATATATATTTATAATTTTAAAGAATGTGATTTAAAATTAATCAAACATTAATAATTAAATATATAATGTGTATATAATAGCTTTTTGTAAATTTATCTATATCAATTTCAAAATATAACTTTCAAATCATCGTATGCAAAATAATTTTTTTCTATTATTAAATTATTTAGATTTCCAAATCAAATCCTTTATTTAAAATCTCTTTCATATATATAATTAAACACATCTTTATTAAATTTTGAAATATTCAAATTAATTCGCAATTTAAATTCAAAATTTATATTAATTATTAATTTAAATTTTTGTCTCAAAAATCAAGATCATTATAGATTCCCCCGCTTAAGAAAATTTCGTCCCTGAAATTTGCTAGACAGGGAGACAAACAAAGAATAAATGAAAGATAAAGAATTAGTTCACCAGGTCAAACTGAAATATCTATTCTGCATTTGGCCTACCAAATCATAATATCAGTAAATATAAGAACGAACTCAATCAATATCTCATGAAGTACTTGGGTCATCCGATCTATGAAATATGCAGGGGCATTTGGTTAGTCCGAAGGAATAACTAACAATTCGTAGAATATATCGAAACCCAATGAAACAGACAAATGGATACAATTCCCAGCTGATGAAATCTTCGGCTAGATCCATCACAGAAAAGAATCGATTGCATGGTGCTTGATTCGGGACAAAAGAAATTTATGAACAATATAGATTCCAAACTAAGTCAGAATACCCAAAGTATACATCAACTTGTCCCTTTTCGAACTTGGACCCACACAAGAAATTACAACAAATTTCTCAACTTTGGTTTTGACCAAAATTTTTTTATTGATATAACCAAATTATGCTTCACATTCTTATTTACGAATTTATCCCAATTAAAGTTTCAAATTTACTAAGGTTAAGAAAAGATTGATTCGAATTACGTAGGGCCACCATCGCACCAAAGCTTCTTCTTCGAGCTGCCACGAAGCATCAAAAGAATTAAAACTGGATCAAAGGAGATTGATGAGAAAAGTTGTTTCTGTTGTTGTTACAGGGTATTGACCATTTGTAGTGGTACACCCCTATCCCCTACCTCGTCCTCTTCTTGCACTCACACTCACTATCAGTGGATAGTAAGAGAATTTACTAAGGCATACAGACAAAATATCTTAAGGATACTCATTCTAGGGTATTTTTAACCCTATCTCTAATGAGTAACCTAATGTGTTATACTCCAAAGCTAAAGTTCTTACTCAAGCTTTAGGTCTGATACCACTGTAACGACCCTGACTCGACCTTCGAAAATCGACATTGAATACATCACCCATATTCGAATGCCGCATATCCAAACGTCGAATCTGGTTCGTCGGAGCTTATAACACATTAAGTACAACTACACAATTGAAGAAAATGAATAACATCATTGATATACAACATCTGATACAAATGATATCAATATACATCAGAGATACACAATAGCGGAAATAAAATAGCACCAAAAGAAGAGATAGCATCTTCAATGCTAATCTTCAAGAGAGAAGGAAAGAAAGAATCCAACAATACGACCCCATTGCTCCAAATCTCTAAAGACTTTCATTCTCCAAAACCAAAAGCTCGAATCACCATCATTATGTTGTATTAAGCAAGGTCAGCCTGAATGCTGAAGAGAAGCAAACTAGGAAACAATCAACAAATGCGATTGCCAAATCCAAAGGCTGAAGAAGATTTCCAAGTGCTACCAAACCAAAGACTTCGAAAGATATCGAATCCACATCTATTATCTGACTATTTAAAAAATCTAAATCTAGGCTTCCCGTGTGGAAAATTGTGGGCACCCAGATTTTAAAAAGGGAACAATAAACTCCAGGTCAGTCTGGGACTAGTATGAGCAAACCAAAACAGTTTATCTTTATCAAAAGCAAAACAAAAGATTTTTAAAGAAATTCGCATGCTTTTTGGAAAATGAAACTACGATAAGGCCTCCCACCACACACACAATGCAAACACACAATTGGAGGAGATTTCTCCTTATGATAGTCAAACATGCTTGATATGCAAAATCTCCTTGAATTATTATTATTAGTGCATAGTGGAAAACATTTGCAAGTATAATATTAATCTTAGCCAGCATACGTACCATTATAGTATCCCTACTATAGTTGCCATGTTAAATGACAGGTTCTACAACTAAAACCGTACAAGGCGCGTATTGGTGATTGAATTTCCAATAAATGGTCAGGCAAAGGAACTTCCTGGGCCACATGGGTACGCCTTTGGAGGGACGCCTCAAGAATCTAACTGGATCTCTGCCAACACAAGGTTGGGTTACCTCTATAACTAGGTAACTACTGACACGAGTATGCCACCCCCCGTCGTAACCGACCTTTACCCGAGGGCCCTCAAAACCAGCAACCACAAAGAAATGTATTTGCAGTAACCACATAGGTTAAATATCTGGGCTCCATACCATGATACCACCTCTATCCATAAGGAAATGGACATACCCTCAGGGGGTGCTACCCTCAAATAACCTTGCCTCATCTTTCCTGTTTCGACCATTCTGGTTTGTGAGGCTCGACGAGGTCTCGTCCATAAAGCTATGCTTTTCACAAAAGCCATGCTTCGATCAACACATGACTAGCAACACTTCGTATGCCACATTACTACATTGGGAATGTATCACTAGTAACCATCAACTACATAACCGCTGAGCTCGTACGTCTCGGATAAGGGTGTTAAGCTAAGAGAATAAATTCTCCTCCACCAAACAGAAATGTATTTGATAGAAACCAACTTTACATCCCAAAGTGTGACGTCAGACACACATCCATACAAGTCTGTTCCAGATTCGAACAGAACCGAAGGCAGTTCAAAGAAGCCCTTGCAATCCGGATAATCCCTAATCACGTCCAGACTCCCCATCAAAAAGGATGATCAAATCTCTATACCTGGGCCATTCGGTGCAGAGACATTCGATAGGCCATCCTTTCGCTTTTGAAAATATCCGGTCTTCAGCACCGGTCTTTAAATGCTATCCATTACGTCGTATCATTATTCAAATGGGTTATATGACATAAAGTCCTTTCCTAGCTAATCCCAATAATGAGCGCAATATTTTATAATCATATGGATTATGGGATCTCAGTTAAGTCACAACTTATTACCCAAAACTTTTCTTCCAAATGGGTTAAACAAATTACCATTTCCAAATCTTTTTAAACAAAAAGATTCACCCTTTAAAATCCACTTCAATTTGAAACCAAGGTTCACCAATCTTTCACAAAGATTAATTCATAGCTTTCAAAACCATTTCAATTCCAAATCTTTTATACAAAAGATACACCTTTAAGATCCTCTTCAACTTGAAAACAAAGTTCACTAATTTAACAAAGATTCATTCTTATCTTTCAAAACAATTCCATTTCAAACTTGAAATCTTTTCAACACAAACTGGAAGTTCTTTCGTTATATGAAAACCCTTATCATTTGAAAACAAATAACTTTCGTTTCGAAAAAATCCGATCAAATATGTACAACTTACAGCTTTTAAAGTATAAAACTTAGGTTAAATTTAAATTCCCAAAATAGTACTTTTTTTAAAATACTTTAAAGATGGTTTTAATATATATATACATACATTATATAGCTTGTATAAACCTTTCAAAGCAAATATCTAAAACGATTTCAAAACTTAAACAATATATATATATTATTTAAACTAAATTTCAATTTCAAAACTTTCCTTTCAAAGGCTTTTCATATTCAATTCAATTCCATTTCAAAACCATTTGGATTCAAAATTCAATTCTAAAACCATTTCATTAAATTCAAATATCTATGACTTAACTGAATCCTCTTGCAATCCATATCTGTGTGTGTATGGTGTAGTCCAGGGGTTTTACACAATAGTTCAACATCATCAATCATCATATATTCAAGTATAGCAATATCGATAAGCGGTATAATCCTATAACGTTTATCTTCATTCACAGATTCACAGATGAATAATATAATTTAATCACAGAAAAATAAATTACATTCATAGCTCAAATCAAAACAATTCATGTAACAAAGCATCACACATCAGGGATATCAACAATTCAACATTCAATAGAATCCAAACATCCATAAGTAAGATTAATTAGTCATGTGATTAATTTAAATCATATTTATTACTTATGAATAAATCACTAATTCTGGTTAATTAACATTAATTAATTACAAATCATTTTGATTAATTATTCTTTAATCATTTATTAATTAACCATTAATATTAAATTAATCAACCTTTAATCATTAAATAATTAGCCTCTAATTATTTAATTATCCTTTAATTAACTATCCTTAAATAAAGTAATTAAAATAACCCTTAATTAACAAATCATCCCTTAATCACTTTCATTAATTAATTATCCTTTAATTAATTGATCATCCTTAAATTAATTAACTTAATTAATTAATCACATAATTAATTTTCATTTAATTAACTATTGTCTAATCACTTGATTAATCAACCTTTAATCATTAATTAATTAATTACTTTTAATTAAGTAATTATCTTTAAGAAGTTAATTATCCTTTAATTACTCATCATAAATTAAAATAAACCCTTAATTAATTTCACTAAACAATTATCGTTTAATTTCTTCATTAAGCAATTATCATTTAATCATTCACATTAATAACTAATTTAAATCCTTTAAGTTGATTTCATAATTAACTTGACCTTTAATCATTAAAAAAATTATTAGTCTTTATTTATCCAAGGCCTTAATTAAATTAAGATAAACCACTTATCTTAATTACTTACTAAATCAAATCATTTTTTTGAAAACACTTAAAGCTTTTAATTAAACAATTATCCCTAAACACAATTATTTTAAAAACAAAACAATTTTCAAACATTTACTTTAACACCCAATCTTTGAAACTTGTCTTGATAATTTCTTGAAAACTTGTACATTTTTTGTTTGCTTTGAAACTTTAAATTTTTTCTTTATTTCTAAACTTTGATATCAACCCCGAGTCAAACATATCCTTTTCCCGAGCTATTTCGAATTTTACCCAAGTAAACTCACGCCCACGATTTCTTTGAGTCAAACACTCCACTACACGCAATCAAACCCGAGGAAACACGTCTCCTTCTTCTTCCTCCTCTTCGTACTTACAATCACCATATCAACATCCAATCATCGCTGAGTCCTCCGACACGATGACGAACACGTCCTCATCCATCACGAACACCCTGCAAAATCAACAACATCAAGAAACAAAATTGAGCATTCAAAACGTTTGAATCCCAGACTTGATCATCAGAAAATGTCACGCGCCGCCAAAACCAATCACCAGAGGCCCTACTGTTCCACCCAGAGATGTGCCACGAACCCAAACGACTATCCCCCTTGGTCCGATCAACTACGATCTACCATCGATGTCGCAAATGTCTCGCGAACCCAGACAACCAAAACCACCCTTAAAACCATATTCCTCCCCCTCCTGTCACCACAGTAACTTTTAATTTCTCCAGTCATTTTTTTGACGAACATCATCACACCAGCTTCCTTCTCCAATAATCATGATGTCCAATTTGTCACCGACCGACGAGGATCGACTAAAATGAGTTTTCTGTTCAACTTAGAAATTCTAACTCAATTTAAAGATAAAGTTCTTGAATGTTACTTTGAAAATCATGGTTTTCCAAATCGAACTTGATGATCTAAGTGAATCAATAATATTTGATACTCGAATTTTAACATGTACTTAAAATTCACTATTTATCTTTTATCAAGACAAAACTATTTTCTGTTTCAACTTAAGATTATTTTTAGAACTTCAGTCTTGATTTTTACAACAAGTTTTGTTTATATTTTCAAACCTAACAAGAATTATAGGAAGAGAATTTAATTTTAGACAGGATTTTGAAATCTGGGACTAAGAACAGAAGCAAAGGTTTCCTGTTCCAAACATGCACAGGCAAATATATACAGATTTGTATACATACAAACATATTTAAATTTTTTTACTTCATGCATGGTCACAAACGACAACAATATATACAGATTCAAGCATCATGTATATAGGTTTGCTCACCGGGAATTTGGGAAGGACAGAGACAGTGTTTTTGTGTCTGGAACAGATTTCAAAAATCTGAAAATGAATCTCTGTTTTGATATGTTGATTTGAATCTAAAGCTTGATGTTAGCTTTGATCTGGATCTTAGTTGTTGAAGTTGAATTCCCCCTTGAATTTGATTTGTTAAATTGTTCTAGGTAGATAAAACTTGGATTCTTCCTTGATTTTGATTTGTTTTTTTCTGATACAAGCTTATAGGTTTTGCAAACTGAAGTTGTTTTCTTTGTAATGCTTCAGATTTGAAGTTTTTGATCTTGTTTGATTTAGAACTAGGCGTTGTTGATTTTATTTCTTTCCTTTCTGGTTTTGAATTTTGCTATTTGTTTTAGAAATAATGAAAGAAAAATGGGAAGAGAAAGGGAGGAATGTATATATAGCTTATTTCCTTTATTCATAAAATTTTTAAAAAGAAAAGAAAATTAAATTAGGACACTTGTTTATTTATAAATCAATTTAAGTTACACTTTTTAATGTTTATTCTTTTTAACTTACACTTGTTAAAAACAAGTAATTTTGTGTTTAAGTCCTTAATCCTTAATTAGTTTATAAATTTTGTTTTAAACCCTTAACTTAACTTAATTTATAAATTTCTTTTTAAACCTTATGTCATTTTAAATTATGTTTTATATCTTTCTTATTTTAAATAGTATATTGGTTTCAAAAGATATTTCTACTTTTAAACTAATACTTTACCTTTATATATATATTTATAATTTTAAAGAATGTGATTTAGAATTAATCAAACATTAATAATTAAATATATAATATGTATATAATATCTTTTTGTAAATTTATATATACCAATTTCAAAATATAACTTTCAAATCATCATATACAAAATAATTTTTTTCTATTATTAAATTTTTTAGATTTCCAAACCAAATCCTTCATTTAAAATCTGTTTCATATATATATAAATAAACATATATCTTCATTAAATTTTGAAAAATTCAAATTAATCCGCAATTTAAATTCAAATTTTATATTAGTTATCAATTTAAATTTTTGACTCAAAAATGGGGATCATTACATCCTTTATTTTACATTAATTCTTAAGTTTATTTTAAACAAAATTAAATAGTATAATTAAGTAGTTAATTAAGAAGGTAAAATGTTTTTTAATTATTAATTAACTTAAGGGTTTTAAGTTAATTCATATGTTAATGATAAATTATTTCCAAGGATTATTAAATAAAACTAAATATTGTAATTAAGTAATTAATTAAGATAAATGGTTTACCTTTAATTAATTAGGGTCTTAAGTAATTAAGGAAAAATTAATTAATGAAAGTAATTAAAGGATAATTAATTAATAATCAAACGATAATTAATTAATGTAAATAATTAAAGGATGATTAATTAATTTTATTAATTAATTAAAATAATAGTAAATGATTTATGGTTAATTAATTATTTAATAATAATTAAGCAGGATTATAAGAAATTAATTCATAAATAATTAATTTATTTGTGGTTAATTAGATTAATTATAATTATGTGAATAATTAATCTTGCTTATGGATGATTAATTTGTATTGAACGTCTTGGATTAATATCCCTGGTATGTTCATCTGTAATATTCTATGATATGAATTGCTTTTATTAAGCTGTGATAAATGTGAGTTATTTATCTATGATGAATTGCTGTGTGAATATAATGTTCTGAACTGAATCAAATTGTTTTACTTAAACAACTTGGCCTTAAAAGAAACATTTGGATTTTGATGAGACCGGGATCAGATATAAATTTGTTATTCGAAAACCACATCGATCCAAATTAAACGATAGGTCGTGAAATCTCGAGTGAAGATCAAGATGAAGATTCAGAATGTAAGGGCTATTTATCGTTAACTCTGAGGGTGATTCCAAAATGAGTGTAACGGAGATAGTGCCTTCGGTTTCGTTCGAATACATACCGGACTTGTATGGATGAATGCTATCAGAACACATCAAAACGATGAGCATTCCAAGATATGTTTTCTTTAAAGGTAATCGTAGCCTCATACCTCATCAATCAGGAATGGCTAAAATAGGGGAGGTGCAGCAAGGCTAAGTGGTTAGCACCCAAGTAGGATGACATTTTCCCCTGTCTAGAGGTCCCTTTTTTCGGCTGTGTGGGCGGTTGTTGGCCTCAACCGTGGGGTTGTCTTATTCGGGGTATCCAAAAAGGGGTAGCTCCGATCTTGTATTGCATGTGATCAGGGTGGATCCTCGGTACAGTGATCTAGATCACATACTGTGACGGGCGGTACCCCAATAGCCCTGCCATTGTATGAAATCCAATCTCCAATAAGTGATCTCGGACTTGATTGTATACCTATTTATGCTGGAATTTAATAAATGTAACAATTTCGACTATGTGAATAATTTATTTGAAAACCCTAGGCACTATTTAAATATAACTGAATTTCCTATCAAATGTTTTGGTTATCGTAAGGGAAAAACTTGTCCATATTTATTTGCGGAGAGTCTTACGATATACCTTTTATTTCAAAAGTTTTTCAAGTTAAACAACTAACCGTTTACTCACACCAGACCCATGTCTGACTTAGAGTTTATTTCTGTTTTTCTTAAATTCTTGGGTACTCAAATTTTTATGAGTAGCCAAGTGAACAGGTTAGCTTGACGAATTTTAGAAAGGACTTGGAGCAGGAGACTTGGCATATCTATATATATTACTTTTCCACTGTGTTGGTATTATCTGTTTTGTATTTGGGATGTAATGGTTAGACAAGTCTTCATGACTGTCTAATGTGATATTGTAACTGTGTAACTCTGATGTATGATGAATAATATGTAATAACTATGTGATGTGATATATTTTTCTGTTTCCGCTATGAGATTCTGATGTTTTTCTTTCTATCTATCTTCTTTTCTACTCATTTCTTTCTAATATACGTTACGTCTTTCTATGGAATGAAAGGCGGGTCATCATAGTTGGTATCGGAGTGCTAGGTTGAGATAACGCCTAGGCTTTGGAGTAATACCTATCATGAGAGAGCGTACTAGTAATTTATATATATATATATATATATATATATATATATATATATATATATATACCTATCTGATTGTTGGGTTACCTATCCAGGTTGCCAACATGAGTTCTAGTAGAAGAAGAGGCAGAGGTGTGAGCGGCACAATGACAACTAATGGAAGAGGTCCAAATGCTGACGGAGGAAGGGCAACTGGTGTGGCTGTAAACCCAACACTGCCTCGATCAAGCTTTTCAGTATTGTGCAAGTAATTTACAAATCTCGAAGGAAAGCCTTTTAAGGGAACAGAGTCCATCATTGAAGTTCAATCTTGGTTACGCTCGTGTGAGTGAATTTTTAAGAGTTTGGATCTATCACATGAGAAAAAGAAAGTAATGGCATCGTGGCAACTTCAAGGAGGAGCAGCTGCATGGTGGGATGCAGTTACCATGAATATTCCCAAGGATGATATCTTTTGGAGCAAGTTTAAGGAAGTGTTTAAGGAACAGTTCATGCCTATAGCAGGGAAGACTTGGCTGTATAGGACTTTTCTGGATCTTAAGTAAGGAAGTTTGTCAGTTTCGAAGTATGAGACTAACTTCAACGAATTATCCCGCTACGGGCTTGGTCTTATTGATATACCCCTCAAGAAGAACGAGATGTTTATGCTTGGAATAAGAACCGAATTCACGAAAAGATGACAACGCATCTCAAGGGATCATTCGTGGAATTGATAGATATGGCATTGTATGAAGAGCTTATGGAAAAGAAACCCTTGGCAACTGTGGCAGCACCGAGTGGAAATTCTTCCAATCCGAATAAAAGGAAATACAACCCGAACTGGAAGAAGCAAGGTAAAGGGAAACCGAGAGGCAATTATGGAGCTCGGAAGTGTTATGTGTGCTAGCAAGAAGGTCATTTGGCTAAGCAGTGTCATAGAGGTAGAGCTCAGCAGCAGTAGTGTCAGAGTGGACCCATCTCCATAATGGTTCAGAAGTCTTTGTGTTTCAACTGTCAACAGCCAGGGCATATGGTGAAAGCTTGCCCACTTCTTCAGAAAGCTCAACCGACCAAAGTGTTTGCTATTCAAGGTGGACTGTCAACTTCTTCGAATGGGAAAGGAAAAGATGTTATTGAAGGTACTTTGCTTTTTGATGGCATTTATGTTAGAGTTTTTTTATTCTGGTGCTTCCCTTAGTTTTATTTCTTTAAAAACGGTGGAGAAATTTCATCTTACCCCTAGTGTTGTGGACCGCCCTATTTTTGTGTCCAATCCCATAGGGGGAATGACCTAGTTAGATATGATCTATAGAGGTCTAAGAGTTTCTTATCTATCCCATAGTTCCCCATGCGACCCATTTGTATTGGATTTTAAAGGATTTGACCTTATTTTGGGAATGGATTGGTTGGACAAGCATAAGGCTATTTTGATTTTTCAAGAGAGAATTGTATCATTGGAAACCGAGCTGGGAAGGATTGCAAAAGTGACTTGCAAAAGTTCAGGAGTTCACCTGAGTAGTCTTTTGCATGGAATCGAGGCATCTCAAGAAGACGTAGGATACATGAAAGTTGTCAGAGATTTTCCAGACGTCTTCGAAGAAGTCAAAGGTTTGCCCCAGCATCAAGAGATAGAGTTATGTATCGACTCAGTTCTAATAGCGATACCAGTGGTTCAACTCAGTAGAAGGATGGCTCCAAGAGAGAGAGAAGAGTTGGTGAAGCAGACTCAGGATTCTTTGGAGAGGGGATTGATCCGGCCTAGTCGTTCTAGTTGGGGTTCTACTGTATCTTTTGTGACTAAGTCAGGCAGATCTTTAAGATTTTGTGTAGATTATCAGGAGTTGAATAAGGTGTATATTAGGAATAGGTACCCCTTGCCTCATATAGACGATCTTTTTGATCAACTTCATGGAGCTTCTATTTTCTCCCAATTGGATCTTGTTTCAGGTTTTTACCAGCTAAGGGTAGCTGAAGACAATTTACCCTTGACTGCATTCAGAGGACCCAACTGTTTTTATGAGTGGCTGGTTATGCCTTTTGGGCTAACCAATGCTCCAGCTTATTTTGTGGATCTGATGAATCGTGTCTTCCGGGATGTGCTGAACAAGTTTGTGCTCGTGTTCATCGATGATATTCTCATCTACTCCAAATCCGAGGAGAAGCATAAGTGTCATTTGGAGACAATATTGGAGACATTGAGGAGGCATGTCCTGAAGGCTAATTTTTCGAAGTGCCATTTTTGGAAGTCGAAAGTAAGATTTTTAGGACACATTGTATTTGGAGAATGTATTTCTGTGGATCCGGCCAAGGTAGCAGCTATTCAAGAGTGGAAGCAACCGTAGACTCCTATGGAAGTTTGCATTTTTCTTGTTTTGGTAGGGTGATATAGGACATTTATCAGGGATTACTCTAAAATTTCTTCCCAATTGACCAAATTGACTAGGAAGGGAGCAAAGTTTAAATGGACTCTTAAGTGTGAAGAAGCATTTCTGGATTTGAGGCGAGGTCAACCAGTGCACCTGTTCTAGCCATTCCTGACGGTAAGAGTAAGTTCGAAGTATAAACGATGCTTGTAGATCAGGGCTTGGTGCTATGTGGATGCAGAATGGGAAAGTGATTGCGTACACTAGTAGGCAGTTGAGGCCACATAAGAAGAATTACGCTACGCATGATTTGGAATTGCTGGCTATCGTCTTTGCTCTAATGATTTGGAGGCATTATCTATTGGAAGAGAAGTTCGAGCTTTTCACTGGTCATAAACCTTTAAAGTACCTTTTCTTCGAGAAGGATCTGAATTTGAGGCAGTAGAGATGGATGGAATTTTTAGCATCATATCATATAGACATTCTCTATACTCCAGGAAAGGAAAATGTAGTGGCGGATGCTTTGAGTAGGAATGCAGTTTTGGCTATTTTGGAAGTTACTTCTTCTCTATTTGAAAGTATTGCAAGCAAGAAAGGATCGGATAGAAGTTTAAGAGCAATCTTTAGGAAAGTCAAGAATGGGCAGTGCGCTTGTTTCAAGATCGATGACCAAGGAACTTTGAGGATCAACGGAAGAATTTGTGTTCCGAATATCAAGGAACTGAGGCATGAAGTTTTGTCAGAGAGTCATCGCTCCAAGTTGAATATCCATCCAGGGATCTCGAAGATGTATACGGATATGAAGAGAGTTTTCTTGTGGAAAAGGATGAAGAAGGATATTGCTACCTTCGTCAATGGATGTGCAATCTGTCAACAAGTGAAGGGTGTCAGTAGAAGTCCGCAGGATTGTTGCAGCCTCTAGAAGTCCCTAAATGGAAATGGGAAATGATATTGATGGATTTCATCGACGGGTTGCAAACGACCAAAAAAGGAAATGAGGGAGTGTGGGTAATTATAGGCCGGCCGATCAAGAGCGCCCACTTTATCCCAGTTAAGGCAACCAGGACTGCAACGTCTTTATCAGAGATTTTCTTGAAGGAGATTGTCAGGCTACATGGAGTTCCCATCAGCATAATAAGTGATCGTGACCCAATCTTTACCAGCAAATTTTGGAAAGCTCTGTAGACAGCTCTGGAAACAAGATTGAGTTTAAGTACAACTTATCATCCCCAAACCGACGGTCAAACAGAAAGGCTGAATCGCATTCTTGAGGATATGTTGAGGGCTTGTGTTTTGGATTTCGACGGATCTTCGGAGGACCGTCTGCATTTAGTGGAATTTTCGTACAACAATAGTAATTAGGCGAGTATTAAGATGGCACCCTATGAAGTTTTGTACGGAAGACCTTGTAGATCACCGTCATGTTGGGTAGAGTTCGGAGATTGTCTTGTTCTTGGTCTAGATTTGATCCGAGAGGCATCTACGGAGGTGGAGCTAATCAAGAAGAGAATGAAGGCAATCCAGGATCGTTAGAAGAGTTATGTGGACAAGTGACAAAGGCAATTGGAATTTGAAGTCAGAGATTTGGTGTTTGTCAAAGTTTCCCTGATAAAAGGAGCGATCAGATTTGGTAAGACAGAAAAATTTGCTCCGAGATATATTGGACCTTTCCGTGTGCTCGAGAGAATTGGTGCTTTGGCCTACAGGATTGAGTTGCCAGACCGTATGGCTGGAATTCACAATGTTTTTCACGTATCGCATCTGAGGAAGTACGTATACGACCCATCTCTAGTTGTAGAACCGGGTAGTGTAGGAAGATTTAGAGGTTGAACCGGACTTAACTGTGGTCAGGTATCCAATTCAGATAGTTGATCAGGATGAGAAGCAGCTCAGGAACAAAGTGGTGAAGCTGGTCAAGATTCAATGGAGCGAGGATCCCAGAGATTGCACCAAGGAAACTCTAGATAATATTAGGAAAGCCTTTCGGAATTTGTGTCAGGATAGTTTGGAATGTTTGTTTGAGTGAATTGTTTGCTTTGATTAATAGTATATGGCTAATATGTATACTTTGATTGTTTGAATATAAAAGCTTTTAATTTCCTTTTGCTTTTAAATTTGGGGGATGAAATTCTTTTAAAGGGGAGGAATGTGATAATCTAGAATTTTTGGGCAATATTAATTAGATAATCTTCTTTTATAATTATTTAAATGTGCCAAAACTTATTCTTTAAAGAAAATATGTGTTTGTTTATGTATATATATATAAGTAGATTGTAAAATAGAATTTTGATTTGAAATTCAAAAATAAATATAATAAAAATAAATTGGCTTTAAAACTCTATATTTCAAAACTAATATATATATATATATATATGATTATTAATTAGTGTATAATTAGGTTTTAAATCATTTTCTTTAAAGTTATATAAATATAGATAAAAGGAATAGTTTAAATATAAAAAAAAACATAAAACATTTATAAATATAAAACTAATTTGAAAATATAATATAAAATTATACATAAACATAAGTGCATGCAAAAAGACAAGTGTAAGTTAATTATAATATGCAATTTAACAAGTGTCATATTTTTAATTTTCTTTTCATTTTTAAAAATAATAAAAACAATACTATGTATACCTCTCTTCCCCTTCTCATCTCATTTTCTTTGATATGTTTAAAACCAAACCTGGGAAATAAAACAAACCAGAGATCAAAAACTAAAGCAAACAACCTTTCATAAATTTCAACCTGAAGCTAAAGTCAAGATTTAACTCAAGTAAACAAGATTAGTTCAAAGTCAAGACCCATTTTCGAGTTTTCTAAGTTAAAAGATCAAAACAATTTCCACGTTCTCTGTTCAACATCAAAACAGTGGGCAAACTTTTAAAAAAAAACCTTAATCTGTTCTATAACCTGATGCATGTGATTAATACTTGAAGTAAAGTTGTGGAAAGTGTTTGCATGAATGTATATTTTGCTTGCATGTATATAAATATGTAATTATTTGAGTGTGCGTGTCTGTATATATATAAGTCTCTATTTTGTATTAACAGACTAAAAACAGGTTCAAAAATTAAAATCTCTTCCCGCATTCTCTTTTAAGTCAAGATGTATAAAGGAAACATGTTTGAATTTACTAGATCCTATTTTTAAAAATAATTATAAGTACAATTAGAAGTATTTTTTAACTGTATGGGAAGAAATACAGTAAAACTCAAAAGCATGTCAAAGTTCGAGTGTCTTGATTTCTTGATTCACCTACATTATCTTATTTGTTTAAAAAACCATGAATTTTAAAAGTAAACTCATGATTGTTAAGATTGTAAATCGAGAGAACTTGTGAGTTGAACGGGAAAGGGGATTTTGGCTATTTCTGATGATCCAAGCAAGGTGGATGGTCGAGGTCGCTGCTGGAGGTAACTCGGAGGTCAGGGGTTCTGGAAAAAAATGATCGGTGAATATATAGTTCACCGGGGTGGCTGAACGATGGTGATCTAGGGTTTTAAGATCTGTCTTGGTCGACTGAGTTTCGAGGCATGTTTGTCAAAGAGGGTGCATCGGTCTCGACTGAAGTAGGGGCAATAGGTGCATAATTGAGCGACGAAGCTCTGGATGTGGTGGCGAGGGTTCTAATGACCAAAGGTGGCAACACGAGGAGGTTGTTGGCGATCAGGTTTGTTCTAGGTGGTAGTTGATCTTGCTCGTTTTTGTTTTCGAGTTTGTTTCGAGGATCTGGTGATTGGAGTCGAGGGGAAGGGTTGTCATCGTCATGCTGGTGGTACCGGCAATGGTCGGAGCGACGGCGTGCGTCTATGCACGTGCACGTGTGTCAGTAGTGTATCAATAGTTTGGTTTGGTTGCTGTAGGTTTTGAGAAGAAGGGTGTGTCTCGGGTTGGACTCGGGGTAGGCTTCGGGTTAGTACCGGGATTTTTCGCTAGTGATTTTAACAGTTTTAAAATTTAAACCAAAACAAAGTTTTTTAAAAAAAAAAAGAGGAAGGATTTATCGGCTTTGGGCTCAGGTTGGTTATGGGATTGACTTGGGTATATGTAGTAGCAGTTTTTAAAAGTTTAAAGTTTAAATAATTTCTTAAACTAATTTTTTTAAATAATAAATGTTTATTTAATTTTGGGATTAGTTAAAGGTTATAAAATAAATTATTTTAATTAATTAAGTTTAAAGTGTTTAATATATACATCCTTTATTTTAAATTAATTCTTAAGTTTATTTTTAAAAAAATTAAATAGTATAATTATGTTGTTAATTAAAGGTAAAATGTTTTTAAATTATGAATTAACTTAAGGGTTTTAAGTTAATCCATATGTTAATGATAAATTATTTCCAAGGTTTATTAAATAAAATTAAATAATGTAATTAAGTAATTAATTGAGATAAATGGTTTTCCTTTAATTAATTAGGGTCTTAAGTAATTAAGGAATAATTAATCAATGAAAGTAATTAAAGGATAATTAATTAATAATTAAGGGATAATTAATTAATGTAAATAATTAAAGGATGATTAATTAATTTCATTAATTAATTAAAATAATAATAAATGGTTTGTAATTAATTAATTAATAATAATTGAGTAGGATTATAAGAAATTAATTCATATATAATTAATTTATTGGTGATTAATTAGATTAATTATAATTATGTGAATAATTAATCTTGCTTATGGATGATTAATTTGTATTGAATGTCTTGGATTAATATCCCTGGTATGTTAATCTGTAATATACTACGATATGAATTGCTTTGATTAAGCTGTGAAATATGAGTTATTTATCTATGATGAATTGCTGTGTGAATATTATGTTTTGAATTGAATTAAATTATTGTAATTAAATAACTTGGCCTTAAAATAAACGTTTGGATTTCGATAAGACCGGGATAGGGTATCAAATTTGTTACCCGAAAACCACATCTATCCAAATTGAACGATAGGTCGTCAAATCTCAAGTGAAGATTAAGGTGAAGATTGAAAGTGCAAGGGCTATTTGTCGTTAACTCTGAGGGTGATTCCAAAAGAGTGTAACGGAGATAGTGCTTTCGGTTTCGTTCGAACCCAGAACATACTTGATGGATGAATGCTATCAGACCATCATCAATGGAAGACGATGAGCATTCCATGATATGTGTTCTAAAAAGGTAATCGTAGACTCAAGCCTCATCAACCGGGAATGGCTAAAACAGGGAAGGTGCAGCAAGGCTATATGTCCAGCACCCAATTAGGATAAGATTTTCCCCTATCTAGAGGTCCCTTTTTTTCGGCTGTGTGGGCGGTTGTTGGCCACAACCATGGGGTTGTCTTATTGGACTATCCAGTAAGGGGTTGCTCCAGTCTTGTGTTGCAGGGGATCGGGGTGGATCCTCGGTACAGTGATCTAGACCACGTACTATGATGGGCGATACCCCAGTAGCCCTACAATTGTATGGAATCCAATCTCCAATAAGTGATCTCAGACTTGATTGTATACCTATTTATGCTGGAATTTAATAAATGTAACAATTTCGACTATGTGAATAATTTATTTGAAAACCCTAGACACTATTATAATATAAATGGATTTCCTATCAAATGTTCTGGTTATCGCAACGGAAAAACTTGTCCGTATTTATTTACGGAGTGTCTTACGAGATACCTTTTATTTCAAAAGTTTTTCAAGTTAGACAACTTAACCGTCTATTCACACCAGACCTATGTCTGACCCTAAGTTTATTCTATATTTCTTAAACTCTTGGGTACTCAAATTTTTATGAGTAGCCAAGTGATTAGGTTAGCTTGACGAATTTTGAAAAGGCCCTGGAGCAAGAGACTTGGCGTATTTATATATATAACTATTCCGCTGTGTTGGTATCATCTGTTTTGTATTTGGAATGTAATGGATAGACAGGTCTTCACGACTGTTTAATGTGATGTTGTAACTGTATAACTCTGATGTATGATGAATACTATGTAATAACTATATGATGTAACATATTTTTCCGTTTCCGATGTGAGATTCTGATGTTGTTCTTTCTTTCTTTCTGTCTATTTTCTTTTCTACCTATTTCTTTCTAATCTACGATACATCTTTCTATGGAATGAAAGGTCATCACATTATAAACCCTAGGTTATTTCTTATTTCCATTTGTTTGTACGTACATTTACTTCTCAACTCCTCATTCCAATAGCAGACAAACCATAATTCCTAAATTTCAAATTCAATTCCAAAACCAAACTCCTCCAATCCCTAGCAAATTATATATCAATTTGAAGCTCTGGATGAGCGCAAGTCAAATTTGCTGTCCGTTTTCTGATTTGGGTTTCTGTGTGGCCAGAATTAAGAGATTTAATTTCGGCCGTTCATAGGCGTTTGATGATCGTCGTCTGATCGACGAATCAAGGGCACTCAGTTGTAAAGAGTGGCGAGCATAGTCCATTGGAGTAGGCTGTTCATCAAGTTGATCGTTTGATCGACGAGAACATTTGATTAGGGTTAGAGAAGGTAGGTGACGGCTATGTGGTCAGGGCGGTGGTCGTGGATGATGGCGGAGGTCTAGGGCGGTGGTCGTGGATGATGGTGGAGGTCTAGAGCGGCATTTGGCATGCCGCGATAGGCCATAGGTGGTGGCGTTCGTCGTCGTTGATGGGGGAAGGCGTGCATGGGTTCCGGGTTCAAACGTGAGTGAGAGTTAGCGTTCGATCAGAAGAAGCATGACATAGCATTTTCTATGGGGGTATTTTTTTTCTTCTTTTTATTCATTTAATTTTAAATCAAATCGTTCTAACTAGAAAATCTTTTGCATACATACTCGGATTCATGCAAGGTTTGTTCCACTAGGACGTACCAGAATTCTAGACATTTTGATGCTGGTTTGGATGAATTCTAAGAACGTTTGAATTTGGGCCCTAAATTGGATTTTAATTCGATTTAAATTGAAGGTTGGTGATTTGACCCACTCACAACTTCTAAAATTTCTTATGATAGTTAAATTAAATTTTTGATATGATTAAGAATTTATTTATTGTTTTTTGGTATTTTTAAATTGTCATTTCAGCTAGTTTGAATTTATTTTGAATTACATATCCATTTAATTTATTATTGATTATAAATTGCCAGTTAAATACCTGTTATTGATAGTTAGTTAATTGTTGATATTTATTGGCTGAATTGAATAATGATTATGATGGACGTTTAATTGCTGATATTGATGATTGGATGTTATTTTTAATTTGTATATCATATCACACTGCAAGTTACCTATGGGTTTGAATGATACATACCCGAACGATCTATAGATTAAGGAAAAAATCGTTATGGGTTGAAATGATAGACTCGAGCGATTTTATGGATTTTTATATTTAGTTCGAGATTGCGGTTTGAAATGATATATAACAGCAAAATTTTAAATTGCGGATTGAGAAGATAAATGTACGTATCAGTTGACCTTAGGGTAGAGAATTATATACAAACACCGGTTTGGTTACCTAAAATGATTTTTAAATCCAAAAAATTTTGAATTTGGTTAAATGATATTTTGAAACAAAATTTGATTTCTATAAATTGAATTATCATCGGCTTTCAAGTTTTAGGTTGAAATTGGAATTGGTTCAAAGTGATTGTTTAAAGGAATTGAAAATCAAAATTGTAAAGTTGAATTTTGAAATATAAATGAAATTTTTGAAATTGAGTTATTGAAATTGTTAGACATATAACATGAAATATATATTGAATTTGGAGTAACCAAAAATTGATATTTCAAACATGAGTTGAAAGCAATAAAGAATTTAATAGTCTATTGAGAATTAGAATTTAAAGATTGGAAATTTGGTTTATTGACTGGAGATTTAAAAGGTTTAGATGTGTTGAAATAAAATAAATAGTTTGATTTAAATTCCAAATTCATATTTTTATTATAAAATATTAAATTTTATTATTTTAAAATTTCTAATATTAAGATTTTCAAATTATTAAACTGTTTTAACCTATATTAAATATATTAAGTCATTTTAACCTATTTTTAACCATTTAATTTATTTTAAAACTAAGTAGCCCAATTTAACTTATTTTAAATCTAATTAATCTATTTAAAATATATTTAATCTATTTTAATTATATTTAATATATTTTAAATCTATTTAACTATCCTAAACCAATTTAACGGTAGCTTTAATCTTTAATTAAACTATTCTAGAGTATTTTAATTACTTATAACTATTTAATACTATTTATAACTATCTTTCTAAATTTCAAACTAAATAAAATAGATGTGTATATTTTAAATCCTTGATTTAAAGTGAATATGGTTAAATGATATTATAATCTAAGTTGGAATTTAAATTACGTATTTGATTTGAATATGAAGTTTTAAAATGAGGGTTTCAAACTATTTTGAAAGCATGATTTTGGAAGTGAATATAATTTCGAAAGTGATATGATTTGAATTGAATATGATATTTTGATATCAATTATGAAATGGTTTTAAAAAATTTAAAGGAACCATCCATTGTGTAATAAGCGATTGGTTGTTAAAGAGATCGGGATCAGATATTGTCATACTCTCTGCCAATACCAAAAACCACTATAACAACTGTGTGTTTGGTGGAGATTCCAAAAATGAAGTAGGATGGTTTGGCGAACGATTTTTGTATAAGGTATGACATGACTCTGACTCTAGTAATTCAGCATAGATGTGATTAAAATAGGAGCTATGCCGAGCCAGGTGAGTTCGTTCCTCCGATCGGACACATTTCTTCGATACCATTCTACTGCTTTAAGATCGATTTGGTGTCCACCCTTGATTTTGATTTGGGGGTGTGTTCCAGTGGGTGGTAGTAGCTGCTATGATTTACCACCAGTCCGGATCCACAATTGGTATATCTACCCTGACATTGCCTTGAGTGTCATGTTCACATGCCCTAGAGCGCCTTCTACGAGTTTTTTTATGCCACACCTATGGAGTGCTCCCTGACAGCCCACCTGGAGGTGGAGTTTACAGTGTCTGTATAGACTACGGCATTATAGAAATGTGTTAAGGGGGATATAGGTAATGCCTTAATGCTATTTTAATACTTTACTTTACCGTAGACACTATTATGATAGCATATTGTACTACATAGTAAATAGTTTAACGGATCCTTAAGAGATGGTAATCTTGAACATCTCTTACGTTATTGCACTCACGTTGACACTGTAGGATATGCCAAACCTCGTAAACATCTCTGACGCCGTTACACTTATATTTATTGATGATTGATTTAACTTACATAAGATGTTTTATTTCTGACTCGAGTGCTTTGTCTTTTCAAATTCGCTTGGGTCAGCCTGAGCATTTCAGGACTTGAAGACCTTATTTTTGGAGGATGAAGATGAAGATTTGTACTATTATTATTTATTATATTTATTCTACTACATCATACTATTTTCGCTGTGTTTATTTATTTATTCTTGTTGTCTGTAACTCTGATTCAGTTTTGTATAAGTATTGTCAAATGTTTTTTGTAAAACTGCTTCATGAATTGTTTATTTGCTTATTATATTTTGTTTATTCTTTCTCTATTTTTCTTATTTACCCTAATAACAATCTGCTTTTGCATGGTTTGATTCTAACGTGTGTGGTTTATCGTTGACTTAAATTTTCCAAAAAAGTAGGTCATTATAGTTGGTATGGGAGTGTGATTTAGTGATAGCCTTAGTTTGTGGAGTCTAACTCATATAAAATAGGGCAGTAATACCCTAGAATGAGTCGCTGAGTGTATATATATGAGAGAGCATATTTTTTAGCGCTATAGAAGGTTTTCGTATTGTGTTAATTTGTTCCGGATTGTATTTATAAATTCTGGTCGGTACATAGGACGCTATGACATCGACATGGATTTCTAAACACTTAATAGGGTAGTATGACTCAATTTTTTTTTTAAAAAATATAGGTAAATGAAATAATTTTGCCTATTATATGTTTTTTTATATAAAATAACAAATTTAATAAATGATATATGATATAGTAGGTTGTTATATATTTGCTTGTTAGGTAGTGAATTCTTATAAATCTGATGGGAAAATAATATCTACAAAAAAATGAATATAAATTAGAATTTTAGAACTTAAGTTTCGGGATTTTTATAATTTCTTTCAAAAGATTTTGGAATATAATACTAGTAGTATTTGGAGGTATTTTTTGATATTAATATTTCAAGTTGATTTGAAAGAAATGTTTTAAATGAATTTTTGAAATAATTAAGTTATGTACTCCTCTCTCTATCGCTGGAAAATAATTTTGGTGATGAGTGCATGCATCGACGTTCATTTTCGAGTTTCATGGTGGGAAGATTATTTTAGTAGTTAGCTACATATTTGTTTGATAAATAAATCTTGATTTTAAAATTTTAAATATGATTTGATATATATAAACTATGGTTACATATATTATTTTGAATGATTTGAAATGGAATCCGGCATTTGTTCTTAAATATATATAAATTAGAGATTTCAATTATTGTAATGGAATAAAACTTTAACTATTGAATAATTGGAACTTCTAAAATGAAAATAGGGAATTAAATGCTAAGTTATAAGTGAAATATACAAGAAATTTGAAATTTTATCATGTAAATAAAAAGGATATAAAAATAAGAAATGGTAACCGTTGAATATCTATTTACTAAAATGAAATAAGATAAACTAGTGTAACTTTCAATTGCAAAAAAATTTATATCTAGCTTACCAAAATATTAAAAGTAGAATGTTTAATAAGCATATGCAATAGAATATTATACAAGTAAAATTTAAATAATGAAAGTGTTCGATGGAGTCACTTTATAAATAAGAATTTTGATATTTTAATAGTTATAAATGTAAGTTATAATTTAAATACTACTAAAGAAAATGTAATATAAAAGTGAATATTATAATTAAATGACTATAAACTTAAGTAAATTGTTGAAGTTATTTTTAACTAAAATAGGTAGAAAAGATGAATACTCTAAATAAATGATTACAAACTTAAGTTAATGATGGAAGCAATTTATAATTGAAATGGATAGAAAAATGGATACTATAATAAATTAAATGATTATAACTTCAGAAATTATTGAAATGATTTAGAAGATAGATTTAATATTCAATGACATTATATAGGAAAGGAAATGAATGTAAATTAAAAAGATAAGAAACATAAGTATGAACTTATGCACTACTGAATATTAGTATCTAATGGAAATCAAGTATATAAATTAATAAATGTGAACTAAGTTGCAATAAATGTATGTAAAACATAAATAATGAATTCATTGATTATTATAAACAACTGAATGGAATTAACTTATACAAGAAATGAATGTAATGAAGTAAAATGAAATTGGCATTATATGGATAAATGGAAAATGAATTTGTAAGTGATGAATATAGATAAATGAAAAAAATACTGAATGGATGAATGTCAAATTATTTACAAAGAAACCTAAAGAGTACTTTAAGAATTGATTTACGTATGTTCAAATAATTGTTAGTGAGTAATATGTGTAAGAAAATGTAAATAATATATGTAAATAAATGAATGTAAATAAATGGAATTAATTAATGAGTGAATGGGAAATAAAATTTTGTAAGAAATAAATGTAAATTAAAGAAATAACCTATGTATGAATGAAAAAGAAAAAAATAAACTACAAATGTTGTGATTGAAAATTTAATAAGAATAACTTAAATAACATTGTAATTTATTGTTTGTTTGGCTTATGAATTGTTTAGGAAAGGATACTTCTAATTTGTTTGGATTTATGAATAATCTGTTGAATTTTATCTAAGACTGTTGAGTAGATTGTATACTTAGTTGTTTATTTGTCATTCTATGCGATTAAAAGCATCTAAACCCAAACAAACCATTTGTTTTGCTTGATATGGATGAATGGTTGATTACTTCAATTTCATGTAATGATTGTATGCTTCTGTTTGCAAGTGACCGTTGTTCCGTCACATTGATTTGTTTTGTTATTAACTTGTGATGTCCCAGAAATTTAGGCAATAATTATTTAATAATTTAATTGATAATTATTTTAAAATGTGAAATATTGATTTAATAAATTAATTCAAACTGGAATTCTCTTTTGAAAATTAATAATTATTTAGTTTGTTAAATGATTTTCTTTTCAAATGTTAAAAATATTTAAGTAACAAATTTATCTTTCTAAACTGATTTAAAAATATTTATTTATAATGTATAAATGTTTATACATTGTAAATAGAGGATTTGGTTTTAATTTTAATTTATATTAAATAAAGGATATTTTCTAGTTACTATATAAATGTATAATTTGTAAATTAATTAAATTAATTTGAATTAGTATTGTAAACTTTTCAAAAGTTTGTTTTAAAATCTATCTTATATTTTCATAGAAATGTAAGTAAGTATTTATTTTGTTTATAAGAATAAATATAGTTTAAATTTTGTTTTATACTAAAAGTTTATTTGTTTTGTTTTATTTTAAAAAAATTGTTTTTCTTTGAAATAAGATTTAGTTCATTTTTGTTAAATTATAACATTTGATTTAAAACCCTTGAATAAAATTTAATTCAACATTATTCTTCTTTTAAAAATCTTTTCTTTTGAAATTTAGTTTCATACAGAATATTATTTTAAAAATAATTAAACAAACATTTAAAATGTATAGTTTTAAAAAGAAGTTTATAAGTAGACATGTGATTATTTTCAAGGCTAATGTTAATAAATATTTAAAACATGCTAAACAAATTTGAAATAGTTTTAGATAAATTTAAATACATTTACAAATTTAGAATTGCTTTTTATATTAGAAATGTATATGTGTTAAATTCTTAAACTATAAAATGGACACTTGTAAAACATTTAACATAATAACATAACAAGTGGCATTGTTTTAAAAACCTTTTTATTTAAAATATATTAACAAGAAAATATAACAAATGCATTTGTTAAAAACACTTTCTCTTCAAATTGAAAAATCTGAAAACCAGATTTGTTAAAATTTCTGTGTGTTAAAATTTCTGCAAACAAACTTCAATATAAAATCTGCAAAATCAATTTCTGCAAAGCAACTCCAATTTGCAATCTATATTCTGCAAATCAATCTTCAAACTTCAAGCTAGTAATTTAGTATTCAAACTTGGAAGCAAACTCATCAGATTCATCAACAACAACTGGCAAGCAACTTCAGTAATCAAAATACAAACCAGATTTCTGCATGCAGTTTCAACAGTTCCAGGAATGAATCTGCAGCTATTTATTCTCTGCATCTTTATAAAAAAGGTGAGTAAACTTCTTGTTTTAAAAACAGTTTCTTTTAAATCAAAATTTTATAAATCTCCTGAATGAAAGTATTAGTTCACATTAATTAAAAATCTGGGTGATTGAAACTGCCCTGTTATTTATCTATTTATTTACTGTGAGAACCTTAATGCAAGAAATTGAATCTATCTGTTGCATGTGAATATGTAAAATTTGGCATGCTTGTATGATTTTATTGTGATCAATAAAATGTGTGAATCTTTATATGTATGGGATTACAGTAATCCTAATTTACAGTTTTCTGTCCTAAAATAAGTTTAATAAAAAACTTTATTTACTTGTTAAATTTCTGTTAGGAATTAATATGAGCAAACAAATAATGCTATTAATAATAAATTACGCCCTTAAATCATAATTTAGTTGTTTGAAAATCTGTTACTTCTGAAACAAAAACCCCATTTTTGAAGTAACTATAGGATTTGCAATTCTGTTTGAACAGAATTAGTAATTTTGGAATTTATCTGTTAGGCTAGTTATGTCAGGTGTTAAGATGCTTTCTATTAGTAGAGTATTGATGTAAAATGGGGTAAGTTGGTGATAAATGATCAGAGAGAGAGGAGTTGGAAATTGGTTTTTTTTCCAGGTTTCAAAACCACTTTCATGCAGTGTTGCAGTTCCTTAACTATGCACATGCTCTCTGCTGCATCGAGTAGGAATGGGATTTGGGAGGTTGCAGAGGGATTGTAGATGGATCATCTGCTGGAATTTCAGCAATGATGATGGTCGGAAGCGAGCTAATGGGCTGTTGACAGGTTTGGTGTATGGTGGTGTTGTGATATTTCAGGTTGCAGTTGATCTTCCAATTTTTGATTTCCAACTGTTATGGGAGGGTATGGATGGTTGTGATAGTATAAGGAGATGGTCAGTGACTTGTAGAAAGGGGTTAGCGTGGCTGGAGTTCACCAAGGTGACGGTGCATATGCACTGTACAGGTTGAACTCAAGTGAACTATATTGGAATGTGCAGGGTTTTGTCTCGTGCAACCCTCGGGTATTTTTGATTTTGACTCGGAGAAGATGGTCTAGAAACTCGAAGTAAAAGATGGGTTTCTCGGGTATATGGCTACAAGTTTAAAACCTGAGTTTTTTGCAGTTTTGAAATTTTGAATGAAATTCAAAATTTTAGTGCAGGTTTTGATTTAAGTGGGAGTTAAGTCTGAATTCAAATGTAGTGTGAAATTCAAAGTTTTAAAAAAAAATGAAAACCTTAAATTTAAACTAGATTTAATTTTGGTTTTAAATCAAGATTTTAACACTGTTTTAGGTTATCTTTAGAACCAGAATTTGATTTAAAACAGTTTTTGTTAGTTTTTAAATTTTGATCAGATTTAAATGATTTAAACAAGATTTAAATTCAGTTTTAAATCAATATTTAAAACAGTTTCAGGTTTACTTTTAAAACTGATTTTTGAATTAAAACAGTTTTTGTAAGTTTTAAAAAAATATGAACAGATTTAAATGTTTCAAAATGGAGTTGAAAATGAAATCTGATTTCAAATAAGTTTTAAACTTGAAAGAATTTATTTCTTTAATATTTGAATAAAAATATGTAGTGTTAATTTTAGATTTGAAAAGTTAAATAATCAATTCATTTTCTAAAGCTTGATTTCTTTAATAAATTAAGTAATTTAGTTTTAAACTATTTTTATAAAATGGTCTTTTATAAGTAATGAATGATTCTTTATTATTATTTTAAGGAATAGATTTATTTAAAATTTGGACAAATGTTTAAACAGTTAAACATTTGAAATTTTAAATTTTAAATGAATTTGAATTGAATTTAAAAATGTTTGGTTTTAAATACATTTGAATATTAGTAAATTCATTAATAAGTAGATGGATTATTTTGAAAAATATTTAAGATAATTAAGGATTTACTTAATTATTGGATTTTAAATAATGATTTAGGTTAATATTAATTAGAAATGATTTATTAATAATTAATCTAATTCAAATTTCCTTAAGTATTTAATTATTGAAAGGTTGTTAATTAATAAATGGTGATAATTATCTAAGGATAATTTAATAATTAATTAATGTAATTAATTTTGATAATTAACTAGATCAATTAATTGAATATAATTAATTGTAATTTGTTAAGTATTATTAATTGTTAAAGTAATTAAGGAATTGATTACTTATTGTAATTAATTTTGATATGTGATTTATTTAAGTAAATTAATTCAGTTTAATTAATTTAAGTAAATCATTTGATGATTTTAAGAGTGTAATTATTTATTGTAATTAATGGAGCAGGATTACTTAGAGAAGTAATACTGATAATTACTGGAATGTAATTAGTAATTTGGATAATTACGTTTGTAATTAATTAAGGAATTAATTAATGATTTGTGAATTAATTTATAAATAAGTAACTAAAGATAATTAATTACTAAATTTAATATTAATCAAGGTGATCAATAATTAGATTTAATTACTATATGTAATTAAATTTAATTAAGTAATTTATTTAAATATTAGAGATCATTAATTATTATAATTAATGATGTAATTAAGAATTGTTTGATTAAGTTAAATTAATGATTAATTAATTGTTATTAATTAAGGATAAATATAATTAATTATAATTAATTAATAAATGAGTAATTAAATGTTAATTACTTATGATTAAGGTTAATTAATTAAGGACTAATTACTTATTGTAATTAGTGAAAGATTAATCAAAGATATTTAATCAAGTTAGATACTTAGTCAATAATTAATTAACTGGGTTAATTAATTAATGAATGTTAAACAGAATTTAAATGAGAAATTAATTTAATTTAATTTAATTTAATTAGAGATGGTTGTAATTAATTTAATTCATTTTAAATTAATTATAATTGATGATTAAATCATTGTTTATGGATGCTATTGATCGAATGGTTGTGATCTCAGTAATGAGATTAGTTTTATCTGTATGATATGGGTGATTGGTTTATGTATGATGGTTTGTGATGGATTATTTGGTTGTGATGATTATCTGTTTGTGATGATACAGATTATCTGTTTATGATATGAATGTGATTATCTATTGTTAGATGTAGTTTATCTATCTGTGTGAAATAGATAATAATGAAATGAGTTAATTGTTTAAAACCCTTAAGTACAACTTGGATATTAAAATAGCGTTTGGTTTCGATGAGACCGGGATCGGGTTTCCATATTTGGATATCTGAAAACCACATCAATTCCAATTAAACGTTAGGTCGTTAATCCAAGTGGAGCAAGTGAAGACTCTAGGTGTAAGGGCTATACGTCGGTATAACTCTATGGCTGATTCCGTAATGAGTTGACGGAATAGTGCTTATAGATTCAATAAGGTGATCTAGAGTGCAAGGGTTATCGTCGTTAACTCTGAGGGTGATTCCAATATGAGTGTAACGAGATAATGCCTTCGGTTTCGTTCGAACCCTGAACGAACTTGTATGGATTGAATGCTTTCAGAACATCGTCAGGTGGACGATGAGCATTCTAAGATTTATATGTCCTATAAAGGTAATCGTAGCCTCAAGCCTCATCAACCGGGAATGGCTAAAACAGGTGAGGTGCAGCAAGGCTTCGTGGGTAGCTCCCACTGTAGAGCAAGATTTATCCCTGTCTAGAGGTCCCTTTATATTCGGCTGTGTGGCAGTTGGTGACGGCCAATTTGCGGGGTGATCTTGTTTGGAACTGTTCAGTAAGGAACGGGTCCGGCTTTGTGTTGCAGGGGAGCGGGCGTACTCCTCGGTACGGTGATCTAGGCCACGTACTGTGATCAGCGGTACCCCAGTAGCCCTACCATTGATGGAAACCCATTCTTCCTACGAGACCCTACGGTTTTGATTGTATTACCCACTTTTGTGGCTAGTAGCTGGAATTTAATGAATGTAACAATTTCGGTTATTTCTTATTTACTTGAAAACCATAGACACCATTATAATATCACTGGATTTCCTATCAAATGTTTTGGTTAGCGTAAGTTAAAAGCTTTTCCATGTTTATCTGTGGGAAGTCTTACGTGATACCTTTTGTTTTTAAAGGATTTTCTAAAGTTAAGCAACTTTTATCCCCGTTTACTCACACCAGACCCCTGTTTGACCTGAGTGTTTATTTTCTGTTTTATTAAACTCTTGGGTACTCATATTATGTATGAGTAGTCAAGTGATTCAGGATTGCTTTGACAAGTTCTGGAGGAGATAATGGAGCAGGAGGCTTCAGCGTGTAGATATTTTTAGTGGTTCCGCTGTGTTTGAGTTGTATCTGTTTTTCTCTGATATACTTGAATTGTAATTGCTAGACAGAAGTTTATAACTGTCTAGTTTGTGTTGTATTAGCTGTATAACTCTGATATATATGATACTATGTAAAGTTTTATGTGATATAATATAATTTATTCGTTCCGCTGTGAGATTCTAATGTTGTCTGTTTCTTTCTTTTCTCTTTTCTATCCCTTTCTTTCTTCTTAGCGATGCAACTTCCTGGAGTTTGGAAGTTGGGTCGTCTCATTGTGGTATCAGAGCACTAAGTTGAGCGAATACCTATGCTCTGGAGTGGTGTCGTTCTTGAGAGAGTGTATTTGTAAATTTTGAATATATATATATATATATATATATATATATTTCTACCTATTAGATTGGGTTACCTGTTCAGGTTTTCCAATAAGTAATAAAGGTAGATAGGGTAGTGGTGTGTGTAACACAACTACCAATGGATGGAGTTCGAGTGTTTGAAGTTGGAAGTGGATCTGCTAGGGCAGTATTGGGAATCTTGAGTAGTTCTGTAGTTGGTGAAGGATTTCACCGACCTTTGAAGGAAATATTTTCAAGATTCGGAGTTTACTTTGGATTGTAAGCTGGATTTCACTCGTGAGAGTGGTTTTTCTTGAGTTTGGATTAGTTGGAAGTTCAGAAGCCAGAGTTGGTATCTTGGTAACCTTAGGAAGGAGTTCTGTCTGTATTTGAGTTTGAGACTCAGTTTGGCAGAGTATTTGAGCTTGGTTTGGGAGCGAGTTTCCTGAAAGTTATCTGTCTTTTGAAGGCTCTATTGTGAAGAGGCAGGTGTAGCTTTGAGGTTCGATGAGCTTTTGGATAAGGAAGTTTTGGCAGCAGTAGCAGCTGTGAGGGGCCTGTTCATCGATGGTCAGAAATCTCTGTGATTCTTTTGTCAGTAGTCCGGGCATATGGTGGAGCTTGTCCATTTCTTCTAGAGCCCAGTTGGGTGTGATGTTTGTGGTTAAAGTAGACCACTAGTTCTTCTTTTGGGTAGAAGGTTTTAGCTGTTCTGTTTGTTGAAGTGAGAACGATTTCTTGGAATCTGAACTGAGTGGGATCGCAAAAGTGACTTGCGACGGTTCGGAAGTTCTCTAAGTGTTCTTTGTTTTGGGATTGAAACATCTCTAGTGGATGTTTGAGTTTTTGAAGTGGTATTTTCTGGATATCTTCGAAGGAGTTAAGATTTGCATCCACATCGAGAGTTTGAGTTCTGTTTCAACTTGATTCTTGGAATTTTACCGGTGGATTAGATTAGTAGGGAGATTCTTTAAGAATGTGATCTGTTTAAGTTGACAGGATTTATCGGATCTAGTTTCTGGTTGAATTTTTGCTGTGGCATTTGTGACCGAATCAGATAGGTCACTGAGATTTATGGAATTTGATGAACAATATTCCGGGATAACTTGATCAAGTTTATACTTGCATTCATCAACAACATTCTTAAATCAGAGTTGCGCAGTGGGAGCATGGTGGCAGCCATTCCAGAATAGGAGCAACACCCGATTCTTTGGGAATTTGAATTTTGTCTTGGATCAGAGGATTTCTACAGGAAATTCATTTTGGATCTGGAGACTTGATTGTTTTGTATCTGTTTGTTTCCAGATAGAGTGGTTTGTCTGAAGACTTCTGATATTTGTGTAATAGAGTTTGTGTGGCGGATCTGTTTGATCTAGAAGTTGAGGGTGGCCCAGGATCGATATGAGAGATTTGTGGATATGAGTATTGGATCTTTCTGTTTTCTCTTGAGAGTTGAGTGTTTGGTCTACGGGATTGAATTTCCAGTTCGGATGGCTGGAATTTGTTTTGTTTTCCCACGTATCTCTGAGGGAGTACGTGTATGGTTTATCTCTGGTTTTAGAATCAGTAGTTCTGAGAGATTTGGAAGTTGATCTGGACTTGTCTGTGGTCTAGTATCCTGTTTAGATTTGTAGATCTAGATATAGGAGCTCTAGATCTGAGTGGTGTAGCTAGTTTAGATTTTATAGGGCGAGTGTCCCGGTGTTTGTACCTGGGAAACTCTAGGGAATCCTATCCAGAATTTTGTTTGGATAATTAGAATTGTTTGTTTGGATTGGTTGCTATGGTTGCTAGTATTTGGTTGATAGTATATGATTGCTCTTTTTAAATTTAAAATCTGTATGGGATTATTAAATTACCTTTGCTTTTAAATTTCGGGGACAAAATTCTTTTAAGGGGGAGGAATGTGATGTCCCGGAAATTTAGGCAATAATTATTTAATAATTTCATTGATAATTATTTTAAAATGTGAAATATTGATTTAATAAATTAATTCAAACTGGAATTCTCTTTTGAAAATTAATAATTATTTAGTTTGCTAAATGATTTTCTTTTCAAATGTTAAAAATATTTAAGTAATAAATTTATCTTTCTAAACTGATTTAAAAATATTTATTTATAATGTATAAATGTTTATACATTGTAAATAGAGGATTTGGTTTTAATTTTAAATTATATTAAATAAAGGATATTTTCTAATTACTATATTAATGTATAATTTGTAAATTGATTAAATTAATTTGAATTAGTATTGTAAACTTTTCAAAAGTTTGTTTTAAAAATCTATCTTATATTTTCATAGAAATGTAAGTAAGTATTTATTTTGTTTATAAGAATAAATATAGTTTAAAATTTGTTTTATAATAAAATTTTATTTTTTTGTTTTATTTTAAAAAATTGTTTTTCTTTGAAATAAGATTTAGTTCATTTTTGTTAAATTATAACATTTGATTTAAAACTCTTGAATAAAATTTAATTCAACATTATTCTTCTTTTAAAAATCTTTTCTTTTGAAATTTAGTTTCATAAAGAATATTATTTTAAAAATAATTGAACAAAAATTTAAAATGTATAGTTTTAAAAAGAATTTTATAAGTAGACATTTAATTATTTTCAAGGCTAATGTTAATAAATATTTAAAACATGCTAAAACAAATTTGAAATAGTTTTAGATAAATTGAAATACATTTACAAATTTAGAATTGCTTTTTATATTAGAAATGCATATGTGTTAAATTCTTAAACTATAAAATGGACACTTGTAAAACATTTAACATAATAACATAACAAGTGGCATTGTTTTAAAAACCTTTTTATTTAAAATATATTAACAAGAAAATATAACAAATGCATTTGTTAAAAACACTTTATCTTCAAATTGAAAAATCTGAAAACCAGATTTGTTAAAATTTCTGCATGTTAAAATTTCTGCAAACAAACTTCAATATAAAATCTGCAAAATCAATTTCTACAAAGCAACTCCAATCTGCAATCTAAATTCTGCAAATCAATCTTCAAACTTCAAGCTAGTAATTTAGTATTCAAACTTGGAAGCAAACTCATCAGATTCATCAACAACAACTGGCAAGCAACTTCAATAATCAAAATACAAACCAAATTTTTGCATGCAGTTTCAACAGTTCCAGGAATGAATGTGCATCTATTTATTCTCTGCATTTTTATAAAAAAGGTGAGTAAACTTCTTGTTTTAAAAACAGTTTCTTTTAAATCAAAATTTTATAAATCTCCTGAATGAAAGTATTAGTTCACATTAATTAAAAATCTGGGTGATTGAAACTGCCCTGTTATTTATCTATTTATTTACTGTGAGAACCTTAATGCAAGAAATTGAATCTATCTATTGCATGTGAATATGTAAGATTTGGCGTGCTTGTATGATTTTATTGTGATCAATAAAATGTGTGAATATTTATATGTATGGGATTACAGTAATCCTAATTTACAGTTTTCTGTCCTAAAATAAGTTTAATAGAAAAACTTTATTTACTTGTTAAATTTCTATTAGGAATTAATATGAGCAAACAAATAATGCTGTTAATAATAAATTATGCCCTTAAATCATAATTTAGCTGTTTGAAAATCTGTTACTTCTGAAACAAAAACCCCATTTTTGAAGTAACTGCAGGATTTGCAATTCTGTTTGAGCAGAATTAGTAACTTTGGAATTTATCTGTTAGGCTAGTTATGTCAGGTGTTAAGATGCTTTCTATTAGTACAGTGTTGATGTAAAATGGGGTAAGTTGGTGATAAATGATCAGAGAGAAAGGAGTTGGAAATTGGTTTTTTTTTCCAGGTTTCAAAACCACTGTCATGCAGTGTTGCAGTTCCTTAACTATGCACATGCTCTCTGCTGCATCGAGTAGGAGTGGGATTTAGGAGGTTGCAGAGGGATTGTAGATGGATCATCTGCCGGAATTTCAGCAATGATGATGGTCGGAAGCGAGCTAATGGGCTGTTAACAGGTTTGGTGTATGGTGGTGTTGTGATATTTCAGGTTGAAGTTGATCTTCCAATTTTTGATTTCCAACCATTATGGGAGGGATGGATGGTTGTGATAGTATAAGGAGATGGTCAGTGACTTGTAGAAGGGGGTTAGCGTGGCTGGAGTTCGCCAAGGTGACGGTGCATATGCACTGTACAGGTTGAACTGAGGTGAAATATATTGGAATGTGCAGGGTTTTGTCTCGTGCAATCCTCGGGTATTTTTGATTTTGACTCGGAGAAGATGGTCTGGAAACTCGAAGTAAAAGATGGGTTTCTCGGGTATATGGCTACAGGTTTAAAACCTGAGTTTTTTGCAGTTTTGAAATTTTGAATGAAATTCAAAATTTTAGTGCAGGTTTTGATTTAAGTGGGAGTTAAGTCTGAATTCAAATGTAGTGTGAAATTCGAAGTTTTAAAAAAAAATGAAAACCTTAAATTTAAACTAGATTAAATTTTGGTTTTAAATCAAGATTTTAACACCTTTTCACGTTATCTTTAAAACCAGAATTTGATTTAAAACAGTTTTTGTTAGTTTTTAAATTTTGATCAGATTTAAATGATTTAAACAAGATTTAAATTCAGTTTCAAATCAATATTTAAAACAGTTTCAGGTTTACTTTTAAAAACTGATTTTTGAATTAAAACAGTTTTTGTAAGTTTTAAAAAAATATGAACAGATTTAAATGTTTTAAAATGGAGTTGAAAATGAAATCTGATTTCAAATAAGTTTTAAACTTGAAAGAATTTATTTCTTTAATATTTGAATAAAAATATGTAGTGTTAATTTTAGAATTGAAAAGTTAAACAATCAATTCATTTTCTAAAGCTTGATTTCTTTAATAAATTAAGTAATTTAGTTTTAAACTATTTTTATAAAAGGGTCTTTTGTAAGTAATGAATGATTCTTTATTATTATTTTAAGGAATAAATTTATTTAAAATTTGGATAAATGTTTAAATAGTTAAACATTTGAAATTTTAAATTTTAAATGAATTTGAATTGAATTTAGAAATGTTTGGTTTTAAATACATTTGAATATTAATAAATTCATTAATAAGTAGATGGATTATTTTGAAAAATATTTAAGATAATTAAGGATTTACTTAATTATTGGATTTTAAATAATGATTTAGGTTAATATTAATTAGAAATGATTTATTAATAATTAATCTAATTCAAATTTTCTTAAGTATATAATTATTGAAAGGTTGTTAATTAATAAATGGTGATAATTATCTAAGGATAATTTAATAATTAATTAATGTAATTATTTTGATAATTAGCTAAATCAATTAATTGAATATAATTAATTGTAATTTGTTAAGTATTATTAATTGTTAAAGTAATTAAGGAATTGATTACTTATTGTAACTAATTTTGATATGTGATTTATTTAAGTAAATTAATTCAGTTTAATTAATTTAAGTAAATCATTTGATGATTTTAAGAGTGTAATTATTTATTGTAATTAATGGAGCAGGATTACTTAGAGAAGTAATACTGATAATTACTGGAATGTAATTAGCAATTTGGATAATTACTTTTGTAATTAATTAAGGAATTAATTAATGATTAATGATTTGTTAATTAATTTATAAATAAGTAATTAAAGATAGTTAGTTACTAAATTAATATTAATCAAGGTGATTAATAATTAGATTTAATTACTAAATGTAATTAATTTTAATTAAGTAATTTATTTAAATATTAGAGATCATTAATTATTATAATTAATGATGTAATTACGGATTGTTTGATTAAGTTAAATTAAGTGATTAATTAATTGTAATTAATTAAGGATAAATATAATTAATTATAATTAATTGATAAATGAGTAACTAAATGTTAATTACTTATGATTAAGGTTAATTAATTAAGGACTAATTACTTATTGTAATTAGTGAATGATTAATCAAAGATATTTAATCAAGTTAGATACTTAGTCAATAATTAATTAACTGGGTTAATTAATTAATGAATGTTAAGAAGAATTTAAATGAGAAATTAAATTAAATTAATTTAATTTAATTAAAGATGGTTGTAATTAATTTAATTCATTTTAAATTAATTATAATTGATGATTAAATTATTGTTTATGGATGCTATTGATTGAATGGTTATGATCTCAGTAATGAGATTAGTTGTATCTGTATGATATGGATGATTGGTTTATGTATGATGGTTTGTGATGATTATCTGTTTGTGATGATATAGATTATCTGTTTATGATATGAATGTGATTATCTATTGTTAGATGTAGTTTATCTATCTGTGTGAAATAGATAATAATGAAATGAGTTAATTGTTTAAAACCCTTAAGTACAACGTGGACATTAAAATGGCGTTTGGTTTCGATGAGACTGGGATCGGGTTTCCATATTTAGATATCCGAAAACCACATCAATTCCAATTAAACGTTAGGTCATTAATCCAAGTGGAGCAAGTGAAGACTCGAGGTGTAAGGGCTATACGTCGGTATAACTCTGTGGGTGATTCCGTAATGAGTTGACGGAATAGTGCTTATAGATTCGAGATGGTGATCTAGAGTGCAAGGGTTATCGTCGTTAACTTTGAGGGTGATTCCAATACGAGTGTAACGATATAATGCCTTCGGTTTCGTTCGAACCCGGAACGAACTTGTATGGATTGAATGCTTTCAGAACATCGTCTGGTGGACGATGAGCATTCTAGATTTATATGTCCTATAAAGGTAATCGTAGCCTCAAGCCTCATCAACCGGGAATGGCTAAAACAGGGGAGGTGCAGCAAGGCTTCGTGGGTAGCTCCCACTGGAGAGCAAGATTTATCCCTATCTAGAGGTCCCTTTATATTCGACTGTGTGGTGACGACCAATTTGCGGGGTGGTCTTGTTCGAAACTGTTCAGTAAGGAACGGGTCCGGCTTTGTGTTGCAGGGGAGCGGGCGTACTCCTCGGTACGGTGATCTAGACCACGTACTGTGACGGGCGGTACCCCAGTAGCCCTGCCATTGATGGAAACCCATTCTTCCAACGAGACACTACGGTTTTGATTGTATTACCCACTTTTGTGGCTAGTAGTTGGAATTTAATGAATGTAACAATTTCGGCTATTTCTTATTTACTTGAAAACCATAAACACTATTATAATATCACTGGATTTCCTATCAAATGTTTTGGTTAGCGTAAGGTAAAAACTTTTCCATGTTTATGTGTGGGAAGTCTTACGTGATACCTTTTGTTTTCAAAGGATTTTCTAAAGTTAAGCAACTTTTATCCCCGTTTACTCACACCAGAACCCTGTCTGACCTGAGTGTTTATTTTCTGTTTTATTAAAATCTTGGGTACTCATATTATGTATGAGTAGTCAAGTGATTCAAGATTGCTTTGACAAGTTCCGGAGGAGATAATGGAGCAGGAGGCTTCAGCGTGTAGATATTTTTAGTGGTTCCGCTGTGTTTGAGTTGTATCTGTTTTTCTCTGATATACTTGAATTGTAATTGCTAGACAGAAGTTTATAACTGTCTAGTTTGTTTTGTATTAGCTGTATAACTATGATATATATGATACTATGTAAAGTTTTATGTGATATAATATAATTTATTCGTTCCGCTGTGAGATTCTGATGTTGTCTGTTTCTTTCTTTTCTTTCTTTTATCTTTTCTATCCCTTTCTTTCTTCTTAGCGATGCAACTTCCTGGTGTTTGGAAGTTGGGTCGTCTCATAACTGAAAAGACTTAAACATTTCACTTTTATGTAAATATGGACTTCTTTGGATTATATAAGTGAAATACGGGTTTATGGAAGCAGTTACTACTGCTTTTGGTTTCATAAAATAAGCGTTGTTTGCTCGACAAATAGGTACGTTCCCGGATTACGGATTGATAGCGATATTATATTATTTTCCCATGGTTTGGGATATATTATTTTGAAATATACAATATATATTGTTATTATTGATATTATTATTTCTCCCGAGCCTCTCCGTACAAATGAGACTCTACCGAAATTTTCTGTAAATTTTGGACTTAGAAAATTTTACAAAATGTTTCCCAAACTTTTGTTAACTTGAGTATTAAAGGATTTAATTCTTATAAATTGATATATTTTATTTAAATTATTTAATTATGTAAATTAATTGTTTATAAATTTATTATTTTGAATAAGATACATTGATTTCTTAAATTATTATTTTCCCTTCTTTTTCCTTTTCGATGACGAAAAGTTTTGAGTGGGGGCGAGTGTAACGACCCGTAATGTTCAATAGTTTAAATTTTAATGTTGGAAGAAATAAAATTTGTGTTTTGTAAGTAATCATAACACTTGATTGTAAATAATAAATTTATTAATGTAACTAAAAGTTAATGATGACAAACTATTATATGTTACCTATTTATTTAGTCTGTTAAATGGGAAATCAAATTATAATTAAAGGAAATTAAGTGTTACATTAATGTGAGTTAAAACAATAACATAAAATTGTGAATGTAATAAAATGTATAGAAATTTAATTATATTCATAAGATAATAATTGATTTAATAAAAGAGCTAAATAAAGATAAATAAATAAATTTGAGATTTTTAATTATAGTAACATTGAAAAAATTCAATATAATGGAAATATATCCAAATAAAGGATGAAATTGGGAATATTGGTATACTAAGATATCAACCAATATTAATTATACCCATATGATGATATTTGATTGAATAACAAGATTAAAAATTAAATAAATAGATTTATTGGAATTTTAATTTACAATTATTGTGATAACCCAGATTTTTGGACATCTGATAATTAGATAATTGACTGATTTTTTACAATCGAGATAGTGATATTATTTAGTTGAACAAATAAAATTCTGATAATTAAAAGTATCTGGATATATATAGATGGATTAGAAACTATAATAAATGTTGAATTATAAATCTCTTGAAATGTTAAATCTTATAATAAATTATTATATGTATGAATAGATATATGCAAACTTGATAATGTTGAAAATTTTAAGTATATACATATACAAGCAAATAAGTGTGTGTGTGTGTGTGTGTGTGTATGTATATATATGCCATGGAAAGTAAAATATAAGGAAGTTTGTAAAAGTGTGGATATATATAATATCAAAAATTCACATAAGATATTTCTAATTATAATGTGTATATATATTGTGATTAGGAAGCATTGATTTGAATTCAATGTAATAGTTTTCAAAAGCCATTTAAAGTTAATTTCCATATTTTCTTTAAAACACTAAAGATAAATATTTATTAATTAAAAGTAAGATAGCTTAAAATAAGATTTAATAAAAAGGTTTATATACTTTCTTTTTAAAATTACACAAGAACTAAGTATAGTTTGTGTGTGTGTGTGTGTGTGTATATAGTTTGAAACATAAAAAATACATTAATAAAAACATAAGAAAATGTATTAATGAAAACATATAAAACAAAAATAAACATTAATGCACACAAATTAACAAGTGTAAGCTAATTATAACATGCAAATGACAAGTGTCATATTTAATTTGTTTTCTTCATTTTTTAAAAAAATTAATAAATAAAACAAGGATGTGCACTTATATATATCTTTTTACTTCTTTCATCTTTCATTTCTTCATCCTTCATATTCAAAACTAAAAACCAGATAAAATAAAAAGAAAAGCAATCAAACTCTTTTCACTTTTAGGCTAAGCAATTCAAGATTCAACACAACTAAGAACAAGTGAATCAAGTTTCCAGATCAATTCAAAGCAGATCAAAATCAAGAGCATTTCTAGCTTTGCTCTATTCATACCAAATACTGTGAGTTAACTTGAATCCTTTAAGCTAAATTTTTAGATACGTATGATGAATAATGGTAGTAATGATGTGAAAATGATTTGCATGGATGTAGAAATGAATTTTATTTGAAATATAAGTTGTGTTACTGGGTGCATGTCTATGTATGGATATGCATGCTTCTGTTTTGGCTTAACAGGCTCAAGAACATTCTAAATAAATTCATATCTCTTCACCTAAACAATTTTAGGCTATGAACATTAAAGGAAAAATGTTTGTATGGGTATAATATAATTTTTAAAAATATTTTCCAGTGAATATGTTGAGTAATTATGTAGAAAACAGGAAAGAACAGTGAAAATCAATTAAAGTCAGAAAATCGATTGTTTGAATTTCATGTTTTGATTACATAATTAGATTCGTTTTCAAAAATGATGAATTTTGATAAGAATATCATGATTTTTAAGTTTATGGTTGACGTGAGTTTGCAAGATGAACGAAATTAGCTCTTTCGTCGATTTCTGGCGATCAGTGGGAGGTTGCATGTCGTGCTTGATGCTGGAGGAAGCTGGTGCGATAGGGATCAGGGGAAAATGATCGGTAGATTTCTAGAGAACCATGGTGGCCTGGCGATGGCGATCTAAGGTTTTAAGACCTGTTTTGGTCGACGATGTTTTGGAGGGCAGAGCGGCGACAATGAAACATTAGACTTGACCGGTGGTAGGGGAATGGAAGCGTGGATCTACGGTGGAGCTCTGGACGGGTGGCAAGGGTTCTGGTGACTGGAGGTAGCAGCACGTGGAGGTTCTTAGGTGATTGGTTCATTCCAGCAGGTATCCTTTGTAGCTCGTTTTCGATTTCGAGTTCAATTTTGAGTTCGATTCGAAGTTATGGTGGTCGGAATCGAGAGAGAGGGCTGAGGTCGATTTGCCGACGATTGCATCGATGATCAGAACGTCGGCGTTCGTGAGTGCACATGTACATGTATCTGTGTGTTTGGGTTGATGATGTAGGAAAATAAGAAGAAGAAGGGTAGACTCAGGTGGGAACACGAGTTTGCTTTAGGGTTTGTACGCAAGCAGCAGAGAGAGAGAGAGAGAGAGAGAGAGAGAGAGAGCTCAGGGGAAAGAGGAGCTGGCTCGGGCTTGACTCGGGTATGGGTATTTGTTTAGTAACAGGTTTTAAAATTTTAAAATAAAACAAGTTTTACTTAAAACAATTTTTTAACTAATTCTTTTAAATAATAAATTTTTTATTTAATATTTGGGTTAGTTAAAGGTTTTAAATAAATTACTTGAATTGATTAAGTTTAAAGTATTTGATTATATGTCCTTATTTTATTTTACTCTTAAGTTTATTAAAATAAAATTCAATAGTATAATTGAGTAGCTAATTAAAGAAGGTGAGACGGTTTCAACTATTAATTAATTTAAAGTCCTTTAATATTTCAGGATAATTAATTAATGTTAATTAAGCAGGATTTAAAAGTAATTAATTCAGTTGTGTTAATTAAATTAATTAGAAATGGTGTGACCAAGTTATCTTGCTTATGAATGATTAAATTGTATCGAATGCTTGGATTGACTAATATCTCGAATCTAATAATTTTGATGCTCTGTGATGTGAAATGCCTGGATTGATCTGTTAATAATGTGAATCATTTATTTAATTAGATAATTGTGATGAATCACTATGTGAGTATGATATTCTGAATTTAAACTGAATTGTTTTCCTTAAACAACCTGGCTTAAAGGATGGCATTGAATTCGAAGAGATCGCGGTCGGATATCATCAATATCCAGAACCATTTCGATTACTAACTACTATAATTCTTTGTAGATTTGATCATGGGATCAAATGGCCTAGAATGGAATAAATTTTATAACATGGCAATTTAAACTAAGTAACGGTACTTAGATATTGTTGTGGAATGACTGGTTGGATATAACAAGATAAGAACTCGTAGTGATGAACGAGTTACTCTGGGTTTTCAAAGAAACTTTAAAACCTTAGTATTTCAATTTAAATGGGTTTACACACGCTGATTTCCAAGTGACTCGGGTGTCACTTTATTGTAATGCTCGGGTCAGACCGAGTATTACAGATTTTCAGGTTAGGACATTCTGAAGCTCAGGAGGCGAGCTGGATGGTAGGAACGTATAGAGTATATTCCACTGTGTATTTGAGATTGTATTGATAATAGTCAAGGACAAGTCATTATAACTGTTCGATTTATTGCGAATGGTTGTACCCTGATATATGGTATGAAAATTGAGATTTACAGCTTTCTTATATAAATGCTGTAATTTGATATTATATTTTATTCCGCTGCGATTGTGAGATTCTGTGCTTTTGTTTCTGTTCTTCTTCTACCTCGTTTTCTTCTTTACCCTAACAATCTGGAATTTTCGGTGTTCGATTACTCAGCACTTCTACAGTGAATGTATTAGTGTCGAATTTTCGGGGTCGAAAATTTCGGGTCGTTATATTTTGGTATCAGAGCAGAAAGTTAAGCGAGAACCTTGGCTCTTGTGGGGTTACTCATTAGAGATAGAGTCAGTAGTACCCTAAAATGAGTTGAGAGTATTATATGAGGGCGTACTTATTATTTTCTTGTATAATGATTTTAAAAACGGCTTTAAAATTAGTTTTTATATAAGCTTATATTTTGATATATGAAGAAATATTTTTTCTAATTATTATATATATATATATATATATATATATTAGGATAATTGGTTGTTAATTATTGAAATTAAGCATAATAGTGAGAATTAAGTGGTAATAGATATACAACCAAATAGGAATTTGGGTAAGATTTAACTATGCAAATAAATTGAGATAGAAATGGATTCAAACCAGAAATTATAATCCTGAAATTTGTAGAAGTGTTTTCAGAATGATGAATTAAGTTACCCTGATTTTATTTTCCAATAAAGTCTAAAATAATATATAATGAATTTGTTTCCAAATATGATAATCTTGGTCAATATCATAAAATGGTTGTTGTGTCCAATAATGGTATGTTTTTTTTTCTAATAATAATTAATGATAAAGCAAAATGGAATGTTTTAAGGAAGTAACAACTTAGGTAAGTAGGACTTATAAATTGAAAAGATTAAAATTATGAAGTTTTAAAATCTAAGTCCAGAAAATTTAACTTGTTTCAAAGTATTAAAACATATAATGAGTAATATTTTTAAATGTAGGAATCTTATTTTAAAACAAGAGTTGTTTTAAAAAAATTAAAGAAATTTATTTTGAACTGAAAACCAAGAATGATTTGAATTTTGAAATATGACTTATTGTGCAAATAAATAAATATGTATATGTATATATGTCGGATATATATAGTATCAAAGTTGATTTGAGTAAACACTAAGTGTTGAATTCTAAAATTCCCTAAATTGAGTATAACCCAAAGTTAAATATGTTTGTGAACTTATAAGTGGGAAAAGTTATAGATAGGAAGTTTAAAATTTGAAATGGGGAATTCAAATTTAGTAAGGTTGACTGGATTAAATGAATTGAATTTAACTTAGGGGAAGTTGAATAAGTTTAACAAACAACCTGAATTGGAAATTTCAAGATGAAATTGAGATTTAACTTGGGGAAGTCAAATGGGTTGAATTGAAATGGGAGTTATGTGTGATCTGAAAACAAGTTTGAGTTTTGAAAATTTGTAATGGATGCTATTGATGGATGTTTTTGATAATTTGGATGTTTATTTACTTTGACTTATCCTGATATCATCCTATTGTTATTCATAATCTAAGGAACCGTAAAGTGGAATATTTAAATGAATTAAGAAGTAGATGGAGATAATATATATCCATCATTGAAATTAAATGGATTTAAACTTTTTTTGAAACCATTTAAATGATTTTGATTTTTAGAAATGAAATTGAAATTATGGAAATGGAATCCACTTTGAACTTGTGATTTAAGTGTTAAAAATGAACTTGCAAACTGAAATTGTCAAGAATTAGGTTCAAAGTTAAAAGTTAAAATTGGGTAATAAATTGGATTTTGAAGATTAAATTGTTTAAAAACTTTTGAACTCTTACCTGAACCTTGAAATAAGCGAAGTAAAGATGATTTAAAATGAATACTAAATTTTTTGACTCAGAATTAAATTGTTTAAAAATCTAGGTTGTTAAACTAAAAGCAAAGGTTAATTTGATTTTAGGAATTAAATCAACATTTGAAAATTTAACTCGAATTCGTATAATTCGGGATGGTTTAAAGTTGAAATTGGAATAGAAATTAATTCAAATGGAAAATTGAATCGAATTAATTAGAAGTGAGATGGAAGTTGGATAAGTTTATATTCAAATGGAAATTGATTTGAATTGGAAATGGATTGGAATATATATTGGAAGATTGAACCAGTTTGACTCTAAAAATATTTTCAAATAAATTGTTTTAATATAAACTGTCTTAAATATATTTTTCCTAAGTTATTTACTGTAAAACCTTTCTTTTTAAAACCCAAACTATCTTATACTTCTTTTACAACTATTCTGAAAACTAATTACTGTTTTACATCTATTTTACAAACTAATTACTACTTTACAACTGTTTTGCAACTATTTAACTATTTTACAACTATGTTATAACTACTTAACTGTTTACAAATATTTTATAACTAATAACTATTTTACTGCTACTTAGGTATTTTCTAAATTCAAGTCGGTCAAAGTGCAAACTGTTTATAATTGAAGTGATAACCCAAATGGAAATTGAAGCAATTGTGAATAAGTGAATATAAATCAAAATGAATGTGAAACAAAGGGAAATTGATTTAGCTGATAATTAATGAAGGTAAGTATTAAAGATGTATGTATATTATTCTATTCACATAATGATTTGATCCAGATTCGAGCTTAGAATTTCGAGATAGTATATCGATCCAAATTGGGATTTTTTCACTCGATTTTCGACGACGAACCCTGGACATGGATTTTCGATTGATTCTGGAAATTCTCTATCATAGTCATCGCTATGCAAGGAGAATGATGGTTTGTGACCAGGAAACCACACCTGAGTCCGGACTAGGAAGTCGGGTGGACGATACCAGTTCGGAAGTAAAATTGTGTGATCGAGTGAGTGATCAGATTTGATGTTGCGTACGGATGATATATGTACATCGTACGTGCTTGAATGAAATAGATATTGAAATTTTGAAAGAAATGTAAAAATGATTTTTGGAATAGAAAAATATATTTTAAAATATACGATGAATAAAAGTGGAAGTTGGATATCTTTCTAATTGATATTCACTTTATAAAGAGTAAGTAAGGTGGTAAATAACTTTATGAAAGAAATCAAACTTGGATATTTGATTTAGCATAAATGAAGTTGTATATTTATTTTTTATATATGATAAACTCTCCTTGTTGAATCTATAATCATAAGAAAGATCTTTGAAAAATATATTTGAAGTATAAAAGGAATTTATTTAAGTAGGAAGTGATCCAAAAATATTTTGTTCTAATTAAAAGAATGAACTTACATATATAAATGATTTTTGAAAATGGGTCTAAAAAAGGTTTTGAAACCTACTGAGTTTGAAAAGCTTTTGGTTTTGGGAAAAATCAATTTTGGGAATTTGGGAAGCCAAGTTTGGAATTATTGATTTGAGATATCGATTTGTGTAAATGGGATTTATATGTGATACATATAAAGAGTATGATTTGAAAGATACTATATGTGTATGGTATAAAATGTTTTGACAATGTTGTGAGGAAAAAGGCGCTCCTATTTAGAGTGAAACTTCTAGAAGGAAATCCATAGGGTGTTTCAGTCTTGAGCCCTAAGGGTGGTTCTATATTTGATCCTAAGAGGATGTCCGGACAAACTGAAGTTCATGAGGATTGTGGTTGGGGTAGCGAAAGTCAAGGGCGCTGAAGCCTACAGAGACATTGGGTTATCCTATGAGGACAGTGTAACTCGGTGTAACTGTGATCTATTGCGCACCATAATGGAAGTCGAGGGGCAGTGATTGCCTAAGGTCTACATTTCATTTCACTGGGAGAGCGACATAACATTGGTAGACTGCGATCTATGAAGACATAGTGAAAGTCGTGTGGCAGTGAGTGCCTAAAGGCTACATTAGGATTCAACTTATATAATCTGCGATCTATGTGGTCTGTGTGGAGAAGTTTCATTTGGCAGCAAAATTCGATGGCGCTGATGCCTACAGTTACATGGGTTTTTGCCGTGATGGCGACGTAACCTTGGGTGTAGCTGCGATCTGTGGCAGATCCATGATGTAATCGAGGGGCGCGGAGGCCTACAATTTATTGTGGTTTCGCCGGGATGGCGACGTAATCATCGGGCTAACTACGACCATGGAAGGGGTGATGATTTCCAGAGCATTCTCACCAAAATGTTTCCTATATTTTCACAAAAAAATTTCTAAGTATTTTCATTGGATGTTGAAAACGGGTTTACCAAGTACTTATAGATTTTCAGTCCTATGCTTGATCAACGTATGACCGAATTTCTATGAGAACAAGGATGGACTTGTTGAGACATCGAGTTATAAAAAGTATTTTTATAAAAGCTATTTTAGTTATATTATGTAGATTTTAAAGTGTTTTAAAACTTTAGAATAATTTAACTAATAATTAGTAGAATAATTTAAAATTCTTTCTTTGTTCCTTTTCGGGGACGAAAAGATTTAAAGGGTGGAGGAATGTGATAACCGGATTTTTGGACATCGGATAATTGGATAATTAACTAATTTTTTACTATTGAGATACTGATTTGATTTAGTTGAACAGATAAAATTCTGGTAATTAAAAATATCCGGACATATATGTATATATATGGATTAGAAACTATAATAAATGTTGAATTATAAATCTCTGGAAATGATAAATCTTATAATAAATTAATATATATATATATATATATATGCACTTTATGATATTGAAAATTTTAAGTATATACATATACAAGCATATAAGTGTGTGTGTGTATGTCATGAGAAGTAAAATATAATGAAGTTTGTAAAAGTGTGGATATATATATTATATGAAAAATTCACATACGTATTTCTAATTATAATATATATATATATATATATATATTCTGATTAGGAAGCATTGAGTTGAATTCAATGTAATAATTTTCAAAAGCTATTTCCATATTTTATTTAAAACACTAAAGATAAATATTTATTAACAAAAAGTATGATAGCTTAAAATAAGATTTAATAAAAAGGTTTATATACTTTCTTTATAAAATTACACATGAACTAAGTATAGTTTGTATATTTATATAATTTGAAACATAAAACATAATTAATAAAATACATAAAAAATGTATTAATGAAAACATATAAAACAAAAATGAACATTAATGCATGCAAGTTAACAAGTGTAAGCTAATTGTAACATGCAAATAACAAGTGTCATATTTAACTTGTTTTCTTCATTTTTAAAATAATAATAATAAATAAAACAAGGCTGTACACTTATATATATATACATACATACATACATACATATATATATATATATATATATATATTTACTTCTTTAATCTTTTATTTCTTCATCCTTCATATTCAAACTAAAAACCAGATAAAACAAAAAGAAAAGCAATCAAAATCTTTTCAGTTTTAGGCTAAGCAATTCAGATTCAACACAACTAAGAATAAGTGAATCAAGTTTCCAGATCAATTCAAAGCAGATCATGATCAAGAGCATTTCCAGCTTTGCTCTGTTCAAACCATATACCATGAGTAAACTTGAGTCCTTTAAGCTAAATTTCTAGATACATACAATGTGAAAACGATTTGCATGGATGTAGAAATGAGTTTTATTTGAAATATAAGTTGTGTTACTGAGTGCATGTCTATGTTTGGATATGCATGCTTTTGTTTTGGCATGACAGGCTCAAGAACACTCTAAATAAAATATCTCTTCACCTAAACAATTTAATGCTATGAACATTAAAGGAAAAATGTTTGTATGGGTATAATATCATTTTTAAAAATATTTTCTAGTGAATATGGTGAGTAATTATTTAGAAAACAGGAAAGAACAGTGAAAATCAATTAAAGTCGGAAAATCGATTGTCCGAATTTCATGTTTTGATTACATAATTAGGTTCGTTTTCAAAAATGATGAATTTTGATAAGAATATCATGATTTTTAAGTTTATGATTGATGCGAATTTGCGAGATGAACGGAATTAGCACTTTCATCGATTTCTGGCGATCAGAAGGAGGTTGGGTTCGTGCTTGATGCTGGAGGAAGCTGCTGTGATGGGGATCAGGGGAAAAATGATCGGTGGATTTCTAGACCACCATGGTGGCCTGGCGATGGCGGTCTAGGGTTTTAAGATCTGTTTTTGTCGACGATGTTTTGGAGGGCAGAGCGGCGACGAGGAAGTTTCAGACTTGACCGGAGGTAGGGGAATGGAAGCGTGGGTCTACGGCTGAGCTCTTGACGCGGTGGCAAGGGTTCTGGTGACCAGAGGTGACAGCACGTGGAGGTTCTTGGGTGATCGGTTCGTTCGAGTGGGTATTCTTTGTAGCTCGTCTTCGATTTTGAGTTTGACTCGAAGTTATGGTGGTCCGAATCGAGAGAGAGGGCCGAGGTCGACTTACCGACGATAGCATCGATGATCAGAACATCGGTGTTTGTGTGCACACATGTACATGTATCTATGTATGGGTTGATGCTATAGGAAAAGATGAAGAAGACGGGTAGACTGGGGTGGGAACTCGACTTTGCTTTCAGGTTTGTACGCAAAGAAGAAGACAGAGAGAGCTCTGGGAAAGAGGAGTTGGCTCGGGTTTGGGTGTGGGTTTGCACCGGGTTTGACTCGGGTATGTGTATTTATTTAGTAACAGGTTTTAAAATTTTAAAATAAAATATGTTTTACTTAAAAAAAAATTCTTAACTAATTCTTTTAAATAACAAATGTTTTATTTAAGCTTTGGGTTAGTTAAAGGTCTAAAATAAATTATCTGAATTGATTAAGTTTAAAGTATTTTATTATACGTCCTTATTTTATTTAATTCTTAAGTTTATTAAAATAAAATTTTATAGTATAATTAAGTAATTAATTAAAGAAGGTTAGATGCTTTCAACTATTAATTAATTTAAAGGACTTAATTTATTTTAGGATAATTGATTAATGTCAATAATTAATTAAAGTAACAATAAATGGTTTGCAATTAATTAATGTTAATTAAGCAGGATTTAAAAGTAATTAATTTAGTTGTGTTAATTAAATTAATTAGAAATGGTGTGACCAAGTTATCTTTCTTATGAATGATTAAATTGTATAGAATACTTGGATTGATTAATATCTCTAGTCTGATAATTTGTGATGCTCTGTGATGTGAAATGCTTGGATTGATCTGTTAATAATGTGAATCATTCATTTAATTAGCTATCTATGATGAATTACTATGTGAGTATGATATTCTGAATTTAAACTAAATTATTTTCCTTAAAAAACCTGGCTTAAAGGATGGCATTGAATTCAAAGAGATTGGGGTCGGATATCGGCAATATCCGGAAGCACTTCAATTAGTAACTACAATAATTCTTTGTAGATTTGATCATGGGATCAAATGGGTCGGAATGGAATAAATTTTGTAACATGGCCATTTAAACTAAGTAACGGTACTTAGATATTGTTGTGGAATGAGTGGTTGGATATGACAAGATAAAAACTCGTAGTGATGAACGTATTACCCTAGGTTTTCAAAGAAGCTTTACAACCTTAGTATATCAATTTAAATGGGTTTACTCACGCTGGTTTCTAGCCTGACTCGGGTGTTACTTTATTATAAATCTCGGGTCAGACTGAGTATTACAGATTTTCAGGTTAGCACATTCTGGAGCTCAGGAGGCGAGCTGGATGGCAGGAATGTATGGAGTATATTCTGCTATGTATTTGAGATTATACTGATAATAACCAAGGACAAGTTATTATAACTGTCTGATTTATTGTGAATGATTGTACTCTGATATATGGTGTGTAAATTGCCATTTACAGCTTTCTTGTATAAATGCTGTTATTTGATATTATATTTTATTCCGTTGTGATTGTGAGATTCTGTGCTTTTGTTTCTATTTCTTCTTCTACCTCATTTTCTTCTTTACCCTAACAATCTGGAATTTCCGGCGTTCGATCACTTGGCACTTCTACAGTGAACGTATTGGTGTCGAATTTTCGGGGTTGAAAATTTTGGGTCGTTACAATTATTGAACTTGCTGAAATTGAAATTGAACATGGTAATTGGTAAATTAATTAACTGTAAATTGATGTCTAAATTTGTTTAAATTATTGTAAATGTTTAAGAAATCAAAAGTGATAAAATTCATAAATTATAGAATTGGAATTAAAAAGGTGACTTAATTAATTTAATAATAATTTATTTAATTAACTTGAAATATAGCCATTTTAGCAACTTCCTTGGATTTCGATGAAACCAGTTTCTTCGGATCCGTAACAGTGAATTATTGTAGAATTTCAAGTTTCGTATCAATTGGACCCGTCGTTTGATCGTACGGACTCGAAACGCGTAGAAATTAATTTAATTGAAATCAATTTGAAATAAGCTGATTTTAAGATAATTTCTTCATATGATTAAATTAGGACTTCAAACCTGTTCCATTGATTTTAAAATTATCAAAAACATCTGTTTTGATATATGGGATAACCCATTTTCGTTTCGGAGGAATAAGGGCTTTTCGAGCCGTTTAACATTCCAATCCAAATCGATCTAGTCCATTCTTTTCTACTTCAGCTATTCCTATAAATAGCTTATTTTAAGCCCCAGGTTTTTTTTATTCCCATTTGTCTGTATGTACATTTTCTTCTCAACTTCTTATTCCAATTGGCAGACAAATCCTAATTCCCAAATTTCAAATTCAACTTCTAATTCAATTCCAAAACCAAACTCCTCCAAACCCTAACAAATTATTTATCAATTTGAAGCTCTTGACGAGTGCAAGTCAAATTTATTGTCTGTTTTTTATTTGGGTTTTAATGTGGCCAGAATGGAGCGATTTAATTTCGACCGTTCATTGGCGTTCGATGATCGTCGTCCGATCGATGAATCAAGGGTACTAGGTTGTAGAGTGCGGCGAGCATAGTCCATTGAGTAGGTTGTTTGCCAAGTGGATGGTTTGGTCGATGAGAACAATTGATTAGGGTTAGCGGACGTAGGCGGCGGCTGCTGACCTAGGGGCAACGATCGGCGGCTACGTGGTCAGGGCGGTGGTCGTGGCTGATGGCGGAGGCCTGGGGGCGGCGTTTCGCAAGCCGCGGCAAGCCATGGGCGGTGGCGTTCGTCATGGCTAATGGGGGAAGGCATGCGTGGGTTTCGGGTTCTAACGTAATCGAGAGTTTGCATTCGATCAAGAAGCATGACGTGGCATTTTCTTTATGGGTATTCTTTTTTTTATTTTTATTCATTTAATTTTAAATTCAATTGGTCTAACTAGCATATCTTTTGCATACGTACTCGGATTCATGCATGGTTTGTTCCGCTAGGATCATATCGGAATTCCGGACATTTTGACGCAGGGTTGGATGAATTATGAGGCCGTTTGTATTTGAGCCCTAAATTGGATTTTAATTCGATTTAAAATCGAAGATGAGTTATTTGACCTACTCACAACTTTCAAATTTTTTTGTTAGTTAAATTAAATTTGTGATATGATTAAGAATTTATTTATTGTTGTTTGGTATTTTTAAATCGTCATTTCAGCTTGTTTGAATTTATTTTGAATTAAATAGCCATTTAATTTTTTATTGAATTTAAATTTCCAGTTAAATACTTGTTACTGATAGTTAGTTAATTGTTGATATTTATTGGTTGAATTGAATAATGATTATTATGGATGTATAATTGTGGATATTGGGTGATTGGATGTTATTTTTAATTTGTATATCATATCACATTGCAAGTTCTCTATGGGTTAAAATGATACATACCCGAACAATCTATAGATTAAGGAAAACTCGTTATGGGTTGAAATGATAGACTCGAGCGATTTTATGGATTTTTTATATTTAATCGGGTTTGCGGTTTGAAATGATATATAACAGAAAAATTTCAAATTGTGGATTGAAATGATAAATGTCCTATCACTTGACCCTAGGATAGATAATTATATACGCTCACCGGATTGGTTAAATTAAATGTATTTAAATCCATAAATTTTTAAATTTGGTTAAGTGATATTTTGAAATAAAATTTGATTTGTATAAATTGAATTATCATTGGAATTCAAGTTTTAGGTTGAAATTGGAATTGGTTCAAAGGGATTGTTTAAAGGAATTAAAAATTGAAATTGTAAAGTTGAATTTTGAAATATAAATAAAATTTTTGGAATTGAGTTATTGAAATTGTTTGAAATATGACTTGAAATATATATTGATTTTGCAGTAACCTAAAATTGATATTTCAAACATGAGTTGAAAGCAATAAAGAATTTAATAGTTTGTTGAGAATTTGAATTTAAAGATTGGAAATTGGGTTTGTTGACTTAGAGATTTAAATGGTGCAGATGTGTTGAAATAAAACAAATAGTTTAAATTGATTTAAATTCTAAATTCATATTTTAATCATAAATTTTCAAATTTTATTATTTTTAAATTTCTAATTATTAAAATTTTCGAAGTATTAAACTATTTTAACCTAGATTAACTATATTAAATCAATTTAACCTATTTTTAACCATTTTATTTATTTTAAAACTAGTAGCCCATTTTAACTTATTTTAAATCTAATTAATCTATTTTAAAGCTATTTAATCTATTTTAATTATATTTAATATATTTTAAATCAATTTAAATATCCTAAACCAATTTAACAACATCTTTAATCTTTAATTAAACTATTCTAGTGTATTTTAACTATTTATAACCACTTAAAACTATTTATAACTATCCAAACTATCTTTCTAAATTTCAAACTAAATAAAGTAGATGTGTATATTTTAAATCCTCGATTTAAAGTGAATATGGTTAAATGATATTATAACCTAAATTTGGATTTAAATTACATATCTGATTTGAATGTGAAATTTTGATATGAGGGTTTTAAACTATTCTGAAAATATGATTTTTGAAGTGAATATAATTTCGAAAGTGATATGGTTTGAATTGAATATGATATTTTGATATCAATTATGAAATGGTTCTGAAAATTTTAAAGGAACCATTTGGTGTGTAATAAGCGATTCATTGTTAAAGAGACCGGGATCAGATATTGTCATACTCTCCACTAATATCGAAAACCACTTTAAAAGCAGTGTACGTGGTGGAGATTCCAGAAACGAAATAGGATGGTTTGGCGAATGAGTTATGCATAAGGTATGACGTGACCCTAACTCCCGTGAGTCAGCATAGATGTGACTAAAACAGGAGTCATGCCAGTCCAAGTGAGGCCACTCCTCCGATGGGACACATTTCTTCGATATTGTTCTGTTACTTTGTGATTGGTTTGGTGGCCACCATTGATTTTGATTTGGGAGTGTGTTCCGAGGTGGACAGTAGTAGTTGCTATGCAATACCACCAGTCCGGATCCGCAATTGGTATATCTATCCTGGCATTGCCTCGTTGTCGTGTTCACATCCCTAGAGCGCCTTTTACGAGTTTGTTTTGTGTCGTACCTATGGAGTGCTCCCTGATAGCCCACCTGCGGGTGGAGTTTATCTGTATAGACTATGGCATTATAAAAATGTGTTAAGGAGGATATGGGTAATGCCTTAACGCTTTAATACTTAACATTACTGTAGACACTATTATAATAGTGTATTGTACTACATAGTAGGTAGCTTAACGGATCCTTAGGACATGGTAATCCCGAACATCTCTGATGCTGTTACACTTATATTTATTTATAATTGATCTAACTTACATAAGATCTTTTAGTTTTGACTTGAGTGGTTTGTCTTTTAAAATTCGCTCGGGTCAGCCTTAGCATTTCAGGATTTGAAGACCTTATTTCCAGAGGACAAAGACAAAGATTTGTACTACTATTTTTTATCATATTTATTCCCCTGCATTCATACTGTTTCCGCTATATTTATTTATTTATACTTGTTGTATGTAACTCTGATTCTATATTATGTAAGAATAATCAAATGTTTTTTGTAAAAATGCTTCATAACTGTTTGTTTGCTTATTATATTTGTCATTCCGCTGCGAGATTCTGTTTTGTTTTTTTCTTTCTCTATTTTTCTTATTTACCTCAATAACAATCTGCTCAATAACAATCTGCTTTTTTGTATGGTTTGATTCTGACGTGTGTGGTTTATCGTCGACTTAAAATGTCCAAAAAGGCCGATGGTTACACACTGCGTATCGGATGCCAAAATATACAAATGAATATATTGCAGAGATCAGCATGATGAGATGAACATGGTGGTACACAATATGAGTGACATGACCCTCCTATCAAAACTCGTATTCGTTGCCAAAATGCTGCTAAATGGGCGAAAATAAGGCATACAAGGCTAGAGCAGTTCAAATTTGATGAAACAAAATATGATGTCTGTAATATCCTGCCTCTTTGTACGCTTTAAATCGACGATAAACCACACACGTCAGACTTAAACCATACAGAAGGGCGGATTGTTATGGGGTAAATAAGAAAAATCAGAGAAAGAAAAAAAACAAAATGGAATCTTGCAGCGGAACGATAAAATATAATAATCAAATAAACTGTTACGAAGCTGTTTTACAAAATATTCGATTATACTTGTACAATCCATATCAGAGTTACACGTACCAGAGAACAATAAGTAATGCAGTGGAACAGTATGAATGCAGTGGAATACTATAATAAATAATAATAAATCTTCGCCTTCATCCTCCAGAATACGGTCTTCCAAATCCTGAAATGCTTAGGCTGACCCGAGCGAATTGAAAGGACAAAACACTCGAGTTAGAACTAAAAGATGTTATGTAAGTTAAATCAACAGGAATAAATACAAATGGAACAGTGTCAGAGATGTTTAAGGGATTTGACATCTCCTATCCAGTGTCTAACGTGAGTGCAGTAACTTAAGAGATGCTCGGGATTCACATCTCCTAAGCATCCGTTAAACTATTTACTATGTAGTAGTATCCTCTATTATAATAGTTTCTATTAGTAAAATAAACTTACTTTAAAATAGCATTAAGGCTTTACATTTTCCACCTTAACACATAAAAAGTGCCAGTAGTCTATACAGTACCTGCATATCTCCTGATCGGGAGACTACGAGAAGATACTCCATAGGTACGACACAAATCAAACTCGTACAAGGCGCGTTAGGGTAGGTGACACGAAACAACTTGGAAATGCCAGGGTAGATATACTAATTGCTATCCGGACTGGTGGTGACGCATAACTCGTAGCTACAGCCCACCTTGAGCCACACTACCAAAAATCAAAAATCAAAAGTGGCCACCAAATAAATCTCAAAGTCAAAATATAATATCGAAGGAGTGTGTCCGATAAGAGGGGCTACCTCACTGGCCCGGAACCGCTCCTGTTTTAGCCAACTAATGCAACCTCACGGAGTCGGGTCCACGTATATACCTCAAAGGAACGCCGCCGCCAAACTACTTCATTCCAGAATCTCCATCTCGTACATGGTTGTTAAAGTGGTTTTCGGAGTTGGCAAAGAGTATGACAAATTCCGATCCCGGTCTCTTCAACAACCAAACGTTATTATAACACCGTGGTCATTTCAAAATAATTTATACTTCAAAACCAGAATATAATATCCATTTCGACACCATATAAATACGATATCCTTTCCATTTCAAAAACCAAATTATTCTGATATCATTTTTATAAAACCCAAATCAATGTAATATCATTTTAATTTCAAATATATCTCTTTTCTAAAATCATAACACTTTGAAATTTATAATATTTTGAAACCAAACGCTTGAAATATTACCTTTCAAAACATAATACTTCGAATTTCATAGCTTCTAAACCATAACTTCCTAAACTTATATAGTCTTAATATTCAAACAGTATACAAAATAAAATAGTTTGAATTTAAAATTACCTTATAAAGTAAAATAATTTCCTCAACTTTACAATTTTATTCACTTTAAATTAAATCTCAATTCATAACTTTCAACTCACTTTCAGTTTCAATAAACCATTTCAATTTCAATATATTTCAAACTTTGAGTATTAAACAATTTCAAAACTAAGGTTGGAATTTACGATTCAACAATTCAATGTTCTATTATTTAGTTTTGGAATATTTTCATAATAAATCTATTATCATTTAATTAAAACTCAAATTACAAATACTAAATATTTCCTTCAATTTATTTATACTTGAAATATTCGTTTAATTCACCTTAAACCAAAATCAAGTTATAAAAATCATACCTTTAAAATCTCAATTTTATTAAATTTCAAATCAATTTCATATTTATCTTCCCACCTTGTTCTCATTTAAGTTATTATAAACTCCAGAAATATAATTTAAATAAATATTTAATCATATTATATCTTAATAAAATCAAACTTTATTATTAAACTTCTTTTATACTTTAAACCAAATTTTATACCTAGCTTAAAACTAAGAATTTAACTATATATAAAATAACATTTATAAAATATCCAAATCAACATCTCATAAAACCATATATTTCTTTACAAAACTATAGAAAATCACTTCAAAAATAATTTTATATATAAACCACGGTGTCTGTATATAATTTTCTACCCTATGGTCAAGTGATACAGATATTTATCATTTCAATCCGTAATTTAAAATAAAAATACGGTTATATATCTTTTCAAACCACAATCCCGAATGAGATAAAAATGCATAACAACTTGCAGTTTATAACAATATAAAATACAACATCCATTCATCCATATCAATCATCAACCATTTATCACAATCATCATCCAATTCAAGCAATAACATCAATATATAACAGATAATAAATAACAGGTATTTACTGGCAGTTTATATTCAATAATAAATTAAATAAAAATTTAACTAGCAATTTATATTCAATAATAAATTAAATAACAATTTAACTCAATAAATTTAATTAACTGGGATGATAATCAAAAATATGCCAAACAGTCATAAATAAATTTCTAATCACATCAAAAATTAATTTAACACACATAAGAAATTTTAGAAGTTGTGAGTGGGTTAAAACACTCACCTTTTGAATTTAAACCCAATTTAAACCCAAAATTTGAATAGTCTTAAATTCCGTTCAAACCAGAGCCAAAATGTCCGGAATTTCAATACGAACCTAGCGAAGAAAACCGCGCGTGAATTGGACCTCGTATGCAGAAGTTAATCGAGTTAGGTCGTTTGAAATCAAAAATTAATTAAAATAAAATAAAAAGAGACTGACGAACACGATGCCACCACGTCACTCCCACTACCACGTCATTCCCAAATCAATTTTACACAAGAATAGAACCAGTTCAAATGCCTCCGTGCTAACTTTGACCAACGCTCAAGATTGCTGCCTGCCACCAGAGGGACGCCCACCATCAACGACGGCCTCGGCCATTGATTCCGCCTCCACCTGAGGCATCGCGACCTCACCGCGACACCACGCCGCCACCCTTTGAATTTGGGTTTTTGAACCCTAATGGAAAAAATTCAGGCGCCTACGGCCATGGTACGCGATGCGACCTTGCTTGATCTGCTCCACGAAGCTACCTCCACAAAACCCCTCAATCGATCTGACAATCGGTTAGAGTTTACCGTCGTGTGATGAACGTCAAGGATTGATCTTCGATTTCTGGACAATCGATGATTCAAATCGAAAAATGAATCTTAAATCTGAGATGCACTCGTTGAGAGCTTTAGATCAACATAAAATTTGTTATAGTTTATGGAGTTTTAATTTTTGGTTTGATTTTGAATTGCAACTGGATTTGGAAGTTAGAATTTTGTCTACGATTAAGGAAGAGGAGGAACAAAATGAATTATACGTATAGATAAATGACAATGAGGAATAATTAGGGTTTATAACGAGGTATATATAGGCAAGGTTGAAAATAGAATAGATGGACCAGAGTTGATTTGGAAAATTGAACTATATATGGCCCAAAAGCCCGTTTCGACTACGGAACGAAATTGGGTCAACCCATATACCAAAATAGATGTTTTAAAATATTTAAAAATCGATGGAATAGGTTTCATGTCCAAATTTCATCGTATGAAGAAGTTATGCTAAAATCAAATTACTTCAAATTGATTTCAATTAAATTGATTTCTAGGCGTTTCGAGTCCGTACGATCAAACGTCAAGTCCAATCGTTACGAAACATGAAATCCTATAATAATTCACCGTTACGGATCCAATGAAAATGGTTTCGTCGAAATCCGAGTCAGTTTTCAAAACGGCTATTTTCTAATTAATTAAATAAATTAATACTAAATTAATCAATCACTTTCCAATTTAAATTTTTAATAATTTACAACTTCTATCAATTTTGATTTCTTTACCATTCACCAATAATTTAAACAAACTTAGATGTCAATATAAAGTTGATTAATTCATCAATTTCAGTGTTTAATTCCAATTTCATTAAATTCAAAATTTTACAAATTAAAAGTTCTAAAATCCAGTCATTAACTTTCAAACCTTCTTATTCAAGTCTTTTATTGCAATAAGAATATAATTAACATTAGTTTATATGTAACAAACCAAAATTTTGTGATTTATTTTAATTATTTATTTAGATTATTTTTTTGAAAATTTTATTATATTTATCAAAATGAATAATTTTTGTTATTTTAATTTTTTTTTGATTTTCATGTGAATTATAATTCCAAACCTGAATATAAAGAATATTTTCCAGAAAAGTAGATTTTTGGTCAATCTGGTCAAACTTTGACTTTTAAATTTAAAAGTTAAATATTTGAATTTTTTAATTTTATCTTTCATTATGAAAATACATTTAATTTAAAGAATACTACTTTTCGTTTCGTTGAAATCCGATTTATATTGTGAAAGTTATGCTTTTTACAATATTGGGTGCAAATTGATTTATTTAATAAAATTGCCTATTTTAAATATATAACAAATATTTTTATTTGCCAAATCATGTTCTAATATGTGTTATATGACATGTTAGGTATATATTTTATTTTAAAACATTTTCAAAGTGATGTTTAAATTTTTCCAAAGTTTATTGAATTTATTTTCAAATTTTAAAGCCTAGTTTCCAAGTTTTAGCTATGTTCTCAATTTAATTATATTTAATTAAAATTAATTTATTTATTTTTGTGCATTCATCGTATTTTTGTGTTTTATATTTATTTATAGGTATTTTTCATGTATTTAAATTTGCAAAAAGAATTAAGGAAATTTGAAGAGTTTGTGACCTTTTATGTGCTTAACCTCTTCATATTCTCCACCCTTTCACCAATCAATGCACTAATTCAATTTGCTGCCTTATACTACTCTCTTCGGCCGACTCCACTTTATTTCTCACAGAAATTATATCCTTCTCAACCCTAAAAAGTTCAGCCATTTCCTGAAGCAAAGTTCTGGTAAAATCTTTCTTTCTTTTTTCATTTTTTTCATTTGTTTGTTGATTTTTTTCACTTGCATTCACCTTATGCAGTTCGGCCCCTCACCTCCAGCCCCTTGGGCACCTCCACCACCACCTATTCCAGCCAACATACCCTCCTCTCCACTACCATTGCAGTGCCGAGACCATCCAAGTTGAAGATCTACCAAATTTTTGACAAAAACTCCACTTGATTCACCATAGTCGAACTCCCCTTGTCTCCACCATTCCAATCATGCTTTGGCCGATCCATGCACCACCACAACCAGCCACTGTCTGAGCCTTGGACCTCTGCAACACCTGTAGTTGAACTTCTCATACCTAACCTTGTCCATCCATGCTTGGTCGAGACCTTTGATGGCCTTGAAATCCATGTATTTACCTTGAATTTGTGTATTCATGCACACATATACCTCTTCTACTTCATGTGTTGTTATAGCCGACTTACATGACCTTAAATTGATCCAAACCTGATCCAAAACCATCCCATTATAGTGTGTTTCCGGTCCATTGCTGAAGCATAAGTCATTGAATGCAAGTGCAAAAGCATTAGCTTTGTGTTACATGTTTGTCTCTAGCATTGTTTTGTAATAATTGGTTTGTAATTCATTTTTGTATTTGTTTTGTTTGATATTGAACAAGGCAATTAGCTTTGGCTATCTCACTCTCAAATCATTGTTGTGTTATCGTTCCTTTGAACTTCCTTGTTTGTGCATTTGGTTGTCATCTCCCACTTATACAAGTGAGTAATTCTCACCAGACAGTATTTATACTTATATGACTAGTAAACTGATCACATTTGAATCTGTAAAATATATCACCATATTATATCTGCTATGTTATGATCATATGATACTCACCCATTCTTATTTACCTTTTATATCATCTATTATAGTTATTTAATGCTATTCTGTTATTTATATCAGTTTATCACACAACAAGTTCCATTTAGATTAGAATCACTATGGGTTGAAATGATACATACCCGAAGGAACTTTAGAATAGGGAAAAATCGTTAGGGCTGAAATAATAGGCCTAAACGATATTTAATTATTTTTATTTACTTGGGACTGTGGGTTTGAAATGATAAAACCCGGGTTTTCTTTGTAAATTACGGATTGAAATGATATATTATCCATATCACTTTACCAAAGTTAGAAAATTTTATACAGACCCATCGTTAAAATATATTTTTCTAAAATTTTTAAAGTATTTTAGAAATTTAAATATTATAATATTTTGATCTAAAACTTAATTAAAAATGATTTTTGTAAAGTATTATTGATTTTCTAAAAATTTATAAGCGAAATAAATTAATGGTAAAGTTAGAAATTTGAAATATAAGTTATCTTGGAAATTCTGATTTGGTGATAAATGGAATTTAACTTAAGTAGGAAAATATGATAAATAAATATAAAATTTGATCTAAAATGAATTTAAAATGATTTTTATAAAGTGTTAATGATTTTTGAAAAAGTTAAAAAGGTTAATGAATGAATATTTAAGTTGAAATTTTAAATATAACTTAGATTGGAAATTTATGAATTTTGTTTAAAAACGAATTTTAAGTTAAGTAAATAAAATGGAAAATAAGTTATATTTGAAATTTTAAACTTAAAGTGTTAAGTTAAATTTTATTTAAAGAATTGAAATTGAATGTTGGAATTTAATATGTGAATTGTTATTAAATATTGATTTTTGAATGGAAATTTAACTTTATAAAATCATGAATATAAGGGTATTTAAATGATTGTTTAAAAAGTGAAAATATATGATTTTATAATTTTAAAATGGTTTAAATAAAAATTTATTTGTTTGAGAAATTATATTGAATACCTGGAATTTTAATTAACAGCGTTTTGAAATTTTATTATTTCTAATGTAAAGGGTATTACAGCTTTTGTAAATGCTGTAGTTGATAGAAATGAACTAAATGGATAAATTGAATTAAGAGCTATTATAGCACTTTTTAAGTGTTGTAGTTGCTGAAATTAACTAAGGTTTTATTTGAACTAAAGTAACCCTATTACAGCATTTTTTAAGTGCTGTCTTTTGTTAAATTGAATTGTTTTAAAAGTAACTTTCCATAGCATTTTCTAAATGCTGCGAAAGTTGAATTTTCATTGTTTTAATAAATTTAAGTGAATAAATGAACTTTGAAAGATTAAAATTTTGGAAATTTTATAATTTAATTATTAAATATAATAACTTCATTTTAATGATTTAAAATGAAGTAATTTGTTTTGAAATATGAACTATTTTGAAATGGTATTTTAAATAAAATGAATGTGGTTTTGAAAAGATATGATATTTTGATATTTTGAAATGGATTTTTTGGATGATATTGAGTTTTGAAATGATATTTGATTTTGAAGTATAAATTACTATTTTGAAATTTTAACAACGGGATGTATTAAATTTATGGTTTAACAGATCCTTAGAGGATGGGAGATCCCAAGCATCCTTTCAGTTATTGTACATTACTACTACAGTTCACTTGAGTTGGTTTACCTTATATAAGTATATATGTCCTGACTCGAGTGTTTTGTGTTTTACTTTATGCTCGGGTCAGCCTGAGTATTTGCAGCTTAGCTTTGGATTTCGTTTTTGAAGCTAGGAATCGCTGGAGATTCTGCTTGTCGAGTTATCTGTTCCCTTTCAGTTTCAGTTGTTCTAATTCAGTTCTGGTATTTATAAACTTCTATGTATTTGAGATTTTTATTGTATATGTTTTCATACTGATAATATGTATTATGTTTTGAGAATTTGTTATAGTAGCTTCATGAACTACTATGGTATTTTAATTTCCATTACGAGTTATTCGGATATTTTTTGTGTCTGTGATTCTGTGATTACATTTTATTTGCTCCAAATTTTATTACAATGCGTTATTTTGAGCAATTCAAGTGCGGCATATTGGATGCGAATGGCTGAAAATATCTGGTTGTTTTAGTTGGTATCAGAGCTTTGGTTTTAGGCCAAACCTTAGCCTACGGAGCAAAAACTCATTAGTGATAGGGTAGAAATACCCTAGAACGAGCGAAATCAATCTCAGAATCCTTTCTTTCTGAGAGAACGTATTTTCGAAGTATAAAATGATTTCCAAATGATTTTTAAAGTATTTTCAAAGATTATATTGGAATAAAAATCTTCTTACTTTGAAATCAAGATCTTCTAAACTTCATTCCTTTAGGTATCCATCTTGTTAGTAATTTCTTTGGTTAGGATTTACTTGGATTTGGAAATTCTATCTTGTTGATCCTGACACTTTTGTTGGTAGGAAGCTATTGTATTTATGGCAAGATCGAAAGAGCAGAAAGCAGCTCGAAGAGCACTAGCCCGTAAGGAACAGGAGGAAGCAATGGAGAAGTGGGAAAGGTTGTGGAGGGAAAGGGCAGGACCTGGTCCTTATGACCATGTCATTTGTTATTGGTTTCAGGAGAAGGGACACGATGCAGCCATGTGTGGGAAGAGAGATAAAGGTAAGAAGAGTGTGGGCAAGTGCTTTCGATCTGAGATTTTCTGTTTTAAATGCCGAGAGAAGGGTCATTTTCCAAGTCGCTGCCTGGTGGTGAAGAAAGTGAAACCTGCACTTCCTACATCAATTAGTCTATCAACCGTTTGCTACCATTATAGGAGGGTTGGGCATATAACCAGAGATTGTCCTGTGAGACAGCACGGAAAGAAAGCTACGTACCCACTGTTCGAGAAGGAAGATGGGAGTGTGGTGTATTTACTCCTAAGTGTAGGAGTTGGGGGCATATTGAGAGGGAGTTTTCTGCACCCGTTGAAGTACCACACGGTAGAATTAATACCGATACTTTGTCTATGTAGTGTGGTATTACGTGGAACTGTTTGTTTTTGGAAGTTGTTAGGCTTCAATTGGTGAACTCTATTGTATCTTTTTCTTAGCTGAAGTTCTCAAACTAAGATATTTTGTTCCTGTTTTCGTATGATATGAAATTTGAATCTCTGTTTGTTTGAAATCCTTCCTTGAATCATCCCTTGGAAATTTGTGTTTGGTTGTATTTTGAAATTGTGTATACATCGAAATGATTATTTTGACAAGGATGGCCATATTTTATATATATAAGTGAAATGTTTACAATAAGGATTATATGCCTTTTAAAAACGAGAATTTGAAGTTTTGAAAGGATTTTAAATTTTGAAAATTTATAAGAAATTTGATTTAAATAAAAATGATTTGTAACTAAAGGGTTTTAAATTTGAATTTTTAAGGAATCGAACTCCGGTGTTTTGAAATCGGTTTAAGATTTTGGAAAATATATAATAATAACATGATTTATAGATATTTTATGAATAAGAAATGTATTCGAATGAATTCCAACGATTTCAAAAGAACTTCAAAGAAGTTTCAAGAAAATAAAAGTCCAGAACCCACTTATGTCGCTGGAAAATAATGTCGGTGATGAATGCATGCATCATCGATATTGATTTTCGAGTGCCTGGGTCGAGGAGAGGCCACTCTAGTAGCTTTGCTATGCGAGTGATTTTGTGAAACCAAATTTTGCTTTCATATTTTGAAGTATGGTTTGATATTCGAAAGACATATGTGTGTGTGTGTATTTGAAATGATTTAAAGTAAGCCGGTGTTCAGTCCTCGAGATTCAGTTTTGTTTTGGTATAACCCTATCTTTTGGAATTGGTTCACTGATTTGTTGGTGATTTCCAACTCTTTGATTGAAAATATGATTTCTTCGACTATTTTGAAGGTTCGAGCACTTGCAAATCAAGGTTAACTTTTCAAAGCTAAGAAATTTTGAAAGGTATAAGGTATCTGATAAAGAATCTAAGTTTTGCTTGGTATGATTAAAGTATAAAGTAATGTGATTTATATAAGTTTGCAACTGTTTGTTGAGTGAAATAAATAAGACTATTTTGAATTATACTAGTATGAAATATAGATTTGAAATGTTTTGAATAAAGTGTATGTATAGAATGATAATCTTCCAATGGTAATTGGATTTTTCGTATAGAAATAAATAGTTTGAAGGTTTTAAAAGGGATAGTTTAAATTTAGTAATCGTTTTAGATATTTTGATGATTGAAACAGTTTGGAAATGATTTAATCTTTATTTTGATAAAGAATGTGAATTTGAAATGATAATTGATTTTTGATAAATGAATATTTGAAGTTTATATTTGTATGAAAGGATATTTGGTTTACTTGTAATTTGAGTTTATTTTTAAATGATGGATTTATGAAATGAATATTTCAAAACTAAGTAATAATGAAGTAAAATTTGAGATATACGAAATTATAAAATTTAGTTTTGAAATATGGTACATTTAAGCTTTGAAATATATTAGAGATTGAATAGTATATTTTATGGATCAAATCTTTATTTGAAATTTGATAATACTTGAAATGGTTTTGTTGGAAAACTAAATTGAATTGAAACTGATGGTTTGAATTGAATTAAAATTGGAAATTTTAGATTTGGTTTTAATTGAATAAATTTGTGAATGTAAAGATTTAAAGGAATGTTTTATGATTTCAAATGTATGATTTCAAAAGGTTATGATTTTCAAAGTGTAATGATTTCAAGTATTTTGGTTTCAAAGATTTATAACCTTGAAAGTATTTTGATTTTTGAAAGTGAATATATGTTTGAAATGGAAATGAATTTGTTTGACCTAAATTTTGTTGATTTGGAAATTTGGATTATTTTTCTAAATCTATTGTTTTAAGAAACTTTGAAACTGAATGTATGTAATTAGGAAGAAATGATTTAGCGAAATCATATATGATTTTAAAACTGAATTGATATTCAAATGGTTTGAAATTGAGAACCTTGCTTATTTAAATACTTTGATTTGGGAGTTATCGAACTTATATAAAATTTATTTGTATAAGTATGAAGTGATTTAAAAACCATTGATTTGTAATGGTACTCAACTTGTAAATTGAAATCTTATATAATTGAAGTCTATATAAATGTGATTTGATATACTATTGATTTAGGAAAGTATTCGATTTGAAATGAAATCTTATATATAATGGACTTTATATAAGTATGATTGAAAGTGATTTTGAAAGGTACTATATGATACATATATTCAAAGTAAAGATATGGAAAGTGCTTTCTGCTTGATATCCGCTTTGTGGCCACACTGTGGATTCATTCTATCGATATTATTCTCTCTGATTTGGGTTTTTCGGATATGATACTCGAGTGTTGTAACGACCTTGATTTTATTACCGTCGTAATAAATACTTTTAAAATCTCTGACGAACGTGATTTTTAAATTACTGTCAGAGTGAATATTTTAAATAGAAATTTTTTTAATCAAAAAGAAAAAGAAAAAATTTTGTTATAAAGTCAGTAAATAAAAATTGTAGTAGCCTGTTTGGAACGTGCTGTCACATTTTGGCAAAACAAGTGCTTTACATGCATTAGCCTTGTGTGAAAGCATATTCACGTTTGCTGTCATCAAATTCAATTTTAAGAAGTGTTCACATTCTTTTCATAATGCAAATGTTAACACTTGCACTGGTGGCAACAAAGGCATAATCAGTGAAGAAAACGAAATGTGAACACTTTGGATTATACATTCTTATTATCAAATTGAATCTGTCAGTGGCCATCAAGTATAGCAGTGTACATTATTTCAAAATACACTCATGCATTAAATGCTAAGGGTACCTGATAGATGGCCATCAACCATTTTATTAACTTATGCCATTTGAAGGAGAGAGAATAATACTTCTATGTTTTTTGCTCAAACACAGAATTCTTCTGAGAAGACATTAATGGCTACATTCCTTGCTTCCATCTCCGGTTCTAACTGAATTCGAAGCAAGGAAAAGTGAGTTATAATCACACTTCTAATTATGGTCATCAAGTCTTCCCTTTGTTTTGAAACATGGTTTTCTTTGATTTTTGCACTAATCTAATTGTTTCCACCTGAGTCTTGCATGCTTAGTTTGTAGTTTTGAGCCGGTCGTCACTGCAGTCATGTACGTACTATATGGGGTTTGGTTTGCCGGCCATAACCACTTTAACTACTGGTGTATAAATTGGTTTTCACGTGAATCAGTTAGTTTGGGTGTCATTTTGTTTTGCTCATACTCTGGTCTCGCATAGGTCATCTCGCATAAAGTACCAACCTGTGAAAGTGTGATGTGCGTGCAAGTTATTTCGTTCATGCATACACAAATGCACGGGCTATACGTGCGTATTACAGGTTTTGTTTATAAGGCAATTAAATTTTTCACCTATTCATCTCTAACACATGCAGCCTTGCATGAATTCATACCCAAACATTTGTTATATATGGGATTCGTGTCAAAGGTTTAGTTTTTTTTGTCAGGTAACATATTGCTTCACATATACACTTGTGACTATATAAATAGTACATCTAAACGCATTGAAAACCAATTCGAGGATGCGCGTGTTTAAATATGGGTCAGAGCACGTCATATTCACTTGCATGACTATCCTATATTGCACATATTTGAAGACTGTCAGGGTAGAGGGTTCACTGCATGCGTGACATGTTTTTGTATAATTTACCTCTCTTTATTACATGCGTGACCCCCTTTGCATGCATGACCCCCTCTGTTTCATGTATATGATTGTGGGCAAGTTTCCCAGGCATTTTTTTTCTTTCATGCTATTGGTGCAAATAATTCATTCCCAGGCATTTTCGTTCATACTTGTCTGCATAAGGTTTAAGGCGAAAATTGCATTTTAGTTTCATTATATGGGCATGGGTATATAAATTACATTATGTTTGGCACTTATTTTTTTGTTTATATGTATAAATGGGACGTTCCCATGTGTGCAGTATTGAGTGTATGTAAGTGAAAGTAGTGTTTACTTCCAAAAGTTCTATTATGGTGGTGCATACGTATGAAGGTCCAGATAGGTTCTTCTACTTAACGAGCTCTATCATATAAAAAAAATAGAGAAGTAGGGTCAGACGTGTCTGCATGCAAGTTGATGGAAACATTTTTGGTATTGCGCGAGAACATGCAAACAAATGTTTTGGTGAATATATAACAGTGCAATCTACGGGTTAAATTATTTCAAACCGGCGTTTCATTTTAAAACGTGCTTTCTCCGTTATTTTCGCAACAAAATTTTTACACCGGTGGTATATTTTTGAAGCGCAGTGTTTTGGTTACATTTTCGGTGAATGAAAATTCATTGTTATTTTAACGACAATAACCGTTAATTTAAATTGACTTTTCAAGCGGTTAGCCTCAGCACTGATTTGGTATCCATTTTTACGGTGTTTTGTGAAGCGCAATTTCCTCGTCGAAATTGCTACAGATGTTGCTGTTTTAATCACATGTTTTAAAAAAATCGTTTTAAAATAAAAATTATTTCCAAGAATTTTACAGTTTGCGCTTTCAAAAGAATGAGGAAGCGATTTAAACGCTTCAGCAAAATTGGAGACTATGAACCCTCACTTTTACTGATTCGTTTAATTCCGGACTTGTCCGTTTGAGAACGTAAAATGTTATTTATTTAAAATACACAATTTTTTACTTTCAAGGAAACGATGAAGAGATTTAAACGATATAGCAAAAATGCGGAGTATGGAACCACACTTTTACTATTTCGATTAATTCCGGACTCATTAATTGAAACATCCGCTTTTTGATGTTACTGATGATTTTGTTGGGCTTTCGAGCCACTCTGTTGGACCTTCGGGTCATCTGATGGGCCTTCGGGTCAATTACCAGTACTAGACCTTCGGGTCACTCTGCGGACCTTCGGGTCATCTAATGGGCGCCAAAATTTATTGTACTTGGTAGGCTTCGGCCATCTTAGATGCACGTGCGGCGTATCTAAAACTCGCCATCTGCTGGGATCGATCCACTTTTATGCTGATTTTTCTAGTTATCTTATTTTGATTTCTATATTTTGCGACTAATGATTTTCTAGTTATCTATTTTAATTTCTAGATTTTGTAAATTGCTGCTTTGAATTCAATTATGAATTTGGAGGTTGAGTTTGTGTATAATCTCATCTGAGATTATAAATTTGCGTATTGCTGTTTTAAATTCAATGGTGAATTTGAAAACTGATTTTGATGGAGTTTAATTTGAGATTTCTTCATTTAAACTATACTGATTATTTATGCTGTATAGTCTCATTCGGGACTATAGTTATTTATTTAAGTGTTAGTTATTATTCATTTATTTCTGAGAATAAATTAGACTAATCCGTTTATTATTTTATTTTAAATAATACTCGGGTCAGACCGAGTGATTTCAGGGTGATCTCTATCTTTGATTCTGTAGCAGCTTCAGCTTTTGGAATTCGCATCATTTTGTCTAGTCCTCGAGGAGTACTTTTGGTTTATTAGCCCTCATCTTATGTATGTATTGATGGATATGTATATGTACATTTGGATCATGTGAACTATCATTTGTTGTAGCATGTATTCCAGACATGTCTTTCGCTATATATCTGATATTTCTATTCTGATGTGATTATACTATCAGTGTTGTTGTTGTTATGAGTTGTTCTGGATTTTTCTTTAGCCACCGTAATTTCGTTTTAGATTTGGATTGAATATATACCTTTGGGAGTGAATTTTCACAACTCCTATAGATGTAATCAATACTCGTCTAAGGCATAACTTACGGATGGTCGCTTCTAACAAGCCTTATTCTTCGCAATAGAAGACGTTATTCCTTATAATAACCTTTGTTATTGTGAGCATAGAGGCGGGGCGTCACAACTTAGTATCAGAGCTGAAATTCAGAACAAATTATAATATACACATAACAAAAACAGAATGGAATATGTGTTACAACTATTCGGGGGTTCTATTCATGCTTTTCTAATCTATTCTTTTCACTTTAACATGTGGAGTACGTCTAGGAATAAATTATATATTCCGCAGTATTTCATTCGTTAAACTTCTTATCAATTGTGTATTGTTTTAACTAATCTTTACCTTCTCTTGTCTCTCAGCCCATGGCTAGAAGAGGTAGACGGAAGTGTTCTTCTACAGTCCCGTCTAGTGGTTCTCATCCGGACGGTGTCTATATGTCAGCTGGTCAGTTCATGGAGCTATTTCGGGGTACTCAGCCTCCTGTTGCTACTCCCACAGCTCCCGCTCAGAAGTCTTCCTTCGCCCGCATGTGTAGTGACTATTCCCAGTTTAGAGGTCAGCCTTTCAAAGGATCGAAAAGTGTTAAGGAAGTTCAGACTTGGTTGCGCACTTGTGAGCGCATATTTTCTCAGATGGATCTTTCGAATCATCATCGCGTTCTCATGGCATCTAGTATGTTGCAAGAGCGTGCGCTTGATTGGTATGTGCTTTTTATTTTGGAAGTTGATGAGTCCACCCTCTCATGTATTCGGTTTAAGGAATAATTCGAACTTAAGTTCGTTCCTGAATCGAAAAAGAAGTCTAATCTTGCTCGTAGTTTCCTTGAGTTGAAGCAAGGAAAGTCCTCTATTTCTGATTATGTTGCATCTTTTGAGGCCTTATCCAAATACGGAATTGAGTTCATTAATACTCCGCATAAGAAGAATCTTCGCTTTGTTGATGGTTTGAATAAATATTTGAAGAAAGTTCTTTTGCTTTAGCTTAAGCTCTCCTTTGAGGAGCTTGTTGATTCGGCTCTTTGTCTTAAAGCTGTGGAAAAGGAATGAGATAGTTGAGATGATGTTGAGGTTTCTAGAAACCCCAACAAGAAGAGGTTTCCTTTTCGTAATCCTAATTCTTCTAATCAGAAGAAGAAGAAGAAGAAGCAAGCTACCTCTAGTTCTCAGCCTAGTAGTGCACCTTCTGTTCAGAGGGCGTGCTATAATTGTGGTTCGTTGGATCATTTTCATAGTATTGTCCTAAGCCTCGCATTTGCCGCTATGATAAGAAGGAGGGACATTGGATTTCTGATTGCCCTACTGCTTCTCGAGGCCTCAAAATCTGGGAAGCTTAATGTTTCTAAAGCTTCTGGTGTTTCTTCTTAGCCCAAAGGTATTACTCCTTATGTTTTGGAAGGTTATTTTATTTCATGACCGTTCTATTAGAGTTCTTTTCGATACGGGTGCATCACATTCATTCGTGTCGAAGGAGCTTGTTGATATTATTCATTTGGATGTTGTTACTCTTCACGACCCTTTGAGGATCGTAAATCCTATTGGTGGATCCGCTACTCTTGGTTTGTTGTGTGTCGATGTTGAGATTATTCTTTGTGGTTTCTCCTTTCATGCGAATCTGCATGTTATGGATCATCTTAATTTTGATATGATATTGGATATGGATTGGCTTGTTCGTTATGAGGTTCAAATTCTATGTCCCTAAAGAACTTTGTATCTCAAGCATCCCGATGCTAGCGAGCAGTTATCTACTGTATTTCGAGACATGGATCATGCTTCTAGTGCTCTTATTTCTTCCTTCGAGTCGGAGAATATCATTGCTAATATCTCGGTTGTTTGTAGTTTTTCTAATATCTTCGAGCCTATTTCAAGATTGCCGTCGAAAAGGGCAGTAGAGTTCCATATTAATCTTATATCTGGTGAACCTCCTGTTAGTCGTCCTCCCACGAGGATGTTTGCTAAGGAAAATGAGGAACTTAAGCAACAATTATCTGAGTTGGAAGCCAAGCATTTTATCCGTTCTACCTCGTCTCCTTGAGGCGCCGCCGTTGTCTTCGTTAAGAAGCCAGGTGGTACTCTTAGGCTTTGTATTGATTATCGCAAGCTTAAAGAGCTCACTATCAAAAATAGGTATCCATTACCTAGGATCAATGACATGTTCAATCAATTAAGTGGCGCTAAGCTCTTCTCCCAACTCGATCTTGCTATCGGCTTTCATCAGTTACGGATGGCGGAAGATAGTATTCCTCTTACAACATTCCGTACTCGTTATGGTTCTTACGAATGGTTTGTTATGCCATTCGGTTTGACAAACACTCCGGCGTATTTTGTAGATCTTATGAATCGGATATTCCGGAAATATCTCGATAAGTTCATCTTGGTTTTCATTGATGATATCCTTATTTGTTCCAAATCTAAAGCCGGTCTTATTCAGCATTTGGAGATTGTTTTCAGCACTCTTCGTCAGCATCAGCTTTATGCCAAATTCTCCAAGTGTCACTTCTGGGAGAATAAGGTGAAGTTTCTTGGTCACATTGTTTCTTCCGATGGTATTTCTATCGATCCTGCCAAGATCGAATCTACTTAGAATTGGAAGAGGCCCTAAACTGTTACCGAGATCCGTAGTTTCCTTGGATTGGTAGGTTATTATCGTCGGTTTATTAAGGACTTTTCTCGTATTGCTTTACCGCTTACCACTCTCACCAGAAAAGCTGTTCCTTTTATTTGGTCGGATAAGTGTGAGAATTCTTTATTGAAGTTAAAAGGCCTCCTTACTCATGCTCCTATCTTAGTGGTTCCCAAAGGGAATCATGATCTTGTTGTTTATACCGATGCTAGTGGTTTTTGGGTCGGTGCTGTTCTTATGTAAAAGGATAGAGTAGTTGCCTATGCTTCTAGACAACTAAAGCCTAACGAGATTCGTTATGCTACCCATGATTTGGAGTTGGCCGCCATAGTCTTTGCTCTAAAGATTTGGCGACATTATTTGTTGGGCGAGCGTTTTATTCTCTTCACTGATAACAAATCTATGAAGTATTTATTTAGTTAGAAAGAGCTTAATATGAGGCAACAGCGTTGGCTCGAATTTCTTGCTTCATATGATTTCGATATACAGTATACCCCTGGTAAGGGTAATCGAGTTGCTGATGCGCTTAGTCGTAAGCAACAGGTTGTTGTTTCCATGATGCTAGCAGAGTGGAATATTTTGAAAGCTTTATCTCTTTGTGATATTAGAGACCGTCCTTCAGTTTCGGATTCTCCCGTGATTTTATTTAGCATGGAAGCTCGTCCTAGTTTGTTGGATCAGGTTGCCGATGCCCAGGAACAAGATCCACATATTGCTTATCTTATTCAGAGTTGTAAATCGGAATCCTGAAGTGATGATCTGAAGGGTATCGATATTGATATTCATGGTTGTATTCGAAAGAAAGGTAGATTGGTCGTGCCTGATATTTCTAATCTTAGAAATTACATTCTTAAGGACTGTCATCGTTCTAAGTATACTATCCATCCGGGTGGTAGTAAGATGTATGCTGATATGAAACGCTTATACTATTGGGAGGGTATGAAGCGTGATATTGCAAGTTATGTAAGTCGGTGCATGACTTGTCAACTTGTTAAAGCAGAACACCAGCATCCCAGTGGTCTTTTGCAGCCTCTTGAGATTACATTATGGAAATGGGATCAGATTTCCATGGACTTCATTGATGGTCTACCTCGTTCGAGGTCGGACCACACCTGTATTTAGGTGATTGTTGACAGATTGACTAAATCATCCCATTTTATTCCTATCAGGTCCAATCGGACTGCTCCTTTGTTGGCTAAGCTGTTTATTAAGGAAGTTGTTCGACTTCATGGAGTGCCTAGTTCTATTGTTAGTGACAGAGATCCGCTTTTCATTAGTGGTTTCTTGCGAAGTCTTCAGAAAGCTTTGGGCACTAAGCTCAATCTCAGTACAGCTTATCATCCACAGTCTGATGGTCAGACTGAAAGGGTGAATAAGGTTTTATAGGACCTCCTTCGAGCTTGCATTATGAATTTTGGTGGTAGTTGGGAAGACCACTTACCTCTTGTTGAATTTTCGTATAACAACAGTTTTCAATCCAGTATTGGTACGGATCCATTGGAAGCTCTTTACGGAAGGCCGTGTCGATCGCCATCTTGTTGATTGGAATCAGGGGAAAAGTTAGTTCTCGGCCCTGATTATATTCGTGATTCTTCAGAGAGGATTGATATTATCAGACAGAGAATGAAAGAGGCTCAGAATAGGCAGAAATCTTATGCCGATCATCGTAGGAAGCCTTTGGAATTTTCTGTTGGCGATCTTATTTTCATTCGTGTTTCCCCGATAAAGGGTGTGGTGCGTTTTAGTAGATCCGGGAAAAATTGGCTCCTCGTTATATTAGACCGTTTCTTATTATGGAATGCATTGGACCAGCTGCTTATCGTGCATCGTTACCTGTTCATTTTTCAGGAATTCACGACGTATTTCATATATCTTAGCTTCGTCGATGCCTTCGAGATTCAGATTCTGTTATTGATCGTCATGTGTTGCAAGATCTTGAGATCTCGCCCGACTTATCCATTGTGCATAATCCTATTCGTGTGGTAGCTACAGAGGTGAAACGCCTTCGGAATAAAGAAGTCTCGCTTGTGAAAATTCAATGGTCCGCAAACCCAAAGATTGCACTTGGGAAACAAGAGAATTCATCGAGCGTTCTTATCCGGGTTTTCTCTCCTCTTCGGGTGGGGGTGAGCATTATTGATCTATCTTTTCTATTTTGAATCTTGGTTGAGATGAATTATCTAAGTTATTGACTACTTTAGTATGAAAATTTTGGGACAAAATTTTTATAAGAGGGGGAGTCTGTTTTATAAGAGGGGGAGTCTGTAACGACCGTGATTTTATTACCGTCGTAATAAATACTTTTAAAATCTGTAACGAACGTGATTTTTAAATTACTGTCGGAGTGAATATTTTAAATAGAAATTTTTTTAATTAAAAATAAAAAGAATTTTTTTTGTTATAAAGTCAGTAAAAAAAATTGTTGTAGCCTGTTTGGAACGTGCTGTCACATTTTGGCAAAACAAGTGCTTTACATGCATTAGCCTTATGTGAAAGAATATTCACATTTGCTGTCATCAAATTCAATTTGTAAGAAGTGTTCACATTATTTTCATAATGCAAATGTTAACACTTGCACTGGTGGCAACAAAGGCATAACCAGTGAAGAAAACGAAATTTGAACACTTTGGATTATACTTTCTTATTATCAAATTGAATTTGTCAGTAGCCATCTAGTATAGCAGTGTACATTATTTCAAAATACACTCGTGCTTTAAATGCTAAGGGTACCTGATAGATGGCCATCAACCATTTTATTGACTTATGCCATTTGAAGCAGAGAGAATAATACTTCTCTATTTTTCGCTCAAACACAGAATTCGTCTGAGAAGACATTAATGGCTACATTCCACAAATTTTTGTTTGCTTCCATCACCGGTTCTAACTGAATTCGAAGCAAGGAAAAGTGAGTTATACTCACACTTCTAATTATGGTCATCAAGTCTTGCCTTTGTTTTGAAACATGATTTTCTTTGATTTTTGCACTGATCTAATTGTTTCCACGTGAGTCTTGCATACTTAGTTTGTAGTTTTGAGCTGGTCATCACTGCAGTCATGTACGTACTATATTGGGTTTGGTTTGCCAGCCTAAATCACTTAAATTACTGGTGTATAAATTGGTTTTCACGTGAATCAGTTAGTTTGGGGGGCATTTTGTTTTTCTCATACTCTGGTCCCTTGAGTTGTTAAGCTTGCAGAGGTCATCAGTTTTCACATAAAGTACCAACCTGTGAAGTGTGATGTGCGTGCAAGTTATTTCGTTCATGCATACACAAATGCACGGGCTATACGTACGTATTATGAAGTCCAGGTTTTGTTTATAAGGCAATTAAAATTTTCACCTATTCATCTCTAACACATGCAGCCTTGCATGAATTCATAACCAAACATTTGTTACATATAGGATTTGTGTCAAAGGTTTAGTTTTTTTTTGTCAGGTAACATATTGCTTCACATATACACTTGTGATTATATATAAGTAGTACATCTAAACGCATTGAAAACCCAGTTGAGGGTGTGCGTGTTTAAATATGGGTCAGAGCACGTCATATTCACTTGCATGATCATCCTATTTTGCACATATTTGAAGACGTGTCAGGGTAGAGGGTTCACTGCATGCGTGACCTGTTTTGGTATAATTTACCTCTCTTTGTTACATGCATGACCCCTTTTGCATGCGTGACCCCCTTTGTTTCATGTATATGATTGTGGACAAGTTTCCCAGGCATTTTTTTCGTTCATACTATTGGTGCAAATAATTCATTCCCAGGCATTTTCGTTCATACTTGTCTGCATAAGGTTTAAGGCGAAAATTGCATTTTAGTTTCATTATCTGGGAATCGGTATAAAAATTACATTATGTTTGTACTTATTTTTTTTGTTTATATGTATAAATGGGACGTTTCCCTATGTGCAGTATTGAGTGTATGTAAGTGAAAGTAGTGTTTACTTTAAAAAGTTCTATTATGGTGCTGCATACGTATGAAGGTCTAGATAGGTTCTTCTAATTAACGAGCTTTATCATTTAAAAAAATATAGAGAAGTAGGGTCAGACGTGTCTGCATGCAAGTTGATGGAAATTTTTTTGGTATTGCGTGAGAACATGCAAACAAATGTTTTGGTGAATATATAACAGTGCTGATGTGCACGTAAATGTGCATATTTTTACCACCATATTTAATCTATTTAAATTAAATAAATGATCATATTGGATATTTTAACTTGTTTAAACCAAAATTCATATTATTTGAAATTGTCACATCTTCATCTTCATCCAGGGGCAAAATGGCCATTTTTGTGCATATATTAATTTGAGAAAATTTAATTGGAAATATTTATATTATTTTGTAGGAAATTAAACTCAATTATAAGTGGGTTCATGAAGGAATATACATGCACAAAATGAATACAAAGGAAGAAGATGGAAATAATTCAAAGTGAAGAACATGGAGGACCCCACTTACCCACCTACCTTGATGTACAAGTTAGAGGCTAATGCACATGCTTATGGAATTAATGGCTTCATGTACACTTAAATGATGATTAGTAGAAGCTAATGATTACTTGGCATCCACACAACCTTAAGAGTATTTTGGGCATTCCCCAAAAATATGAATTAGGGTTTCGTACATGCATAAATACCCATATGTTTCATGTAGACCTCTCTTATCTTAGTCTTTCTTAGGCCTCCTTTTCTTTAGTTTAGTTTAGATCAAAAATAAAATGAAAGCTCCTCTTGCTCTTTTCATGGATACTTAGCCATTTGTATTTTATGTAATCTTTTTTATTTTATGCAATTTAATACATGCTCTTTCCTTTTCATGTTCATTTACTTTCATGTTGTAGTGTAGATCTCTTCTCTTTTATGCAAGTAGAATGATTTTTCCTTTCATTTTGCTCTCTTTTTCCTCTTCTTTTTGTTCAATGTTGCTTGCTACATTTTTTCATATGATGACAAATATGAGAAGCTAAACCCCTTCAATTTAGGGGTAATGAAGCTCTCTACTTAATGTAGCTTCAACATTTTGTCAATTCATGCTCTCTTTTTGTGCTTAATGAGAATGATTGAAGTGGTTTAATTTGTTGTCTTTGCTTTGAATTTGATAGTCTATATTGTTGACACCAAATAGGCTATGCTTAAACAATCACTAACACAAATGTCTCTTCATGAATATATGATTATGGCATAAGAAAGTGATTTGAAATTAAAATTTGATGGTCTGTGTTTCTAATCAATAATTAGTAGGCCATACTTAAAATAGATTTCATTTTTATTTTCTTTGTCAAGTTTCATGAAAGTTAGTAAGTGTTTTAAGAGGTGTGTTATAGTTTGATGGCTTATATTGGCTAATCAATACCCCAAATATGCCATACTTATGATAAACACATCAATTAAAACACTAATGACCATAAAAGAGAGATCTTGATTTCATGTGTTGAACAATGATATAGAGAGTGGATTTATTCTCTAAATTGTCATTTACCTCTCAGATTTGCATTTCTTTTCTTTTTGTTAGTTAGTTCATTTTCTCATTTTCTAGCTTAAACACACTCTCGACTTTCGTATAATTTGATTGAATAGAATTTTAAAATCATCAATTCCCTGCGGATCGACCCGTATTCGCCACGTGCTATATTTGTACACCGTGCGCTTGCGGTTATTTTTAATTTAAATTCGTTCAACGGTTTTCTAAACCGATAGAATTTCCGTCTACGAACAAGTTTTTGGCGACGTTGCCGGGGAATTTGTTTTGATTTTATTTTCTATTCTTCGAATTATTTTTATTTGCTTTTATTGTGTGTTTGTTGTGTGTGTTAACTTGTATTTTTTTTTTAAAAGGAAAAAATAAATTCATAGCTTGTTTTGTTCATTTGTTTGTTTTTGTGTGTCTTGTTCATTTGTGCATGTCTCATTCATTCCATTTTGCATTGCTATTTCTTTAAAAAAAAAAGAAGTCATTGCATTTCACATTTTAGTTTTCTGTTTTTAGTTTAAAACTGCATTTGTGTTCATTTCTTTCCTTTTGTTTTCATTTTGTTGGATATTACTGTGCTTCGGTTTCTGTTCATCTTGCTTGCTCTTTGCATTTGTGATTCACTGATAATAGCTCTCTGTTTCCATTTCTTTTCTGCACATTCTCTGTTTTCTTCCCCCGCCACTGTGTCAAACCATCCAACCAAACCACTTCTGACCATCTCAACAACTGCATCACCCATCACACTGCAACTACGCCTACTGCCCTGCTACAACCCACCATCAACCCTTTAACACTCCACATTTCCAAACATCTACAGTCGAACTTCACTATGCCATACCTAACCAAACCCTGCATAACCCAACTTCACCATCTCTTTTACTCTCTGACATCACCAATCCACCCCAGCCTCTTCAACCACCACTTCTAATTTTCTCCACTGTCAAAGCGCCCCACTGCACTCTTTAACAAACAGACAACTTCAACTTCCAGCCTACAACCTCCATGTCAACTAGTAACTGAAACTGCTATTACCTCACTGCAACAACTCCACATTCAACAAGCAGAAACCGTCCTCCACGACATCAAAGCTACGCACGATCTTCATCGCCACTTCATAAAACTCCAGTACACACTCACTTCATACTTTCATCACAAAACGACATACACTACATACAAACACTTCTGCCTCCTCAACTCCGCAGTGCCTAAAACAGCAAGCAAGACAACTGCTGCACAGTGACCAAACAGTCACCAGCCGAACCACCACATCCATCACCTATCACAGTATCTCCTCGAAATCACCCTGACTGCACACTCCCCAAATCCAATTTCCTCTTCGACTGCGCAAAACTCCTCCTTCCAACCAGCCTCCATCACTGTGCCTTCAAGTTCATCCACAAAGACACCCGGTTCCGCGACTAGAAAACTCGGCCCATAACCCTTCTTCCTAATTCACATCACCATCCCCAAAGTCACACTCCAGACCAAATACCTCAAACCCGAGACTGAAATTGTCTGCAACAGCAGCAAAACCATCTCTACCTGCACCACAAAAATCTTCATACAATCGCCTCGAACAACAAGAACTCCTCTGAGCTCCAAACTATTGCAACATCTAAGTTCAATCGCATTCATCCTCCATCGACTCACAACTTCTACCACTTGCTTCTTCACACATCGATCAATTACCTGCAATTACAAGTGAAACCATCTGCTAACTACTTTCCAACAACCCGAGTTATACAACTCTACTCAACATCGCGCTTCGACATCGCGAGTTAACTGATCACCACTACTGCAGCAATGCGCTTCGAATAACCTCACAAATCCGCTACTACACTGAATATCCCCAAATTGGTCGACGCGAAAATTAGTGGTTTTCGGAATTGGGGATTGAGAAGAATTTGATTTCGTCGATTTGTAAATGACGCGTTTGTCTATTAATGTAGCTGTTAATGTCTTACAATTTTGGGTCGGGCTGAGTTTGTTGTGATTTTGGTTTTTGAAGTTTTCTATTTTTTCTGTCTTTTTATTTATCTATTTGGTTTTAAGTTTTAAGATTTTCATCTTAAAAAAAAGACATTCTCCTAGAAAAGTTTTCAATACATGTATATACTTTTCATTTTTAGTTTCTTTTGTTTGCTTTGCTCTAAAAAAATATATTGTTTTAGGTTTTATTTATTTAGTAAATTTGGTTTTGCTAAATTGTTTGTTTTGGTTTCAATATTTCTTTCTTAAAATAAACAAAAAAGAGTTTGAGTTTTTAATTACCTTTGATTTCTACTATTTTCAATCATTTTCCATTTCTATTATTTTCTCATCATAAAAAAAAACTATGTATATATATCTTGTTTTTATTTTTAGGTTGCCAAAGCAGAATTTCAAAAGGAGCGGAAGTGCTTGCTAAAATAAATTGCTTGCTTTACTGAGCTTGCCAAAAAAATAACTGCTTGCTTATTTATAATTTTCTTTTTTATCTGCCTTGCACTGTATATATATATTTGTTTGTTTGTCTTGCATTATTATTTCCTTGCATTTAGAAAAAAAAATCAAAAGAAATCCATTCTAGTTGCATTGTTAATTAACGTTTAATTTCAGTTTTGCATTTCATCTTAGAATTTTGATTAATAATAAAGGTTAGACATCAATAACACTTAATTGTATATTGACAAATTGTCTTCTTTGAACTTTAATTTCTTGGCGTCTAGGCTATGGTAGAGCAATAATCAGTTATAAATAGTACGGTGATTCGTAAACATTATATTGAATTGTTTCTCTGAAGGTACTTAAACCTTCGGCTGCACTGCTACGGTGATTCATGGTGCACCGATAAATCCTGGCCGTTACCTGGCTGAGAATTATCTTGTTTATCTAAGACAATTTGTAATTATACAATTTTGGGTTAAATTAGGATAAATCATTTGTAATTAACCACTGCATTCATTTAGTAGCATTAGTTCATGCATATTTAATAAAAAACAAAAAAAATTCAAAAATCCAAAACTAAAAAAAATTGTAAATATTCCTTTTATTTTTCTTTGCAATTTTTAAATCCTTTTCCTTTGAAATTTCTAAAATCTAAAAAATTTAGAAAAACAAAAATCCAAAAAAATTTATAAAAAAATTTCTTAAAAAAAAGGCCAAAAAAATTTGAAAATCCAAAAACAAAACAAAAATCAATTTTCCATCTTGAAAAATAAATTCTACTTGTAAATATTTTTCTTTATAAAAAAACCAAAAAAAAAAATCTTGAAAATGTCTGAGTTTCCTTTTTCTCACTCACTTGAATTTAAATGTGAAAATCAATATAATCCATATGAGTTCACTCCAAATTCGTATGGATATTTTAACATGAACTTTTGTTTGGACAATTCGAATTTTGAACCACCAAATTTCCAAAATAATGGTCGACCCTCAACTCTTGAAAATAGCATTTCATCGTTACTTGAACTCTCTACGCAACAAAATCAAGAGATAAATGAGTTGTGCAATTCATATTTGTGCTATTACTCGAATAAAGGTTTTCAAAATAATCAAAATTTGAATTCACTTCAAATTTCAAATGATTTCGAGTGTAACCCATGCCAATTCAATTTCGAGTTTCAAGATGAATTTCAAAATCAAGACGAAAATGTGAACCAATTTTCAAATAATTTTGGCAATGAGAATAGTTTCAATAACGATATGGTTGAAAACTTTGGTTATCAACAAATTCAAAATGAAAGTTTTCAAATTAATAATCATGAATTTGATTTTGTTGAAGAAATGGAAAAAGACAACGGGGATTTATTACTTAAAAAATGCAAAAAATTTCGTGAAAATCATAATCAAAACTCAACTTGCGAAGAATCAAATAATAATCTACCGTTTATCGAAATTGAAAATTCTTGTACTCAACAAGTCCAAATCGAAAATTTTCAACTTAATAATTACAAATTTGACTTTGTTGAGCAAATGAATGAAATTTACAATGATCACACGAATTTGTTGATTAAAACATTGGAAAATTTTCGTGAGAAACAAAATCAAATTTCAACGTGTGACGAATCAAGTGATAATCCATCTTTTACCCAAATCAATAATTTTCAAACAAAAACTTTTGAAACTGCAAATGATGATCTTAACGAAGTTGTTGAAAAGATGGTAGTTGAGTTGGATTTCAATTCTTTTGAGGGTGAGAAACTCGATTTAAATTTCAATCTTCCTTTTTCTGAAAATTTGAATACAACAACTTTGGATTTTGAAATGGATATATGCGACGAAGTTGTTGATAATCCAACAAAGGAAGATGAATTTAACAAACACGAATTTTATGGAATTTACGAAAACGAGTCACAAAATTTTGATGGGGAAGATTTCGATCACCGTTTTGACTTTGAAATCGATAATTTGGTAGAAGTTTTCAATGATAAACTTGAATTTCAATTTGGTGAAAATAAATGTGAATTTCAATCAATTGTCTTATCAACCCCAAAAATCATTGAAAACAAAACAACTCGTTCAATTTTTAATAAACAAAATTCGTTTTTCCAAATCAACAATCGACTTTGAAATCTTTTTTGGTTTGGTTTTTCGAGCTTAAGCTGTGTCTCATATACTTGACGAGACAAATGCATCGATCTTTGGAAGACCGTTTCATTTACTTTTTGACGATATACTTTCTGATCTCGTGTAAATACATTTCATTTTCATGTAAATAATAATAAACGTTCCTTTCACTTGGGTTGACTGTGGGGACACAGTCAAAATCAAGTGTGGAGGGAGACTCATCTTCGTTTTTGATTTTTCATAATTTATTTTTACTTTTTCTTTGCAAAAAAAATCTCAAAAATAAAAAACAGCAACAATTTTATTTAAGCATTTTTGATTTTTTTTTAAAGAAACACTATAGGATGAATATATGGTTTTGGCTTATTAAATCAAAATTTTTGGAAGTTGATTCGTCTTAACAAAAATAAAAATGAAATTTTATTACAAATAACAATGGTTTAACTAGTATATATGAATAATCATACGTGTTAATTATGAAATACATCTAATTGAAAATCTTTGTTTTAAAAAGTGGTTGATTTAAAGTAAAGATATAACATTTTTTGTCTTTTAAGTTAAATGGTGCTAAGATGATTTTGCAAAACTCTCTCTCTCTTATAAAAAAATATACAAAAAATAGTAACATCCAAAGTATTCACTCTCATTTAAAAGTCCTCACGGTTATGCATGGGTGAATTACTTGGAATCTTTAATTATGTGCTTTCATACTCATTTAAAAGTCCTCGCGGTTATGCATGTATGGAACACATGTAAAAAAAAATAGACTTAATAAAAATCATCTACGGTCGATAGGTGAATGCACGAAAGTGTGTGCACTCGCCATGCTCTGTACTCCCCTCACATAAGCCCGAAAGGCAGTGCATGGGTGGTATATCTGGCCTCAGTTTACCTGAGCTAGGTGTGTAATTTTTCTTGCAAATAATGAGAGAGCAAGCAATTGAAATCACAGCACTATTTTTACTTATTTGATTTGATTTGTTATTAAGAAGAAATGAAAATACCACTTTGATAAACTTTGATAATCAACAAAGGATCCATTTCATAGTTACACTGTGTTATTAACCAAAACAACAAGTTAAACTATAATTTATTTGTTATGATAACTTCATTTTTATTGGAAATATTGACGAGTAAATAGCTTAAATTTGAAGATAATGACCAAAACCTATATTTAACTTATTCGTGTCAAGTTAAAACAAATCTTTCATTTGTAAATATTTTTCAAAAACTTGCATTCATCTCTTTGTAAATAAATCTTGCATTTTATAAATATTTTCATCTTGCATTTGGATTTTGTGGGTAGTATCCGCTGAAAACCCTCACGAGACAACACTCGTCATACTGGGGACACCCAGAGGTTTAACGGCTTGTTGCATACGCTCAATGCAATCGTGCTCCCTACGAAAACGAATTTATCTTCGTTTTTCTTTATTCGAGGACGAATAAAAAGATAAGTGTGGGGGTATTTGATGTGCACATAAATGTGCATATTTTTACCACCATATTTAATCTATTTAAATTAAATAAATGATCATATTGGGTATTTTAACTTGTTTAAACCAAAATTCATATTATTTGAAATTGTCACATCTTCATCTTCATCCAGGGGCAAAATGGTCATTTTTGTGCATATATTAATTTGAGAAAATTTAATTGGAAATATTTATACTATTTTGTAGGAAATTAAACTCAATTACAAGTGGGTTCATGAAGGAATATACATACACAAAATGAATACAAAGGAAGAAGATGAAAATAATTCAAAGTGAAGAACATGGATGACCCCACTTACCCACCTACCTTGATGTACAAGTTAGAGGCTAATGCACATGCTTATGGAATTAATGGCTTCATGTACACTTAAATAATGATTAGTAGAAGCTAATGATTACTTGGTTTATACACTACCTCAAGGGTATTTTGGGCATTCTCTAAAAATATGAATTACGGTTTCATACATGTATAAATACCCATATGTTTCATGTAGCCCTCTCTTCTCTTAGTCTTTCTTAGGCCTCCTTCTCTTTAGTTTAGTTTAGATCAAAAATAAAATGAAAGCTCCTCTTGCTCTTTTCATGGCTACTTATCCATTTCTATTTTATGTAATCTTTTTTATTTTATGCAATTTAATACATGCTCTTTCCTTTTCATGTTCATTTACTTTCATGTTGTAGTGTAGATCTCTTCTCTTTTATGCAAGTAGAATAATTTTTCCTTTTATTTTGCTCTCTTTTTCCTCTTCTTTTTATTCAATGTTGCTTTATACATTTGTTCATATGATGAGAAATATAAGAGGCTAAACCCCTTCAATTAAGGGGTAATGAAGCTCCCTAATTAATGTAGCTTCAACATTTTGTCAATTCATGCTCTCTTTTTGTGCTTAATGAGAATGATTGAAGTGGCTTAATGTGTTGTCTTTGCTTTGAATTTGATAGTCTATTTTGTTGACACCAAATAGGCTATGCTTAAACAATCACTAACACAAATGCCTCTTCATGAATATATGATTATGGCATAAGAAAGTGATTTGAAATTAAAATTTGATGGTCTATGTTTCTAATCAATAGTTAATAGGCCATACTTAAAATAGATTTCATTTTCATTTTCTTTGTCAAGTTTCATGAAAGTTAGTAAGTGTTTTAAGGGGTGTGTTATAGTTTGATGGCTTATGTTGGCTAATCAATAGCTCAAATATGCCATACTTATGATAAACACATCAATTAAAACACTAATGACCATAAAAGAGAGATCATGATTTCATGTGTTGAACTACATGATCTAGAAAGTGGATTTATTCTCTAAATTGTCATTTAACTCTCATATTTGCATTTCTTTTCTTTTTGTTAGTTAGTTCATTTTCTCATTTTCTAGCTTGAACATACTCTCGACTTTCGTATAATTTGATTGAATAGAATTTTAAAATCATCAATTCCCTACGGATCGACCCGTATTGCCACGTGCTACATTTGTACACCGTGCGCTTGCGGTTATTTTTAATTTAAATTCATTCGACGGTTTTCTAAACCGATAGAATTTCCATCGACGAACAAGTGCAATCTATGGGTTAAATTATTTTGGGCCGGCGTTTCGTTTTAAAATGTGTTTTTTCTCTTTTATTTTCGTAACAAATTTTTTACATCGGTGGTATATTTTTGAAGCGCAGTGTTTTGGTGACATTTTCGATGAATGAAAATTCACTGTTATTTTAACGTTAATAACCGTTAATTTAAAGTGACTTTTCAAGCAGTTAGCCGCAGCACTGATTTGGTATCCGTTTTTACGGTGTTTTGTGAAGCGCAATTTCCTTGTCGTAATTGCTACAGATGTTGCTGTTTTGATCACATGTTTTAAAAAAAATCGTTTTAAAATAAAAACTATTTTCAAGAATTTTACAGTTTGTGCTTTCAAAAGAATGAGGAAGCGATTTAAACGCTTCAGCAAAATTGGAGACTATGAACCCTCACTTTTACTGATTCGCTTAATTCCGGACTTGTCCGTTTGAGAACGTAAAATGTTATTTATTTAAAATATACAAATTTGCACTCTCAATGAAACGTTGAAGAGATTTAAATGATCAAGCAAAAGTGCGGAGTATGCAGCCACACTTTTACTATTTCGGTTAATTCCGGACTCGTTAATTGAAACATCTGCTGTTTGATGTTACTGATGATTTTGTTGGGCTTTCGAGCCACTCTGCTGGACCTTCGGGTCATCTGCTGGACCTTCGGGTCAATTACCAGTGCTAGACCTTCGGGTCACTCTACGGACCTTCGGGTCATCTGATGGGTGACAAAATTAGTACTTGGTAGGCTACGGCCATCTGAGATGCATGTGCGGCGTAGCTAAAACTCGCCATCTGCTGGGATCGATCCACTTTTATGATGATTTTTCTAGTTATTTTATTTTGATTTCTAGATTTTGCGACTGATGATTTTCTAGTTATCTATTTTGATTTCTAGATTTTGTAAATTGCTACTTTGAATTCAATTATGAATTTGGAGGTTGAGTTTGTGTATAATCTCATCTGAGATTATAAATTTGCGTATTGCTGTTTTAAATTCAATGGTGAATTTGAAAACTGATTTTGATGGAGTTTAGTTTGAGATTTCTTCATTTAAACTATGCCGATTATTTATCATGTATAGTCTCATTCAAGACTATAATTATTTATTTAAGTGTTAATTATTATACACTTATTTCTGAGAATAAATTAGACTAATCAGTTTATTATTTTCTTTTAAATAATACTCGGGTCATACCGAGTTATTTCAGGGTGATCTCTATCTTTGATTCTGTAGCAGCTTCAGCTTTTGGAATTCACATCATTTTGTCTAGTCCTCGAGCAGTACTTTTGGTTTATTAGCCCTCATCTTATGTATGTATTGAAGGATATGTATATGCACATTTGGATCATGTGAACTATCGTTTGTTGTAGCATGTATTCCAGACATGTCTTCCGCTATATATCTGATACTTCTGTTCTGATGTGATTATACTATTAGTGTTGTTGTTGTTATGAGTTGTTCTGGATTTTTCTTTAGCCACCGTAGTTTCGTTTTAGATTTGGATTGAATATATACCTTTGGGAGTGAATTTTCACAACTCCTATAGATGTAATCAATACTCGTCTAAGGCATAACGTACGGATGGTCGCTTTTAACAAGCCTTATACTTCGCAATAGCAGACGTCATTCCTTATAATAACCTTTGTTATTGTGAGTATAAAGGTGGGGCGTTACAAGTGTCCATCGAATTCTATGGCGATCTCCACGGTCTTATGTTTACGACTTCATAGCGTAAGTCGCCTGGCTGAGATGGCCTCGGGGTACGGATGTTTCCTGGAGGATCCAAACGTAACCGTTGTGTATCATGCGATCTATGTAGGTCAAAGTAGTAGCGAAATCTGCTGGCTGAGATAGCTTAAGGGTATGGATGTTTCCGAGGGGATCCAGGCATAACCATTGTGTATCTGCGGCCTGCTAGTCATCATGGCATAATTCGGAGGTTGAGATAGCTTACAGGTACAGATGTTTCCTTGGGGATCCAGGCGTAACCATTTTGTATATGCAATCCATGGTTAGACAAATGTTTGGTTTGGTTGATTTGTTTGGATTGTACTTTCCATATCTGTTGTTTTAAAAGGTTTTCCAGTATTTTCACTGGGTGTTGAAACAAGTCTACCAAGCACTTGGAGAATTCTAGCTTTACGCCTGATCAACGCATAGCCAGAGTCTGTAGGAACGAAAGTAAATTTGTTAAGACATCGAGTTATAAAAGTATTTTGATAAAGTATTATGCAAAGGATATTTTGATCATTTATTTTACTTTTCCAAATAATTTAAAATGTTTTAGATATTATTTACTTTGAACTATCAAATTTGAATCAAAGGACTATTTATCATATTATAAAATGTTGTAAATATAAAATTTTAAATTGAAATGTATATGGTTTTAAAATAATGGTCCATCCTTGTGTTTCAACCTATTTTTCCACCTAGCTATTCCTACCTTCTTCTTCTTTGAGGGTCCTTTCTGCATTGTGAAAAGAGTTGGTTCTTTGGCTTATCGTTTAGATTTGCCCAAGAAACTTTCTGGAGTGCATGATGTATTCCACGTCTCACATCTCCTCTAGTATCTTCTTGACCCATCTCTTTTTGTTCAGCAAACTGCTTTTGATAGTTTGGATATTTAGCCTAATCTGGCTGTCGAGAGTAAGCCACTTCGTATTGTCGACAGAGGTATGAAGCAGCTAAGAAGGGAATCTGTTAGTCTGATCGAGGTACGATGGGGTACTGATGATCGAGGTTGTACCTGGAGATGGAGGAGAGCATTCGTGCTTCGAATCTGAAATTGTTTTTCTAGGTACTATTTGTTGTCTATCTTGCTTTTCCTTATTGTCCTTGTTCGTCCTTTTCGATGACGAAAAGATTTGAGTGGGGGAGAGTGTAACAACCTAGATTTTGTGATTTATTTTAATTGTTTATTTTGATTATTTTTTTTGAAAACTTTATTATATTTATTAAAATGAATAATTTTTTTATTTTAAATATTTTAATTTTGAATTTTATGTGAATTATAATTTCAAACCTGAATATAAAGAATATTTTCCAGAAAATGGATTTTTGGTCAATCTGGTCAACTTTGACTTTTAAATTTAAAATTTAAATTTTTGAATTTTTGAATTTTATCTTTTATTATGAAAATACATTTAATTTAAAGAATACTTCTTTTCGTTTCGTTAAAATCTGATTTATATTGTGAAAGTTATGCTCTTTACAATATTGGGTGTAAATTGATTTATTTAATAAAATTGTCTATTTTAAATATATAAATACTATTTTTATTTGTCAAATCATGTTCTGATATGTGTTATATGACATTTTAGGTATATATTTTATTTTCAAACATTTTCAAATTGTTGTTTAAATTTTTCCACTGTTTATTAAATTTATTTCTAAATTTTAATGCCTAGTTTTCAATTTTTAGCTATTTTCTCAATTTAATTATATTTGATTAAAATTAATTTATTTATTTTTATGCATTCATCATATTTTCGTGTTTTATCTTTATTTATAAGTATTTCTCATGTATTTAAATTTGCAAAAAGAATTAAGGAAATTTGAAGAGTTTGTGACCTTTTATGTGCTTAACCTCTTCATATTCTCCACCTTTTCACCAATCAATGCACTAATTCAATTTGCTGCCTTATACTACTTTCTTCAGCCGACTCCACTTTATTTATTATGTGAAATTATATCCTTCTCAACCCTAAAAAGTTCGGCCATTTCCTGAAGCAACGTTTTGGCAAAATCTTTCTTTCTTTTCTCATTTTTTCTTTGTTTGTTGATTTTTTTTCCACTTGCATTCACCTTATGCAGTTCGTCCCCTCACCTCCAGCCCCTTGGACGCCCCCACCACCACCTATTCTAGCCACCATACCCTTCTCTCCACTGCCATTGCAGATCCGAGACCATCCAAGTTGAAGATCTACCAAATTTTTGACAAAACTCCACTTGATTCACCATAGCCGAACTCCCCTTGTCTCCACCACTCCAATCGTGCTTTGGCCGACCCATATACCACCACCACCAGCCACAACCTGAGTCTTGCACCTCTGCAACACCTGTAGTTGATCTTGTCGGACCTGACCTTGTCCATCCATGCTTGGCTGAGACCTTTGATGGCATTGAAATCCATGTATTTGCCGTGAATTTGTGTATTCATGCACACATATACCTCTTCTACTTCATATGTTGTTATAGCCAACTTATATGACCTTAACTTGATCCAAACCTGATCCAAAACCATCCATTACAGTGCTTTTCCTGTCCATAGCAGAAGTATAAGTCATTGAATGCAAGTGCAAAAGCATTAGATTTGTGTTGCATGTTTATCTCTAGCATTGTTTTGTAATAGTTGGTTTGTAATTCATGTTTGTATTTGTTTTGTTTGATACTGAGTAAGGCAATTAGCTTTGGCTCTCCCACTCTCAAATCATTGTCATGTTATCATGCCTTTGAAGTTCCTTGTTTGTACATTTGGTTGTCATCTCCAGCTTATACAAGTGAGTAATTCTCACCAAACGGTATTTATACTTATATGACTAGTAAACCGATCACATTTGAGTCTGTAAAATATATCACCACGTTATATCTGCTATGTTATGATCATATGATATTCACCCATGCTTATTTACCTATTATATGATCAGTTACTGTTATTTAATGCTATTCTATTATTTATATTAGTTTATCACACTGCAAGTTCCCTTCAGATTAGAATCGCTATGGGTTGAAATGGTACATACCCGAACGGACTTTAGAATAGGGAAAAATCGTTATGGGCTGAAATGATAGGCCTGAACAATTTTTAATTATTTTCATTTACTTGGGACCGCGGGATTGAAATGATAAAACCCGGTTTTTCTTTGTAAATTATGGATTGAAATGATATATTACCCGTATCACTTTACCTAGGCTAGAAAATTTTATACAGATCCGTGGTTAAAATATATTTTTCTAAAAATTTTAAAGTATTTTAGAAATGTAAATATTATAATATTTGGATTTAAATCTTAATTAAAAATGATTTTGGTAAAGTATTATTGATTTTCTAAAAATTTATAAGTGCAATAAATTAATGGTAAAGTTAGAAATTTGAAATATAAGTTATCTTGGAAATTTTGATTTGGTGATAAATAGAATTTAAATTAGGGTACCTTTGGCACAGGTCCTTATTAAGTTTCAAAATTCACGAAAAGTCCTTCACTAAATTTCAGTGTAAATTAGGTCCATGTTTTTTATTCATGATTATTGCAGAGCATGATGCAACTTTTCATAAAAGTTGCTGACATTTCCGCAACTTTTCTGTACACTGTGAACATAGCGTATGAAAGTTGCTGAAATATCAGCACTTATTTATAAAAGTTGCTGACATTTCGGCAACATTTATGTACACTGTAAATACAGTGTATGAAAGTTGCTGAAATGTCTGCACTTATTTATAAAAGTTGCTGACATTTCAGCAATAATTTTTCTTCGTTTCCAGAAAACAGGGACCCACTTTACAATGAAACTTTGACAGGGAAAGTTGCTGAAATATCAGCACTTATTTATAAAAGTCGCTGGCATTTCAGCAATAAATTTTTTCGTTTCCAGAAAACAGGGACCCGATTTACAATGAAACTTTGATAGGGGCCCGCTTTACAATAGGAAAGTATGATAGGGATGCCTTCGTAATTTCCACTTTAAATTAAGTAGGAAAATATGATAAATAAATATAAATTTTGATTTAAAATGAATTTAAAATGATTTTGATAAAGTGTTAATGATTTTTGAATGAGTTAAAAAGGTTAATGAATGAATATTTAAGTTGAAATTTTAAATATAACTTAGATTGGAATTTTATGAATTTTGTTTAAAAATGAATTTCAAGTTAAGTAAATAAAATGGAAAATAAGTTATTTTTGAAATTTTGAAATTTTAGACTTAAAGTGTTAAGTTAAATTTAATTTAAAGAATTGAAATTGAATGTTGGAATTTAGTATGCGAATTATTATTAAATATTGATTTTTGAATGGAAATTTAACTTTATAAAATCATGAATATAAGGGTATTTAAATGATTGTTTTAAAAGTGAAAATATATGAATTTATAAGTTTAAAATGGTTTAAATAAAAAATTAATTGTTTGAGAAATTATACTGAATATCTGGAATTTTAATTAACAACATTTTGAAATGTTATTATTTCTAGTGTAAAGGATATTACAGCATTTGTAATTGCTGTAGTTGATAGAAATGAACTAAATGGCTAAATTGAATTAAGAGTTATTATAGCACTTTGTAAGTGCTGTAGTTGCTGAAATTAACTAAGGTTTTATTTGAACTAAAGTAACACTATTACAACATTTTTTTAAGTGCTGTCTTTTGTTAAATTGAATTGTTTTAAAAGTAACTTTCCGTAGCATTTTCTAAATGCTGCGAAAGTTGAATTTTCATTGTTTTAATAAATTTAAGTGAATAAATGAACTTTGAAAGATTAAAATTTTGGAAATTTAATAATTTAATTATTAAATATGATAACTTCATTTTAATGATTTAAAATGATGTAATATGTTTTTGAAATATAAACTATTTTGAAATGTGTTTTGAAATGGTATTTTAAATAAAATGAATGTGGTTTTGAAAAGATATGATATTTTGAAATGAAGTTTTTTGAATGATATTGAATTTTGAAATGATATATGATTTCGGAGTATAAGTTACTATTTTGAAATTTAACCAAGGGATGTATTAGATTTATGGTTTAACTGATCTTTAGAGGATGGGAGGTCCTAAGCATCCTTTAAGTTATTGTACATTGCTACTACAGTTCACTTGAGTTGGTTTACATTATACAAGTATATATGTCCTGACTCGAGTGTTTTGTGTTTTACTTTACGCTTGGGTCAGCCTAAGTATTTACAGCTTAGTTTTGGATTTCTTTTCTGGAGCTAGGAATCGCTGGAGATTCAACTTGTTTAGTTATTTGTTCCCTTTCAGTTTCAGTTGTTCTATTTCAGTTCTGGTATTTATAAACTTCTATGTATTTGAGATTTCTATTATATATGTTTTTCAGACTGATACTATGTATTGGGTTTTGAGAGTTTGTTATAGTAGCTTCATGAACTACTATGGTATTTTAATTTTCGCTATGAGTTATTCTGATATTTCTGTGTCTGTGATTCCGTGATTGTATTTCATTTGCTCCAAATTTTATTATAATGCGGTATTTTGAGCAATTCAAGTCCAGCACGTGTGGATGCGAATGGCTGAAAATATATGGTTGTTACGTTATATCTTGGTACCTTAGTATTTCCCAATTTCATCTTAGATCCTAATTACGTAATATTTAAATATTAATTTTCATTTAATTCCAACTTATCTAATTATTAAATTTAAATTCCAATAAATTAATAATCTTGAATTTCCATTCCTTTTTATTCAGTCAATCATTATCCCATTCATACTTTATTATCAACAAACAATTATTGCAATTCATTATCTAATATTGATTTTATCAAATTACAATTTATTACGTATTATTCCATCAATTAATATACTTTGAACTTATTTCCCAAATCTTTAATTACAATCAATTATAACCTTACAATTTGTTTAAGTTAATTGGGATTGCACTAAATTAACTATTTATTCACTTGCATTAACATTATTACCTTTAATTGCAATTTGATTACCAATTTTATTTAACACATCAAATAAATAAACAAATAACATATATTAGTTGTCACCTATTTACTTTTACTTACATTTACAAGTTTATTACTTACCATTAACACTGTATTATTTCATTAATTAATTCAACAAATTGTCCAATTATGAATAACATTAACATCATTTCCAAATATTACCTTAATTAACACTAACGTAATATTAATGTGACGGCCCTGACTCGACCTTCGAAAATGGGCACCGAATACGACACTCATATTCAAATGCCGCAGATCCAAACGTCGAATTTGGATCGCCGGAGCTTATAACACAATTAAGCACAACACAGCGGAAGAAAAGAATATCAATATACAACATTGATGCAACAGATGATACAATGAATATCAATATACATCAGAGATTTGATATAAGACAATAGCAGCGGAAAGAAAAAGATAACACCAGCATCGGACAATATCTTCAATATAGTCTTCAAGAGAGAAAGAGGAATAGAATCCAGAATTGTAACTCCATCTCCAAAGCACCAATCTAGAAATACCTCGAACTCCCAATAACGTTGCACAAAGATAAGCAAGGTCAGCCGTCCAAAGACTGAACTAACTCCAGATAATCTACTAAACCTGACTATCTGAAAAACCAAACTCTAGAATGCCCATGTGGAAAATTGTGGGCACCCAGAGTTTAGGAAAGGAACAACAAACTCCAGGTCAGTCATAGGACTGGTATGAGTAAAAAAAAGTTTATCTTTAAAAACAGACAATAAAAGAATTTAAAATAAATCCGCAATGCTTTTTGAAAAATGAAACTACCATAAGGCCTCCCGCCACACACATAATGCAAACACAGAATTGGAGGAGATTTCTCCTTATGATAGTTAAACATGCTTGATACGAGAAAATTTCTTTGATATTATTATTAGTGCATAGTGCAGAAAATCATTTCGAAAATATAATATTAATCTTAGCCAACATACAACCATTATTGTATGCCTACTATAGCTACCATGTTCAATAGCAGGTTACTGCCACATTCCATGGCAGGTTATATAACTAAAACCGTACATGGCACGCATTGTTTTGTTTGGATTTCCAACAAATAATCAGGCTAAGGAACTTCCTACTATCCATGGGTACGCCTTTGGAGGGACGTCCGAGAACCTAACCGGATCTCTGCCAACACAAGGTCGGGTTACCTCTGTAACTAGGTAACTACTACTCGAGCATGCCATCCCTCGGTCCTTTGGGACGTTTATCCGAGGCGTCTCTAAACCATAAAGCAACAACCGCACAGTAAATGAGATTGAAGCAGCCACATAGGTAAATATCTAGGCTCCATACCATGATACCACCCTTTACCAGAAGGGAATGACACAACTTAAAGGATGCGACCCTCGTAACCTTGCCGCATCTTTCTTGTTTCGATCATTTTCGGGGTGTGAGATCCTGATGCCGTCTCGTCCACAAAGCTACGCTTTACACTAAAGCCATGCTTTGATCACATATGATCAACAAATGATCATCAACACACAGCAGCACTCAACATGCCACACTACCAAATTGGGAATATATCAAAGATAACTTTCAACTACACAATCTCTGAGCTCGTACATCTCATAGAAGGGTGTTAAGCTAAGAAAATAAATTCTCCGCTACCAACAGATATGTATTTGAAAGAAATATGCTTTATATCTCAAAGTGTAGTGTCAGACATACAACCATACAAGTCTGTTTCAGGTTCGAACAGAACCGAAGGCACTTCATTCAATAAAGAAAGAAGCCCTTGCAAATATGAGTATTCACAATCCCGATCGGACTTCCCATTACTTAGGGAATCTCTATACCGTAGCTACTCGATGCAAAGACAATCGATAGGTTATCTTATCGTTCTCACAAATACACGGTCTTCAAACCGGTCTTCAAATGCAATCCATAACGTCGTATCACAATTCGAAATGGGTTATATGACACAAGGTCCTCTCCCGACTAAACCGAATAATGAGCGCAATGTTTAAAATATATGGATATGGGATTTCAGTTAAGTCACAACTTCAAAGAAAACCAAAACCTTTCTTCAAATGGTTTAAACAGATTACCATTTCAAATCTTTAAACAAAAAGATTTATTTCACAAAGTCCACCCAGTTTCACAAAGATCCATTCACGGATTTTCAAAACAATTCCCATTTCGATTAGGATTAACTTATCCAATCTTTATAACGAGGATTTAACTTGTAACTTTCAAACCCATTTCCAAGATTTATTCATTACTTGGAAAACCATTTCAATTCAAACTTGAAATCTCTTTTAATACAAATTGGAAATTCATTTCTCATATGAAAGCTTTTATTATTTGAAAACAAACTGTTTTCATTTCGGAAAATCCGATTTCATTTATACAAGTTAAAAATCTTTGGGTCAATTCAAATTCCCAAAACAACATTTTAAAATGGCTTAAAACCCATATAAACTTATATACCGTTTTTAAATCATAAATACCAAATATAGAATAGAAATTGAATTCCAATTTAAATCAATTTATTCAAATTTAAAATCCTTATTAAGTTATTCAAAATAACTTTCATTTTAAAACACTTGTTTCAAAAGCTTTTCACTTTAAACCCAATCCATTTCCAAAACTATTTGGATTTAAAAAATTCAATTTTAAAGCTATTTCAAAAATCTGCGACTTAACCAATTTCACGTGCAATCCATATTTGTGTGTGTATGGTGTAGTCCAGGGGTTTTCACACAGTAGTGCAAAATCATCAATCATCACAGATTCACAGATAAAATAAACTAATCAATCACAAAGATTTACCATTACGATTCGATAAGGGTTTCGGATAGCCATCTGGAATCCGACTCCCTGTCGCATCGAAATTTAAATGTCGTTTTATGGGAAAAAAGGGTTTTCACATACATACAGAAACAAACCACAAATCACAGTTCAACACAAAGCAATTTACATTACATAGCATTACAATTACATATCAGAAATATCAATCCAGTACACAATATTTGACAATTAACTTAAATTAATCAAATTAAACACAATAAATTACAATGAGCAATTAATTTCTTAATTACCTTCATAAAGTAATTACACTTACACAATTTGATAAATGATTATCATTAATTAATTAATCTAATTAATTGTTAAAATTTATCACATTAATTAATCATTTAAATAATCTTAGTTAATGACCTTCATTAACTAATAACAATTCTTTAATTACTTTCCTAATTAATCTCTAATTGTAAATTAATCTAAATCATTAATTTATAAATTAAATAATTAAGTCATTCCTTAATTATCTTATTCATTAAATCATTTTAATACCTTAATTATCTCTAAGGTAATCCATTTCTTTATTAATGACTTCATTAGTATTAAAGTGTATTTAAAGCATTACACTTCTAAATTTAGATTAAAATTTCATTTTAAATTTAAGATTCAAAATGATTATATATTTAAACATTAACCAAATTTAAATATCAACTTATAAACCTATATAAGAAAAGTTCTAACTAAATTACTTAAATTTTTATTTAAAATTTAAGCTTTTAAAATACATTACATTTAACTTGCAAATTCAAGTTAAAAGAAATTATTTAACTTTCCATTCAAAATACCTTTTATAAAAGAACTTTATCAAAATCCAATTCAAATAATATTTGAAAACAAATAACTTTAAAAAGCTATTTGATTTAAACTTGTTTAAAACATTCAGATTTAAACACTGATTTAAATCACAGATTTGAATTCAAGAAATTTGAGTCCATATCTAAACATTTGATTTAAACTTGACTTTAAAATTTGATTCAAAACTTTGATTTAAAATCCCAATTCATTTTAAATTCAATTCCTTTAAATCCACTTAATTGCTTAAATTTTTTTTAAGTTATTAAACAATTTAATTTAAAAGCTTTATTTATTTCCAAACTAAGTTCAAACTAACTTGAGTTCTAATTAAACTCTTATTTAAAAACTTATTTTAACTTTGTTTCATAAATTAAAATTAAAATTTCTAAATTCCAAACAAACAGGTTTTAAACCTGTACAACATGCTACCCGAGCCAGGCTATATTGGCTTCGAGTCAAGGGCTAAACCTCTTCGAGTAAACTACTTGAATTACTCGAGTTAAACTCGAGTTTAACCCTGCTTCATCCCAAACTACCCAAGTTTCTAGATTACCAGAAACTTGTGCACGGTGCACTTGCATGGCACCATCGCTCACCTCCAGACGTCGCCTCGTCATCGAGCAAGTCGAAGTCCATCCATGAATCAATCTCCGATCGCCAGAACTCCACCATCACGTCGAAATCGAATTCAAGCTCAAGATTGAAACCTGGAAAACATGAACCGGAAACACCATCAGACTTGGAAATGTGTCGTTTGCCACAACCCGATGACCAGAATTCATACGACTCCGGCCATGACCTCATCTACGACCCAGCTACCATCACCCAAAAGTCCATCACACTCGATCGATTTATGACGACGAACGAATCAAAACATTCACCTTCGCCCAAAGCTAGGTTTACGAACTAAAAATTCTTACCGCCGCCACCACGCTTATCTACCAACCATCTCGCTATTTTTCCTTGAATCGTCGTTCACCATTCCATCACCAAACAAAATCCCGATCCATACCAATTAGTGAATCTCCATAGATCACTAAAACAATGAAATTTATACAAACCCAAACTGCTCCTCCCTCCTCCACTTAAAAATTATGATTTAAGCTTTAAAAATCATGTTATAGTATACAAATTCAGATTACATACCTGAATTCATAATTTAAAAAGTTTGAATTTTGACTTATTGGAAGTTGTATTCAGTTTTCTTGCTTTCCGGAGAAAATTCTAAGTGGTTTTAACTAAAATAAAATTTGAATATTGAGTATCTACTATAACAAACAATTGTTGTTTTAACACCATGTCCAAACAATAAGTAGAACAAGAGGAAAAGATTTTTGAATTAAAAATCTTGTGCTTAGATTTTAAACAGAGGACATAAACAACAGCCTGTACACCAAACACCCATCAACCAAATATACACAGAGAATTCATGTTTATATTCAGACTACTTATCACTAATATAACTTGTAATAGATCCATATTTTTAAATTGTTTAAAGTGATGTTACTCACTGTTATTTTGAGAAAATGAACAGAACTCTTTGACACAGGTTGTGAAAATGCAAGCTGAAGCCTTTTCTTGATTTTCTGGTTTAAGTTGAGTTATGGTTTTAAATTGAATTTTTGTTTAAATTATGAAATGATATTACTTTGGATTTTCTCAGCTTTGAATAAACGAACTGAAATGAAGACGATTGATATATAGCAAAGAAGTTTACAGGTAATTATTATTTGTTTTGTACAATACCAAAGATATTTTCTTGTTTTGGTGGCTAAGCTGATGTTGTTATTTCGGCTGATGAGATAAAATGTGTGCCAAGATGTTTTTGCATTAATTACCTCTGTCTTCTTTTTATTTTATTTTAAATCTACATACTTGAAATATATTACTATCTTCTTATGCAAGCCTTTCATATACATGTTTACATACATATCCTATTTTTGTTTGAATGTATAAAAAATTTCTTGTCTTATGGCTCTATAATATAAATAAATTTCTATAGTTAATATGTTGTTATAATTTTCCTAATGTAATCACTTTATATTTTAATTTATCTTATAGATATCTATTTCTATTTCTAATTTAAATATTTATTTCTAACTTAAATGCTTATTGTCTTATTTTACATTTACATTCCAATATATATATATATTTATTTAGCTTTTAAAGAATTTTTTTTAAAACTTAATCATACTTTGATAAAATAAACACATATATTCTAATTCGAATTTGGAGAAACTAAAATCAATCTACCAATAAATTTCACAATTTTTTATTCAAAATTAAATTAATTAGCAATTTAAACATAGTAAAAATCCGGGATCGTTACAGTTAATTTATAATTATTGTAACTGATTTTCAATTTAAATTAATAAGCTATATAAATAGGTAACATACAATAATCGTTATGTTAACCTTTAGTCACATTAATAAGCTTATATTACTTACAAATCAAAGTTACTGTTTGTAACAACCCGCATATTTATCGATTTTATATTTAAATATTTTATTTAAATATTTTATCGTTCGTCGGATTTTGGTCCGAAAACCTACTTTTTGCATACGGTCGAATTAGGACTCGAGACCACCTCCATTGAGTTCAAAATGACGTTTGCGACCTTTTTGAGTATAAGCTTCGATATCTTTGGAGAAAGTTGATTTTTGCTACTTTTCACTTTGGGTTTGGTTTTGGGCTCAGCCCTATGTTTTAACTTATACTCCAAAACTGAACCACTCTCCCCATTCTCCCTCAATTCTTTCTCTTTTCAGTTTTCTTAGCATTAATGGTGGAGAGGAGTGGAAATTAAAACTCCAAGCCCTAGCTCCTCTTGCTAGCTCAAGTTCTTGCTCCAAAATCAAAGAGAACCCCTTGGTAAGCATCTCCTTCATCTTCTCCAACTCTTTCTCCATTCAATTTCAGAAATTTCTTAAACCTAATTTAGGGAATGTTTCTCTTTTAAGCTTAGATTCAAGCTTGTTGAGTTGGAATTGAAGAGTGCTTGTTCTTGCCATTGCTTCATAGCATCTTGTTCATTAATTTGGGTTCAAAGGTGAGATTTTTATCTCACATCTATGTCTATATCTATCTTTGTTGTTAGGTATGAATCCCTACCATTTTTTCATGTGAAATTGCTTTTGATTTGGATTGGTTTTGTAAATATTTCCATTTTTGGTGTTTGAAGCCAATTCTCTAAAAATCATAACTTTGATGTTTGATCATGCTTTAAGAGGTGTTTCGGAGAGCCTATAAGACCGGGTTGTCGCTAGGCATAAATCCTTAGTCGTCGTTGCTCGTCCGATCGCTCCCGATACGTTTTGGCCACTTTGACCTAGGCAAATTGTTGCCCTTACCAGGTTTTCAGACGTCTGGAGACCAATGCCAGACGTCTGGTATTGCAACCTGGAGAAAAATGTATGCACGCATATTATAAAAAAAAGCCAGAGACTATTTTCAGACGTCTGAACCATCAAACCAGACGTCTGGATAGGTCTCAGACGTCTGACTTGAGGATTCAGACGTCTGAGTGTTCTCTGGGTTATTTCCAGAGAACAAACCAGAAGTCTGGATTCCAAATCAGACGTCTGGAGATGTTTATTTTTGCCTATTCAGGCTGTTTTGTGTGAATTTCCATTGTTTATCGATTTTAGCGATCCTATTAATCGTTATCACTTATTATCGACTTTGATGAATTCTTTTTATGGATCTTTTTGGAAATATGGATTTCTATGGATTTGGTATCGATTTCTTTGGATTTTATTCACGTCTTCGAATGTGAATTTTGTAATTGGTTGTTCTTACAATCTTCTTTGTGATTTGTCACTTTAAAATATAAAGGTTTTCTATACTAGTAGTAAATATCAAAAATCTTTCTTCAAATGATTTCAACTCTATTTTAATACCAAATTCGTTTATAAAACAGTTTTCCAATCTATTAGTATATACAAACCTTTACCTCACTCGTATGAGAAATCTAATTAAACGGCTTAGTAAAACAAGTGGTATGAAACACTTGCGTTTACTTCGTCGGTTAATTCTTGGACTTGTTCGATTGAATCTCTTGTGAAAATTTTCTAGTGGAGATTTACAGTTTGTTCGTAAATGTTTAAGTTAAGTAAGTGGTTATGGGACATGAAGCTAAACTTTTATATTTACTAGCTTAGTGTAATTGACACTTCTCGTTGATCATGACGATCATCTTTATGGTTTAGACTAGCAATGTGCGATGTCTCTTTGTTTATGTGGAGGACCGTTCCTCATTTTATTGATCTTCATCTCATTTCTCACATGGGTCGTACCTTTCTAGGTGCGTCAATGTTTATTTATGCATGGGGTGTACCTTTCTAGGTGCATCGATGTTTGTTTACTTCGTGGAGCAATCGGCTCAATAAGTCGGGGCATGGGGCGTATCTTTCTAGGTGCGTCGATGTTCGTCTATGCATGGGGCGTATCTTTCTAGGTGCGTCGATGTTCGACTTTGCATGGGGTGTATCTTTCTAGGTGCACCGATGTTAGACATTACATGGGGTGTATCTTTCTAGGTGCATCGATGTTTATTTATGCATGGGATGTATCTTTCTAGGTGCATCGATGTTTATTTGTGCATGGGGCGTATCTTTCTAGGTGCGTCGATGCTAGAGCATGGGGCATATCATTCTAGGTGCGTCGATGTTCGACTGTTCATGGGGCGTGTCTTTCTAGGTGCGTCGATGTCCAGTTTGTGGGATTGGCCATCCTTTTTATTGTGATTTGGTTCATCGGATGTCCCGCTGTACGACGTCGTTGTTCCTTTTTATTGTGATTTCTGGATTTCGTGTGTTGATTTTTGGAATTTATGTTTCACCAACTTTTACGATGGGCATTGATATATATATGTCATTTATTGTGGCTTGGTGAATGAAATTAGGAGTATGACATTCCTTTTTATCTTGAGTAGATTATTGTGATATTGATTAATCTCTTGTTGATTTTCAATTACTTATTTATCACAGCTTGGCATTGTGATTATTATATGCTTATGTCATATCTCCTATTCTATATCATTTCTTCTGATATTTATAGCTAGACTGATCCCTTTATTATTTTCTTCTTAAATAATACTCGGGTCAGACCGAGATGTTACAGGTGCTTCTGCTTGACTTCTCATCCAGGATCATTACTCTGACTTTTGGCAAACTACTTAGATTAGTAGTTTATTTTGTTGTATACACTTGAGATATAGACTCATAGTTGTATTCCTTTGTATAGCACGTGTTGCTATTCTTTTGTATTATCGTGGATCTTTTGACCACTACTCTGATATACACTTTCATGTGTAATATTCATATCTATTTCCGCCTTTGTGATATGAATTGTCTGTGACTGATTTGTGTTATGTTTATTTCTATACTTGTTTTCGAAGACCTTTATAGCCACTGTGTAGTAGCTTTGAGTTTGTATCGGTATGTCGGATTTCCTCTTGAGATGAAAAGTTATAATTTTATCTGGCATATCGATACTCGCACAAAGCAATTATACAGATGGTCGCTCCTCAACAGCCTTATTCTCCGTGCTAGTTGACAACATTCACAGTAGTTTTCTTGGCTAGCGTGGGTATAGAGGTGGGGCGTCATAGCTTGGTATCAGAGCCAAACTTCGGAACAATATGGAATATTATAACAAGGATCATCGTCCTAAGTCTTTCTTAGGAGTCGTGCTTTAGGATTTAATTCGAGTCTTCGTACCGTCCTATCCTATTTTCTTTATGATTCCTTGTTTTATCTATCAAGATTGCTTGATATTTATTTTGAGAATAACTTTTTCCTCTTCTTTCTTTCTTTCTTAAAGAAGAGAAATGGTTAGACCTGGCCGCCCTAGCGCCGGTCACTCTAGTGCTACTCCCCAGGATGGAGTTTTTATGTCTGCCCAGCAGCTTTTAGATCTTGTCAAGAACGCTCAAACAGCGGGTCCCAATCAGGAGCCTACTCATCCTAGATCCGGTTTTGCACGCTTGTGCAGAGACTATACCGATTTGGGTGGAAGGCCATTCAAAGGATCCGAGAGTGTTATAGAAATTCAAGCTTGGCTCAAATCATGCGATCGCATCTTTTCTCGCATGAACCTTATTGATCTACATCGAGTCCAAGTGGCTTCTAGCATGCTCCAAGAAAGAGCGTTAGATTGGTATGAGCTTTTAATTTCTGAAATCATTGAAGCGGATCTCACTTGGGAGCAATTCCGGGAAAGATTCGAATTGAGATTTGTGCCGGAGGCTGAAAAAGTAACTTTGGCCCGGCGTTTTATCGACCTTGTTCAAGGTGAATCTTCTGTGACAGATTATGTCGCATCTTTCGAATCTCTTTCTAAATACGGGATTGAGTATATTAATACCCCGATGAAGAAAAATCAGAGGTTTGTCTATGGCTTGAATAAGAATCTTAAGAAGCCATTACTCCTGAAACTTGAGGTTTCATTTGACCAGCTTATAGATATCGCTCTTCGTCTTGAAGAGGCCGATAGAGAAACTGATGTCGAGGTTGGGAGTGCCAAACCGAACTCCAACAACACCAAGAAGAGGCATCCCTTTATTAGGTTCGGAAGTCCTAATCCTAACAAAAGGGCGAAGCAAGAGACTTCTATAGCAAATACTCCTATCCCTAATCGCGGAGAATGCTACAATTGTGGCTCTAGGGACCACTATATAAATAGGTGTCCAAAACCCCATTCTTGTCGCTATTGCAAGAAACCGGGTCAACTTTTATCTGCATGTCCCAAACTTTTGAACAAGGACATGAGAAAGCTAAATATTGTGCAAGCCCCTAGAAACTCTTCTCTCGGTCAAGGTATTTTTCACTCAATCTTGATGGCATTGTTTTATTTCGTGATCTTCTTATTTGAGTTCTTGTTGATACGGGTTTCATCTCATTATTTTTATATCAAAAGAACTTGTCGATTCTTTTTCTTTGAATATTTTGGGCTTGATGACTTCTTTGAGGATTGTGAATCCGGATGGTAGATCCGCAACATTCAATTTGCCTTTAATGATGTCGAAATTATTTTATGTGATTTTTCTGTCCGAGCCGATTTTTATTTAGGCTTCGGAATTTACTTTTGTAAGGATTGGCTTAATTATTATGAGGCCATATCCTTTGTCCCATGTGGACTATTCATCTTTGACATTTTCAATCTGTTAAGCAGATTTCTATTTTTCCTTTGTGATTTTGATTCCAATTTGATGGCATCATTTTATTCCTTAAAACCCACATGATAAGGAAAGTATTATTTCTCTCAATCATATCGTTTAAAAAAAATTCTAGTATTTTTGAGCTTGTCTTAGAATCTCACCTAAGTAATATCTTTTGTGTGGTGTTAAGGTCTTTTCAATTTGACTTTACCACCGGTTTTCGTTTGCTACGAGTTGCGGAAGTTAGCACCACTTACCGCATTCCGCACTCGTTATGATTCTTATGAGTGACTTATTTTGTCATTCAATTGGTCCAGCTTATTTCATCCATTTTATATATCAAATATTCTATGAATATTTCGATGAGACCATTCTTGTATTTATTGATTTTGGATGAAAATAGTAATTTAAAATTTTGCAAATCTTTTTCATAAGATTTATTTATAAGTAAAACTGGATTTTGTTCTTGAAACGAACAAAGAATATTCTTAAAACTTTTTAAGAAATTTATTTATCCTATAAAAGATGATTTTGTGATTGTATTGCCCGTTGAGTGCTTTAAGAATTTTGGTCGATGCGCTTGATCAACGTTATCGATAGGAATTTCCTAAACGCTTTGATGAGACAATCAGACACGATATATTGACTTGTAAAATGTAAATTCTTCTAGAAATATTTTTACATCGAAATAATTTTGATTTTTGAAAGCTTTAGCTTTTCGGGAAAGAAAATTATTTGAAAGAATTTTCTTTTCAATACTCTTATTCTTGTGATTCCTGAAGGGGAACCAAGACTTTGCTATTTGTACCGATACTAGTCGTATTGATTTGGAATGCCATTCTCTTGCAAAGGAGAACGTGCTATCACTTGTGCTTCTAAATCATTATAGCTTATCGAGACTAGATATGCCACTCATGATCTAGTGTTCGTGGCTATCGTTTTTGCTTTTGGAATTTGGCATCATCATATTTGGATGAGAAATTTATTCTCTACCTCGATCATAAATCTATAGAATATTTATGTTCTCTTAAGGAACTGCATGTTGACTCGAGTTCCTAGCTTCTTACGATCTTGATATTCTGTTTATTCCCGAAGGGGAAATCGTGTTGCCAATGCGTTTAGTCGTAAGCAACAAGGGGTTGTTTCTTTGTTGATGACCGAATGAAATTATCTTTTTATCAAGTTCATCGGGCGTTTTGATGTACCGTTTGTACCACATCAATGTCTTTGCTTTTGATTCATTGGATGTACCGTTTGTACTACATCAATGTCTTTCCTTTTTGGATTCATTGGATGTACCATTTGTACTACATCAGTGTCTTTGATTCATTGGATGTACCGTTTGTACTACATCAATGTCTTTTCTTTTTTTGGATTCATTGGATGTACCGTTTGTACTACATCAATGACTTTGATGTTTGATTCATTGGATGTACCGTTTGTACTACATCAATGTCTTCGCTTTTTGATTCATTGGATGTACCGTTTGCACTACATCAATGACTTGGCTTTTTGGTTCATTGGACGTACCGCCTTTGTAATACGTCGGTGCTCCAAATTATTCGAGTTTCTAGTTTCTCGGGGATACCGTATTTGTACTACGCCGTTGCACCGGCTCAACTTTTTGTTATTTTTGACGTTTTCCACGTCTTTTAACTATGGAAATGCTTTTATGTTTCCGGTTTTTATTCTTGAGCCCGGTATTATTGAGGGATTGAAGTTTCACCAAATTTGACTTTTGAGCACCATTCCATTCGCATCATTGCTTCGGAGGTTGAGCGCCTTCGATATAAAGATATTCTTTTTGATAGAAGTTCAATGGTTCTCAAATCCTAAGGATTGCTCATGTGAAATCTTGAGAATTCATCGAACGAAAACTTTCGGATTTACTCCTTCGTGCTCTTTATGGTGAACTTCTTGATTCAAATTTTCTTTGTGTTAATATGCTTCTATGGTTGTTACTTCCTATATTTCCTTCTTAATTATTGCGAGGACGCAATTTCTTTAAGGAGGGGAGTCTGTAACAACCCGCATATTTATCGATTTTATATTTAAATATTTTATTTAAATATTTTATCGTTCGTCGGATTTTGGTCCGAAAACCTACTTTTTGCATACGGTCGAATTAGGACTCGAGACCACCTCCATTGAGTTCAAAATGACGTTTGCGGCCTTTTTGAGTATAAGCTTCGATATGTTTGGAGAAAGTTGATTTTTGCTACTTTTCACTTTGGGTTTGGTTTTGGGCTCAGCCCTATATTTTAACTTATACTCCAAAACTGAACCACTCTCCCCATTCTCCCTCACTTCTTTCTCTTTTCAGTTTTCTTAGCATTAATGGTGGAGAGGAGTGGAAATTAAAACTCCAAGCCCTAGCTCCTCTTGCTAGCTCAAGTTCTTGCTCCAAAATCAAAGAGAACCCCTTGGTAAGCATCTCCTTCATCTTCTCCAACTCTTTCTCCATTCAATTTCAGAAATTTTCTAAACCTAATTTAGGGAATGTTTCTCTTTTAAGCTTAGATTCAAGCTTGTTGAGTTGGAATTGAAGAGTGCTTGTTCTTGCCATTGCTTCATAGCATCTTCTTCATTGATTTGGGTTCAAAGGTGAGATTTTTATCTCACATCTATGTCTATATCTATCTTTGTTGTTAGGTATGAATCCCTAACATTTATTCATGTGAAATTGCTTTTGATTTGGATTGGTTTTGTGAATATTTCCATTTTTGGTGTTTGAAGCCAATTCTCTAAAAATCATAACTTTGATGTTTGATCATGCTTTAAGAGGTGTTTCGGAGAGCCTATAAGACCGGGTTGTCGCTAAGCATAAATCCTTAGTCGTCGTTGCTCGTCCGATCGCTCCCGATACGTTTTGGCCACTTTGACCTAGGCAAATTGTTGCCCTTACCAGGTTTTCAGACGTCTGGAGACCAATGCCAGACGTCTGGTATTGCAACCTGGAGAAAAATGTATGCACGCATATTATAAAAAAAAGCCAGAGACTATTTTCAGACGTCTGAACCATCAAACCAGACGTCTGGATAGGTCTCAGACGTCTGACTTGAGGATTCAGACGTTTGAGTGTTCTCTGGGTTATTTCCAGAGAACAAACCAGAAGTCTGGATTCCAAATCAGACGTCTGGAGATGTTTATTTTTGCCTATTCAGGCTGTTTTGTGTGAATTTCCATTGTTTATCGATTTTAGCGATCCTATTAATCGTTATCACTTATTATCGACTTTGATGACTTCTTTTTATGGATCTTTTTGGAAATATGGATTTCTATGGATTTGGTATCGATTTCTTTGGATTTTATTCACGTCTTCGAATGTGAATTTTGTAATTGGTTGTTCTTACAATCTTCTTTGTGATTTGTCACTTTAAAAATATAAAGGTTTTCTATACTAGTAGTAAATATCAAAACTCTTTCTTCAAATGATTTCAACTCTATTTTAATACCAAATTCGTTTATAAAATAGTTTTCCAATCTATTAGTATATACAAACCTTTACCTCACTCGTATGAGAAATCTAATTAAACGGCTTAGTAAAGCAAGTGGTATGAAACGCTTGTGTTTACTTCGTCGGTTAATTCTTGGACTTGTTCGATTGAATCTCTTGTGACAATTTTCTAGTGGAGATTTACAGTTTGTTCGTAAATGTTTAAGTTAAGTAAGTGGTTATGGGACATGAAGCTAAACTTTTATATTACTAGCTTAGTGTAATTGACACTTTTCGTTGATCATGACGATCATCTTTATGGTTTAGACTAGCAATGTGCGATGTCTCTTTGTTTATGTGGAGGACCGTTCCTCATTTTATTGAGCTTGTCTCATTTCTCACATGGGTCGTACCTTTCTAGGTGCGTCAATATTTATTTATGCATGGGGTGTACCTTTCTAGGTGCATCGATGTTTGTTTACTTCGTGGTGCAATCGCTCAATAAGTCGGGGCATGAGGCGTATCTTTCTAGGTGCGTCGATGTTCGTCTATGCATGGGGCGTATCTTTCTAGGTGCGTCGATGTTCGACTTTGCATGGGGTGTATCTTTCGAGGTGCACCGATGTTAGACATTACATGGGGTGTATCTTTCTAGGTGCATCGATGTTTATTTATGCATGGGATGTATCTTTCTAGGTGCATCGATGTTTATTTGTGCATGGGGCGTATCTTTCTAAGTGCGTCGATGCTAGAGCATGGGGCGTATCTTTTTAGGTGCGTCGATGTTCGACTGTTCATGGGGCGTGTCTTTCTAGGTGCGTCGATGTCCAGTTTGTGGGATTGGCCATCCTTTTTATTGTGATTTGGTTCATCGGATGTCCCGCTGTACAACGTCGTTGTTCCTTTTTATTGTGATTTCTGGATTTCGTGTGTTGATTTCTGGAATTTATGTTTCACCAACTTTTACGATGGGCATTGATATATATATATATATATATGTCATTTATTGTGGCTTGGTGAATGAAATTAGGAGTATGACATTTCTTTTTATCTTGAGTAGATTATTGTGATATTGATTAATCTCTTGTTGATTTTCAATTACTTATTTATCACAGCTTGGCATTGTGATTATTATATGCTTATGTCATATCTCCTATTCTATATCATTTCTTCTAATATTTATAGCTAGACTGATCCGTTTATTATTTTCTTCTTAAATAATACTCGGGTCAGACCGAGATGTTACAGGTGCTTCTGCTTGACTTCTCATCCAGGATCATTACTCTGACTTTTGGCAAACTACTTAGATTAGTAGTTTATTTTGTTGTATACACTTGAGATATAGACTCATAGTTGTATTCCTTTGTATAGCACGTGTTGCTATTCTTTTGTATTATCGTGGATCTTTTGACCACTACTCTGATATACACTTTCATGTGTAATATTCATATCTATTTCCGCCTTTGTGATATGAATTGTCTGTGACTGATTTGTGTTATGTTTATTTCTATATTTGTTTCCGAAAACCTTTATAGCCACTGTGTAGTAGCTTTGAGTTTGTATCGGTATGTCGAATTTCCTCTTGAGATGAAAAGTTATAATTTTATCTGGCATATCGGTACTCGCACAAAGCAATTATACAGATGGTCGCTCCTCAAAAGCCTTATTCTCCGTGCTAGTTGACAGCATTCACAGTAGTGTTCTTGGCTAGCGTGGGTATAGAGGTGGGGCGTCACACTGTTTATTTTCATAATACTAATTTTATATAATTTCCATTAACTATCTATTATTTCCTTTGTAAATCCAATATTCCATTTATTCGCTTATGTTCCATTTATAGTCAAGTATAACATATTTTCATTAATTGGTATTTCATTCAACCCATTAATTATTAACCTTAATTAGCATTTTTTAGCTTGCATTCTCGTTATTATTCCATAAATATGATTCCCAATTTTATTTCTTTCAGTAGTAATTACACAATCATATTAAATTAACAAATTTCAATTTTTTTTATTTATTCCAGATTTATTTACCAAAATCTTATTAAATTAAAAAAAATTAATTATCGAAATTCGTGGGTCGTTACACTCTCCACCACTCAAAACTTTTCGTCCTCGAAAAGGAAAAGAGAGGGAAAGAAAGAATTGAGTAAACAATACATCTTATTCAAAAGTATTAACTTTATAAACAAATAAATTTAAAAAATTAATTAATTTAAATAAAATATACCAATTTATAACCATTAAATCTTTTTATACTCAAATTAATAAAGTTTGGAAATCATTTTCAAAATATTTCTAAGTCCAAAATTTACGAAATTTTTTGGCAGTCTCCTTTATACGGAGAGGCTCGGGAGAAAATATAATATCAAATATAACAATATACAACATATATTTTCCAAAATAATATATATCCCAACATGGAAAAAACAATATAATAACGCTATAAATCGTAATCCCAAAACGTACCTATTTGTCGGGCAATTACGCTTAATTGTGAAACCAGAAGCAGTAGCAATTGCTTCCATGACCTGCGTTTCACTTATATAATCTAAAAGAGTTAATAATTATATAAAATGAAATGTTTAAAGTTTTTTCAACCATAAACAAACAAATCAATGCAAACAACCATCACATGCAACAAGCATACAACCATCATCTGAAGTCAATAAAATCAACCATCCATATATACATAGCAAACAAAACAAATAGTTGTTCGGGTTCAAAATCTTTAAATTGTACAGAATGGAAAATAAACTTATTAAGGGCACCATTTACTCAACAGTCCTAGATGAAACTAAATAGATTATTTATATATCTAAACAATTTTAAAGTATCCATGCCTAAACAACCATAAACCAAACAAATAACAATTCCAAACAATAGATCCAGTTCATTTTTATCAATTTCATTTCATAACATTTGTTGTTTGATTTCCTTTTCATTCATATAATGATTTATCTTTCTAATTTACATTTATTTCTTGCAAATTTTCATTTCCATCCATTGATTCAATGTTTATTTCACTTATTTACACTTATACTTACGTAAATTCATACCATATAAATTTTCTTTTTATTGCATTGCATTCATTCATTTCTCAATTTTACTTATTTTCATTCATTTATCCATAGCATTCTTGTTAAATTCAGTTACTTGGCATATCAATTTTATTTACTTAAGTTTAAAATCATCTACTCCCAACATTTACCTTGTATCATATTTTATTATAGTAACATCTCAATTGTAACTTAAGTTTATAACTCTATAACATCAATCCCTATTTATAAAAGCAATTTGTTGAACACTTTCATTACATAAATTTTCTAGTGTAATTTCCATTACATTTTCTAATTAAACATTACAACTTCTAATATTTGATAAGTTATATATATGCTTTAAGAATATAATTGAAAGTTATACAAGTTTTTCTCATTCCTTTTAAATTAATTTAATGTTCAAGAATCATATTCCTTGTTTTATAGGTTACAATTTCAACTTTCTTGGATTTCTTTTATAGCCTAGCATTTAATCTCTCATTTTCACTAAAGGTTCCGATTATAAATTAGTTACATTCCATTTCACTACAATAATTGAAAATATTGATTAATGAAACTTAAGAACTAAATACCGGGTTAAGTTTCAAATCATTTTAAAAAGAATAGATAAATGAATATACTTACCACTTATATATCCAATCATATTTAAAACAATCTAAAATGTATATTTGTTTATCAAAATAAATCTGTAGTAAAACTACTACAGTGGCCTTCCCACTTCGAAACTCGAAAACGAATGTCGATGATGCATGCACTCATCACCGAAATTATTGTCCAATGACAAGGAGGGGAGTACATAACTTATTTCTTTCCAAAGTTTCTTTAAAATAATTCTTCCAAATTATATTGAAAAATTCATATCGGAAAATACTTCTAAATAATATTATTATATATTCCAAAATCGTTCGAAAGAAATTTCCAAAACCCCGGAACTTAAGTTCTAAAGTTTCCAATTTACATTTATTTTATTTTCTTCAAATTTTGTTTTCAATCACTATTTATAAATTTCATTCCTAACAACCAATATATTACAACCAAATATAACCTTTATAAAAATTTATTTTATATATAGAAAATATAATAGGCAAAATTATTTCATTCACCTATATTCAAAACAATATTGTGTCGGTCTGTCCTATTAAGTGTTTAGAAATCCCTATCGATGTCATAGTGTCCTATGCACCAACCAAAATTTATAAATACAAAACAGAATAAATTAACACAATATCAAAAACTTTTTTTTAACACTAACAAATATGCTCTCTCATACACACACACACACACATGCTCAGCGACTCTTCATAGGGTATTACTACCCTATTAATAAAGAGTCAAACCCTACAAAACCAACGTTTATTGCAAAACCAAAGCACTGATAACAGATGTAACATCCCGCCTTTTTGTACGCTTTAAATCGACGATAAACCACACATGTCAGACTTGAACCATACAGAAGGGCGCATTGTTACGGGGTAAATAAGAAAAAGCAGAGAAAGAAAAAAAACAAAAAAGAATCTTGCAGCGGAATGATAAAATATAATAATCAAATAAACAGTTCATGAAGCTGTTTTATAAAATATTCGATTATACTTATACAATCCATATCAGAGTTACACATACCAGAGAACAATAAGTAATGCAGCGGAACAGTATGAGTGCGGTGGAATACTATAATAAATAATAATAAATCTTTGCCTTCGTCCTCTAGAATACGGTCTTCCAAATCCTGAAATGCTCAGGCTTACCCGAGCGAATTGAAAAGACCAAACACTCGATTCAGAAATAAAAGATGTTATGTAAGTTAAATCAACAGGAATAAATATGAGTGGAACGGCGTTAAAGATGTTTACGGGATTTGACATCTCCTATCCAGTGTCTAACATGAGTGCAGTAACTTAAGAGATGCTCGGATTCACATCTCCTAAGGATCCGTTAAACTATTTACTATATAGTAATATCCGCTATTATAATAGTGTCTATTAGTAAAATAAATTTACTTTAAAATATCGTTAAGGCTTTACATTTTCCTCCTTAACACATAAATAGTGCCAGTAGTCTATACAGTACCTGCATATCTCCTAATCGGGAGACTATGAGAATATACTCCATAGGTATTACACAAATCAAACTCGTAAAAGGCGCGCTATGGTAAGTGACACGTCACAACTAGGCAATGCCAGGGTAGATATACCAATTGATATCCGGACTGGTGGTGACGCATAACGCGCAACTACCGCCCATGTAACGTTCGCCTTTTCATATGCTTTGAATAGACGATAAACCACACACGTCAGACTTAAAGCATACAGAAGGGCGGATTGTTATGGGGTAAATAATAAAAATAAGGAAGAAATAAAATAAAGCAGAATCTTGCAGCGGAACGATAAAATGTAAATCAAATTATAGTTCATGAAGCTGTTTGAGAAAACATTTGATTATATTTATACAATACATATCAGAGTTGCACATACCAGTGAATAATAATCGATGTAGCGGAATGCGGTGTGTAGTGGAACGGTATAATATATAATAATAATGATGATGATGATGATGATGATGATGATGATGATGATGATAATAATAAGGAAATCTTCGTCTTCGTCCTCCAGAATAAAGTCTTCGATTCTTGAAATGCTCGGACTGACCCGAGCGAATTGAAAGGAAAAAACAATCGAGTCAGAACTAAAATATCTTATGTAAGTTAAATCAACGGAAATAAATATGAGTGTAATTGCATCGGGGATGTTTATGAGATTTGACATCTCGTATCCAGTGCCTAGCGTGAGCGCGGTAACTCAAGAGATGCTCGGGATTCACATCTCCTGAGGATCCGTTAAACTATTTACTATGTAGTATATTTCGCTACTATAATAATGTCTAATAGTAAAGTAAACTTGCTTTTTAATAGCGTTAAGGGGTTACCCATATAGCGCTTAACACAAATAATGCCAATAGTCTATACAGTACCGTAATACCTCCTGATCGGGAGGCTACCAAAGGATACTCCATAGGTACGACACAAATAGAAATTCGTACAAGGCGCGCTAGGGTAGGTGACACGGCACAACTAGGCAATGCCAGGGTAGATATACCAATTACGCTTCTGGGTCGGTGGTAACGCGTAACAGCTACTACCGCCCACCTCGAACAACACCCCCAAAATCAAAAATCAAAAGTGGCCACCGAATCAATCCAAAAGTCAAAGTATAATATCGAAGGGATGTCTCCGATCAAAGGTGATACATCAATTAACCCGTCAATCGCTCCTGTTTTAGCCACCTTATGCCAACTCACGGGAGTTTGGGTCCACGTATTTACCTCAAAGGAAATGCCGCCACCATCCTACTTCATTCTGGAATACCACCGCGTACACGGTTGTCAAAGTGGTTTTCGTAGTTGGTAGAGAGTATGACAACTTTCGATCCCGCTCTCTTCAACAACCAAGCGTTATTATAACACCACGGTCTTTTTCAAAATAGTTTATGCTTTAAAACCAAAATATAATATCCCTTTTCAAAACCATATAAATACGATATCATTTTCCTCTTTTAAAACAAAATCAATATGATATCATTTCAAATATATCCTTTTTCTAAAACCATACCACTTTAAAATTTATAATATCTCGAAACCATACATTTGAATTATAACTCTTCAAAACATAATACTTCGAAATCCATAGCTTTAAAACCATAATTTCCAAAACTTAAATGGTTTGGATATTCAAACTGTATATAAAATAAAATGGTTGGAATTTAAAATTATTTATAGAGTAAATAATTTCCACGACTTTATAATTTTATTCTCCTTAAATTAAGTCTAAATCCATAAATTTTAAATTCACTTTTAGTTTTCAATAAACCACTTCAGTTTCAGTATATTTCAAACTTTGTGTATTAAACAATTAGAAACTAAGGTTGGAAATTTCTATTCAAAAATTCAATGTCCTATTATTTAGTTTGAAATATTTGCATAATAAATCCATAATCATTTAAATAAAACTCAAATTACCTATATTAAATATTTCCTTCAATTTATTTATACTAGAAATATTCATTTAATTCATCTTGAATATAATTTCAGTTATTGTAATGACCCATAAATTTTTATTAATTAAAATTGTTAAATTGAAATTTTTTTGGTGTGGATTAGAATTCCACACATAAACTAATAGAATATTTTCCGAAAATGTGAATTTTGTCAATATAGTCAAACTTTGACTTTTAAAAGTTTAAAAGTTTAAAATTTTGAATTTTATCTTTTATTTTGAAACTAAATAAAATTTTAAGAATACTGCTTTCCATTTCGTTGAAATCTGATTTATAATGTGAAAGTTATGCCTTTTTAACTATTGTGTGTAATTTGCTGTATTTAACAAAAATGTTTACTTTAAATTATATAAATAATATTTTATTTGGTCATGGAATGTTCTAATTTATGTTTCTAGGGGTAAAATAACTTGTTTTGTATATATTTTGGTTTTAAAACACTTTTAAAAGTGTAACTGACATTTTCCAGTGTCCGTTGTATTTTGTTTAAAATTTCTACTTTTCCAACTTTAATTAAATTAAGAAATTCTTTATTTATTTTTATATTTTTCTTAAGAACTTATTTTGTTATAATTATAACTTTATTTTGTTTCTCAAAGATTTATTTTAAACCATTTTTAAGGAGAGTTATAATTTCCCAACTTAAGTGGATTATGTTTGCAATTTTCTTAAGCTAGTTTCAATAAATTACGCTATTTTCTTTATTTATCTTTCTATTTTCCTAAAATATAATTATTTATTTCCTTTTTCACTTTATTTCAGTTTGTTTTATTTTATTCACTAATTTTTATTTGTTTTAAAGTGTGGTATAAATTTTTCCAAAGCTAGTGGTTATGTGTAAATTTTTAAGCCTTGTTTCAATTAATTCTGATCTTTGCTTTATAAATTTGGGTAACATACAACATAAAAAAAAAAAATTAATTTCTGCGTTTCATTTTTTCTATATCCATCTTGTTATTTACTTGTATGGTGTGTATAAACTTTATTTATTTAGTGAAGGTTTCTTTTGTCCATATACATCTATATTTATTGGATAAGTAACAAATCAATTAAGATATGTTTTAAATATAGGCATACGTTTCTTAATTTATTTCTTGCCTTTATATATTTTTGCCACCTTTTAATCTTCTACCATATCTATTCATAAATCCATAGACGTGATTTTCTCCTTTTCAATCACGTACAAAGTTATCAAACTCCTCTTTTCATTTGTTTAAGATAAATATATACAAGACCTTTTCCCTACTTAAATTGTGCCTTTTTAAATTTCCTTGCCTTCTTATTTTCTAACTATTCCTAATCTTTAGCCATTCAAATCTTTTTAAACCTAGCCGCCTCTTATCATTCACGTGAAATAAAAAAAAGTTTCTCATTGTATCATTTGAGTGAGGAAGGAAAAAGTCTAGATCCATGGCTTCCTTCTCTATTCTTTTTCCACTTTTTTTTCTTCTCTTTTTCTTTTTGTTTTCTCCTCGCATAGCTCGGCCTCCACCACCACAACATCACCTCCTCCTCACTATTAGATCATGGCCAAGCCACTTGGTTGTTGAAAGCAAGGTTATGTTCTTTAATTCGTAATTGCATAGTCTAATCCATCTTTTGTTGTGTTGAATCTTATTCTTATGATTTGTGTATTTGTTATATACAAGATATGGATCTTGACTCTCGATCTACTCAAAAGTTTTGTCGTGCCTTGTCGTGTTTTGTGGAGTTTCAATTATGTATTGTGAATTTGATTCTAGCTTTTAAAAGGCGAGTTTTTATCACTCTAGACATATATGCTTATATTATTGTGAAATAATGACAAGTGAATCTGTATAAATTGATATGTCATTCATACATGCTTGTGATATGTTATATGATTTAAATGATATTTATATATTTGTTGCATCATCTAATATGTATTTATATGTTATACTATTCATTTTATATACTGTATCACTCACTGCAAGTTCCCTATCACTATGGGCTGAAATGATAGGCTGAAATGATTTTTATTGCATTTATTTACGTGGGATTGCGGGTTTGAAATGATAGAACCCAGATTTTTCTTTTTGAATTAAGGATTAAAATGATACATATCTGTATCACTTGACCTAGGTTAGAAAATTTTATACAGGCCCATGGATAAAAAATTTATTATAGTTTCCTAAAATTATTAAGTATTTTGAATTTATAAACATATGGAAATTTAAAAATAAATTGATTTAAAGATTTAGAATATAAAGAGATATTGTTTTTCTATAAGTTAAGATTTTATAAGTGATTTTGGTTTTTAATTGTAATGAAAAATATCTTTATTTGGTTTTAAATTTGTAATTTAAAGATTTGGAATATAATAAACAACTTAATAATGAAATTTGATTTAATGTGGAATTCTAAATCTAGCCTAGTAGTTGGAATGAATTTTATTCCATGAAGCGGGTATATTTGTATAAATAGGCTTACAGTGATTTTCTAAGTTAAGTTGTATAAGTTAATGTATAAAATGTAATTTATATATATGACTTAACTTGATGATTGGAAATTGGTTTCCAAATGGAGATTTTAAGTTAAGAAAATAAGGTATTTTAAATTCAAGAAATGTGTAAAGTCGTAATTAATGAGAGAACATGTGAAGTTTTAATTAATGCAAGAAACATGTAAAGTTTTAATTAATGAAAGAAATGTGTATGTTTAAATAAATGAAAGAAATGTATAAAGTCCTAATTAATGAGAGAACATACAAAGTTTCTAACTAATGCAAGAAACATGTAAAGTTTTAATTAATGAAAGAAAAGTGTAAGTTTTTAGTTAATGAAAGAAACGTGTAAAGTCATAACTAATGAGTGAACATGTAAAGTTTTTAACTAATGCAAGAAACATGTAAAGTTTTAATTAATAAAAGAAATGTGTAAGTTTTTAAATAAATGAAAGAAACATGTAAAGTCCTAATTAATGAGAGAATATGTAAAGTTTTTAATTAATGTAAAAACATGTAAAGTTTAATTGATGAAAGAAAAGTGTAAGTTATTAATTAATGAAAGAAACGTGTAAGTCTTAATTAATGAGAGAACATGTAAAGTTTTTAACTAATGCAAGAAACATGTAAAGTTTTAAATAATGAAAGAAACGTGTAAGTTTTTAATTAATGAAAGAAATGTGTAAAGTCCTAATTAATGAGAGAACATGTAAAGTTTTTAATTAATGTAAGAAACATGTGAAATTTTAATTAATGCAAGAGACATTTAAAGTTTAAATTATTGAAAGAAACATGTAAAGTTTTAATTAATGTAATACTGATTAAAATGATAAATGCTCTTCATTGAAAACATACGTGTGACATGTAAAGTTTTAATTAATGTAATATTTGTTAAAATGATAAATGCCCTTTACTGTAATAGAAATATAAATTAAAATATACATTTGATAATGTAAGTTTTAATTAGTGTAATATTGATTAAATGATAAATGCTCTTTACTCTAATAGAAATATAAATTAAAACGTACATTTGATTAAAATGATAAATGCTCCTTATTGTAATAAAGGTAAGTTAAAACGTACATTTGACATATAAGTTTTAATTAATGTAATGGTGTATTTTAAATTGATTAAAATGGTAAATGTTCCTTACTGTAATAATAAAATGTAAGTTGATAATGTACATTTGATATGTAAGTTTTAATTAATGTAAATGGCATATCTTAAGTGATTAAAATAATAAAGTTTCTTTATTGTAATAATAATGTAAGTTAATAAGATGCTTTTAACTTAACATAAGAATTTCAGCTTTAAATTAGATATTACGGTAACAAAGTTTATTTAACTATAAGGCTATGATAAATTGACCATGTTAAATTTGTAAGCACATAAATACTTTGATTATATAAAATGTTAAAGTGGAAAGTATTACATTCCAAAAATGCTATGATTCCTTAAGGTAATATTTCCAAAATGCTATGATAATTTAAAGGAATATTTCAAGTTTAATAAATTGAAATATATATTCAATGATTTGGAAATTTGGGTTCTATTTAAATGATATATTATTGAATTATTTTTGAAATGGAAATGATACCATTGTGATATGGTTTTGAAATGAGAATGATATTTTGATTTTGAAAGTATATACTATTTTGAAAGAAATTATAAGATTTTGAAATGGATATGCTAGTTTGGTTTGAAAGTATAAATGATTTTGAAATAAATATCCATGGGTTATAATAACGTTTGGTTGTTAAAGAGACCGGGATCGGAAGTTGTCATACTCTCTGCCAACTTCGAAAACTAATTTAACAACCGTGTACATGGTGGAGATTCTAAAATGAAGTAGGATGGTGGTGGCGTTTCCTTTAAGGTAAATACATGGACCCGACTCCCGTGAGTTGGCATAAGGTGGCTAAAACAGGAGCGATCGACGGGTTAATAAGGTAGCACCTTTGATCGGACACATCCCTTCGATATTATACTTTGACTTTTGGATTGATTCACTGGCCACTTTTGATTTTTATTTAGGGGTGTGGCTCGAGGTGGGCGGTAGCTGCGCGCTACGTGTTACCACCGACCCGGAAGCGTAATTGGTATATCTACCCTGGCATTTCCTACTTGTGCCATGTCACCTACCCTATCGCGCCTTCTACGAGTTTGGTTTTCTCCTGTAGCCCGTGTGGTATCCTCTGGTGGCTTCCCCATCAGGAGGGACTATGATATTGGATGGACTACTGGGACTATTACGTGTTAAGGGGAAGATTGGGTCACTCCTTAATGCTATTTAAAAGTAAGTTTATTTTACTATAGACATTACTATAATAGCGAAATATTACTAAATAGTAAATAGTTTAACGGATCCTTAGAGGATGGGAGGTCCCAAGCATACTTTAAGTTACTTGTACCTTATATTACAGTTCACTTGAGTTAGCTTACACTGTATAAGTATGTATGTCCTGACTCGAGTGTTTATGTTTTTATTTTACGCTCGGGTCAGACTGAGTGATACAGCATTAGAGACTGACCTTCGAAGTTGGAGCTTTTCTTGAAGATCCGGCTATCTATTTCACTTTCGGTTATCTAGTTGATTCCAGTTTTCCGGTTGGTTCCAGTGATGTATTATGATTCATACCCGGTTATCATGTTAAAACCTCCATTGTATCTTGTTATCTCTGTATCTTGTTCGACTCCGATGTATTTATATAGTCGCTTCATGAACTACTATTTCTTTACTTCCGCTGCATTTATTACTCTGTGTCTGTGATATGTGATTTATTTGTTTACTGTTTATGTTGTGTTTTGCCAAATTTATTTTACAATTCGGTATTTTGAGCAATTCAAGTCCGACATGTGCAGATGCGAATGGTTGAAAATATCGGATCGTTACATTTGGTATTAGAGCTTTGGCTCTAGGCATACTTAGCATATATGGTAAATTTATTTACAGAACTTTCATTTGAGTTGAATTTCTTCCCTTTTGACTTGGGTTTCTTTTGAGTTTTGGAACGTTCCTTGTCCCTCGCTATTCTTCTTCTTTTGATTCTGGAGTATCCCATAACTCCACTTCGAATGATCTTTATAATGAATTGACAGTCTTGTCAACATTCAGATGACTTGTAAAGGGTTGAAACTGTAACACCCTAACTTAAAATATCGGGTATGTAAAATTTTAGAAGTTTAAAATATACTATCTACACCATCTCTATGTTATTTATGCTTTTAAATAATACAAAAGGTATAAGTGTGTATACATTTATAAGTATAGGATAAGTGGCAAGACATGGTGAAGACAAGTGGCATAATATGGACCAAACACCTATCTTAAGATGAAATAGGATTATGACACATATATCACTTAGGCGTACACTTCTAGAACACCCTAAATGATTACTAAATAAAGTATGTGTCATGAAATAAAGCTTGCATAAAAAGATGAAGGACATGTGTCACAAGATTAAATAAGATAGTGACACATAACCCCATTAGGTGTCCATGTGTAGAAACATCTTAAGACACCTAAGTAGACATGTGTTAACATTGTAAAGCTTGTGCAAAGAGAAGTAGACAAGTGTCCAAAATTAAAATTACCAAACTAGCCTTGAAAATTACTATATAAAGGGTGGAAATGTTCACTTATGTTTCATACTTTCACAAAGCAAAAACAAAAGTAAGATAAAGTGAAAAAGCTTGGAGAAAAAGATTCAAGTCAAATACCCAAGTTTAAGGTGAGAAAAACTATTTAATTTCTAGTAGTCATGTTATTCTTGAAGAGATGATAGTTGTAAGTAAAAGTGGCTCGATTCTATCAAAAACGCAGCTTAGTAATTTGACCATAACTTTCACAATTCTTAATGAAATTTCGACTTCTTGTATGTTATGGAAAGCTTATTTCATGTGCTACAACTTTAATGTTTTGTGTTTTCTGTAATTTTGATGTTAGCTATGTCAAACTTGAATGTTTCTACTGTAATCCCGAGAGCAAAACCAATATTAGCTCTGTTCTTAAGGCTGAAACTAAATTGGCCATAACTTCTTCGTTTCTCAACCGATTTCGATAAATTTAGATGTTCCAAAAATCTTAGACTTTGTTCTAAAACTTTTATGTTTTGAGTTTTCCAAAATTTCGAAGCTATCTTGGCCAAAATTATAATTGTTTATCGCTATCCCGAGACTAAATGACAGAAGTTATGAAATTCAAATCTCAGAATTGTTTTATCCATAACTTTTACAATTCTTATTGGAATTCGTTAATTTTTAATGTACCGGAAATCTTAGAAACTAAGCTACAACTTTTGGTTTATTCATTTTGCCTGATTTCAATGTTTTCTATGCTAAAATTGCAATTGTTGATCGCTGTCCTACAAATGCATAAGTTCTGGCTAAGTGTAATGTTTTTACTAAAATAGTCATAACTTTTGAACCGTTGATCCAAATTCGATGATCTTGGTCATTTTGGAAAGCTAACGGAAAGGCCTATAACTTTCATTTGTTTCACTTTTTAAAATTCGGCAATCTATATATATGAATTTGAGGTGCAAGCTCGGGTTAAATTCCTGCCCGAAATGAACATGTTTGTTTCTAAGAAAATGCCTTACTTGTGAGATTTTTATCATCGATTTTATAAATAATTTGATGGATTTCTTTTCATGGTGGTTGAGTATAATAAGTAAATTACTTTAAAGAAGTATTTTTACACAGAAAAATTAATCGATGATGCGGTATAAGACCATAGATCTTGGGTGGTGCACTATTACTCTATGTGGTATCGAGCCAGTGGAGTACATCCCTATTTGATGACGGGATGCCGGCCGCAATCGAGGAGGCGGTATAAGACCATAGATCTTGGGTAGTGCACTATTACTCTATGTGGTATCGAGCCAGTGGAGTACATCCCTATTTGATGACGGGATGCCGGCCCCAATAGGATAAAATATCCTAGAGTATAAACCAATTTGAGGGAGTGGTATCAGAGCCTAGGTTTAAGGGGTGCTTTTAGAAATTATATAGTATTATAATTTAATTTATCGGAATAGGAGGTTTATACAATTCACTAACATCTTTATAACTATTTGCAGTCATAAGTTATGGCTAGTAACCAAACTAAGTAACCCCTTGGTAATAGAAAATTTAGTAGAAGGACGGATTAAACTTACTTTTGTGTGTAGAAATTGTATCCTTAATGTCGGAGGTAAGGATATGCTGGCAAACTTGATTATCTTTCCAATGAAACATTTTGATATCATCCTTGGGATTGATTGGCTTTCTCAACATAGAGCCATCATGGATTGTCATAATAGGACTATATGTTTCACGATTCGAGAACATGAAACCTTTGTGTATTCATGTGAGAAATCTGAAGATGCTTTTATATCTGGATATGTAGCATATCAATATTGGGGATAAGGGTCAATCGGTAGACCAAATCCCAATCGTAAGAGAATTTCAAGAAGTCTTTCAAGAAGTGCCAGGATTACCACCAAAAAGAGAAATTGATTTTAGTATCGATTTAATCCCTGGTACCACCCCTATTGCTAAAGCAGCTTATCGTATGTCTCCTACGGAGAATTAAGAGCTGAAGAGACAAATTAAGGAGATGGAGGATCAAAGATTTATTAGACCTAGTAAATCTCCTTGGGGAGCACCTGTGTTGTTTGTAAAGAAACATGACGGAACGTTACGCTTATGCGTAGATTACCGAGAACTTAATAAAGTAACAATTAAGAACAAATACCCATTACCTCGAATTGATGATCTATTTGATCAGCTCCAAGGAGCTGCAGTATTTTCAAAAATTGACTTGAGATCTGGGTATCATCAATTAAGAATAAAAGAAGAAGACATTCCAAAGATAGCTTTTCAAACACGGTATGGACACTACGAATTTTTGGTGATGCTTTTTTCCTTCCAATGCCCCAGTAATATTCATGGATTTAATGAATCGTGTGTTCCGTCCATATCTTGATCAATTCATAATTGTATTTATTGATGATATCCTAATTTATTCTAAGACAAAGGAAGAACACGAACGTCGTTTGTGTTTATGTCTCCAAACATTGAGAGATCATCAACTTTATGCAAAATTAAGTAAATGTGAATTTTGGTTGGAGGAAGTAAAATTTCTTGGGCACGTTGTTTCGAAGAATGGAATAGGAGTAGACCCATCAAAGGTTGAGGCGGTGTTGAAATGGAATCCTCCGACAACACCAACAGAAGTTCGAAGTTTTCTTGGATTAGCTGGTTACTACCGAAGATTTATTCAAGATTTTTCAAAGATAGCATCTCCATTAACCAAACTAACTCGTAAGGAAACTTAGTTTATTTGGGATGAAAAATGTAATATAGCATTTGAAACCTTAAAGAAAAGATTGACAGAGGCACCAATTCTGTCTTTGCCAAGAAGTGGAGTCCCATATAAAGTATATTCAGATGCATGTGGACAAGGATTAGGATGCGTATTAATGCAGGAGGACAAAGTTATTGCTTATGGATCTCGTCAACTAAAACCGCATGAAGTCAATTATCCAACCCATGACTTAGAATTAGCTGCAATTGTATTTGCTTTAAAATTTTGGAGGCATTATCTTTTTGGGGAACAATTTCATGTTTACTCAGACCACAAGAGTTTAAAATATTTGTTTTCCCAAAAAGAACTAAATATGAGACAAAGGAGATGGATGGAATTTCTAAAAGATTATGATTTTACATTGCATTATCATCCAGGAAAAGCAAATGTAGTTGCAGATGCGTTAAGCCGAAAACCCTATGGCATAGTAGCCAATCTGATGATAAGAGAATGGAAAGCTCTAGAGACCCTAGTAGAAATGAACATCTGCACAAGGAGGATTAGTGGAGAAATGAATGATAAGGTAGCACTTTCATGTAATGTTATTATTCAGCAAACTCTATAAAGTAAAATATTGCAAGCTCAAGGAAAAGACGAGGAGTTAAAGGAATTATTCATAAAAATGAAGGACAAGGAACCTACATATTGGAACATTGGTAAAGATGGAGGTTACAGACTCAGAAATCGACTTTGTGTTCCAAGTCAACCTCAATTGAAAAATGAAATTCTAAGTGAAGCACATTGCTCAAGGTTTACAGTGCATCCAGGAAGCACAAAAATGTATAAGGATCTTAAGCGTCAGTTTTGGTGGCATGGAATGAAGAAAGATGTCGCTGAATTTGTGGCAAAATGTTTTACATGCCAACAAATTAAAACCGAGCAGCAACGACCGGCAGGACTTCTATAACCGCTTCCTATCGCTGAATGGAAATGGGAGCATATAACTATGGATTTTATTATGGGATTACCAATGACAAGACAAGGTCATGACGCCATATGGGTAGTAGTGGATCGCCTAACAAAATCAGCCCATTTTATACCTTACAATATGAATTGAGTAGACTTTATTTGAAAGAAATTGTTCGACTACATGGCATACCAGTTACCATTGTTTCAGATAGAGACTCTCGATTCACTTCAAAATTTTGGAGAAGTCTACAAAATGCATTAGGAACATCATTAAAACTAAGTACGGCCTTTCATCCACAAACAAATGGACAAACTGAAAGAGTAAACCGAATAATAGAAGATATGCTAAGATCTTGTATAATGGAATTTGAAATAACATGGGAGACTCATATACCATTAATAGAATTTGCATATAACAATAGTTATCATGCAAGTATCGGTATGGCCCCATATGAAGCTTTGTATGGAAGACCTTGTCGTTCTCCAGTATGTTGGGCGGAAGTTGGAGATCGTGAGCTTTTGGGTCCAGATCTAGTAAAAGAAACGACAGAGAAAATTTCTATCATAAAGGAAAGATTGCAAGCAGCGCAATGTAGGCAAAAGAGTTATGCAGATCACAGAAGAAAAGATTTGGAGTTCGAAGTCGGGGATCAAGTTCTCCTTAAGGTTTCTCCAATACGAGGGGTAATGCGATTTGGGAAGAAGATGGCAAAGTTATCACCAAGATTTATTGGACCACTTCGTATTTCCAAGAGAATTGGCAAAGTTGCATATCAACTTGATTTACTTGAGAAATTATCAGATATTCATAATATATTTCATGTATCAATTCTACGAAAGTATACTTCTGATCCATCTCATGTGATAGATTTAAGCGGCATTGAAGTTAAAAAGGGGACTAAGTACATTGAAAGACTTGTTTGAATTCTTGACAGAAAAGTTAAGAAATTAAGAACAAAAGATATTTCCTTGGTGAAAGTTCAATGGAACTATCATAACGAAGACGAAGCATCATGGGAGGTGGAGTCAAAAATTCGTAAAGATTATCCAGAATTGTTTGAAACCTAGATTTCGAGGACGAAATCTTTTTCTAAGGGTGGTAGATTGTAACACCCTAATTTAAAATATCGGGTATGTAAAATTTTAGAAGTTTAAAATATACTATCTACACCATCTCTATTTTATTTATTTTTTAAAAAATACAAAAGGTATAAGTGTGTATACATTTATAAGTATAGGATAAGTGGCATGACATGGTGAAGACAAATGGCATAATATGGACCATACACCTATCTTAAGATGAAATAGGATTATGACACATATATCACTTAGGTGTACACTTCTAGAACACCCTAAATGATTACTAAATAAAGTATGTGTCATGAAATAAAGCTTGCATAAAAAGATGAAGGACATGTGTCACAAGATTAAATAAGATAGTGACACATAACCCCATTAGGTGTCCATGTGTAGAAACATCTTAAGACACCTAAGTAGACATGTGTTAACATTGTAAAGCTTGTGCAAAGAGAAGTAGACAAGTGTCCAAAATTAAAATTACCAAACTAGCCTTGAAAATTACTATATAAAGGGTGGAAATGTTCACTTATGTTTCATACTTTCACAAAGCAAAAACAAAAGTAAGATAAAGTGAAAAATCTTGGAGAAAGCTTGGAGAAAAATATTCAAGTCAAATACCCAAGTTTAAGGTGAGAAAAACTATTTAATTTCTAGTAGTCATGTTATTCTTGAAGAGATGATAGTTGTAAGTAAAAGTGGCTCGGATCTATCAAAAACGCAGCTTAGTAATTTGACCATGACTTTCACAATTCTTAATGAAATTTCGACTTCTTGGATGTTATGAAAAGCTTGTTTCATGTGCTACAACTTTGATGTTTTGTGTTTTCTGTAATTTGGATGTTAGCTATGTCAAACTTGAATGTTTCTACTGTAATCCCGAGAGCAAAACCAATATTAGCTCTGTGCTTAAGGCTGAAACTAAATTGGCCATAACTTCTTCGTTCCTCAACCGATTTCGATAAATTTAGATGTTCCAGAAATCTTAGACTTTGTTCTAAAACTTTTATGTTTTGAGTTTTCCAAAATTTCGAAGCTATCTTGGCCAAAATTATAATTGTTTATCGCTGTCCCGAGACTAAATGACAGAAGTTATGAAATTCAAATCTCAGAATTGTTTTATCCATAACTTTTACAATTCTTATCGGAATTCGTTAATTTTTAATGTTCCGAAAAGATTAGAAACTAAGATACAACTTTTGCTTTATTCATTTTGCCTGATTTCAACGTTTTCTATGCTAAAATTGCAATTGTTGATCGCTGTCCTGCAAATGCATAAGTTCAGGCAAAGTTTAATGTTTTTACTAAAATAGTCATAACTTTTGACCCGTTGATCCAAATTCAATGATCTTGATCATTCTAGAAAGCTAACGGAAATTCCTATAACTTTCATTTGTTTCACTTTTTAAAATTCGGCCATCTATATATATGAATTTGAGGTGTAAGCTTGGGTTAAATTCCTGCCCGAAATGAACGTGTTTGTTTTAAAGAAAATGCCTTACTTGTGAGATTTTTATAATCGATTTGATAAACAATTTGATGGATTTCTTTTCATGGTGGTTGAGTATAATAAGTAAATTACTTTAAAGAAGTATTTTTACACAGAAAAATTAATCGATGATGCGGTATAAAACCATAGATCTTGGGTGGTGCACTATTACTCTATGTGGTATCGAGCCAGTGGAGTACATCCCTATTTGATGACGGGATGCTGGCCGCAATCGAGGAGGCGGTATAAGACCATAGATCTTGGGTAGTGCACTATTACTCTATGTGGTATCGAGCCAGTGGAGTACATCCCTATTTGATGACGGGATGCCGGCCGCAATAGGATAAAATATCCTAGAGTAAAAACCAATTTGAGGGAGTGGTTTAAATTAAAAAAAAAATCTTGACTTTAGTCAGATGAAGTTCATATATTTGAAGTTTACCTCGAATAGTGTTTTTGATCTGAATTATTAAAACTTAAGAAGTAGTGATTTGGAATGAAATGATGATATAAAAATTATGATTTTTATAACCCTTCATGACATGAATTGAAAACTATAGATTAAATAGCTATCTCACCGGGTCAGTGTTGCTCATGATGCTACACATAAACATTTCAGGTTTAGATGGTTGGTTGTTCAACTCAAGATGACTGATGAATACCATGACTATGAAGTGAAGACTTTTATTTAAGTTTAACAACTTTCATATGTATAATTATGTTGAATCTCATGAGCCTATGTAACTGTGTAATTATGATGATGTGATTGTATAATAACTCCTCCGCTTGAAATCATGTAATCTGAATGATTTTATGTTCCGATATATTTTATTTAAGTTGTGATACTATTCTATTAAGCACCGTAGTTTCTAGGTAACATCTTTGCCTCTGTGTAAGCTCCCAAAGTGGGGTGTTACAGAAACTCCTTTGCAATTAGCATTGATTCACCGGAGATTTATATGTATCCTCGGTTTAGATGCTAGTACCTCTTGTTATTTCGAATTCTATTTCTTAAGATCGAATGTAGAATTACCTCGGAATTCCACATTGGTCTAATTCTTGAAGTCATGGTTGACCCGGTCAAGGTTGCCCGCGATTTGTGTAAGCTTATCCATTCCTTATTCTGTCAGTTTAATCATCTTATTTTTTGTTTCCAACTTATCTTCGAATCGGAATTCTCTTGATTTGAGTCAATCAAATTTGAATCCTTATACTTGCTTTGTAAACCTATATTTAAAATGTTTTATATATTGTGTTGTTTGAGTTGTTGATGCTGATTTGGGTTTCCGATCGATTCGTCTGATCAACGCTATCGATAGGATTTTCAAAAAACTTGAACAGAGCAAACTGACACCATATTGATTTCAAAATTTAGTAAATGATAAATTTTGTATAATTATATTATGTATGAGTTTGATTTTCTGAATTCTGATAATTAATTGAATAGGTTATTAAGAAATAATATTTGACTTTATATATATCTTGTAACCATTGGCTTTGTCTCCTATATAAATAACAAAACTATAAAACATAGTTATATATTAATTTGGAAATTAAAATGAATCTAAATCAAGAATTTGAGAATTTAATTTCCGATGGTTTCAAACTTGGGTTTTAATGTTTTAAAAAATATATCATTTAAAGTGTTTTCCCAATGGAGATTGTTTTCAAAGAATTTTTAATGTTTAAATCAGTGCTTGTGACGATCCGACTTTTTGACGCTCGAAAACCGACATCAATACGTCCACTGTATCAACTGCTAAGCAATCGAAGGCCGGAAAACCGTACCGTTAGGGTTAAATAAGAAGAAAGAGGTAGAAGAAGAGAGAAAAAGATAGAACAGAACAGAAACAACAGAACATTATCTGAATCTCACAATCGCAGCGGAACAACGTATAACAGATAAATGAATAATCTTTAAAACAAAAGAACTATATCAGTTATTACATTACATCATATTACATTACATTTCATCATCAGAGTGTACAACAACAAACAACAACAAACAGCGGAAAGGAAATACTATATACTAGTAATACGCCATGCCATCCAACTTGCCTCCAGCAACTCCTGAATTCCAGAATATCCTCATAACCATTACTCTTGACCGCCCGTGTGGAAATTTGTGGGCACCCAGAGTTTAGGAAGGAAAACAATAAACTCCGAGTCAGTCATGTGACTGGTGTGAGAACTAAAACAGTTTATCTTTAAAACAAAGAACAGGATAATTTTAAAATAGATTTGCAATGCTTTTTAGAAAATGAGACTACCATAAGGCCTCCCGCACACACACACAATGCCAACGCAGAATCGGAGGAGATTTCTCCTTATGATAGTCAAAGATGCTTGATACGCATTAGAAATAAACATTTGATATTATTACTAGTGCATGGTGTAGGAAAAATTATTTCGAAAGTAAAGATATAAATCTTAGCCAACATACGACCATTATCGTATGCCTACTATAACTACCATGTTCAATAGCAGGTTACCGCCACATTCCATGGCAGGTTATACAACTAAAACCGTACAAGATCGTATTGTTTCTTTGGATTTCCAACAAATGGTCAGGCCAAGGAACTTCCCATTGCCACATAGGTACGCCTCTGGAAAGACGACCCGAGAACCAAACCGGATCTCTGCCAACACAAGGCCGGGTTACCCCTAACTGGGTAACTACTGACACGAATATGTCGTCCCCCGATCGTAACCGATCTATCCGAGGATCCTCAATTTTCAACAACCAAAAAGCAATAAATTTGCAGCAACAACATAGGTTAAGTATCTGGGCTCCATACCATGATACCACCTCTATCCAGAAGGAATGACATACACTAAAGGGGCGCTACCCTCTAATAACCTTGCTGCATCCTTCCTATTTTGACCATTTCCGAGGTGTGAGGTCCGACGAAGTCTCGTCCACAAAGCCATGCTTTATCCAAAAGCTGTGCTTTGGGTCAATAAATGATGAAAGTAATGATCACCAAGATAAATGATCAAACAAATGATCATATCACAAATGATCAAACAATGATCATCCCACAGCAACACTCAGCATGCCACACTACCAAATTGGGAGTATATCACTAATAACCTTCAACTACATAACCTCTGAGCTCGTACTCTCAGAGAAGGGTGTTTAGCTAAGAGAATAAATTTTCCGCCACCAACAGAAATATATTTGAAAGTAATCAGCTTTATATCTCAACTTGTAATGTCAGACATACAATCCATACAAGTCTGTTCCGGGCTCGAACAGGACCAAAGGCACTTACAAAGAAGTCCTTGAGTTCCGGATAATTTCTAATCACGTCTGGACTTCCCGTCACTAAGGGTGATAAAACCTCTATATCAGAGATCAGCCGATGCAGAGTAACTCATAGGTAATCCTTCCGTTTTCAAAAATATCCAGTCTTCAACACCGGTCATCAAATGCAATCCATTACGACGTATCACATATTCGGAATGGGTTATACGACCTCAAAATCCTTTCCCGGCTAACCCGAATAGTGAGCGCTTATTCAAAAATAAGTGTGGCATTCAAATTCAAGCAATCACAACAAATACCTATTTAAAGGTAAATATTTATAGTCGGTTATTTAACTATCAATAGGCGTGTTCAACATCACCAGATTCCAAATAATTTCCCAAATTATTTACTTTCCAAAATATCTTTACAAGATATATATTTTTCACACTTCAATATTTGAAAACAAATTTTCAAATCACTTTTCACCTTTACCACTTTTGTAAACAAATTTCAACTCATTTCGCTATACAGGATTACTTTCATTTCAACATGGTTCATTTAAACCAATTAAATAAATCCTTAAAGATTTACTTTATATTTACGTTCCAAATCCGTAAATTTATTTCCCACACTTCAAAAATAAATCAACGTTTATTTTTAAACAAATTCTCCTTTTCATTTATAAATTCCATAGTGAATTTTCATTTCCAAAATATCTATGAATATACGATTTTCTAATCGACTTCTAATATTCATTTTCAATTTATCTTTAAAAGATAAAATCTCAAAACATTCACTTCATATTGGAAAACATTTCCATACTTATTTAATAATAAGTAATTCACAAACCCATTTATTTTCAACACTTGGAAAATATCCAATATACTTAAATCGAAATTAAGTATATATTTCATTCTTTAAGAAATCATTTCTTAAACACATTTATTTGCGCCAAAACGAATGTTGCGTAAAACATCGTTACGACGACCCAAAATCACTAGTATAGGAATTCAAAATTAAAATAGATATATAAATCCCAATACTATATAAATCTTTTCCTTTCGGAAACCATTTACTATAACAACAGGGTTATAGTCCACCATTTCCTTATTTCTCGAAAACGTCTGTTTCAACAATGAATGTTGAAACTATGTATTCGATTCATAATACATTTTAAAACATCGTTAAAACGATTAACTTCATTTTATAATATTCATTTTCCCAAGCATATCCATTTTATTTGATAATATATTCACTGTCCAAAATCGTGAATATACTTCCTTAACCAATTTCAACTTTCAATTTATCAAATTCCATGGATTTCGAATTTATAAACAATGTCTATAAATTCCATTTCTGTTTATAAGCTTCGATTTATAAATCTCCTTTATAAATTCAATTCAATTTATATAACTCCATTATATACCAAAAGTCCATATTATAAGTTAAATGCTTATAATCCATTTACTTACAAAATCGTTCTTTTAAAACTTCACAAGTTATAAATCCTATTACTTATAAGATTTCATTTATGACCCTATTTTCAACATTAATAGAACTCCTTTTAAAATTCTATTATTTCGATTTATAAAATATATATTTTATAAATCTCAACTATAAACCATTTTTGCTTCATCAAAGATTTCACTTTAAATGCAAAAATTCGATTTATAAGTTAATTCCTTAAAATCTTTTGTCTTACAACATCTATTCATTTTATAACTTCACAATTCATAAATCTATTAATTTTCATTCACTTATGAATCCATTTATACTTCATTTTTAACACTTATAAAAACTCATTTTATAATTCCAATATTTTTAATTTTAAAATATCAAATTTGTACATCTTTCATATAACCCGTTTTAAAATAATTCAAAAATCCCAATTTAACTATTTTATAAATTTATTAACTACTTATCTCAAAAATCACCTTTTGGTTATATTTCACAAAAATCTTAATCTTTATAACATAAAAATTTATAACGTTTTAATTATTTAAAATGAATCAATTCAAAAATTTAATAAAACGTGTACTTTGAAAAATCACTCTAAAATTCTTTTAAAAACCAAAGTCATTATTTTAAAATTTCAAAAATGAATCTAATGATGCAACAGCACCAAATAGTCAATCACGACATCCAAATATCATATATCGATATGATAATCAACAAATATCACAGTATCTGTATATAAATCAATACAGTTGAGGAATCCAGTTGGATCCCTCCAACCTGTTTCCCTGCATCCAAAGATGTTAGCACAATACCAATTCCGTTACAGTACGGAATTATCGCGGTATATGGGATTTATAAAAATATTATCCGCTTAATAGACGGCGCAATAGGGTCTCATTCGCTATATAATGCAGGAAAATCAACTCCAAGTACATAAATAATACCAATTTCACTATACGATGAAATATTCGCGGCATATATTTTTAATAAATAACATCTGCTTACTGACGGTGTATAATATCTATTTTAACAATCAATAGATAACAATCATCATCCATGCATACATCAACAATTTTAAATCTAACTATTTAAAATTTAAATCGAAACTGTTCGATTGAGTGAGAAGTTCTCACCTTGAATTTCCGATAGCAATTTGTAGCGTTTTATCTCGAATAAAATTAAACGGACGTTTAATTTTACCCAAATTTTTCGCTAACTCCAAACGACTTCAATCCAATTTCGTCCAAAACGGACCTCGTATGAACAAGTTATAGCATTTTTAATATCATACGAATTTATATATAAATTAATTTACAATTTTTTTATACCCTAATACATCTCGGCCGTCCAAAATTTCTTCAGGAGATCAAGGCCGTTCGGCCCCCCACCCCTTCTCTTCTTCCCTTCCAGTGAAAAACACGGCCAGTTAAACCCATAGCTGCCATAGCATTTCGAATTATCGCGACAAATACAAACACCTCTTCAACGATCAACCACCCTCATCACGCAGCCCACCTTTGCCTCAACCCACAGCCGCGATTAGGGTGAACTCGGTCGCCACCTTGCATCGTAACACGTGCACGAACTTCTGACCATTGCATCGAGATTCATGTTGATCCGTAGTCCAAAACGCCATCATTGCCATATGGATTCGAAGAGCTCGGCTAGCTCTACAAGTTTTTAGTTGAGAGCTTTCGACAATTGTTGATGGATTTTGAGATATTAAAGGGATAAGTTTCGTTTATTTATGGCCGTCGATTACAAACTGGCGGCTAGAGTTTTCAATGAGGGTTTGCCAAAAAAAATAGAATAAAGGTCCCTTTATAGACAACCGACGAACACTATTCATCTCCAATCTTTCGAACTCCAAATCTCGCACGGTGACCGACGTTTCTAGGGTTTACCCCGCTTTTCGGACACAATGGAATAGGTTTCGGAAGCTAATTCGATTAGCTGTGCGAGTTACAGCAATAAACGATCGATTTAAATTAAACCGATTTAAACTAATTTCTAGGCGTTTTTGCTTGCCTCGGACAAACGGTAAATCCGATTGACACGAAATTTGAAACCTTACAATAATATCACGTTACGGATCCAATGAAACTAGTTTCGTCGAAATCCGAGACTGTTGAAAAATGACTATTTTAACTCGCCAAATTAATATTAAAACAATTTTGATGCGTTTCGAGCTGCCACGGTCAAACGAAAACTCTGATTGCTATGAAAATTGAAATCCGATAATAACAAACTATTACGGATCCAATGGAACTAGTTTCGTCCAATTCTGAGACTGTTTGAAAATTGACTAATTTCACTAGTCGATTAAATATTAAAATATTAAATTTTCACAAATAAACTCTAAATTCAATTTTAAAAGTTCTATAACATCACTCTAACTCCAACACGATAAAATAAAATTTTACAAATCATTTTCAATCATATTTAACCCAATTTTCAATTATTTCTGAAATTTAACATATTAAATTATTGATTTAATTATCCAATTAAATCCAATTATTCGAAATAAAATTTATTCGACTTATAAATTTCACTTGTTAATATTTAAAATCAAATAAATATTCAAATTTTAATTAACTAAAATTCTGGGTCGTTACAGACTTTCCCCTTTAAAAGAATTTTGTCCTAGAAATTACCAAGTAAGAAAAGTTACAGAATCTATTAACTTTCCATAAATCCATAGTTAAACTTGTTACTATAACTTTACTAAGTTTTCAAATCATACTTAGTTATTTTTTCAAAATCAACTACTATTGTTTAACTTTCAACTTCAAATCAAAGTTATAGTTTTCAAAATTTTCCAAATTTTTCTCAAAAATATTCTAACGCCTTAAATTTTCGAAAAAAATCGCCATAGTCTCCTTTGCGCGGTTCGATCCAAAAAAAATGATACTATATATATCACAAATATACATCTCATCAAGTGATGAGGCATCCCGCAGGGAAAAAAGTGTAAAAGTACGATATTTAATCCGAGATATGTACCTTATTTATTATTAGCGAGCGTATACGACTAATATAGCGCGAAAGCGAGCTCCAAATGCGAAGCAAGCGCAATCCGCACCTACTAAACACTCAACAACAACATGAGAAACATGCATATATGAAAATAATATCAATATACATCATATAGCAACATAACAACTACAACAACTACATACGCCAAAATAGCAATGCATTCAAAACAACAAATGCAACTACCAAATCAATATGAATTCACTTCTCATTAATATTCGTTGAATTGGTTTTCCAATTGATTCATTAACATTGGACTTTAATTAACATTCATTCATTCGTTTCCAATTAATATACATTAACAAATTTACATTAATTCACTTTTCATTTAAATTAAATCCATTTCTATTCAAATTTACATATTATCCATTTGAATTCAATTATATAGCTTCCAATTTTTGCTAATTCAATTTCATTTACACTTAATGAATTTATATATAACCAATTATCAGCCATATAACAACCAATGTACATTCAACATAACCAAATTCCTAAATTTACATTAGATTTGGTTCAACACATTTAATTTCAATTGGTTGATATCAAATTGACTTGCATTCAATTTATTCAATTTCCAATTATTTTAGCTTCCAACTTCTATCAATTCAATTTCTTTAGCTTCCAATTGGTTTAGTATTAAATTGGCTTCCATCCAATTATTCAATTAGCTTTAAATGAATTAACACTTATATTCATTGTTTCATATCAATTATTTGCATTCAGTTGATTTACATTTAATTCATTCATTCATTCAACACAACCAAATTCAAATTTTCCAAACAACTTTCATTTAAAATAATCTGGCAGCAATTCCTCTTTTGGAAACCCGAAAATGAACACCAATAATGCCGCGGTAATCATCGGAATGATTTTCCAGCGACCGAAAAGAGTTTAGAGCTTTTATCTTTCCAAAACAATTTTCCAAAATATTTAATCCTTTCAAAACACTTCTCTAGAATTTTGTTTTAGATTACAAATGTTTTCTTATATAATTTCACTTCTTATATATGAGATTATTTCATAATTGTAAATTATTTAAATTATAATTCATTTGCTTATACAATGATTCTTTTACAACTGTTGTTTTAATTTAGCTTATTCAAACAACTTTGATTGTCTTATATATATTTATATTTTCAAACATTCAAACAATCAAGTCATATACTTTAATAATTCTGAAAATTATTCCTTTGTATATAAAATATAATCAAGGTAAAATTATTTCATTCACCCAGTTTAAAACAATATCGTGTCGATTTGTTCTGTATAAGTGTTTATAGATCCCTATCGATAGAGTTGTACCGACAATACCGACTAGAATCCATATACCACCCAACAAACCAATCATCACAATATAAAACAATTTTTTTATTCACTAACAAATACGCACTCGTATCTATTATTACACTCACACTCATTCTAGAGTACTACTGACTCTATCTCTAATGAGTAACACCTAACAGATCCATGGTTGTCGCTTAACCATATGCTCTGATACCAAATGTGACGATCCGACTTTTCGACGCTCGAAAACCGACATCAATACGTCCACTGTATCAACTGCCAAGCAATTGAAGGCCGGAAAACCATACCGTTAGGGTTAAAGAAGAAGAAAGAGGTAGAAGAAGAGAGAAAAATATAGAACAGAACAGAAACAACAGAACAATATCCGAATCTCACAATCGCAGCGGAACAACATATAACAGATAAATGAATAATCTTTAAAACAAAAGAACTATATCAGTTATTACATTACATCATATTACATTACATTTCATCATCAGAGTGTACAACAACAAACAACAACAAACAGCGGAAAGGAAATACTATATACTAGTAATACGCCATGCCATCCAGCTTGCCTCCAGCAACTCCTGAATTCCAGAATATCCTAATAACCCTTACTCTTGACTGCCCGTGTGGAAATTTGTGGGCACCCAGAGTTTAGGAAGGAAAACAATAAACTCCGAGTCAGTCATGTGACTAGTGTGAGAACTAAAATAGTTTATCTTTAAAATAAAGAAAACGATAATTTTAAAATAGATTCGCAATGCATTTTAGAAAATGAGACTACCATAAGGCCTCCCACACACACACACAATGCAAACGCAGAATCGGAGGAGATTTCTCCTTATGATAGTCAAAGATGCTTGATACGCATTAAAAAGTAACATTTGATATTATTACTAGTGCGTAGTGTAGAAAAAATTATTTCGAAATTAAAAATATAAATCTTAGCCAACATACGACCATTATCGTATGCCTACTATAGCTATCATGTTCAATAGCAGGTTACCGCCACATTCCATTGCAGGTTATACAACTAAAACCATACAAGATCGTATTGTTTCTTTGGATTTCCAACAAATGGTCAGCCCAAGGAACTTCCCATTGCCACATAGGTACGCCTCTGGAAAGATGACCCGAGAACCAAACCGGATCTCTGCCAACACAAGGCCGGGTTACCCCTAACTGGGTAACTACTGACACGAATATGTCATCCCCTGATCGTAACTGATCTATCCGAGGATCCTTGATTTCCAACAACCACAAAGCAATAAATTTGCAGCAACAACATAGGTTAAGTATCTGGGCTCCATACCATGATACCACCTCTATCCAGAAGGAATGACATACACTAAAGGGGCGCTACCCCCTAATAACCTGGCTGCATCCTTCCTGTTTTGACCATTTCCGGGGTGTGAGGTTCGACGAAGTCTCGTCCACAAAGCCACGCTTTATACAAAAGCTGTGCTTTGGGTCAACAAATGATGAAAGTAATGATCACCAAGATAAATTGTAACGACCCGTTAAGTTCGACCATTTAAAATTGTTTGTTTAATAGGATTTTGTAATTTATTTTAGTTGAAAGAATAAAGGTGGTAGATAAGTATTAAAATGAAGGCTAGAATAAATTATATAGAAGTGACTTAGAAACCTATTTAAAGACATTTGAATAAAATTCAAATGAATTAAGTAGAGAAAGAAAGAAAAATTCTTACCTGTACATAAAATTTAATATGGGAATATTAAACCAATTTAATGCAATAAAAGATTGTGAACGATAAATTGAATAGATTAAGAAACCCTGTTATTGCAAGTCAATAAATTTGTAAACCCTAATGAACATCTCAAAATTTATAAATTTATTGAAATTTAAGACATAGCATAAGCGTAGAACTATAGGTATGATGACAAACTTTTATAAATTGTCTAATTAAGGGTCAGCAAATTTATTTGGAAATCAAACTCAATTAAGGGTAAGTAATTATGATGGATTGATGGCATAAACGTTACTAATTTTTATCATAGTAACGGAAGTGCAGATGGAAGGCAACTGTAGAAATTTAAGTACGTATTAACAATTGAAAGGGACTGTCGATTGAGTGGAGTACTTTAGGTTGTCTTACTAAATTTAGAATTTAACATAAGACAAATAGAAATAAATCAATAAACGTATAGATTTTAAGTTTATTATGATGAATTATTTTAGTGATATGACTTAGAATAAATGAAATAATTTGGGTTAATTGGTATTTAATGGAATTAAAGGTTGCAATATTCATAGGTAAGGATTTAGATGAAATAGATTGATGTATGAAAAATTTAATTTGATAAATGGCAATTAATTCCTTTAATTTGTGCAATTAATGTATGTTTAATTGATAACGATAAAAAGTTGATTTTTTTTCAGTGTAACCAACGTAAAATATTATCATAGCATGATACTTGGTTTGAATAGAAGGATTTGATTTAATGTGAAAATTTTTGTTCTAAGTATTGAATAAAATTGGGAATCAATTTTTTTTTTATGATAATAACGTTAGTATTGGTTAATAAATAGATTTCAATGCAGTAACCAAATAAATGGAATAAGATGAGTATATATTGCATAGAAATGAAATGATAAATTATTGATGTAATGGAAGATATAACCATGTCAATTATGCATATAAGGTAATAAGGTAATGAAACCGAGGTAAATTAATTAATTGAGACTTTAAGTAAAATTAACGTGTGGAATTGACCAAGGTTTAATAAAATGAGAATTTGATTGGTTATATTTATTGGTTGAGAAATGTAAATGTGTATTTGGGGAATAAATTTAGTCAGACTTAAGTATTGAATTTAATTAATTAATATATATGATAAATGATGATTAAATAAAAACCCAATACTCTATATATATGTATAATATTTGAGTGAAAATAATAATACACTTATAAATGTGGAATTAAGAGTTTACAACAACTATTTTAAGTAAAGAAATTGTTCATTCAAGTAAATTTGAAACATCGCAATAGGTGTAGATTAAGTGTTGCGTTAAATAAATTATAAAGGAATAAATTTATAGAAACGTAGGAACGGAAGAATGAACATTATAGTAACGTAAAACGTATTGTAGGATAATAATTAAGTATAGGCTTGTAAATTAGATGTATGACAATAAATTTTGTACGTAAATCTTTCTATTAGTTGATAAGTCTTATTTTGATCAATTTAAAGGAATACACTAAATTTTGTAGTTAGTACGGAATATTGATGAGTGAATGAATAAGATGAAACAAAGGTGGAATGTATTAGTTGAGGTTTTAAGTTATTTATGTGATAAGTTACCAAAATTACAATTTTATCTAAATACAGTAATTTATGCAAACAAAAGATGAACATTTTGAAATATTACCACAGTGATATATAAAAGAAACGTTAACTATGTAGTTGGAGAATAATTGATATATTTTGAGTTGGATAATAGAAATCAAGTTATTTATATAATTAGATTTAAGATGAGAGTATAAGTATATGATTAAATAATTGGGTTTTGCGAATAAAATTTATAATTCCCAAATAATAAGAAAACGCAGAGGTTAACACTGCGAAATTTATATACTTATAAATTTTAATTCACATCCAAGCTTGCTAAATTATTGGGAATTGATTGGATTATATAAGTAATGAAATTTGGCCAATATTTAAAGTTGAAAGAAAATTTGGATTTTATGATTTATTTTAATTTATTTAATAAATATTAAAAATAGCCATTTTTGTCACGGACTCGGATTTCGACGAAACTAGTTTCATCGGATCCGTAACGGTGAATTATAATAATGTTTCAAGTTTCGTTGCGATCGGACTTGTCGTTTGATCGTACGGACTCGAAACGCCTTGAAATTTACGCATTTTTAAATCAATTTGAAATTTTTATTTTTTTAGCATAACTTCTTCATACGATCGAATTTGGTCGCGAAACTTTTTCCATCGCGTTCAGAATATTTTGAAACACCTATTTGGATATATAGTTTTAACAAATTCGACTCCGGAGGCAGAACGGGCTTTTTGGGCCAACTATCGTTTAGCACGTTCGTTATCCGTACCCACCTAGCCTTCTTTTATCTGTCTATATATTTGCGATTATAAACCCTAGCCACTCCTTATTTTCATTTTTCTATACGTACATCTCCTTCTCAACTCCTCATTCCAATGGCAGAAAAAAACCTAATTCCCAAATTCCAAAATTTTATTTCAAAAAAAAAAAAAAAAAAAAAAAAAAATTTGTGGATCTGCAGCAGCTTCTGGTCGCGCTTCGGGTTTCAGAGGAGAAAACCCTAGAGCAACTTCGGGTCAGGAAGAAAATGACTCGGGTCGCTCCGGGTCGTTTTGGCGAAAACTCCAAGCAAGCATCGGGGAAATGAGGCGGCGCCCCGAAGTCGAACCCGAAGTTGACCCAGGACCAGAATTTTTCATTTTTCAAATTTTCATAACTTTTGCATACGAGCTCGGATTCACGCGCGGTTTGTTTTGCTGGGATCGTATCGGAATTTCTGACGTTTTGGCACTGGTTTGGATGAATTTGGAGACTGTCCAATTTTTGGGTTTAAATTGGATTTGAATTCAATTTAAATTCAAAAGGTGAGTGTTTTAACCCACTCACAACTACTAGAAGCTTTTATGTTTGTTAAATAAATTTTAGAAATGAATAGAAATTTATTTATGAGCTTTTGGCATGTTATTTCATTCATATCTGTTGAATTGCATTTTATTGAATGTAACTGTTAATTTAATTGATTTATTGCGTGTTAATTGGCTGTTAGAAATTTTTGGTTGCATATGAACTGCTAGTTAACAGTTATGTCAATTATCACTGAATATAAATTGTTAGATTAATAGTTGAAAAATTTAATTTGAATAAACTGCCAGTTATCACCTGTTATATATGATCATATATATAATTGTTATTGATTGATATTGCTTGATGTTTGTGACTGGATGATGGATGTTTTGTTGAATGGATGTTTTATTTGATATCATTAAACTGCAAGTTAGCATACATTTTACATTTCATTCGGGATTGTGGTTTGAAATGATAAAACCGCAAAGTTTTATTTTTTTAAATTGCGGATTGAAATGATAAATATCTGTATCACTTGACCATAGGATAGAAAATTATATACAGGCACCGCGGTCTATATATAACTATTTTAATGTGATTTCTATGGTTTGGATTGAATACGGTCTATAAATCTTAAATTTATATTGTATAAATATTTTATTTCATATTTATATACCTATGAAGTTGAAATTTTGAAATTAAAAGGAATATAAATTTCTTTATTGAAAATGGAAGAAATTAAGAAAATGGAGTTTGATGATTTATATCCTATGTTTAAATATTAAGTTGGAAATTTTAAAGATATGATATTTATAATTGGATTTTTCCCAAAATATTTTGAAATGAATATTCTAGTAAAAATTGAATTTGGAAATATATATATATATATATTTTACTAGAAATTGAAGTCTTATTAATTATGGATTTTATGTGAATGGTCAAGATTAATTAATAGAATATTGATTTTGAAAGGATAAAAATCCAACTTTAGTTGAAATATTAATGCTCAAAAATGGATATAAATATATATAAAATTGAAATGGTTTTGGGACTTGAAGTAATATTTTGGATTTTGGTTTAACTTTAAAAGAAGAAATATTTGGAAAGCCATGTAATTTATTTCTTTGTAAAGCAACAGTAAAGTTAAACCTTTTTAATTCGCATACCGTTGAATATCCAAACCATTTAGTTTTGAAAATAATGGTTTTAAAATACTATGGATTTTCGAAGAATTATGTTGAAAGTTACAAACAGAATATTGGTTACATGGGATATTAAATAATAAAAAGTGACATAATTTTTTTTGGAAAGGAATAATTTTATTTGGGATAAACGATATCATATTGTTTTGGGTTTTAAAAGAAGAAATGATATCGTAATATTACGGTTTGAAATGGATTATATTCTGGTTTTAAAAGTATAAACTATTTTTAAATGACCGCGGTGTTATAATAACGATTGGTTGGCAAAGAGACCGGGATCGGATATGGACATACTCTCTGTCGATACCGAAAACCACTTTGACTAACCGTGTACGCGGTGGAGATTCCAGAATGAAGTAGGTGGTGGCGACGTTTCTTGTAAGGTAAATACGTGGACCCAACTCCCATGAGTTGGCATAAGGTGGCTAAAACAGGAGCGATTCTCAGGCCAATGAGGTCATTCCTCTGATCGGACGCTCCTCTTCGATATTATAATTTGACTTGGATTTGATTCAGTGGCCACTTCTATATTTTGATTTTGGGGAGTTAGTCCGAGGTGGGCGGTAACTGCGGCTACGCGTTTCCACCAGCCTGGATAGCAATTGGTATATCTACCCTGGCATTGCCTAGTTGTGCCGTGTCACCTACCATATCGCGCCTTGTACGAGTTTGGTTTTCTCCCGTAGCCCGTGTGGTATCCTCTAGTGGCTTCCCGATCAGGAGGGGCTATGATATTGGACGGACTACTGGGACTATTACGTGTTAAGGTGGAAAATGTAAAGCCTTAACGCTATTTAAAAGTAAGTTATTTTATAAATAGACACTATTATAATAGCGCAATATACTACATAGTAAATAGTTTAACGGATCCTTAGGAGATGTAAATCCCGAACATCTCTTGAGTTACTGTACTCATATTTATATTCTGTTTATTTAACTCACATAAGATATTCTAGTCTGACTCGGGTGTTTTTGTCTATTCAAATTCGCTCGGGTCAGTCCGAGCATTTCAGGATAGCAGATTTTAGCTTTGGAGGACGAAGACGAAGAATAAGTATTATGTTATATATAGTATTACACCACACTCTTTCTATTCCGCTGCATTGCTTGTATTGGTATGTGTAACTCTGATATTTATTGTAAAAGAAGGATCAAGCTTTTGTAAACTGTTTATGAACTGTATATTTGTTATTATATTTTATCCTTCCGCTGTGAGATTCTGTTTTTGTTTTTATTTCTTCTCTGTTTTCTTATTTACCCCATAACAATCCGCCCTTGCGTATGCTTTGAATTGGCACGTGTGTCGGTTTAAAGTGTGCAAAAAGGCGGGATGTTACAGTTGGTATCAGAGCTTTGGTTTAGCGATAAACCTTGGCTTTGTGGGGTTTGACTCTTTGTTAATAGGGTAGAAATATCCTATGGGAGTCGCTGAGTGTATATATAAGAGAGAGCGTACTTGTTAGTATTAATAAAAAGATTTTAATATTGTGGTAATCTGTTCCGCTTTGTATTTATAAATTCTGGTTGATGCATGGGACGCTATGTCATCAATAGGGATTTCTAAACACTTAATAGGACAGACCGACATAATATTTGTTTTTAATATAGGTGAATGAAATAATTTTGCCTATTATATTTCTATATATAAAAATAGTTTTATAAAGATATATATATATATATTTGGTTGCTATAGATTGGATGTTAGGCAATAAAAATATTTATAATAACTGAAGCTAAGTGAAATTATAATAAACCAAATTTGGAGATTTAGAACTTAAGTCCGGGATTTTTGAAAATTTGCTTTCAAAGAATTTGTGAAATTTATTGATTTGGTTTATAAGTATTTTCTTATATAAATATTTCGTATAAATTGGAAGAATTGTTTTAAAGAAGATTTTGGAAAAGAATTAAATTCTGTACTTTCCTCTCTGTCGCTGGAAAATAAATTCGGTGATGACGGCCGCATCATCGACTTTCATTTTCGAGTTTCGAAGGGGAAAGGCCACTGTAGTAAATTCTACTGCAGATTTATTTTTGAAATTTTCTAAAAATTTTCTTTTATTGTTCTAAATATAATTAGAGATATAAAAGTTGTAAGAACTTATTTATCTATTATTTTGAAATAGATTAAAATTTGACCCGGTATTTAATTCTAAATTTTTCCGTTAATTAATTGTTTAAACTTTGTTAGTGAAATATTAAGTAAGAAAGTTAATGCTAGGGATAAGGGAAGTAAAAGTTTTTAACTGATAAATAATGGAAAAGATTTATTGAAGAATGAATGAATTGAAACCTCTAATTGGAATAAGAGAATAACTGCAAAGCTATAAAGAGGAATTTGCATACATATGAGACAAAGGGTAATATGAATAAACATTAAATTTAATTAAAAGAATGGAGATTAAACTTGTATAAGTTCAATTGCAATTTCCTTAACATAAATAACTTACCCAAATATAAAAGTTGAAGTGTTAAATGAGAAACTGGAATTGAATATTTTACAAGTAGGAATTTAGGAAATAATGAAAGAATTTATTGGTATAAACTTAAGTGATAATTGAAATTTTACCCAAATTAAAGGTGAGTATTATTAATAGGTGATTTTAACTTAAGTAAATAAAATGAAATTCTTTAATATTGATGTGTAGGGTTATAAACTTAAGTATGATTTAAAATGCTACTAGTAATATAATAAAAAGTAGGTAATATAAATAAATGTCTGTAAACCCTAGATAATGAATTAATAAAATCCTTTATTTATAAAAATGGAGGTTTTAAGGTTAATAATTTAAGTGTAAGTAGAGGGTTACTGTAATTAAATATAATAAAACATAAACATTAAATAAAGGAATGAAATTAAGGGTAAGTTGAAATTGTAATTTATAAAACGAATATATATTTATTGAACCGTTAATAAATAAAAAGGAATTGAGAAGAAACTTGTAAATTTTCACTTGCATTCTTAAATATACATAACTTACCATATAATAAAAGTTGCAATGTTAGTAAGAAAATGTAAGGGGAAATCTTACAAGTGAAGCTTGAGGTAATTAAGGTATTCAATAAATTTGCTGTTATAAATGAGAATTAACTGTATAAACTTAAGTTAAATTGGAAATTTTACTATATAAGAAAGGGTAAGTAGTATAAATAGATGATATAAACCTTAGTCAATAAATTGGAATACAATATAATGAATTTTGTAACAAATGGAAAATGAAAATTGTAAGAAACAAAGAAATCCCTCCATAAATGAAAGAAAGAAAATCAAACCACCGAAGCATGAAATAAATGTATAATAAGTTAATTTGGCTGTTAGTTTGAATTGTTATTGTTTGATTTATGTTTGTTGGGTAAGGAATTTGAAGTTGTTGGGGAATAAATAATCTATCCTTGTTCCATCTAAGACTGTTGAGTAAAGGATGCACTTGATAGTTAATTTCATTTCATACAAATTTCAAATTTGAACCCAGACAACTAATTGTTTGATGGTTTAAATGGTTGCTTCACTTTGTGTATGTATGTTATTTGTAAGATTGATAATTGTTGTATTGATTGGGTGATTAATGGTTGAAACCACCTAAACATTTCACTTTAATATAAATATTTAACCTTTTAGATTATATAAGTGAATGCAGGTGATGGAAGCAACTGCTTTTGGTTCCATAATAATAAGCGTATTGCCCGACAAATAGGTACGTTTTCGGATTACGTTTAAAGCGCTATTTTATATAGTTGCCCGTGTTGGGATATAATATTTTGATAATATTTGTAATATATTTGTTATATTTTGATATTTTATTTTCTCCCGAGCCTCTCCGTACAAAGGAGACTCTGCCAAAATTTTCCGTAAATTTTGGACTTAGAATTTTGTTGAAAATGTTTTTCCAACTTTAATTATTTAAGTATAAAAGTTTATAATGGCTATAAAATGGGTATATTTCATTAAAGGAAATTAATCCAGTAAATTATTATTTATAAGCTAATATTGAATTGAGATGTACTGTTTTATTCTTCCTTCTCCCTTCTTTTTCCTTTTCGGGGACGAAAAGTTTTGAGTGGGGGAGAGTGTAACGACCCGTTAAGTTCGACCATTTAAAATTGTTTGTTTAATAGGATTTTGTAATTTATTTTAGTTGAAAGAATAAAGGTGGTAGATAAGTATTAAAATGAAGGCTAGAATAAATTATATAGAAGTGACTTAGAAACCTATTTAAAGACATTTGAATAAAATTCAAATGAATTAAGTAGAGAAAGAAAGAAAAATTCTTACCTGTACATAAAATTTAATATGGGAATATTAAACCAATTTAATGCAATAAAAGATTGTGAACGATAAATTGAATAGATTAAGAAACCCTGTTATTGCAAGTCAATAAATTTGTAAACCCTAATGAACATCTCAAAATTTATAAATTTATTGAAATTTAAGACATAGCATAAGCGTAGAACTATAGGTATGATGACAAACTTTTATAAATTGTCTAATTAAGGGTCAGCAAATTTATTTGGAAATCAAACTCAATTAAGGGTAAGTAATTATGATGGATTGATGGCATAAACGTTACTAATTTTTATCATAGTAACGGAAGTGCAGATGGAAGGCAACTGTAGAAATTTAAGTACGTATTAACAATTGAAAGGGACTGTCGATTGAGTGGAGTACTTTAGGTTGTCTTACTAAATTTAGAATTTAACATAAGACAAATAGAAATAAATCAATAAACGTATAGATTTTAAGTTTATTATGATGAATTATTTTAGTGATATGACTTAGAATAAATGAAATAATTTGGGTTAATTGGTATTTAATGGAATTAAAGGTTGCAATATTCATAGGTAAGGATTTAGATGAAATAGATTGATGTATGAAAAATTTAATTTGATAAATGGCAATTAATTCCTTTAATTTGTGCAATTAATGTATGTTTAATTGATAACGATAAAAAGTTGATTTTTTTTCAGTGTAACCAACGTAAAATATTATCATAGCATGATACTTGGTTTGAATAGAAGGATTTGATTTAATGTGAAAATTTTTGTTCTAAGTATTGAATAAAATTGGGAATCAAATTTTTTTTTATGATAATAACGTTAGTATTGGTTAATAAATAGATTTCAATGCAGTAACCAAATAAATGGAATAAGATGAGTATATATTGCATAGAAATGAAATGATAAATTATTGATGTAATGGAAGATATAACCATGTCAATTATGCATATAAGGTAATAAGGTAATGAAACCGAGGTAAATTAATTAATTGAGACTTTAAGTAAAATTAACGTGTGGAATTGACCAAGGTTTAATAAAATGAGAATTTGATTGGTTATATTTATTGGTTGAGAAATGTAAATGTGTATTTGGGGAATAAATTTAGTCAGACTTAAGTATTGAATTTAATTAATTAATATATATGATAAATGATGATTAAATAAAAACCCAATACTCTATATATATGTATAATATTTGAGTGAAAATAATAATACACTTATAAATGTGGAATTAAGAGTTTACAACAACTATTTTAAGTAAAGAAATTGTTCATTCAAGTAAATTTGAAACATCGCAATAGGTGTAGATTAAGTGTTGCGTTAAATAAATTATAAAGGAATAAATTTATAGAAACGTAGGAACGGAAGAATGAACATTATAGTAACGTAAAACGTATTGTAGGATAATAATTAAGTATAGGCTTGTAAATTAGATGTATGACAATAAATTTTGTACGTAAATCTTTCTATTAGTTGATAAGTCTTATTTTGATCAATTTAAAGGAATACACTAAATTTTGTAGTTAGTACGGAATATTGATGAGTGAATGAATAAGATGAAACAAAGGTGGAATGTATTAGTTGAGGTTTTAAGTTATTTATGTGATAAGTTACCAAAATTACAATTTTATCTAAATACAGTAATTTATGCAAACAAAAGATGAACATTTTGAAATATTACCACAGTGATATATAAAAGAAACGTTAACTATGTAGTTGGAGAATAATTGATATATTTTGAGTTGGATAATAGAAATCAAGTTATTTATATAATTAGATTTAAGATGAGAGTATAAGTATATGATTAAATAATTGGGTTTTGCGAATAAAATTTATAATTCCCAAATAATAAGAAAACGCAGAGGTTAACACTGCGAAATTTATATACTTATAAATTTTAATTCACATCCAAGCTTGCTAAATTATTGGGAATTGATTGGATTATATAAGTAATGAAATTTGGCCAATATTTAAAGTTGAAAGAAAATTTGGATTTTATGATTTATTTTAATTTATTTAATAAATATTAAAAATAGCCATTTTTGTCACGGACTCGGATTTCGACGAAACTAGTTTCATCGGATCCGTAACGGTGAATTATAATAATGTTTCAAGTTTCGTTGCGATCGGACTTGTCGTTTGATCGTACGGACTCGAAACGCCTTGAAATTTACGCATTTTTAAATCAATTTGAAATTTTTATTTTTTTAGCATAACTTCTTCATACGATCGAATTTGGTCGCGAAATTTTTTCCATCGCGTTCAGAATATTTTGAAACACCTATTTGGATATATAGTTTTAACAAATTCGACTCCGGAGGCAGAACGGGCTTTTTGGGCCAACTATCGTTTAGCACGTTCGTTATCCGTACCCACCTAGCCTTCTTTTATCTGTCTATATATTTGCGATTATAAACCCTAGCCACTCCTTATTTTCATTTTTCTATACGTACATCTCCTTCTCAACTCCTCATTCCAATGGCAGAAAAAAACCTAATTCCCAAATTCCAAAATTTTATTTAAAAAAAAAAAAAAAAAAAAAAAAAAATTTGTGGATCTGCAGCAGCTTCTGGTCGCGCTTCGGGTTTCAGAGGAGAAAACCCTAGAGCAACTTCGGGTCAGGAAGAAAATGACTCGGGTCGCTCCGGGTCGTTTTGGCCAAAACTCCAAGCAAGCATCGGGGAAATGAGGCGGCGCCCCGAAGTCGAACCCGAAGTTGACCCAGGACCAGAATTTTTCATTTTTCAAATTTTCATAACTTTTGCATACGAGCTCGGATTCACGCGCGGTTTGTTTTGCTGGGATCGTATCGGAATTTCTGACGTTTTGGCACTGGTTTGGATGAATTTGGAGACTGTCCAATTTTTGGGTTTAAATTGGATTTGAATTCAATTTAAATTCAAAAGGTGAGTGTTTTAACCCACTCACAACTACTAGAAGCTTTTATGTTTGTTAAATAAATTTTAGAAATGAATAGAAATTTATTTATGAGCTTTTGGCATGTTATTTCATTCATATCTGTTGAATTGCATTTTATTGAATGTAACTGTTAATTTAATTGATTTATTGCGTGTTAATTGGCTGTTAGAAATTTTTGGTTGCATATGAACTGCTAGTTAACAGTTATGTCAATTATCACTGAATATAAATTGTTAGATTAATAGTTGAAAAATTTAATTTGAATAAACTGCCAGTTATCACCTGTTATATATGATCATATATATAATTGTTATTGATTGATATTGCTTGATGTTTGTGACTGGATGATGGATGTTTTGTTGAATGGATGTTTTATTTGATATCATTAAACTGCAAGTTAGCATACATTTTACATTTCATTCGGGATTGTGGTTTGAAATGATAAAACCGCAAAGTTTTATTTTTTTAAATTGCGGATTGAAATGATAAATATCCGTATCACTTGACCATAGGATAGAAAATTATATACAGGCACCGCGGTCTATATATAACTATTTTAATGTGATTTCTATGGTTTGGATTGAATACGGTCTATAAATCTTAAATTTATATTGTATAAATATTTTATTTCATATTTATATACCTATGAAGTTGAAATTTTGAAATTAAAAGGAATATAAATTTCTTTATTGAAAATGGAAGAAATTAAGAAAATGGAGTTTGATGATTTATATCCTATGTTTAAATATTAAGTTGGAAATTTTAAAGATATGATATTTATAATTGGATTTTTCCCAAAATATTTTGAAATGAATATTCTAGTAAAAATTGAATTTGGAAATATATATATATATATTTTACTAGAAATTGAAGTCTTATTAATTATGGATTTTATGTGAATGGTCAAGATTAATTAATAGAATATTGATTTTGAAAGGATAAAAATCCAACTTTAGTTGAAATATTAATGCTCAAAAATGGATATAAATATATATAAAATTGAAATGGTTTTGGGACTTGAAGTAATATTTTGGATTTTGGTTTAACTTTAAAAGAAGAAATATTTGGAAAGCCATGTAATTTATTTCTTTGTAAAGCAACAGTAAAGTTAAACCTTTTTAATTCGCATACCGTTGAATATCCAAACCATTTAGTTTTGAAAATAATGGTTTTAAAATACTATGGATTTTCGAAGAATTATGTTGAAAGTTACAAACAGAATATTGGTTACATGGGATATTAAATAATAAAAAGTGACATAATTTTTTTTGGAAAGGAATAATTTTATTTGGGATAAACGATATCATATTGTTTTGGGTTTTAAAAGAAGAAATGATATCGTAATATTACGGTTTGAAATGGATTATATTCTGGTTTTAAAAGTATAAACTATTTTTAAATGACCGCGGTGTTATAATAACGATTGGTTGGCAAAGAGACCGGGATCGGATATGGACATACTCTCTGTCGATACCGAAAACCACTTTGACTAACCGTGTACGCGGTGGAGATTCCAGAATGAAGTAGGTGGTGGCGACGTTTCCTGTAAGGTAAATACGTGGACCCAACTCCCATGAGTTGGCATAAGGTGGCTAAAACAGGAGCGATTCTCAGGCCAATGAGGTCATTCCTCTGATCGGACGCTCCTCTTCGATATTATAATTTGACTTGGATTTGATTCAGTGGCCACTTCTATATTTTGATTTTGGGGAGTTAGTCCGAGGTGGGCGGTAACTGCGGCTACGCGTTTCCACCAGCCTGGATAGCAATTGGTATATCTACCCTGGCATTGCCTAGTTGTGCCGTGTCACCTACCATATCGCGCCTTGTACGAGTTTGGTTTTCTCCCGTAGCCCGTGTGGTATCCTCTAGTGGCTTCCCGATCAGGAGGGGCTATGATATTGGACGGACTACTGGGACTATTACGTGTTAAGGTGGAAAATGTAAAGCCTTAACGCTATTTAAAAGTAAGTTATTTTATAAATAGACACTATTATAATAGCGCAATATACTACATAGTAAATAGTTTAACGGATCCTTAGGAGATGTAAATCCCGAACATCTCTTGAGTTACTGTACTCATATTTATATTCTGTTTATTTAACTCACATAAGATATTCTAGTCTGACTCGGGTGTTTTTGTCTATTCAAATTCGCTCGGGTCAGTCCGAGCATTTCAGGATAGCAGATTTTAGCTTTGGAGGACGAAGACGAAGAATAAGTATTATGTTATATATAGTATTACACCACACTCTTTCTATTCCGCTGCATTGCTTGTATTGGTATGTGTAACTCTGATATTTATTGTAAAAGAAGGATCAAGCTTTTGTAAACTGTTTATGAACTGTATATTTGTTATTATATTTTATCCTTCCGCTGTGAGATTCTGTTTTTGTTTTTATTTCTTCTCTGTTTTCTTATTTACCCCATAACAATCCGCCCTTGCGTATGCTTTGAATTGGCACGTGTGTCGGTTTAAAGTGTGCAAAAAGGCGGGATGTTACATAAATGATCAAACAAATGATCATATCACAAATGATCAAACAATGATCATCCCACAGCAACACTCAGCATGCCACACTACCAAATTGGGAGTATATCACTAATAACCTTCAACTACATTACCTATGAGCTCGTACGTCTCAGAGAAGGGTGTTTAGCAAAGGGAATAAATTCTCCGCCACCAACAAAAATATATTTGAAAGAAATCGGCTTTATATCTCAACTTGTAATGTCAGACATACAATCCATACAAGTCTGTTCCAGGCTCGAACAGAACCGAAGGCACTTACAAAGAAGTCCTTGCATTCCGGATAATTTCTAATCACGTCCGGACTTCCCGTCACTAAGGGTGATAAAACCTCTATATCGGAGATCAGCCGATGTAGAGTAACTCAACGGTAATCCTTCCATTTTCAAAAATATCCGGTCTTCAACACCGGTCATCAAATGCAATCCATTACGACGTATCACATATTCGGAATGGGTTATACGACCCCAAGGTCCTTTCCCGGCTAACCTGAATAGTGAGCGCTTATTCAAAAATAAGTGTGGCATTCAAATTCAAGCAATCACAACAAATACCTATTTAAAGTTAATATTTATAGTCGGTTATTTATCTATCAATAGGCGTGTTCAACATCACCAGATTCCAAATAATTTCCCAAATTATTTACTTTCCAAAATATCTTTACAAGATATATATTTTTCACACTTCAATATTTGAAAACAAATTTTCAAATTACTTTTCACCTTTACCACTTTTGAAAGCAAATTTCAAATCATTTCCCTACACGGGATTACTTTCATTTCAACATGGTTCATATAAACCAATTAAATAAATCCTTAACGATTTACTTTATATTTACGTTCCAAATCCGTAAATTTATTTCCCACACTTCAAAAATAAATCAACGTTTATTTTTAAACAAATTCTCCTTTTCATTTATAAATTCCATAGTGAATTTTCATTTCTAAAATATCTATGAATATACGATTTTCTAATCGACTTCTAATATTCATTTTCAATTTATCTTTAAAAGATAAAATCTCAAAACATTCACTTCATACTGGAAAACATTTCCATACTTATTTAATAATAAGTAATTCACAAACCCATTTATTTTCAACACTTGGAAAATATCCAATATACTTAAATCGAAATTAAGTATATATTTCATTCTTTAAGAAATCATTTCTTAAACACATTTATTTGGTCCAAAACGAATGTTGCGTAAAACACCGTTACGACGACCCAAAATCACTAGTATAGGGATTAAAAATTAAAATAGATATATAAATCCCAATACTATATAAATCATTTCCTTTCGAAAACCATTTACTGTAACAATAGGGTTATAGTCCACCATTTTCTTATTTCTCGAAAACGTCTGTTTCAACAATGAATGTTGAAATCTATGTATTCGATTCATAATACATTTTAAAACATCGTTAAAACGATTAACTTCATTTTATAATATTCATTTTCCCAAGCATATCCATTTTATTTGATAATATATTCACTGTCCAAAATCGTGAATATACTTCCTTAACCAATTTCAACTTTCAATTTATCAAATTCCATGGATTTCGAATTTACAAACAATGTCTATAAATTCCATTTCTATTTATAAGCTTCAATTTATAAATCTCCTTTATAAATCCAATTCAATTTATATAACTCCATTATATACCAAAAGTCCATATTATAAGTTAAATGCTTATAATCCATTTACTTACAAAATCGTTCTTTTAAAACTTCACAAATTATAAATCCTATTACTTATAATATTTCATTTATGACCCTATTTTCAACATTAATAGAACTCCTTTTAAAATTCTATTATTTCGATTTATAAAATATATATTTTATAAATCTCAACTATAAACCATTTTTGCTTCATCAAAGATTTCAGTTTAAATGCAAAAATCTGATTTATAAGTTAATTCCTTAAAATCTTTTGTCTTACAACATCTATTCATTTTATAACTTCATAATTCATAAATCTATTAATTTTCATTCACTTATGAATCTATTTATACTTCATTTTTAACACTTATAAAAACTGGTTTTATAATTCCAATATTTTTAATTTTAAAATATCAAATTTATACATCTTTCATATAACCCGTTTTAAAATAATTCAAAAATCCCAATTTAACTATTTTATAAATTTAATAACTACTTATCTCAAAAATCACCTTTTGGTTATATTTCACAAAAATCTTAATTTTTATAACATAAAAATTTATAACGTTTTAATTATTTAAAATGAATCAATTCAAAAATTTAATAAAATGTATACTTTGAAAAATCACTTTAAAATTCTTTTAAAAACCAAAGTCATTATTTTAAAACTTCAAAAATGAATCCAATGATGCAACAACACCAAATAGTCAATCACGACATCCGAATATCATATATCGATATGATAATCAACAAATATCACAATATCTGTAAATAAATCAATACATTTGAGGAATCCAGTCGGATCCCTCCAACCTGTTTCCCTGCATCCAAAGATGTTAGTACAATACCAATTCCATTCCAGTATGGAATTATCACGGTTTATGCGATTTATAAAAATATTATTCGCTTAATAGACGGCGCAATAGGGTCTCATCCTCTATATAATGCGGGAAAATCAACTCCAAGTACATAAATAATACCAATTTCACTATACCGTGAAATATTCGCGGTATATGTTTTTAATAAATAACATCCGCTTACTAACGGCGTATAATGTCTATTTTAACAATCAATAGATAACAATCATCATCCATGTATACAATCAACAATTTTAAATCTAACCATTTAAAATTTAAATCGAAACTGTTCGATTGAGTGAGAAGTTCTCACCTTGAATTTCCGATAGCAATTTGTAGCGTTTTATCTCGAATAAAACTAAACGGACGTTTAATTTTACCCGAATTTTTCGCTAACTCCAAACGACTCTAATCCAGTTCCATAGCGTAGTATTCGTCAATACGGTTCCAACGCAACTGGTTCCGTCCAAAACGGACCTCGTATGAACAAGTTATAGCATTTTTAATATCATACGAATTTATATGTAAATTAGTTTACAATTTTTTTAATACCCTAATACATCTCGGCCGTCCAATTTTCTTCAGGAGATCAAGGCCGTTCGGCCCCCCACCCCTTCTCTTCTTCCCTTCCAGTGAAAAACACGGCCAGTTAAACCCATAGCCGCCATAGCATTTCGAATTATCGCGACAAATACAAACACCTCTTCAGTGATCAACCACCCTCATCATGCAGCCGACCTTTGCCTCAACCCACAGCCGCGATTAGGGTGAACTCGGTCGCAACCTTGCATCGTAACATGTGCACGAACTTCTGACCATTGCATCGAGATTCATGTCTATCCGTAGTCCAAAACACCATCATCGCCGTATGGATTCGAAGAGCTTGGCTAGCTCTACAAGTTTGTAGTTGAGAGCTTTCGACAATTGTTGACGGATTTCGAGATATTAAGGGGAGAAGTTTCGTTTATTTATGGCCATCGATTACAAACTGGCGGCTAGGGTTTTCAATGAGGGTTTGCCAAAAAAATAGAATAAGGGTCCTTTTATAGAAAACCGACGAACACTATTCATCTCCAATTTTTCGAACTCCAAATCTCGCGCGGTGACCGGCGTTTCTAGGGTTTACCCCGCATTCCGGACACAATGGAATAGGTTTCAGAAGCTAATTCGATCATCTGTGCGAGTTACAGCAATAAACGATCGATTTAAATTAAACCGATTTAAGCTAATTTCTAGGCGTTTTGGCTTGCCCCAGACAAACGGTTAATCCGATTGATACGAAATTTGAAACCTTACAATAATATCACATTATGGATCCGATGAAACTGGTTTCATCGAAATCTGAGACTATTTGAAAAATGACTATTTTAACTCGCCAAATTAATATTAAAACAATTTTGATGCGTTTCGAGCTGTCACGGTCAAACGAAAACTCCGATTGCTACGAAAATTGAAATCCGATAATAACAAACTATTACGGATCCAATGGAACTAGGTTCGTCCAATTTTGAGACTGTTCGAAAATTGACTAATTTCACTAGTCGATTAAATATTAAAATATTCAATTTTCACAAATAAACTCTAAATCCAATTTTAAAAGTTCTATAACAACACTCTAACTCCAACATGATAAAATAAAATTTTACAAATCATTTTCAATCATATTTAACCCAATTTTCAATTATTTCTGAAATTTAACATATTAAATTATTAATTTAATTATCCAATTAAATCCGATTATTCGAAGTAAAATTTATACGACTTATAAATTTCACTTGTTAATATTTAAAATCAATTAAATATTCAAATTTTAATTAACTAAAATTCTGGGTCGTTACAGTGCTCTTCTTTTGTCGCTAGAAAATAACTTCGGTGATGATTGCAGCATCATCGACATTCATTTTCGAGTTTCGAAGTGAAGAGACCATTCTGTAGCATTGCTACTATTTTTCTTTGAAAATTTAATTGATTTGAATTTCATAAATATGACTTGGTTTATTATATATATATATATATATATATATATATATATATATATATGGATATATGATTTAAATTTGATTCGATATATATTGTATATATATTTATTTGCCTCTAAATGGTTTGAAGTTAATCGAAAATGTAATTCTTAAATTTACCTTAAAGAATGTTTTCAATTATAAAATGGACCATAATTTTTGAATAAATATTTAAGTTGAAATAATTGAATTAGAGAACTTTATTTGTATAATATTCTATTGCATTTCCATTATAACTTACCTAAATTATTTAAAAGTTAACTATGTAATTGGATAATATACAATATAAAAGGATTTTTTTAAATAAAATTTGAGTGTTTATAATAAATGTTATACACTTAAATTTTAGTTATAAAAGTATAAATAAAGGTAAATAGAATAAAAAATTAATTGAATAATATACAATATAAAGTGATGTTAAAGGAACTAAGAATAAATTTAAGCAGTTGTAATAAGTGTAAACATATTTAACATAGATGATAAAAATATATTGAGAGAAATAAATTTAATTATAATTAGGAATAAAGAAGAAATTAATTTATTGAACACATTTTTGAGAATAACAAATGATTTTCAAACTTATGAATTTAGAAATTTTTATTTTAAGATAATTGGAAGATGAAGTAATGAAATTTGAAATATTTAAATTTAACTTAAGTGAAATTAAATAGTTGAAATCAATTATTAATTTAAAATTTAACTTGTATGGTTTAGATTAATGATTCTATTTTGAGTTTCAATATAGTTTTCTATCATGTTGTTTCTATTCCCCTACCTTCTTCCTTTTCGAGGTCGAAAAGTTTTGAGTGGGAGAGAGTGTAACGACCCATAAATTTTTAATAATTAAAATTGATAAAATTTTGGTGTGGATTAGAATTCCATACATGAATTAATAGAATATTTTCCGGAAATGTGAATTTTGTCAATATGGTCAAATTTTGACTTTTAAGAATTTAAAAGTTTAAAATTTTGGATTTTATCTTTTATTTTGAAACTAAATAAAATTCTAAGAATACTGCTTTCCGTTACGTTGAAATCTGATTTATAAATGTGAAAGTTATGCCTTTTTAACTATTGTGTGTAATTTGCTGCATTTAACAAAATTGTTTACTTTAAATTATGTAAATAATATTTTATTTGGTCGTGGAATTTTCTAATTTATGTTTCCAAGGGTAAAATAACATGTTTTGTATATATTTTAGTTTTAAAACATTTTAAAAGTGTAACTGACATTTTTCAATGTCCGTTGTATTTTGTTTAAAATTTCTAATTTCCAACTTTAATTAAATTAAGAAATTCTTTATTTGTTTTTATATTTTTCTTAAGAACTTATTTTATTCTCATTCTCACTTTATTCTGTTTCTCAAAAATTTATTTAAACAATTTTTAAGAAGAGTTATAATTTCCCAAGTTAAGTGGATTATGTTTGCAATTTTCTTAAGCTAGTTTCAATAAATTACGCTATTTTCTTTATTTATCTTTCTCTTTTCCTAAAATATAATTATTTATTTTCCTTTTCACTTTATTTCAGTTTGTTTTATTTTATTCACTGATTTTTATTTGTTCTAAAGTGTGGTATAAATTTTTCCAAAGCTAGTGGTTGTGTGTAAATTTTTATGCCTTGTTTCAATTAATTCTGATCTTTGCTTTAAAATTTGGGTAACATACATCATAAAAAAATATAATTAATTTCTGTGTTTTATTTTTTCTATATCCATCTTCTTATTTACTTGTATGGTGTGTATAAACTTTATTTATTTAGTTAAGGTTTCTTTTGTGTATATACATCTATATTTATTGGATAAGTAACAAATCAATTAAGATATGTTTTAAATATAGGCATACGTTTCTTAATTTATTTCTTGCCTTTGTATATTTTTGCCACCTTTTAATCTTCTACCATATCTATTCATAAATGCATAGACGTGATTTTCTCCTTTTCAATCACGTACAAAGTTATCAAACTTCTCTTTTCATTTGTTTAAGATAAATATATACAAGACCTTTTCCCTACTTAAATTGTGCCTTTTTAAATTTCCATGCCTTTTTATTTTCTAACTATTCCTAATCTTTAGCCATTCAAATCTATTTAAACCTAGCCACCTCTTATCATTCACGTGAAATAAAAAAAGTTTCTCATTGTATCATTTGAGTGAGGAAGGAAAAGGTTTAGATCCATGGCTTCCTTCTCTCTTCTTTATCCACTTTTTTTTTCTTCTCTTTTTCTTTTTGTTTTCTTCTTGCATAGCTCGGCCTCCACCACCACAACATCACCTCCTTCTCACTATTAGACCATGGCCAAGCCCACTTGGTGGTTGAAAGCAAGGTTATGTTCTTTGATTCGTAATTGCATAGTTTAATCCATCTTTTGTTGTGTTGAATCTTATTCTTATGATTTGTGTATTTGTTATATACAAGATATGGATCTTGACTCTCCATCTACTCAAAAATTTGGTCATGCCTTGTCGTGCTTTGTGGAGTTTCAATTGTGTATTGTGAATTTGATTCTAGCTTTTAAAAGGTGAGTTTTTATCACTCTAGACATATGTACTTATATTATTGTGGAATAATGACAAGTGGATCTGTATAAATTGATATGTCATTCATACATGCCTGTGATATGTTATATGATGTTAATTTATTTTTTTATATTTGTTGCATCATCTAATATGTATTTTATGTTATATTATTCATTTTACATACTGTATCTCTCACTGCAAATTCCCTATCACTATGGGATGAAATGATAGGCTCGAATGATTTTTATTACATTTATTTACTTGGGATTGCGTGTTTGAAATGATAGAACCCGAATTTTTCTTTTTAAATTACGGATTGAAATGATACATATCCGTATCACTTGACCTAGGTTAGAAAAATTTATATAGGCCCATGGATAAAAAATTTATTGGTTTTCTATAAGTTAAGATTTTATAAGTTAATTTTGGTTTTTAATTGTAATGAAAAAAAAATCTTTATTTGGTTTTAAATTTGTAATTTAAAGATTTGGAATATAATAAACAACTTAAAAATGAAATTTGGTTTAATGTGGAATTCTAAATCCAGCCTAGTAGTTGGAATGAATTTTATTTCATGAAGCGGATATGTTTGTATAAATAGCTTACAGTGATTTTCTAAGTTAAGTTGTATAAGTTAATGTATAAAATGTAATTTATATATATGACTTAACTTGATGATTGGAAATTGGTTTCCAAATGGAGATTTTAAGTTAAGAAAATAAGGTATTTTAAATTTAAGAAACGTGTAAAGTCATAATTAATAAGAGAACATGTGAAGTTTTAATTAATGCAAGAACATGTAAGGTTTTAATTAATGAAAGAAATGTGTAAGTTTTAAATAAATGAAAGTAATGTGTAAAGTCCTAATTAATGAGAGAACATACAAAAAATTTAATTAATGCAAGAAACATGTAAAGTTTTAATTAATGAAAGAAAAGTGTAAGTTTTTAATTAATGAAAGAAACGTGTAAAGTCATAATTAATGAGAGAACATGTAAAGTTTTTAATTAATCCAAGGAACATGTAAAGTTTTAATTAATGAGAGAAATGTGTAAGTTTTCAAATAAATGAAAGAAACATGTAAAGTCCTAATTAATGAGAGAACATGTAAAAATTTTAATTAACGCAAAACATGTAAAGTTTTTAATTAATGCAAAAACATGTAAAGTTTTAATTGATGAAAGAAAAGTGCAAGTTTTTAATTAATGAAAGAAACGTGTAAGGTCATAATTAATGAGAGAACACGTAAAGTTTTTAATTAATGCAAGAAACACGTAAATTTTAATTAATGAAAGAAACGTGTAAGTTTTTAATTAGTAAAAGAAATGTGTAAAGTTCTAATTAATGAGAGAACATGTAAAGTTTTTAGTTAATGCAAGAAAAATGTGAAGTTTTAATTAATGCAAGAAACATGTAAAGTTTAAATTATTGAAAGAAACATGTAAAGTTTTAATTAATGTAATATTGATTAAAATGATAAATGCTCTTTATTGAAAACATACGTGTGACATGTAAAGTTTTAATTAATGTAATATTGGTTAAAATGATAAATGCTCTTTACTGTAATAGAAATATAAATTAAAATATACATTTGATAATGTAAGTTTTATTAGTGTAATATTGATTAAATGATAAATGCTCTTTACTGTAATAGAAATATAAATTAAAATGTACATTTGATAATGTAAGTTTTAATTAGTGTAATATTGATTAAAATGATAAATGCTCTTTATCGTAATAATGGTAAGTTAAAACGTACATTTGACATATAAGTTTAAATTAATGTAATGGTGTATTTTAAATTGATTAAAATGATAAATGTTCCTTACTATAATAATAAAATGTAAGTTGATAATGTACATTTGATATATAAGTTTTAATTAATGTAAATGGCATATCTTAAGTGATTAAAATAATAAAGTTTCTTTATTGTAATAATAATGTAAGTTAATAATATATTTTTAACTTAACATAAGAATTTTAGCTTTAAATTAGATATTACGGTAACAAAGTTTATTTAACTATAAGGCTATGATAAATTGACCATGTTAAATTTGTAAGCGCATAAATACTTTGATTATATAAAATGTTAAAGTGGAAAGTATTACATTCCAAAAATGCTATGATTCCTTAAGGTAACATTTCGAAAATGCTATGATAATTTAAAGGAATATTTCAAGTTTAATAAATTAAAAGAAATATTCAATGATTTGGAAATTTGGTTCTATTTAAATGATATATTACTGAATTATTTTTTAAATGGAAATGATACCATTGTGATATGGTTTTGAAATGGGTATGATATTTTGGTTTTTAAAGTATATACTATTTTAAAAGAAATTATATGATTTTGAAATGGATATGCTAATTTGGTTTGAAAGTATAAATGATTTTTGAAATAAATATCCATGGGTTATAATAACGTTTGGTTGTTAAAGAGACCGGGATCGGAAGTTGTCATACTCTCTGCCAACTCTGAAAACCACTTTAATAACCATGTACGTGGAGGAGATTTCAGAATGAAGTAGGATGGTGGTGGTGTTTCCTTTAAGGTAAATACATGGACCCGACTCCCGTGAGTTGGCATAAGGTGGCTAAAATAGGAGCGATCGACGGGTTAATAAGGTAGCACCTTTGATCGAACACATCCCTTCGATATTATAGTTTGACTTTTGGATTGATTCGCTGGACACTTTTGATTTTTATCTGGGGGTGTGGCTCGAGGTGGGTGGTAGCTGCGTGCTACGCGTTACCACCGACTCGGAAGCGTAATTGGTATATCTACCTTGGCATTGCCTAGTTGTGCCATGTCACCTACCCTATCGCGCCTTGTACGAGTTTGGTTTTCTCCCGTAGCCCGTGTGGTATCCTCTGGTCCCGATCAGGAGGAACTATGATATTGGATGGACTACTGGGACTATTACGTGTTAAGGGGAATATTGGGTCACTCCTTAATGATATTTAAAAGTAAGTTTATTTTACTATAGACATTATTATAACAGCGAAATATTACTACATAGTAAATAGTTTAACGGATCCTTAGAGGATGGGCGGTCCCAAGCATCCTTTAAGTTACTTGTATCTTATATTACAGTTCACTTGAGTTAGCTTGCACTGTATAGGTATGTATGTCCTGACTCGAGTGTTTATGTTTTTATTTTACGCTTGCGTCAGACTGAGTGATACAGCATTAGAAACTCACCTTCGAAGTTGGAGCTTTTCTTGAAGATCCAGCTATCTATTTCACTTTCGGTTATCCAGTTGATTCCAGTTTTCCGGTTGGTTCCAGTGATGCATTATGATTCATACCCGGTTATCATGTTGAGACCTCCATTGTATCTTGTTATCTCTTTGTATCTTGTTTGACTCTGATGTATTTATATAGTAGCTTCATGAACTACTATTTCTTTACTTTCACTGCATTTATTACTCTATGTCTGTGATCTGTGATTATCTGTTTACTGTTTATGCCGTGTTTTGCCAAATTTATTTTACAATTCGGTATTTTGAGCAATTCAAGTCCGACATGTGCGGATGCGAATGGTTGAAAATATCGGGTCGTTATAGTTATAAATATCATACCTTTTGAAATTTCAAGTTAATAAGTTCTACATCAACTTATGGAGTTTAATCCTTAAATAAGCTCAATTCCAAATAAATTTCCAATTTACCTTCCAATCTTAATTGATTTAAATCATTAAAACTCTATATATATTCAATATCTTAAGCATGTGCTTAACCATATGATACAAAATAATCAGACTCCATTACTCAACTTATTTATTGTATTTAACAAATTTATACATAGCTTAAATTCAATAATTTAACTATATATGTATATATAAAAAAAATTATAAAATATCAAAAATAAATATTTATTCAACCTTATCCTATCCAAACCATAGAAATCATTTTCAAAATATTTATATATATATATATATATATATATATAGACCGATGGGGTCTGTATAAAATTTTCTATCCTATGGTCAAGTGATACGGATATCATTTCAATCCGAAATTTAAAAATAAAATTTTACGGTTATATATCATTTCAAACCGCAATCCTGAATGCAATAAAATGCATAATAACTTGGAGTTTATGATCATATAAATAAACATCCATTCATCCATCATAAAATCATACATACATTCAATAAAATCATCATCCAATTCGAACAATACATCAATATATAACGAATAATAAACAATAGGTATCAACTAGGAATTTATATTCAACAACAATTTAATTAATTGTTTAACTGGCAGTATATATGCAATACATAAATAACAAATTTAACTGGAAGTTTTCATGCAATAAATAAATAAGTAACAGCTTAATTAAATTAATTTAATTTAACTGGTTGATGATTAAAATATGCCAAACAGTTATAATTAATTTCTAAACACATCATATATAAATTTAACAAACATAAGAAATTTTAGTAGTTGTGAGTGGATTAAAACACTCACCTTTCGAATTTCAATTGAATTTAAACTCAATTTAAACCCAAAAATTGGACAGTCTTAGAATTTGTCCAAACCCGTGCGAAAATGTCCGGAATCCCAATACGAACCTAGCGGAGAAAACCGCGTGTGAATACGACCTCGTATGAAGAAGTTACATTGATTTGAACATTTGAATCTCAAAATTAAAATAAAATAAAATAAAAGAGTTACCATCCTCAAACGCCACGTCACCCTATGTGTAACGACCCGAAAATTTTAATAATTTTAATTGATTCTATAACGTATTTAATTGAATATTTGTGAAATCTTATAATAATTGAATTTTTAAATAAAATGTTTATATATTTAGAATACGTATATTTAAATATAGCAGATTGTAAATTTTCAAATAATTTTATGGAAGTTTATTTATTTGAGAAAACGTGCTGTCCAATTCAAGCTATTAATTGCTTTAATTGATTTTTGAATCAGTGCGTTGGTTTCTTTTTACTACCGTTAAAGATTTCTATTGCTTAATACTTTTCCAATCCTGGTAGACTTTTCCATTCGTAACCATTAATAAATTTGAGATCATCGACCTTGCTTTTATTATTCCTTGTAGTTTCGTGCACCGACTTTACCTTTCCCACTACCCATAATTTTCTCTATACGTTTCTTTTGCAATTGAAGCGTATATTTATATTTATGGTGGTGCGTTTATTCTGGTCTCTCTTTATTTTTGTTTTTAACGCTTGAAAGAATCTCAAATCATCAAGCTAGTAGCATCCGTTCCTTCCCTCGCTTTCATAAGGCCAATAATATATAAACCACTTGCTTATAGATCCGAACACAACTTTGTCATCAAATTTAATGTGTCTTCCTCTCCCTATTATTTCGGTTCCAACCTTCCTAGTAAATGGCTTTAATAAATTTTGGCTAAATCATAGCTACGGACTTTTCAAATTTCTTTCATTTTATATTTATTTCCAATTCCTTCATTGCTTCAAAAATTTTGAACGTGCCTAATCATCTCAGCATGTATATATAATGTAAGCCTATCTTTCCTTGGAAAGCTATTGCTCACAAAAATTTTCTGATTTCTTTCCTTTTATCCATTTTTTATATCCTTGACTTTCAAAACTCATTATGTGTTGTACAAACAAACAAAAATTTATTGCTTTAAGTGTATAGCTAAATCAACTATTGACCGTTACAATTACTTTTTTTTTTCATTTCAATTTATTACTTAAATAACGTTTTGATGAATTAATGGACAACTTTACGTTTCTTTTGCTTTTGAAAACTTTATATTTATAGTGTACGTTTCTATTGCATTTCAAAAATTTGAAACATGCTACCCCATTTAAGCCATTAATTGTTTTAATTATTTTTCTTAATCAACATATAACCGTTGCTTTTAATTATTCTAGGATTTACATCCATACTTTAATCTCTGCTGTTCCATTTATTTCATTTGAAATCTAAATTTATTTACCATTCATTTATACGCCTCTTTCTCTTCCCTCTTTTACCTCTTCGTTTCCGTGTTTCTAGGAATATATATATATATATATATATATAGTATAGCATGGATTGCATCTTCTTTTCTCTCCGTAGGCTATTCGTTGCCCTCAAATTAATATTAAAAGAGGAGAGAGCTTTGTAAATATTATATAAAGTCATATAGCACGTTCACATATCAGATGCAGACCTACCTTTATATTTAAGAAACTAGCATTTTCTCTGTTGCCTGAAGAATGCCCTTCGCCATGTCATGTTGCTTGAATCACGCATGCATTCTTCCTTTAAAAATCGCCTGTTCTCATCTCCCCTCCATCTTTTCTTATTTCTTCCAAACCTGAGCATGAGCTCTCTCTTTTCCTTGGCCTGCCTCCTCCCCATGGCCGCATGCATTAGTTGGCAAAACATTTCCTCTCTGGTTTTTAAAAGTAAGTACGCATTTTATTTGATATAAGTCTATTTTATATATTAAGAACAGTATAGATTGTGCATAAGTTTGTTTTATATGTTTACTGCAACTATGGGGATTTTGAATTCCCTAACAGTTGAACTTTAAAAATAATAATATATTTCATAATAGTATATATATATATGATAATTGTTATATTTATAAACGTGTATATAAATATTTAACTTCTGTTCATATATAAAGGTTAGTATATATTTATACTGTATTATGTATATTATTTTAAGATTTTACGGTATATAGTTTTTGACTTTTGTTAGCATATAGTTATCGTACGGCTTTTAGATACGTATGTTTTACTAACTAGTTGATAAGTTAAATATATATATATATATACGCGTTTTATTTTACTATTGATAGCTTACGGTATATATGGTATAAGTTTGGCAGCCTTCTATTAATATACGTATTTTTATATGTTTTATATATTTGGTTATAACAGTTTCAACTATAATAAAATATGTTATTTTATTAGCTTTCATATGTTAGATATATAAAATATAGTATTTCAATTTTCGTTACTGTTTCGGTATATATATTATATAAAATTGGTGGGTACAAGTTTGATAGGTCAATTTATAATATATATATTTTTATGATTGTTTTAGTATTTTAGAGTCTACCGTACTATATTTTATTTTATTTTCAACAATTTACATAAGTTATATTTAAATGTAGGTATATATATAAATTTTCTATGGTAGTTTTACAGTATAAGTTATATCAACATTTTTTAATTTCAATAGTATATGCTTTCAAAAGTTTATTTCATGTCAGCCTTAAGGTTGTTTGCACCGACTGATATACGTTGGATTTTTTTTAAGGGATGTGTATTTTGATTTCAAGTATAGTCATATGTATAGTCATATAAAAATTGGTAGAGGAAATATTATATAGTATATATATGGTTATATTAATATAGTCGGTCTGCACACCTATGTATATGTATTAACCGAGGCATGCATATTTTGTTGCATATTTTATAAACTGTGTCTGCATATGTTGGCTAGTTGTATATAAGCTCACTTATCCTATTTATCTTCCTTGATCCAATTCTGATTTGAATTCGTCTATTCCTATTATCAGCTTTGATCATTGAACCATGTCCATCTAGCTTTGTTGGAATTCGGATCTGGATTTCATAACTCACTTCTTTTTCTCTGGCCTCGAAAGGTGAGAAATCACTCACGATTAACATTCTTTTATTTACTAAATTTGATTTCAATTGAGAGGACAATTGAAATATGAGGCTGTAGTTATTTAAATTGTTATATATGCTATTATCTGTAACTATTCACTTATGGGATATGACACCATATCCTATTGTTTGTATATTTATTTTGATGATATATGCCTGTTGTTATTATTATTTACATATCTGTTAACACTGTGCAAGTTCCCTGTTAGTATAGAAATCACTATGGGTTGAAATGATACATACCCGAACAGACTTTAGAATTGGAGAAAATCGTTATGGGTTGAAATGATAAACCCAAGCGATTTTCATTTAATTGAATTGGGATTACGGGTTGAAATGCTATCCACCCGTATACATTTAGTGTACGGATTGAAATGATAAATATCCATAACAGTTGACCATATGATAAGAAATATATACAGACATCGTTGGTCCATATATAAATATTTTGAAATTTAATTCATTGTTTTGGAAAGAAATATATGGTCTTATTAAATGTTAATCCTTAAAAAAAATTTATATATAAAGGGTAATGATATATAGATTTAATAATATTTAATTTAGTCAAAATTTGATTTAATACATAAATTATGCTAAATATTTATGTAAATTTTATTCCAAAAGTATTCTGCAATTTACTAAGATTGGGAGATAAATGTGGGTTTATCTAAATGGTATTTAAATAAGGATTTATTCAATTAAATTAATTTGAAATTTTTGAATGGGAAATTTAAGGGTATGATTTTGTAACTGGATTTTTATTTAAGTGATTTAATGAATATTTCACGTTTAAATAAATTAAAGAAAATATTGAGTAAAATGTAATTTAAGGTTACTTAAATGATATTGTATCTAATGAGGGATTATTTTAAGACTAGATAATAATGAGGTTAAATTGAGATCTATATGGAACTATTAAATTGAACATTTAATTAAATTTTAAAGCTTTGAACTATATTGGGATTTAAATGGTTTATTTTGAGATTCGGATATGTATTTGAAATCAGTATAGTTGAATTTATTATTTAGAAACTAAATTGATTAAAAAGTTAGTTTGAAACGTTGAATACTTAAAGTTTTGAAATATATTGAACATAAAGGGTATTTTGTGATTTCAAATCCGAATTTGAGATCGATAAAATTAAAGTGGTTATTTTAGAAATTGAGTTGAATTTAAATTAATAAATTGAGATTGAAATAGATTTAAATGGGGTGGTCGGGTTGATGTTAAACGATTTGTTAAGTTGAGGGAATTGAAATTTCTTTACTGTACAAATTATTTAATATATAAAAATACTATTTGGGAAGTATAGAGATATTTGAAGTGAAAATGATATTTGGTTTTGAAGTATAAATTAAGTTGAAAAGACTACGGTGTTATAGTGTATATTTCTATCTTTTAGATAGTTCCATGGACCCTTAGAGGATGGTTATCCCAAACATCCTCTAAGTTAATTATATTTCAGTTGATATTTCACTTGAGTTAGATTTATAGATATAAGAATGTTAATCCTGACTCGAGTGTTTTGTGTTTTGCTTTACGCTCGGGTCAGACTGAGAAATACAGCATTTGAGACTCATCTTCGAAGTTGGAGCTTTGCTTGAAGATCCAGCTATCTATCCCTTCAGTCATCCAGTTGATTGGTTCAGAGAAGCCATCTGTTGCATTGGAGACTTCATGGCATTTGAACTATTCGGTTGTATTTTATTTCTAACTCTGAGGTATATAGTAGCTTCATGAACTACTATTCTTTATCTATTCCGCTTCATTGTATTACTCTGTGTAAGTGATCTATGATTGATTTATTTACTGTATATTTTAAGTTTTGCCAAATTTTATTAACAATTCGGTATTTTGAATTACTCAAGTCGGACATGTACGGTTTTATTGTCGATTTGAATGGTCCAAAATAGCGGGTCGTTACACTATGCAACCCCGTTCGTTCCCAATTCGAGTTCGTTCCAGAACCCTAGCCGCAGAACCCTAGCTATCGAAAATCACCCCCTTTATCAATCTTCGCCACTGCTCCAAGCGACGGGACCCCAGCCGCAAACGACGCCGCCTTCCCCTGGCCAAGGCGCACGCCCAGCACCACTCGCGATTTGCTCTGCCTCTCCGATGTGACAGCCTCCGCCGTAGGTGTAAACCCTAATCGAATTATAGGGGACGACCAAGCAGTTGAAATGCGAAACCACTAACTCCGATGAACTCCATTCGCAGCTCTCCTCACTATGATAACATCGGTTCGACGATCGGCCATAGGTCATCACACGTCAACGAACGGCTGGGAATTCACCTTCAATTTCTGAACGAATGGTGATTCGAATCGAAAAACGAATTTTGCTGAGGAGTTTGAATTTTCATTTGATTTTTGAATTTGCAATTGGATCTAGGGTTTTTCAGCCATTGAAAAAGAGGAGCACAGAAGTTTCTGTACGTATAGAAATGAGGAATAGAGGTTGCAAGGGTTTATAGCAGGAATATATAGGCATGGTTGACATTTGAATGGATAGATCGGGTTGAACATACACGCTAACGACAAAATGGCCCAAAAAGCCCGTTCTGACTCCGTAACGAAATTGGGTCAACCCATATATCAAAATAGATGTTTTAAAATATTTTAAATGCAATGGAAAAGGTTTCAAGTCCAAATTCCATCGTATAAAGAAGTTATGATAAAATCAATATTTTCAAATTGATTTCAATTGATTTCAATTTCATTAATTTCAAGGCGTTTCGAGTCCGTACGATCAAACGACAAGTTTGATCGCTACGAAACTTGCAATCCTATAATACTTCACTATTACGGATCCGATGAAACCGATTTCGTCGAAATCCAAGTCAGTGGCCAAAATGACTGTTTTTCCATTAATTACATAAATTAATAATTAATTAATTAAATCCAATTTTAAATTGCAAGCTAAAAATTGAAATTTTTTATCACTTTTATATTTCTTAATCAATTTCAATGTTTTCAACAAATTAAAAGTGAATTTAAAGTTGATTAACTTATCGATTTCAGTATTTTCCTCAGTTCCATCCAAATTCAGAAATTATAATTTTAATTTTCAAAATTTTCTATTAAATTAAATTAACAAATCATTTTTCCATTCATTATTAACAAATAGATGGATTTAACATTGGATTCAAAACTATTTACATTAATATCCTCACATTCATCTAAATTCCCATTTTAAATATTATATCCATTTAATTGCAATTAAATCCTTTTATTAAATTTTAAATTCCAATAAATTAATAAAGCTTTATTCCATTTCTATTTTCATCTTTATTTCAATTGCATAACATTTTATTCCAATTTTACCGTATTTGCCAATTACATACATTAATTATTATTTATATTCTCCATTAATTATTTACTTGGTTTTATACTTTAAATTCATTCAAATAAATAAATAAAACTTGATTTAAAATCTTTACCTCAACCAATACTCATACTATAAATGGAATTGTCATTATTTTCAAAAATTACTTAAATTAACGTTAACGTAACAATTTGTTTATATTTATTGCAACTGATTACGAGTTATAATTTAACATACTTGTCTAAAAGGTTAACTTACAATACTTGTTACCCTTTAACGTTTATTTCACTCATAAGCTATTATTAACAAACCAAAGTTGGAATTCGATTTAGACCAAATTCAATGCATTACATGAATGGGTAAATGATTAGAGTTTTACACTATTGCCCCTTTTCTTTATTTGTATTAATGTCCACGTTTCAAATGTGAAATCTTATTAATTACACACATAAATTAAGGTTTTAGAACCAAACCTTAGTTCCATTCCTTTTTTTTCCAATTTATTACTTATGAAAATTTCCCGTTTCTATTTATTTATTACATACCTATCGTCAGCCCTTGCATTAATTCTCATAAACATTAAATTATTGATATCCAAATTTTGATTTAGTAAACCCATTTGTTACAACTTTACTTACATTAACACTATTTCCCATATTTAGGTTATTATTTCATACGTAGATCGCAAGTTTGCATTTCTTTATACTATCTTATGAACCAATATACATTTCTAATACTTTATTACATTTATTGAAATTAAATTTTCAAATTTACTAGATACAACAAACTATGACCTTACAGTTATTTCAATTAATTGGGATTGTGCTAAATTAATTATTTAAAAACTTACATTAACATAATTGCATTAATTTACATTCGGTTACAAATAAATCAATATATTATTTCACCCATAAATACACTAGTTGCATTTGTTCTTATTATATTCCATTTATAGCTAAGTCATAATATTTGAATTTTAATTAAATTGTAACATTCGTTCAAGTTTATTAAATATTAACTTGCATTAACACGTTTCCTTAATTTACAATCAAATACCGTTAATAATGTTTTGTTACATTAATCAATTTAATACTTTCCTTTATTTCTCATATACAATTACATCCGGGTATAATATTTTCACTACTTTCATTCATTAGAATTCTATTCAAATTTCAATTTCTTGCAATAACTCATTTATTATAAATTTGCATACCAATAAATTAGGTTCCCATAAATAGGATTTTTTTTCAATTCAACCTTTTAATTAAGTCTATTTTAATGAATATATTTCATAGGTTAATTCTTAACATTTCATTACAAATTATAACAGTTATATTTCTTTATAAATTTAATTCCAAAATCTTATTTATATGACAAATTTAATTAACAAAATTCATGGGTCATTACACTCTCCCCCACTCAAAACTTTTCGTCCCTGAAAAGAAAAAAGAAGGGAACAGAAAGAATTGAGTAAACAATACATCTATTCAAAAATATTACCTTTTGTAACAAATAAATTTACAAAATAAATTAATTTAAATAAATATACTAATTTATAACCATTATATCTTTTTATACTTGAAGTAATAAAGTTTGGAAAAATATTTTCAAAATTTTCTAAGTCCAAAATTTTCAGAAAATTTCGGCAGTGTCTCCTTTGTACTGAGAGGAACGGGAGAAAATATAATATTAAATATAACAATATAGAACATATGTTTTCCAAAATAATATATATATCCCAGCACAGGAAAAATAATATATAACGCCATAAACTGAAATCCGAAAACGTACCTATTTGTCAAGCAATTTAAGGTTATTATTATGGAATCAAATGCAGTAGCAATTGCTTCCATAACCTGCATTTCACTTATATAATCTAAAAGGGTTAACAATTATATAAATGAAATATTAAAGTTGTTTCAACCATAAACAAACAAATCAATACACCCAACAACCACTTGCAACAAGGCGTACAACCATCACATAAAATTCAACACAAACCAATTATTCATTCATATCAAACAAGCAAATAGTTGTTCGGGTTCAAAACTTTAAATTCTACGAAATGAAAAATAACTACTAAGTGTACCCTTCACTCAACAGCCTTAGGTAAAACTAAATAGATTATTCATTCATCCAAACAATTTAAAAGTATCATTACCCAAATAATCTTAAACCGAACAACAACAATTCCAACCACAAATCAAATTTATTTATTATTTATTTAACCTCATACATTTGGTGTTTGATTTCTTTTTTTATTCATAAAATGTTTTCTTATAATTCACATTTATTTCTTACAAATTTTCATTTTAAATTCGATTTCTTTGCATATGAATTCATTTGTTTACTGCTTAATTTCATTTATTTACATTAGTCATCTTTCTGGTTATTTTCAAAATAAACAACTTCAACATTTACTTAAGTCTATAATTACTTACTTACAACATTTACCTTCTATCATATTTTATTATAATAAGATTTCCATTATAACTTAAGTTTATACCCATTACAACATCAAACTCTTATTCATTACAGAATTTCATTAATTACTTGCATTACCTCAAGTTTATTACTTGTATAATATCTATTACATTTTCTTATTAACATTTAACTTTTATTATTGGATAAGTTATATACATATGCTTTTAAGAATGCAATTTAAAATCATACAAGTTTATCCCATCTTTTAATTTAATTTAATGTTCAATAATCACAACTTTTGTTTTATAAGTTACAAATTTCAATTTTCTTTTAATTTCATTTATAACCTAGCATTAAACTTCTTATTTTATTTAAAGGTTCTAATTATAAATTAGTTACACTCAATTTCACTATAATAATTGAAATTATTAATTAATGGAAACTTAAGAACTAATTACCGAGTTTAATTTCAAATTATTTTAAAATAATAGATAAATGTATATACTTAAAACTTATATATCCAATTATACTTAAAACAATTAAAAATTTATTTTTGTTTATCCAAATACGTCAGCAGTAAAACTACTACAGTCGCCTTTCCACTTCGAAACTCGAAAATGAATATCGATGATGCGTGCACTCGTCACCGAAATTATTTTCCAGCAACAGAGAGGGGAGTATGAAACTTATTTCTTTTCAAAATTTATTTAAATCAATTCTTTCAAATTATATTGAAATATTTATATCAAAATATACTTCTAAACAACATTATTATTATATTTCAAAATCATTCATACGAAAGTTTCAAAACCCGGAACTTAAGTTCTAAATTTTCAATTTTCATTTTCTTTATTATTTTCAATCTTATTTTAAATATTGTTATAAATTTTATTACCTAACAACCAATCTATTGCAACCAAATATAGATATGATTTGAAATTTTTTATTTTATATATATATAGAAAATATAATAGGCAAAATTATTTTATTCACCTATATTAAAACAAATATTATGTCGGTATGTCCTATTAAGTGTTTAGAAACCCCTATTAATGTCATAGAGTCCCATGCATCAACCAGGATTTATAAATACAAAACGGAACAGATTAACACAATATTAAAACCTTTTTATAACACTAAAGAATATGCTCTCTCATATATGTACACTCAGCGACTCCTATAGGGTATTACTACCCTATTAATAAAGAGTCGGACCACACAAAGCTATGGTTTATCGCTAAACCAAAGCTCTGATACGAGATGTAACGTCCCGCCTTTTCATACGCTTTAAATCGACGATAAACCACGCACGTCAGACTTAAAGCATACAGAAGGGCGGATTGTTATGGGGTAAATAAGAAAAAGAAGGAAGAAATAAAAAAAATAGAATCTTGCATTGGAACGGTAAAATATAAAAATCAAATGTACAGTTCATGAAGCCGTTGTATAAAACATTTGATTATTTATACAATAAATATCAGAGTTGCACATACCAATGAATAATAATGATGCAGCGGAATGCGGTGTGTAGTGCAACAATATATATAATAATAATAATAATAATAATGAGGAAATCTTCGTCTTCGTCCTCCAGAATAAAGTCTTCGATTCCTGAAATGCTCGGACTGACCCGAGTGAATTGAAAGGACAAAACATTCGAGTCAAAACTAAAATATCATATGTAAGTTAAATCAACGGAAATAAATATGAGTGTAACGGCGTCGGAGATGTTTATGGGATTTGACATCACTTATCCAATGTATAACGTGAGTGCGGTAACTCAAGAGATGCTTGGGATTCACATCTCCTAAGGATCCGTTAAACTATTTACTATGTAGTATATTTCGCTATTATAATAATATCTAATAGTAAAGTAAACTTACTTATCAATAGCGTTAAGGGGTTACCAATGTAGCCCTTAACACAAATAATGCCAATAGTCTATACAGTACCATAATACCTCCTGATCGGGAGGCTACCAGAGGATACTCCATAGGTACGACACAAATAGAAACTCGTACAAGGCGCGTTAGAGTAGGTGACACGGCACAACTAGGCAATGCCAGGGTAGATATACCAATTACGCTTCCGGGCCGGTGGTAATGCGTAGCAGCTACTACCGCCCACCTCGAACAACACCTCCAAAATCAAAAATCAAAAGTGGTCACCGAATCAATCCAAAAGTCGAAGTATAATATCGAAGAGATGTGTCCGATCAAAGGTGCTACCTCAATTAACCCGTCAACCTCTCCTGTTTTAGCCACCTTATGCCAACTCATGGGATTTGGGTCCACGTATTTACCTCAAAGGAAATGCCGCCACCATCTTACTTTATTCTGGTATCTCCACTTCGTACACGGTTGTTAAAGTGGTTTTTGGAGTTGGTAGAGAATACGACAACTTCCGACCCCGATCTCTTCAACAACCAAACATTATTATAAAACCGCGGTCTTTTTCAAAATAGTTTATACTTTAAATCCAGAATATAATATCCCTTTTCAAAACCATATAAATACGATATCATTTTCCTCTTTTAAAACCAAATCAATATGATATCATTTCAAATATATCCTTTTTCTAAAACCATACCACTTTAAAATTTATAATATCTCGAAACCATACATTTGAATTATAACTCTTCAAAACATAATACTTCAAAATCCATAGCTTTAAAACCATAACTTCCAAAACATAAATGGTTTGGATATTCAAACAGTATATAAAATAAAATGGTTAGAATTTAAATTTTTTATAAAGTAAATCATTTCCACGACTTTAGAATTTTATTCTCTTTAAATTAAGTCCAAATCCATAAATTTTAAATTCACTTTTAGTTTTTAATAAAGCACTTCAGTTTCAATGTATTTCAAACTTTGAGTATTAAACAGTTAGAAACTAAGGTTGGAAATTTCTATCCAACAATTCAATGTCCTATTATTTAGTTTGAAATATTTGCATAATAAATCCATAATCATTTAAATAAAAATCAAACTACCTGTACTAAATATTTTCTCCAATTTATTTATACTAGAAATATTCATTTAATTCATCTTGAATAAAATTTCAGTTATAAATATCATACCTTTTGAAATTTCAAGTTAATAAGTTCTACATCAACTTATGGAGTTTAATTCTTAAATAAGCTTAATTCCAAATAAATTTCCAATTTACCTTCCAATCTTAATTGATTTAAATCATTAAAAATCAATATATATTCAATATCTTAAACATGTACTTAACCATATAATATAAAATAATCAAACTCCATTATTCAACTTACTTTTTTATTTAACAAATTTATGCATAGCTTAAATTCAATAATTTAACTTTATATGTATATAATTTTTTTTTATAAAATATCAAAAATAAATATTTATTCATCCGTATCCTATCCAAACCATAGAAATCATTTTTAAAATATTTATATATATAGACCGACGGTGTTTGCATAAAATTTTCTATCCTATGGTCAAGTGATACATATATTTATCATTTAATTTGAAATTTAAAAATAAAATTTTACGGTTATATATCATTTCAAACCGCAATCCCGAATGCAATAAAATGCATAATAACTTACAGTTTATGATGATATAAATAAACATTCATTCATCCATCATAAAATCATACATACATTCATCAAAATCATCATCCAAATCAAACAATACATCAATATATAACGAATAATAAAAAACAGGTATCAACTAGCAGTTTATATTCGACAATAATTTAATTAACTATTTAACCGGCAGTTTATATGCAATAAATAATCAAATAACAAACTTAACTGGCAGTTTATATGCAATAAATAAATAAGCAACAATTTAATAAATTAATTTAATTTAATTTGGTTGATGATTGAAAATATGCTAAACAGTTATAAATTAATTTCTAAATACATCATAAATCAATTTAACAAACATAAGTAGCAGTTGTGAGTGGGTTAAACACTCACCTTTCGAATTTAAATTGAATTTAAATTCAATTTAAATTCAATTTAAATCAAAAAATTGGACAATCTCAGAATTCATCCAAACCGGTGCCAAAATGTCCGCATTTCCAATGCGAACTTAGCGGAGAAAACCGCGTATGAATACGACCTCGTATAAAGAAGTTACATTGATTTGAACATTTGAATCTCAAAATTAAAATAAAATAAAATAAAAGAGTTACCATCCTCAAACACCACGTCACCCCACGCAACCCCGTTCGTTGCCAATTCGAGTTCGTTCTAGAACCCTTGCCGCCGAAAATCACCACCTTTATCAATCTTCGCCGCCGCTCCAAGCGACGCGACCCCGACCGCCAACGACGTCGCCTTCCTCTGACCGAGGTGCATGCTTAGCACCACTCACAATTTGCTCCGCCTCCTCGATGTGACAGTCGCTGCCGTACGTGTAAATCCTAATCGAATTATAGGGGATGATCAAGCCATTGAAATGCGAAACCACTAACTCCGATGAACTCCATTCGCAACTCTCCTCACTATGTTAATAACGATTCGACGATCGGCCACAGATCATCGCACGTCAACGAACGGCCGAGAATTCACCTTCAATTTCTAGATGAATGGTTACTTGAATCTAAAAATGAATTTTAGATTTAGGTTGCACTCATCGAGGGCTTCAATATTTATTTTTCTCGAATTTTTCTGAGGAGTTTGAATTTTCATTTGATTTTTGAATTTGCAATTGGATCTAGGGTTTTTCAGCCATTGAGGAAGAGGAGCACAGAAGTTTCTGTACGTATAGAAGTGAGGAATAAAGGCTGCTGGGGTTTCTAGCAGGATATATATAGGCAGGGTTGACATTTGAATGGATGGATCGGGTTGAATATACACGCTAACGACAAAGTGGCCCAAAAAGCCCGTTCTGACTACGGAGGGAAATTGGGTCAACCCATATATCAAAATAGATATTTTAAAATATTTTAAACGCCATGGAAAAGATTTCAAGTCCAAATTCCATCGTATGAATAAGTTATGCTAAAATCAATATTTTCAAATTGATTTCAGTTGATTTCAATTTCATTGATTTCAAGGCGTTTCGACTCCATACGATCAAATGACAAGTCCGATCGCTACGAAACTTGCAATCCTATAATAATTCGCTGTTACGGATTCGATGAAACTGATTTCGTCGAAATCCGAGTCAGTGGCCAAAATGGCTATTTTTCCATTAATTACATAAATTAATAATTAATTATCCAGTTTAAAATTTCAATCTTAAAATTGACAAATTTTATCACTTTTATATTTCTCAATCAATTTCAACGTTTTCAACAAATTAAAAGTCAATTTAAAGTTAACTAACTTATCGATTTCAGTATTTTCCTTGGTTCCATCCAAATTCAGAAATTATAATTTTAATTTCCAAAATTTCTATTAAATTAAATTAACAAATCATTTTTTCATTCATTATTGTCAGATAGATGGATTTAACATTGGATTCAAAATTATTTACATTAATATCCTCACATTTCATCTAAATTCCCATTTTTAAATATTAAATCCATTTAATTGCAACTAAATCATTTTATTAAATTTTAAATTCCAATAAATTAATAAAGCTTTATTCCATTTCTATTTTCATCTTTATTTCAATTGCATAACATTTTATTCCAATTTTACTGCATTTACCAAATACGTACATTAATTATTATTTATATTATCCATTAATTATTTACTTGGTTTATACTTTAAATTCATTCAAATAAATCAATAAATCCTTATTTACAATCTTTACCTCAACCAATAGTCATATTATAAATGGAATTGTCATTATTTTCAAAACTTACTTAAATTAACGTTAACGTAACAATTTGTTTATATTTATTGCAATTGATTACGAGTTATAATTTAACATACTTGGCTAAAAGGTTGACTTACAATACTTGTTACCCTTTAATGTTTATTTCACTCATAAGCTATTATTAACAACCAAATGTTGGAATTTGATTTAGACCAAATTCAATGCATTAAATGAATGGGTAAATGATTAAAGTTTTACACTATTTCCCCTTTTCTTTATTTATATTAATGGCTACGTTTCAAATGTGAAATCTTATTAATTACACACATAAATTAAGGCTTTAGAACCAAACCTTTCCATATTTTTTTTCAATTTATTACTTATGAAAATTTCCCGTTTCTATTTATTTATCACATACCTATCTCATCCCTTCCATTAATTCTCATAAGCATTACATTATTGATATCCAAATTTTGATTTAGTAAACCCATTTGTTACAACTTTACTTACATTAACACTATTTCCCTTATTTAGGTTATTATTTCATACGTAGATCATAAGTTTACATTTCTTTATACTATCTTATGAACCAATATACATTTCTAATACTTTATTACATTTATTGGAATTAAATTTTCAAATTTACTAGATACAACAAATTATGACCTTATAGTTATTTCAATTACTTAGGATTGTGCTAAATTAATTATTTAAAAACTTACATTAACATAATTGCATTAATTTACATTTGGTTACAAATAAATCAATATATTATGTCACCTATAAATACACTAATTGCATTTGTTCTTATTATATTCCATTTATAGCTAAGTCATAATATTTGAATTTTAATTAAATTGTAACGTTCATTCAAGTTTATTAAATATTAACTTGCATTAACACACGTTTCCTTAATTTACAATCAAATACCGTTAACAAAGTTTTATTACATTAATCAATTTAATACTTTCCTTTATTTCTCATATATAATTACATCCGGGTATAATCTTTTCACTACTTTCATTCACTAGAATTCTATTCAAATTTCAATTTCTTGCAATAACTCATTTATTATAAATTTGCATATCAATAAATTAGGTTCCCATAAATAGGATTTTTTTTCAATTCGACCTTTTTAATCAAGTCTATTTTAATCAATAATATTTCATAGGTTAATTCTTAACATTTACTTCATTAAAAATTATAACAATTATATTTCTTTATAAAGTTAATTCCAAAATCTTATTAATATGAAAAATTTAATTAACGAAATTCACGGGTCGTTACAGCCCACCTCGAGCCACACTTCCAAAAATCAAAAATCAATAGTGGCTACCAAATAAATCTCAAAGTCAGAATATAATATCGAAGAGTGTGTCCGATAAGAGGGGCTACCTCACTGGCCCGAAATCGCTCTTGTTTCAGCCACCTCATGCCAACTCACGGGAGTCGGGTCCACGTATATATCTCAAAGGAACGCCACCGCCAACCTACTTCATTTCGAAATCTCCAATAACATCAATATATAACAGATAATAAATAAGAGGTATTTACTGGCAGTTTATATTCAATAATAAATTAAATAACACTTAACTGATAGTTTATACTCAATAATAAATTAAATAACAATTTAACTCAATAAATTCAATTTAACTGGGATGATGATCAAAAATATGCCAAATAGTCATGAATAAATTTCTATTCACATAAAAAATTAATTTAACACATATAAGAAATTTTTGAAGTTGTGAGTGGGTTAAAAAACTCACCTTTTGAATTTGAATTGAATTTAAATCCAATCTAAACCCAAAATTTGAATAGTCTCCGAATCCATCCAAACTAGAGCCAAAATGTCCAGAATTCCAATATGAACCTAGCGTAGAAAACCACGCGTGAATTGGACCTCGTATGCAGAAGTTATTCGAGTTAGATCGTTTGAAATCAAAAAATAAATAAAATAAAATAAAAAGAGACTGACGAACACGATGGCGCCACGTCACTCCCACTACCATGTCGTTCCCAAATCAATTTTGTGTGAGCACAGTACCAGTTCAAATGCCTCCTGCCAACTTTGACCAATGCTCAAGATCGCTACCTACCACCAGAGGGTCGCCCACCATCAACGACGGCCTCGGCCATTGATTCCGCCTCCACCCGAGGCGTCGCGACCTCCCAGCGACACCACGCCGCCACCCTTCGAATTTGCGTTTTCGAACACTAACGGAAAAAATTCAGGCGCCTCCGGCCATGATACGTGATGCGACCACGCTTGATCTGCTCTACGAAGCTACCTCCGTAAAACCCCTCAATCGATTTGACGATCGGTCAGAGTTGACCGTCGCGTGATGAACGGTTAAGGATTGATCAACGATTTCTCGACAACTGATGATTCGAATTGAAAAACGAATCTCAAATCTGAGATGCGCTCGTTGAGAGCTTCACATCGACATAAAATTTGATATAATTTGTGGAGTTTGAATTTTTGGTTTGATTTTGAATTGCAACTGGATTTGGAATTTAGAATTTTGTTTGCCATTAAGGAAGAGGAGGAACAGAATGAATTCTATGTACAGACAAATGACAATAAGAACAATTAGGGTTTATAACGAAGTATATATAGGCAAGGCTGAAAGTAGAATAGATGGACCAGATTTGATTTGGAAAATTGAATGATATATGGCCCAAAAGCCTGTTTCGACTAAGGAACGAAATTGGGTCAACCCATATATCAAAATAGTTGTTTTAAAATATTTAAAAATCGATGGAACAGGTTTCACGTCCAAATTTCATCGTATGAAGAAGTTATGCTAAAATAAAATTATTTCAAATTGATTTCAGTTGATTTCAATGAAATTGATTTCTAGGCGTTTCGAGTCCGTGCGATCAAACGACAAGTTCGATCGTTATGAAATATGAAATCCTACAATAATTCACCATTACGGATCAAATGAAACTGGTTTCGTCGAAATCCGAGTCAGTTGCCAAAACGGCTATTTTCTAGTTAATTAAATAAATTAATTTTAAATTAATTAATCACTTTCCAATTTAAGTTTTTAATAATTTACAACTTCTATCAATTTTGATTTCTTAACCATTCACCAATAATTTAAACAAATTTAGATGTCAATTTGAATTTGATTAATTCAACAATTTCAGTGTTTAATTCCAATTTCGTTAAATTCAGAAATTTATAAATTAAAAATTCCAAAATCCAGTCGTTAACTTTCAAACCATGTCATTCAAGTCTTTTATTACAATAAGAATATAATTAACATTAGTTTATATCTTGGTACCTTAATATTTCCCAATTTCATCTTGGTTCCTAATTACGTAATATTTAAATATTAATTTTCATTTACTTCCAACTAATCCAATTATTAAATTTAAATTCCAATAAATTAATAATCTTGAATTTCCATTCCTTTTTATTCAATCAATCATTATCCCATTCATACTTTATTATCAACCAACAATTATTGCAATTCCTATCTAATATTGATTTTATCAAATTACAATTTATTACGTATTATTCCATCAATTAATATACGTTGAACTTATTTCCCAATTCATTAATTACAATCAATTATAACCTTACAATTGGTTTTAGTTAATTGGGGTTGCACTGAATTAATTATTTATTCACTTGCATTTACATTATTACCTTTAATTGCAATTTGATTACCAATTTTATTTAACACAATAAATAAATAAATAACATATATTAGTTGTCACCTATTTACTTTTACTTACATTTACAAGTTTATTACTTACCATTAACACCGTATTATTTCATTAATTAATTCAACAAGTTGTCCAATTATGAATAACATTAACATCATTTCCAAATATTACCTTAATTAACATTAACGTAATATTAAATTATAATTATTGTAACTGATTTCCAATTTAAATTAACAAGATACATAAATAGGTAACATAAAATAATCGTTACGTTAACCTTTAGTCACATTAATAAGCTTCTATTACTTATAAATCAAAGTTACCATTTATTTTCATAATACTAATTTCATCTAATTTCCATCAACTATCTATTATTTCCTTGGTAAATCCAATATTCCATTTATTCTCTCATGTTCCATTTACAGTCAATATAACATTTTTTATTAATTGGCATTTCATTCAACCCATTAATTATTAACCTTAATTAGTATTATTTAGCTTGCATTCTCGTTATTATTCCATAAATATGATTCCTAATTTTATTTCTTTCAGTATTAATCACACAATCATATTAAATTAACAAGTTTCAATTTTTTTAATTCATTCCAGATTTATTGGCCAAAATCTTATTAATTAACAATTTTTAATTATCGAAATTCACGGTTTTACAATGTCTTACACAAAAGATTGTTTAAAATTTTATTTTACAAAAATAATAAAAATATTTAGATTTCGAAAATATTTTATCTCCATCAATTTAACTGATTTTAAATTTTAAATTTTAAATTTCACATCTGAACAAACTTATATATTTTACAATGAAAATCTGACACTTGCTAGATTTAAATAGACATCTCCAAATATCAAATTTTCATTGCCAAATTTTATTGTTTAATTTCATGATAAATTTAGTTAATTACGTTATTAAAAATCGTTAAAATTTTCGGGTCGTTACACTCTCCCCTAATCAAAACTTTTCGTCTCCGAAAAGGAACGAGATATATATGTTTTACATTCAACTTTTTGTATATTTCAGGTAAGTTATATATGTTTTAGAATGCAATTGATATTTTACAAACTAATTTTATCCTAGTTCAACTGTTTTAATTTCATTTCTCATTTTACACATTTCAATTATTCAAAAAATTTGCCTCATTTCAATAATTGAAAATCATCACTTCACATAAAACTTAAGATTTAAATTTCCAGTTTCACTTAAAACTGTTAATCCGTGAGATGATGGTTTTGATGACAACAACCTTAGAATAGATTATAAAATATAAATACTAACATTATAAGTTTAGATATATATGTATATGCAGGATTTAACCAAGCAGGTACTAAGAATGAAGACTGTACAATATAGAGATTCAAGATATCGAGATAAAATATCAAGATAGAAGACTCATGAGTATCGAGACTATCAAGAGTTCAAGATTTCAAGGATAAGTATTTTTTATTATTGGGAATTTTTGTTAAAACTCGTAGAAAAGCACTGGCATCTTAAAATCCAATTTATTCGTGGAATGGAATCCACTTCGAGCCCGTTAAAGGGATGGAACCCTAAGTAGGATGGAACCTACGAAAAATCTTGTGGAACATTGTTTTGTATCCGCTAACTTTTATTCAAAATGATTTTTCAAAATTATATCTTTTTTTTCAAAATGTATTCAAAACTTTCCTTTTAAAAGATTCAAAACCCTCAATCCTGATTTTAAATAATTTTAGCCTAAAAAACATCTTTATTTTCAAAGTCAAATTACTCCTGATTTTAAACTATCTTTTTAATAATATATTTAACTTTTAAATATTTATACTTAGATTTAAATATAAAATTATAGTTAAATTCTATATATATTATTCTTTATATTTACTTATGAATTTCAACTATAGTCAAGTATATTTATAAAGTTTAAACTAATTTTTATATAAGATAAAGATTATTTTCAAAGAAATTCAAAGCATCATAAAAAGCTTTGGGATGTCGACATGCCTATGGGTACCATGTCGACATGGTGACAGTTTGATTCAAAAATTCAAATTTCAAAAGAAGTGTCTATTCGCCATAACTCTTCATGAATGGACATGACTGTTGTTCTTCTATAAATATGGGTCAGTTTCAATGAATTTTTAATCACTTTTTTTCGGTTTTCACTCTTCTTCTTCTTCCTCTTTTCTTAATACATATTCTTATCATTACTCTACTGAAATCAACATTGAATCATACTCAATTACGTCTAGTTTGATTCTCTATCACTATCTCCACAAGATTCTCAGTGCTATTCAGGGTTATAGACTTCTTTGTAATCTATTAAGCGAGAAAAGGAGTGATTGTAGCGTTGGCAATCAATAAAAAGGAAAAAGGTGTGATTGTAGCCTTGGTAAATCAATTGGGTAAACTCGTGGCCCGGAAATCAAGTATCTCTACCCAGAGGATCGAAATTCTGGAGGGTGTACCTCGTAGCCTTGAAATCGAGGGTGCAATTGTACGATTGCTTTTGAAAGGAAATCCATACTTGTGTTGCAGGACTAGATGTAGGGTAACTCCGAACCAGTATTAAAGTCCGGTGTGTTCTTTCCTTTACTTCTTTTATTTTATTTCTGTATCTGTGATTGTTTCTGTGATCATATCCGTGTCTTTATATTGCATACTTTTGTGTCTAAATTAACATAAATCGGAAATGATTTAGTAATTATTTATTAACACTATTCACCCCGCTCTAGTGTTAATCTTAGCCTTAAGATCCGTAATCCACATTTCTCAAAATTGGTATCAGAGCAAGGTTTTCAAAGTTTCATAATCTGATTTTTGAAAAGTTTTCAAAATGACTACCAACACTGGTACTGTTATTAACGCTAGTATCCCTGTCACTAGTTCATTTGTAAAGGGTCAGTCTACTGTCAGACCACCACTTTTTAATGGCAGTAATTATGCATATTGGGCATGTAGGATGAAAATATATTTACAATCTATAGGATTAGACACTTGGAATATCACACAAACTGAATATTCTAAACCCACAATTGATTTTGCACAATGGACTGCTGAGCAAAAGACTGTTGCACAAAATAATTCTAAGGCATTTAATATTCTATTTTGTTCACTAGATAGAAATGAATTCATTAGAATGTCAGTTTGTAAGTCTGCATATGAAATCTGGAAAACTTTGCTGTAACAACCCGATATTCGCGTCAATTCATAATCGACTTTAAAACGATTTATATTTTCGTCAATTGCCATTTTGAAGTTTTTAAAATTTAAATTAAAATTTAAAATTTCAAATGGTTATAAAGTTTTAGGGGCTTTAATTTTTAAATAATGGTTCATTTGTTTTTGGGCCGTGAGAATTTTTAAAAAAAAAAAAAAACCCAATACCCTTTTCTTTTTTTTTTCCTTCGACTTAAACCCGTTCCCTTTTATTTCTATTTTTTGTTCGTTTGCAAACCTAAAACAAAAGAAAACGAAGACGAGAGAAACAAAAATGGCGGCCCCTCTTCTCTTTCGCCCCTCTTTTCAAAAATTAGGGATTCGTTCAGCTCCTTGGTGCCGCGACTTCGGCTGCTCGATTTTCGTTAGTTCGCCGACCTTCAACAATTAGGGCTGTCGACTTCGGCTATGAATCTGCGACTCGAAAAGGTGAGTGAACTATCACTCACATCTAATTCCTTCTTAGTATTGTGTTCATGTTGTTCAACTTTGTTTCGATGTCGATGATTTTTATTTGCCTTGGTTCGATTTCTATTATCCCCGGCATTGAGTAGTCAAGTGATTTTGTAGCTTGAGTACAGTGAAATGTAAACGACGGATTATTATGAGTATTTTCTGTTGGCATCGTTCTTTTATGGCTTGATACTTAAATTTGAGATACTCTTATGACTTCGTGAAGATTGAAAACTTATTCAATTTGCTGACTTGTTGACATTTGAGTTTGATGGTATATTTCTGATAGAATTTCCATATGATACTCTTTTGACCGTATTTGAACTGCTACTTGTTCACCATGTTGTATTGTGAAATCTAACTGCTTCACTGTCATTTAGTGTAAATATGAAATCTGCCTCGTTCCACTTCTTTATTGAGTTCATGCTTGAATTGATATATGTTGTGCTGATATAATCTTCGCATTTTTTGAGTTATGGCACTGGTCTGGTCCATGATTCGAAATGTACAATGATTTGCTGGCTTTTGTTCCATGTTTTGCATTCCACCTGCAATCATATTGTCTTGTTCTTGCCTTGACATTGAATGGTCTTGTTACCCTTGCATCTGATTGGAACTGAACTTGTATTCGACCATTTGGTTGAGGCTTCATAATTTGCACTGTGACTGTTCATTTTGGAGACTCGTCTGAATTTTTCTTTCAATTCATTTGAAGTCTAAACTGCATTACTGGTCCCATTTGTGCTTTGCACTTGTAGTCTTGTCTCATGTCTTAGCTTTAACAGAACCAGAGCATGTTTGAAATGTTGGTTGAGTAAAATGTTGCATTCACCACTCTGTACATGTGAGCATGTTGAACTTGTTACTGTGCCATTGTATGGTTGCATGCCTGACCATATCTTGTTCTACTTCAGGTTAAATTACCCTTGTTTGTCTCTAAACCCCTAATTGCTTGAAGTCTTATTGCAGCCCTTATGTTCATGTGCATACTTGAGTTTGGCATTTGAAGACTAGTCTAGTTGTACTGGTGGCTCTATGTCCATTTCTGTGTTGTACATATGCACTGCTCTGAATTGCAGTCTGCCCTTGTGTTGTGTGTTGTGGTGCTATTCCTCTGGTGCCCTCACCCTCCTCCTATTTTTGTAGTCACACCACTGCACTTCCATCACCATATCTCCATCATCTATGTATCTGGCCTGGTTGACATTTGCATTTGGTCACTTGTTTCATTTTGTCACCTCTGCACTTTGTATTGTTTCCAGTTGCATTCATTGTTGCCAGTTGCATTCATTGTTGCCAGTTGCATTCATTAATGCCAGTTGCCTTCATTGTTGCTAGTTGCATTGCTTTGTTCGGTTTGTACTTGTAGTCTCTGTGCTTCATTGTTCCACAATTGGCATTGTCTCGTATTTTGTTATTCGTGATGCCTGGCTATGTTGCCTTATCATAGGTGCACTGTCCAGCTTCAGGTTGTAACATTGCTTTATATGAGTCGTTTTGGGGCTTGGTTTTGTACAGTCTGCATTTTGACTCGATTAGGCTAGTTCATATTGAACTGGTCCATTTTTGTGTTTCACCATGCAGTCTTTGTTCTATGTTGGTTGATTTATTTTAGTATCGGCCATTTCATTTGAATACACCTGTGTTGAACCCGTTCTTTTATTTTGGGTTTGACCTTGTGCTCGGTTGTGTACATCATCACTGTTGTGGCAAAGCAGTGCACGCAAGCGTGAACTGCAGCCACACGGAATTGAGTTTTTGGGCACGCCATCACTATAGTGGCAAGGCAGTGCACGCAAGCGTGAACTGCAGCCACACGGTATGGCGTGTATGATATTCTATTTATTTTGACTTATGGATCTTTTTGCGTATTCCATATTCCGTAGTGGCGAGGCAGTGCACGCGTGCGTGTACTGCAGCCCTACTTGAATTAATATTTTAATTGATATTTCAATGGTTTGAACTGTTTTGTTCATTTCAATTCTATATTCTGAATTGCATCCTGATTTGGTTTAATTACTGTCGTCTATTCGTTATTTAATTATTATTGCTTCTGTGCACTAATAACTGAGTTTGAATTAGACTGACCCGAGTATTATTTTCTTTTGAATTTAATACTCGGGTCAGACCGAGTATTTCAGGTTGTAGATATTCTGCTTTGGGTTGCTGCTAGAGCTATGAAGTTCTTTCATATCTTTTGGAGTAGTCGTCGTCATTTGTAGTAGTATGTAAAATTGTATAGGAAGATATGTATTCATGTATATTATATACTTAATGTACTTGTATATGTAACTTCCTTAGTCGACTGTTGCAGTTGTATCATATGTACCGTGTGAATGTATTGTAACTGACATCAGTTATTATATATATATGAGACTTTCTGTTTCATCTGTGTTCCGCATTTATATTATCTGTGTTGTTATTTTATATTTACTGTTCTAAACTATTACGAACCATCGTAGTTCGTTTTATACTGGAATTGGGGTATGTCGATGGGAGAAAATAAATTAGAGATGAAAAATGAAAGAATATATATATTTATATCACTCCCATCGAGATAACCAATACTAGTGTAAGGCCAACTATTGATGGCCGCTCCTCAACAGCCTTATTCTCCGTGCTAGTTGACAGCATTACACCGTAGTGTTCTTGGCTAGCGTGGGTATTGAGGTGGGGCGTCACAGCTTGGTATCAGAGCCAGGGGTTTAGAACAAATATAAAACATAACTTAGATAGTACATATGTTACAACTATTTGTCGACGTTTAATCTCTCGTATTTGCATATGATTGTCTTTGATTGTTAGGTATGAATTCCTAACGCTTACTCATATGCATTTGATTTTGATTCTTGTGTTTTCGGCTTTGATTTGATTTAGCCGATGATTGATTTTGTTCGAATCTCAGCGATTCCGAACTTGATATTTTATGTTTTCCTCTGCTTGAATTCCATTCGACTTCGGTCACTTTGTTTTTGAGAAATTTCTAAATTCGTGATTTCCAAGACTCTGATTTGGTTTGCCGTTGAGTACTTTTATGATGATGTTGAATCGTTTTGTACTCGATTATGGCCATTAATTGTTGACTTCGACATTGACTTGATTTTTATTTTTGTTGAAGTCATTTATGCATTTATGCTCGTTTTGTTTTGTTTTTCCAATTGTTAATCGATTCTTCTTTTCCGATTAGTTGTTATCTTCTTTGTCGACTTTGATAACTTCTATTTCTGGAATTTTTGGATATTCCTACTTTGATGGATTTAAGAATCGAATTCTTTGGTTTTTATTCACGTCTTCGAATGTGAATTTTAGTGAATTGATTTGGTTTCCAAATTTAATCGATTCTTGTTAATTTCCCGATTTATTGCTATCATTTGGTAGCAACTTTGATGACCATTTCTTCGGGAATTTTTGTGAACATACCTTTCGATGAATTCGGTATCGATTTCTTTGGATTCTATTCACGTCTTTGTATGTGAATTCTTGTGATTGATTGATTTTACAATCATTTTTGTGATTTGTCACTTTAAAAAAATATATAAACGTTTTAATACTAGTAGTAAATATCAAAACTCTTTTATCAAAATGTTTTCAACTCTATTTTCAATATCAAAATCTTTTCCTAAACCGTTTTCCGATCTATTAGAATATACAAACCTTTATTTCACTCGTATGAGAAATCTAATTAAACGGCTTAGCAAAACAAGTGGTATGAAACGCTTGCGTTTACTTCGTCGGTTAATTTTTGGACTTGTTCGATTGAACCACTTGTGACATTTTTCTAGTGAAGATCTACAGTTTGTTCGTAAATATTTAAGTTAAGCTAGTGGTTATGGGACATGAAGCTAAACTTTTATATTTACTAGCTTAGTGTAATTGACACTTCTCGTTGATCTTGATGATCGCTTTATGAATTAGACTAGCAATTGCGCGATGTCTCTTTCATTGCGAGGTTAGACTAGACACCACTTGTGTGATTCCATTCACACATACCTTTCTACTTTTTGGTTAGTCTTGACCTCAATCTGTGTGATTCCATTCACACATACTTAGTGTAATTGACACCCCTCGTTGATCATGATGATCGTTCTGATGGTCGGACTAGACACCACTTGTGTGGTTCCATTCACACATACCTTTCTGCTTTTTGGTTAGTCTTGACCTCAATCTGTGTGATTCTATTCACACATGTGGGGTAGCTCCCCATGGTCTTCGGACCGTCATGTGATAGGCCTCTTTCCCTTTTTCTGTGATTTCTAGATTCCTTATGTTGATTTCTGGAAATTTTATGCTTCACCTATTCTTGTGCATTGGTGAATTCATATGTTATTAATTTGTCATGAGTACAAATTTGGGGTATGTTACCTCTTTGGATCTTTGAGAAGATTCTTGTGATATTGATTATCTCTTATCGGTTGATCTCCTGTTGATCATTATTTGCATACTTATAGTCGTATGTCAGTATGGATATTTCATATTTATGCCATACCCCTCATCGGTTGATCTCCTGTTGATCATTATTTACATACTTATAGTAGTATGTCATTATGGATATTTTATGTTATGCCATATCTTTTATTCTATGTCATACTCTGTTCGAGTTTTTATACTCCGTTCGAGTTTTTATACTCCGTTCGAGTTTTCATACTCCATTCGAGTTCTCATACTCTTATCTTGTGATTTCTGGATTTCTTGTGTAGATTTCTAGAATTTGTGCTTCACCAACTTTCGTGATTTCTATTGATAAGTTTTATCAATTCTTGTGCATTGGTGAATTCGTGTGTTATTGACTTGTTATGAATACAAGTTTAGGGTATGATATCCCTTTCTATCTTTGAGAAGATTCTTGTGACACTTTTGATGAACGAAAATTCATTGGTATTATATTTTGATGCCAATTATTTCGATGAAATTTTGACGTATGTCGAAGTTGCTACTGACATTGCTATTTTAATCACGTGTTTTAAAAAATTTGTTATTCTTCAAAATATTTCAAAATATAAATCAAAATTGTTTTCAAAATTTTTACGATTTGCGCTTTCAAAAGAATGAGGAAGCGAATTAAACGTTTCAGAAAAATCGAGGACTATGACCCCTTTCTTTTACTGATTCGCTTAATTTCGGACTTGTCCGTTTGAGAACGTAAAATGTTATTTATTTAAAATACACAATTTTGCACTTTCAAGGAAACGATGAAGTGAATTAAACGATTTAGTAAAACTCGTGGTTATGGGTCATGTGCGTTTGCTATTTCGGTTAATTTCGGACTCGTCAATTGAAAATTTGAGATTTCTGATTATCGCTTGTGATAATCAGATAATTGAGATTTAATTATCGTTTGTGATAATTAGATATTTGTGGTTTAATTATCGTTTGTGATAATTAAACATTTGCGATTTGTGATTTGATTGTCAATTGTGATAATTAAATATTTATGATTTCTGATTATAGTTTTTGATAATCAGATATTTATTGTTTCTAATTATCGTTTGTGATAATTAGATATTTGTGGTTTAATTATCGTTTGTGATAATTAAACATTTGCGATTTGAGATTTGATTATCAATTGTGATAATTAAATATTTATGATTTCTGATTATAGTTTTTGATAATCAGATATTTATTGTTTCTAATTATCGTTTGTGATAATTAGATATTTGTGGTTTAATTATCGTTTGTGATAATTAAACATTTGCGATTTGAGATTTGATTATCAATTGTGATAATTAAATATTTGTGATTTAAGATTGATTTTCGATTTTGATAATCGAATACTTGTTGATTTGATTATCCTTTTTGATAATCGAATATTTTTGATTTGAGATTTCTGAATTATCTATTGATAATTAGATTTTGTTGATAATTTGTGAATTTCTTTTATGAAATTAAAAGATTTCTTTGGCGTTTATATTGTACTACGCCGGTTCACCGACTCAATTTTCTGCTATTTACGACGTTTTCCACGTCTTCCAATTACGGAAATGCCTTAGGGATTTCCAATTTCTATTCTTGAGCAATCTTATATTCACATCATTGCTTCGGGGGTGTAGTACCTTCGAAATATAGATGTTTCTCTTGCGGAGATTCTCAATGGTTCTCAAATTCTATGGACTTCTCTTAGGAATCCAGAGAATTCATCGAGCAAGCATGTCCAGGCTTTCTCTTTCATGCTCTATATGGTGAACTTTCTATTTCTAATTTCTTCATCTTGTGATGATGTTCTTTATGGTTGTTACCATTTGTCCATTTATTCCTTATGATTGCGAGGACGCAATTTCTTTAACGAGGGGAGTCTGTAACAACCCGATATTCGCGTCAATTCATAATCGACGTTAAAACGATTTATATTTTCGTCAATTGCCATTTTGAAGTTTTTAAAATTTAAATTTAAATTTAAAATTTCAAATGGTTATAAAGTTTGAGGGGCTTTAATTTTTAAATAATGGTTCATTTGTTTTTGGGCCGTGAGAATTTAAAAAAAAAAAAAAACCCAATACCCTTTTCTTTTTTTTTCCTTCGACTTAAACCCGTTCCCTTTTATTTTTATTTTTTGTTCGTTTGCAAACCTAAAACAAAAGCAAACGAAGACGAGAGAAACAAAAATGGCGGCCCCACTTCTCTTTCGCCCCTCTTTTCAAAAATTAGGGATTCGTTCAGCTCCTTGGTGCCGCGACTTCGGCTGCTCGATTTTCGTTAGTTCGCCGACCTTCAACAATTAGGGCTGTCGACTTCGGCTATGAATCTGCGACTCGAAAAGGTGAGTGAACTATCACTCACATCTAATTCCTGCTTAGTATTGTGTTCATGTTGTTCAACTTTGTTTCGATGTCGATGATTTTTATTTGCCTTGGTTCGATTTCTATTATCCCCGGCATTGAGTAGTCAAGTGATTTTGTAGCTTGAGTACAGTGAAATGTAAACGACGGATTATTATGAGTATTTTCTGTTGGCATCGTTCTTTTATGGCTTGATACTTAAATTTGAGATACTCTTGTGACTTCGTGAAGATTGAAAACTTATTCAATTTGCTGACTTGTTGACATTTGAGTTTGATGGTATATTTCTGATAGAATTTCCATATGATACTCTTTTGACCGTATTTGAACTGCTACTTGTTCACCATGTTGTATTGTGAAATCTAACTGCTTCACTGTCATTTAGTGTAAATATGAAATCTGCCTCGTTCCACTTCTTTATTGAGTTCATGCTTGAATTGATATATGTTGTGCTGATATAATCTTCGCATTTTTTGAGTTATGGCACTGGTCTGGTCCATGATTCGAAATGTACAATGATTTGCTGGCTTTTGTTCCATGTTTTGCATTCCACCTGCAATCATATTGTCTTGTTCTTGCCTTGACTTTGAATGGTCTTGTTACCCTTGCATCTGATTGGAACTGAACTTGTATTCGACCATTTGGTTGAGGCTTCATAATCTGCACTGTGACTGTTCATTTTGGAGACTCGTCTGAATTTTTCTTTCAATTCATTTGAAGTCTAAACTGCATTACTGGTTCCATTTGTGCTTTGCACTTGTAGTCTTGTCTCATGTCTTAGCTTTAACAGAACCAGAGCATGTTTGAAATGTTGGTTGAGTAAAATGTTGCATTCACCACTCTGTACATGTGAGCATGTTGAACTTGTTACTGTGCCATTGTATGGTTGCATGCCTGACCATATCTTGTTCTACTTCAGGTTAAATTACCCTTGTTTGTCTCTAAACCCCTAATTGCTTGAAGTCTTATTGCAGCCCTTATGTTCATGTGCATACTTGAGTTTGGCATTTGAAGACTAGTCTAGTTGTACTGGTGGCTCTATGTCCATTTCTGTGTTGTACATATGCACTGCTCTGAATTGCAGTCTGCCCTTGTGTTGTGTGTTGTGGTGCTATTCCTCTGGTGCCCTCACTCTCCTTCTATTTTTGTAGTCACACCACTGCACTTCCATCACCATATCTCCATCATCTATGTATCTGGCCTGGTTGACATTTGCATTTGGTCACTTGTTTCATTTTGTCACCTCTGCACTTTGTATTGTTTCCAGTTGCATTCATTGTTGCCAGTTGCATTCATTGTTGCCAGTTGCATTCATTAATGCCAGTTGCCTTCATTGTTGCTAGTTGCATTGCTTTGTTCGGTTTGTACTTGTAGTCTCTGTGCTTCATTGTTCCACAATTGGCATTGTCTCGTATTTTGTTATTCGTGATGCCTGGCTATGTTGCCTTATCATAGGTGCACTGTCCAGCTTCAGGTTGTAACATTGCTTTATATGAGTCGTTTTGGGGCTTGGTTTTGTACAGTCTGCATTTTGACTCGATTAGGCTAGTTCATATTGAACTGGTCCATTTTTGTGTTTCACCATGCAGTCTTTGTTCTATGTTGGTCGATTTATTTTAGTATCGGCCATTTCATTTGAATACACCTGTGTTGAACCCGTTCTTTTATTTTGGGTTTGACCTTGTGCTCGGTTGTGTACATCATCACTGTTGTGGCAAAGCAGTGCACGCAAGCGTGAACTGCAGCCACACGGAATTGAGTTTTTGGGCACGACATCACTATAGTGGCAAGGCAGTGCACGCAAGCGTGAACTGCAGCCACACGGTATGGCGTGTATGATATTCTATTTATTTTGACTTATGGATCTTTTTGCGTATTCCATATTCCGTAGTGGCGAGGCAGTGCACGCGTGCGTGTACTGCAGCCCTACTTGAATTAATATTTTAATTGATATTTCAATGGTTTGAACTGTTTTGTTCATTTCAATTCTATATTCTGAATTGCATCCTGATTTGGTTTAATTACTGTCGTCTATTCGTTATTTAATTATTATTGCTTCTGTGCACTAATAACTGAGTTTGAATTAGACTGACCCGAGTATTATTTTCTTTTGAATTTAATACTCGGGTCAGACCGAGTATTTCAGGTTGTAGATATTCTGCTTTGGCTTGCTGCTAGAGCTATGAAGTTCTTTCATATCTTTTGGAGTAGCCGTCGTCATTTGTAGTAGTATGTAAAATTGTATAGGAAGATATGTATTCATGTATATTATATACTTAATGTACTTGTATATGTAACTTCCTTAGTCGACTGTTGTAGTTGTATCATATGTACCGTGTGAATGTATTGTAACTGACATCAGTTATTATATATATATGAGACTTTCTGTTTCATCTGTGTTCCGCATTTATATTATCTGTGTTGTTATTTTATATTTACTGTTCTAAACTATTACGAACCATCGTAGTTCGTTTTATACTGGAATTGGGGTATGTCGATGGGAGAAAATAAATCAGAGATGAAAAATGAAAGAATATATATATTTATATCACTCCCATCGAGATAACCAATACTAGTGTAAGGCCAACTATTGATGGCCGCTCCTCAACAGCCTTATTCTCCGTGCTAGTTGACAGCATTACACCGTAGTGTTCTTGGCTAGCATGGGTATTGAGGTGGGGCGTCACATTTGCAACTTACTCACGAAGGAACAAGCAAAGTTAAACAGACCAAAATTTCCATGCTCACAAATCAGTTTCAATTATTTAAAATGAATGATAATGAGTCTATCTCAGATATGTATAGTAGATTTCAAGATATTGTGCATTCTCTGATATCTTTTGGAAAGGAATTTTTTGAAGAAGGTCAAGTCGGAAAAAATTTAAATTCCCTAACTCCAGAATGGCATCAAAAGACACTTGCGATCGTAGAGGCAAATGACATCAGTATTTTGAAGATAGAATAATTAATTGGAAATCTAATGTCGTATGAAGTTCAATGATCGGGAGAAGAGAAAGTAAAGCATGTGAAAAGAAATCAATGGCATTCAATGCATTGACTGATGGATCAGACTCAAACAGCGATAATAATGAAGAGATGGCCTTTATGACCAGAAATTTTAGGAGATTCCTGAAATACAGAAAGATGAATAATCTCAAGAGAAACAACTTTAAGAATTCTGGAGATCAGAATATAGCGCCAAATAATGACAAGTGTTACGAATGTGATAAACCAGGCCACTTCAAAAGAGACTGTCTGTATCCAGAAAGGCGGAATCCTCCTATGAATAATGAACCATCAAGGAAACGAAAGTGTGCATTTACTGCTACTCTAGATGACTCAGACTCATCCTCAAGTGATGATGATCAGAAGACGAATAATTCGAATTTGTGTTTCACAGCTGTTCACGACTCCGACGAATTCAAAGAAACGGACTTAGAACTAGGTACATGTTTACAATAAAATTGGTTGAAATTGATTGCTTCGAATTAGTTGCTTGATTGTTTGATTGATTGATTGTTTTTTTTGAATTTTAAAATTTATTTTCTATTTTTTTTATTTTTTTATTTTTTGTTATTTTTAATACTTTCTGAAATATATTATAAGTATAATAATATTCAGAAATATATAATAGACATTAATAATAATATATATATTAGAGATCTTAGAAAAAATAAATTCATGAAAATTCAAAAGCACATGTCGACATGGTCCCTACCATGATGTCGACATGGCCACCTGAATTTGAATTTCAAAATTTGAATTCAAATGTTTGAATTTCCCTCCACCTTTTCACTTCATTCAATTCTCTGAAAAGATACCTTTTGACCAGAGAATATGTCCTTTGAGAATCTATTTATTTACTATCTTTTATTATATCTTTTCACTTTCATTTTCAAATTCAAACTCTCTCTTCATAACTTCAAGCTCTCTACTCTAATGGCTTCTTCAAGCAACCCCTCAACCATGAGAATTTCTAGAAAAATCAAAGAGAAATTATTCAATGATCCAAAGGCAATTAAAGCATACATCAATTATGCTAACTATGTCAAAGTCCATCCTGGAAAATTTGCTATTTTTTAAGATTTTTCTTCTTATGAAATTGATTCTCTTTTTGCAAACAATGGTATTCTTAGTCGTATTGATGCTTCTCAAAATTATTTTGTTTGCTATCCTAATCTTGTCAAAATTTTCTATGCAAATTTAAATCGCGGATTTTATGTTGGAAATGAAGATGAAATTTGGAGTAGTGTCAAAGGCACTCAAATTGTTTTGAGTTGTGATCTTTTGGGTACCATTCTCAATTGCAAGAGTTCGGGAATGGATCTTTCTAACTTTAAAATCGATGAACATGATCGTGAGACATTTCATCATATTTTCGAAAGAGATGATGATTTTGATTTTAAAAATAGAAATTTTCGACCAAAAGCAAGAATTGTTAATCTTCTTTTGCAACATACTTTGACCCCAAGATCGGGAAATTTTAACAATCCTACTTCAAAAGTTTGCAAAGCACTTTTTGCTATTTTTGGAAACTATGATATAAATTGAGCGCAAGTTATTTTGGATGAACTTCGTCCTAAAAATCTTGAAATGGGTGAGAATACTTTATACCATGGAATTTATCTCACTCGAATTTTTAACTATTTTGGATTGGATTTCAAAGGCGAAGAATTTGTTTCTAGAAAAGTTTTCAATCATTCCAACATTTCTCTTATGAAAATTCCATTGTTTTTCAACCTTATGAGAAACTTACCGAAAAGGAAGAGCGTTTGGCTCATGAAGAAATGGAAGAAGTGGAAGTTGAAGAAGAAGGGTGTAACAACCCGCATATTTATCGATTATATATTTAAATATTTTATTTAAATATTTCACCGTTCATCGGATTTTGGTCCGAAAACCTACTTTTTGCAAACTGTCGAATTGGGACTCGAGACCACCCCCATTGAGTTCAAAATGACGTTTGCGACCTTTTTGAGTATAAGCTTCGATATGTTTGGAGAAAGTTGAATTTTGCTACTTTTTGCTTTGGGCTTTGGTTTGGGCTGAGCCAATTAACCACTTACTAACTCAGTCCCAATCCCCCTCTCCTCTTCATTACTTCATTCTAACTCCTCAAACTCAAGCTCCAATTGAAAATGGTGGAGAGGAAAAAGAATTAAAACTCCAAGCCCTAGTTCCATGGCAAAATCCAAGTTCTTGCTCCAAAATCTAAGAGAACCCATTGGTAAGCTTCCTCTTCTTCTTCTCCAACTCATTCTCTCTTTGATTTCAGAAATTTCCTAAACCTAATTTAGGGAATGTTTCTTTTTTAAGCTTAGATTCAAGCTTGTTGAGTTGGAATTAAAGAGTGCTTGTTCTTGCCATTGCTTCATAGCATCTTCTTCATTAATTTGGGTTCAAAGGTGAGATTTTTATCTCACATCTATGTCTATATCTATCTTTGTTGTTAGGTAAGAATCCCTAACATTTATTCATGTGAAATTGCTTTTGATTTGAATTGGTTTTGTGAATATTTCCATTTTTGGTGTTTGAAGCCAATTCTCTAAAAATCATAACTTTGATGTTTGATCATGCTTTAAGAGGTGTTTCGGAGAGCCTATAAGACCGGGTTGTCATTAGGCATAAATCTTTAGTCGTCGTTGCTCGTCCGATCGCTCCCGATACGTTTTGGCCACTTTGGCCTAGGCAAATTGTTGCCCTTACCAGGTTTTCAGACGTCTGGAGAGCAATGCCAGACGTCTGGTTTTGCAACCTGGAGAAAAATGTATGCACGCATATTATAAAAAAAAGCCAGAGACTATTTTCAGACGTCTGAACCATCAAACCAGACGTCTGGATAGGTCTCAGACGTCTGACTTGAGGATTTAGACGTTTGAGTGTTCTCTGGGTTATTTCCAGAGAACAAATCTAGACGTATGGATTCCAAATCAGACGCCTGGAGATGTTTATTTTTGCCTATTCAGGCTGTTTTGTGTGAATTTCCATTGTTTATCGATTTTAGCGATCCTATTAATCGTTATCACTTATTATCGGCTTTGATGACTTCTTTTTATGGATCTTTTTGGAAATATCCATTTCTATGGATTTGGTATTTACTTCTTTGGATTTTATTCACGTCTTCGAATGTGAATTTTGTAATTGGTTGTTCTTACAATCTTCTTTGTGATTTGTCACTTTAAAAATATAAAGGTTTTCTATACTAGTAGTAAATATCAAAACTCTTTCTTCAAATGATTTCAACACTATTTTATTACAAAGCTCGTTTTCTTAAACCGTTTTCCAATCTATTAGTATATACAAACCTTTACCTCACTCGTATGAGAAATTGAATTAAACGACTTAGTAAAATGAGTGGTATGAAACGCTTGCGTTTACTTCGTCGGTTAATTCTTGGACTTGTTCGATTGAATCTCTTGTGACAATTTTCTAGTGGAGATTTACAGTTTGTTCATAAATGTTTAAGTTAAGTAAGTGGTTATGGGACATGAAGCTAAACTTTTATATTTACTAGCTTAGTGTAATTGACACTTCTCGTTGATCATGACGATCATCTTTGTGATTTAGACTAGCAATGTGCGATGTCTCTTTGTTTGCGAGGTTGGGCTAGACACCACTTGTGTGATTCCATTCACACATACCTTTTCGGTTAGCCTAGACACCACTTGTGTGATTCCATTCACACATACCTTTTTGCTTTTTGGTTAGGCTAGACACCACTTGTGTGATTCCATTCACACATACCTTTTTGCTTTTTGGTTAGGCTAGACACCACTTGTGTGATTCCATTCACACATACTTTTTCGGTTAGCCTAAACACCACTTGTGTGATTCCATTCACACATACCTTTTTGCTTTTTGGTTAGGCTAGACACCACTTGTGTGATTCCATTCACACATACTTTTTCGGTTAGCCTAGACACCACTTGTGTGATTCCATTCACATATACTTTTTCGGTTAGCCTAGACACCACTTGTGTGATTCCATTCACACATACCTTTTTGCTTTTTGGTTAGGCTAGACACCACTTGTGTGATTCCATTCACACATACCTTTTTGCTTTTTGGTTAGGCTAGACACCACTTGTGTGATTCCATTCACACATACCTTTTTGCTTTTTGGTTAGGCTAGACACCACTTGTGTGATTCCATTCACACATACTTTATCGGTTAGCCTAGATACCACTTGTGTGATTCCACTCACACATACTTCTTTGTGATTTCTGGATTTCGTGTGTTGATTTCTGGAATTTATATCATTGACTTGTTATGAGTACAGGTTTAGGGTATGATGCCCTCTTTGGATCTTTGAGAAGATTCTTGTGATATTGATTAATCTTTTGTTGATTATCATTTACATGCTTATAGTAGTATGCCATTATGGATATTATGTTTATGCCATATCTTGTATGTTATATCATGTCATCTGATATTTATAGCTAGACTAATCCGTTTATTATTTTCTTCTTAAATAATACTCGGGTCAGACCGAGATGTTGCAGGTGCTTCTGCTTGACTTCTCATCTTGGATCATTACTCTGACTTTTGGCAAACTACTTAGATTAGTAGTTTATTTTGTTGTATACACTTGAGATATAGACTCATAGTTGTATTCCTTTGTATAGCACGTGTTGCTATTCTTTGTATTATCGTGGATTTTTTTGACCACTACTCTGATATACACTTTCATGTGTTAGTGTTATATTCATATCTATTTTCGCCTTTGTGATATGAATTGTCTGTGACTGATTTGTGTTATGTTTATTTCTATATTTGTTTCCGAAGATATTATAGCCACTGTGTAGTAGCTTTGAGTTTGTGTCGGCATGTCGGATTTCCACTTGAAAAGAATTGCATGTTATACTATCTGACATATCGATGCTCGCACAAAGCAATTACATGGATGGTCGCTCCTCAACAGCCTTATTCTCCGTGCTAGTTGACAACATTCACAGTAGTGTTCTTGGCTAGCGTGGGTATAGAGGTGGGGCGTCACAAAGGGGATGAAATGGAAATTGAAGAAGAAGAAGAAGAAGGAGAAACGTCTTTGGAAAGCATTGAATATCCTTCCAATCCATCCAACAAAACCTTTCTCAAAAACCAAAAGATAATTGTGGAGAATCAACGGATTCTAAAACAATCCGTTAGTAAAAAGTTGGATAACATTTCTTTGAAGATGAACAAGTTCTTTTCAAAAGTTAGCGAGAAACTTGGACTATCTTCATCATCTTCATCCTCTAACTAGTTTTATCTTTTCGTATCTTGTTGTATTTGTTTTAGTTTGCTTTATTTCGAATGTTCATGTAGTTTTTTGTGTGCTTAATCATTGTATTATCGAAGTATGCAATGAAATGAAATTTTCTTTCTGTTATCTACCTTATCTTATCTCTAGAATAAATGTTAGTATATTATATATATACACACAATTATTCACAAAATCAAAATTAGTCATAACATTTCACTAACCCATGTCGACATCCTCTATGTGACCATGTCGACATGTACTGGTCAGAAATGGCAATTGACTTTGAATTTGAAATTTGAATAACTACCACATGTCTATTCAATTCAAACAAATTTCTACACCTTTATATACCTGTTTCTTCCAGAATTCTTCACTGAAATTTATTTCTTATCATCTATATCATCCATTTCTTTCACAAATTCAATTATGACTAATCCTATTCACAATTTATCCGAAAATCTTGAAAAAAACTCTTAATTCGTTCAAGAATATTCTCTTATTTATTCTACGAAACCAGCGTCATTTAGAATTAAGTCAAATGCAGATGATAAAGGAACAAGAAAGGCACTTCGATGCGATACGATGGATGATCTCCTCTCTACACAAGGATGATAATGAAGCACATCCTCCTGTCTCTCTCACCGATGACAAAGATAATTGGGATGCTATTAAGGCAGACCTAATCTTTGGAGAAGAAGGATGGGTGGAAGTTCCACGTAACGTTTGATTTTTTATTTTCTTTTTGATTTGTTTGAATGGATTTGTTTTGAATTGATACTTTGTGTGGATTGATTTCTTATTGATTTGAAGATTGGTGTGTGAAACACACATATATATACATTGAATTAGTTATCGTGCTTAGAAGTATAATTATTTCCTTCTCTATATATATTCCGTTGTATAGTTTATCAATGCAGGTACTGAAGTCCAAGAATGAGGGGGGGGGGTAAGTTTTTGTCGATGAAAAAAGGGGAGAAATATAAAATAGGGTAGTTGGGTATAGATTAAGGAGGAGTTGTTAGTTTTAGGGGAGTTTTTAGGATAGAAATAATATTTTATAAACAAAGGTTGTCATCGTCAAAAAGAGGGAGATTGTTAGTCCGTGAGATGATGGTTTTGATGACAACAACCTTAGAATAGATTATAAAATATAAATACTAACATTATAAGTTTAGATATATATATATATATATATATATGCATATGTAGGATTTAACCATGCAACTACTAAGAATGAAGACTGTCCAGTATAGAGATTCAAGATATCAAGATAAAATATCAAAATAGAAGACTCATGAGTATCGAGACTATCAAGAGTTCAAGATTTCAAGGATAAGTATCTTTTATTATTAGGAATTTTTGTCAAAACTCGTAGAAAAGCACTGGCATCTTAAAATCCAATTTATTCGTGGAATGGAATCCACTTCGAGCCCCTTAAAGGGATGGAACCCTAAGTAGGATGGAACCTACGAAAAATCTAGTGGAACATTGTTTTGTATCTGCTAACTTTTATTCAAAATGATTTTTCAAAATTATATCCTGTTTTCAAAACTTTCCTTTTAAAAGATTCAAAACCCTCGATCCTGATTTTAAATAATTTTAGCCTCAAAAACATCTTTATTTTCTAAGTTAAATTACTCCTTATTTTAAACTATCTTCTTAATAATATATTTAACTTTTAAATATTTATACTTAGATTTAAATATAAAATTATGGTTACATTCTATATATATTATTCTTTATATTTACTTATGAATTTCAACTATAGTCAAGTATATTTATAAAGTCTAAATTGATTTTTATATAAGATAAAGGTTATTTTCAAAGAAATTCAAAACATCATAAAAAGCTTTGGGATGTCGATATGCCTTTGGGTACCATGTCGACATGGTGACAGCTTGATTCAAAAATTCAAATTTCAAAAGAAGTGTCTATTCGCGATAACTCTTCATGAATGGACATGGTTGTTGTTCTTCTATAAATAGGGGTCAGTTTCAACGAATTTTTAATCACTTTTTTCTAGTTTTCACTCCTCTTCTTCTTCTTCCTCTTTTCTTAATACATATTCTTATCATTACTCTGTGGAAATCAACATTGAATCATACTCGATTACTTTTAGTTTGATTCTCTATCACTATCTTCACAAGATTTTCAGTGCTATTCAGAGTTATAAACTTCTTTGTAATCTATTAAGCGAGAAAATGTGTGATTGTAGCCTTGGAAATCAATCAAAAGGGAAAAGGTGTGATTGTAGCCTTGATAAATCAATTGGGTAAACTTGTGGCCCAGAAATCAAGTATCTCTACCCAGAGGATCGAAATTCTGGAGGGTGTACCTCGTAGCCTTTAAATCGAGTGTGTAATTGTATGATTGCTTTTGAAAGGAAATCCATACTTGAGTTGCGGGACTGGATGTAGGGTAACTCCGAACCAGTATAAAATCCGGTGTGTTCTTTCCTTTGCTGCTTTTATATTATTTCTGTATCTGTGATTGTTTCTGTGATCATATCTGTGTCTGTATATTGCATACTTTTGTGTCTAAATTAACATAAATCGAAAAAGATTTAGTAATTCTTTATTAACACTATTCACCCCCCCCCCCACCTCTAGTGTTAATCTTAGCCTTAAGATCCGTAATCCGCATTTCTCACAAACACCATTTTGATGTAAATATATACATATATATTTTTTGTACATCAAATCACAATAAATAAATTCAAATCAAATTCATTTTCCAAAACAAAAGTGTAGCAAAGCTACTAAGTGGTCTTCCTGCTTCAAGACTCGAAAATGAATGCGATGATGTTCCAATCTTCATCGAAATTATTTTCCAATGACATAAGAGGAGACCACTGACTTACTTCTTTTAAAATTCTTTGGAAACAATTTCCATTCAAAAATACTTTCAAATAATATATATTTTCGAAACTTTGGAAACCAAATTTTGAAAAGCACCAAAAATTAAATTCTCAAATCCTTAATTTAAATTCATTTTTATAAAATTTCTTCTGCTTATAACATACAACAATAGTTAATGGTATAGAAATATTGACAAAACAATAAATGATAACCTGGTACTATCATTTCTAACAACCAATTAATTTAACTATATAATTTTAGAAAATTATACCTTTATATATAAAATATAATCATACATTAAATTATTTCATTTAACAATTTCGGAAAAAATATTGTGTCAGTTTGCTCTGACTAAGTATCGACAGAGTTAGCTAGACGGGTCGATCGAAACCCAAAATTCAAACTTAGCAACTCAAACAACACAATATAAAACATTTTTATATCAATTACAAATATGCTCCCTCATAGGATAATTCAAGAATGTATTTAGAACAAGGATAGAGATTAAAATTTAGAGGAACCCTAATAAAAGAGAATTCTAACTAAGAAGATAGGCTCAAAAGGAAGATAATATGATTAAATTACAAAGAGGAAAGATGGATAGACTTAAATCAATCATAGCAACCTTAATCAGGTCAACTGAGACTCTATTTTCAGAAACAATGTGCCCAAGGAATGGGACTTCGTCCCTCCAGAAATGACATTTAGAAATTTGGCTTTCAAACGATGACTCCTAAGAGTTTGGAGAACATAGCTCAAATGTGACTCATGTTCCTTCTCAGACTTAGAAAAACGAGAATACCATCAACGAAAAGTAGGACATACTTGTTGAGAACACCGCGAAAACGAGATTCATGAGAGTAACGAAGAAGGAAGGAGCACTGGTTAATCCAAAGGGCATGGCTAACCATTCATAGAAACCGTTCTCCAATTTGAAAGCTTTCTTAGGAATGCTCCCCTTGGCTACACGGAGCTGGTGAAAACCAGTCGCAAGATCAAGCTCTAGTAATAAGATCGATGCAGAATTCAATTTCCCACTTGGGAGGAAGAGAAGTGACTTCGCCAAAGCATCAGGATAATCGCTGAATATAGGGGTGGGGTTAATATAATTAGGCTGAGAATCAAGCGAAAAGATAAAACTGCCTGCATAATCCTGAGGCGTTCGACATTAGATCACAAGATAATTACCCTGTTCATCTACTAAAGAAACGGTTTGGGTTGTGCAAGAAATAATAGCTTCATAACGCTTTAACCAATCACCTGCACGTAAGATGTCAAATGCATCGAAACCTAGAACGTAGAGATCTTTGGTAAATCGACACTTGTTATGAAGGAGTTTCACCCTTTTACAAATCATTCTAAGGTTGGTGGGACCGCGAAGGGATTAGTCAACATAAAGATGAAGTTTTCAATTGAGGTTGCAAGATATGCTCAAATTTTTTTATAGAGATCAACATAAATAAAACTATGGGATGCTATAGTATCAAGAAGAATATGAACAGGAAAAGACAAGAATGAATTTAAGAACAAAGGTAAAGTTTCAAAATTTAAAAGAAAACCCAATCAAAGAGAATCCTAACAAGGAATTTCAAGCTCGAACGAAGGATGATTCTATAATTGATTCTACTCATTCGAGGATATTGCTACCCTATCTCCAATGGGTGTTTACTCCATATGCTAAGTTTTTCCTAAACTTGGCTCTGATACCAACTGTAACGATCCGTCATTTCGAACCATTCAAATCGACAATAATCCAGGCATGTCAGACTTGAATTATTCAAAACAACAGATTGTTAATTTATATTTGGTAAAACTAAGCATATACAGTAAACGAATCAATCACAGAATCATAGACACGGAGTAATACAACAATAAGCAGCGGAAATAGATAAATAGTAGTTCATGAAGATATTACGCAAACATCAGAGTCTAAAACAAATACAACATAAACCCCAAATATGTAGATGTCTTGAATACACAAGCAAACAATAAGTCTGAACATAAAAAACTGGAAATAACTAGAATAACTGAAAAGATAGTTCTCCAAGCAAAGCTCCAAGCTCCAAAGATGAGTCTTATGCTGTGACACTCAAGCTGATCTGAGCATAAAGCAAATACAAAACACTCGAGTCAGGATTAACATTCTTATGCAAGTAAATCAACTCAAGTGAAATGTTGAAGTGAAATGCAATATAACTTAAATGATGTTGGGATTCCATCCTTTAAGGATCCGTTAAACAATCTACATACATAGTACAATACGCTACATAGATAATGTATAAAGCAAATTAAAATATTAAAATAGCATTATCCATAACCCCCTTAACACATTTTTATATAAATGCAGTAGTCTATCCAGTACTATAAATTCCACCAAACGGGTAGGCTATCAGGTAGCACTCCATAGGTACGACACAAACCAAACTCATGATAGGCACGATAAGGCATGTGACAAGGCACGTGAGGCATTGCCTAAGGTAGGATACTACCGTTTTGCAGAACCGGGCTGGTGGTAACGCATTACAGCTACTACCGGCCACCTCAAGACACACTCCCAAAATCAAAGGTGCATCCAATCAGATCACAAAGTAATAGATATAGTATCAAAGAAGCATGCTCGATCGGAGGTGCGACCTCACTTGGCCCGGGTATGGCTCATGTTTTAGTCATATCAATGTCACCCGAGGGGGTCAGGGCTGCGTTCATACCTCGACGTTCACCAAACCATCCTACTTCGTCCTGGATTCTCTACCACATACATGGTTGTTAAAGTGGTTTTCGATATTAGCACAATATCCGATCCCGAACTCTTTAACAACCAAACACTTATTTCCCATCGTGGTCATTTTCATTTCAAACCGTTCATATTTCATGTTAAAATACCATATTCGCTTCAAAACCATATCACTTCCGAAATGATATTCACTTTCAAATCATTATTCACTTTAAGTCATATTCATTTCCAAAATCATAACCACAAAATAGGTTAAACCATCATATCGGAGTATTCGCATTTAAATCCATTAAATCTAAATCATAATAGTTCCAACTTAATAGTTTGAATATTGGAAGTAGTTTATATATTGGAATTGTTATACATTAAAAGTAATTTATATTTAAAAATAGGTAAAGATTAAAATAGTTTATATATATTAAAAATAGTTTATATATTATAAAGAGTTTATATCGAAATATTTTCAAATTAGAATTATTTATTCCAATTTCACAAATCAATTCAAATCACCTCTAGTTTCAAAATTCAATTTCAGTTCAACAATTTCAATTAAAAAAGTTAATGGTTCAATTCAAATTCTCATTAACCATTTCAATTTATTTCAATTTCAAATCAGGTTTGAACTACCACTTCAAATTCAATAGGTTTAAAGTTTAAATATTCAAACAATTTACAATAACTCAATTTGATAAATTTCATTTATATTTCAAAATTCAACTTTAGTTTTATTTAAATTTGAAAATACTCATTTAATCAAAACCCAGTTATCAAGTTGTAAAATCATATCTTTAAAATCTCAAAATTAATAAGTTCAAATCAATCCTTATTTAAATACAATTCTTAAACGAACTGAATTTTAAATCACTTTTTTTTTAAATACAACTCTTAAAAAATTTCAAATCAATTTCGATTTATCTTTCCAACCTTAATTTATTAAAGTTATTCCAAAAATCTATTTTCAAAATATTAATATAAATTAAATAAATATTTTAAAACATTATATATATATATATTAGTCAAATTATATTTTATCAAATTAAATTTATTATATTATTGGAGAAGAAAAAATGGATCACGAACTAGAAAATATATTAAATATAGTGGGATAGCAAAAGTCAAGGGTTGCATATACGGGAATATTAAAGGTTAATGTCTATTTGCTTTCAGCCGATGGACAAATGGAAGGACTCAAGGAAACAAAAAGACTCAAATGCAGAACCAATACGGCTAATCGTTTTGTAGATTTCACTGCATACCAGACATCGAAATACACAAATGAATATACTACAGAGATCAGCGCGATGAGATGAATAAGATGGTACACAATATGTGTGAAACGATCCTATAATCAAAACTCGATATTCGCTGCCAAAATGATGCTAAAACGCCAAAAATAAGATAAATGGGGCTAGAGCAGTCCAAATTTGACGAAACAAAATATGATGTCTCACTTAGAAAATGGTTTAAAATTTTATTTTATAAAAATAATAAAAATATTTAGATTTCGAAAATATTTTTTCTCCATCAATTTAACTGATTTTAAATTTTACATATTAAATTTCGTAGCTGAAAAAACTTGAATATTTTCCAATGAAAATCTGACATTTGCTACATTTAAATAGACATATTCCAAAATCAAATTTTTGTTGCAAATTTCATGAAAAATTAGGTTAATTACATTATTTAAAATCGTTAAAATTTTTGGATCGTTATAAAAGCTATCCTCACAGGGCCTTCCTTGTCACTTCATATTGATTATATCTTAATTGGGACCCGGCCCAAATCTATTTTACTAATGTCCATAATACTGTTTATAACTGATTTTCAAGGCCGGTGACCAAATTTTCTTAACCAAGTCTATGGTATCCCAACCTTGCCAAAAGTTGGGATAACATGTAGTGAAACCTTCTATACCATATTCTAGGCGAGAGGAACTACTATTAGGATCAGGCTGAATGGGTGCGGGGCTGGAGGTGGTTGCGGGGAGAATTAAAAAGAGGGTGGCGACTGTGGTTGCCTAAAGAAACTCACTATTGGATTTTTGTTTTATCCGATCTTAGTCGGAGCTTAAAATAAGCGGTGGATGAGGAATTCATGATAGAGAATAGGTACGGTCCACACAAATGGATTTGAGAGAAGATTAAGGCTTCTGGTGGATGCTGCAAAAATTAAACGATGGGATGCGTGCTTGAACAATGGACTTTGCGCCTATCCGTTTAGAAAAAATAGATTTGTGTTCTTATTCTTAAATTATTAGGATAATCTATCTTCCCCTTAAATAAAAGTATCTATATAATATTAAAAAATTCATTTTTAATGGTCGAATGTCATACTAATTAAATTAGTTTCACAAAGATTTAAAACATATTTTATATAATGTTAAACTTTTAAATTAGATTTATATTAACCTTTATCTGATATTATATTATTTAAGTTTCGAATTTTTTTAATTTTTGGCCTAGAGCATCGAAAAACAACACACATACATACATATATGTATGTATACATATATGTACGTATGCATATATTTATGTATGCGTATATGTATACATATATGTATGTATGCATATGACATATACACACACACATATATGTATGCACACATATATATACACTGACAACCATCAATATGTTATAATCCATCGATATAACGATTCGTGATATTTTTAACACAACAATATATACTGACCATCATTACTTAGGTATTTATTTCTTCAAAAAGAGCTGAATATGAGGCAACGGAAATGGTTAGAGGTTTTTTCAACTTATGACTTTAGGATAGAATACATGCCAGGAACGGGAATAAATTTTCAATGCATTTAGTAGAAAGCAACAGAATGGAGTATTAGCCATGATCGAAGAGCGAAAGATATTTGAGACGTTAGCCTCTTGTGAAGTGAACTATAGACAGAATACTGAATCAAGTAAAGATCCGAGCATGTTACAAGTTCGAAAGCACGTTCACCACTTGTGGATAAAAGTGCTACAAGGAAAATTAAGGACCCGTTGATAGTTAAAAGAATCAGACATTTGGAGGTATGGCGGATATTGTGAATCTAAAAGGATTCGAGATAGAGTCGAAGAGATAGCTTAGGAAGAAGGGAAAACTATGCATTTTGGTTGAAGATGACCTTCGGAAAGAAGTCTTGGAATAAATTCACCAGTTTAAGTTTACTATTTATCCTAAAGACATAAAAATTTACCGCGATAAGAAGAGAGTTTTCTTTTGGGAAGGATGAAGAAGGACATTTAAGCAAGTGAGAGTTGAATATCAGAAGCCGAGTGTTTTACTTCAACCTTTGGGCGTACCGATTTAGAAGTGGGACTTAGTGTCCATGAATTTTATAGATGGATTGCCAAATCAAGGATGATAAATGAAAGTACCTAGATGATAGTCAATAGATTGATTAAGAATGCCCATTTTATCCTAGTGAAGTCGAAAACAATAATAGCTAGATTAGCCAAGCTTATGAAGAATGTAGTGAAACTATATGCAATTCCGAGTAGCATTGTTAGTAATAGGGACCCATTGTTCACTAGTGAATTATAGGGAAGTTTGCAGAGCACGATGGGTATAGAATTGTACTTCAACATGGCTTACCACCTACAAAACAACGGTTAAAATGAGAGGGTGAATTGTGTTCTTTGGATTTGCTAAGGGCCAATGTTTTGGATTTTGGGGGATCTTGGGAATATAATTAGTTGCATTAGGTAGAGTTTGCATATAATCATAGTTACCATACGTGTACCGAGATGACCTCGTTTGAGGCTCTTTTGGCAGACCGCGTAAGTCACTAGTATGTTGGTTAGACATGAGAGAGACTCGTGGTGGGACCCGATTTGGTAAGAGAAGCCACGAAGAAGGTGAAATTGATTTGCACAAGAATGAAAGTGGCGTTGTAGCAATTTTCCCTTCTTAATACCCAAAAGTATGCGTCTTAGATCATCACATGAATTTTGGATATCACAAAGGACAAATCATCGTGATAAAATTAGATCCAAACACTAAACTAAAACATCGATATGATCTCGCAACAAAATAATAAGATATAATATATTGTATATACATGAACATATCTAGATGAAAATATATAAGAGACTTCACTAGTCGAAGAAACTAATAAATATATGTCAATATATAAAATCAGAATACATCTACACCGAATAGAATGAAGTTCTGGATGAATATTTGATACAATAGTCTCGCATACAAATAATAGGTTTGTCATGTAAAAATAAAATAACAAGTGTATATATATCTCTACACATCAATGCCACGCCTCCATAATGCTCCATCTGCGCACTATACTATCGTATCCCTAAAAGCATTTGACTCCCAAACTACTCAATTGAGTACCTGAGAGTGTCATGACATAAGCAGACAGAGACAAACGGGTTAGACATAAAGCCTGGTGTGGAGGGAACTACTAAATCATAGCCGACCCTCTCCATATACATGGCTTATGGGTAATTCAAACTGCCTATATAAATAAGCATATTAAATCCATCTCAAAAGTAGGGGATCATACCATAGCTTTCTCTTCTCCTGTAACAACAAGTTAGCATAATATCTTCCATTGCACTGCACTATCCCAAAACTATAATATAGTACAAAATATACCATGATAAAACCGTGATCCTAAAAAAACGATCATTACTGCTAAGATTGATAAGATACACCCTAATGCATACGACCACTATTGCTAAGATCAATAAGATACACCCCAACACGTATAGTCTCCACTGCTAAGATCAAATAGGTACGCAACAATGCATATGGTCATTACTACTAAGACCGAATAGGTAAGTGGCAATGCTTATAGTCACTACTACTAAGATTGAATAGGTACGCCACAACATGTTGGTCACTCCTGCTAAGACGGAATAGGTATGCCATAACACATATGGTCACTTTTTCTAAGACAAATCATTCATAAGATTAAAAACAAAGGACCATAAAAGTCCAAGAGATCACAACAAGACAAAGCTACTCACGGTCTTAAAAGACCAAGTTGAGCGTGTCATGGCTATCAACAACACTCTAGGTACACCACAAAAAGGTCGACACCTAGTTAGCTCACATAAGTTCATACCTTGGGTAGGTCACATAAGTCCATACCCTTGGTGTGTCACAATAAGTTAACAATAAACAAATCGCATATTACTCTAAGGTCAAAATCTTAAAGTACGGACTCACTCCGTATATAACGTATGGAATCACCATGCATGACTCCAGTTGCCAAAGCTTAAAACCCACTGGGAAACTCTAACAGAACTTTATACTAATCCAAATCGCATTCCAAATGGAACACATAAACTTAATGTCACAATACTCCTCAGATATATCTTCCATGTCTACCTCAAAATTTAGGGTTTTGGAATATATGCCACGGTGGGCTCCATGTGGGCCTTAAATCAAATTACTCCAAACATACCAAATTTCATAGGTTGTATCCCTCTAAAATGGCGAATGATTGACCCAAACCTCATCTTAATCTGACTTCGTATGCGAAAGTTTTCGCGTTTTGAAGTTTGCACAACACATAATAGGTCAGTCGACTACGGTTTCATTCAGTCGACTGAACCAGGTTAGAGATGGCATGCTCCCTCTCAACCAGTCAAATGAATGGACTTATTCAATCGACTGAACTGTTAGGTTTGAGCAGGGAGCTTGGGCAGGGGAAAATCTCAACAAACGATCGCCAATTCACGCGCCCTTTCCTCCAATGCTTCGACCGATGAGTTGCCTTGCAACTAGATCCTACCTCCATTCCATCGGACATCTACCAGGGTTCATTTCTTGATGTATTGAAAGTGAATTCCATAACTATTCAGAAACTAGTTTTGATAATAGAATCCACTCTTTTCATGAGTAGAGTTCAACCGGCGATTATAGCGACCCGGCTTTCTCTAACATGCCAAAACGACATACTCGGCCTCCTTGCCTTGTGTGTAGCCTATATGTGCATCAATATACTTATTCAGGCATACTTATGTATTTCACAACAAAACACAAATTTCATTTCAGACTTTATCTGGATAATTGCTTGTCGGTATACTCTCACGTAACTTAGTGCATGCGATAGTCGCTATGGCTATGCCCCAATGGACATGTAATCAATTATATTTCTATGTACTCAAACAATCTGTAACAACCCAAAATTTAAGCTATAATAATTAATTAACAAGTTAACTATATAATAAAATTAGTTTGTTAAATTATCAGTATCGTGCAATGGAAGTTGCACCATTGGGTCCGTGGTAATTTTTTGATCAATTTCTATATATAACTTGTCAAAAATCTGAGCAATATGAAGAAGTTACGAAAGAAATAAGAAATCAAAAGAAAATGAAATACATACATATATATATACATACACATATATAGATAACAAAGGCCTAGGTCGACCCTTGTTTTGGCCAGGTGGACCTGTAGGTCGACCTCTAATATACATAGGTCGACCCGCCTTTGTCATTGGAAGAAGAATCGTCCAGGTACGAGCGTTGACGTTAAAACTTGATTTTTGAGCAATCTTGTGCGTTCTTAACTGCATTCGACGGTCCCTAGTGATCCCATGATATGGTTGCACCAGATTTAATCTCCAAATCCGACGGCCTAAGATCCCGAATTCACACTATAAATAAGACTCTAGGCCTAGCTATTTTTCGCATTTAGATTTTATCCCAATTGGGTTAGTCGCCTAAGGTTGAACCCTAAATAGAAAAAAATCCGGGGAGAAGATCTTTTTAATAAAAATATTCTATGCCCTAGAAGTGGATCCGGAAAGTCCAAGGACTGAGCTAAGGACCACAAGTGAGTGTTTCATAATTATTTTAGATTTTTAAGTATTTTAAAATAATAGGGTTCTCAATAGTTGTAATTTTTCTACAATTTTGAGACAATTTTTATATAAGTTATTTACAGTTAGTTTTTAAGTAAATTTCAGATGTTCTTTTAAATCTATTTTTTTAGATATTTTTTTTCAGTTATTTACATCTATTTACATTTGTTTTAAAGTTAGAATTTAGCATGTAAATATTAATTTCTTTTTATAGAGATTTAATCCTTTTTGAAGCAAATAGAATTTAGCAGTTTAAATGAACTTTCAAAGTCAAGCTCAAATGGGGACCCTCCCTTTTCCTTCCCCCTTTCCCGCTAACCCTATCAGTCAACCATCCCCTCTGCCGCAATGTCCTTCTTCACCCATACTTGTACCACCTTCAGCCGTTGTCCCTATCCTGTCACCTCCCGTTCCTTCAACCATCCCTCTTGTCAGTACCCAAGCACATTCTCTTCCTACCACCAACCCTTCTTCCTCCCTTTCTCATAATCTTCCTTCCTCGCCGCTGCTTCCTCTTCCTCTTCCTCTTCCACAACTTGCCTGGAATTCTCTGTTCAAGGCCAAACCTATCAATGCTGGGAAATACGAACCTCGTGATTTTCAATTGAACTTTCATGGTGATGCTTTAGTCCCACCTGATGAAGTTGTTAATGCAGGTAACACGATGTGGAAGGAATACTTGGTGGGGTTTTTTCTTGATACCCCTCTGCCGTATTCGACTGTGTTGTATTACCTCAAGAGAGCTTGGAAACTTCGTGGTTCCATATCAGTAAAGTCAGATGGGTTCCTGTTCCTCTTTAAATTCTCTAATGCAGATGATAGAAATAGAATTTCTGAGGCAGATCCAGTTGTTATGAGGAATAAACTTTTTATTGTTAAACCATGGGACGAGAATGTTGGCAATAGTTGTAGCAGTATTAAATCAGTTCCAGTTTGGATAAAGTTATCTAACATCCCCTTGTTCGCGTGGTCATCATTGGGTATTAATTGGTTGGCTGCTAGAATTGGTAAACTTCTATGCATGGATGCCTCGACTGAAAAATTTGAAAGAATCACTTTTGCCAAATGCTTAGTTGAAGTTACTCCTATTCATGTTCTGCCTGAAAGATTTACTGTTCAATTGCTAGATGGGTCTGAACAGGAAGTATTAGTTGAGTATTTGTGGAAGCCAGAAATATGTACCTTTTGTAAAGAGTTTGGGCATTTGGATAGCACTTGCAAGAAGTCAGTTGTTGATGAGAACGTTAAGAAATGTGAAGAAAATGAACAATACAAGAGCGGAGAAGTGAAGCAACACAATGATAATAAAGGAAAAAACACAGGCAAGCAAGTTACAGTGAAGCAAGTGTGGCAAAAGATTAATAGGAACAAAGGAAAAAAATTATATGTAAGTAAGGAGATGGAAAATAAAACTTTCACAAGTTTAGTGGCAGAGGAAATAAATGAAGTTGATGGAGGTGAAGGAAACAATTCTAAATTGAAAGATATTAATGAATCAGGGGATGTGGACCAAGTATGTAATATTCAAACCCAAAACAAATTTAATGTGCTACAGGATGAAGAGACTGAGCAAAATATAAGTGATATTAATGAGGTTGAGGATGGTGATATCAACCCAGTTAACTTTTGTGCTGAAGTTAATGGAGAAAACTGCCAGTCCAAAGTTTTTTTGAATGACAGTACTGTTACTAGCAACACAACCCCTGATTTAGGTTCTGATATGCAACATACACAAGTTGAAGAAACTGATACCAGAAGCAATAGCAGTGAGAAAGATAACTTTGTATCTGGCATGCATGCACAAGCAGATACTTATGCTGAACAAGATGTTGCTTGGTGCACTGCTATTGAAGCAAACATAAAACAACTAATTCTCACAAGGCATAAGCATGACTCAGTTGCTCATCCATCTGAACATTCACCATACAATTTCACAATTGACCTGCCTGGTTGGCCTTCAAACCAAACCCTTCTGCAACCAAATCCAAATCCAACCATTGTCCCTATCTCCAAACATCATCCCTCTCCTCTCAGGCAAATGGAAACAAGATCTCTGTCTGCACAGAGAAGAAACAAATCCACCCCCCAACTTTAATTTTTTATGTTTAAAAAAATAGCAGCTTGGAATCTCAGAGGAGCGCATAGCAACATTAAACTTGATCAAGTAAAGAATTACATTGCTGCTCACAATATTTGTCTTTTTGGTTTGCTTGAAACAAAACTAAACCTCATGTTAACATCCAAAGCAGCTGCTTACATTGACCCTTCTTGGGAATTCCACCACAACCTTGATGCTTCTACATATGGTCGTATCCTTATCTTGTATGATCCAAAAGTGATTACTCTATCCCCAATTCTTTCAACTAGGCAGTTCATCCATTTTCATGTTTTTGAAACTCCTTCACAAACTTCCTTTTATGTCACCTTCGTCTATGCTGATAACTCTGTACTTTCACGTAACAAATTCTTTAACTCCTTGCCACCATTACGTCAGTCATCACACCCTTGGTTAGTGCTTGGTGATTTCAACTCATGTTTTAACTTCTCTGACAAATGTGGTGGTAACCCTCTAACCCCAGCTGATATAGCTCATTTCAACTTATCAATTGAACATTCTGAGTTAGTCTTGGTCAATAAGTCTGGAGCTAAATACTCATGGAACAATAGAAGTCGTAGTGGTGTACGTACGTTCACGACAATTGATCATGTTTTCTGCAACATCCAAGCTCTCCACCTCTGGCCCACCTTAACTGTCTACCTCCCTCATCCCTTATTATCTGACCACTCTCCTCTAATACTTACCCTGGGTCCCCATTTGAGAAAAGAAAAAAGAAGTTTCAAATTTTTTGATGCTTGGCTCAAGCATGACCACTTTTCTGAATTAGTTTCACAAGTTAGCAATGATTTTACTTGCTACGGTAACCCCATGTATAAGTTTTGCAGGAAGTTGAGAAGAATGAAGCAGGAAATCAGAAAGTGGGCCTTTGCAACCTTTGGAGCTGGCAGCCTACTTTCCACAACTTTAAAGGAACAACTGAAGAAGCAACAAGATTACATGATGGAGCATCCCCTTGATGAGCAAGCGGCAGCTGATGAAAGCAAACTATTTTCTGATGTGAACAATGCCTTAAGCTTGGAAGCTAGCATGAAGAAGCAGCAATTGCATGCTAAGTGGATAGTTGATGGTGACAAGAACACCAAGTTCTTCCATGATTCTATTAAGGTCAAACACACAACTGAGAACATTTTTAATATCATTGATGAGCAGGGTATCTTTTGTGACACTGTTGAAACTGTTGACCATGCTTTTATTGTCTACTTCACCACCTTGCTTGGTAATGAAACTGGTTTCTCCCCTGACCTTGAACGAATCTCTTCACTTGCCTTGCCTAGAATTTCTTCTACAGCAGCTCTTGAATTAATTAAGCCTATAACCAATGAGGAAATAAAAAATACATTATTTTCAATGAACAAGCAATCTGCAGGAGGGCCTGATGGTTTTAATGTGTCATTCTTCATTGCTACTTGGGGTGTTCTTGGTCATGAATTTTGTCTAGCCATCCACAACTTCTTTTCAAAATGCAAACTGCTTGGAGAAGTTAATAGCACTAACATAGCCCTGATCCCTAAAGTTTACCCTCCAACTTGTGTGACATCATTCAGACCAATATCATGTTGTAATGTCTTATACAAGTGTATCACGAAAATACTTGCCACTCGTATGCTTAGTGTTTTGCCAACTGTTGTCTCTTTGAACCAGGCAGCCTTCATTCCTTCTAGAAATATACTTGACAATGTTCTGCTGACACAAGAATTGCTTAATGGTTATTCTAGAGGTAATGTGTCACCTGCTGCTACACTTAAAATTGACATAACTAAAGCCTATGATTCTATACATTGGTCTTCAATTGTGAGGATCATGGCTGTCATGGGTTTTCCCAAAATTTTTGTGTCATGGATATATGTGTGCATCTCCACCCCTAGTTTCTCTATTGTATTGAATGGTAGACCAGTTGGGTATTTCAAGAGTAGTAAAGGAATTCGCCAGGGAGATCCCATTTCTTCCTACTTGTTCTTGTTAGTCATGGAAGTATTCACTGTAGTGCTTAAAGAGAAATACTCTCAGAAACTAATCAGGTATCACCCCAAGTGCTCTGCTCTCCAAATCCAATCTTTGATGTTTGCTGATGATGTCTTAATTTTTTCAAAACCTGATTTTCCCTCTATGACTGAAATTGTTGATGCACTTCACACTTTTTACTGCATGACTGGTCTCACAATAAACAAAGCTAAATCTTCACTGTTACTTGCTGGTGTCAGTGATATCCAAGCTGATGCCCTTCATCTTCACACTGGGTTCACCAGAATGGACAATGACATGAGGTATCTTGGGCTACCCTTGCTTACCAAAAGAATTACTAATGCTGACTGCGTGCCTTTATATAACAAGATTACTTCTGCTATGGGTGCTTGGACCAATAGGCAACTGTCTCAAAGTGGTAGGCTAGTTCTTATTAAGTCAGTGGTTTTTGCATCTTTAGTCTACTGGGCTAGATGCATAATTCTTCCTTCCAACCTGCTGCACATGGTTCGATCTGCTTTGCTCAGATACTTCTGGACCGGTAGCATTCATAACCGGAAGTTGATACCATGCTCTTTCACTAAATTTGAAACTCCAATCAAACAGGGTGGGCTGGGAGTTATTAATGTTAGAAAGTGGAATAGTGCAGCCATTAGTTACCTTTTTGAGGACCTCATAAATAAAAGAAACACTGTTTGGGCTAAATGGGTGTGGCAATTTTACATTAAGTCTAAGTACTTTTGGTGCATGGAGATCCCACAATGCTGCAGTTGGATTTTCAGGAGCATTCTGAAACTTAGAAATGTCTACCTGCCTTTGATTCAATATCATGTCAATGTTAAATCTGATGTTAGTTTCTGGCATGATCCCTGGCCAGGCAGTGGTATTATCCTTTCCAAAGTTACTGCTTTCTTACATGTTCAACAGTCTGGAATACAAATTGATGCTAAAGTTAACAGTTATGTACACGATGGGTTGTTGCAATTGCCTAACAATAGTAACCAAACAATCAGGCAGTTATGGAATGAGGTTCAAAACAACTACAGAAACAATAATCAAATGCAAACTGTGACTTGGGACATGAGGCCACATACCATTAGAGATGTATATAAAATGATATCTGTGCATGACACTCTGCCTTCGTCAAAATGGTGCTCTGTGATATGGTCTGATGATTCTCCTCCAACAGATAACTTGATGCTGTGGAAGGTTTTAAATCATGCTCTTCTGACTAGAAGTAAGTTAAAGAATTTTGGAATGGCATGCACATCTTTATGTCTTTTCTGTGATATGCATGAAGAAACAACTGATCATATTTTTTTTTGAATGCCCTGCGCTTCAATCTGTGTTGGTTAGTCTCAGTTCCTCAACTGGTTGTCTTTTAAATGCTGGGGGATCTGCTGTAATATGGAATATCATATACAAAGCAACAAGGTGGAGAAAGCTTGAGACTAGAATTATGGTTGTGTGTTTGAAAAAATATCTCACTGCGGTTTGGAAGGAAAGGAACTCAGTTGTGTTTGATAATATCAGAAGGAGGAATGAAGTTATATGGCAAGAAGTTAGGAGAAACACTCACTGCCAATTGAAGAATTGCAACACTAAATTTCCTGACTCGTTGATCCATGTTTGGGGTTGAAGTTTGTTGTTGTTTCTTCAATTGTTTTCTTTTCCTTTTTTTATTTTTTCCTTTTCTGCTCTCTTGTAGTTTCGCTTTTATTGTGTTTCAATAAAACTGGTAGGGGTCCAGTCAACCCCGCTGGCTATGCCAAAAAAAAAGATAATAAAAGGAGAAGAATTCGCTAATATGGATTAAAATAGAAAACATTAAATTTATAGAAATCAAATGTAGAAATAGAAAGAAATGAAATAAAAATAGAGATGGATTGATAGGAAAACTTAAGATATTTCAAACATAATTATAATAGGTGGTTATAACTAAAAGGAGAAAATAGGAAAGGCTTATTTTAAGCAAATTATAACACATAGGGTATAATTAGAAAGGAAAGAAATAATAGAAGAGGCTTATTTCAAAACTTGGATCTTGGATTATGTTAATAAGCAAATATAGAAGTAGTGGTCTGTACTGGCGGCATTCCCTTTCAGATCTAGGATTGATGGTTTCACAACAGATAGGTGAGGCTGGAACACGCTTATGATGATTAGGGTAAATAAGTGGCCGATAGATAGAGGCTCAGATCTGAAGATTTGGGCAAGGGGCGCAAAGTTAGAATTTGTTTGCTAGGACCAGTACCGACAGCATTCCTTTTCAGGACAAGGATTGATGGTCTCACAACAGTTAGGTGAGGCTGGACAGTATTCCCTTTCAGTTCTAGAGCTGATGGTCTCACAACAATTAGGTGAGGTTGGGAACACTTATGCCGATTAAGGTAAAAAAGAGGTAAAATAGAGGGCGACAGTTAGTGTTTACCGACGATGACCGAGCGTGTGACATCGATCAGGGTAAAAAATTCACTACTGTGTCCTAAGCGCTAAAGAGGTGTCATTTTGTTATGGGACCAACAGAATTGGATCAGCTCACAGTGGCACAACAAAGATACAATAGGCTAATCAAAGGGTAGAATTAGGATTTCATCCTAATCAAAATAGCAGTTAAGATAGGATTAGGATTTCACCCTAATCATAGCATTTTAAGAAAAGCGAAAGTAATCAAAAAATCAAAGAAAACAGTCAAATAGAATCAAAAACAATATTTTATCCGTGTTTTATCTTTTCTGCGTTTTCCTTTTTTGCTAGAACTATTGCTTAGTCTATTATCTTTATCTTGCTTAGAAATGCTAATAATTACTTTCACTCACCAGACTTATTGCCTGACCCACTCCTCTATTTCCCCCTTTCCCCAAAGAGACCAGCAGAGTGGCGTTGATTCATGTTGCTTGGAGATTCATTACCGGGGTTTTCTCATTTTAGATGTATTCTTCTATTTTTCACTTTTTTGATAGATTTTGCACTTGTGAGAGGGATTACGATTATTATTATTGTTATCTTTGTACTCTGCTTTTTGTGAGACAAAGGTGCATTTTCATGAGACACGAGATATTTTGAGTTTGAGGCATGGTATGTTTTTATGACTTATTTTTATAGGAATTTACGTTCTAAAAGACAAGTATTATTTAAATGTTTCCACTATTTTTACTTATTTATCATGTGAATCTTAGTCTCTGTGATGCTTTAGCTATACCTATAATGCACCATATCCTTTGGTGTGCCCTTTTTGGGAATACTAAGAGGTGTGGGGTGTTTCATTTGGTATTAGAACCTAAGGTTGAAGGATTCCTAAAAAATTGTTTTAAAATTAAAGTATTTTTCAAAAAGTAACATATCTTTAAAAATATTTTTCAGAAAAGAAAGAAACTCTTATTATAGAAATAGTTTTTAGTATAAGAGAGTGTTTGTAAAAATACCCTCAAGTCCAGTTCAACTTCCTTTCGATCTTTCGAGCCTATATTTTCCTTGTCTTTGCATAGAATGGATAATGCCCCAAATCTTCCAGGGTATCCAAGCCACTGCCTAGTTTCGTAGATACCACCAAGCTATGACACCAGAGGTGCAAGGGCAAGCGCCTAATATAGCACTGGCGGGTAGAGATCCGTTAATCTACCTGTAGTAGCCAATTTTTCTAAGCTATGCAAGAAATTCAATGATCTAGGAGGCAGGATGCTTTCTGGCACGAAGGATTTCGTAGAGGCATGAACTTGGTTGAGGAGTACAGAGTGGATATTTTAGGCTGTTGGGACTGGAAAACCAGTAGAGTTTTCAGCTTGCATCTTGGCAGCTGAAGGGAGAGGCTTCTTACTAGTGGGAGATTGTAGAGATGAAGGGCAGAGACATTTGTTGGGTTGGATTTTAGGAAAGGTTTGAGAGAAAGTTTGTATCGCAAGCCAAGGAAAACATGCAGTTGGAGAAGTTCATTAGTTTGAAGGAAGGGAGTCTTTTGGTGAAAGAGTATATAAATCAGTTTAATGAGTTATCACGGTTCAGAATGGAGCTTCTGAATACACCGCATAAGAAGGCCACTAAGTTTGCTAAGGGTTTGAACCAGCCCCTCCAAGTGTTGGCAATGATACATGTACCTATTGGAGCGACGTACGAGTCACTTGTGGAGATGACTCCAATGTCAGATGTTACTAAGAAATAAGTTAAGGAGGTTTTGAAATCATAAAACTCTAAGAAGCAGTGGTGGGAGAATAAGAAGGATAAGGACAAGAAGAAAGGAGGAGGACCTCAAAAGGGACAGATCAAGAAAGACGAGAAATTTCATAGTTGTGGATTGGTAAGGCATTTCACAAAGGACTGCAAGAAGGAAACGATGAAGTGGAGGTGTTACAAATATGGGCAACCTGGACCCCTTAGTAGAGCTTGTCCTCAAAAGACATGGCAGAGAGTTAGGCGATCCTACGGTGCAAGTACAGGCTTTGGATGCAGAACCTTCTAGTCGTGGATCGGATTGAGGTAGGAAAGTCTCTGTAGAAGGTTTGATCTCTATTTCAGATTTTCCTTTTTGAACTCTTTTTGACTCTAGAGCATCGCATTCTTTCATTTCTAGTTCCTTGGTTGATCGTTTGCACTTAGATATTTCTCTAGTTGTAGACCCTATAGTTATTTCAAGCCCCATAAGAGGATGACACATTTATCCATGATTTGTAGACGTTTGAAATTTTTATAGTAGGCGTAGAGTTTGATTGTAACGCCTATATGCTGGGTTTTTTGGGATATGGGATGATTATGGGGATGGAATGGTTATCCACTTATGGTGCTATATTGGACTGCGAGACGAGAGTCGTTAGATAGAGACATGTAGTGGATGGATTCTCGAGGTTTTTATGACTCACGAGGGTCGGTCATGTTGAACTTCCTTTATTCTCTTGATTCATCAATAGAAGGTTAGATTAGTTCCAGTTGTTAGAGATTTTCTAGACAATTTAAGGAGGTTAGGGTACTACCCTCTAAGACGAAGGTCGACTTTAGAATCTATCTGAATGACAATGCTAAGCCAATGGCATTGCCCATGAGACATATGGCTCCTAGGGAGAGGAAGGAGTTGAGTAAGTAGATTATGGGAGAAAGGCTTCATCATACGGAGCATATCTGAGTGAAGAGCGCTAGTCATCTTCGCAATAAAGGCGGATGATTCCTTTCAACTTTCCGTAGACTATAGAGCGTTGAATAAGCTCATGAAGAAGAACCCTTACCCACTTCGTAGGATAGATGATCTTTTCGATCAGTTGGTTAGCTCTTTAGTATTTTCTCAGCTTGACTTAGCCACTGCATTTCATCAACTTTGGGTCATTGATGATAGCATCGATAAGACAACATTTAGGACACCCAATGGATTCTTTGAGTGGTTGGTTATGTCGTTTGTGCTGACCAATGCCTTAGCCTATTTTATAGATCTAATGAGTCATGTTTTTCGAGACGTCCTAAATATGTTCATTGTAGTGTTTATGGATGACATTTTGGTGTTTTCCAAGAGTATGGAAGAGCATGATATTCATCTTGAGGAGGTTCTTTGTACACTTCATGCTCATCAGTTGAAACTTGAAAGCAAAGTTCTCGAAGTGTCATATTTGGCGTAAGGAGGTGCGTTTCTTAGGGCATGTAGTCTCAAGAGAGGGTTTAACTGTGGATTCCGCTAAGATAGTAGCAGTACAAGAATGGAAGGCCCCCAAGAATGCTACCGAAGTTGGAAGTTTCCTAGATTTAGCTGGTTATTATAGGAAGTTTATAAGAGGTTTTGCTAAGATTTTTGCACATAAGGTCAAGCCCACCCTAATAGATCAAGTTGGCCCAAGGTAGCGAGAGGATTCAAATCTTATGGATAATTTAGATAGGATTAGCAGAGGAGAGGTCTCTAGACATCTCTAATTCTATTCCATCGATGGTATAGGATGGCTAAGGAGAGTTGGAAGACTTTTTGTTCCCTACAGTAGTGATTTGATGAGTCCAGTTCTAGTTGAAGCACACCATTCTCGAATGACTATTCATCCGGGCAGTCATAAGATGTATAGGGAGATGAAGAGAGATTTTTATTGGAGTGGAATGAAGAAGGATGTAGCAGATTTTGTGGCTAAGCGTCTTGTGTGCCAAAGTCTTAAGGCAGAGCATCAAAGGCCTGGTGGATTGCTACAACCATTGGATGTACCCGAATGGAAGTGGGATAGTGTTTCGATGGACTTCAGAGATGGTTTACTCTGATCTAGGAAGGGGAATACGAGTATTTGGTTGATTGTAGATAATTTGACTAAGAGCACCCACTTCACTCCGGTCAAGATTAAGAGGACAACACCTTATTTGGCACCCATATATGTTTGTGAGATAGTCTGACTTCATGGAGTTCCCTCTAGCATAGTGAGCGACAAAAACCCTATCTTTACCAGCAAATTTTGGAGGAGATTGTAAGAGATTTTAGGGTCACTATTTAGACTGAGTATGTCTATTACCCTCAAACGGATGGATAAATGAAGAGACTTAATAGAGTTCTTGAGGATTTGTTGAAGATATGCATTCTTGATTTTGGAGGAACTTGGGAGGAGCACCTTCCTTTTGTGGAATTCACTTATAAAAATAGTTTTCAGGCTAGTATTGGGATGGCTCCTTTTGAAGCCATTTATGACAGACCTTGCATGTCGCTTTCTTGTTAGTTGGAGTCTAAAGAAAGATTGCTACTTGGTTCCGACATGGTTAGGGAGACTTCGAAAAAATTCGAATTGATTAGAAGAAGAATGAAGACAGCCTAAGATAGATAGAAATCCTATTGAGATAAGTGGGGAAGGGATATTGAGTTCGTGGTAGGAAATTTGTTTTCAATATGGTGTCTCCACTAAGAAAGGTACTGGTGTTTGGATTAAGTGGGAAACTTGCTCCCAGATTTGTAGGACCGTTCCCCATCATGGAAAGGGTAAGGAAGATGGCGTACTAGATAAAGCTACCGGAGAGGCTTGCGAAAGTTCATGATGTTTTTCATGTTTCGCACTTGAGAAAGTGCTTACATGATTCAACAAAGGTAGTGGAACCTAGCCAACTTGAGGAAGTTGAAGTGGATAGAAAAGCATTGGTTTGTCGCATTCGTACCAAGATCGTTGGACATGATATCAAGAAGCTTAGGAATAAGGAAGTCCCTTTGGTTAAGGTACAGTGGAGAGAGAGTATTGAGAACGCTATGTGGGAGGCTGAGGAGAAAATATGCACCTCTTATCCACATGTCTTCTATAGTACGTCTTGAATTTTCCATTACCATCTTTAGTTTTGAATAGGTTCTTTCCTTTAGTATCCTTTAGGAGGGTAGATCTTAGGATTTAACCTATGGATGTTAGGACTGAATGTAAACATGTTAACATGTTATGTATGATGGACGCCAGTGGCTGTAAAGGTTTGCTAATGGCTGCTAATGGATGCATATACACACACTAGGCTATATTATCTCTTAGGGATCGACCTTACTAGGTCACTGAAGCATTTGCATATGGATGTGTATGCACTTGCATTTTTATTCCATGGTTGCTACGAAGGGTTATTATCATATAATTGTTGCATTTGGATGATGATTGTAGCATGCTTATAGAACTATCAGTTATCATTAGGAAATTTGCATTCATTTGGATACATGGCACTGACATGATTGCATAAAAAGAAGGTCGAGTGAACCAGTAGACCGTCCAATCTTTTGCATTAGTTAGAGAGATTGATACTACAATTTTGCGTATAACATAAGATGCATTTGAAAGCTTAAGGACAATTGATATAATGGATGATTTTTGAATAAATGGTTGTAGAATTTGATGAAAATATTTATTTCATTCTTTTGTCCTTGGGGATTTCAAAGATGAAATCCTTTAAAAAGGGAAGAATGTAACAACCCAAAATTTGAGCTACAATAAGTAATTAACGATTTAACTAAACAATAAAATAAGTTTGTGAAATTATCGGAGCGACGGAAGTTGCATCATTGGGTCCGTGGTAATTTCCCGATCAATTTCCATATATAACTTGTCAGAATCCGAGCTAGTATGAAGAAGTTACGAAGGAAATAAGAAACCAAAAGAAAACGAATATATATATAATAAGGGACTAGGTCGACCCTTGTTTTGGTCAGGTCGACCACCAATATACATAGGTCAACCTGCCTATAGGTTGGGTCGACAAGCCTTTGTCACTAGACAAAGAATCGTCCAGGTACGAGCGATGACATTAAAACTTGATTTTTGAGCAAACTCATGCGTTCTTAGCTGCATGCGACGGTTCCTAGCGAGCCTCTGATGTGGTTGCACCAGGTTAAATCTTCAAATACAATGGCCTGAGATCCCTAACTCATACTATGAATAAGACCCTAGACATAGCTATTTTTCTCATTCAGATATTCTTATAATTGGGTTCATTGCCTAGGTTGAACCCTAAATAGAAATTTTTTCCGAGAAGAAGATCTTTAATAAAAATATTCTATGCCCTAGAAGTGGATCGGGAAGGCCAAGGACTAGAGCTAAGGACTATGGGTAAGTGTTTTGTAATTATTTTAGATTTTTAGGCAATTAAAATAATGGGTTCTCAATAGTTGTAGTTTTTCTAAAATTTTGAGATGGATTTTATATAAGTTATTTACAGTTAGTTTTTAAGTAAATTTTAGAAGTTCTTTTCAGTCTAGTTTATTTAGCTATTTTTTTCAGCTATTTTATTCAGTTATTTACGATTATTTACATTTATTTACGTTCGTTTTAAAGTTAGAATTTAGCCTGTAAATGTTAGTTTCTTTTTATAGAGATTTAATCCTTTTTAATGTGAATAAGATAATAGAAAGAAAAGAATTCACTAGTATGGATTAAAGTAGAAAAATACTAAATTTATAGAAATCAGATGTAAAAATAAGAAGAACTGAAATACAAATAGAGATGGACTGAAATAGGAAAGTTTAAGATATTTGCAAGCATAATTATAACAGGTGGTTATAATTAAAAGAGAAATAGAAGTGGTTTATTTTAAGCAAATTATAACACATTGTGTGAAAATACGGAATTTTTGGATATTTGAAGTTGGAATATTTAATTAATTTTAAATATTTAAAAGTTAAATTCTATCTTGAATTTCAAATATCTCCATTTATTAGATAATTAAATTCTTGAATTTAATAAGTGAAAATTGGGCGAAGTATTGAATCTTGATTTTTAAGTGTGTTAAAAATAGTTTAAAGGCTTATAAGATTTGTATTAACAATACTGAAGATAATAGAACTTTTTGAATTGAATTTGTAGATGGTTTGTTCAGTTTTGAAATTATATCGTATAAATTGATATTTAAAAATATCCTTCCAAGGCACAGTCTCGGAATTCAATGAAACCAGTTTGATTGGATCCGTAATAATGTATTGTTATTGGATTTCAAATCTTCTAGTGTTTGGAGTTGTCATGTGATCGTATGGTAGATAAATGCGCTGAATCTATATCGAAAAATAATAATTGGCATGAACAAATGTACTGAACAAGTATGGCATGAGTTGCTCACTGAAGTGTCTGTTTTGTGATAATTTTGATGAGTCTGCTCATCACATTTATTTTGAATGCCCTGCTCTCCTATATATCATCACTGGTATTTGGAATAAAGCTGGCATTAGGTTACTGCCAGTTAGCACTACTGAAGTGTGGGGAGTTTTCTTAAAATCTGGCAAGAAGAAAGATGTAAAAGGAAGGATGCTTGCTAACTGCTTGAAGATTTATATGTCTGTTATCTGGAGAGAGAGGAATACTATATTTTTTGAAAATCAGAGAAAAAATGGTGATGCTCTTTGGCAAGAGGTGAAGAATGCTATTCTTTGCCAAATAAAGAACTGTCAATCTGGTTATTCAGTTGAAATGTTACATCTCTGGGAAAGAGACTAAGTCCCTTTTTATTTTATTTTTTTTTTTAGCTCTTTGTGTTTGGTTTTGTTTTGTTCTTTCTTTTCTATGTTTATCTTTGTCCTTCATCTGTAACTTTTATTGGTTTGCAATAAACTGGTAGGGGACCAGTTAACCCCGCTGGCTTTGCCAAAAAAAAGAAAAATAATAATTGGGTCCAAAAGATATCTTCTCCATACGATCGAATTAGGACTCGAAATCTTTTCCACTGCATTCGTAATAGGGGTATAACATTATGAACGCCTAACGGCATGCCTCAATAAGTGTAACAAACCCGATATTTTCAACCATTCGCATCCATTATAAGTGTATAGGTAGACACTCATGCCGGAATTGAATTGCTCAAAATACCGCGTTGTAAATAAAAATTTGGCAAATCTCAGAATATACAGTAAATAAAAATCACAGATCACAGACACAGAGTAATATTAATGCAGCGGAAGTAAAAGAAATAGTAGTTCATGAAGCTACTATATGAAATATCAGAGTTACATAAAATACAACAAAAGAAATAAAGTACAAAGGAAGTCTCACTACATAGAAGTCTACTAATACAAGAGCTGATAGGAATAACAGAATGTAAAAGATAAAACTTGACAGGTAGATAATCTCCAGCGATTTCAATCTGCAGAAAGTGGAAATCCAAATCTGTGAATAACTCAGGCTGACCCGAGCGTAAATAAAAATACAAAACACTCGAGTCAGGACATACATACTTATACAATGTAAACCAACTCAAGTGAACTGTAGTAAAGGTACAAGTAACTTAGAAGATGCTTGGGACCGCCCATCCTCTAAGGATCCGTTAAACTATTTACTATGTAGTATATTGCGCTATATACAATAGTGTCTAATCAGTAAAGTATAATCATATAGAAAATAGCGTTAAGGGGATGGTGAACCTTAACGCGTCCGGATCTTTAAAACCAAAATCATAGTGGGCTCGATATAAGGACATGACACGGCACGCTAGGCAACGCCAGGGTGGATACACCATTTGCACTCCCGGACCAGTGGTGACGGCAAGCCAGCAGCTTCCTCCCACCTCGAACAATACCCCCGAATCAAAGTGGCGCCACATATCGAATCACAAAAGTAATAGAATGGTTTTCGATGGAGCATGCTCGATGAAAGGGTGCGACCCTTTGTGTAGCCCGGTATAGCTCCAGTTTTAGTCATATATGCCAACTCACGGGAGTTGGGTCCACGTAATATACCTCGAGAACGTCGCCACCATCCTACTTCATTCTGGAATCTCCACCGCGTACACAGTTGTTAAAGTAGTTTCGGTATTGGCTGGCTATATGACCACGTCCGATCCCGGTCTCTTTAACAACCAATCGTTATTATAACCCGTAGTTATAACTTTAAAACAATATTTATACTTCAAAATAAAATACCATTTCAACCCAAATCTTTATCAAAATAAGGATTAACTCATTTCCAAAGTATCATATCTTTCAGATCTTCTTTTCAAATCATTTTAATATCAAAATATCATATCCTTTCAAAACCACATTTCAAATCATTTTAATATACCAAATTATCATATCTTTTCAAAACCACATTTCCTTTCAAATCATTATTCATTTTATTCAATTTAAAATACCATTTCAATTCATATTTCAAAACAGTTTATATTCCAAAATCATTTTTAATCACTAAATGAAGTTATTATGTTTAATAATTTAATTATTAAATTGCCAAAAATTTCAACTTCCAAAGTTCATTTATTCACTTAAGTTTATCAAAACAGTGAAAATTCATTTTTCACAGTATTTAAAAAACACTACAGAAAGTTACATTCAAAACAGTTCAATTTAACAAATGACAGCATTTTAAAATGTTGTAATAGGGTTTACTTAAGTTTCAAATAAACTTAGTTAAATTCAAAAATTATAGCACTTACAAAAATTGCTATAATAGCTTTTAATTCAATTTAGCTTTTTAGTTCATTATAATCAACTACAACATTTTCAAATGCTGTAAAATCATTTACATTGTAATTAATAGCATTTCAAAAATGCAGTCAATTAACTTCAAATATTCAATAAAATTTCTCAACAGTTATATTTTTATTTAAAACATTTTTAACTTATAAAATCATACATTTTCACATTTATAAACATCATTTAATTTTCCTCAAGTTCATGATTTTATAAAGTCAAATTTCCATTCAAAAATCAAGATTTAATAATAATTCACTTATTAAATTGCAATGTTCAATTTTAAATTCCTTGCATTAAATTTCAACTTAACACTTAAGTTCAAATTCTCAAATATAACTTAGTTTTATTTTTATTTGCTTAACTAAAAGTTCACTTTTAAGTCAATTTCATAAATTTCTAATTTTAATTATATTTCAAAATTTCAACTTAAATATTCATTTGTTTCACATTCAACTTTATTAAAATCATTAATATGATATAAAATCACTTTAAATTAATTTAAATTCAAAATATCATAAATTTATCATATTTCAAAGTTGATTTAAATTCCAATAAAAATTAAATCAAAATTTCCAAAATAACTTACATTCATATTTTCTAACCTTTCCATAATTTATTTAACTTATAGATTTCCAGAAAATCAATAATACTTTACAAAAATTATATATTTATTTAATTTTAAATCAAAATATTATAATAACTAAATTTCTAAAATATTTTAAAATTTTCAGAAAAACATATTTTAACTACGGGCCTGTATATAATTTTCTACGCTAGGTAAAGTGATACGGGTAGTATATCGTTTCAACCCGTAATTTACAAAGAAAATCCAGGTTTTATCATTTCAAACCCGCAATCCCAAGTTAAAATAAATTAAATAAAAAACCGTTCAAGCCTATCACTTCAGCCCATAACGATTTTTCCCTTTTCTAAAGTCCGTTCGGGTATGTATCATTTTAACACATAGTGATTCTAATCTAAAGGGAACTTGCAGTGTGATGAACAGATAAAATAAACAGAATAGCATGAAATAACAGTAACATATAATATAATAAGTGTAATAATAGGTGTGAACATCATATGATAATAATATAAGCATATATAACATGATAATATAGTTCTACAGATTCACAGGGTGTCAATTCACATTTGTATAAGTACAAACATCTGGTGAGATTTACTCACTTGTATTTGATGGAGATTACGACCAAAGCACACAACACAGAAACTATGAAGGCATGACAACTCGAATATGATTTGAGAATGGGAGAGCCAAAGGTTAATTCCTTGAACAAATTCAAACAAACAAGTATAAACAACACATAGGTTTCAGCACAAGATACCATTAAACAATGCTAGAATTGGATGCATAAAACAAAGCCAAAGTGTTTGCACTTGCTTTCTACCATCTATGCTTCAGCTATGATCTGAAATGGCATGGCTACAGCATGGTTTTAGATCAGGTTTGGGTTCCTAAAGGTCGACCATAGCATGGAAAAATGATGGAGCAAAGGTTTGTGAGCATGAAACAACAACTACAAGGCAACACACAATGTTCTCAAAGCACTAAACGTCATGGCCAAGGCACTCCAAATCATGGCCAGTCTTCAAGTGGTCAACTACAAGTGTGGCAGAGGTTTATGTGTCAGGAAAAGGCTGGTGGTGGTGGTGTATGGGTCGGCCTAACCTAGAGAAAGTGGTGTAACATTTGGTGATGTAGAAACTACCAATACAAGGCAAAAGCATGGGTTCAAGGCCACTACAAGGCTCGGGCAAGGCATGGAGGGGCATGGCCATGGCTCAGGGGGTCAGGTGGTGATGTGACATGATGTGTCAGGTCTGGACCAGGAGGTGGAGGTGGTATGTGGTCGGCCATGTGGTGGAGAGAGGTGATAGAAGGTGGATGGCTCGGCTTGTATGCATATAGGTGATGTTGGTTCACTTTAAGGTGGATTTTCTTCACATAGGGGCTCGACTATGGCATGGGAAGGTGCTGAAGGTGCTGTTGGTCAGAAGGGGATGGTGGTGGCGTCCCCAAGGTGGTGGATGTGGTGCTGGCCGAACCAATGTAGATGAAGAAGCAAGTGCAAGTCGCATTAAAACAAGAGAAAACATGAAAAAAAGAAAGAGTTTTTACCAAAATTTTTGCAAAATGATGGAGGCCGGCTATTTTTTTGAGATGGAGGAGTTCTGATACGGAATGGAATGAGAAATAATCAGCTGAGAGGAAGAATGAAGTCGGCCAAACCTTAATGAATGCATGAGTTATAAAACAAAGAGGTGGAAAGCCCAAAAGCCTTAAGCAAATCAAGAGTCACAACCTTTTAAATTTCTTTTATTCATTTTGAAATTTATAAATACTTTTAAAACTGATAAATAAAGATAAAAACTCAAAAATGAAAATAAATATATAAAATAAATAATTTAAATTTAATTTAAATAGAATTTAAATTAAGGAAACGGCTTAAAATTGCAAACTAGGTTTTAAAATTAGAAATAAATTCAAATGAACTTTAGAAAATCTTTATGGACTTGTAAAAATATTTATAACAAATAAAATAACATAAAATAAAAGTGCATTCACAAAATAAATAAAAAGTTAATTAAATATAATTTATATGAAGAAAATAGAAGAAAATTAGAAACAGCCTTTAAAAATTGGAAATAAATACAGTAAATTTTGGAAAAATTCTATTATCATTTTAAAAATATTTAAAGTCAAAATATACATAATAAAACATAAATATACAAATTAGAATAAGATATATCAAGTAAAATATCATTTATATAATTTGAAACAATAAATATTGTTAAATAACCATAAATACACACAATATTATAAAGGGTATAACTTTCACAATTTAAATCCAATTTCAACGAAACGAAAAGCGGTATTCATGATATTAAATCTATTTTCATAATAAAATATAAAATTTAAGATTTAAAATGATTTAAATTTTAATTTTACAAGTCAAAGTTTAAACAGTTTGAGTAGAAATTCACCTTTCAGTAAAATATTCAAATTATACTAGTTTGAACTATAAATCACTTAATAATCATCATTTATATTTAAAAATGAAATGTTTGAAATAAAAAAAATAAAAAAAAATAAAAATAACAGAAAGTTCAATTTAAATAATATACAAAAATCTAGGGTTGTTACACTCTCCCCCACTCAAAACTTTTCGTTCTCGAAAAGGGATGAGGTACGGAAAAGCACAGAAAAAGATAGAGCGAAATAGGATTAAGATAAGATGACAAGAAGATTGAAATTATACCTGATAACTGTTGTTATAGGTAAGTTTCGCGAGGTGCAAATTATCGAATATTATAGAGAGATTTCTAAACAAAAAGAATATAGAAAGATGCCAACACCAGTCTATAGCAAGATAAGGATGATGAGGACAACAAAAAGATAGTTTGAAAAACAAAATAAGGAAATAAGTTTAAAACCATGGAAATTTCAACTTAAATAGAAAATTAACTTTTACACAAGTTAAATAAATCTTAACTATCCCAAATTTCATTATCTTATTATCCGATCATCTTAAATTAACAATTTTTAAAACCATGGGTTTGAAAAATAATCATTTGTTGCACTCACAATGTACTTAATAAATTTAATTCTTCTTTATTCCTAATTAAAATTAAATTTATTCCACTCAATATATTTATAACTTATATTAAATATACTTACACTTATTATAACTGCTTTCTTTTATCCTTAGTTCTTTTAAAATTATTTTATTGTAAGTTATTCAATTACCCTTTATTATATTTACCTCTGTTAATCATTTTATAATTAAAATTTAAGTGTATAACATTTATTATAACCACTCAAATTTTATTAAAAAAAATCTTTTTATATTGTATATTATCCAATTACATTGTTAACTTCTGAAATTAAGGTAAGTTATATTGGAATGCAATTGTATTATACAAACAAAACTTTCCAATTCAATCATTTCAAGCTTAAATCATTTATTCAAAAATTTTGATTTTCTTTTTATAATTGAAATTATTCTTTAAAACTAAAATTTAAGAATTTAATTTCCGATTTCCTCAACCCATTTAGAGATAAATAAATGTATGCACATAATTTATCGAATCAAATTTAAATCATATGTCTATATATATTATAGATCAAGTCATATTTTAGAAATTCAAATCAAATTGATTTACCAAAACAAAGCTGTAGTAAGTCTACAGAGCGGTCTCTTCACTTCGAAACTCGAAAATGAATGTCGACGATGCTGCAGTCATCATTGAAATTATTTCCCAGCGACAAAGAGAGGAGCACTAATTTTTAAACTTTAAAATCCTTTGAAAACAAATTTCTATTCAAAAATACTTTAAATAATATAACCTTTTAAAACTTCAGCACAAGGTTTGAAACCATCGGAAATTTAATTCTCAAATTTCTTGTTCTAAATTCATTTCAGTTCCCAAATCAATTTATAACTATCTATAAATTCATTTATAGAATAATAAATGATAAATCAAGTATTATCATTTCAAATGATTAATTTAAATCATTTTATTAAGTTTCCTAAATTTACTTATATATCAAAATTTATTTCATTAACCAAAATTTTAAAATTATATTGTGTCAGTTTGTTCTGTCAAAGTGTTTTAGAAATCCTATCGATAGCGTTGATCAGACGAATCGATCAGAAACCCAACTCAACATCAACAACTCAAACAACACAATATATAAAACAAAACATAGATATACAAGTACAATTCAAAATGTTTGGAAGAATAGATTGGAAACAAAAGACAAGATGATTAAATAACAAAACAGTGAGGTGGATAAGCTTAAATAAATCGCGGGCAACATTTACCGGGTTAACCGTGGCTTAAAGAATGAAATCAATGTGGACTTTTCTAGGGTAAATCTACATTCGTTCCCAAGAGTTAGAGTTTGGAATAACAAAAGATATTAGCATATAGACCAAGGATAGATATAAATCTCTGGTGAATCAATGCTAGTTGTAAAGGAGTTTTCCCCCTTTTTCAATTCAATTTGAAATTGGCGTGACCGCCGACTCACTTGAAAGATCATTCGAAGCGGAGTTTTGGAAAACTCCAGAGTCAAAAGAAGATGAACAGTGAAGGACATGAATGGATTTTGGAACCGCAGGGAACGTTCCAAAATTCAAAGGAAACTGAATTGAAGAAGAAGGAATTCAAGCTCGAACGAAAGTGATTCTGAAATTAAATCTACTCTATTGCTGAGTTTTGCCTAAAACCAGAGCTCTGATACCAACTGTAACAACCCGATATTTTCAACCATTCGCATCCATTATAAGTGTATAGGTAGACACTCATGCCGGAATTGAATTGCTCAAAATACCGCGTTGTAAATAAAAATTTGGCAAATCTCAGAATATACAGTAAATAAAAATCACAGATCACAGACACAGAGTAATAATAATGCAGCGGAAGTAAAAGAAATAGTAGTTCATGAAGCTACTATATGAAATATCAGAGTTACATAAAATACAACAGAAGAAATAAAGTACAAAGGAAGTCTCACTACATAGAAGTCTACTAATACAAGAGCTGATAGGAACAACAGACTGCAAAAGATAAAACTTGACAGGTAGATAATCTCCAGCGATTTCAATCTGCAGAAAGTGGAAATCCAAATCTGTGAATAACTCAGGCTGACCCAAGCGTAAATAAAAATACAAACACTCGAGTCGGGACATACATACTTATACAATGTAAACCAACTCAAGTGAACTGTAGTAAAGGTACAAGTAACTTAGAAGATGCTTGGGACCGCCCATCCTCTAAGGATCCGTTAAACTATTTACTATGTAGTATATTGCGCTATATACAATAGTGTCTAATCAGTAAAGTATAATCATATAGAAAATAGCGTTAAGGGGATGGTGAACCTTAATGCGGTCGGATCTTTAAAACCAAAATCGTAGTGGGCTCGATATAAGGATATGACAAGGCACGCTAGGCAACGCCAGGGTGGATACACCATTTGCACTCCCGGACCGGTGGTGACGGCAAGCCAGCAGCTTCCTCCCACCTCGAACAATACCCCCGAATCAAAGCGGCGCCACATATCGAATCACAAAAGTAATAGAATGGTTTTCGATGGAGCATGCTCGATGAAAGGGTGCGACCCTTTGTGTAGCCCGGTATAGCTCCAGTTTTAGTCATATATGCCAACTCACGGGAGTTGGGTCCACGTAATATACCTCGAGAACGTCGCCACCATCCTACTTCATTCTGGAATCTCCACCGCGTACACAGTTGTTAAAGTAGTTTCGGTATTGGCTGGCTATATGACCACGTCCGATCCCGGTCTCTTTAACAACCAATCGTTATTATAACCCGTAGTTATAACTTTAAAACAATATTTATACTTCAAAATAAAATACCATTTCAACCCAAATCTTTATCAAAATAAGGATTAACTCATTTCCAAAGTATCATATCTTTCAGATCTTCTTTTCAAATCATTTTAATATCAAAATATCATATCCTTTCAAAACCACATTTCAAATCATTTTAATATACCAAATTATCATATCTTTTCAAAACCACATTTCATTTCAAATCATTATTCATTTTATTCAATTTAAAATACCATTTCAATTCATATTTCAAAACAGTTTATATTCCAAAATCATTTTTAATCATTAAATGAAGTTATTATGTTTAATAATTAAATTATTAAATTGCCAAAAATTTCAACTTCCAAAATTTATTTATTCACTTAAGTTTATCAAAACAGTGAAAATTCATTTTTCACAGTATTTAGAAAACACTACGGAAAGTTACATTCAAAACAGTTCAATTTAACAAATGACAGCATTTTAAAATGTTGTAATAGGGTTTACTTAAGTTTTAAATAAACTTAGTTAAATTCAAAATTATAGCACTTACAAAAATTGCTATAATATCTTTTAATTCAATTTAGCTTTTTAGTTCATTATCATCAACTACAGCATTTTCAAATGCTGTAAAATCATTTACATTGTAATTAATAGCATTTCAAAAATGCAGTCGATTAACTTCAAATATTCGATAAAATTTCTCAACGGTTATATTTATTTAAAACATTTTTAACTTATAAAATCATAGATTTTCACATTTATATACATCATTTAATTTTCCTCAATTTCATAATTTTATAAAGTTAAATTTCCATTCAAAAATCAAGATTTAATAATAATTCACTTATTAAATTGCAATGTTCAATTTTAAATTCCTTGCATTGAATTTCAACTTAACTCTTAAGTTCAAACTCTCAAATATAACTTAGTTTTATTTTTATTTGCTTAACTAAAAGTTCACTTTTAAGTCAAGTTCATAAATTTCCAATTTTTGTTATATTTCAAAATTTCAACTTAAATATTCATTCGTTTCACATTCAACTTTATTAAAATCATTAATATGATATAAAATCACTTTAAATTAATTTAAATTCAAAATATCATAAATTTATCATATTTCAAAGTTGATTTAAATTCCATTAAAAATTAAATCAAAATTTCCAAAATAACTTACATTCATATTTTCTAACCTTTCCATAATTTATTTAACTTATAGATTTCCAGAAAATCAATAATACTTTACAAAAATTATATGTTTATTTAATTTTAAATCAAAATATTATAATAATTAAATTTCTAAAATATTTTAAAATTTCTAGAAAAACATATTTTAACTACGGGCCTGTATATAATTTTCTACGCTAGGTAAAGTGATACGGGTAATATATCGTTTCAACCAGTAATTTACAAAGAAAATCCGGGTTTTATCATTTCAAACCCACAATCCCAAGTTAAAATAAATTAAATAAAAAACCGTTCAAGCCTATCATTTCAGCCCATAATGATTTTTCCCTATTCTAAAGTCCGTTCGGGTATGTATCATTTTAACCCATAGTGATTCTAATCTAAAGGGAACTTGCAGTGTGATGAACAGATAAAATAAACATAATAGCATGAAATAACAGTAACGTATAATATAATAAGTGTAATAACAGGTGTGAACATCATATGATAATAATATAAGCATATATCACATGATAATATAGTTCTACAGATTCACAGGGTGTCAATTCACATTTGTATAAGTATAAACATCTAGTGAGATTTACTCACTTGTATTTGATGGAGATTACAACCAAAGCACACAACACAGAAACTATGAAGGCACAAAATCGAATATGATTTGAGAATGGGAGAGCCAAAGATTAATTCCTTGAACAAATTCAAACAAACAAGTATAAACAACACATAAGTTTCAACACAAGATACCATTAAACAATGCTGGAATTGGATGCATAAAACAAAGCCAAAGTGTTTGCAATTGCTTTCTACCATCTATGCTTCAGCTATGGTCTGAAATGGCATGGCTATAGCATGGTTTTAGATCAGGTTTGGGTTCCTAAAGGTCGGCCACAGCATGGAAAAATGATGGAGCAAAGGTTTGTGAGCATGAAACAACAACTACAAGGCAACACACAATGTTCTCAAGGCACTAAAGGTCATGGCCAAGGCACTCCAAATCATGGCCAGTCTTCAAGTGGTAAACTACAGGTGTGGAAGAGGTTTATGTGTCAAGAAAAGGCTGGTGGTGGTGGTGTATGGGTCGGCCTAACCTAGAGAAAGTGGTGCAACATTTGGTGACGTAGAAACTACCAATACAAGGCAAAAGCATGGGTTCAAGGCCACTACAAGGCTTGGGCAAGGCATGGAGGGGCATGGCCATGGATCAGGGGGTCAGGTGGTGATGTAACATGATATGCCAGGTCTGGAACAGGAGGTGGAGGTGGTATATGGTCGGCCATGTGGTGGAGAGAGGTGATAGAAGGTGGATGGCTCGGCTTGTATGCATATAGGTGATGTTGGTTCACTTTAAGGTGGATTTTCTTCACATAACGGCTCGACTATAGCATGGGAAGGTGCTGGAGGTGCTGTTGGTCAGAAGGGGATGGTGGTGGCGTCCCCAAGGTGGTGGATGTGGTGCTGGCCGATCCAATGTAGATGAAGAAGCAAGTGTAAGTCGCATTAAAACAAGAGAAAACATGAAAAAAAGAAAGAGTTTTTACCAAAAATTTTGCAAAATGATGGTGGCCGGATATTTTTTTGAGATTGAGGAGTTTTGATACGGAATGGAATGAGAAATAATTAGCCGAGACAAAGAATGAAGTCGGCCAAACCTTAATGAATGCATGAGTTAGAAAACAAAGAGGTGGAAAACCCAAAAGCCTTAAGCAAATCAAGAGTCACAACCTTTCATATTTCTTTTATTCATTTTGAAATTTATAAATACTTTTATAACTGATAAATAAAGATAAAAACTCAAAAATGAAAATAAATAATTAAAATAAATAATTAAAATTTAATTTAAATAGAATTTAAATTAAGAAAATGGCTTAAAATTGCAAACTAGGTTTTAAGATTAGGAATAAATTCAAATGAACTTTAGAAAATATTTATGGACTTGTAAAAATATTTATAACAAATAATATAACATAAAATAAAAATTCATTCACAAAATAAATAAATAAATTAGTTAAATATAATTTATATGAAGAAAATAGCAGAAAATTAGAAACGGCCTTTAAAAATAGGAAATAAATAGAGTAAATTTTGGAAAAATTCTATTATCATTTTAAAAATATTTAAATTCAAAATATACATAATAAAACATAAATATACAAATTAGAATAAGATATATCAAGTAAAATATCATTTATATAATTTGAAACAATAAATATTGTTAAATAACCCTATATACACACAATATTATAAAGGGTATAACTTTCACAATTTAAATCCAATTTCAACGAAACGAAAAGCGGTATTCATGATATTAAATCTATTTTCATAATAAAAGATAAAATTTAAGATTTAAAATGATTTTAATTTTAATTTTAAAAGTCAAAGTTTAAACAGTTTGAGTAGAAATTCACCTTTCAGTAAAATATTCAAATTATACTAGTTTGAACTATAAATCAGTTAATAATCATCATTTATATTTAAAAATGAAATGTTTGAAATAAAAGAAATTTAAAAAATTTTAAAAATAACAGAAAGTTCAATTTAAATAATATACAAAAATCTAGGGTTGTTACAATAAGGGTTCATGATTTTTGCTACATAAATCTAGACAATTTGAATTGAAATATATTTATATATCCTAGTCCCTTCAGCTGTATTTCTTTTACATCATAGCTTTTGCCTTCAAATTTCTATAGCAAGTTGGGTGAGCATGTAGGGTAGTTTTCAATACGTGTCTCCCTGGTTAACATGCGTCTCCTTTTTATAAAAAAATTAAATATAACCGAACAGCCGAGTTTCTCTTCAAAACAGAAATAAAATCGAATTCAAAACAGAAAAAATCATGGCTTTCCTCTTCAAATTTCATCTCCCTCCTCCTTCATTTCCAATTCGAGATCGATCCTCCTTTTATAAAAAAATCGAGAGAAAATATTGCCGCGTTCACTTCTTCACAACAATAAGATGAATCGCGCCTCATCCTTCCAAATTCAGGGATCAAATCGATGATGCAAAAAAAGTATAATCGGTCGAAGTTTTTAAAACCATAGGAAATGCCCTCAGCCGATATGAATCGCTTCTATCTCTCTTCAACTTCAATCGATCCTCGAATCATTCAACCAGAAGAAGGATAGCACCCGCAACGACTCGGGTATGTTGATTAGGCTTCATCGACGACAGGTGGAAGGTGAGGTCAATCGAGTTTGCTGCGAAGCTTGGCAACCACGATTTCCAGAAACATCGAGGTTCGCGTTCGATTTTGGGTAACATGCTGGGTAGCATGGGTGATCTGGAGGCTTGAGGGGCGGTGTAGGTATTTCTTTTCTTTGCTTTTGATTTTAGATTGTAGGATTTAGAAAAAAATAAATAAAAGGAAATGACAATCGGGTTTTAACTAAAAGAAATCTACAGAAGGAAAACAATTCTGTTTATATATATATATATATATATATATATATATATATATTTATATATATGTTAAAGGAAACGAAAGAAAATGAAATAAATATTATACAGTAAGATATTTAAAATATTTCTGTTTGATTTAATATATGTATATATAAGTAAGAAATAAATGTATATATACACATGCCTATTTTCATTGAAGGTAAACAAGGAAGATGTAACGATCGCGACTTTTCGACGCTCAAAAATCGACATTCATACGTCTACTGTGTCAACTGCCGAGCAGTCGAATGCCGGAAAACTGTACCGTTATGGTTAAAGAAGAAGGAAAGGATAGAAGAAGAAGAAAGAAGAAGAAATAGAAAACAATATCAGAATCTCACAATCTCAGCGGAACAACATATAATAGATAAATGAATACTCTTTAAACAAAGAACTATATCAGTTATTACATTACATCATATTACATTACATTACATCATCAGAGTGTACAACAACAAACAACGGAAAAGAAATACTATATACTATTTGATATGCCAAGCCATCCAGCTTGCTTCCAGATCTCTACAGCAACTCCCAAATTCCAGAATATCCTGATAACCTAACTCTAGACTGCCCGTGTGGAAATTGGTGGGCACCCAGAGTTTAGGATTCGCAATGCTTTTTGGAAAATTAGACTATCATAAGGCCTCCCTCACACTCACACAATGCAAACGCAGAATCGGAGGAGATTTCTCCTTATGATAGTCAAAGATGCTTGATACGCATTAAAAAGAAACATTTGATATTATTACTAGTGCATAGTGTAGAAAATATTTCGAAAGTAAAGATATGAATCTTAGCCAGCATAGGAATTTCGCACTTATGCCTACTATAGCTGCCATGTACAATAGCAGGTTACCGCCACATTCCAGGCAGGTTATACAACTAAAACACGTACAAGGTTCGTATTGTTTCTTTGGATCTCCAAAAAATGGTCAGGCCAAGGAACTTCCCATTGCCACATGGGTACGCCTCTGGAAAGACGACCCGAGAACCTAACTGGATCTCTGCCAACACAAGGCCGGGTTACCCTTCAAACTGGGTAACTACTGACACGAATATGTCATTCCCCAATCGTAACCGATCTATATCCGAGGATCCTCGATTCCTACAACCACAAAGTAATAAATTTGCAGCAGCAACATAGGTTAAGTATCTGGGCTCCATACCATGATACCACCTCTATCTAGAAGGAATGACATACATTAAAGGGGCGCTATCCCCTAATAACCTTGCTGCATCCTTCCTGTTTTGACCATTTCCAAGGTGTGAGGTCCGACGAAGTCTCGTCCACAAAGCTACGCTTTATACAGAAGTTGTGCTTTGATCATCAAATGCTCAACAGCACTTCGTATGCCACATTACCAATTTGGGAATGCATCACTAGTAACCATCAATTACATAACCTCTGAGCTCGTACGTCTCAGAGAAGGGTGTTAAGCTAAGAGAATAAATTCTCCACCACCAACAGGAATATATTTGATAGAAACCAGCTTTACATCTCAAATTGTAACGTCAGACACACATCCATACAAGTCCGTTCCGGGATCGAACGAAACCGAAGGCACTGCCAAAGAAGTCCTTGCAATCCGGATATTCACTAATCACGACCGTATTTCCCATCACAAAGGGTGATAAAATCTCTATATCGGAGATCAGCTAATGCAGAATCATTCGACGGTAATCCTTCCGTTTTCACAGATATTCGGTCTTCAACACCGGTCTTCAAATGCAATCCATAACGACGTATCACATATTCGGAATGGGTTATATGACCCAAAGGTCCTTTCCCGGCTTACCCGAATAGTGAGCGCTTATTTCAAAAAAAAGTGTGGCATTCAAATTCAAGAAAATCACAACAAATACCCATTTAAAGGTAAATATTGATAGTCGGTTATTTAACTATCAATAGGTATGCACAATATCACCAGATTCCAAATAATTTTCCAAATTATTTATTTCTAAAAATATCTTTACAAGATATATAATTTTCACACTTCAACCATTTGAAAACAAATTTTCAAATCACTTTTCACCTTTACCACTTTTGAAAACAAATTTCAAATCGTTTTCCTTACGTGGAAATACTTTCATTTCAAAATGGTTCATTTAAACCAATTAAATAAATCCTTACCGATTTACTTTATATTTACATTCCAAATCCGTAAATTTATTTCCACACTTCAAAAATAAATCAACGTTTATTTTTAAACAAATTTCCCTTTCTTTTATAAATTCCATAGCGAATTTATAATTCCAAAATATCTATGAATATACGAATTCCAAACCGATTTCTAATATACATTTTCAATTTATCTTTAAAAGATAAAATCTCAAAATATTCACTTCATATTGGAAAACATTTCCACACTTATTTAATAATAAGTAATTCACAAATCCATTTATTTTCAACACTGGGAAAATATTCAATATACTTAAATCGAAATTAAGTATGTATTTCATTCTTTAAAGGAAACATCCTTTCAAACACATTTATTTGGGTCAAAACGAATGATGCGTAAAACATCATTATGACGACCCAAAATCACTAGTATAGGGATTCGAAATTAAGATAGATATATAAATCCCGATACTATATAAAACATTTCCTTTCAGAAATCATTTACTATAAAACAGTGTTATAGTCCACTATTTCCTTCTATTTCTCGAAAATGTCTATTTCAACAATAAATGTTGAAATCTATGATTTCGACATTTAATGCATTTTAAAACAACTTCAAATCGTTTTAATTCTATTTAAAATATCACTTCCCCAAAACACTTTAATATATTATTCACGGTCCCAAAATCGTGAATATTCTTCGTTAACCAAATTCAATTTTTTTTCTGCACGTTTTATTTAAAGGATTATCCACCGTCCAAAATCGTGAATATATCTCCTTTAAAAATCTAAAATAATTGACTTATCAAAATAAGTCAGTTTCGGATTTATAAAACAATGTTTATAAATTCCCATTTATATTTTATAAAGACTTCAATTTACAAAATTTAAAAATCTTACTGCTTATAAAATTTCATTTATAAACTCATTTTCAGCATTAACATAACTCCTTTTATAATTCCATTATTTCGATTTATAAAAAAAAAATTATAATCTCATCTATAAACCATTTATGCTTATTCGAAAATCTCAATTAAAATGCCAAAATCCGATTTATAAATTAACCGCTATAAAAAAAATTATTTACAAAATCTATTCATTCTATAACTTCCCAATTTATAAATCTATAAATTTCATTAACTTATGAAATCCATTTATACTTCATTTTAACACTTAATGAAAGTTGTTTTATAATTCCTATATTTTTAATTTATAAATATCAATATTATAAATCGTTTATAATTATTCAAAAATCCCAATTTAAACCATTCTTTTTAATAGTTTACAAATCGTTATTAAAGCTTATATATAACTCCAAAATCATACTTAAATATTATTTTCCAAAAATATAACTTTTATAATAATAATAATTATAATGTTTATTTATTTTAACAATTCAAATTAATAAACGTATACCTTCAAAAATCACTTTAAAATCCTTTTAAATTCAAAAACGTTACTTTAATATTTTTAAAACTCCAAAAATAGGCCAATGCTGCAACAACAACAATATATCAATCACGACAATCAAAACATCATATATCAATATGATAATCAACAAATATCACAATATCTGTAATCAAATAAATACTGGTGAGGAATCCAGTTGGATCCCTCCAACCTGTTTTCCTGCATCCATAGATGTTAGCACAATACCAATTCCGTTCCAATACGGAATATCGTGGTATATGAGATTTATAAAATATTATCCGCTATTATGCGGCGCAATAGGGTCTCATCCGCTACATAATGCGGGAAAATCAACTCCAAGTACATATATAATACCAATTTCACTTTGCAGTGAAATTATCACGGTATATGTTTTTAATAAATAACCTCCGCTTAATATACGGCGCATAATGTCTATTTAACACAATAGATAACAATTTATCATCCAATCACACAATCAAGCAATTTCAAATCTAATAATTTAAAATTTAAATCGAAACGTAATTCGATTGAGTGAGAAGTTCTCACCTTGAGTTTCCGATAATAGTTGTAGCGTTTTATTTCGAATAAAACTAAACGTGCATTTAATTTTAGCTGAAATTTTCACTAGCTCCAAAAGACTCCAATCCAGTTCCATTGCGTAGTGCTCGACAAAACGAAGCCATCGCAACTTGTTTCGTCATTTTTCGATCTCGTATGAAAAAGTTATGACATTTATAAGTTTACACGAATTTAAATATAATAATGTTACAATTTATATTTTAAATTTTTAACCTAAGACAATCACAGTCGTTGATTACACTTCTCCAACATCAGGTCGTCCCCCCATCCTTCTCTAACTCGCGCACGCAAGCTTCAGGAGATCGAACAAAGCCGAACCGATTTAGCCACGTTCTAGGGTTTAAAATCGTGCTTCCTACCGTCGCCGAGAACAAGATCAAACACCACCACTTCGACCCTCTACGTCGCCTCTACCTTCGGCCGCAACTAGGTGGAGCTCGGCCCTTCCTTGCTCTCGAAAAACGTGAGCAAACGCACAGCCTTTCCCTCGAGATCTACACCAAACCGTAGCTCTAAAATCGATCACGTCTGTATGGATTTGAAGCACTCACTTTGCTCTATAATGTTGTTATTGGAATATTTTGCTAAATGTTTATGGATCGAGAGAGATTAAGGGAGAAAGTATGGAGTAATTTCGGCCATTAATAATGTAACGCCCCACCTTTTCGCACGGTTTAAATCGGCACACGTGCCAATTCAAACCATACGGAAGGGTGGATTGTTATGGGGTAAATAAGAAAACAAGAAAGAAATAAAAAGAAATAGAATCTCACAACGGAAGGATAAAATATAATAATCAAATATACAGTTTATAAATCTGTTTACAAAAACATTTGATTTTATTTATATAATACACATCAGAGTTACACATACCAATAACAGTGCAGCGGAACAGTATGAGTGTAGTGCAATAATATAAATAATAATAATGCAAATCTTCGTCTTCGTCTTCATCCTCCAGAACTAAATCTTCAAATCCTGAAACGCTCGGACTGACCCGAGCGAATTTGAAAAAGACAAAAACACTCGAGTCAGAACTAAAAGATCTTTTGTGAGTTAAATTAACAGAAATAAATATGAGCGTAGTAAACTCAAGAGATGCTCAGGATCTACATCTCCTAAGGATCCGTTAAACTATTTACTATATAGTATATTGCGCTATTATAATAGTGTCTAATTGTAAAATAAACTTACTTTAAAATAGCGTTAAGGAGTGACCCAATATTCCCCTTAACAGAAATAATGCCAATAGTCTATATAGTGCCTGCATATCTCCTGATCGGGAGACTACGAGAAGACACTCCATAGGTACGACACAAATAGAAACTCATACAAAGCGCGATAGGGTAGGTGACAAGGCACAACTAGGCAATGCCAGGGTAGATATACCAATTACGCTTACGGGTCGGTGGTAATCCGTAGCGCGCAGCTACCGCCCACCTCGAGCCACACCCCCAAAAAAAATCAAAAGTGGCCACCGAATCAATCCAAACTCAAAGTATAATATCGAAGGGATGTGTCCGATCAAAGGTGCTACCTTCCCGTCGATCGCTCCTGTTTTAGCCACCTTATGCCAACTCACGGGAGTCGGATCCACGTATTTACCTTAAAGGAAACGCTACCACCATCCTACTTCATTCTGAAATCTCCACCGCGTACACGGTTGTTAAAGTGGTTTTCGGGGTTGGCAGAGAGTATGACAACTTCTGATCCCTGTCTCTTCAACAACCAAACGTTATTATAACACCGCGGGCATTTAAAAAAAATTATACTTTCGAAACCAGGATATAAATATCCATTTCAAAACCCATAAATACGATATCATTTCCTTTTGAAACCTAAATAAATATGATATCATTTTATTTCAAATATATTTCTTTTCCAAAATCATGCCACTTTTAAGATTTATAATACCTCAAAACCAAATATTTGAAATTTAACTTTCAACATAATACTTCGAAACCATAGTTTTAAAACCATAACTTTCAAAACTTAAATGGTTTGGATATTCGACAGTATATAAAATAAAACAATTGAATTTGAAATTTCTTTAAAAGTAAATAATTTCCACGCCTTCACAATTTTTATTCATTTTGAATTCAGTCTATCCCATAAGTAACAACCCAGAATTTCTGTCAATTAAAATTCGTATATTTAATTAATTTTAAATATTAATACGTGAAATTTTATAAGTCAAATAATTTTTATATCGAATATCTGGATTTAATTAAATAATTAAATCGACAAATTAAACGTGGAAATTACAGAAATAATTGAAAATTGGGTTTAATATGATTGGAAATGATTTGTAAAATTTTGTTTAATCATATTGGAGTTAGAACAATGTTTGTGAACTTTTAAAATTGAATTAAAACTTAATTTGTGAAAATTGAATATTTTAATATTTAATTGACGAGCTAAAATAGCCATTTTTCAAACAATCTCGGATTTCGATGAAACTAGTTTCATCGGATCCGTAATGTGATATTATTGTATGGTTTCAAATTTCACGTTAATCGGATTTATCGTTTGTCCGGGGCTAGCCAAAACGCATAGAAAGTCGTTTAATCGGTTTAACTTAAATTTGATCGTTTATTTCTATAACTCTCGCATATGATCGAATTAGCCTTCGAAACCTATTCCATTGTGTCCGAAACGCAGGATAAACCCTAAAAACGTCGGTCACCGTGCCAGATATGGAGTTCGGAAATTTGAAGTGAATAGTGTTTTTCGTTTAAATTTTATAAAAGGACCCCTCTACCATTCATTTGCTAACCCTTCTCCTAGAAAACCCTAGCCTCCACTAGAGAAACTGATGGCCAGAAATGCTCGTCATTCTCCCTTCAATTCCACTCAATCCATCAACTATTTAAAGAAATGTTTAACTAACAAATTGTAGAGCTAAGCAAGATCTTTCGATCCATACGGCAATGATACGTTTTCGTGCGACGTGGAGTGAGTAGGGGGCCGCGTTATCTACGTGTTTGGACACGTTTTCCGAGGTGAATTCGAGGCCGTGCGCGTGCGGTCGCTGGCCGAGGGTGAGCGGGCTTATGCGCGTTCGTATGGCGTTGGTTGATCGTTGTGTAGTCGTCAATTGGCGGTCGCGTGCATATGAGAAAGGAACGGCAATGGGTTATTTGAAAAACCTGGAGAAAATAGTTGCATGAGGAAGAAAATGGGAAGCACGACCTTGATCTCACCATCAGAAATGAACGGTCCAGATTTGTCTGGGTATAAAAATAAAATAAATGTTGTAAATCTATTTATATTAAAATTCGTATAACTTTGTAACGCGATATCTTGTTCATACGAGGTTGAAAAATTACGAAACAAGTTGCATTGGAATCGTATGGACGAGTACTACGCTATGGAGTTGGATTGGAGTTGTTTGGAGCTAGCGAAAATTTCAGGTAAAATTAAACGTCCGTTTAATTTTATTCGAAATAAAACGCTGCAACCGAATTAAAATCAAGGTGAGAACTTCTCACTCGATCGAATTAGTTTCGATTTTAATTTTAAATAGTTAGATTTAAAATTGCTTGCTTGTATGTTTGAATGATGATTTTTATCTATTGATTGTTAAAATAGACATTATACGCCGTTATTAAGCGGAGGTTATTTATTAAAAATATATACCGCGATAATTCCAACTTATATGGAATTGGTAATATATATGTACTTGGAGTTGATTTCCCGCATTACATAGCGGATGAGACCCTATTGCGCCGCATAATAGCGGATAGTATTTTATAAATCGCATATACCGCTATATTTCGTCTTCAAGCGAAATTGGTATTGTGCTAACATCTTTGGATGCAAGGAAACAGGTTGGAGGGATCCAACTGGATTCCTCAAACATTTGAATTGGTTTCAATGTTGTGTGTTGATCTATTTATTGATCAATTTATAATCTGCGTGATTATCTTTGCGATTGAGATGGTTAAAGGCTAAATTTTAGCCAAATATATTTTGGCATCGTTAGATGCCGATAATAAATAAAATTTGATTTTTGAAAATTTAAGTTGAGAATTCATAATAAAATTTAATTTTGAAATTGATTCATTTTAAATGAATAAACGTTGTAATTTATATGTTATAAAAATTATGATTTTTGAGAAATATAACCAAAATGTATTTTTTAGATAAATAGTTGATAAATTTATAAAATGGTTTAAATTGGGATTTTTGAATTGTTATAAATGATTTATGTAAAATATTTATAAAATTGATATTTATAAGTTAAAAATATTGGAATTATAAAATAAGTTTTTATAAGTGTTAAAATGGAATATAAATGGATTTCATAAGTGAATGAAATTCACAGTTTTATAAATTGTGAAGTCATAAAATGAATAGATTTTATAAAATAAAAGATTTATAAGTAATTAACTTATAAATTGGATTTTTGCGTGTAAATGGAATATGGATAGAATTTGTTAATAAAGTGATTTTATAAGTTGAAGTGGCCATAAAATATAAATGGAATTTATAAACGTTGTTTTATAAATCCGAAAATGACTTATTTTGATAAGTTAATTATTATAGCTTATTAAATGAAATATATCTATGATTTTGGACAGTGGATAATCCTTTAAATAAAATATGTAGAAATGTTGAATTTGGATAAGGAAATATATTCACGATTTTGGACAGTGAATAATATATTAAAGAAATATTTTAGAAAAGTGATGTTTTAAATAGAATTAAAACGATTTAAAGATGTTTTAAAATGTATAAAGTATCGAAACCAAAGATTTCAACATTCATTGTTGAAATAGACGTTTTCGAGAAATAGAAGGAAATGGTGGACTACAACACTGTTGTTATAGTAAATGATTTCCGAAAGGAAATGTTTTATATAGAATTGGGATTTATATATCTATTTTAATTTCGAATCCCTATACTAGTGATTTTGGGTTGTCGTAACGATGTTTTACGTAACATTAAATAAATGTGTTTAAGATGAATGTTTTCCTTATAAAATAAAATATATACTTAATTTGGATTTAAATATATTGAATATTTTCAAAATGTTGAAAATAAATAGATTGGTGAATTACTTATTATTAAATAAGTGTGGAAATGTTTTTCCAATATGAAGTGAATGGTTTGAGATTTTTATCTTTTAAAGATAAATTGAAAATGAATATTAGAAATCGATTTAAAAATCGTATATTCATAGATATTTTGGAATTGCAAATTCACTATGGAATTTATAAAAGAAAGGAAAATTAGTTAAAAATAAACGTTGATTTATTTTTGAAGTGTGGAAATTAATTTACGGATTTGGAACGTAAATTTAATAAATCAGTAAGGATTTATTTAATTGGTTTAAATGAAACATTTTGAAATGAAAGTTGTAAGGGTGCAAATTGATTTGAAATTGGTTTTCAAATGGTTGAAGTATGGGATATATATCTTATAAAGATATTTTTGAAAATAAATAATTTGGGAAAATTATTTATAATCAAGTGATGTTGTGAATACTGATTGATAGTTAAATAACCGACTATCAATATTGACATTTAAATAGGTATTTGTTGTGAATTGGTTGAAATTGTAATGCTACACTTATTTTTAAATTATTGCACTCGTTATTCGGATTACCCATTCCGAATAGTGATACGACGTAATGGATAGCATTGAAGACCGGTGGTGAAGACCGGGTATTTGTGAAAACGATAGGATGACCTATCGATTATCTCTACACCGTTAGCTATTGTATGGAGATTTCCTTTGTGATGGGAAGTTTTATCGGGATTGTGAATACGTGGTTTGCAAGGGCTTCTTTGGAAGTGCCTTCGGTTCTGTTCGAACCCGGAACAGACTTGTATGTTTACGTGTCTGACAATACATTTTGAGATATAAAGTAGATTTCTTTCAAATACATTTTTGTTGGTGGCGGATAATTTATTCTCTAGCTTAACACCCTTCTCTGAGACGTACGCGCTCAGAGGTTGTGTAGTTGAAAGTTATCAGCGATATACTCCCAATTTGGTAATGTGGCATGCTTAGTGTTGCTGTGTGAAGATTATTTACTGATCATTTGTTGATCAAAGCGTGGCTTTGTGCCTAGCTTTGTGGACGAGACTTCGTCAGACCTCACTCCCCGGAAATGGTCAAAACAAGAATATGCGGCAAGGTTATGAGGGTCGCGCACTTTAGGGTATGTCATTTCCTTTTGGAAAGGGTGGTATCATGGTATGGAGCCCAGATACTTACTCATGTTGACACACTATATTTATTATTGTTTGATTTTGGTTATCGAGCACTCGGATAAAGGTCCAAAGGGACCGGGGGATGGCATATTCATGTAGTAGTTACCTAGTGACAAAGGTAACCCGGCCTTGTGTTGGCAGAGAGCTGGTTAAGTTCTCGGAACGTCCCGCCAGAGGCGATCCCATGTGGCAGTAGGAAGTTCCTTAGCCTGACCATTTTTTGGAAATCCAAATAAAACAATATGCACCTTGTACGGTTTTAGTTGTAGAACATGTCATTCACTTATGGTGGCGCCCCACTGTTTGGATGGTAGCTATAATAGGCATACGATAATGGTCGTATGTTGGCTAAGATTTATATCTTTACTTTCGAAATGATTTTTCCTACACTATGCACTAGTAATAATATCGAATGTTTCTTTTTAATGCGTATCAAGCATCTTTGACTATCATAAGAAGAAATCTCCTCCAATTCTGCGTTTGCATTATGTGTGTGGCGGGAGGTCTTATGATAGTCTCATTTTCCAAAAGCATTGCGAATTGACTTTAAAATTATCTTTGTTGTTGTTGTTTTAAAAGATAATAACTATATTAAGTTCTCACACCAGTCCCATGACTGACTTGGAGTTTATTGTTCTCTTCCTAAACTCTGGGTGCCCACCAATTTCCATACAGGTAGTCTAGAGTTAGGTTATCAGGTTATTCTGGATTTTGGAGAGCTTTGGAGCTAAAGAGGCGAGCTGGATGGCGAGACGTATTACTTTATCTTTCCGCTGTAAATTCACTTGTAAGGACATGTTGTATAATTGTCCATTGCCCAGTTGTGTTGTATATTGTTGTTGTATACTTTGATGTAATGAAATGTATTAACTGAGATAGTTCTTTGTTTAAAAGATTATTCATTTACCTATTATATGTTGTTCCGCTGCGACTGTGATATTCTGATATTGTTTCTTTCTGTTTCTTCTTATTCTATCTTTTTCTTCTTCTTTAACCATAACATTTCGGTTTTTCGGCCTTCGATTGCTCGGCAGTTGATACAGTGGACGTATTCATGTCGGTTTTCGAGCGTCGAAAAAATTGCAATGTTACATTTGGTATTGGAGATTTGGTTAGGTGACAACCATGGCTCTGTTGGATATTACTCATTAGAGATAGAGTCAGTAGTACTCTAGAATGAGTTTGAGTGTAATAATAGATATGAGCACGTATTTTTTAGTGAATATTAAATTGTTTTATGTTGTGATGATTGGTTGTTGAGTGGTATATGGATTCTGGTCGGTATAGTCTGTACAACTCTATCGATAGGGATCTCTAAACACTTGTTCAAAACAATTCGGCACGATATCGTTTTAAATTGGGTAAATGAAATAATTTTACCTCGATTATATTTTTATATAAAGGAAATAATTCTTCAAAAATTATTAAAAGTATATATAAATTGATTGATTGGTTGTTGAATAAGTTAAATAAAAACAACAGTTGTAAAAGAATGAATTGTATAAGCAAATGAATTATAAGTATGAAGTTATAATTAAAATGATTTACACTTGTGAAATAACCTTATATATAAGAAATGAAATTATATAAGTAAAAGGTTTGCAATTTGGAAAAGATTAAATTCCTTTTTGGGTTTGAAAATAATTTTCAAAGGTTTTGGGAAAATTGTTTAGGAGGAATTAAAGCTCTAAACACTTTTTGGTCGCTGGAAAATAATTCCGATGATGATCATGACATCATCGGTGTTCATTTTCAGGTTTCCAAAAGAGGGATTGCTGCCAAATTGTTTAAATGAAAGTTGTTTGGAAAATTTGGATTTGGTTTTGGAAATTCAAAAGGTAATTTGAATTGATTTCAAAAATGGTTTTGAAAGGTTGAAAAGACTCTAGAATCTTATTTAAAATATTTATAGGAATGATAAATGAGTTGATAACTTATACAATTTGAATTTTGATAGAACAGATTTAACTTAAAGGATGGAGTTAAATTAAAGTAAGTATAAGTGAATCAATAAAATCCAAGTGGTAATCGTTGAATATAAGTTGTATAACTTATAAAATGAGAAAATGTAAGTGAAACCAATTATTAAAATGGTAAACCGATTTGTTAAGAAAAATAAATCTGAATTTGAATAAGTGATGAAAATTTGGCTTTGGCAAAAAGTTAAATAGAAATGAAATCTGAATTGAATTTATAAGTGAAAACTTAAGTTAGGTTAAACAAATGATGTTTGAAAGAGAATATAACTTAAGTGATGTTGAATGAAGTTGATTCTGGTGTCAAAATAAAATTAATAAGTGAATTAATGAAATGAAGTCATTAAGAGTATGGATTTGAGTTATATAAATGAAATTCAACTTTATATTGTTAAATGAATTAGCAATTGAATTAATTAATGAATTGAATGTTAATCAATTGAATGTAAAATAAATTGATATGGAATAATGAATGAAGTGTTAATTCGTTAAAAGCAAATGTTATTGGAAGTTGAATAATTGAATGGAAATCAATTAAATGTTAAACCAATTGAAATTAAAAGTGTTGAACCAAATTGAATGTTGAATGTAAATTTAATAATTTGGTTATGTTGAATATACATTGGTTGTTATTTGATTTTTAGTTAATTGTGTAAAATTCATTAAGTGTTAATGAAAGTAAATTAGCAAAATCAAAAGCTATGTAATTGAATTCAAATTGAAAGTGAAGTAAATGAATTTGAATAGAATTGAATTTGATTTGGAAGTGAACTAAAATGAATGTAAATTAGTGAATGTATACTAATTGGAGATGAATAAATGAATGTTGATAAAATCCAATGTTAACAAATCAAATGTGATTAAAATGAAAAACCAATTCATTGAATATTAACGAGAAATGAAAGAATATTGATTTGGTTATTGATTTGTTAGATGTTAATTGAATGATAGTTGTTTGATGGTTGCATTTGTTGTTTTTGTTGCATTTGCCATATTGGCATATGTAGTTGTTATGTTGCTATATGTTGTATATTGATATTACTTTCATATATGCATGTTTCTCATGGTTTGTTGAGTGTTTAGTAGGTGCGGATTGCGCTTGCTTTGCATTTGGAGCTCGCTTTCGCGCTATATTAGCCGTATATGCTCGTTAATAATAAATAAGGTACATATCTCGGATTACATACCGTACTTTTACACTTTTTTCCCTGCGGGATGCCTCATCACTTGATGAGATGTATATTTGTGATATATATACTATCATTTTTTTCGGATCGAGCCATGCAAAGGAGACTATGGTGAATTTTTTCAAAAATTGAAGGCGTTAGAAATTTTTTGGGAATTTTGGAAAATATTGAAAACTATAATCTTGATTTGGAATTGAAAGTTAAACAATAGTAGTTGATTTTGAAAAGATAGCTAAGTATGATTTGAAAACTTAGTAAAGTTATTGTATGAAGTTTAACTATGAATTTTAGGAAAGTTAAACACTTAAGAGATTTGTAAATCAAATTGAACGGTTTGGTTTGAAAAGTTAATGGATCTCGAAACTTTTTCTTACTTGGTAATTTCGAGGATGAAATTCTTTTAAGGGGGGAAGTTTGTAACGACCCAGAATTTCTGTCAATTAAAATTCGTATATTTAATTAATTTTAAATATTAATAAGTGAAATTTTATAAGTCAAATAATTTTTATATCGAATATCTGGATTTAATTGAATAATTAAATCGACAAATTAATAGCGGAAATTACATAAATAATTGAAAATTTGGTTTAATATGATTGAAAATGATTTATAAAATTTTATTTAATCGTATTAGAACAATGTTTGTGAACTTTTAAAATTGAATTAAAAGTTAATTTGTGAAAATTGAATATTTTAATATTTAATTGACGAGCTAAAATAGCCATTTTTCAAACAGTCTTGGATTTCGACGAAACTAGTTTCATCGGATCCGTAATGTGATATTATTGTATGGTTCCAAATTTCAAGTCAATCGGATTAATCGTTTGTCCGGGGCAAGCCAAAACGCATAGAAAATCGTTTAATCGGTTTAATTTAAATTTGATCGTTTATTTCCGTAACTCTCGCATATGATCGAATTAGCCTCCGAAACCTATTCCATTGTGTCCGGAACGCGGGATAATCCCTAGAAACGCCGGTCGCCGCGCTAGATTTGGAGTTCGGAAATTTGAAGTGAATAGTTTTTTTCGTTTAAATTTTATAAAAGGACCCCTCTACCATTCATTTGCTAACCCTTCTCCTAGAAAACCCTAGCCGCCACTAGAGAAACCGATGGCCAGAAATGCTCGTCATTCTCCCTTCAATTCCACTCAATCCATCAACTATTACAAGAAATGTTTAACTAACAAATTGTAGAGCTAAGCAAGATCTTTCGATCCATCAGCCCTGTCCTTCCTCTCCCATCCTTGTCCCTCCTTCTGACACAACCTACCTTCCCTGTCTGACGAGAGTCTACCTTCTTGTCAGCTGCCCGATGCTCCATCTCGTCCTTCCTCCCTGCATCAGCCATGTCCTTCCTCATCCATCCATGTCACTCTTTCTATCACATCCAACCTTGCCTTGATTGACGTTAATCCTTTGCTCTCCCCTATTGCTGCTGCTTCATCTGTTCTACCCATTGTTTCTGCATCGATCCTCACTTCCCCAACTCTGCCCTCGCTATTGACCACTCCCTTTGCTTGGAACAGCCTGTTTAAGGCTAAACCTAGTAATACTGGTAAATACGTACCACGTGATATCCAACTTGTTTTCAAAGGAGAGTCTATTGTTCCTTCTGATGAAGTCATACAAGCTGGAAGTGCTATGTGGAAAGAATACTTAGTGGGTTTTTTCCTTGATAATCCATTGCCATACTCCTATGTCTTGAACTTTTTGAAGAAGGTTTGGAAACTGAAAGGAACGATCACTGTTAAATCTGATGGGTTTTTGTTCTTATTTAAGTTTTCTAACTATGAAGATAGGATTAAGATTGCTGAATCTGACCCTGTAGTGATGAAGAATAAACTGTTTATTGTTAAGCCGTGGGATGAAAACATTGGTAACAGTTGTAGTAGTATCAAATCAGTTCCTGTATGGATCAAATTATCAAATATCCCCTTGTATGCCTGGTCACCACTTAGTATTAATTGGCTTGCTTCAAGGGTTGGAAAGCTATTATATATGGATCCATCAACTGAAAATTTTGAACGACTTTCTTTTTGCCAAATGTTTAGTTGAGGTAACTCCATATCAGGTACTTCCTGATAAATTCTCTGTCAAATTAATTGATGGATCTGAGCAGATTGTTAAAGTAGATTATTTGTGGAAGCCTACCATTTGTACCCTATGTAAAGTATTTGGCCATATGCTGACTGAACACAAGAAAGTAACTGGTGAAGGTAATGCTAATATATGTCAAAATTCCATGCAGTTTAACAATAGTGAGTTGGGACAGAACAAAGACAAACCAGTGAAAAAAGTTGTAAAGGAGGTATCAATTAAGCAAGTATGGCAAAAAGTTAATAATAATAGGGGAAAAAAGGTTACATGCGTGAAGAAGTGGAAGTTGCTGATGTTAAAATGCCAAGTGGAAAAGAAAAGAATGCTTTAAATATCAATGAGGAAAATATGAATAAAATTGATGTGGAGAAATCCATGCACTTTTCTGACCAAGTATGTAGTGTTGATGTCACTAATAAGTTTTCCTTGCTACAATCTGATGAGCAATCCCTACCAGAAGATGTTGAAGTGGAAGAAGGTGAAACACAAACTGATGTGGACTGTGAGGTTAATGCTTTGAACTCTTCCAAACTCAAGGATTGCAGCATGGATGGCTATGTCTCTGGAAGAAAAGAAAATAAAAAAAAAAACAGATGTTGTGGTGCATGCTCTGGATCTTATAGGAAAAACTCCTTGTAGTATTAAGGATAAGAGAGATATGAATGTTGTTATGTATGATAATGGTAACTCCACTGTTTCTGCTGAAGTGCATGAAAATGGTGATATCCATGATACTGACTTTGATAGTAATCGGTGCTCTATTTTTGAATCCCAAGTCATGGAATTAATTTCATCCATGCATGGCATTGCTGTGAATGAACATACTGCTCAACCAACACAGTATAACTTTTCAATTGACTTACCTGGATGGCCAATAACCTCTCCCACTCCTTTACCTACTTCTGATTCACCACCTGTTCCTTCATCCATTAATCCTTCCAATTCCGTTAATCCCTCACCAATGACTATGATTTGTAGGCAAATAGAAACAAGGGCTCTTTCTGCAAAGAGAAGAAATCTATCAAATTTCTCAAACTCAATCAATGAATAAAAATATAGCAGCATGGAATATCAGAGGAGCCCATGGCAACTTGAAACTAGATCAGGTGAAAAGTCTCATTCTTAAGCATAACTTATGCATGGTTGGTCTTCTTGAAACTAAGCTTAATCAAACCTTATCCTCAAAAGCTGCTAGACACATAAATTCTCAATGGGTGTTCCACCATAATCTTGAATCTGCTTCATATGGAAGAATTCTTGTTCTTTATGATCCCACTGTCTTGACCCTTTCTCTAGTTCTACAATCTCGCCAATCTATGCATTTTCATGCTTATGCTCTTCAATCTCTTTCATCCTTTTACATTACTTTTGTTTATGCGGATAATTCTACAACATCCAGGAATCACTTTTTTAACTCTTTACCTCCCCTAAGACAAAATACACATCCTTGGGTTGTCATGGGGGATTTCAACTCTTTTCTTAATTTGGGGGACAAATGTGGTGGTTCTCCCTTACTTCCAGTCCCTATCTCCCTTAAATCTTGCTATCTATGATTCTGATCTTATTTTGGTTAATATGAGTGGGCTAAATACTCATGGAATAATCGTAGCCGCAGTGGTGTGAGAACGTTCACAACTATAGATCATGCTTTTTGTAATATTCAAGCTCTTCATATCTGGCCTTCCTTGTCTTTTTTTCTTCCTCAACCAATCGTGTCTGACCATTCCCCCTTGATCTTGTCTTTTGGTTCTCAATTAAAAAGAGAACAGGGAAGTTTTAAATTTTGTAATGCTTGGGTTAAGCATGACCAATTTCATGTTATAGTGTCTCAGGTTAATACTAATTTTAATTGTTTTGGTAATCCAATGTTCAAGTTTTATAGGAAGTTAAAAAGAATCAAGCATGAGATAAAATCTTAGGCTGCAGCTACCTTTGGTACTGGAAGTTTGTTATCTACCAAATTGAAGGATCAACTAAAGCTTTGCCAAGACAAAATGATGGAGCTACCTGATGATATTACTGCTGCTGAAGAAGAAGGAAGACATTTCAAGGCAGTTAATGATGCACTCCTCCTGAAAGCTAGTATGAAATGGCAGTAATTGAGAACCAAATGGCTTGAGGATAGTGACAGGAATACTAAATTCTTTCATGACTCTTTAAAGGTAAAGCAGGCTAATGGGAATATTTTTAGTATGTCTGATGAGCAAGGTACTTTATTTACAACCCCTGAAACTGTTGACAAAGCAATAATTGATTATTTCACTAAACTACTTGGCAATGCCGAGGATTTCTGTCCTGACTTAGATCTTATCTCTTCACTTGAATTGCCTTGTATATCCCAGTATGAAAATGCTACTCTTGTAAAGCCTGTAACTGATGATGAAATAAAAATCCACCCTCTTTTCTATGAACCACCACTCTGCTGGTGGTCCAGATGGACTAAATGTCACTTTCTTCAAATCAACTTGGGGTGTTCTTGGTCATGAGTTATGCCAAGCAATACATAATTTTTTTAACAAATGCAAAATGCTAAGGGAAATTAACTGCACAAATATTGCCTTAATTCCTAAAGTCTCTCCACCATCTTGTGTAACCTCTTTCAGGCCTATATCCTGTTGTAATGTGGTGTATAAGTGTATTTCCAAAATTCTTGCATCTCGTCTAGCTGCTGTTTTGCCTACAATTGTCTCAAACAACCAAGCTGCATTCATTAGATCCAGGAACATACTTGACAATGTGATGCTTGCTCAGGAGTTATTGAAGTGTTACAGTAGAAGCAATGTTACTCCTACTGCTGCATTGAAATTGATTTATCCAAATCTTATGACTCTATTCATTGGGCATCTATTGTTAGAATTATGGCAAAGATGGGTTTTCCTAAAAATTTTGCGTCTTGGGTGTATGTTTGCATATCCACACCTGCTTTCTCTGTTGTAATCAATGGAAGGCCTATTGGATTTTTCAGAAGTAAGAAAGGAATACGACAGGGTGATCCTATTTCATCGTATCTTTTTCTTCTGGTTATGGAAGTGCTTACTGTGATTCTCAAATATAATCATTCTCACAAGAACATCAAATATCACCCCAAGTGCTCCAATCTCCAAATAACGTCTATTATGTTTACTGATGATGTAATGCTGTTCACTAAGCCTGAGTACACGTCTATTACTGGGTTGATAAAGGCATTACAGTCTTTCTATCTCATGACTGGCCTCACGATTAACAAATCAAAATCTTCCATGCTTGTTGCTGGAGCGCCTGATGATCATGCTGCTGCACTTTATCAGCATTATGGCTTTTCTTGTATAGAAACTGATATGAGTTATCTTGGCCTACCATTAATCACTAAAAGAATTGCTTTTGCTGATTGTTTAATCCTTTACAATAAAATTACTAAGGTTATGTCCAGTTGGTGCAACGGGCAAATTTCACAATGTGGTAGGCTTGTGCTTATCAAGGCTGTTGTTTTTCCATCCCTTGTTTATTGGGCACGTTCCTTTATTTTTCCTACCAAGCTCTTACTGTTGGTTAGGTCTGCCATGCATAGGTTTTTATGGACTGGGAGTGTTCACAACAATAAGTTAATTCCATGCTCCTTTTCTTTATTTGAGACCACTTTGAAGCTTGGTGGTCTTGGGATTATCAATGTTAGGAAGTGGAATACTACTGCTTTCAATACACATTTTGATGACCTAATTAATAAGAAAGACAGTATTTGGGTCAGGTGGATGTGGCATTACAATATTAAGAGAAGTCATTTCTAGTGTATGGAAATTCCTCAAAACTGCAGCTCGAATTGGAGGAATTTGCTAAAGCTTAGGGATGTATACTTACCAATGGTACAATATCATTTGCAACCCAACTTATCTGTAAGTTTTTGGCATGATCCTTGGGTTAAGAAGGGACTGATACTATCTAAAGTTTGTGAGTTTCCCCTAATTCAACAAACTGGTATTCATTGTAATGCAAAGGCTGCTGATTTCTTATTTCAAGGCAATATTCTGCTGCCTAACAATAGCAATCAGATGATAAGGCAATTGTGGAGGGAAGTTATGAATTTATTCAAGTGTACTGACCATTCATTTTCTGTTACTTGGGATAAGAAGTTACACACTGTTGCCTCTGTGTATAAATACATATCTGGTTCATCCCCTCTGCCAGCTGCTAGATGGTACAAAGTTATATGGTCTAAAGATTCTGTGCCTAGATAGAATTTGATGATGTGGAAAGTTGTTAGTCATGCTTTCATGACTAGGGATGTTTTGGACAGGTTTGGCATGACTGTGTGCGCCACTTGTGTTTTCTGTGATATGTGTGATGAAACAGTTGATCACCTTTTCTTTGAATGCTCTGCCCTTCTTGTTTTGATGTGTAGAATTAGTAGCACTTCTGGGTTTGATCTAAATACTGCAAATTCTGTCACTGCTTGGGACATATTACATGCAGTTGCAGCTAGAAGGAATGATGAGTATCATGCAATGGTTGTTTGCTTGGAAATCTATTTTGATGTGATATGGAGAGAAAGGAATGCTAGAATTTTTGAGAATTTGTCGAAAGAAAATGATACACTCTGGTATGAAGTGAGGAATAGGGTGTACATGCAATTACAGAGGAGCAATAGGCAGTACCCTGTTGGCATTCTCCATGCTTGGGCTGTCTAGTTGTATCTCTCATTTTGTTGTTTTCTTTCTATTTTTTACTTTTTTTGTAGCTTGGTACTATGCTTTGTATTTTTCTATATTTTCAGTTTGCAATAAATCTGGCAGGGGTCCAGTCAACCTCGCTGGCTTTGCCAAAAAAAAAGATCTTTCGATCCATACGGCAATGATGAGTTTTCGTGCGACGTGGAGTGAGTATGGAGGCCGCGTTCTCTACGTGTTTGGACATGTTTTCCAAGGCGAATTTGAGGTCGTGCGCGTGCGGTCGCTGGCCGAGGGTGAGGGGGCTTATGCGCGTTCGTATGGCGTTGGTTGATCGTTGTGTAGTTGTCAATTGGTGGTCGCGTGCATATGAGAAAGGAACGGCAATGGGTTATTTGAAAAACCTAAAGAAAATAGTTGCATAAGGAAGAAAATGGGAAGCATGGCATTGATCTCATCATCAGAAATGAACGATCCAGATTTGTCTGGGTATAAAAATAAAATAAATCTTGTAAATATATTTATATTAAAATTCGTATAACTTTGTAACGCGATATCTTGTTCATACGAGGTTGAAAAATTACGAAACAAGTTGCGTTGGAATCGTATGGACGAGTACTACGCTATGCATTTGGATTGGAGTCGTTTGGAGCTAGCAAAAATTTCGGGTAAAATTAAACATCCGTTTAATTTTATTCGAAATAAAACGCTGCAACCGAATTAAAATCAAGGTGAGAACTTCTCGCTCAATCGAATTAGTTTTGATTTTAATTTTAAACAGTTAGATTTAAAATTGCTTGATTGTATGTTTGAATGATGATTGTTATCTATTGATTGTTAAAATAGACATTATACGCCGTTATTAAGCTGAGGTTATTTATTAAAAACATATACCGCGATAATTCCAACTTATATGGAATTGGTATTATATATGTACTTGGAGTTGATTTCCCGCATTATATAGCGGATGAGACCCTATTGCACCACATAATAGCGGATAATATTTTATAAATCGCATATACCGTGATATTTCGTCTTGAAGCGAAATTGGTATTGTGCTAACATCTTTGGATGCAGGGAAACAGGTTGGAGGGATCCAACTGGATTCCTCAAACCTTTGAATTGGTTTCAATGTTGTGTGTTGATCTATTTATTGATCGATTTATAATCTGCGTGATCATCTTTGTGATTGAGATGGTTAAAGGCTAAATTTAAGCCGAATATAATTTGGTATCGTTAGATGCCGAAAATAAATAAAATTTGATTTTTGAAAATTTAAGTTGATAATTCATAATAAATTTAATTTTGAAAGTGATTCATTTTAAATGAATAAACGTTGTAATTTATATGTTATAAAAATTATGATTTTTGAGAAATATAACCAAAATGTGATTTTTTAGATAAATAGTTGATAAATTTATAAAATGGTTTAAATTGGGATTTTTGAATTCTTATAAATGATTTATATAAAATATTTATAAAATTGATATTTATAAGTTAAAAAAATTGGAATTATAAAACAAGCTTTTATAAGTGTTAAAATGGAATATAAATGGATTTCATAAGTGAATGAAATTCACGGTTTTACAAATTGTGAAGTTATAAAATGAATAGATTTTATAAAATAAAAGATTTATAAGTAATTAACTTATAAATTGGTTTTTGCGTGTAAATAGAATATGGATAGAATTTGTTAATAAAGTGATTTTATAAGTTGAAGTGGCCATAAAATATAAATGGAATTTATAAACGTTGTTTTATAAATCCGAAAACGACTTATTTTGATAAGTTAATTATTATAGCTTATTAAAGGAAATATATACACGATTTTGGACAGTGGATAGTCCTTTAAATAAAATATGTAGAAATGTTGAATTTGGATAAGGAAATATATTCATGATTTTGGACAGTGAATAATATATTAAAGAAATATTTTGGAAAAGTGATGTTTTAAATAGAATTAACGATTTAAAATTGTTTTAAAATGTATAAAGTATCGAAACCATAGATTTCAACATTCATTGTTGAAATAGACGTTTTCGAGAAATAGAAGGAAATGGTGGACTATAACACTGTTGTTATAGTAAATGATTTCCGAAAGGAAATGTTTTATATAGTATTGAGACTAGTGGTTTTGGGTTGTCGTAATGATGTTTTACGTAACATTAAATAAATGTGTTTAAGAAGAATGTTTTCCTTATAAAATAAAATATATACTTAATTTGGATTTAAGTATATTGAATATTTTCAAAATGTTGAAAATAAAAGATTGGTGAATTACTTATTATTAAATAAGTATGGAAATATTTTTCCAATATGAAGTGAATGGTTTGAGATTTTTATCTTTTAAAGATAAATTGAAAATGAATATTAGAAATCGATTTAAAAATCGTATATTCATAGATATTTTGGAATTGTAAATTCACTATGGAATTTATAAAAGAAAGGGAAATTAGTTAAAAATAAACGTTGATTTATTTTTGAAGTGTGGAAATTAATTTACGGATTTGGAACATAAATTTAATAAATCAGTAAGGATTTATTTAATTGGTTTAAATGAACCATTTTGAAATGAAAGTTGTAAGGGTGTAAATTGATTTGAAAATGGTTTTCAAATGGTAGAAGTGTGGGATATTATCTTATAAAGATATTTTTGAAAATAAATAATTTGGAAAAATTGTTTATAATCAGGTGATGTTGTGAATGCTGATTGATCGTTAAATAACCGACTATCAATATTGACATTTAAATAGGTATTTGTTGTGAATTGGTTGAAATTGTAATGCTACACTTATTTTTAAATTATTGAGCTCGTTATTCGGATTACCCATTCCGAATGGTGATACGACGTAATGGATAGCATTGAAGACCTGTGGTGAAGATCGGGTATTTGTGAAAACGATAGGATGACCTATCGATTGTCTCTGCACCATTAGCTACAGTATGGAGATTTCCTTTGTGATGGGAAGTTTTATCGGTATTGTGAACACCCGGATTGCAAGGGCTTCTTTGGAAGTGCCTTCGGTTTTGTTCGGACCCGGAACAGACTTGTATGGTTACATGTCTGACATTACATTTTGAGATATAAAGCAGATTTCTTTCAAATACATTTCTATTGGTGGCGGAGAATTTATTCTCTAGCTTAACACCCTTCTCTGAGACGTACGCGCTCAGAGGTTATGTAGTTGAAAGTTATCAGCGATATACTCCCAATTTGGTAATGTGGCATGCTTAGTGTTGCTGTGTGATGATTATTTATTGATCATTTGTTGATCAAAGTGTGGCTTTGTGCCTAGCTTTGTGGACGAGACTTCGTCGGACCTCACTCCCCGGAAATGGTCAAAACAGGAATATGCGGCAAGGTTATAAGGGTCGTGCCCTTTAGGGTATGTCATTTCCTTCTGGAAAGGGTGGTATCATGGTATGGAGCCCAGATACTTACTCATGTTGACACACTATATTTATTACTGTGTGATGTTGGTTATCGAGCGCTCGGATAAAGGTCCAAAGGGACCGGGGGATGGCATATTCGTTTAGTAGTTACCTAGTGACAAAGGTAACCCGGCCTTGTGTTAGTAGAGAGCTGGTTAAGTTCTCGGGACGTCCCGGCAGAGGCGATCCCATGTGGCAGTAGGAAGTTCCTTAGCCTGACCATTTGTTGGAAATCCAAATAAAACAATACGCACCTTGTACGGTTTTAGTTGTAGAACCTGCCATTCACTTATGGTGGCGCCCCACTGTTTGGATGGTAGCTATAGTAGGCATACGATAATGGTCGTATGTTGGCTAAGATTTATATCTTTACTTTCGAAATGATTTTTCCTACACTATGCACTAGTAATAATATCGAATGTTTCTTTTTAATACGTATCAAGCATCTTTGGCTATCATAAGAAGAAATTTCCTCCAATTCTGCGTTTGCATTGTGTGTGTGGCGGGAGGTCTTATGGTAGTCTCATTTTCCAAAAGCATTATGAATTGACTTTAAAATTATCTTTATTGTTGTTGTTTTAAAAGATAATAACTGTTTTAAGTTCTCACACCTGTCCCATGACTGACCTGGAGTTTATTATTCTCTTCCTAAACTCTAGGTGCCCACCAATTTCCACACAGGCAGTCTAGAGTTAGGTTATCAAGTTATTCTGGATTTTGGAGTGCTTTGGAGCTCAAGAGGCGAGCTGGATGGCGAGACGTATTACTTGTATATGATATTATCTTTCCGCTATAAATTCACTTGTAAGGACATGTTGTATAATTGTCCATTGCCCAGTTGTGTTGTATATTGTTGTTGTATACTCTGATGTAATGAAATGTACTAACTGAGATAGTTCTTTGTTTTAAAGATTATTCATTTATCTATTATATGTTATTCCGCTGCGACTATGAGATTTTGATATTGTTTCTATTCTGTTTCTTCTTCTTTCTTCTTCTTCTTCTATCTTTTTCTTCTTCTTTAACCATAACATTTCGGTTTTCCGGCCTTCGATTGCTCGGCAGTTGATACAGTGGACGTGTTAATGTTGGTTTTCGAGCGTCGAAAAAATCGCAACGTTACACCATAACTTTTAGATTCACTTTCCGTTTGAATAAAACACTTCGATCTCAATATTTTCAAACTTTGAGTATTTAAATGAATTTGAAAACTAAGGTTGGGAATTTCTATCCAACAATTCATTTTCCTATTATTTAGTTTTGAAAGGTTTACATGATAAATCCCTAACCATTTAAAATAAAACTCAATTTATTAACACTAAATATTTCCTTCCATTTATTTATATTAGAATTATTCATTAAATCCAGTTATAAATATCATTCCTTTAAACTTCCAATTTTAATAAATTAACATCAACTTATGGAGTTAATTTTTTTAAATAAGCTCAATTGCAATTAATTTCCAATTTATCTTTCAATCTTAATTTATTTAGATCATATAAAACTCTATATATATATATATACACACAAGATCTTAAACCTGTACTTAATCATATAATACAAATTAACAAATTCTATTTTTCAACTTATTCATTTTTATTTAACAGATTTATGCATAGCTTAAATTCAACAATTTAACTATATATGCATATATAAAATATATTTATATCATATCCAAATTTAATATATTAAACCGTATCATATTCAAACCATAAAAATCATTTCAAGAATAATTTTATATATATACCGTGGTGCCTGTATAAAATTTTCTATCCTATGGTCAAGTGATACAGATATTTATCATTTCAATCCGCAGTTTAAAAATAAAAAATGCGGTTGTATATCATTTCAAACCGCAATCCCGAATGAAATGAAATGCATGATAACTTGCACTTTATGTAAATAAACTCCATACATCCAAATATCAATCATCAACCATTTATTTCAAATCATCATCCAATTTAAACAACATCAATATAGAGCATATAAGACATAACAGGTAATAAATACAGGTATTAACTAACAGTTTGTATTCAATAATAAATTTAATAACTGTTTAACTAGCAGTTTATATGCAAATAAATAAATTTTAACTGTCAAATTTTTATGCAATAATAAAACTAATTCGTAGTTAATTTAAATAAATGCGATTTAACTGAGATAATGAATAAAACATGCCAAATAGTCATAAATAAATTTCTACTCATATCTAAAATCAGTTTAACAAACATAAGAAGACTTAGACGTTGTGAGTGAGTTAAAACACTCACCTTTTGAATTTAAACTGAATTTAAATTCAATTTAAACCCAAAAATTAGACCGTCTCCAAATTTGTCCAAACCAGTATCATCAAGTCCAAAATTTTATTACGATCCTAATAAAAAAATCGCATGTCAATTGGATCATGTATGCAAAAGTTATACGATTTAAATGATTGAAAACAAAAATTAAATTTTAAAAATAATAACCTGCCTCACATTGCCACGTCACATAAACCACGTGTGCACGAGAACATCTGAAACCCACATCGTGTTGCTCACCCTTCTCAGCCGCCACCATCGTCAATTTCCCTTAATTTTCTCCACCAACCCTTTACTTTTCAACCAGATCTGGATATACCAAACGCCTCCTCTCGTCTAGCCAACCCCAGAGACCCCCGCGCGGCCACCACGATGCCAGAAAACAGCTCTGGCCGCCGCCCCCTTTGCCTTCGATTTGTGGTGAATTCTGACACCCATTATGTAAGCGACCACATCCCCAAGCTGTACTCGACGAGCTCTACCATTCCATGCCTCCTGATCGTCGCTAGGGCGAAGATCCACAGTTAAACGACGAACCCTACCATTAACAGCCGAAAATTCTTCAATTTCTACCGGTCAAACGACACTTCAAAACGAAAAACGACCACCACCAGTGAATTACTCTCGTCGAGAGCTTCAACATATAATTTTTTTTGAAATTTTTAGAGGAGTTTGAATTTTCAGCTTTTGATTTGATCTTGCAATTGTGTTTGGATCTAAGATTTTACATCCACTGAGGAAGAGAAAGAGGTGAGGAAATGAACGTACAGCAAATGAGAATAGATGGAGGATAGGGTTTATAATTGGGTTTATATAGGTAGGTTAGAAATAGAGTAGATGGATCGGATAAATAAACGTGTTGAACGATAATTGGCCCAAAAAGCCCGTTCTGACCCCGGAACGAAATTGGTTAAACCCATATATCGAAATAGGTGTTTAAAAATATTTTGAACGCAATGGAAAAAGTTTCACGTCTAAATTCCATCGTATAAAGAAGTTATGCCGAAAACAATATTTTCAAATTGATTTCAATTAAGTCGATTTCAAGGCGTTTCGCGTTCGTACGATCAAACGACAAGTCCGATTGCTACGAAACTTGAAACCCCATAATGATTCACTGTTACGGATCCGATGAAACTGGTTTTGTCGAAATCCGAGTCCGTGACCAAAATGGCTATTTTTATATTAATTAATAAATTAAGAATTAGTAAATAAATCCAATTTTTATATTTCAGTTTTAAAATTGGAAATTTTTATCACTTAATAATTCTCAAACATATAAATGATTTAACAATTTTTAAATGTCAATTTATAAAAGATTAAATCAATATAAATTTTCATTTCATAAATTCAAAATTATAGATAAATTTCCAAAATTTCCTTTTAATTGAATTAACCTATATTTATTCCATTCATAAATTTCAAATAAAAGGGTTTACCATTGGATTTAAAAATCATCACATAAATATTTCCTGTTTTCAACTTAATTTCTAAATTAACGTAATAATTACATATTTGATTTCATTTATTTCAATAAGTCTAACTATTATAAATTAACAAATTAACTCACTATTAAAGATTCAAATTCAATAATTCATAAACTTCATCATCTTGATTTACTTAATAATTCATAATTCTTTAAACCGAATTCCCTTCTCAATTTTAAAGTAACTTAATTTACCAATCGTAGTATTTATTTCAATCTCTTAAAATAACCCCTTTATTACACTTTGAATCCAATTTATTTTAATAAGTTTCCAATTAAACGGATTAGATTTAATTCCAACCTCTAACTTACACTTACGTTTAGGTTATAATCAATTTATAACATATTACTTTCTTAGTTATTACTTTACATACTTCTCGCATTAATTTCACAATTAATCATAATTATTAAAGTAATGCTTATAATAAATACGACCTATAATTACTCAACATTTAAACGACGTTATTTCATTTTCCATTAATGTAAAATTCATTCATTTTATTATCATTTATTTCAATTTCTAATTCCATTAACAAATAAGCAGGTAATCTATACTATATGTTACAAGAATTGAATTAATCATTATTATTGACTTTAATTTAGCATTAATTACCTTGCATTAACATTGTTACTAAAAATCCCTATCCAATTGCAATTAATATTCTAATGAATACATTTACTCCTTTCCGTTATGTTATTAATTATCATCAAGGCACATCTAATTATCTTTATTGGTAAATGAGTGAATTTACTAGTAATCCACTATTATAATCTTTAATATACTTGTATATTTATTCATAAATCAATATTTACGTTTTTTTTCTTTATTCAAATTGATTTATAACCTAATATATATTTATATTAGTCCCATTTCATTCCAACCATTAATGGGTATTGCACAGACCTTATTACTTTACATTATATTCAGTTTCCGAGTTTATTTCTTCTAGTATTAATTTCACAAATTAAATTTAATAACAGATTATAATTGTTTCCACTATTTCTTCAATTGGATTTCATTTCAATACTAATTTATCAATTACAAAATCCTATTTAATTAACAAATTTAATTGTCGAAATTTACGGGTTGTTACCAATGATAATTAGGGCCGGCTGAAGGAGAAGGAGGGTTGGTTTGCAAACAGAAGATGTGAAGGCCTTTTATAAAAAAGTTCCAAATTACTGTTCACTCGAAATTTTCCAAACTCCAAATCTCACGTGGTGACTGGCGTTTCTAGGGTTTATCCCACATTCCGGACACAATGGAATATGTTTCGGGAGCCAATTCGATCATATGTGCGCGTGACGGCAATAAACGATCGATTTTAAATTAAATCAATTTAAACTAATTTCTACGCGTTTTGGCTTGCCCCGAACAAACGGTAAATCCGATTGACATGAAATTTGAAACCATACAATAATATAACATTACGAATCCGATGAAATTGGTTTAGTCAAAATCCGAAACTGTTTGAAAAATGGCAATTTTAACTCGTCGATTAAATATTAAAATATTCAATTTTCACAAATTAACTTTTAATTCAATTTTAAAAGTTCTATAACATCATTCTAAATCTAATATGATAAAATAAAATTTTACAAATCATTCAATCGTATTTAACCCAATTTCCAATTATTTCTGCAATTTCAACTATTAAATTATCGATTTAATTATCCAATTAAATCCAATTATTCGAAAAATAAATTATTCGACTTATAAATTTCACTTATTAATATTTAAAATTAATTAAATATTCAAATTTAAATTGACAGAAATTCTGGGTCGTTACAGAAAAAAATTTATATAAAAAGATTTTGAAAATATAATATAGGAATTTTAAAATGGTAAAGTTTATGTAAAATCAAAATTTTGAAATCTATAATTCATTTTTAATTATATATGTATATATATATGTATTTCCAAAATGGGGAAAATAAAATAAATATACATATACACATTTTCAATCTACTAGTTTATTTTAAAATAATGTATATATGGTAATTAAATTAGATAATTAACTTGTTTTTATTTTAGTCACTAAAAGACTTTTTAAAGGAAAATTATTAGATAAATTAAATTTTTAGTTAATTAAATGGTGATTAATTTTTCATCAATTCAAATATTAATAAACCGTATAAATGTTTATACACGGTCAAAATCTGAAAGAAAGCAAGTCGGATAGGAAGTGGGGTGCGAACAAAAATCAAAGGTGAGTTAATCTCACTCTTTTGGATTACCATTAATTTAAATAGTTAAATTTAGAACTATTGGATTGATTGCTTGAATTGATGATCTATTATCGATTGGTTGTGATAATATATATATATATATATATATATATATATATAATAGTATATTATATATTGGAGTGATTGATTTCCCGCATTATATAGCGGACGAGACCCTTTGCGCCCCGCATAATAGCGGATGAACCTATATACTATGATATCCCCCTCGAAGTGGGATTGGTATTTTTATGTTGCGCTAACATCTGTGGATGCAGGGAAACAGGTTGGAGGGATCAAGTTGGATTCCTTAAAATATTGAATTTATTTTATATTCAGTAATGTGATTTATGTGATAATCGGTGATGGATTATATTAGGAATTGAAAATATTGAATGTTATGGTTTGACTGAATATATTTTGGGATATTGAGATATCAAAAATATAAAGAATGGACTCTTGAAGGAATTAAAAAGAGAATTTTAAGTAAAATAATTAAGCTAATTTAGATAAATTTAAGAATGAAATTTGCAAGGAATAAAAGTAGATTTTTAAATTCTAATAAATAAATTCTGATTATGGGAGAAGAGATTTTGAATAAATGTTAATGAATGAATTTTAAGAATTTAGGTGGTATTGTTCAAAATTTAAAGAATTTATTTTTGAATATAGGATTTAAATGGTTTGGGAAGAAATAAAAGGAGAATTTTGAAATATAGTACAAAATTGATATTTTCCATTTAAATAAGATTTTAAATCATAATAAATAAATTTATTTTAATATAGAGTAAATTTTGGAAATCGATTTAGTTTTGAAACTGTGTTTTGAAAGGAGGATGAGACTAGAATTTATAAACTAGGTTTATAAAGTAAAATAAAATATCAGTGGATATTTGGAAGTATAAATTCACGGTGGGAATTTATAAAGGAATGGGTAATTTGTTTTAAAAATAAATAGTTGTTTTATTTTTAAAGGTGTGGGAAAGAAATTTATGGGTTGAGATGCAAATTAAATTGGAATAAATCAGAAGGATTTACAAATGATTAAACGGTTATATTGGAATGGAAAGTGAAATTTCACGAAAATCCAAGTATGTTTTCAAAGCAGATTTTTAAGCATAAGTTAAAGTTTTTAAGTTGTTCAAAAGAATGTTTTAGAAGAATTTATTATTTAAAATTGTTTTAAAAATTTGAAGTAAATATCTATTAATTTACTTATAGTAGTAATTATTTTAAAGGTTAAACTAGTATTATGATTTAAAAGATAGTTACTAAATATTTATACTTCATATAAGTTACTTTTATTTTAAAGGTAGTTTTGGCTAAGTTTTACTTGAAAATTATTATGGAATTTCATAAATATTATTTTGAATAAAACCTTTTAAGCGGTTTTTATTTTAAATGTTTAAAGTATATATATCTTTGGATAAAGTAATTTAAATTATTTAAAATCTAAGTTATTAGGACTTGGTACTTTTCAATAAAAATGAAACAATTGTTTGGATGATTGTGTGATTTGATAGTTAAATAACCGACTATCAATATTGGCCAATACGCCGATTGTTTCGATGAGACTGGGATCGGGATTAATTTCCCAAAAATCGATTATGTTTGAACATTTTCGTGAGGAAGACAAGAGCTTAGAGTCGAAGATAGAGCGGTGAAGTGCAAGGGCTAATCGCTAATAATCCTGAGGGTGATTCCAAATGGATGTAGTAGGAGTAGTACCTTCGATTCCGTTCAGACTCGAAACGGACTTGTATGGATGAATGCTATCATAACATCGTTAGGAGGACGATGAGCATTCTAAGTGAGATGTGTTCTAAAAAGGTAACGCATAGCCTCGAGCCTCATCAACCGGGAATATCTAAAACGGAGGAGGCACGGCAAGGTTAAGTGGCTAGCAACCAATTAAGGTAAGGTTATCCATGTCTGGATGTCCCTTTTATTCGGTTGTGTGCGTAGTTGCTGATCCCAACCGTAGGGCGATCTTATTCGGACTATCCAGTAAAAGGTAGCTCTAATCTTATGTTGTAGGGGATCAGGGTGGATCCTCGGTACGCTGATCTAAACCAGGTACTATGACGGGCGGTACCCCGTAGCCCTGCCATTGTATGGAATCCAATATCCAAAAAGCGCATGTACGGTTTTGATTGTGTCCAACTATTGCTGAAACGTGAGATGCAAGCAATTCAGCTAGATTCTATTTTACTTTCTATAGACACTATTATAATATTAGACGGATTTGATAAAAAATGTTTTGATTGTCATAAGGTAAAAACCCGGCATGTTTATTTGTGGCATGGTTTACGAGATACCTTTGATTTCAAAAAGATTTTGAAAACTTTAATAATCCAATTGAGTGTGTTTTCTCAAGATGGTTTTCTAGACTGACTCGGGTGTTATTTCACTATAATGCTCGGGTTAGACCGAGTATTATAGGATACAGGATGGGATGCTGTGGTGCTCAAGGGACGAGCTGGGTGGCAAGACGTATCGCACGTACTTGATATATATTCGGTGTGTAGTATAAGCTATATAGTCTACTTTTGGGTTAGGACAAGTTGTTACAACTGTCCAGTATTTGGCTGTTATTTGTATGTACTCTGATAATGTAATGTATTATTTAGTTACAGATTCTTTTGAATAAAAATCTATTGTTATCTAATACATATTATTCCGCTGCATTTGTGAGATTCTGATGTTGTTTTGTTTTTCTCTTATTCTACCTCCTTTCTTTCCGTTCCGGTCCGGTTTTTCGGCACTCAATTGTTCGGTATTCGATATAGTGGACGTATTGATGTCGATTTTCAGGCATCGAAAAATTGAGTTGCTACACGTAGGTTATAATTAGAAAAGAAAAAAATAATGAAGAGATTTATTTTAAAACTTAGATCTTGGATTTAGTTAATAAGCAAATATAGAAGCAGTGGTCCGTACTGACAGCATTCCCTTTAAGATCTAGGACTAATTTTTTCACAACAGATAGGTGAGGCTGGGACACGCTTATGCTGACTAGGGTAAATAAGTGAACAATAAATAGAGGCTCAAATCTGGGGATTTAGGCAAGGAGCGCAAAAATAAAATTTGTTTGTTAGGACCAGTATCGACAACATTACCTTTCAGGACAACGTCTGTTGGTCTCACAACAGTTAGGTGAGGCTGGGCAACATTCCCTTTCATGTCTAGGACTAATGGTCTCACAACAGTTAGGTGAGGCCGGGCGCGCTTATGCTGATTAGGGTAAATAAAAGGTCAAATAGGTGCGACATTTAGTGTGTACCAAAGATCTCCTAGCATGCGACGTCGATTAGGGTAAATAATTCGCTACTGCATCCTAAGAGCTAAAGAGGTGTCTTTTTGTTGTGGGACCAACATGATTGGATCAGCTCACAGTGGCATAACGCAGATAGAATAGGGCGATCAAAGAGTAGAATTAGGATTTTAGCCTAATCAAAATAGAAGTTGAGATAAGATTAGGGTTTCAGCTTGATCACAATAGTTTAAGACAAGTGAAAACAATCAAACAATCAAAGCAAACAGTCAAACAGAATCAGAAACAGTATTTTATCCGAGCTTTATCTTTTCCGCATTTTCCTTTCTTGCTAGAAATATTTCTTAGTCTATTATCTTTATCTTGCTTAGAAATGCTAGTAATTACTTTAACTCACCAAACATATTGTCTGACTCACTCCTCCATTTCCCCCTTTTCCCCCTAATAGGCCAGTAGAGTTGAGTTGATTCAAGTTGCTTGGAGATTTATTTCCAGAGTTTTCTCATTTCAGATGTAATCTTCTATTCTTCGTCTTTTTTGTTTTTCTTATGATGGATTTGGCACTTGTAAGAGGGATTATGATTATTGTTATTGTTATCTTTGTACTCTGATTTTTGTAAGACTGAGATGTATTTTCATGAGACACGAAATATTTTGAGTTTTTGAGGCATGTTATGTTTTTATGACTTATTTTGGAATGAAGTTACATTTTGAATGACAAGTATTATTTAAATGTTTCTGTTTTTTTTTTTTACTTATTTGTCTTGTGAATCTTAGTCTCCGTAATGCTTTAGTTATACCTATAACTTACCATATCCTTTGGTATGCCCATTTGGGGAATACTAAGGGGTGTGGGGTATTTCACAATCACACAACAATTCTAACTACAATACTATCTTTGTTTTTAATTGTTACATAGCTCTAAATGCACGTATACGTATACCCGCTTGTGCACGTATACACACACATACATTCAACTAAGCTATTTGATCCTTACTAGATCAAATATTACTTTTACTCACTAATCTTTTCGATAAGAGTAAATGACCTATTTATACTATTTTATAAAATCTCAAACCATTTTATAAAATACAATAGTAGCTTGTAAATTGATTTAGTTCTTTAAAACATTTAGTTCGCTTCATTGAAAATCAAGTATTCATCATTTAACTATTTTATAAATGTCATATCTATTTTATAAAATATAATTTTCATCTATAAAATCTTCAAACCATTTTATAAATACTAATTAAGGCTCATTATTTCTCCAATCTTTTTAATGAGGGGTGTAGAACTCCTAAACCCTTTAATTAGTTACTAACATTTTTGTAAATCAATTCAAATGAGTTAATTAGTATTTTCCAATGATGTGCACATTATTACACTACTTAATTAACCCCAAATCAAACAATAGAATCACAATCAAACACCAATTAGCCCAATAAATTCTAGGCTTACTAACTATATTCAAACATAGTAATAGGGTCTTAAACAATTAATTTTAAAAAAAACTCAACCCAGAGCCTTGATGAAATCGAAGGGATGAATGAGCTCCTCCCTAGCCTGGTCTGATCATAGACATGAGGGTTTTCAGCCAGCCCAGCATACAGATTTGATGGCCTAATCATGTTATGTGGTTTTATGGGGATCCACCTCCGCGCCTTGAAATGGAGTAGTAGACAGGAATCGAACCTACGACCGGCTTACCAGGAAGTGAGTATCTTACCACTGCGCCACTACTTGTGGATGTCTTAAAAAATTAATTAGCTATGGGAACATGTTTATAACACAATTCCAAATCAACCCAAACTATCTCTAAATCACATCATATAATTCTATAATCATCAGTAATCAAATATATGAAGCATAACACATAAATTAGTAAGGAGAATCATCCCACTCACCCCTTCTTCTACAAATCAAGCTCCAAACCACCAAAAACCCAAAATTTCTCTCATTATTTTTTTCAATCCACACTAATACTTCGATCTACGTAAATTCCTTCGTGTATTTTGTAGAGGATTGGTAGAGAGAATTTATGGCGATTTTTATTTGATTTTAGGAAATTTATTTAGTAGGTTTAGGCTTGGTGATCGGATGGTGACTAAGGTGTGGTTAGGGAAGGCATTAGAAGAGAGGAAGAAGAGTGAATATGGAAATGAAACCGAGAATGAAAACAATAAAGGGGTTAGCTTCATATAGGCTTAGGTAAATGGACTTAGCCCAAATTATTCTCTTTTCCTAATCACTGTTCGCTCCAAAAATACGTCGACTCGAAATATAGACAAGTTCATAGTCATTTTAGTCGTGTCGAAATAGTGAACTCAACTATGGGTGTATCAAGTCCTAATTCACTCATTTGTAAAAATCGTGTATCTAAGGCGTTCTATCACTTAACAATTAAATATTTAAATACCTGATCATTAAAATTGCAGGGTGTTACATTCTTCCTTCGTTAAAGAATTTCATCCTCGAAATTCGCATGAGTATTAGAAAGTAACATGACTGAAACTTTTCGAATCTTAGTTTTGAAAAGTTCCATCAGTACCTTCCCTTGTGCTTTCTGCACTACAAATCTCCCAAATTAGAATGCACCACACACTATGAAATATGTGATGACCTACGTTATCCAACATTTCCTAAAAATTGACACCTTTCTTAAGAAAGCTTCTTACTATTTAAATGTCAATCAAAGCAAATAAGCATTTAAATAGCTATATATCATCTCTTTAGTGCCTAATTGTACTATACCAAGAGGATTTCACTAACACGAAATTCAAACATATATAACCTTAATGTATAACCGATACTATCATAGTAATACATGACAGTCAATTGGAAGTAAGCTCAAGTGAGTCGGTTTCAAAATATACCACTGACTTCAAGTCACATCAAATGGCAATATACTTGTATAAATCACATGTCGCCCTATAGCGGGCATGGATGATAAGCGGTTTATTCCAAATAGATAAGGAATACAAATTGATATCCATTATTATTAACAGGTGGAGCCAACAATGGACACTTATTGAGATCCAACAATTCTAGACAAACAAGGCTAGTACAGTAACATACTCAGACATTTATCGCGATTCAATTATAAATAGAGTCAATACAATAATGTACTCAAACGTCTATTATGATACAATAATAGGCATTGGATACTAATATAAGGCTAATGATCTACAAGGCCAATATAATATACAATCACTAATATAAGATCAATACTGTACATGGTCATTAATATAAGACCGATACAATTTATAACTAAACCTCCAAAGGTAGGAATTCATTATTGCCAATCAATGATATGCACTTATTATATCATATAATTTACCTCTAATCAATCAATAACAATCGACAACAAATAGTAATTAGGCAATGAGCAACGACTAAATCATAGCAAGCAAGAATAAGCAACAATAACTGGCATAGAAATTATCAAACATGCAATAAGCAAGTGAAAAGGATCAGCCAACAATAGAAATTATTCTAGAAAAATCAGATAACAACAAACAACATCAAGCAACACACAATAACAAACAACAAGCAATAGCAAGACACAAAACAATGAAATATTTAAAAGAGTCTACACCAACATGCTTGGTAACCATCAAGAGTCACACATGCATGTTGAACCATAAAATCCAATAAGTATGTTTGACATTCAAACGGAATAAAAGCCTAAGTATTCTAACCCCTTTTGTGAATACAATACATAAAAGACAACTACACCTAATGCTATGAAAAGGAAAACATATATGATATGTAGGATCATCAAGCCTCAAAACTATAGAATAAATCCAGTAATCAATGCCTCAACTTTCCTTTTCTTCCGAACAATACACATTCTCTAGAAGCAAAAATTATACTGGTTAAATCATCATTAAATTAAGATTCACAACTGCCTGGGTTTTCTTGGATTCAAATCCACCTTGACCGCACAATGTTGATATAGATAACATACTAAGTGCACTAGGGTACTCGCCTAGGCAAGTACTATCTCGTCACTTAGGAGATTATCCGAATTGGCACAAAACTAATCGAGAAATCCTTCCCCGAAGTATCCCACACGACAATAATTATACTACACTAAAATTTTATAATTTCTAATGATTATTCCAAATGACACGTTACCTCTTCTAACTCTTTGTTTGCTAGTAAGATTTTTTTATTAAACTAGGATTGGCCACGTACTCTATGCATGCGAACTTTAATCCGGTTCCTTGATCCAAGTACAGAAATCTCCTTGCATGACTAAGGTCATGCTTTAAAGTATCCTAATCATCCCAAAATTCCAACTCAATTTATCAGAATCAAGTGAAAAAATCAATTCCAACTGGTGCAAATCACCCAAAATATCTACGCTCGAACTACATGTTAAGAATTAGTATATAACTGGACCAATCTTTAGAAAATATCCCTTTTGGCATAAGGGATTACTCCACTTTCCTAAGGTTTACTTGTAACAGTCCTGTTTTTAAATAAATTGGTAATTAATTTAATTTTTGAAATTAAATTGTGAATTAATTTGGTATTTTCCAAGTCAAATAGATATTTGTTTGTTTATTAATATAAATGAGTATAAAAATGATTTTTTTTGAATTTCTAATTGAAAATTCAGAAACAAATATTTTGAAAAAGATATTAATTATAAATTTAATTGTGAATTAAATTGAAAATGTGGGAATAAAAAAATAGATATATAAGTTTTTAAAATAAAGAATTTGATTTGGAAATCTAAATATTTTATAAATATATTATAATTTGGAATTTGGATTTGAAATTCAAAATAAATATATTTAAGAAATAAATTGGATTTGAGAACTCCATATTATAAAATTAGTAAAGAAAAAAAAATGTAGAGGGGAGAAGAAGAAGGCGGCTTGGGAATGGTATCGAGCAGAATCGATTTTGGCTTGTGTATTTTTCAAAGGCATTGTTGCGGGTTAAACTATTGAAAATTTAACAAAGTAAAAGGGAAAAAATAAAAGAAGGGAAACTCGGAGCTGTGTTCGGGTAAATCAAGGGATTAGCTCGGGTATTTTTAATTTTGGCTCGGGTCTTTAAAAACAGGCTTTAAACTTTAAAACCAATTAAGTTTATTGAAAACAAAGTTGTTAAAACTACTTCTTTTGTAAATAATGGATGTTTATCTAAGTTTTTAAATTTTTTTAAAGGTTTTCAAATTAAATTAGTTAAAGTGTTTAATCTATATCACTTTTATTTTAAAAAGTTTGTTGTAAATAAATAATTAATTAAAGATGAAATGCTTTTGTTATGTAAAACATTAAGATAATTACCCAATGTAATTAAAAGGATTAATTAAGTAAAGATAAATTAATCAAGGTGATTAATCTAATTATATGATTAATTAAAGGTTTATTTAATTAACAATAAAGATCTATTGATTAATAATCAAGAAATAAATTAAGGTTAATTAACTTCATGATTAAGGTTAATTAATTCATAATTAAGGATTAATTAAATATTGGTTAAAAGGTTAATTAATTTATAATTAAGGATTAACTAAGTAATAATTAAGGGATAATTAACTAAGGTAATTAATGAAAGTAATTAAGGGTAATTAATTACTTAAGGATAATCAGTTATTGTAATTAATTATGGATAATTAATTTAATGATAATTGATTAAGGGTTAATTAATTAATGTAAATGAGGGTAAATAATTAGGGGTCAATTATTAAATCGTCGAAGGCAAATTGATTTATTTATTAAGGTTGATTAATTTATAATTAAAGGATTAACTAATTTGTTATAAAAGGATAATTAATTTATTATTAAAAGTTAATTAATGAATGATTAAAAGGATAATTAGTTAAATGGTTTGTAATTAATTAATGTTAATTAACCAGGGTTTAGTAATTTATTAATCTGGTTTAAGTTAAGTTATAATCAGGATTGAATAATTAATTTATAAGCAATTGATTGAAAATTTAATTGAGTTAACTAAGGATTGAACAATTAATTAATCCTTCTTATAAAAGATCATCGAGTGCTTGGATTGCTTATGAATGTTTGTATGGTATGAGACGCCTTGAATTGTTTGTCCTAGTTGATCTGTGATATTTTGTCTGTGAATTGAGTTGTGTATAATTTATTTATTTATCTAAGATACATTTGTATATTATCTGTGAACCTGTGAATAAAGATAAGCGTTATAGGAATATACCGCTTATCGATATTGATGTGATTGATCTGATTGATGTTGTCCACTATTGTGTAAAACCCTTGGACTACACCTTACACACACAAAAATGGATTGCACGGAGAAATTGGTTAAGTCACAATTTTTTGAAATGGTTTTAAAGTTGAAGTTTGAATTCAAATGGTTTTGGAAATGGAATTGGGCTAAATATAAAAAGCTTTTGAAAGAGTGTTTTCAAAGATAAAATTTATTTTGAATAACTGGATAGAGTTTTTGAAATTTAAATAGTTTGATTTGAATTTGAATTTGAATTTGAATTCAAGATTTGAATTGAATTCTATGTTTGAAAATTATGATTTGAGAAGGTTATGCAAGTTATAAATGTGTTTACATGGGTTTCAAAATCATTTTAAAAGTATTGTTTTATGAATTTGAATTTAATCCAAGTTTTATACTTGAAGGGCTTTAACTTGTGCAAATGTAATTAGATTTTTCCGAAACAAAAACTGTTTGTTTTCAAATAATAATAGCTTTCATATAAAGGAAGGTTTTCCAAGTTGTATTGAAAAGATTTCAAGTTTTGAAATGAAATTGGTTTGAAAGCCATAAATGAATCTTCGTGAAAGATTGTTAAACTTTGTTTCGAAATTGAAGAGGATCTAAAAGGTGTATCTTTTGTATAAAAGATTTAGAAAGGAGATTGTTTTTGAAAGGCTATGAATGGATCTTTGTAAAAGATGGGTGAACTTTTTGAAGTGAATCTTTTTGTTTAAAAGATTTGAAAATGGTAATTTGTTTAAACCATTTGGAAAAAAAGTTTTGAGTAATAAGTTGTGACTTAACGAGATCTCAATATCCATATGTTTTTAAATATTACGCTTACTATTCGGTTTAGCCAGGAGAGGATTTTGCGTCATATAACCCATTCCGAATAGTGATACGAAGAAATGGAAAGCTCATAAATACGGTGGTGAAGACTGAGTGTCTTCGAGAACAATAGGATAACCTGTCGAATGACTCTGCACTGAGTTGCTATGGTATAGAGATCTCCATATGTGATGGGGAGTCCGATCAGGATTGAGGACGCCCGGAATTGCAAAGGCTTCTTTTGTGAAGTGCCTTCGGTTTTGTTCGAACCCGGAACAGACTTGTATGGATGTGTGTCGGACATTATACTTTAAGATGTAAAACCAAGTTTCTATCAAACACATTTCTATTTGGTGGCGGAGAATTTATTCTTTGAGCTAACACCCTTCTTTGAGACGTACGAGTTCAAAGGTTATGTCGTCGATGGTTACTAGTGAGACATTCCCAATTTGGTAATGTAGTATACGAAGTGCTGTTGATATTTGTTGATCAAAGCATGACTTTGTGAAAAAGTGTAGCTTTGTGGACGAGATTTCGTCGAGCCTCACAACCCGGTTATGGTCGAAACAGGAATCATGGCAGCAAGGTTATTTGGAGGTAGCGCCCCCTGAGGGTATGTAATTTCCTTCTGGATAAAAGGTGGTATCATGGTACGATGCCCAGATATTTACCTACGTGGATGTTGTTGTTGGTTGATAAGCGCCTCGGATAAAGGTTGGTAATGACCGGGGGGTGGCATACTCATGTCAGTAGTTACCTAGTTACAGAGGTAACTCGGCCTTGTGTAGCAGAGATCCGGTTAGGTTCTCGGGGACGTCGCTCCAAAGGCGTTTCATTTTTTGTGGGAAGTTCCTTTGCCTGACCATTTTTTAGAAACCCAATCATTCAATACACGCCTTGTACGGTTTTATTTGTTGAACCTGCCATCTAATATGGTAGCTATAGTAGGCACACTATAATGGTACGTATGCTGTCTACGATTAATATTATACTCGCAAAAAATTTCCACTATGCACTAATAATAATATCAAAAGAATTTTTGCGTATTAAGCATTTTTGACTGCCATAAGGAGAAATCTCCTCCAAGTTTGCGCTTGCATTGTGTGTTTGGCGGGAGGCCTTATCGCAGTTTCATTTTCCAAAAGCATAGTGAATTTCTTCTACTTCTTTTGTTGATTGTTTTAAAAGATAAACTGTTTTTGTTTGCCCACAACTATCCCATGACTGTCTTGGAGTTTATTGTTCCCTTCCTAAACTTTGGGTGCCCACAATTTTCCATCTATGCAGCTTAGAATTGGGCTTTTCAGATAATCAAATAGTAGGTGTAGATTCGATAGCATTCAATCTTTGGATATTAGCAATCGCATTTGGATCGCGTTGCTTTACTTCAGTGATGATGGTGGTTCGAGCTTTTGGTTCAATCTATCTTTGGTGTTGGATTCTTTTGGAGATGCATTCTATTGCAGTTATCTTTTCACTGTCCAGGGTTGCAAAGTCTAGACCATCTAGTTGTGTATCTTCTGCTGTGATTTGTAGTATCATATCTTTAATATATGGTTTGGTGGATGTATCGTTGTTGTATATCATTGGATATTGTATTCATTGGAGTTATATGATATTCATTTCTTCCGCTGTATTGTTGTACTTAATGTGTTATAAGCTCTGGCATGAGTCAGATTTCAACGGTTGAATCTGCGTCATTCGAATACAAGTGAAGTACCAGCGTCGATTTTCGAACGCTGAAATTTGGGTCGTGACAATTAGGTATCAAAGCTGAAGGTTGAAACTTTAGCTCAGGTGTATAACACATTAGGTAACTCATTAGAGATAGGGTGAAATATACCCTAGGATGAGTATATCCCTAAGATATCCGTCTGTATGCCTCTGTTAGTTCTCTTACTATTCAATGATTGTAAGTATGATTGCAAGAAGAGGACGAGATATAGGACAAGAAAGTACCACTACAAATAGTCAATACCCTACAACAATAGAAATAATTTTTTCTATCAATCTCCTTTGATTCAATTTTAAATTCTTTGACTGTTTTGTGGCAGCTCCAAGGAGAAGTTTTCGTGTGGTGGCTCTACAAATCATTATAGATAGGTTCCTAATTCGTATTCTCTTTATTGGATTCATATCAGCTTCTCGTTTTAATTTGGAAATTCTATTGTAATTTCTTTGAGGATCAAAGTCCGAAGAGGAACAAATTAATATATGATTTGGAGTATTCCAACCTAAATTTGGAATCCATACCTAGTGTTTGAGAATTGTAGAAGATTAAAATTTATTTGTTTGTTTTTTGGGATCCGATATATTCTACGAATGGTTAGTTATCCTTCTGACGCAGCGGATAATCAACAAAACGATATGACGATGAAAGTAGCAATCGGTGGATTGATGAATACCAAAATGCCCAAATTCGTTGATCCGAAGATACCGAATTCTAGCTATCTTCGACACGTTGATCGCGCACGATACCGTGAGAGAAGATCTTCAGTTCTTCAAGCGTTGATCAAGCGCACTTGATTCCGCGAATCGTCTTCAACAATCGTTGATTCGAGCGCACTCGAATAACCGAAAGTGGAGATAGGAGATTACACTCAACTACCAATTTAATATGAAAGCACACAGCAATCAACAAGAAATTTTATTCAAAAATCAACCACCAAAAAGTTACAACTTACTCCCTATTTATAGAGTTTCACAACATAGCCCCCTTAAGTCGTATACGACTTACGACTCATCCCTAGGTCGTTGCCGACCTAACAGACACCCTGCCTCTCAAACAGTACTCGACTTAAACCATAGCGACCTAAAACGCTACGACTCACGACTTATAATACATGGTACAACACAACCCAGGTCGCACACGACTTATCAACATACACGGGTCGCGACTTACGACTCAATCATACAACACGACTCAACCGACTCAACTGCATATTGACTTAAGAGCATACACTAGGTCGTCGCCGACCTAACATTTCACATACATACGGGCCGACTTAACATATAACGACTCAAAGACTTGCGACTTAACAACCAACACCTGCTCATATGACCGACTTAAGCGCTTGCCGACTCAAGCTTCCAATCTTCCTGCGCATATCTCCTCAACGACTTAGTTAGGTCGTGACTGCTTCCTCTGCTGTTAAGTTGTAGCCGACTTAAGCTCTTAAGTCGTAGCCGACTTGAGTCTTTAGCTCGCAAACAACTTAACGCGGCTTCCTCAATTCGTAGCTCCTCTTCCTTAGGTCGTAACTCGTTATCCTTCACCCTGTTAAGTCGTGAACGACTTAAGCCCCCACTAAGTCGTGAACGACTTATGGCGTTAACTCGCGATTCTTCAACCCTGGTCTGAGCTGCATCATCCTTCCCTGGTTGAGAAAAATTCGCCCTCGAATTTGTAAGTTCTTCTACATCAGATTGTTCATCTCCATAATATGGCACAAGATGCTTAACATTGAATATGTCAGAAGTGTACACATCCTCCGGCAGCTTCAACTTATAAGCATTTTCATTGATCCGTTTCACAACTTCTACTGGACCAATTTTCCTGGCTTTTAACTTGTTATAAGCGCCTACTGGAAAACGATCCTTCGTTAACACAGCATACACCAAATCTCCTTCGTTAAATTCAACATTTTGTCGCTTCAAATCTACAGATCGTTTATACTTCTCGTTTGTTCTCTTCAATCGTTCCTGAACGATTCTATGACATTCAGTTAATTCATCAACAAAATCAGCAGCTCGTTTAACTGTTCCCTTTGGCTGTGGTACTACTGTCAAATCCAACGGTCCCCTTGGCAAACTTGAATATACAATCTGAAATGGACTGAATCCCGTACTGCGATTCACTGCATGATTATGTGCAAACTCTGCCTGGCATAACTTCATATCCCAACTCTTCAGATTATCTTTCACAAGACATCGTAACAAATTTCCCAACGATCTATTCACCACCTCTGTCTGCCCATCTGTTTGTGGATGATAAGCACTACTAAAATTCAGCTTTGTTCCCACCATCTTCCACAAACTAAGCCAAAAGTGACTCAAAAATCTGGTATCCCTGTCTGAAACAATAGACTCCGGCAACCCATGTAAACGATAGATTTCTTTAAAGAACATCTGAGCAACACGAACAGCATCTGCCGTCTTCTTACAAGCAACAAAATGTGCCATTTTCGAAAATCTGTCCACCACCACAAATATAGAATCATTTCCCCTTTGAGTTCTCGGCAAACCCAAAATGAAATCCATACTGATATCAACCCATGGTTTAGACGGTACAGGTAACGGCATATACAATCCCGCATTTGTCGTTGTTCCCTTCGAAACTTGACATATATGACATCTCTCTACAAACCTTTCAACCTCTTTCCTCATCGACGGCCAAAAGTAAGATTGAGAAATCAAATGTAATGTACGATCACGGCCCACATGTCCTTCCTCGTGCAACTCTTTGATAATCTTCAATCTCAAACTGCTCTCTGGTATACATAATCGATTCCCCTTGAATAAGAAACCATCAACTAACATAAATTCATCAGTACTCCCATCCTTAACTTTCTCAACAAACTTTGCAAAGTAAGGATCTTCGTCAATCAACTCTGGCAATAATTCAAACCCTATCACCTCAACTTTCATTGTAATCAACAAATGACTCCTCCTACTCAAAGCATCAGCTACACGATTCGTTACCCCATATTTATGTTTCACGACAAAAGTAAACTGTTGTAAATAAGCAATCCATGATGCATGTCTCGCTGAAATCTTATCCTGCCCCTGCAAATGCTTCAACGCCTCATGATCAGTGTAAAGAACAAACTCTTTCTGAAATAGATAATGTCTCCAATGTTTAACAGCTTGCACAACAGCATAAAACTCAACATCGTAGGTACTATATCTCATCTTTGCCCCTGATAACTTCTCACTGAAATATGCAATAGGTCTTCCACTCTGACTCAACACCCCTCCAATCCCAACCTTTGATGCATCAGTGTGTAGCTCAAACAACAAGTGAAAATCTGGTAATACAAGAATTGGTGCTGTCGTCAAAAGTTTCTTGATCTTCTCAAAAGCAATCCCAGCTTCCTCTGTCCAAGAAAATTGTTTCCCCTTCATGCAATCAGTAACTGGTGCCATCACGCTACTGAAGTGTGGAATGAATCTTCGGTAGAATGATGCCAATCCATGAAAACTTCGAACTTCCGTAATAGTCCTCGGCTGTGGCCAATTTCTAATAGCTTCAACTTTACTCTGGTTCACCTGGATTTCCTTCTCAGATAAAACATATCCCAAAAATAATACACTTCGAGTCATGAACACACATTTCTTCGTAGCTGCATAAAATTGTTCCTCACGAAGAATAATTAACGCTTTTCTCAAATGCTCCACATGCTCCTCTGTATTCGCACTATAGATTAGAATATCATCAAAGTAAACTACCACGAACTTCCCAATGAATGGTCTAAAGATTTGATTCATCACCCTCATAAATGTACTTGGTGCCTTTGATAGACCAAACGGCATAACCAACCATTCATATAAACCTTCCCTCGTTTTAAATGCGGTCTTCCATTCGTCTCCCGGTCTAATTCGAATCTGATGATAACCACTCTTCAAATCAATCTTCGAAAAGATAGTAGCCCCAGTCAACTGATCTAGCAAGTCATCCAACCTCGGCATAGGAAATCTGTAGCGAACAGTAATCTTGTTCAATGCTCTACTATCGGTACACATTCTCCATGTTCCATCCTTCTTCGGCACCAACAATGCTGGTACTGCACAAGGACTCAAGCTTTCCTGAACACGTCCCTGTTCTAACAACTCTTCCACTTGCCTTCGTAACTCCTCATGTTCCTTCGGACTCATTCGGTAATGTGGTCGATGTGGTAAAACTGCTCCCGGAACAAGATCAATTTGATGTTGAATGTCTCTCAGTGGCGGTAACTCCTTAGGCAACTCTTCTGGAAATACATCCTCAAATTCTCTCAAAACTGGCTTCGCTTCTTCTGGAATTTCAACCTCTTCACTACACTCTCGCCCAATCAACAAAAAGACTTCAGGCCCCTCTTCAACCTCCTTGACAAACTCCTTCAAAGATAGCAAAGTTTTCAGTTCTTCGATCTCCTCCAACTTGCTTTCCTTCTGTTGTTGCTTCTTAGGAACTAAAGTGATTTTAGTACCTTCAAACATAAAACTGTAGCTATTAACACGACCATCATGTTGCACTGCTCTATCAAACTGCCATGGTCTGCCCAACAACAGATGACACACATCCATGTCTACAACATCACACCAAATTTCGTCTTTGTATCTCTTCCCAATAGAAAAATTAACACAAGCCCTTCGACACACCTTCACTTCACCACCCTTCCTTAACCATGCTAACTTGTACGGTTTAGGATGCTTCTCAGTTTTCAAGTTCAACTTCTTTACTGCTTCTGTAGAGATAATATTGTCACAGCTTCCAGCATCAATAATGAACTTGCAAACTTTTCCCAGAATAGTGCATGTCGACTGAAAAATATTGCTCCTCAACCAACTAGAATCCTCCTCTTGCTTTGGTGTAAGACATGACCTCCTCATCATAAGATTACAACCTTCATCTCCAGACAATTCTTCTTCCTCCTCAACATAAGGTGCATTTGAACATTCTGCCTCTTTATCATCATCCTCAATCTCAGCAACATTGCTCTCTTCTTCGGCTTCGGACATTCATTGCTTTTGTGACCCAACTTCTGACAATTATAACATTTGAAACCACTGCTAACCTTCGCCTTCTCAGCCTCCTTCACCACTGGTTTTGTAACAGGTTTAGGAACATTAGAACTTCCACTAACACCCTTCGCTTGATTATTGGAATTAGTAAACACACCACCTCCACGCCTTCCTTGCTTCTCCCAAGCCAACGCTTTCTGATGTGCCTCTGCAACAGATCTCGGATCGAACATATTAACCATATCCTGGATCTGCATTCTCAATCCCCTAATGAATCTAGCAGTTAGTTGTTCTTCCGTTTCCATAATATCATTCCTAGCAATGAGTTGGTAAAATTCATCAGCATAATCACTAACAGACTTCGTCCCCTGCCTCAGATTCTGCAACCTCTGGTACATAAGTGATTGGTAGTTGTAAGGCAAAAATGTAGCTCGCACCAACTTCTTCATCTTCTCCCATGATTCAATCTTTGACTTTCCCATTCTCTCCCTTGTAAGTTTAGTTTGCTGCCACCATGCCAAAGCTCTCCCCCTCAACCTTGTAGCAACTAACTTCACTCTTCTATTCTCCGAAACCTCCTTGAAATCAAAGATCTCTTCAACATTTGGCAACCAATCTAAGAATTCTTCAGCTACCATTCCGCCCTTAAATTCAGGAATTTCCATCTTCATACCCGATTCCCATCGACGATTTTCTTCAACATTCCGATAAGAATTTCGAACTTGGTCTCGATCTCGATAATGAATGCTAGCTCTATCACCCTCTTCATCAAAATCAAAAGTACGCCTACATCGATCTCGACCATTATCATCCCTTCGTTCATGCATGCTTCTTCGACTATGTCTCTCTTCATCGCTATACGCCTCATTGTCAAATTCACGTTGACTTCTTCTCTCTTCATGTCCATAGTCATGATGATCTCTCCGTGATGAAATTGATGTCTCTCTTCTTTCTCTAAATGATTGCGGTGATACCCTCCTCGCTTCCGTAACCGGTGGCGAAACTCGGTTTCCTCCATGGTTCGAGTTTGGTGATCTCCTCCTTTGAGTTTGATTCAAATCATTCATCAACTTCTCTAACTTTCCAATGCCTTCATCAAATTTCTCATTAATACGTTGTTCCATAAGCTCGGCTTCTTCTCTTCTATACAACGCTTCAACATTTTGATGACGATTAGCTCTTCTTGGCGGCATGACTGAAAACTTCTCAAAAACTTCAACAAATACTTCAAAACTTAACAAATCTTCAACACAAGACCAACAAGTCACGGCCTCAACCTTAACTCGGCTCAACTATCACTTGACTCGGCTCGGCAATAAGCAATGACTCAGGATAGGTCGGCTTAACACTCCACTTGGTTCGACCACCTATTCCAACCCTTCTATTCGAATAACAAGGCACGGCTCTAACTACTAGCTCGGCCTCAACACTTCACCTTCAACTTGGGCGCGCAAAATCTCACGGCCAAAATACAAACACTTTTCCAACTTTAGATCCAAAATGAAATGGATCAAAATCTTCAAACTCGTTGCAACTTCAAGATGAACATGATGAACTCCAACTTCAAACTTCAACTTCAAAAATTAGCTCCAAGTCTCGGCTTAGCTATGATTGGCTAAGTCTAGCTCCGATACCAAACTGACGCAGCAGATAATCAACAAAATGATATGACGATGAAAGTAGCAATCGGTGGATTGATGAATACCAAAATGCCCAAATTCGTTGATCCGAAGATACCGAATTCTAGCTATATTTGACACGTTGATCGTGCACGATACCGTGAGAGAAGATCTTCAATTCTTCAAGCGTTGATCATGCGCACTTGATTCCGCGAATCGGCTTCAACAATCGTTGATTCGAGCGCACTCGAATAACCGAAAGTGGAGATAGGAGATTACACTCAACTACCAATTTAATATGAAAGCACACATCAATCAATAAGAAATTTTATTCAAAAATCAACCACCAAAAAGTTACAACCCACTCCCTATTTATAGAGTTTCACAACACGGCCCCCTTAAGTCGTATACGACTTACGACTCATCCTTAGGTCGTTGCCAACCTAACAGGCACCCTGCCTCTCAAACAGTACTCGACTTAAACCATAGCGACCTAAAACGCTACGACTCACGACTTATAATACATGGTACAACACAACCCAGGTCGCACACGACTTATCAACATACACGGGTCGTGACTTACGACTCAATCATACAACACGACTCAACCGACTCAACTGCATATTGACATAAGAGCATACACTAGGTCGTCGCCGACCTAACATTTCACATACATACGGGCCGACTTAACATATAACGACTCAAAGACTTGCGACTTAACAACCAACACCTGCTCATATGACCGACTTAAGTGCATGTCGACTCAAGCTTCCAATCTTCCTGCGCATATCTCCTCAACGACTTAGTTAGGTCGTGACTGCTTCCTCTGCTGTTAAGTTGTAGCCGACTTAAGCTCTTAAGTCGTAGCCGACTTGAGTCTTTAGCTCGCAAAAAACTTAACGCGGCTTCCTCAATTCGTAGCTCCTCTTCCTTAGGTCGTAACTCGTTATCCTTCACCCTGTTAAGTCGTGAATGACTTAAGCCCCCACTAAGTCGTGAACGACTCATGGCGTTAACTCGCGATTCTTCGACCCTGGTCTGAGCTGCATCACCTTCAAACTAACCAATGCCCCTGTATATTTCGTAGATTTTGTAACCCGAGTATCTTGTGTAATTTTGAATGAGTTCATTCTCATGATATTCTGATTTGGTAGGCCAAATGCAGAATGAGTATCCAGTTTGATCTGAAAGATATTTCTATATCTTTTATCTGTCCTTTGTTGTCTCCCTGGCAAATTTCGTGGTCGAAATTTTCTTAAGGGGGGAATCTATAACATTCTTGTTTTTCAATCAAATTTAAATTGATAATTAATATAGTTTTTGAAATTAAATTGTGAATTAATTTGGTATTTTCCAACTCAAATAGGTATTAGTTTGTTTATTAATATAAGTGAGAATAAAAATGATTTTTTTTAGAATTTATAATCGAATATTCACAAATAAATATTTTGAAAAATATATTAATTATAAATTTAATTGTGAATTAAATTGAAAATGTGGGAATAACAAAAATAGATATATTAGTTTTTAAAATAAAGAATTTGATTTGGAAATCTAAATATTTTATAAACATATTATAATTTGGAATTTGAATTTGAAATTCAAAATTAATATATTTGATAAATAAATTGGATTTGAGACTATATATTATAAAATTAATAAAGAAAAAAATTTGCTTTCTAATATTATAATGTATATATAGGTGTGTGTGTGTGTGTGTGTATTGATTTGGAATTCCAAAGTAAATATTTTATAAATTAAAGTTAAAAAAAATCTTTATATTTTAAAGAACTAATAAATATGTATATATGATTACTTATTTGTGTGTAATTACATTTTTATCATTTCTTTAAGAGTTGTATAAATAATAGAAAATGTACAAAAATTAAACATATTGATAAAAACTTAAACATAAGAAAATATAAAACAATTAGGGTTTAAAAACATAATTATCAAACAAGGATTTAAACATAAAAATACAAATTTTAACAAGTATAAATGTTTTAAAATATATTGAAACATTTGTAATCAAATAAGCTTGCATATAGACAAGTGGCAAGATAACAAATTTTCTTTTAATTTAAGATTTCAGAAAAATATGTTCAGGAAAGAAAACAGGCCATTCTCTTCAAAACTTTAAAACTGAAAACAAAACTATAAACCAGAAAAAAAAATCTAGAAAAAGAAATCAAATCAAAAATCTGAAGCAAAAGCTTCAATCTGGAAACAAATATAACTCAAACCAGCAAAGAATAAAATCAAACTCAAAAACTGATTTGTGAAACAAATCAGAAAACAAAACAGAGAAGAAGATCAAAAGGAAATTAGAAAAAAATCAAGTGTGGAAACAAGAAATCAATGCAAAATGATTAGACAATTTCAAGCTTGGAAACAAAAAACCAGAGATCAAAAGCATTTCAACCTAGAAAGCAAAACTGTAAAATCAGAGGAAAGAATGAAGAAATCAAAACAGCTTCAACAAGTAGCAGATTCATCTCAACTTCAAAAATTCAGCATCAAAAACGAATACTATCTATTTGAAAGAAAACCTCTCTGCTTTTACACCAGGTGAGCAAATTTGGCCATTTTGAGTTGTATCTGTTTTTATATTTTTGATGTTGTGATGAGTACTTGAAATGGTTGCGAAAAATTCTTTAAACTATGTTGATCAATGTGAATGCATGTCGGTATGAATGTATATATATTCACATATATATGCTCTCTTTTAAAATTACAGACTTTAAGCCATTACAAAAATCTACTGCCCCTTGTACAATTAATAATATGTTAATGTTTTTGAAGATGAAATCTATATAAGGATATAACATTTTTGGTAAAAATAATTTTAGGTGAAAATATTTAATATTTAACTCAAAAATGTAAAATTTACAGAGATAATTAAAATAAGTCCAAAATTGTATATCTGGATTTCAAAGTTTGAATCATATGGATGAATTCATACAGGAAATGATGAATTTTAGTAACAAAGGGATGATTTTTAGTTTGGTATCGGTTGTGATATTGCGAGATGAACTGTGAAGGGAGATTCGTCAAATTCTGACGTTTGGTGGCGAAATGTTCAACGAGTTTGAGGCAGGAGGAGGTTAATGGAATGTAGATCCATGGAAAAATACTTAGGGAAATTCTAGAACGTTGTGTTGGCCAAGCGATGAAGAATAGAGTTTAAGAGCCCCAAATTGGCCGGTATGTTCATCGACATCGTGTAATAATGAGAGTTGATCGGAGTGGTCCGGTACGCTCGGAATTGAAGCTGGGAAGTTTGGTGAGGCTCCAGTCGTAGTTGCGTGATCTACGGTAGTCGGAGAGCGGTGGTACGAGGCGATTTTGTGTGTCTGGGTTGATTCCAGGTGGGTGATGGTAGCTCGAATTCGAAGTGATCGGATTTTTGGGTTTCTGGGTGGTTAATTGAGATGAGGTAATCAAAGATGACTTGTGGATGATCTCGTCGATGATCAGAAGGGAGGCGATTGGTGGGGCACGTATACGCATGCATCTGTGTGTATCTGAAATTTGAGAGGGGAGAAGAAGAAGGCGACTAAGGAATGGTATCAAGCAGAATCGATTTTGGCTCGTGTATTTTTTAAGGGCATTGTTGTGGGTTAAACTGTTGAAAATTTAACAAAGTAAAAGGAAAAATAAAAGAATTGAAACTCGTTGCTATGTTCGGGTAAATCAAGGGATTAGCTTGAGTGTTTTTTATTTTGTCTCGGGTCTTTAAAAACAGGCTTTAAATTTTAAAACCAATCAAGTTTATTGTAACGACCCGATATTTTCAACCATTCGCATTCGCACATGTCGGACTTGAATTGCTCAAAATATCATGTTGTAAATAAAATTTGGCAAATATAGCACATACAGTAAAATAAATAATCACAGATCACAGACACAGAGTAATATAATGCCGCGGAATTAATAAATAGTAGTTCATGAAGCTACTATATACATCGAAGTTAGAAATAAAATACATCAGAATATCGGTAAGTCTCCAGTTCGAACAGATGACTTCTCTGAACCAATCAATAGGAAAAGCTGAAAGCTGAATTAGTAGTTGGATCTCCAAACGAAGCTCCAAACTCAAATGGTGAGTCTCAAATACTGTATCACTCGGTCTGACCCGAGCGTAAAGCAAAACACAAAACACTCGAGTCACGATTAACATTCTTATATTTATTAAATTTGATTTCAATAGAAACGACAATTGAAATATGCTAGTGTTAGTTATTTACATTGATATATATGTTATATATGCTATCAGTTCACCTGTGACACTTGACACCATTATCTGTTATTTTTACTGATGATATATGCCTGTTGAATTGTATCTGTTATCACTCTGCAAGTTCTCCTGTTAGTATAGAATTCACTATGGGTTGAAATGATACATACTCGAACGGACTTTAGAATAGGAGAAAATCGTTATGTGTTGAAATGATAGACCCAAGTGATTTTCATTGAATTGAATTGGGATTGCGGGTTAAAATGATATCTACCCGTATATATTTAAATTACGGACTGAAATGATAAATATCTGTATTACTTAACCATATGATAGAATTACAATCCTACACCGTCGGTCCATATATATAAATATTTTGAAAATAAATTATACGGTTTGGAAAGAAATATATGGTATTAATAAATGTTGACTCTTAAATTTGTATATATATAAAGGGTAATGATATATACAGATTTACTAATAATATTTAAATTAATTAAGATTAATTTAACACATATAATATTGTTTAAGTATTTAAATCTATATTTCAAAATAGATTTTGGTAATAATTTGAACAAGTTAAGGTTGGGAGGATAACTTGAATTTGGTTGAAATTGTATTCAATAAAGGATTTTATTTAATGAAACTGATTTTAAATTTAGTTAAATTGAGATTTAAGATGTGAATTGTAACTTGGTCTTGATTTGAGAAATTAAAATCAAAGTCGACGTTTTTCTCAGTGCACAATCATGAACATAAAATATTTAATTTATTCTAAATTTTAGTAAAAAATTGCTATAATAATAGTAGATACGGTCCTCGACTCCGTCTTTGTCTTCAGAAATAAGTGTCTTCGCTAAACTGAAATATTCGGTTTGACCCGAGCGTAAAACTAAACAAAAACACTCGAGTTGTGACACATGTGATATGTTAGTTATGCATGTGTATATATTAAGTTGTTAATTATGCACGCATGTTGATCAGTGACATGTTATGTTATGTATGTTATTATTGTTCTCACACTTCAAGTTCTCTTTAACAAAATCACTTTGGATTGAAATGATGTATACCCGATATATAACAACTTTGGGTTTAAATAAATTGATTTAGAAATAAAATTGGAATATTGTAAGTTTGAATTTATGTTTGAACTTAAAATTATGAAACTGAAATTTAATCAATTTTTTATTGGATTTAAACTTGTTTGATTTATAACTTAATAGCTTTAAGAGAAGAATTGAAATCTGAAGTTAGATTTAATAATAAATCGATTGGAAATTAACATAAAGTCGGTATTTGAACTGAACCGATTTATAGTATGAAAGATGATGTTTATTTAAACCTAAGTATTTCACTTACTGATTTATCTGTACATTTCACTTGAATTTACCTACTTACATAAGAATCTTTGTCCTGACTCGAGTGTTTTTGTTTTACTTTACGTTTGGGTCAGACCGAGTATTTCAGTTTAGCGAAGACGCTTATTTCTAAAGACAAAGACAGAGTCGAGGACCATATCTACTATTATTATAGCAATTGTTTATTCTACCTGAAAAAGTGTAAATTCTGATTTTGTTGAAAATAGTTTCATGAACTATTTATGTATTTATTTTTTTGTATTATATTTCATCCTTCCGCTGCGAGATTCTGTGTTTTATTTTTCCTCCTTTTCTTTTATTTTCTTATTTACCTCATTAACAATTCTCTATTTTGAATGGTTTGAATTAGACATGTGTAGTTTATTGTCGATTTAAACCGTCCAAAAAGGTGGGTCGTTGCATTTATTGAAAACAAAGTTGTTAAAACTACTTCTTTTGTAAATAATGGATGTTTATCTAAGTTTTTAATTTTTTTTAATGGTTTTCAAATAAAAATTATTTCAAATTAAATTAGATAAAGTGTTTAATCTATATCACTTTTATTTTAAAAAGTTTGTTGTAAATAAACTCAATGTTATAACTAATTAAAGATGAAATGCTTTTGTTACGTAAAACATTAAGATAATTACTCAATGTAATTAAAGGATTAATTATGTAAAGATAAATTAATCAAGGTGATTAATCTAAATATATGATTAATTAAAGGTTTACTTAATTAATAATAAAGACTTATTGATTAATAATTAGGGAATAAATTAAGGTTAATTAACTCCATGATTAAGGTCAATTAATTAATAATTTAAAATTAATTAAATATTGGTTAAAAAGTTAATTAATTTATAATTAAGGATTAATTAATTAATAAGTAAGGGATAATTAATTAAGGTTAATTAATGAAAGTAATTAAGGGTAATTATTTACTTAAGGATAATTAGTTATTGTAATTAGTTTTGAATAATTAATTTAGATAATTGATTAAGGGTTAATTAATTAATGTAATTAAGGGTGAATAATTAAGGGTTAATTATTAAATGATTGAAGGTTAATTGATTTATTAATTAAGGTTGATTAATTTATAATTAAAGGATTAATTAATTTGTTATTAAAGGATAAGTAGTTTATTATTAAAAGTTAATTAATGAATGATTAAAAGGATAATTAGTTAAATGGTTTGTAATTAATTAATGTTAATTAATCAGGGTTTAGTAATTTATTAATCTGGTTTAAGTTAAGTTATAATCAGGATTGGGTAATTAATTCATAAGTAATTGATTGAAAAATTAATTGAGTTAACTAAGGATTAAACAATTAATTAATCCTGCCTATAAATGATTATTGAGTGCTTGGATTGCTTATGAATGTTGGTATAGTATGAGATGCCTTGAATTGTTTGTCCTAGTTGATCTGTGGTATTTTGTTTGTGAATTGAGCTATGTAATTTATTTATTTATTTATCTGTGATACATTTGTATATTATCTGTAAATTTGTGAATAAAGATAGGCGTTATAGGAATATACCGCTTATCGATATTGATATGATTAAATCTGATTGATCTAGTTCACTATTGTGTAAAACCTCTGGACTACACCTTACACACACAAAAATGGATTGCACGAGGAAATTGGTTAAGTCACAATTTTTCGAAATGGTTTTAAAGTTGAATTTTGAATTCAAATGGTTTTGGAAATGGAATTGAGTTAAATATAAAAAGCTTTTGAAAGAGAGTTTTCAAAGATAAAAGTTATTTTGAATAACTGGATAGAGTTTTCGAAATTTAAATAGTTTGATTTGAATTTGAAATCAAGATTTGAAATTGAATTCTATGTTTGAAAATTATGATTTGAAAAGGTTATACAAGTTATAAATGTGTTCATATGGGTTTCAAAATCATTTTAATAGTATTGTTTTGGGAATTTGAATTTAATCCAAGTTTTATACTTGAAGGGCTTTAACTTTTGCAAATGTAATCGGATATTTCCAAAAAGAAAACTGTTTGTTTTCAAATAATAATAGCTTCATATCAAGGAAGGTTTTCCAAGTTGTATTGAAAAGATTTCAAGTTTTAAAATGAAATTGGTTTGGAAGCTATAAATGAATCTTTGTGAAAGATTGTTGAACTTTGTTTCGAAATTGAAGAGGATCTAAAAGGTGTATCCTTTTGTATAAAAGATTTAAAAAGGAGATTGTTTTTGAAAGGCTATGAATGAATCTTTGTGAAAGATGAGTGAACTTTATGAAGTGAATCTTTTTGTTTAAAAGATTTGAAAATGTTAATTTGTTTAAACCATTTGGAAAAAAAGATTTGGGTAATAACTTGTAACTAAACTAAGATCCCAATATCCTTATGTTTATAAATATTGCACTCACTATTTGGTTTAGCCAAGAGAGGACTTTGTGTCATATAACCCATTCCGAATAGTGATACGATGAAATGGAAAGCAAAGGAAGACGGTGGTGAAGACTGGGTGTCTTTGAGAACGATAGGATAACCTGTCAAATGATTCTACACTGAGTTGCTCCGGTATAGAGATCTCCATATGTGATGGGGAGTCCAATCGGGATTGAGGATGCTCGGAATTGCAAGGGCTTCTTTGTGAAGTGCCTTCGGTTCTGTTCGAACCCGAAACAGACTTATATGGATGTGTGTCGAACATTACACTTTGAGATGTAAAACCGGTTTATATCAAATACATTTCTGTTTGGTGGCGGAGAATTTTTCTCTTAGCTTAACACCTTTCTCTGAGACATACGAGCTCAAAGGTTATGTAGTTGATGGTTACTAGTGATACATTTCCAATTTGGTATTGTGGCATACGAAGTGTTGCTGATCATTTGTTGATCAAAGCATGGTTGTGAAACAGTGTATCTTTGTGGTCGAGACTTCGTTGAGCCTCACAACCCAGTTATGGTCGAAATAGGAATCGTGGCAGCAAGGTTATTTGGGGGTAGCGCCCTCTAAGGGTATGTCATTTCCGTTTGGATAAAAGGTGGTATCATGGTATGGAGTCCAGATATTTACCTATATGGATGCTGCAAACTTATTGCTTTGTCGTTATAGGTTGATTGACACCTCGGATAAATATTGGTAACGACCAAAGGGGTATCATACTCGTGTCAGTAGTTACCTAGTTACAGAGGTAACCCGACCTTTTATAGCAGAGATCCAGTTAGGTTCTCCGAGACGTCCCTCCAGAGGCGTTCCATTTTATGTGGGAATTTCCTTTGCCTGACCATTTGCTAGAAACCCAATCATTCAATACACAACTTGTACGGTTTTAGTTATAGAACCTGCCATCTAATATGGTAGCTATAGTAGGCATACTATAATGGTATGTATGCTGGCTAAGATTAATATTATACTTGTAAATTTTTTCCACTATGCACTAATAATAAAATCAAAATAATTTTCACGTATTAAGCATTTTTGACTGTCATAAGGAGAAATCTCCTCCAAGTTTGCGCTTGCATTATGTTTGTGGCGGGAGGCCTTATGGTAGTTTCATTTTCCAAAAGCATAGAGAATTTTTTCTACTTCTTTTGTTGTTTGTTTTAAAAGATAAACTGTTTTTGTTTGCTCACACCAGTCCCATGACTGAACTGGAGTTTATTGTTCCCTTCCTAAACTCTGGCGTGCCCACAATTTACCACACGGGCAGTCTAGAGTTGGGTTTTTCAGATAATCAAATAGTAGGTGTAGATTCGATAGCATTCAATCTTTGGATATTAGCAATCGCATTTGGATCGAGTTGCTATACTTCAGTGATGATGGTGGTTCGAGCTTTTGGTTCAAGCTATCTTAGGTGTTGGATTCTTTTGGAGATGCATTCTATTGGAGTTATCTTTTCACTGTCGAGGGTTGCAAGTCTAGACCATCTAGTTGTGTATCTTCTACTGTGATTTGTAGTATCATATCTCTGATATATGGTGGGTGGTTGTATCCTTATTGTATATCATTGGATATTGTATTCATTGGAGTTATATGATATTCATTTCTTCCTCTATGTTGTTGTACTTAATGTGTTATAAGCTCCGACACGAGTCAGATTTCAACGGTTGAATCTGCGGCATTCAAGTACAAGTGAAGTACGGGTGTCGATTTTCAAACGCTGAAATTTGGGTCATGACAATTTGGTATCATAGCTAAAGGTTGAAAGTTTAGCTCAAGAGTATAACACATTAGGTAACTCATTAGAGATAGGGTGAAACATGCCCTAGGATGAGTATATCCGTAAGATATCCATTGTATGCCTCTGTAAATTCTCTTTCTATTCACTGATAGTGAGTATGAGTGCAAGAAGAGGACGAGATACGGGACAGGGAAGTACCAATACAAATGGTCAGTAACCTACAACAACGGAAATAACTTATTTCTATCAATCTCCTTTGATTCAATTTCAAATTCTTTGATTGTTTTGTAGCAACTCCAAGGAGAAGTTTTCATGTGGAGGCTCTGCAAATCTTTATAGATTGGTTCCTAATTCGTATTCTCTTAATCGGATTCCTATCAGCTTTTCGTTTTAAACTTTAATGAAATTGAGATTCTATTTAAAATGAATCAATGAATAAAATATGAAGATTTTTATCATTGAAACAATTTCGGTTAAAAGCCAAATTGGAAATTCTATTGTAATTTCTTTGAGGATCAAAGTCCGAAGAGGGACAAGTTAATACATAATTTGGAGTGTTCCAAACTGAATTTGGAATCCATACCTAGTGTTTGAGAATTGTAGAAGATTGAAATTTTTTTCTTTGGGGTTCGATATATTCTACGAATGGTTAGTTATCCTTCGAACTAACCAATGCCCCTGTATATTTCGTAGATCTGGTGACCAGAGTATCTTGTGTAATATTGAATGAGTTCATTCTAATGATATTCTGATTTGGTAAGCCAAATGCAGAATGGGTATCTAGTTTGATCTGGAAATATATTTCTCTATCTTTTATCTACCCTTTGTTGTCCCCTTAGCAAATTTCGAGGATGAAATTTTCTTAAGTGGGGAATCTGTAACATTCTTGTTTTTAAATCAAATTTAAATTGGTAATTAATTTAATTTTTGAAATTAAATTATGAATTAATTTGGTATTTTCCAAGTCAAATAGGTATTTGTTTGTTTATTAATATAAATGAGTATAAAAAGGATTTTTTTTAGAATTTCTAACTGTAAATTGAGAAATAAATATTTTGAAAAATATATTAATTACAAATTTAACTGTGAATTAAATTGAAAATGTGGGAATAAAAAAATTGATATATGTATTTTTAAAATAAAGAATTTGATTTGAAATTTAAATATTTTATAAATAGATTATAATTTGAAATTTGGATTTGAAATTCAAAATAAATATATTTGAAAAATAAATTGGATTTGATAACTCCATATTATAAAATTAATAAAGAAAAAAATTTGCTATCTAATATTATAATGTATATATAGGGGTTTGTGTATATATATTGATTTGGAATTCAAAAGTAAATATTTTATAAATTAAAATTTAAAAAATCTTTATATTTTAAAGAACTAATAAATATGTATATATGATTATTTATTTGTGTATAATTACATTTTTAATCATTTTAAGAGTTGTATAAATAATAGAAAATGTACAAAAATAAAACATATTGATAAAAACTTTAACATATGCATATATAAAATAACAAGGGTTTAAAAATATAATTCAATAAACAAGGATTTAAACATAAAAATACACATTTTAACAAGTGTAAATGTTTTAAAATATATTGAAACATTTGTAATCAAATAAGCTTGCATATAGACAAGTGGCAAGATAACATATTTTCTTTTAATTTAAGATTTTAGAAAAATATGTTGGTAAAGAAAACTGGACATTCTCTTCAAAACATTAAAACTGAAAACAAAACTATAAACCAAAAGAAAAAAAATCTGGAAAAAGAAATCAAATCAAAAATCTGAAGCAAAAGCTTCAATCTGGAAACAAATATAACTCAAACAAGCAAAGAATAAAATCAAAATCAAAAACTTATCTGTGAAACAAACCAAAAAACAAAACGGAGAAGAAGATCAAAAGGAAATTAGAAAAAAAATCATGTCTGGAAACAAGAAATCAATGCAAAATGATAAGACAATTTCAAGCCTGGAAACAAAAAACCCGAGATCAAAAGGATTTCAACCTAGAAAGTAAAATTGTAAAATCAGAGGAAAGAATGAAGAAATCAAAACAGCTTCAACAAGTAGCAGATTCATCTCAACTTCAAAAATTCAACATAAAAAAATACTTTCAATTTAAAAGAAAACACCTCTGCTTTTACACTAGGTGAGCTAATTTGCCCATTTTAAGTTGAATCTGTTTTTATTTTTTGATGTTGTGATGAGTACTTGAAATGGTTGTGAAAAATGCTTTGAACTATGCAGATCTATGTGAATGCATGTCTGTATGTATGTACATATATTCACATATATATGCTCTCTATTAAAATTATAGATTTAAGCCATTACAAAAATCCACTACCCCTTATACAATCAATAATAGGTTAAAGTTTTTGAAGATGAAATCTATATAAGGATATAGCATTTTTGATAAAAATAATTTTAGCTGAAAATATTTAGTATTTAACTCAAAAATGTAAAATTTACAGAGATGATTAAAATAAGTCCAAAATTGTATATCTGAATTTGAAAGTTTGAATCATATGGATGAATTCATAGAAAGAAATGATGAATTTTAGAAACAAAGTGATGTTTTTTTAGTTTGGTATCGGTTGTGATATTGCGAGATAAAGTGTGAAGGGAGATTCGTCAAATTCTGACGATTGGTGGCGAAATGTTCAACGAGTTTGAGGCAGGAGGGGGTCAATGGAATGTAGATCCCTGGAAAAATACTTAAGGAAATTCTAGAATGTTGTGTTGGCCAGGCAATGAAGAAATAGGGTTTAAGAGCCCTAAATTGGTCGGTATATTCATCGACATCGTCTAATGATGAGAGTTGATCGAAGTCGTCCGGTACGGTGGGAATAGAAGCTAGGAAGTTTGGTGAGGCTCCAGTCGTACTCGAGTGATCTACGGTGCTCAAAGAGCGGTGGTACGAGGCGATTTTGGGTGTCTGGGTTGATTCCAGGTCAGTGATGATAACTCGATTTCTAAATGATCAGATTTTTGGGTTTTTGGGGGGTTAATTGAGATGAGGTGATCAAATATGACTTGTGGATGATCTCATCGATGATCAGAAGGGCGGCGATTGGTGGTGCATGCATATGCGTGCATTTGTGTGTATCTGAAATTTGAGAAGGGAGAAAAAGAAGGCGACTCGGGAATGGTATCGAGCAGAATTGATTTTGGCTCGTGTATTTTCAGGGGCATTGTTGTGGGTTAAACTGTTGAAAATTTAACAAAGTAAAAGGAAAAAAATAAAAGAAGGGAAACTCGGAGCTGTGTTTGGGTAAATCAAGGGATTAACTCGGGTATTTTTAATTTTGGCTCGGGTCTTTAAAAACAGGCTTTAAACTTTAAAACCAATCAAGTTTATTGAATAAAAGTTGTTAAAACTACTTCTTTTGTACATAATGGATGTTTATATAATTTTTTAAAATTTGTTAAAGGTTTTCAGATAAAAATTATTTCAAACTATGTTAGTTAAAGTGGTTAATCTATATCACTTTTATTTTAAAAAGTTTGTTGTGAATAAACTCAATGTTATAGTTAATTAAAGATGAAATGCTTTTGTTATATAAAACATTAAGATAATTACCCAATGTAATTAAAAGGTTTAATTATGTAAAGATAAATTAATCAAGGTGATTAATCTAATTATATGATTAATTAAAGGTTTATTTAATTAATAATAAAGATTCATTGATTAATAAATAAGGAATAAATTAAGGTTAATTAACTTCATGATTACGGTTAATTAATTAATAATTAAGGATTAATTAAATATTGGTTAAAAGTTAATTAATTTATAACTAAGGATTAATTATCTAATAATTAAGGGATAATTAATTAAGGTTAATTAATGAAAGTAATTAAGGGTAATTAATTACTTAAGGATAATCAGTTATTGTAATTAATTATGGATAATTAATTTAATGATACTTGATTAAGGATTAATTAATGTAATTAAGGGTATATAATTAGGGGTTAATTATTAAATGATTGAAGGTTAATTGATTTGTTAATTAAGGTTAATTGATTTATTAATTAAGGTTGATTAATTTATAATTAAAGGATTAATTAATTTGTTATAAAAGGATAATTAATTTATTATTAAAAGTTAATTAAAGAATGATTAAAAGGATAATTAGTTAAATGGTTTGTAATTAATTAATGTTAATTAACCAGCGTTTAGTAATTTATTAATTCGGTTTAAGTTAAGTTATAATCAAGATTGAGTAATTAATTCATAGGCAATTGATTGAAAATTTAATTGAGTTAACTAAGGATTAAACAATTAATTAGTCCTACCTATAAATGATTATTGAGTGCTTGGATTGCTTATGAATGTTTGCATGGTATGAGATGCCTTGAATTGTTTGTCCTGGTTGATTTGTGATATTTTGTCTGTGAATTGAGCTGTGTATAATTTATTTATTTATCTGTGATACACTTGTATATTATCTGTGAATCTGTGAATAAAGATAAGCGTTATAGGAATATACCGCTTATCGATATTGATATGTTTGAATCTGTGATGATTGATGTTATGCATTATTGTGTAAAACCTCTGGACTACACCTTACACACACAAAAATGGATTGCACGAGGAAATTGGTTAAGTCACAAATTTTTGAAATGATTTTACAGTTGAATTTTGAATTCAAATGGTTTTGGAAATTGAATTGGGCAAAATATAAAAATCTCTTGAAAGAGAGTTTTCAAAGATAAAAGTTATTTTGAACAACTGGATAGAGTTTTTGAAATTTAAATAGTTTGATTTAAATTTGAATTCAAGATTTGAAATTGAATTCTGTGTTCGAAAATTATGATTTGAGAAGGTTATACAAGTTATAAATGTGTTTATATGGGTTTCAAAATCATTTTAAAAGTATTTTTTTGGGAATTTGAATTTAATCCAATATTTATACATGACGGGCTTTAACTTGTGCAAAAGTAATCGGATTTCCGAAACGAAAACTGTTTGTTTTCAAATAATAATAGCTTTCATATAAAGGAAGGTTTTCCAAGTTGTATTGAAAAGATTTCAAGTTTTGAAATGAAATTGGTTTGAAAGCTGTAAATGAATCTTTGTGAAAGATTGTTGGACTTTGTTTCGAAATTGAAGAGGATCTAAAAGGTGTATCTTTTATATAAAAGATTTAAAAAGGAGATTGTTTGTAGCATCCCGCCTTTTCGCATACTTTAAACCGACACACATGCCGATTCAAACCATACGGAAGGGCGGATTTGTTATGGGGTAAATAAGAAAAACAGAGAAGAAATAAAACAAAATAGAATCTCACAGCGGAAGGATAAAATATAATAACAAATATACAGTTCATAAACAGTTTACAAAAGCTTGATTCTTCTTTTACAATAAATATCAGAGTTACACATACCAATACAAGCAATGCAGCGGAATAGAAAGAGTGTGGTGTAATACTATATATAAAATAATACTGATTCTTCGTCTTCGTCCTCCAAAGCTAAAATCTGCTATCCTGAAACGCTCGGACTGACCCGAGCGAATTTGAAAAGACAAAAACACCCGAGTCAGACTAGAATATCTTATGTGAGTTAAATAAACAGAAATAAATATGAGTACAGTAACTCAAGAGATGTTCGGGATTTACATCTCCTAAGGATCCGTTAAACTATTTACTATGTAGTATATTGCGCTATTATAATAGTGCCTATTTATAAAATAAACTTACTTTTTAATAGCGTTAAGGAGTGACCCAATATTCCCCTTAACACAAATAATGCCAATAGTCTATACAGTACCGTAATACCTCCTGATCGGGAGGCTACCAGAGGATACTCCATAGGTACGACACAAATAGAAACTCGTAGTAAAGGCTCGGTATGGTAGGTGACACGGCACAACTAGGCAATGCCAGGGTAGATATACCAATTGCTATCCAGGCTGGTGGAAACGCGTAGCCGCAGTTACCGCCCACCTCAGACTAACTCCCCAAAATCAAAATATAGAAGTGGCCACTGAATCAATCCAAGTCAAAGTATAATATCGAAGAGGAGCGTCCGATCAGAGGAATGACCTCATTGGCCTGAGAATCGCTCCTGTTTTAGCCACCTTATGCCAACTCACGGGAGTTGGGTCCACGTATTTACCTTACAGGAACGTCGCCACCACCTACTTCATTCTGGAATCTCCACCGCGTACACGGTTAGTCAAAGTGGTTTTCGGTATCGACAGAGAGTATGTCCATATCCGATCCCGGTCTCTTTGCCAACCCATCGTTATTATAACACCGCGGTTATTTAAAAAAATGTTTATACTTTAAAACCAGAACATAATCCCTTTCAAAACCATAATATTACGATATCAATTTTTCTTTAAAAACACAAATAATTTATCTTCATATTATTTTATAAAAGCCCAAATCAATGATATCGTTTCCCAAATAAAATTTTCCTTTCCAAAGATTATGTCACTTTTTATTATTTAATATCACATGTAACCAATATTTTGTTTGTAACTTTCAACATAATTCTTCGAAAATCCATAGTATTTTAAAACCATTATTTTCAAAACTAAATGGTTTGGATATTCAACGGTATGCGAATTAAAAAGTTTAATTTTACTGTTGCTTTATAAAGAAATAAATTACATGGCTTTCCAAATATTTCTTCTTTTAAAGTTAAACCAAAATCCAAAATATTACTTCAAGTCCCAAAACCATTTCAATTTTATATATATTTATATCCATTTTTGAGCATTAATATTTCAACTAAAGTTGGATTTTTATCCTTTCAAAATCAATATTCTATTAATTAATCTTGACCATTCACATAAAATCCATAATTAATAAGACTTCAATTTCTAGTAAAATATATATATATATATTTCCAAATTCAATTTTTACTAGAATATTCATTTCAAAATATTTTGGGAAAAATCCAATTATAAATATCATATCTTTAAAATTTCCAACTTAATATTTAAATATAGGATATAAATCATCAAACTCCATTTTCTTAATTTTCTTCCATTTTTAATAAAGAAATTTATTCACCTTTTAATTTCAAAATTTCAACTTCATATGCATATAAATATGGAAGAAAATATTTATTCAGTATAAAAATTTAAGATTTTTATAAACCGTATTCCATCCAAACCATAGAAATCACATTAAAAATAGTTATATATAGACCACGGTGCCTGTATATAGTTTTCTATCCTATGGTCAAGTGATACGGATATTTATCATTTCAATCCGCAATTTAAAAAAAATAAAACTGCGGTTGTATATCATTTCAAACCGCAATCCCGAATGAAATGTAAATGCATACTAACTTGCAGTTTAATGATATCCAAATAAAACATTCATTCAACAACACACCCATCATCCAATCACAACATCGATCAATATCAATCAATAACAATTATATATATGATCATATATAACAGGTGATAACTGTCAGTTTATTCAAATTAAATTTTATCAACTATTAATCTAACAATTTATATTCAGTGATAATTGACATAACTGTTAACTAGCAGTTCATATGCAAACAATAATTTCTAACAGCCAATTTACACGCAATAAATCAATTAAATTAACAGTTACATTCAAAAAAATGCAATTCAATAGATATGAATGAAATAATATGCCAAAAGCTCATAAATAAATTTCTATTCATTTCTAAAATTTATTTAACAAACATAAAAGCTTCTAGTAGTTGTGAGTGGGTTAAAACACTCACCTTTTGAATTTAAATCGAATTCAAACCCGATTTAAACCCAAAAATTCGCCCGTCTCAGAATTCGTCCAAACCAGCGTCATCGAGTCCGGAATTAAATTACGATCCTAACAAAAAAAATCGCGCGTAAATCGGATATCGTATGCAAAAGTTATAGCGAAAATTGCGAGTTGAAAAATCAAAATTAAATTAAACAAAATGGTACACAATTCACTCACATTCAATATGTACACGTCATCCTACTGTGCACGCACCTCCTTCCAGAACGCACGCAAGCAGCCGCCTCTAAATTTTCGAAACCCAAATCAAAAATTCCCGCCAATCCAACCGTTGAAACTCGAAACAAACTACATAGATGCGATCCCCTCGGTTCCCTCTCCAAAACCCAGAAATGTTTTTCCGATCCGACAACTTTTGTTACGGCGATGATGAACGGTTTTGGGGCTGTTTGAATTTATTCTGGATGAACGACAGCTCCAATTGAAAAACGAATTACACCATGAGATTACGCGTATCGAATACTTCAACATATAATTTTTTCAGAATTTTCTGAAATTTTTGAGTTTTGACTTTTGATTTTGAACTGTGGATGGATCTGGAATTGGATCTGAGATGTATACATTTGGGGAAGAGAAAAGAGTGAAAAATTAAAGTACAACAAATGAAAAAGAAAGGAGCTAGGGTTTATAGCTGTATATTTATAGATAGGCTAGAGGTAGGGTAGCTAGACTGGATACGCGAACGTGCGTGACAAACCATGGTCCAAAAAGCCTGCTATGCCTCCAGAGCCAAATTTGTTAAAACTATATATCCAAATAGGTGTTTTAAAATATTCTGAACGCGATGGAAAAAGTTTCGCGACCAAATTCGATCGTATGAAGAAGTTATGTAAAAAAAAAACAAAAAAAAAACAAAAATTTCAAATTGATTTCAAAATGCGTAAATTTCAAGGCGTTTCGAGTCCGTACGATCAAACGACAAGTCCGATCGCTACGAAAATTGAAACATTATTATAATTCAACGTTACGGATCCGATGAAACTGGTTTCATCGAAATCCGAGTCCGTGACAAACATGGCTATTTTTAATATTTATTAAATAAATTAAATAAATCATAAAAACAAATTTTATTTTTCAACTTCTATTATTAGCCAAATTTCATTACTAAGATAATTCAATCAGTTCCAATTGATTTAACACGCTTGGATTTGAATTAAAATGTATAAGTATATTAATTTGCAGCGTTAATATCCGCACTTTCTTATTATTAGGAAATTAAAATTTTATTCTAAAACCCAATTATTAAAACTTATACCCTTATACTCTCAACAAAATCTAACTAAATAAATAATTGGATTTCCATTTCAACTCATTATCTTGATTGCAATTAGCCTTTTTACCATAATTAAATTCCAAATTATTAATAACCCTTATTTTTCTTAACTATTTATTAATTCCAATCCAATTGAATTCAACACTATAAATTTGATTAATTTATTATATTCACTTCCTTTCTATTATTCAAAGTTATTGTTGTAAATACGACGAATACTAACATTAGTTTAAGATTTCACTCAATGTTTACAAATTCCATTTCCATTTAATAACGTAATATTTTACGTTCAATTCTATTTCATTTGTCGTAAATACCACTTGTTGAATTAAATACTCAAATCATAAATAAATCTTGCTTCTAAAGTTATACCAACAATGGTCCAGTTAAATTTGAATTAGCTTTACCTTTATTTTATGAAATTAACTATTGCAATAAATCCAAATTTATAAAGAAGGTTAGATTCCTATACTACTTCTTTGGTCTCAATTAACCTTTTATGGCGAGTATGAATTTCCATGTATAATTGAAACTTTTATATCCCTTAAATTTTTTTTTTTTTACTATCATTCAATATCTACACATTCTAGCTAATTTCAACTAACATATAAATTAGCTATTCCAACTTCCATTAATTTCGATTATCATACTATAGAAATTAAATTCCCTTAACCACATAAATAAAAGTTGATCCCCATCTATTTACATTATATCACGTTTGCATAAATTTATTCAATGGTCACTTTTAATTAATAACTATCAAATTTCCAATCCAAATGTAAATCTTCCATCTTTGAATTCTTATATTAAATGGAATTTAATATTTACTGATTTAACATTTATATGTTTCTAAAAATTAGCTCCAACCAAATGTGACAATTTACATTTCATTTCTATGCAATATATACTCATCTTATTCCATTTATTTGGTTACTGCATTGAAGTCTATTTATTAACCAATACTAACGTTATTATCATAAAAAAAATTGCTTCCCAATTTTATTCAATACTTAGAACAAAAATTTTCACATTAAATCAAATCCTTCTATTCAAACCAAGTATCATGCTATGATAATATTTTACGTTGGTTACACTGAAAAAATCAACTTTTTATCGTTATCAATTAACATATATTAATTGCACAAATTAAAGGAATTAATTGCCATTTATCCAATTAAATTTCATACATCAATCTATTTCATCTAAATCCTTACCTATGAATATTGCAACCTTTAATTCCATTAAATACCAATTAACCCAAATTATTTCATTTATTCTAAGTCATATCACTAAAATAATTCATCATAATAAACTTAAAATCTATACGTTTATTAATTTATTTCTATTTGTCTTATGTTAAATTCTAAATTTAGTAAGACAACCTAAAGTACTCCATTCAATCGACAGTCCCTTTCAATTGTTAATACGTACTTAAATTTCTACAGTTGCCTTCCATCTTCACTTCCGTTACTATGATAAAAATTAGTAACGTTTATGCCATCAATCCATCATAATTACTTACCCTTAATTGAGTTTGATTTCCAAACAAATTTGCCGACCCTTAATTAGACAATTTATAAAAGTTTGTCATCATACCTATAGTTCTATGCTTATGCTATGTCTTAAATTTCAATAAATTTATAAATTTTGAGATGTTCATTAGGGTTTACAAATTTATTGACTTGCAATAACAGGGTTTCTTAATCTATTCAATTTATCGTTCACAATCTTTTATTGCATTAAATTGGTTTAATATTCCCATAATAAATATTATGTCCAGGTAAGAATTTTTCTTTCTTTCTCTACTTAATTCATTTGAATTTTATTCAAATGTCTTTAAATAGGTTTCTAAGTCACTTCTATATAATTTATTCTAGCCTTCATTTTAATATTTATCTACCACCTTTATTCTTTCAACTAAAATAAATTACAAAAATCCTATTAAACAAACAATTTTAAATGGTCGAACTTAACGGGTCGTTACACTCTCCCCCACTCAAAACTTTTCGTCCCCGAAAAGGAAAAGGAAGGGAGAAGGAAGAATAAAACAGTATATCTAGTTTCAAATATTAACTTATAACAATAATTTACTAAATTAATTTCCTTTAATGAATTACACTTGTTTTATAATCATTATGTCTTTTAATACTTGAATTATTAAAGTTGGCAAAATATCTTTAACAAAATTCTAAGTCCAAAATTTACGAAAAATTTTGGCAGAGTCTCCTTTGTACGGAGGGACTGTGGAGAAAATATAATATCCAAATATACAAATATATTACATATATATCCAAAATAAAATATCCCACACGGGAAAATATATAAATAGCGCTTTAATCGTAATCCGAAAACGTACCTATCTGTCGGGCAATACGCTTATTATTTTGGAACCAAAAGCAGTAGCATTTTAAAACATACTTAAGTTTATAACCCTACACATCAATCTTTATTTATTAAAGAATTTCATTTTATTTACTTAAGTTAAAATCACCTATTAAAAATACTCACCTTTAATTTGGGTAAAATTTCAATTATCACTTAAGTTTATACCAATAAATTCTTATTATAACAGTAATTTATTGAATACTTCATTTTTCCTAAATTCCTACTTGTAAAATATTCAATTCCAGTTTCTCATTTAACACTTCAACTTTTATATTTGGGTAAGTTATTTATGTTAAGGAAATTGCAATTGAACTTATACAAGTTTAATCTCCATTCTTTTAATTAAATTTAATGTTTATTCATATTACCCTTTGTCTCATATGTATGCAAATTCCTCTTTATAGCTTTGCAGTTATTCTCTTATTTCAATTAGAGGTTTCAATTCATTTATTACTTAACTTTTATTTCACTAACAAATTTTAAACAATTAATTAACGGAAAAATTTAGAATTAAATACCGGGTTAAATTTCAATTTATTTCAAAATAATAGATAATTAATTTCTTGCAACTTTTATATCTCTAATTATATTTAGAACAATAAAAGAAAATTTTTAGAAAATTTCAAAATAAATCTGCAGTAGAATTTACTACAGTGGCCTTTTCCCTTTGAAACTCGAAAATGAAAGTCGATGATGCGGCCGTCATCACCGAATTTATTTTCCAGCGACAGAGAGGGAAGTACAGAATTTAATTGTTTTCCAAAATCTTCTTTAAAACAATTCTTCCAATTTATACGAAATATTTATATAAGAAAATACTTATAAACCGAACCATTATTTTTCATAAATTCTTTGAAAACATATTTGGAAAAATCCCGGACTTAAGTTCTAAAATCTCCAATTTGATTTATCATAATTTCAACTTAGCTTCAGTTATTATAGATATTTTTATTTTCTAACACCCAATCTATAGCAACCAAATATATATATATATATATATATATATATATATATATATATATATCTTTATAAAACTATTTTTTATATATAGAAAATATAATAGGCAAAATTATTTCATTCACCTATATTAAAAACAAATATTATGTCGGTCTGTCCTATTAAGTGTTTAGAAATCCCTATTGATGACATAGCGTCCCATGCATCAACCAGAATTTATAAATACAAAGCGGAACAGATTAACACAATATCAAAATCTTTTATTAATACTAACAAATACGCTCTCTCATATATATACACTCAGCGACTCCCATAGGATATTACTACCCTATTAACAAAGAGTCAAACCCCACAAAGCCAAGGTTTATCGCTAAACCAAAGCTCTGATACCAACTGTAGCATCCCGCCTTTTCGCATACTTTAAACCGACACACATGCCGATTCAAACCATACGGAAGGGCGGATTTGTTATGGGGTAAATAAGAAAAACAGAGAAGAATAAAACAAAATAGAATCTCACAGCGGAAGGATAAAATATAATAACAAATAGTTCATAAACAGTTTACAAAAGCTTGATTCTTCTTTTACAATAAATATCAGAGTTACACATACCAATACAAGCAATGCAGCGGAATAGAAAGAGTGTGGTGTAATACTATATATAAAATAATACTGATTCTTCGTCTTCGTCCTCCAAAGCTAAAATCTGCTATCCTGAAACGCTCGGACTGACCCGAGCGAATTTGAAAAGACAAAAACACCCGAGTCAGACTAGAATATCTTATGTGAGTTAAATAAACAGAAATAAATATGAGTACAGTAACTCAAGAGATGTTCGGGATTTACATCTCCTAAGGATCCGTTAAACTATTTACTATGTAGTATATTGCGCTATTATAATAGTGTCTATTTATAAAATAAACTTACTTTTTAATAGCGTTAAGGAGTGACCCAATATTCCCCTTAACACAAATAATGCCAATAGTCTATACAGTACCGTAATACCTCCTGATCGGGAGGCTACCAGAGGATACTCCATAGGTACGACACAAATAGAAACTCGTAGTAAAGGCTCGGTATGGTAGGTGACACGGCACAACTAGGCAATGCCAGGGTAGATATACCAATTGCTATCCAGGCTGGTGGAAACGCGTAGCCGCAGTTACCGCCCACCTCAGACTAACTCCCCAAAATCAAAATATAGAAGTGGCCACTGAATCAATCCAAGTCAAAGTATAATATCGAAGAGGAGCGTCCGATCAGAGGAATGACCTCATTGGCCTGAGAATCGCTCCTGTTTTAGCCACCTTATGCCAACTCACGGGAGTTGGGTCCACGTATTTACCTTACAGGAACGTCGCCACCACCTACTTCATTCTGGAATCTCCACCGCGTACACGGTTAGTCAAAGTGGTTTTCGGTATCGACAGAGAGTATGTCCATATCCGATCCCGGTCTCTTTGCCAACCCATCGTTATTATAACACCGCGGTTATTTAAAAAAATGTTTATACTTTAAAACCAGAACATAATCCCTTTCAAAACCATAATATTACGATATCAATTTTTCTTTAAAAACACAAATAATTTATCTTCATATTATTTTATAAAAGCCCAAATCAATGATATCGTTTCCCAAATAAAATTTTCCTTTCCAAAGATTATGTCACTTTTTATTATTTAATATCCCATGTAACCAATATTTTGTTTGTAACTTTCAACATAATTCTTCGAAAATCCATAGTATTTTAAAACCATTATTTTCAAAACTAAATGGTTTGGATATTCAACGGTATGCGAATTAAAAAGTTTAATTTTACTGTTGCTTTATAAAGAAATAAATTACATGGCTTTCCAAATATTTCTTCTTTTAAAGTTAAACCAAAATCCAAAATATTACTTCAAGTCCCAAAACCATTTCAATTTTATATATATTTATATCCATTTTTGAGCATTAATATTTCAACTAAAGTTGGATTTTTATCCTTTCAAAATCAATATTCTATTAATTAATCTTGACCATTCACATAAAATCCATAATTAATAAGACTTCAATTTCTAGTAAAATATATATATATATATTTCCAAATTCAATTTTTACTAGAATATTCATTTCAAAATATTTTGGGAAAAATCCAATTATAAATATCATATCTTTAAAATTTCCAACTTAATATTTAAATATAGGATATAAATCATCAAACTCCATTTTCTTAATTTTCTTCCATTTTTAATAAAGAAATTTATTCACCTTTTAATTTCAAAATTTCAACTTCATATGCATATAAATATGGAAGAAAACATTTATTCAGTATAAAAATTTAAGATTTTTATAAACCGTATTCCATCCAAACCATAGAAATCACATTAAAAATAGTTATATATAGACCACGGTGCCTGTATATAGTTTTCTATCCTATGGTCAAGTGATACGGATATTTATCATTTCAATCCGCAATTTAAAAAAATAAAACTGTGGTTGTATAGAATTTCAAACCGCAATCCCGAATGAAATGTAAATGCATACTAACTTGCAGTTTAATGATATCCAAATAAAACATTCATTCAACAACACACCCATCATCCAATCACAACATCGATCAATATCAATCAATAACAATTATATATATGATCATATATAACAGGTGATAACTGGCAGTTTATTCAAATTAAATTTTATCAACTATTAATCTAACAATTTATATTCAGTGATAATTGACATAACTGTTAACTAGCAGTTCATATGCAAACAATAATTTCTAACAGCCAATTTACACGCAATAAATCAATTAAATTAACAGTTACATTCAAAAAAAATGCAATTCAACAGATATGAATGAAATAACATGCCAAAAGCTCATAAATAAATTTCTATTCATTTCTAAAATTTATTTAACAAACATAAAAGCTTCTAGTAGTTGTGAGTGGGTTAAAACACTCACCTTTTGAATTTAAATCGAATTCAAACCCGATTTAAACCCAAAAATTCGCCCGTCTCAGAATTCGTCCAAACCAGCGTCATCGAGTCCGGAATTAAATTACGATCCTAACAAAAAAAATCGCGCGTAAATCGGATATCGTATGCAAAAGTTATAGCGAAAATTGCGAGTTGAAAAATCAAAATTAAATTAAACAAAATGGTACACAATTCACTCACATTCAATATGTACACGTCATCCTACTGTGCACGCACCTCCTTCCAGAACGCACGCAAGCAGCCGCCTCTAAATTTTCGAAACCCAAATCAAAAATTCCCGCCAATCCAACCGTTGAAACTCGAAACAAACTACATAGATGCGATCCCCTCGGTTCCCTCTCCAAAACCCAGAAATGTTTTTCCGATCCGACAACTTTTGTTACGGCGGTGATGAACGGTTTTGGGGCTGTTTGAATTTATTCTGGATGAACGACAGCTCCAATTGAAAAACGAATTACACCATGAGATTACGCGTATCGAATACTTCAACATATAATTTTTTCAGAATTTTCTGAAATTTTTGAGTTTTGACTTTTGATTTTGAACTGTGGATGGATCTGGAATTGGATCTGAGATGTATACATTTGGGGAAGAGAAAAGAGTGAAGAAATTAAAGTACAGCAAATGAAAAAGAAAGGAGCTAGGGTTTATAGCTGTATATTTATAGATAGGCTAGAGGTAGGGTAGCTAGACTGGATACGCGAACGTGCGTGACAAACCATGGTCCAAAAAGCCTGCTATGCCTCCGGAGCCAAATTTGTTAAAACTATATATCCAAATAGGTGTTTTAAAATATTCTGAACGCGATGGAAAAAGTTTCGCGACCAAATTCGATCGTATGAAGAAGTTATGTAAAAAAAAAAAAAAAAACAAAACAAAAATTTCAAATTGATTTCAAAATGCGTAAATTTCAAGGCGTTTCGAGTCCGTACGATCAAACGACAAGTCCGATCGCTACGAAAATTGAAACATTATTATAATTCAACGTTACGGATCCGATGAAACTGGTTTCGTCGAAATCCGAGTCCGTGACAAACATGGCTATTTTTAATATTTATTAAATAAATTAAATAAATCATAAAAACAAATTTTATTTTTCAACTTCTATTATTAGCCAAATTTCATTACTAAGATAATTCAATCAGTTCCAATTGATTTAACACGCTTGGATTTGAATTAAAATGTATAAGTATATTAATTTGCAGCGTTAATATCCGCACTTTCTTATTATTAGGAAATTAAAATTTTATTCTAAAACTCAATTATTAAAACTTATACCCTTATACTCTCAACAAAATCTAACTAAATAAATAATTGGATTTCCATTTCAACTCATTATCTTGATTGCAATTAGCCTTTTTACCATAATTAAATTCCAAATTATTAATAACCCTTATTTTTCTTAACTATTTATTAATTCCAATCCAATTGAATTCAACACTATAAATTTGATTAATTTATTATATTCACTTCCTTTCTATTATTCAAAGTTATTGTTGTAAATACGACGAATACTAACATTAGTTTAAGATTTCACTCAATGTTTACAAATTCCATTTCCATTTAATAACGTAATATTTTACGTTCAATTCTATTTCATTTGTCGTAAATACCACTTGTTGAATTAAATACTCAAATCATAAATAAATCTTGCTTCTAAAGTTATACCAACAATGGTCCAGTTAAATTTGAATTAGCTTTACCTTTATTTTATGAAATTAACTATTGCAATAAATCCAAATTTATAAAGAAGGTTAGATTCCTATACTACTTCTTTGGTCTCAATTAACCTTTTATGGCGAGTATGAATTTCCATGTATAATTGAAACTTTTATATCCCTTAATTTTTTTTTTTTTACTATCATTCAATATCTACACATTCTAGCTAATTTCAACTAACATATAAATTAGCTATTCCAACTTCCATTAATTTCGATTATCATACTATAGAAATTAAATTCCCTTAACCACATAAATAAAAGTTGATCCCCATCTATTTACATTATATCACGTTTGCATAAATTTATTCAATGGTCACTTTTAATTAATAACTATCAAATTTCCAATCCAAATGTAAATCTTCCACCTTTGAATTCTTATATTAAATGGAATTTAATATTTACTGATTTAACATTTATATGTTTCTAAAAATTAGCTCCAACCAAATGTGACAATTTACATTTCATTTCTATGCAATATATACTCATCTTATTCCATTTATTTGGTTACTGCATTGAAATCTATTTATTAACCAATACTAACGTTATTATCATAAAAAAAATTGCTTCCCAATTTTATTCAATACTTAGAACAAAAATTTCACATTAAATCAAATCCTTCTATTCAAACCAAGTATCATGCTATGATAATATTTTACGTTGGTTACACTGAAAAAATCAACTTTTTATCGTTATCAATTAACATATATTAATTGCACAAATTAAAGGAATTAATTGCCATTTATCCAATTAAATTTCATACATCAATCTATTTCATCTAAATCCTTACCTATGAATATTGCAACCTTTAATTCCATTAAATACCAATTAACCCAAATTATTTCATTTATTCTAAGTCATATCACTAAAATAATTCATCATAATAAACTTAAAATCTATACGTTTATTGATTTATTTCTATTTGTCTTATGTTAAATTCTAAATTTAGTAAGACAACCTAAAGTACTCCATTCAATCGACAGTCCCTTTCAATTGTTAATACGTACTTAAATTTCTACAGTTGCCTTCCATCTTCACTTCCGTTACTATGATAAAAATTAGTAACGTTTATGCCATCAATCCATCATAATTACTTACCCTTAATTGAGTTTGATTTCCAAATAAATTTGCCGACCCTTAATTAGACAATTTATAAAAGTTTGTCATCATACCTATAGTTCTATGCTTATGCTATGTCTTAAATTTCAATAAATTTATAAATTTTGAGATGTTCATTAGGGTTTACAAATTTATTGACTTGCAATAACAGGGTTTCTTAATCTATTCAATTTATCGTTCACAATCTTTTATTGCATTAAATTGGTTTAATATTCCCATAATAAATATTATGTCCAGGTAAGAATTTTTCTTTCTTTCTCTACTTAATTCATTTGAATTTTATTCAAATGTCTTTAAATAGGTTTCTAAGTCACTTCTATATAATTTATTCTAGCCTTCATTTTAATATTTATCTACCACCTTTATTCTTTCAACTAAAATAAATTACAAAAATCCTATTAAACAAACAATTTTAAATGGTCGAACTTAACGGGTCGTTACATTGTTTTTGAAAGGCTATGAATGAATCTTTGTGAAAGATGGGTGAACTTTGTGAAGTGAATCTTTTTGTTTAAAAGATTTGAAAATGGTAATTTGTTTAAACCATTTGGAAAAAGAAAGTTTTGGGTAATAAGTTGTGACTTAACTAAGATTCCAAATCCATATGTTTTTAAATATTGCACTCACTAATCGGTTTAACTAGGAGAGGACATTTTGTCATATAACCCATTCCAAATAGTGATACGGAGAAATGGAAAGCTTATGAAAACAGTGGTGAAGACCAGGTGTCTTCGAGAACGATAGGATAACCAGTCGAATGACTCTGCACTGAGTTGCTCCGGTATAGAGATCTCCATATGTGATGGGGAGTCCGATCGGGATTGAGGATGCCCGAAAGTGCAAGGGCTTCTTTGTGAAGTGCCTTCGGCTCTGTTCGAACCAGGAACAGATTTGCATGGATGTGTGTCGGACATTACACTTTGAGATGTAAAACCAAGTTTTTGTCAAATACATTTCTGTTTGATGGCGAAGAATTTATTCTCTTAGCTTAACACCCTTCTCTAAGACGTGCGAGCTTAAAGGTTATGTAGTTAATGGTTACTAGTGATACATTCCCAATTTGGTAATGTGGCATACGAAGTGCTGCTGATCATTTTTTGATCAAAGCATGGCTTTGTGAAAAAGTGTAGATTTGTGGACGAGACTTCGTCGAGCCTTACAACCCGGTTATGGGCGAAACAGGAATCGTGGCAGCAAGGTTATTTGGGGGTAGTGCCCCCTGAGGGTATGTCATTTTCTTCTGGATAAAAGGTGGTATCATGGTATGTAGCCCAGATATTTACCTATATGGATGCTGCAAAATTATTGCTTTGTGGTTGTTGGTTGATAGGCGCCTCGGATAAAGGTTGGTAACGACCGGGGTATGGCATACTCGTGTCAGTAGTTACCTAGTTACAGAGATAACTCGGCCTTGTGTAGCAGAGATCCAGTTAGGTTCTTGAGGACGACCCTCCAGAGGTGTTCCATTTTGTATGGAGTTCCTTTGGCTGACCATTTGTTGGAAACCCAATCACTCAATACGCACCTTGTACGGTTTAAGTTCTATAACCTACCTTCTAATTTGTTGGAAACCCAATCATTCAATATGCTGGGTAAGATTAATATTACACGTGCAAAAAATTTCCACCATGCACTAATAATAATATCTGAAGAATTTTCGCGTATTAAGCATTTTTGACTGTCATAAGGAGAAATCTCCTCCAAGTTAGCGCTTGCATTGTGTGTGTGGTGGGAGGCCATATGGCAGTTCCATTTTCCAAAAGCATAGCGAATTTCTTCTACTTCTTTTGTTGTTTGTTTTAAAAGATAAACTGTTGTTGTTTGCTCACACCAGTCCCATGACTGACCCGGAGTTTATTATTTCCTTCCTAAACTCTGGGTGCATAATTTTCCACACGGGCAGCCTAGAGTTGGTTTTTTCAGATAATCAAATAGTAGGTGTAGATTCGATAGCATTTAATATCTGGATATTAGCAATGCATTTGGATCGAGTTGCTTTACTTCAGTGATGATGGCAGTTCGAGCTTTTGGTTCAAGTTATCTTTGTTGTTGGATTCTTTTGGAGATGCATTCTATTGGAGTTATCTTTCCACTGTAGAGGGTTGCAAAGTCTAGACCATCTAGTTGTGTATCTTTTGCTGTGATTTGTAGTATCATATCTCAAATATATGGTTGGGTGGTTGTATCATTTTTTTATATCATTGGATATTGTATTCATTGGAGTTAAATGATATTCATTTCTTCCGCTGTGTTGTTGTGCTTAATGTGTTATAAGCTCCGGCATGAGTCGGATTTCAACGGTTGAATCTGCGGCATTCAAGTACAAGTGAAGTACGGGTGTCGATTTTCGAACGTTGAAATTTGGGTCGTGACATTACTGACACAAATAAAAATAATTATTGCTCGAACGGATTTTGGAAAACGCCCATAAGTCATATGCTCGGCCTCTTCTTATTACTGGGCATCCACCGTATCCTACCTAGATATAAATCCTAATCACACATCATCGACCGAACCCACTCAGCTTGAAAGCTCATGCATCATGTTTCAATGGAAACATTTCCGTCGCTTCACCTCAGCTTTGCAACTAAGGTGACTCATACAAATTTTATCTCTACTGAAGAATTTACCTATTATGAAAGATGTCAAGTTTATCCTATTTACCAAGTAACTAGTATCAGATAAAATATATAGCTCAAGTATCGATGGCAAAGAAATGAGTTCCTAAAAATAGAGCATACCTCACTACCTAAGCTTCTTCCAATTTTCCTGAGCAGTAAACTCGCTAGGAACCAGTAATTCTTGAGAGGCATGGGTCATTATCACTTACGCACCCTTCAAAAATATTGGACAGACTTTCTTCAAGTGATCAAGCAAATTGTAAATGAAGCATTTACGCTTCTCTTTAGCTGGATGACATTTCAGAATGAAATGCCATCCCATATGTCGTAGGAGTGACATATTAGGTCAGCTTTTCTTTTTTGAACAAGCTTGAACTTCCTTGTAACACGGTCTTTACGCTTCGGTTACTTTTCCATTTTTGCTACTTCAAACGATCTCTCATGGGCATTCTCACAAAGGAGAACCATCCCAAGGCAATGAATTCCAAAGAAACGCTTAAAACCCAAGGAAAATCTCTTTGCGTACAATAATGGAGTATTAACCATCTCAAACCCTAAAAACAAAAGGTTAAACCGGTCAACACTCCTTCACTTATAAGCTATCCTACTCAAGATGGATGGAATAGCAAGCTACACACCCTTCTCAATCTTCAAAATGAACCGTGAACTTAAAGCGACATCTGAACAAATTCTTAATCACGGGTCTGTTTATCAGCCACCAAATCACTACATCCTACCCAGCCAAAGTCTCCCTTTCCTAATTATTTAGAAAAAAACTCACTTGCAAGAACATTCCCTAGACTAATATCGATGGAAGCCATCTCATTCATGTGTCCATGACTAGCCTCAACAACAGTCTCATGACCCAGATATTGGCTCCCCTCTAAGGCTAAGAAAATTTTGGCACTATTTTGAAGATTCTAAAGCTATTGGAGTGGAAACTATTGATGCCTAAAGGGCTATACCACTTCTGGCGCTAACCGCAATATGCTGAAAATGTTTACATGCGATGAAACATCTTTTGTGGTAGCTAAATAGTCTTTGAACAAATCAGGCATCTAAGACTATGTATCCATAGTTGCTCCTGTATTTCATCTACTTATAAAGATGGCCTAATGAAATTTCCTTAGCCACTAGCGGTATAAATAATTTATGTACAAAAGACAAATGGTATATACAATATTATATAGTAGAAAAATACAAGTATGCCTTCTTAACTTATCTGCTTTGACTAAATTGATTAACTCAAACTGGTCTGCTTGGTCTGAGTGTTGAACCTAAGCTATGATACTAGTAGTAACAACGCACCCTTCGTAATATCCAAAGTATGCATCTAAGATCATCGCATGGCTTTCGAATACCAAAAAGGACAAATTGTCAAAGTAAAAATAAAACCAAATACTAGACTAAGACAACAATAAGATCTCACAACGAAATGACAACATATAGTATACTGAATATACATGAACATAATAAGATGATAATATGTAAGAGACCGCACTAGCAGAAGTAATGATAGATATATATTAATATAGAAAACCAAAATATATCTACTCCTAATAGAATGGAGTTCTGAATAAATATATGATACAACAGTCTCATGTACAAATAACAGGTCTGTCATGTATGCATAAAATTACAAGTATTTATATGTATATCTAAACAACGATGCCATGCCTCCAAAATGCTCCACCTGCGCACTCTGCTGACGTATCTCCAAAAGAACCCAACTCCTGAACTACTCAATCGAATACCTTAGAGTGTCATCACATAAGCAAAAAAAACAAAGCATGGGTCTGACATAAAGTATAGTGTTAGGGTAATACTAAATCACAACCACCCCTCTCCATAAACGTGTCTTAAGGGTAATTCATACTGCCTATATAAACAAGTATAGTAAATCCATCTCAAAAGTAGGGAATCCTACCATAGTCTGCTCTTCTCCTATAACAACAAGTTAGCACAATATCTTCCATTGCACTATTAGCCCAAAACTACTAATAATGTATTACAAATATATCATGATCCAACCATGATCCCAAAATAATGTTCACCACTGGTAAGATCAATAAGATACACCCCAATGCATATGGTCACTATTGCTAAGACTAAATATGTATGCTACAACGCGTATGGCACTACTGCTAAGACTAAATAGGTATGCTACAATGCATATGGTCACTACTGCTAAGACCGAATAGGTACGCCATAATGCATATGGTCACTACTGCTAAGGCCGAACAGGTACGCCAAAATACGTATGTAACTACTGCTAAGACTGAATAGGTATGTCATAACGCATATGGTCACTACTGCTAAGACCTAATAGGTATGCCACAATGCATATGGTCGCTGCTCTAGGTACACAATCTCAAAACACCAATCAGTCGTAAGATTATGAAAGCAGGACCTAAAAAATGTCCAAGCGGGCACAACAAGATAAAGCTATCCACGATCTCAGAAGACAGTGTCGAGCGTGTCAAAGCCGTTAACAACACTTTAAGTACACCATAATAAGGTCAATACATGGGTAGGGTACATAAGTCCATATCCTAGGTAGATCACATAAGTCGATACCCTTGGTGTGTCACAACAAGTCAACACCAAACAAATCATATATTACTCTAAGGTTGAAATTTTGGAGTACGGACTCACTCTGTATATAACGTATGGAATCGTCATGCACAACTCTAGTTGTTGCGATCTAAAATCCATCGGACAACTCTAACAAAACCCAACACTAACCCAAATCGCATTCCAAATTGAACACAAGACCTTAATGTCATAATACTCCTCGGATATACCCTCCCGGTCTACCTAAAATCTAGGGCTTTGGAATACGTGGTGGCCTCAAAATCAAAGTACTCCAAAATCTACCAAAGTTACACATTTTAGCCCTCAGAAATGGTGAACAATGGTCCAAACCTCACCCCAATCACACGTCGTATGCGAAAGTTATCTCGTTTTCAAGTTTGCACAACACATAGTTGGTCAATCGACTACGGTTCCATCCAGTCGACTGAACCACCACAGAATGGCCTGTTACCTCTCAGCCAGTCGACTGAATGGACTTATTCAGTCGATTGAATTGACAAGTTCCAGGAAGTGAGCCTGGGCAGGGGCAAATCCCACCAAATGATCATCAATTCGCACACTGTTGCTTTGCCTGATGAGTCGTCTTGCTACTAGAGCTTGCCTCACTTTCATCAGACATTTACCATGGTTCATTTGTTAACATTTTGGAAGTGAATTTCATAAGTAATCAAAAATCAATTTTGGTATCGAAATCCACTCAAGAGTAGAGTTCTACAGGCGGTTATAGCGACCTGGCTTCCTTTAACACTCCAAAGTGACATACCCGACCTCCTCGCCTTGTTTGTAGCCTATACGTGTGTCGATACACTTATTCTTGCATGTTGATGCAATGCACAACAAAACACAAATCTCATTTCGGACTTCACTAGGACGATTTCTCGGCCTGGTATACTCTCATGTAACTTAGCACTTGCGATAGTCACTATGGCTACGTGCAAAGCCCTAAGCACTTGTAATTAATTATATTTCTACATACTAAAACGATCACAAAACAATTCTAACTACAATGCTATCTTTGTTTTTAATTTTCGCTTAGCTTCAAATGAACATATACATATGTCCGCTCATACACGTATACACACACGTGCATTTAAGTGAGCAATTCAACCCTTACTAGATCAAATATTACTTTTACTCACTAATCTTTTCAATAAGAGTAAATTACCTCTTTGTACTATTTTATTAAATCTAAACCATTTTATAAAATACAATACTAGCTTGTAAATTGATTTATCTCTATAAAACATTTAATTCGCTTCATTGAGTATCAAGTGTTAGTTTGCTAACCCCTAAAGTGCTTAGGAAATTGAGTTTAATCAAGAAGAAGCCTTGTAGAGGCTTGTCAAAGCTACTAATACATTAAGAATTTCCACGACAATGCTTGGCGTTGTCGTTATAATACTAACCGTTAGAATAATTCGAAGTCACATATGCTAGGCAAGTACAAGTTCGAAGTTCCCTGATTGAAGTCAACCATCCTATGCCAGCCACAAAATCACAGAGGTTCAAATAAGGAAAAAGGCAAAGTCACAAGCAATCTCAATTCACAAGTTTGAATAGATCATACATATGTTATGTCACGCCCTTGTTTAATATTCAAAATTATATGTGTACAATGTTCCAAAATTACATATGCTCTAAAATATGACCAATTGATTTAGGATTTACAATTTAAGACATTAAGAGAAGAGAAAAATCCATCACCCAATTGGTATTCCTAGGGTCATATTTATAGAGGTTGGTGGCCCTTACTTCGCATCTTTGGTCTTCGACGGGCTTTGACTTCATGATGCTTAATGTTGACCTCTTTGCAAGTAAGCCTTTAGCGGGGTTGACATCGACGAGGCTTGATTTTGACTATGCTAATTGACAGCACGTAAATGTGCATATTTTTACATCTACATTTAATCTAATGATCATATGGGGTATTTTACCATGTTTAAACCAAAATTTCAATTATTTTCAAATCATCATTTATTCATCTTCATATGGGAGCAAAACGGTCATTTTTGTGTATGATTTAATTTCAGAAAATATACTTGGATATTTTATTGTTATTTTGTAGGCATTTGGATTCAAATGGAAGAGGACTTCATTGAAATATGCATGCACAAGAGTTATAAGGCAAATGAAGATGAATATATATCAATTCATGAAATCATGGAGGACCCCACCTACTCACTTAGCACGATATACAATTAGAAGCTAATGCACATGTTAGTGGCCATTAAAGTTATATGCACACTTAATGGAGGATTAATTCATGTAAATGGTAACTTTGTGGCCACACTTTGTCAAAGGTATTCTGGTTAATCTCCAAAAGTATGATTAGAGTTTCAAAACATATATAAATACCCCTTGTGTTTCATGTAATGAGATCTTAACCTTCTCTTCAGTTAGTTTAGTTTGAGGCAAAAATTGCAAATATAAACTCTCTTTCTCACTTTCATGGCTTCTTAGACATTTTCCTCTTATGTAATTTTCTTAACGCAATTTATTTACATGCAATTTTCTTTCATGTTCTTCCCTTGTTTATTTCCTTTCATGTTATTAGTTTAGATTTATTTATGCAAGTAGTTTGATTCTCATTTTATTGTGATTAGCTTGCATTTACTTCTTTTTTTTGTTTTGTGTTGAATTCTACATTTGTTGAAATGATAACAAATACGAGAAGCTAAACCCTGTTGTAGGATCGGTTTCACCCTAGAGTGGGGGTGAATAGGGTGATAGTGTAAATTATAAAAATTAATCGCGGAAGCTTATCAATTAATTTAAATTCATATCACAGAATAGCAGCACAGATATAGCAGAATATAAATAACAGAACAGAACAACACAGAATTTACCCAGCTTCGGCAAAACCCTGCCTACGTGTTGTCCCCAAGGTTTCTACTAGAAATTAGATAGTCCCTCGCTTACACACGTAAACTCGCTATACCCGCTATTGACTAATCTAACTCTACGCTCAAAACCCTGACCACAACTCAACCACCGAGTTGCGAATTCCCAAACTACACACTGTAGTTTGTCCCCTAGTCACACGACTAGAAAATTAAAAACGGTTTAAAAGAAAAATACAATTTAAAAACAATTTAAATACAAAACCCTATTTAATAAAAAAAACTAAGCCCAAATTAAAAGGTCGGCCCCTTATTCACTTCTTCAACCCGTTCCTTTTATTTTTTCGTTTGTGAAAAAAAATGGCCGCTCTTCTTGCAGATTTAGGGCTTCGTCCCTTTGGTTGCCGTGCTCTTAAATTAGGGTTTCAAATTGAAGTCGCTGCCTTTGTTGGTTGATTGCAATCACTGTTTCTCTGTTTTGCTTCAATTGTTTGCGGCTTCTCCTCCTTGATCGAGTTCGATTGGTTCGGTATGTAATTTGATGCTTTTGTCTTGCTGCTTTTATGCTTGAACTCGATGCAGAAAATTGCCGATGATGATATCAATTTATATAGGGTTTGTAACCCTAGATTTGCGTCGTATATTTTTTACTTGAATTTGTCAACTGATATTTGATCGGCCGTTCGATTTCACTTTGATGCTGAGATGATTTCTGACCTTTTCATATGCGTATATTTTTGTTGCTTGCTTCCCACGGCTTTGATTCGTTTCGTGATGACCACGGTTTCGAATTTGACTTGTTCGTTTGATTGCGACTTGTTCAAAATTAACTTTGGCACGAACTTGATATTGATAGCTTCGGTAGTACTTTCGACCTTAGTTGATTTTTCCTTTGACTTTGCCCAATGTTTAATTTCGTGAATTTTCTTGTACTACTTCGGCCTTGACTTGAGATTCTTCACTATTGTCACATTTGGCTTTGGTCATTTTTGAAATTTTGATCAGCCTGTACTTGTGCATTTGCATCATGTATATATATATATGTGTGTGTTAGCTTTAAATTTGGTCACTTGATCATCTCTATTGATTGCCCTGTAAAATTTCATGCTGACTTCGGTAACTTCGACACGAGCTTGTACTTGGATACATGTGCTTGCTGTCTGGATATCTGCAGTGCATCACCATTGTTCTTTACATTTGTATATAATGTCATTACATGCTGCTTCACCATATTTCATACTTAATGTTGTCACTGTGTTCGACATGGTCTTTGTAGTACTTGGTTACTGGTCGAGTTCATTTGTACATTTGTTCACCTGCACTCTTCGTTTGGTCTACTTGCATTGTTTCTGGCTTCATCTGTAGTCTTGTTCATTGATGGTTTTGGTCGTTGTATTTGCTGGGTACACAGTCTTGACTTGTTGCAGTCCTGTAGTTGCATTCATTGGTCATTTAGCCTTATACCTGTAGTTGTACTGCATTGTGTATATTCATAATACATGTATTGCTGTTGGCTTCGGGTAACTTCGACACTTTCATCTCGAGCTTGTGTAATTTGAACCTGGTTTGGTGTGCATTGTGCCTTGTACTTGCAGTTTGGTCCATTGAGTTGTTGCAATTGGGTTCAAGTTTCTCTGTAACTTCGCTTTTTGCCTTGCATTGACCATGGCTTTTCTTGATGGTGCATTTTGTTGCGGCCTGTACATGTATTACTAGCTCTGGTTCATCTTTGTTGCTTCACCACAGTTTGCATTTGCCACACTTGTGTTCCCTGTTATCAACTGGCCTTGATTATGTTTTGATTCAAAACTTCTGTTCACCTGCATGTATTGTTGGTTCATTGTGATATTTGTTCATTTGTGTTTCACTGGTAGTAGCTGTCTTGAATTTGAATTGTTGCATTTGTTTTCCTCTGCACTTTGTTTGAGTTTCACTGCCATAAGTCGTGCATGTTTATCTGGGTTGCATTGAGTACATCCATACTTCTATGTTGTTTGTGTACTACTTTGGCTTCCCTGTACATTATACTTGGCTTTGGTTCTGCACCATGTTGTAGCTGTACTGTCTTGAGCTCGACATTGTTGTTTACTTGTTTTGATGCATTCACATGCTGCCATACTTGTTCATGCTGCTGGACTTGATGCAGTTTGATTGTTTTGTAGTTGTTGATGTTCTTTGTAGTTTGTATCTGCATTTTGCATTGGCCATGCTTTGGTCATTGAAGTATGTTGTCACTTGTTTACTGCATGTTCATCATTTCATATTGAACTGTTTCTTGTCATGTTCACTTGTGTTGAATCCAGTTTCAAAACTCGGATTTGACCTTGTGCTCGTGTCGTATTTTTGAATTTATTGCACCTGAGTTGAACCTGTCCGTATATTTGGGTTTGACCTTGTGCTCACCTGTCTCTGTAGCATTATCAAGTGTATATATCGGCGTGCACGGCCTTGTGGCATATACAGTAATACACTGTGTATGTCACAAGTTGTTCGTGTATGATGAATTCAAATTTAAATTATGACGAACAACCCAAATAACTGAGGCAAATCATATATTCAAAAATTATCTTTTATTTTTGAATTGCAAAAATATTTCTTTTTCAATTTTACTGCGTTAGTTTATATTTTTGCAGATTGCTCAGATGCTGGATTCAAACTGGAATGCAGTTGAAGATAAATACGAGTGTGAGTGATATGTAGTGAGGTGCTGATGTAAAATAGTGATGTAATTGAGTTTGTATCACAGTTGTATAGTGAATAGTGAGAGCTTGAATTTGTATACTATTCAAAATTGTAATAAATATTTGTTTGAATAAAATATTCGTTTGAATTCAAATTTCGTGTTATTTATTTTATTCAGCAAATATTTATTTAATCTGTGAAAAAATAAAATAGTATATTATCAAATACATTTAAATGAATGTATATATGTTTATTATCATCAAACAAAAATCATATAAGCGCATATTCAACAATCTCCCCCTTTTGATGATAACAAACATATATTTAAGATTTTGAATATGTTAAATGTATTTGATCATAGATATATCCTAATTGCTCCCCCTATTTAAATGCTTCCTCTCTACACAATACTCCCCCTACATATATGCATACAAATAAAAATATGCAAATGAGTCTAGATGCAAATAGAAAATTATTTGACCTTTGCTTGAATTTATTTGACAAAATCTTAACTTTTCTCTCCCCCTTTTGTTATCAGTAAAAGAATAATAGTGTTAGAGAAAATAGAGATAAAGTTATCGATATTAACCAACATTAAAACTCAATTGAATATAAATATTAAATTTCAATAAAAAATCAAACAAAAATCATAAATATTTTGTTTGGCACATATTCCACTTTTAGAATGATGGAAATGATGTCATCATATAAAACCATACAGTTGTGTCTATTTGTGGTATATTTATATCAGGAATTTGAATATCTACTAACCATGCATAACCGTTAGGACTTTTAAATGAGATTAGTAGTATTCCAATTTTATTTTAAAAAAAATGAATTCAAGTATCTTCTAACCACGCATAACCGTAAGGACTTTTAAATGGGATTAGAATCAACTTGTTTATTTTACAAATCAACTTTTGATATGCGTTCCATACATGCATAACCGCGAGGACTTTTAAATGAGCATGGAAGCACATAACAAATTCCAAGTAATTCACCCATGCATAACCGTGAGGACTTTTAAATGAGAGTGAATACTTTGGTATTTATTTATTATTATTATTAATTAATTTTTTATTTTAAAAAAATGTGAAAATGAAAAACGAACGATTCCTGTTTAAAGTACCACATATCGACAAACTATATAGAATTTTGATGAGTGATGGTCGTTAGAAATATGATAGATATAGAGATGGTCATGGAATTTTTACCAACAAACAGTTTTATAACTCTTGTTTAAATTTCTAAAGAAATTTATTAATTATACCGTCTCAAGTCATAATATTTGATCAATATTAACACTCATCACTTTTTCAATCACTATTTTTCTTTTCGATAAACATTAGGAAGTCAGATTAGTCAAAATAGTCATTTAAAATCAAATTCAAAAATAATTATGAAATTAATTTTTCAAAAATGACTAACCTGAAACTATGGTCAAACATGATTTTCTCCAGGGGTTTTAAAAGAGAATTTTCTGCTATTTGAAAATTATTTGAAATGAAAATATGCAGATATTTTCTTTGAAAAACGATGCGGTTACTAAATGTCTCAAAAAAAATCACATTTCACTAGTAATTTTTCTATCAACTAGATTACCAGTGTAATCTGCATCTGAATTTCTCTTTCACTCAAAAATTATCATCAATTGAATTTTATAGACCAACAACATGAAGTGTGCACCAAAAATTTCAAATTCAATTTTAACAGCATTTTAAATAACATTCTCTTGAATTTGAAATGAAGCCGTGTAAATACTCAAAAATCGTGAATATAGAGTTAGCCGAATTATAACCAAATGTATGATTATCCAACAAAACACTATTTTTAATTCCAAATGATATATATGAAGTAATTCAAAAAATCTAAAGATTATTATAGTGTTTTTGGCATAAGAATATAATTGGCCAACTATGTTGAATAAGTTAGAATCAAAAATCATCATATTTTCATCAATCTCAATATTGGCTGATTTTAATTCAGAATATGGTGCAGATTATCACATTTAATATATCATTTAAAAACATACCATTACCTGTTTTACCTTTATGATATTTTTCGTCGTTGTCCATTGTGATTCTGTCACCTTTATACTAGGCTAAGGAACTTTGTTTTGTCGCCCGTTGCGTTTCTGGAACAGCCAAAATCCAGAGAACACTATTGTTGTTCCTTAGCCTGCCACCACACCTACACGAGAAAAGATTTATGTGACCTATTTGTTTTTATAGGTCCATGATTGTTAGTGGCAGAATATTTCGAAAAACAATTTTGTAAAGACCCAAAACTATTTATAATTGTTCCTTTTGGCACCCAAATTTGTTTAACTTTGAGAGATTTTATATTTGTGCCTTTTGGAATCCAAATCGGTATAGTTTTCACATGTTTGGGTCTATACCAACAATTATTGTGATTGTGTCCATATTTTCTACAAATTGTGCACATGGATTTAGCTTGACTAATATTGCTTTCAACAATTTTCGAACTATTATATCCAAGTCCTTGTCTAACCGAATTAACAGTTTGCTTTCCTAATAGCATATTCAACGATTTTTCACTTTTTGAAAATTTATCCAAAGTCGTTGACAATTGTTGGACTTGTGTTTTGAGAGATTCATTTTCGTTTAACAATTGTGTGCACCTTTTAATAGAATTCTCTCTCCTAGTATTTTCATTCTCTTTTAAAATCAGAATTTCATTTTCAAGTGATTTTATATTGATTTCTGATTTTTTAATTTCTTCTTCGAATGTTGGACACTTATCACACTTAGGGATTCTACGTTGATAGGTTTTAACTAATTGATCAAGTTGTTTATTACATTCTATCAAAGTATCTTTTTGAGATTCAAGTTTGGCGTATTTTTCCCTAAGTCGTTCAAAACAACCGTTTACTTCATGAAAATATATAAGCAACTCAGAATGGGTAAGTTTTGATACCTCACTTGGCTCGTCATCGTCACTGTCAGTTGTATCACCTCGAAGACACAATTCTGCCTTTTCGCTTTCACTACCAGTGCTTTGATCATTCTCGTCTATTTCATCCCAAGTGGCTGCAAAACTTTTCTTTTTCTGTTTCTTTCCATGGATGGATTTAATTTGTGGACAATCGGGCTTGATATGGCCGGGTTTGTTGCAATTATAACAAATAAACTTTTGTTCTTCCGAGTAGTCTAGTGCTTTGGCTATTCTGCTTTTTGCTTTTTGAATTCGAGCTGAATTTCCATGTTTTTGATTCCATTTTTTGAATTTCCTTATTAACAACTCCAATTCTGCTGCTCCATCATCTTCATCGTTATCATCATCACTTTTGGTTGTTCCTTTGAGAGCTATTGATTTCTTTTGAGTGTCACCTCCTTCACGCTCTTCTTTGAATTTCATTTCTAGCTCATAAGTGGTGAGATTTCTGATGAGTTCTTCAACTTTAAGTTGTTTTAAATCTTTCGATTCTTGTATGGCAGTTACTTTTGCTTCAAAGCTTCGTGGAAGGACTCTGAGGATTTTTCGAACTATTTCTAATTCGGTGTATGTTTTTCCGAGAGCTTTTGATTTGTATACGATATTGGAGAGTCGTCCGTACATCTCTTTGACATTTTCTTCCTTCGCCATTTTGAAGTTCTCGTATTCGCTGCTTAGCATTGCAAGGCGAGATTCTTTGACTTGAGATGTTCCTTCGTGAGTCACTTCTAGTATGTGCCATATTTCCTGCGCAGTTAGACAATGTGAGACACGATTAAATTCAAATTGATCCAATGAACAGATAATAGAATTCATAGCTTTGGCATTAGTATTTTGTAATTTATTTTCTAGTTCTGTCCATTGTTCCTTTGGTTTCTCTATTTCCTGATTATCTACAGTTATAGTTGGTATTCTATAACCTGTCTCAACAATATTCCAAGCGTCAATGGTTTTCAGAAAAATTTGCATTCTATTTTTCCAGTAAGCATATTCACCATTGAACATTGGTGGTCTAACTATGGATTGACCCTCAGCAAAAGCAGTATTAAAAGAAGCCATTTTAAAAATTCAAAATTTTAAAACAAAAACCGATTTTTTTTTTTGAAACACGAATTTTTAAAACAAAAATTGATTTTTGTAAAATCAAATTTTTAAAACAAAAATGGCTTTTGTTCCTAGCTCTGATACCACTTGTAGGATCGATTTCACCCTAGAGGGGGGGTGAATAGGGTGATAGTGTAAATTATAAAAATTAATCGCGGAAGCTTATCAATTAATTTAAATTCATATCACAGAATAGCAGCACAGATATAGCAGAATATAAATAACAGAACAGAACAACACAGAATTTACCCAGCTTCGGAAAAACCCTGCCTACGTGCTGCCCCCAAGGTTTCTACTAGAAATTAGATAGTCCCTCGCTTACACACGTAAACTCGCTATACCCGCTATTGACTAATCTAACTCTACGTTCAAAACTCTGACCACAACTCAACCACCGAGTTGCGAATTCCCAACTACACACTGTAGTTTGTCCCCTAGTCACACGACTAGAAAATTAAAAACGGTTTAAAAGAAAAATACAATTTAAAAACAATTTAAATACAAAACCCTATTTAATAAAAAAAAACTAAGCCCAAATTAAAAGGCCGGCCCCTTATTCACTTCTTCAACCCGTTCCTTTTATTTTTTCGTTTGTGAAAAAAAATGGCCGCTCTTCTTGCAGATTTAGGGCTTCGTCCCTTTGGTTGCCGTGCTCTTAAATTAGGGTTTCAAATTGAAGTCGCTGCCTTTGTTGGTTGATTGCAATCACTGTTTCTCTGTTTTGCTTCAATTGTTTGTGGCTTCTCCTCCTTGATCGAGTTCGATTGGTTCGGTATGTAATTTGATGTTTTTGTCTTGCTGGTTTTATGCTTGAACTCGATGCAGAAAATTGCCGATGATGATATCAATTTATATAGGGTTTGTAACCCTAGATTTGCGTCGTATATTTTTTACTTGAATTTGTCAACTGATATTTGATCGACCGTTCGATTTCACTTTGATGCTGAGATGATTTCTGACCTTTTCATATGCGTATATTTTTGTTGCTTGCTTCCCACGGCTTTGATTCGTTTCGTGATGACCACGGTTTCGAATTTGACTTGTTCGTTTGATTGCGACTTGTTCAAAATTAACTTTGGCACGAACTTGATATTGATAGCTTCGGTAGTACTTTCGACCTTAGTTGATTTTTCCTTTGACTTTGCCCAATGTTTAATTTCGTGAATTTTCTTGTACTACTTCGGCCTTGACTTGAGATTCTTCACTATTGTCACATTTGGCTTTGGTCATTTTTGAAATTTTGATCAGCCTGTACTTGTGCATTTACATCATGTATATATATATATATATATATATATATATGTGTGTGTGTTAGCTTTAAATTTGGTCACTTGATCATCTCTGTTGATTGCCCTGTAAAATTTCATGCTGACTTCGGTAACTTCGACACGAGCTTGTACTTGGATACATGTGCTTGCTGTCTGGATATCTGCAGTGCATCACCATTGTTCTTTACATTTGTATATAATGTCATTACATGCTGCTTCACCATATTGCATACTTAATGTTGTCACTGTGTTCGACATGGTCTTTGTAGTACTTGGTTACTGGTCGAGTTCATTTGTACATTTGTTCACCTGCACTCTTCGTTTGGTCTACTTGCATTGTTTCTGGCTTCATCTGTAGTCTTGTTCATTGATGGTTTTGGTCGTTGTATTTGCTGGGTACACAGTCTTGACCTGTTGTAGTCCTGTAGTTGCATTCATTGGTCATTTAGCCTTATACCTGTAGTTGTATTGCATTGTGTATATTCATAATACATGTATTGCTGTTGGCTTCGGGTAACTTCGACACTTTCATCTCGAGCTTGTGTAATTTGAACCTGGTTTGGTGTGCATTGTGCCTTGTACTTGCAGTTTGGTCCATTGAGTTGTTGCAATTGGGTTCAAGTTTCTCTGTAACTTCGCTTTTTGCCTTGCATTGACCATGGCTTTTCTTGATGGTGCATTTTGTTGCGGCCTGTACATGTATTACTAGCTCTGGTTCATCTTTGTTGCTTCACCACAGTTTGCATTTGCCACACTTGTGTTCCCTGTTATCAACTGGCCTTGATTATGTTTTGATTCAAAACTTCTGTTCACCTGCATGTATTGTTGGTTCATTGTGATATTTGTTCATTTGTGTTTCACTGGTAGTAGCTATCTTGAATTTGAATTGTTGCATTTGTTTTCCTCTGCACTTTGTTTGAGTTTCACTGCCATAAGTCGTGCATGTTTATCTGGGTTGCATTGAGTACATCCATACTTCTATGTTGTTTGTGTACTACTTTGGCTTCCCTGTACATTATACTTGGCTTTGGTTCTGCACCATGTTGTAGCTGTACTGTCTTGAGCTCGACATTGTTGTTTACTTGTTTTGATGCATTCACATGCTGCCATACTTGTTCATGCTGCTGGACTTGATGCAGTTTGATTGTTTTGTAGTTGTTGATGTTCTTTGTAGTTTGTATCTGCATTTTGCATTGGTCATGCTTTGGTCATTGAAGTATGTTGTCACTTGTTTACTGCATGTTCATCATTTCATATTGAACTGTTTCTTGTCATGTTCACTTGTGTTGAATCCAGTTTCAAAACTCGGATTTGACCTTGTGCTCGTGTCGTATTTTTGAATTTATTGCACCTGAGTTGAACCTGTCCGTATATTTGGGTTTGACCTTGTGCTCACCTGTCCCTGTAGCATTATCAAGTGTATATATCGGCGTGCACGGCCTTGTGGCATATACAGTAATACACTGTGTATGTCACAAGTTGTTCGTGTATGATGAATTCAAATTTAAATTATGACGAACAACCCAAATAACTGAGGCAAATCATATATTGAAAAATTATCTTTTATTTTTGAATTGCAAAAATATTTCTTTTTCAATTTTACTGCGTTAGTTTATATTTTTGCAGATTGCTCAGATGCTGGATTCAAACTGGAATGTAGTTGAAGATAAATACGAGTGTGAGTGATATGTAGTGAGGTGCTGATGTAAAATAGTGATGTAATTGAGTTTGTATCACAGTTGTATAGTGAATAGTGAGAGCTTGAATTTGTATACTATTCAAAATTGTAATAAATATTTGTTTGAATAAAATATTCGTTTGAATTCAAATTCCGTGTTATTTATTTTATTCAGCAAATATTTATTTAATCTGTGAAAAAATAAAATAGTATATTATCAAATGCATTTAAACGAATGTATATATGTTTATTATCATCAAACAAAAATCATATAAGCGCATATTCAACACCTGTCAATTTAAAGGTATTGAACTCTCATAATCATGTAGATTCAAAATTTTGCTAATTTTTTACCTATTTTTGTGCTTAATGACAATATTTGATGTGGTAAATATTTTGTTGTTTGGCTTTGAATTTGATAGCTTATGTTATTGACAGCAAATAAGCTATGCTTAAACAAATATGAACACAAATTACTTCTTCATCTACATATGATTATGACAATGAAGTGAATTCATTTACTCTAAAATTCATACTCGTCACGTACTAGAATTGTACGCCGTGCGCTTGCGGTTATCGGTTGGAGATTTAGCTCTTCAACAAGTTTTTGACGCCGTTGCTGGAGAACTAATTTGATTTTATTTCTATTCTTTGGATTATTTTTGTTTGATTTTATTATGTGTTTGTTTTGTGTGTTAATTTATATTTAAAAAAAAATTAGTGTGATTTTTGTTTTCGTTTAATTTGGTGCTTATCCTTGTTCTAGTTGCATTTACATATTTATATAAAAAAAAAACATGCACATTTTCCTTTCAAAACAAATATTATTCACTTCACTGTTCTCTCTTTACATTTCCATTTACATTTCACTGTTCCATTTACATTTCAAGATAGTGAAATACACATTTCTATTTACATTTATCTGTTTGAACCTCATCTGCGCATTAATCTCTATTAAACTACCACAAAACATCTCTGGTCATACCGCTTCATCACCCAACAACCAAACATCCATACAAGTGCAACTCAACATAGTCAAAACAACTCTGCATACTTCCGCACTCTTCAAAACCAACCATATTCATACAACAATACTCCCTTCACTTCTCACTGCCTTGCCCAACTGCTTCACCATTGCACATATTTACATCATCATCTTGCTTCCAATTCACTTTTGTGTTTCACTTCCTCAGTCCATCAACTGAATTACCACATGCATATCACATCCACAACCCTCTTTACGCCTGCCTGCTTATCGTCACCCCTTGATTCACATCTCCAATATACCAGTGCGTATCTGCATAGTACACCTGCACAAACCTCCAAGTAATCACAACACCTGCATAGTTCACCTGTATCACTTCCCCCCATAGCAAACATTTCTTCTGTGGTCACCACTGCCTACATTATCCTCCTCATAACCAACCTCCCAATTCCCTAATCACAATTGCCTTCTCTAGCCAATCATTCACCATTCATTGCATAGGCTTCAACAGCTTCAATATACATTCAAAAAAACACCCATATACCACACTATCAGCAATCATCATCCAACAACAACTCACCAACCACTTTCACTAAACATCATAACTATATCAGCCTATAACATCACCATAATGCCACCATAAAGCGATCTCCATCATTCAAAACATCACGGTTCACAACTGACCATAAACACTTCATGTCACACTTCAAACCTCCTCCACCATCACATATACTAACTATCATCGCATACATTGCTACGCTTCATTACCCCTGCTTCACCGTCATTCAATCACTGTTGCCCTATTATTGTCCACCACCAGTGACTGGCCCACTCTGACTCACTCCGACTCATCATTCATCATCATCATATAACCCTCTCTGACTCACTACACTGCCTTGCTTCAACCAACAAATTACACTGTATTAAACACCCTTCCTCCTTGACCACCCCATAACCACTATCCATTACCTCAAAAACTGACCTCCTACAACTCACTGCTGCACCCTTGAACATCCCCGCACAGCAACATCAAACATCTCCAAACACTCCACCCTACCATCCATATCTGAACATTGACCATCATTACAAGACAACCATCAAAACAACCCATACCCCATACCATCCATTAAAAAAAACTGCTGCACTTCCATATTACAACACCTCTTGTTCAAAACCCCACTGCACTATCAATCATCTCCAAACCATCCTTGTGTCTACTACAACATCATAATTCTCCCCTTCTTCCATAAATTCACTGTCATATATCATACAACTTCCTCCCTTCTGCCACTCACCCTCCTTCTACCACAACATACCCCTACCAAGTACCAATTGCCTCATCAAATTGCACCTACCACCTCCTCATTCACAACCGTCATTCACAACCAACATTCACATACCAACAACATATCAGTGCACTTGCCCATCAAAATCCCACGCAGCTTTGCCACTTACCCGCAACTACCTCAAATCGCTAACCCAATCGCCTCGAACCCTTAACCCACGATCCTCCATAGACCTCTTCTCCCACTTCAAATGCCGCATCGCTACCTGAATCGCCTCAATCAAGTTTTATCCCAAACCACACTGATCAGCAAATCTTTCTCAATACAACAGTCATTCATCACTGCGACCATTCACCCTCACACAACCCGAATCGCCAGCTGCAAATTGGATTTCGCCTTTTCAATTTGGATTTGACCTGCTTTCTGTGATCGCCGTTGCAATTTTTAATTCGTTTTTCAAAAAGGGATAAGGATAGGCATGAGCAAGTTTTACAGAGAAAACTATAATAATAAAAAAGAGAAAATGGGTTAGTGGGCCGGGTGAGCATTAAGACTTGAAGGCCTTAGTTTTAAAAAAAGTTCTTTGAAATTGTTTTCTTTTGTTTCAATTGTTTTGTTTTAATTTTTTTAAGTCCATCCTTTTTTTTTTTTTTAAAAGAAAGAATTTTTTGTGTTTTGTTTTAGACAATAAATATATAAAACTAGAGTTTATTCCAGGTTGCCAAAGCAAATAGAAAGAGTTGCTTGTCCAAAAAAACTGCAAATCCATTTGTAGTTGCATTATTTAATTCATGTTTAATTTCTGTTTTGCATTCATATCATCTTATTTTTCTTTTCTAAAGGCAACACCACAATCCACATATGGTGGAAGATTTCATCACCCTTTTCTTGGCGCACAAATTACATTTCATATTAGAATTTGTTAATAATAATGGTTAGACACTTGATTTAAGGGTCTCACTAGCTCACATAGAGCTTAAATGTATATTCACAAGTTATCCTCGTTCGATAATTTATCTTGGTGTCTAGGCTAAGGAAGAGCAATAATTAGTTATGAATATTATGGTTATACGTAAATATTATACCAATTGTTTCTCTGAAGGTACTTAAATCTTCGGCTACATTGCTATAATGATTCGTGGTGCACCGATAAATCCTGTCTGGCTAAGAACTATCTTAGTGGACCAAGACAAAGTGTGATTATACAATTTTAGATTAGAAGCTACTAAGGACAACAAATTTGTATAAGTCCTTTACATTCATTTAGTTGCATTAGTTCATGCATATTTAAAAAAAATTCAAAATTCAAAACTAAAAAATTGTAAATTTTACTTAACTTATTTTTCTAAATCCTTTCCTTTGAAAATTTTCAAAATCAAAAATCCAAAAATAAAATTAAGTTTTTTAAGAAAAATAAAAATATAAAATAATAATCATAAATAATATTTTCAAAAACAAAATAAAATTGAAAATCCCAAAACAAAACAAAGATCAAATTTCCCTTTTGAAAACAAACTCCTTTTGGTAAATATTTTTCCTTCATAAAAAAAACTCTGAAAATGTATGAATTTTTCTATTCGCAAGAATTTTACAATAGTTGTGAAAATCAATATAATCCATATAGCTTAACATCAAACTCATATATGGATATTTTAATGACAACTTTTGTATAAACAATTTGGATTTGCAGAACAAAATTTTCAAAATGATGACCAACCCTTAACTCTTGAAAATGATCAAAGGATAAATTATTTGTGTAATTTCTAACTCTTGTACAAACTATTTCTCTTCACTTGAACACTCAACACAAAATGATCAAAGGATAAATTATTTGTATAATTCATATTTGTGCATAACTCAAGTCAAGGATTTTAAAATAACCAAAATTTGAATTCACTTCAAAATTCAAACAATTTTGATCATAGCTCATGCCAATACAACTTCGAACTCCAAAATGAATTTCAAAGTCCAAACGAAAACGTGAACCACTTTTTAAACGATTTTAGCAACGAGAATAATTTCAATTATCGTGCAATGGAAAAATTTTGTTCTCAACAATTTCAAATTCTCAAATTAATAATTATAAATTTGATTTTTTTGAGCAAATAGAAGAAATTTGCAAAGATCACACGGATTTGTTGTTTGAAACATATATGAACAACGTGAGCAACAAAATAAAATCCTAATGTGTGATGAGTCAAATAATAATCCACCTTTTAGCAAAATTGATGATTTCCAAATAACAACTTTTGAAATTGAAAATGACAATCTTAATGAAGTTATTGAAAATATGATAATTGAGTTGGATTTCAATTCTTTTGGGAGTATGTAACCAAACTTAAAATTCGATCTTCTTTTTTTTTGGTTTTGAAAAATTGAATACAACTTTGGATTTCGAACCTGATATATGCAATGAAGTTGTGAATAATTCAACAAAGGAAGACGAATTTTGTGAACACAATTTTTTCGGACTTTTCGATGATGAGTTGTTGAATTCTGAAAGGGTAAATTAAATCACCATTTTGATTTGAAACAATTATTCTGAAGAAGTTTTCAATGATAAGTTTGAATTTCAATTTGGTGAAATAAACTTGAATTTCAACCAATTGTTCTATCAACCCTAAAAATCATCAGAGATAAAACAACTCATACGTTTTTTTAATAAAACAACATTCCTTTTTCCAAATCATCATTCAACTTTGAAATCTTTTATGGTTTGGTTTTCCATGCTTAAACTATGTCTCTCATACTTGATGGGACAAATGAATTGGTCTTTGAAAGACCATTTCATTTACTCTTTAAAAAAATATTTTCTAATGTCGTGTAAATAATTAACGTTTCATGTAAATATAAGTCATATTTTTATTTTTATTTTTATTTTATTTTTCTCCTTTCACTTGGGTTGACCGTGGGGACACGGTCAAAATCAAGTGTAGGGGGGAGTCTCATCTTCATTTTTTTGTTTTCTCATGGTTTATTTTTTTTTGCGTTTTCTTTCCAAAATTCAAAATTTTAAACAAAAAAACTAAAAAAAATCCAAAACAAAATTTCTTTTTATTTACTTTTGATAAAAAATTATAGATTAAGTATAAGATTTTGGTTATTAAACTGAAATTTTTAAAAATTTATTTGTCTCAACAAAATAAAAATGAAGTTTGATTACAAGTAGCTATGATTTAACTAGTATATAGAAAGATTCATGGATGTTAATTATGAAGTATATCCAAATTTAAATCTTAGTTTAAAAGGTGGTTGATTTAAAGTAAAACGATAACATTTTTGTAACGACCCACCTTTTTGGGCGGTTCAAATCGACAATAAACCGCACATGTCAGACTCAAACCATTCAAAAGGGAGGATTGCTATGGGCTAAATATGAAAATGAGGGAAAAAAAAAGGAAAACAAAACATAGAATCTCAAAGCGGAATGACAAATATAATAATGAAATAAATAGTCCATGAAGCTATTTTACAAATAACATTTGATTACTTATTTACAATACAAACCAGAGTTATACATACAGCAAGAATAAATAAATAATGCAACAGAACAACTTGATGCGGTGAAATAAATATAATAAATAGTAGACTAATCTACATCTTCATCCTGCTAATAAAATGGTCTTCAATACACTGAAAAGCTCAGACTGACCCGAGCGTAATGAAAAGACAAAATATTTGAGTCAGAACTACAAGATCTTATGCAGTTAAATCAAAATAAGTAAATACAAGTGTAACGAAATCAGAGATGTTCATGGGATTTTACATCTCTTATCCAGTGTCTAACGTGCGTGCAATAACTTAAGAGATGTTCGAGATTCTATCTCCTTAGGATCCGTTAAACTATTTACATACATAATACAATACGCTATTGTAATATGTCTATAGTAATGTAAAGTGTTAAAATAGCGCAAAGGCGTAACCCATATCCCCCTTAACACATTTTATATAAATCCATAGTCTATACAGTACTGTAAACTCCACCGTAAACTAGTGGGCTATCAGGGAGCACTCCATAGGTACGACACAAACTAAACTCGTAGTGGGCTCGATATGTCATATGACAAGGCGCGCGAGGCAATGCCAGAGTAGGATTTTACCGTTTATAGAACCGGGCTGGTGGTAACACGTAGCAACTACTACCGCCCACCTCAGAACACACTCCCATAATCAAATCGAGGGGTAGTGCAACACCTCGATATTTTATGGGAAATATAATTAAAAAGAAATTAAATGCGCATTTGGTACAGTGGTAAAAGTGCATGTTGACTTCCTTAGTGACTAGGGATCAAGTCCTATCATCGCCCAAAATCCAAAGCGATGTTTTTTTACCTGATTCGTTTCTAGTGATTTTCCTACGTATTTCAACGTTGTTTCTAACATGTGGCGGCTTCCCATTCGCTCCAGTGATGTAATAGGATAAAATGGCTAAATTTTATTGGTTAAGTGTTGTGTATGGGATATAATGGATAACCATTAAGTATATGAAAGAACCAGATTTAATCTAAAATAATCTAATGAATTATATTCACTCAAATAATCTTTAAATAAACCATCTAACCTAAACCTAATCTCTTATTTAGCCGTCGCCATAATTCTATATAAAATTAGTGTGTATTATTCTTCCTCCTTTTCTCTACTAAATAAACAAATCTCTACCAAATTAAGTTATCTATATGTATTGAAGCAATTTAGGGAATTTAGAAGAATCAAAGGGAGAAAGTTTAAAGCAAAGCTTTTTTTAAATTTATGCAAGCTCAAGTGCCAGGTGAGTGGTAATTAATATAAAATAGAAAAATAAAGTAGTTAAATTTCAGCTCTTTTCTAGCACGTTAACATGAATTAATTTCTGTTATTAATTGAGAATAGATGTAAATTATTGCACCTTTTTCTTCTATTTCTCAAATATAATTCATGTTTGTTTTAAAATATTGGACATATAAATTGTTGTTCACGTTTTACTGCATAAATAAGATTGATTTTTTTTATAAATTATTGTACTTCTTATTCCACTTCTCAGTTCCAATTCATGTTTGGACTGAAATTTGGAACAAAGAAATTGTTATTCACGTTTCATGCGTAAATAAGATTGGTTTAATTAAATTAAACTAGAATTGTTATTCAATTTCTAATGGTATAACAGGTTAGTAAAATAAATTCAAAATATGTTATTTGAATAAAATTATGGTTTTGATTGATATAATCACATAATTCTGCATATGATTTGGAACAAAATTGGGAAATCTAATTGGCATAATTGTTTGTTTCACATGTCGCCTAAAAATGTAAAAGTGGAATTTTGTGTAATTATATGGTTTGTGGCTATTGGATAAAAACTTTGTGCATATTAAATCTCTAAAAGGAGAACGTACATTAGGGTGGAAAAAAAATTAAATTAAATGGACCCTAAAGGCTAGTGTAAACATGTAACAAAATGACATAAAAATTATAGACAAACCATACGGACTGAATGGACGTGAAATTGAAATACCATTTATGTAAGAAAAAGAGAAATTGTGAAATAACCAAATCTGATGTAAAAATGGCCCAAAGTAGATTAATGGAAATAAACAGTATGTAAACTGTAATGGTAAAATTAATTAATCTGGGAGCGATTTGGTAGGCAGATCTTATATAGGTCTGGATAGATGTTTCATGCAGTTAAGACCAAAGTATAGTTTTGGCTGTACGTACTAGGAGCGGGCAAGTTGGTTTGTAAGGATGTTTGTTACCTTTCATAGGTTGCTAGTACATAGGATAGATAACATCCGCAATCGTAGGCTTCTTCAGGCAGATCGACGTGGATGGAATAGGACATGTATGCTCCGACGTAGGCTTTTTTAGGCAGATCGTTGGAGGATTTTGCACAGCCGACCAAGCTGCGGTCGCTCTTTCGGAGGACCGACACTTTGAATTGGGGCAAGTTCACGTTGGTGACCAAGGAGATAGGAGGATAGGAGTCCAGTTTGGTGGAGCCTAAGCGCAACTTCGGGGTCCTACGAGGTTGTTTGAGTCGGCGTCGGTCAGACGTAAGAGGCATTTAGTCACAGTGCATGGGTGAAGAGCATGACTTTCATGCTGTAGCACATGGATAGATAAGGATAGCAGGTTCGAAAGGCCGATTGACATTTTGTATTACTACATAGTTGACTTTCCTAGAGTGACCATGGACTTTTGCTTCTTAGGAACTATATCAAAGAAGGATTCACTGCATTATATTATTCACCCTCTACAATATCTAGGGAAGACCTAGAATTAAATTATTCTTTCTACTTCATTTTATTTCTTAATCACTAGACTTTATGTCTGACTCATTCCTACTTTTCCTATTTTCCCCAAATCACATGAATGCAGGTCTAAGTTGCGGTTCTTTGCAGCTTGGAGGGTCATTGGAGCAGTTGTCATCTTCTGCTTTTGTTTCTTTTATTTCATGTACTTCGTTTGTCTTTTCCGTACTTTACTCTATATATGGGGACCTATATTGTGAACTTTATTATGTTTTATGTTTTGACGGAGACTACTTGGTACTTTTGGATTCAGTAATAAATTTGGAATAATGTTGTTTTTAATAAAGTTGTTGTGCTATTAATTTATAATTAGTGAAAGTCTTCTTCCGCTGTAATATTTTGATCATTTTATGCTATTTCCTTAGTCTTTGTGCTATGTTATGGATTTTTATTTTATCCGACCACCCGTGCTTCTAGTCGTGTCTTATTTTCGGGGTGCCTAGAGGTGCAGGGTGTCACAATTGGTATCAGAGCTAAGGTTTCGGTGATCCTAAAAATATTTTAAAAATATACAGGTTTTCGAATAATTTTAAAAGGATATTCCAAATAATACTTTTAAAAGTATATGTATATATTTTAAAAAAAGAAATCTTGAAATGGGTCCCTCATATCTCTTCCTCCCTATTTATTGAACTACTTGTGGAGTACTTAATCCCATCTTTTTAATAACCATGATAGAAATGTCTGAACCTTAAGATATCCTCAAAGTTCCAAGCCTTAATATGCCTGCTTGGTTTAGACGTTATTTGCAGGCTACTGCACGAGCAGAGCCACTAAGTAGGGATGCTACTCTGGCAGAAGGGGCTTCAGCCTGTCCGACAGGCATTCATGATTTTCCCAAGTTATGCGAGGACTACACCAACTTAGGAGGCAAGCCATCTCTTGGCACCGAGTCATATACTGAGGCAAGAGCTTGGATCCGTAGTTTTAAGTGGGTATTTGGACTTATGGGATAGGAGGACTTGGCTCTGAGGCAGTTGGCTTCATGGCAGTTGCAGGGAGAGGCTCTTTGTTGGTGGAAGATTGTGGAGGATGAGGCTGATAATTTGACTTGGGCGGATTTTCGTACTAGGTTCGAGAGGAAATTCTCATTGCAGGCTGAAGAGGGAGTGCAGCTAGAGAAATTTATACAGCTCAAGTAGGGGATATGACAGTTAAGGAATATGTTAATCAATTCAATGAGCTAGCTAGAATTGGATTAGACTTGATCAATATTCCTTACAAGATGGCGCTGAAGTTCGCTAAGGGTTTGAGTTAGCCACTATAGAGTTTGGCGTGAGCCACATTCCGATGGGAGCCACTTTTCAGGGATTGATAGAGATGGCTTTACTTGCTGATTCTGAGAAGAAAGGAGATGTGGCATAGAAGAGTGATGGGAATAAATAGTGGAAAGGAATAAGAAAAGGAGGGTCGGGTGGAAAAAGGAAAGTTCCAAGGAAGGACTGGAAGTGCAATACTTGTGGGAAACCAGGTCATCTTGCTATGGTTATAGAGGGGCAGGAGAGCGACCGAGACTGAGGTGCTATCTTTGCAATCAAGTGGGGCACATGAAAAAGGACTATCCATCGAAGCCCAAGGACAGTGCATAGACACCTTCATAGCTTGCTCAAGCTTATGCTTTAGAGGCAGCTGCTTCCTCAAGTGCTTGTCCGGTTGTGGACAACGGAAAGAAGGTGATCATCAAAGGTGTGTTATCTATCTCTGATTTTCCTGTTCGTACCCTATTTGACTTTGGAGCTTCGCACTCTTTTATATCTAGTACTCTGGAAGAGGGTCTTAGTTTTGATGCTTACTTAGTGACCGACCCGGTAGTAGTATCAAATCCCATAGGAGGATCGGCCTATTTGTCCATATTATGTTGGGATTTGAAATTGTTTATTTTAGGGGTGGAGTTTGACTATAGTGCCTTTGTATTTGGCTTTTTCGGGTTTGGGTTGATTCTTGTTACGGATTGGTTATCCATGTATGGTGCTGTTCTTGATTGCGATAAGAGGGTAGTGAGGTTAGGCACTTATAGTGGACGTACCTTGGAGGTATCTTGCGATCCTAGAGGATTAGTCATATTGAGCTACCTTTATTCTCTTGACTTATCACCTAATAGTTTGAGTTCGGTACCCGTTGTTAGAGACTTTCTATATGTGTTCGGGGAGGTTGCCAGCCTTCCACCTCAAAGAGAGATCGAGTTTAAGATTTATCTTGTCGATAATGTCGAACTGGTTGCTTTACCGCTAAGGCATATGGCTTCTATGGAACGTCAAGAGTTGAGCAAGCAGATTGGATAGCTTTGGAGAAGGGCTTCATCCATAGGAGAATTTCTAAGTGGGGCGCACCCGTCATCTTTACCATTAAGGCGGATGGATCTCTCAGGCTTTGCAAGGATTGTAGGGAGCTTAATAAATTGACGAAGAAGAATCGTTATCTTCTTCCCCGTATAGACGATCTCTTCGACTAGCTAGTAGGAGCCAAGGTATTTTCACAACTTGATTTGGCCACGGGATTTCATCAGTTGCGTGTAGCGGAGAATAGCATCGAGAAGACTGCATATAGAACTCCGGATGGGTTATTTGAGTGGTTAGTCATGCCATTTGGGCTAACCAATGCTCTGGCATATTTTGTGGACCTGATGAGTCGAGTATTTCGTGAATCGTTGAACAAGTTTATGGTTGTATTCATCGATGACATTTTGGTTTATTCGTGAAGCAAGGAGGACCATATTGTTCACTTGGAAGAAGTGCTTAGGACCCTGCAAGCACATAAGTTGAAGGAAAAGTTCTCCAATTGCTACTTTTGGAGGGATGAGGTTCGCTTTTTGGGATACATCGTTTTTTAGGATGGACTTGCAGTAGATCCGGCGAAAGTTGCAGCAGTATAGGATTGGTAAACCCCTAAGAATGCCACAGACATAAGGAGTTTCCTTGGTCTTGCGGACTACTATAAGAAGTTCATTAAGGACTTCGCTAGGATATCATCTCCACTTACCGGCCTTACCAAGAAGAACTTGGATTTTATTTCGGATGCCAAGTGTGGATGCCAAGTGTGAGGATGCCTTTGGTCAATTGAAGAAAGCTTTGACTACTACGCCTATATTGGTATTACCGGATGGAACCAAGCCTTTCTCAATTTATATGGATGCTTGCGGCACGGGGCTAGGGGCGGTATTGATGCAATAGGGTAGGGTAGTGTGCTATGCAAGTAGACAGTTGAAAATGCATGAGTAGAACTACCCGACCCATGATCTTGAGTTGGCAGCTATAGTTTTTGCTCTCAAGTCTTGGAGACACTATATCTTAGGATAAAGATTTGAGATTTTCATGGATCATAAGTCTTTAAAGTATCTATTCTCTCAGAAAGACTTGAATTTGAGAAAGCAAAGATGGATGGAGTTTTTAGCCTCTTATGACTTTGAGATTTCATATACCCCTGGCAAGGGTAATGTAGTCGCAGATGCGTTGAGTAGACGCAAAGTGGTTTTAGGTCCTTTGTTTTCAAAATGGATGCATTTGGAGTACATTGCTACCTTTGATTTTAGAGCACCATCAGATTTAACTCCAGGACTGTTAGCAGCCCTCGATGTCCAGCCTACTTTAGTGGAGCAGATTGGAGCAAGGCAAGGTGAGGATGAAGAGTTAAAGGACATTTTAGATAAGCTTGGTAGAGGAGAGTCATCACCACATCTTAGGCACTATACCGTGGACACTAGAGGATGGCTTAGAAGGGATGGTAGACTTTGTTTCCTCGTAGTGAGGATTAGTAGATGCGATGTTGGCCGAGTCACATCATTCTAAGACGACAATGCACCTCGGTGGTCCTAAGATGCATCGGGATATGAAGAGAATATTCTATTAGCCCAGAATGAAGAAGAGGGTGGCGGAGTATGTATCGAAGTGCATCACTTGCCAAAAGGTAAAGGCGGAACAGAAGAAGCCTGGAGAACTATTGTAGCCATTGGATATTCCATTATCTAAATGGGAGAGCGTCTCTATGGACTTTATGGATGGATTACCAAGGTCACGAAGAGGGAACATGAGCATTTGGCTCATGTGGATAGACTAACGAAGAGCGCTCATTTTATACCCATTAAGAGTAATAGGACGACAGCTCATTGGAGACTCTTTATGTAAGGCAGATAGTTAGGCTTCATGGAGTTCCTGCCAGCATTATGAGCGACTAAGATCCGTTATTCATCAGCGAGTTTTGGAGGAGTCTTTAGCAAGCCTTGGTAATGGAATTTAATCTGAGCATGATATATCACCCTCAGATAGATGGACAGACTCAAAGGGTAAATGTAATATCCCTGAATTTTGGACAATATAAATTTAATAATCTGTGTTTAAATTTATATTGAATTGATAATTTTTGTTAATAAATTTGATTTGATTCTATAATCTTCTTTATTTAAACATTTAATTTGTGAAATTATTTTTAATGAGTTAATAAATTGTTTTCTATTTTATAATGTATATGTATTTATATATATTTTAAATAGACAAGTTGTTTTTAATTAAATTAGTATAGCATAATTTTAATATTTTGAAAATTAGGAATTGTGATTTATTTTTAATTTAAGCTTTTCAAAAATATTTAATTAAATAACTATATTATTTTAAATATGTAAGATAAATATTTTATTGGTTTAAAATTTCATTTTAACTTAAGTTTGTATATTAAAATATGTTACAATATATTTATGTTATTCTTTTTAAATTATTAATTGATAACTTTGATTTGTTAATTTAATTTGAAATTTAAAATACAATTTAAAATGTGAACATGTATTCATGTAAGTTATTGTAACCTCTTTTATAAATCTATTTTAATTATTTAAAGGTATCTTTGATAAATGATTTAATTGTATATTGTTCTATTTATAATAATACTTTGCTTTGTTCTTTAGAAATTAAATATATACATAACTAAGTCTAAGAACTAAATAATTAACTAAGTTTAAACATTCATTGATCTTAATTTAAATAACAAAAACATTTACAAGACATGTGTATGTATGTTAGAACATGTGTAAACATGTGTTAGATGTTTGAATAAGGAATTTAACAAATGTTAACACTTAAGACAAGTGTCATGTTTCAATATTTATTTTTCTTTAATTTTAATTCATCATAAACTAACTATATAAACTAGCATATACTCATTCTTTTCCTTTTTCTCATTTTTCATTTCCAAACAAATCTGAAACCCTCTTTATAATCATGCTCCTCTAACCTGCAGAATCAAATTCCTTGAACATGTCCCAAATCATATTCAATCTGCAAAATGCAAACATGCATTCCAATTTCAAGCAAACCTGTTCATAAAACTAAGGTCTGCATTTCAATTTTTATCATGGAGGCCTGCATGCAACAAAACTAAAACATGCATTCATCTGAAACATGCAAGATTCTGCATTTCTAAATCAAATTTGAGGCCTGCATTCAATTCATGTTTTCAAAAACAATCTGGATCTGAAACTGCAACTTCAAATTGTTCTGCAACCATGAAGCAAACAACCTGCATTTGAATCTGGAAGCATCTTTTAGAAAAGAAAACAAGCATCAGAATTTGAAGCAAGTTTCAAAGGGTTTTCAAATTTCAGGACTGTGCTCTGCATGTTAAAAATTCTGGGCTCTGCATTTAAAAAAAAACTGTGAGTAACTCCTCTTTTCAAAAAAAATTAGTAGGTTGATTGCATGTTTTTAATCTGAAATGAGTTGAAATTTTCAGTGAATATTTATAGGTATGATTATATGTGTGCATGCTAGTTGTTTGAAATAAACATGTTTGTGGCTGTATATTGTGAAATTTCTTGTGTCTGTTTATTTTCAACAGAGTCAACTCTGTTATACTCCCCAGTTCTTGATCTTTCAAGTTCAAACCTCTTGATCTAATTACCATTTAAATTTGAGATTAAAATGAAACTTGTTAGTTTAATTATAAACTTTAGTTTAGAATTTTACTTAGGTTAAAATAACCCAGTATTATCTCTGGATTTATAAACAGTTGAGCAAACATTAAATTAGTGAAAATTCAAGTATGAGGATTTGATAAATCAGTAATATAAAGTGAAACCCTATACTAAAACATGATTTCTAAGATCAAAATATAAATTTTTAGAAAAGAGTTGGAAATGCAGTTTTGAAATTACTGTATTTTTCATATTAGCTAAGTACAGTTGATACTTGCTTTTAATTTGGTTGAAAATGTTTCTGGTGATAGTGTAGTTATCATTGATGATGATAAAATTACTGAATTTTATTGAAATTCAATTTTGGTGTTGTAAATTGGGTATTTCAGTTAGGAACCCTAGTTTTACTAGGTTCAAGGAATTGAGTGTTGTGGCTTCTTAAATGGATCGAGTTCTTTGATTTTCTGGGTATTATTAGATGTTGTTTTGATGAAGACATCGTCGGAGTATGGAGGGTGATAGTGGTCGGGAAGGGGAGCATTTGATGTTGCCAGGTTTGATTTGGTTGTGGTCTAAGTGTTTTCAGGTTTTGGCTTTAAACCTGAATTCAAATTCAAGATGGATTTTTGGGAATTTGAGGGTTAAAGGGTGTAGTGGGATCATAGGTCGATGGAGGATGACCGTTGATGGTGGCCAGTGATGGCCGGAGTTAGGGAGTGAATGCACAGGGAGGGTTTGTGCAGGTTTGTGATGATTTTTGGTTGCAGGGTTTTTGTCTCGGGATGGTCTTGGTTAATTGAAGGTAAACTTGAAGTAAGTGAGCTATTGACTCAAAGTCAAATAGGGAGGTTCGAGTGTATTTTGTTTCAGGTTTTTCAATGTAAAACAGAACCTGTTTTACAGTTTTTTTAAAAAATTAAAAACAGGTTAACTTTAAACTAAATTTAAAAAAAAAGAAAAAAAGAAACTGAATTGAATTTGGATTTAATTAGTTTAAAACTTAGGTTTTGAATTTTGGAACTTTAGTTTGGTTTAAGCTTAATCAGGAAATATGTTTGCAGTTTTTAAAATTTAAAAGTTAAATTTTAAAAATGTAAACTCAATTTAAACTTAGGTTTTAAAACCTGAATCTAAAATATGAATTCAAATAAGTTTGAATTTTTGTTTTTAGAAATAATTTAAATTCAGGAAAATTTAAGTTTGGTTCTTTTTAATAAAAACAGAAACTGTTTCTGTTTTTAAATATAAAGTTTAATTTGCAAATTGAAGTTTAAACTGGATTTTGATATCTGAAATTTGAATAAGGATTTAAAATTAGATTGTCTGAAATTAAATTCAATTATGTTTTTAAAATTTAAATTTGATTTCAAACTCACAAGTGTAGATGCATATGTGTTTTGCATTTGAATTGAAAGGTTAAATTTTTAAAGTAGAAATTTAAAATAAGTTAAATTCTAGTTTTTAAATCTGGAATAAAATTTAAACTTCAGATTTTAAAATAAAGGTTTAAGTTTAAATTGCTTTTAAATGATTAAATGATTTGCATTTGAATTGAAGATGTAGATTATAGGAAGAGTTTTAAAGAGTTAAAACTAGAACGAGTTTAGAAGTTGTATTTCAATTTTGAAGTAATTTTTAAATTAATTTGGATTTAAAATTGAATTGAAATTTAAATCCTTTTAAACTTATTAATAAAGTAGATGTTTCCTTTAACATATATGATAAAAAGTTTTGAATTGTTTTAAAATCTTATTTAAGATAAATTTGAGTCTTAAGTTTAAAATGAAGTTAAATAGAATTTAAAGTAAATTTAAAAACATTTTATTTTTAAAGTATAATTAAATAAGAAATGTTTATCTAAAAGATAAATAAAATTAAATGATTGGATTCATTTAATTATTAAGGTAATTAAGATGAAAATTAATTATTTAATTAATTAATTATGTGGATGTTTAATTAAGTAATTAATGATTTTTAAGTTAATTAATTAGATTTGAGATTAATTAATTAAGGTTAATTAATCTATAATTAAGGATGGTTAATTAAATTTTAATTAATGATTAAGATTTTAATTAATACTTAATTAATTAATAATTAGTGATTAATTAGGTTGTAATTAAGTATTAATTAATTGATAATTAATAATGATTAATTTAAGTTAACTCTTAATTAAGTAACGTTAATGAAGGTCATTAACTTAAGATTATTTAACAATTAATTAATGTGATTAATTTTTGATAATTAATTAGATTAATTAATTAATAATAATCAATCGTTTAAGTTTAATTACTTAATAAAAGTAATTAAAGAATTAATTACTTGGTGTAATTAATTTGATTAATGTGATTAGTTTAGATTAATTAAGTTAAATTAATTTAAACATTTGTTGATTGTTTGATAACTACTTTATGTAATTTATGAATTTGTAATTACTTAAGGAAGTAATTAATTAATAATTACAGGATGTAATTAAAGATATTTGATATAGAAGTAAATTGGATTTAAATTACTTTGAAATTAATCAAGGGGATTAATTTAGATAATTAATTAAGAATAATTAATTTATGGGATGAGTAATTAAAGTAGTAATTATTGAATGGTTATTAATCATGGGTGATTAATATATATGTGGATTAATTTCAGATTAATTACTTATGTAATTAATTTATATTTAGAGATTGATTAAATGTAGTTAGAAATCATTAATTAATTAGTTAATGATGTAATTTGGAATTGATTAATTAAGGTATAATTAATAATGAATAAATAATTAATGTAATTAATTTTAGTTAATTAATTAATTTAGTAATTACAAGTTAATTGTTTGCAAAGGGTTTAAGTAATTAACTTGTGTGATTAACTTATAAGCTAATTACTTATTGTAATTAGAGATAGTTAATCAATATTAATTGAAATATTGCGATGATGATTTATAAATTGATTGGAAATCAATGGATGGTTAAGTTAAGCAGAATTTTAATGATGAAGTAATTAATTTAATTCATTTTAAATTAATTAGAGATTGAGTAATTAATTTAATTCATTTTAAATTAATTATAGAAAGTGTGATCTTTAGATCATTGCTTATGTTTGATGAATGGTATTGGTTGCTTGGTATGGTTTTGTAATCTCAGTTATGAGATGAGTAGTGTATGTGATATGGATGCATTGGTTGCTTTTGGATGATAATATGGATTATCTGATTTTGATATGAATTATCTGTTGATAATGATAAGAATGATTATCTATTGTGTTGTGAATTATCTATCTGTGTATATTTAGATAATGAATTGAATTGTTTTAAACTTAAAACAACTTGGACCTAAAAGACACGCATTGGATTTCGATGAGACCAGGATCGGGTTTCCATATTTGGACATCCGAAAACCACATCGATTCCAATTGAACGTTAGGTCGTTAATCCAAGTGGAGCGAGTGAAGACTCGAGGTGTAAGGGCTATACGTCAGTATAACTCTGTGGGTGATTCCGTAATGAGTTTGACGGAATAGTACTTATGGATTCGAGATGGTGATTCAGAGTGCAAGGTTTATTGTCGTTAACTCTGAGGGTGATTCCAAAATGAGTGTAACGAGATAATGCCTTCGGTTTCGTTCGAACCCGGAACGAACTTGTATGGATTGAATGCTTTCAGAACATCGTCAGGTGGACGATGAGCATTCTAAGTGATGTGTCCTATAAAGGTAATCGTAGCCTCAAGCCTCATCAATCGGGAATGGCTAAAATAGGGGAGGTGTAGCAAGGCTTCGTGGGTAGCCCCCACTTGAGAGTAAGATTTACCCATGTCTAGAGGTCCCTTTATATTTCGGCTGTGTGGGCGGTTGATCATGACAACCGTCGGGGTTGTCTTATTCGGAACTGTTCAGTAAGGAATGGGTCCGGCTTTATGTTGCAGGGGATCGGGAGTGGCCCTCGGTACGGTGATCTAGGCCACGTACTGTGACGGGCGGTACCCCAGTAGCCCTGCCATTGTATGGAATCCAAAATCCAATAAGTGCCAACGGTTTTGATTGTATTACCCACTTTTGTGGCTAGTAGCTGGAATTTAATAATGTAACAATTTCGGCTATTTCTTATTTATTTGGAAACCCTAGACCCTATTATAATATCATCAGATTTCCTATCAAATGTTTTGGTTAGCGTAAGGTAAAACCTTTTCCATGTTTATGTGTGGGAAGTCTTACGTGATACTTTTCTTTCAAAAGGTTTTGAAAATTAAGCAACTTTAACCTGTTACTCACACCAGACCCATGTCTGACCCGGAGTTATTTATGCTTTTTCTTTAACTCTTGGGTACTCAAATTTTTATGAGTAGTCAAGGGAATTCAGGTTAGCTTTGACGAATTGTAGAGGAGCGTATGGAGCAGGAGGCTTCTGCGTATAGTTATATAGTTCTGCTGTGTTGGTATCTCTGAGTGTTTCTGTATTGTGATTGAGTTGTAATAACTAGACAGGTGTTTATAACTGTCTAGTATGTGTCGTATTGTATGTGTAACTCTGATATTTGATGTATACTATGTTATACTTATGTTACTAATATAATTTATTCGTTCCGCTGTTGAGATTCTTGTGTTGTTTCTTCTTTCTCTTCTTTCTTTTCTCTTTTCTATCCCTTTCTTTCTTAAGGATGATACGACTTTTTGTGGAGAAAAAGTCGGGTCGTCTCACTTGGTATCAGAGCGTTAGGTTGGGTGAATACCTAGGCTCTGTAGTGGTGTCTATCTTGAGAGAGCGTATTTGTATTTTTAATATATTTATATATATAATTGGTTCTACCTATTTGTTGGTTTACCTGTTCGGGTTTTTCCAATATAAGTTATAAAGGAAGATGAGGTAGGAAGATGAGGTAGAAGTGTGTGTAACACGACTACCATTGGTTGGAATTTGATAAATGAGGTTGGAAGTGTATTTGTCGAGACTGTAGACCTAATACCGTCTCGAGTAAGTTTTTCTTGGTTTAAAGACTTCATCGATCTCTGAAGGTAACCTGTAAAGGTTCGGAGTTCATCTTTGAAGTGCATAATTGAGTTTGGATCTGTCGGTTGGGCAGAAGCAAACAAGTAAAGGTGTTTGGATATCTCAGGAAGTAGTAGCTGCGTGATGAGATGCAGTGACTATGGATATTTCCGAAGATGTTTCTTTGGAATAAGAGTAAGAAGTGAGTCTGCTCGGTGATGTGGCTGAGTTTAACAGAGTGTTCTGAGTTGGTAGGAGTCTTCTGGTTGGATAGTTTTTCTGAAGTGGAATTCAGAAGCAGTAGAGTAGTTCCGTTTCTCTGGTAAGTTGGCTAAGCCATCATAAGCTCTTCTGTTTGGTAAAGAGAGAGCAGTTACTATGGGTTTAGGCTGAGTTGATCGCAAAAGTGACTTGCGATAGTATGTTCTCTTGTGTTTGTTGGAGATTGTCTGGATGTCTTCTGGAAGTTAGAGTTTGTCTGCATCTGGAGATCGAGTTTTCTTTCCAGGATTAGTACAGATGGTTCAGTTAGTAGATGGATGGTTCCCTGAGATAGAAGTGGGTGAAACAACTCAGGTTTAGGAGGAACATCTGAGTTTTTCTTTATGGATATATGGAACCATATTTCTGTGCTAGGTTGTCTAGTCTGTGTTTGTGCTCATGTTCTTCAGCATTTTCTTCTGTTTCGGATCAGAGTTGTGCAGCGGAAGCAGTTTGGGGGTGTTTCTGTTTTATTTTCCGGATTAGGAGAAATTTGTTTTGTCTTCTGTTGTTGAGAAGCAGGGTTTGTGTTCTTGGTTTTTGATTGATCTTGAGGAGATCATTGGATTGTTTTGATCTAGTCTGTTCTAGAGACATCAGCAAGAGTTAAGCTGATCAGGAAGGATGTTGGTAGCCCAGGATCATCCGAAGAGTTTTTATGGATAAGAGACAGAGAATTTGGATTATGGAGTCGAAGATTGGATTTTGGATAAGTTTTCTCCGATCAAAAGTGAGCTATAAGTTTGGGTAAGTCTGAGAAGTTGCTCTGAAAGGTTTTTGATCTTTTCTGTATTCTTGGAGAATAAGTGATTGATCTACAGGATTGAATTGCCAGTTTGGATAACTGGGATTCGATGAGTTTCACGTATCTCTGAGGGAGTACGTGTATGATCTATCTCTGGTTGTTAAACCAGCAGTTCTGGAGTTTTGGTTGTCGAGTCAAACTCGTTTGTAGTCTGATATTCTGTTTAGAGTTGTTGTTAGGAGCTCTATAGTTTAGTAGTATTGATTGATTGAATTTTATAAAGCGAGTATCCCGATATATATATATATATACCGGGGAAACTCGTGAAAGTTTTATCCAAAATTCTTTTGGATAATTAGATTTGTTTTGATTGTATGAATTGGTTGCTTAGGTTATTGGCATATGATTAACATATGCTGTATTTTAAAATAAAATCTGTAAATAGATTATTAAATTACCTTTGTTTTAAATTTCGAGGACGAAATTCTTTAAGGGGGAAGGATTGTAATATCCCGGAATTTTGGACAATATAAATTTAATAATCTGTGATTAAATTTATATTGAATTGATAATTTTTGTTAATAAATTTGATTTGATTCTATAATCTTCTTTATTTAAACATTTAATTTGTGAAATTATTTTTAATGAGTTAATAAATTGTTTTCTATTTTATAATGTATATGTATTTATATATATTTTAAATAGACAAGTTGTTTTTAATTAAATTAGTATAGCGTAATTTTAATATTTTGAAAATTAGGAATTGTGATTTATTTTTAATTTAAGCTTTTCAAAAATATTTAATTAAATAACTATATGATTTTAAATATGTAAGATAAATATTTTATTGGTTTAAAATTTCATTTTAACTTAAGTCTGTATATTAAAATATGTTACAATATATTTGTGTTATTCTTTTTAAATTATTAATTGATAATTTTGATTTGTAAATTTAATTTGAAATTTAAAATACAATTTAAAATGTGAACATGTATTGATGTAAGTTATTGTAACCTCTTTTATAAATCTATTTTAATTATTTAAAGGTATCTCTGATAAATGATTTAATTGTATATTGTTCTATTTATAATAATACTTTGCTTTGTTCTTTAGAAATTAAATATATACATAACTAAGTCTAAGAACTAAATAATTAACTAAGTTTAAACATTCATTAATCTTAATTTAAATAACAAAAACATTTACAAGACATGTGTATGTATGTTAGAACATGTGTAAACATGTGTTAGATGTTTGAATAAGGAATTTAACAAATGTTAACACTTAAGACAAGTGTCATGTTTCAATATTTATTTTTCTTTAATTCTAATTCATCATAAACTAACTATATAAACTTGCATCTACTCATTCTTTTCCTTGCTCTCATTTTTCATTTCCAAACAAATCTGAAACCCTCTTTATAATCATGCTCCTCTAACCTGCAGAATCAAATTCCTTGAACATATCCCAAATCATATTCAATCTGCAAAATGCAAACATGCATTCCAATTTCAAGCAAACCTGTTCATAAAACTAAGGTTTGCATTTCAATTTTTATCATGGAGGCCTGCATGCAACAAAACTAAAACATGCATTCATCTGAAACATGCAAGATTCTGCATTTCTAAATCAAATTTGAGGCCTACATTCAATTCATGTTTTCAAAAACAATCTGGATCTGAAACTGCAACTTCAAATTGTTCTGCAACCATGAAGCAAACAACCTGCATTTGAATCTGGAAGCATCTTTTAGAAAAGAAAACAAGCATTAGAATTTGAAGCAAGTTTCAAAGGGTTTTCAAAATTCAGGACTGTGCTCTGCATGTTAAAAATTCTCCATTTAAAAAAAAACTGTGAGTAACTCCTCTTTTCAAAAAAAATTAGTAGGTTGATTGCATGTTTTTAATCTGAAATGAGTTGAAATTTTCAGTGAATATTTATAGGTATGATTATATGTGTGCATGCTAGTTGTTTGAATAAACATGTTTGTGGCTGTATATTGTGAAATTTCTTGTGTCTGTTTATTTTCAACAGAGTCAACTCTGTTATACTCCCCAGTTCTTGATCTTTCAAGTTCAAACCTCTTGATCTAATTACCATTTAAATTTGAGATTAAAATGAAACTTGTTAGTTTAATTATAAACTTTAGTTTAGAATTTTACTTAGGTTAAAATAACCCAGTATTATCTCTGGATTTATAAACAGTTGAGCAAACATTAAATTAGTGAAAATTCAAGTATGAGGATTTGATAAATCAGTAATATAAAGTGAAACCCTATACTAAAACATGATTTCTAAGATCAAAATATAAACTTTTAGAAAAGAGTTGGAAATGCAGTTTTGAAATTACTGTATTTTTCATATTAGCTAAGTACAGTTGATACTTGCTTTTAATTTGGTTGAAAATGTTTCTGGTGATAGTGTAGTTATCATTGATGATGATAAAATTACTGAATTTTATTGAAATTCAATTTTGGTGTTGTAAATTGGGTATTTCAGTTAGGAACCCTAGTTTTACCGGGTTCAAGGAACTGAGTGCTGTGGCTTCTTAAATGGATCGAGTTCTTTGATTTTTTGGGTATTGTTAGATGTTGTTTTGATGAAGACATCGCCGGAGTATGGAGGGTGATGATGGTCCGGAAGGGGAGAATTTGATGTTGCCAGGTTTAATTTGGTTGTGGTCTAAGTGTTTTCAAGTTTTGGCTTTAAACCTGAATTCAAATTCAAGATGGATTTTTGGAAATTTGAGGGTTGAAGGGTGTAGTGGGATCACAGGTCGATGGAGGATGACCGTTGATGGTGGCCAGTGATGGCCGGAGTTGGGGAGTGAATGCACATGGAGGGTTTGTGCAGGTTTGTGATGATTTTTGGTTGCAGGGTTTTTGTCTCGGGATGGTTTTGGGTTAATTGAAGGGAAACTCGAAGTAAGTGTGGTATTGACTCGAAGTCAAATAGGGAGGTTTGAGTGTATTTTGTTTCAGGTTTTTCAATGTAAAACAGAACCTGTTTTATAGTTTTTTTAAAAATTAAAAACAGGTTAACTTTAAACTAAATTTTAAACTAAAAAAAAAAGCTGAATTGAATTTGAATTTAATTAGTTTAAAACTTAGGTTTTGAATTTTGAAACTTTAGTTTGGTTTAAGCTTAATCAGGGAATATGTTTGCAGTTTTTAAATTTTAAAAGTTAAATTTTAAAAATGTAAACTTAATTTAAACTTAGGTTTTACAACCTGAATCTAAAATATGAATTCAAATAAGTTTGAATTTTGGTTTTTAGAAATTATTTAAATTCAGGAAAATTTAAGTTTGGTTCTTTTTAATAAAAACATAAACTGTTTCTGTTTTTAAATATAAAGTTTAATTTGCAAATTGAAGTTTAAACTGGATTTTGAAATCTGAAATTTGAATAAGGATTTAAAATTAGATTGTCTGAAATTAAATTCAATTATGTTTTTAAAATTTAAATTTGATTTCAAACTCACAAGTGTAGATGCATATGTGTTTTGCATTTGAATTGAAAGGTTAAATTTTTAAAGTAGAAATTTAAAATAAGTTTAAATTCTAGTTTTTAAATTTGGAATAAAATTTAAACTTCAAATTTTAAAATAAAGGTTTAAATTTAAATTGCTTTTAAATGATTAAATGATTTGCATTTGAATTGAAGATGTAGATTATAGGAAGAGTTTTAAAGAGTTAAAACTAGAACGAGTTTGGAAGTTGTATTTCAATTTTGAAGTAATTTTTAAATTAATTTGAATTTAAATTGAATTGAAATTTAAATCCTTTTAAACTTATTAATAAAGTAGATGTTTCTTTTAACATATATGATAAAAAGTTTTGAATTGTTTTAAAACCTTATTTAAGATAAATTTGAGTCTTAAGTTTAAAATGAAGTTAAATAGAATTTAAAGTAAATTTAAAAACATTTTGTTTTTAAATGTATAATTAAATAAGAAATGTTTATCTAAAAGATAAATAAATTTAAATGATTGGATTCATTTAATTATTAAGGTAAATAAGATGAAAATTAATTATTTAATTAATTAATTATGTGGATGTTTAATTAAGTAATTAATGATTTTTAAGTTAATTAATTAGATTTGAGATTAATTAATTAAGGTTAATTAGTCTATAATTAAGGATGGTTAATTAAATTTTAATTAATGATTAAGATTTTAATTAATACTTAATTAATTAATAATTAGTGATTAATTAAGCTGTAATTAAGTATTAATTAATTGATAATTAATAATGATTAATTTAAGTTAACTCTTAATTAAGTAATTAAGTAACGTTAATGAAGGTCATTAACTTAAGATTATTTAACAATTAATTAATGTGATTAATTTTTGATAATTAATTAGATTAATTAATTAATAATAATCAATTGTTTAAGTTTAATTACTTAATAAAAGTAATTAAAGAATTAATTACTTGGTGTAATTAATTTGATTAATGTGATTAGTTTAGATTAATTAAGTTAAATTAATTTAAACATTTGTTGATTGTTTGATAATTACTTTATGTAATTTATGAATTTGTAATTACTTAAGGAAGTAATTAATTAATAATTACAGGATGTAATTAAAGATATTTGATATAGAAGTAAATTGGATTTAAATTACTTTGAAATTAATCAAGGGGATTAATTTAGATAATTAATTAAGAATAATTAATTTATGGGATGAGTAATTAAAGTAGTAATTACTGAATGGTTATTAATCATGGGTGATTAATATATATGTGGATTAATTTCAGATTAATTACTTATGTAATTAATTTATATTTAGAGATTGATTAAATGTAGTTAGAAATCATTAATTAATTAGTTAATGATGTAATCTGGAATTGATTAATTAAGGTATAATTAATAATGAATAAATAATTAATGTAATTAATTTTAGTTAATCAATTAATTTAGTAATTACAAGTTAATTGTTTGCAAAGGGTTTAAGTAATTAACTTGTGTGATTAACTTATAAGCTAATTACTTATTGTAATTAGAGATAGTTAATCAATATTAATTGAAATATTGAGATGATGATTTATAAATTGATTTGAAATCAATGGATGGTTAAGTTAAGCAGAATTTTAATGATGAAGTAATTAATTTAATTCATTTTAAATTAATTAGAGATTGAGTAATTAATTTAATTCATTTTAAATTAATTATAGAAAGTGTGATCTTTAGATCATTGCTTATGTTTGATGAATGGTATTGGTTGCTTGGTATGGTTTGTAATCTCAGTTATGAGATGAGTAGTGTATGTGATATAGATGCATTGGTTGCTTTTGGATGATAATATGGATTATCTGATTTTGATATGAATTATCTGTTGATAATGATAAGACTGATTATCTATTGTGTTGTGAATTATCCATCTGTGTATATTTAGAGAATGAATTGAATTGTTTTAAACTTAAAACAACTTGGACCTAAAAGACACGCTTTGGATTTCGATGAGACCGGGATCGGGTTTCCATATTTGGACATCCGAAAACCACATCGATTCTAATTGAACGTTAGGTCGTTAATCCAAGTGGAGCGAGTGAAGACTCGAGGTGTAAGGGCTATACGTCAGTATAACTCTGTGGGTGATTCCGTAATGAGTTTGACGGAATAGTACTTATAGATTCGAAATGGTGATTCAGAGTGCAAGGGTTATTGTCGTTAACTCGGAGGGTGATTCCAAAATGAGTGTAACGAGATAATGCCTTCGGTTTCGTTCGAACCCGGAACGAACTTGTATGGATTGAATGCTTTCAGAACACCGTCAGGTGGACGATGAGCATTCTAAGTGATGTGTCCTATAAAGGTAATCGTAGCCTCAAGCCTCATCAACCAGGAATGGCTAAAACAGGGGAGGTACAGCAAGGCTTCGTGGGTAGCCTCCACTTGAGAGTAAGATTTACCCCTGTCTAGAGGTCCCTTTATATTTCGGCTGTGTGGGCGGTTGATCATGACAACCGTCGAGGTTGTCTTATTCGGAACTATTCAGTAAGGAATGGGTCCGGCTTTGTGTTCAGGGGATCGGGAGTGGTCCTTGGTACGGTGATCTAGGCCACGTACTGTGACGGGAGGTACCCCAGTAGCCCTGCCATTGTATGGAATCCAAAATCCAATAAGTGCCAACGGTTTTGATTGTATTACCCACTTTTGTGGCTAGTAGCTGGAATTTAATAATGTAACAATTTCGGCTATTTCTTATTTATTTGAAAACCCTATACCGTATTATAATATCATTAGATTTCCTATCAAATGTTTTGGTTAGTGTAAGGTAAAAACTTTTCCATGTTTATGTGTGGGAAGTCTTACGTGATACTTTTCTTTCAAATGGTTTTGAAAATTAAGCAACTTTAACCTACTCAGGAGTTATTTCTGTTTTTTTCTTTAACTCTTGGGTACTCAAATTTTTATCAAGGGAATTCAGGTTAGGATTCAGGTTAGCTTTGACGAATTGTAGAGGAGCATATGGAGCAGGAGGCTTCTGCGTATAGTTATATAGTTCCGCTGTGTTGGTATCTCTGAGTGTTTCTGTATTGTGATTGAGTTGTAATAACTAGACAGTGTTTATAACTGTCTAGTATGTGTCGTATTGTATGTGTAACTCTGATATTTGATGTATACTATGTTATACTTATGTTACTAATATAATTTATTCGTTCCGCTGTTGAGATTCTTGTGTTGTTTCTTCTTTCTCTTCTTTCTTTTCTCTTTTCTATCCCTTTCTTTCTTAAGGATGATACGACTTTTTGTGGAGAAAAAGTCGGGTCGTCTCAGTAAATAGGGTTTTGAAAGACTTGCTCAGATTGTGCATCATTAACTTCGGAGGCTCTTTGGAAGAGCACCTACCATTGGTGGAGTTCATGTATAATAATAGTTATCAAGCAAGCATTTGGATGGCACCGTTCGAGGCCCTCTATGGCCGACCATGTTGATCACCAGCCTATTAGTGGGATACCATTGATACGATCTTGCTTGGACTAGACTTGGTGAGGGAAACATCCGAGAAGGTGGCTTTGATTCGCAAGTGGTTGAAGACTGCATAAGATAGACAAAAGTCATATGCCGACAGAAGACGTTCAAATTTGGAGTTTAAGGTTGGAGATATGGTTTTTGTCAAGGTTTCTCCTCTAAGAAACGTTATGAGATTTAGCCTAGTGGGTAAGTTGGCACCGAGATTTGTAGGACCCTTCCCTATTACCGCACGGATTGGAAAGGTGGCATAAAGAGTTGATCTTCTAGATAAATTGGTAGGATTTCATGATTTTTTTTCATGTTTCACATATGAGGAAGTGTCAAAATGATTCCATAATAGTAGTAGAACCCAATCAGCAAAGGAAAGTGGAGGTAGAGCGCGAATCACTAGTGCATCATACACCCACCCGTATATTGGAACACGACATCATGAGATTACACAAGGAAGTTCGTCTAGAAGGTTTAGTGCGGAGATGACCCCAAGGAGTGCACATGAGAATCCGTGGAGAGAATTCGAAATTATTATCCTTTTCTATTTGAAGGTACACTTCAAATATCCTATCTTTCATCTTTGATCCTTCCTTAGTTAGAATATTTTTGATAATCTTTAGGTGAAACCTATGGATGGTAGCTTGGTTGTAAACATATCATTAGGGCATGTTATGTTTGATGGATGAACATGATTGCAAGTGGATGCCAATGTTTGCAAATGGATGCATTACATACACTAGATAGATATTTATAGGATAATCGGCCAACTAGGTACACACACCTGCATATGGGTGCCTGTTATCTATTGCATTTGCACATGGTTGTGTGTGTGTGTGTATATATATATATATATATATTATAATATACGTGTGTGTAAATGGATGTTGCATATGGATGGTGCATTTGGGTGAATGATTGAAACATACATATAGAATTATCATTTATATTAGGGTAATTGCATACATTTGATTGGATGACATAAGCATACTTGCATTACAGGTGGTCAACAGAATCAGTAGACTGACTACCTTTTCGCATTAGGTAAGTTCATATGCATTTCACTTTGAATCATAAATTGGATTAATTAAAAATAAGGGCAATGGTAGAAATGAATGATGGTCGAGTAGAAGAATGTAGTTCATGGATGCTAGTTGTTAATTACGTTCTTCCGTCTTTGGAGATTTCAGGGACGAAACCCTTTAAGAGGGGAGAATGCAACACCCCGATTTTTTACCTGAAATATAATTAAAAATAAATTAAAAATGCGTTTAGTATAGTGGTAAAGGAGCATGTTGACTTCCTAAGTGACCAGGGATCGAGTTCCGTTGTCGCTCAAAATCTAGAGCGATGTTTATTTTAGCTAGTTCGCTTCCAGCGATTTTCCTATGTATTTTAGCGTTGTTTCTAACATGCGGCGGCTTCCCATTCGCTCCAGCGATGTAATGGGATGGGATGACTAAATTTTATTGGTTGAGTGATGTGTATAGGCTAGAATAGATAACCATTCAGTATATGAAAGAACTAGATTTAATCTGAAATAATCTAATGAATTATATTCACTCAAACAATCTATAAATAAACCATCTAACCTAAACCTAATCTCTTCTTCAGCCGTCGCTATAATTCTACAGTAAATCAGTGTGTATTATTGTAACGACCCGTAAATTTCAATAATTTTTATTTGTTTTATTAATTATAGTTAATTGAAATTTTGAGAAATTATAAACAATAAAATTTTGAAATATAAATTTGGTATTTGGAATGCGTCTAGTTAAACATAGCAACTGGTAAATTTTCGTTTGAAAATATGAAGTTTATTTTTGTGCATAAATTTATTTCAATTTAATCAGTTAAAAATCGATGAAAATAAAACGTTTTCGAAACCTAAATATTTTTACGTAGAAAAATTCTAAACCATCTTCTGAGCAAGATGTCAATTTTCATTTTTCCAAATTCGGGCTTCTTTAGCTCCGTCGATCTTATTTTTCTGCGTTTTTGTAGCATTTTTCGCTAGTAGAAATTTCGAACTTTTATAATTCAATCGTACCACTGATATCTATATACCGTTTTGATCGTCTCGTTGTACTGATCTCTGCGGTATATCCTATTCTGTGTTTTTATGTCCGGTACGCAGTGGAACCCGCGTAACGGATATCCGTATCGGTACACATTTGAGTCTTTTGGCTGTCTACCCTTTCACTTCTACCATGCAAATTCAATAGCCATAAATATTCCTTGAAATCAATGCTCATGATTTTAAAATTTCAAGTGTTTCATATTCTTTTGCGTCGGTTCAAGCATGCTGTACATATTTCATTTTGTACCTTATGTTTTCATTTCCAAAGGCTTCCTCTCATTTTCTTTCCCCTCACGTTTTTTACAAACACATAAATCCTTAGCAACAGCCATTCCCTCCCTCTCTCATGCGTGCTCTTGTCCCCTCGCCTTCTCCTACCTTCCTCCCTTCGTGTAGCCGCGCCACCTTCAGCTGCCGCCACCTCCACTCCGGTTCCCTAGCCTGCCACGCCACAGCCTCACCAAGACAACCTTGCGCGAGCCCTCTCCCACATCCCTTCCTCCAAGCGTCAGCCGCAACAACACCCACCATTGCCGAAGCCCAGAGCCGAAGTCACCCACTTGCTCGGCCTCCACCACAAATCCTCTCTCCTTGGCCGAACCAATGCCAACCGAGATCACCATGCAAGTTCGTTCAACCACCTCCGTGGCCTTCAACCTTGCTGAGAAACTCTCGTCGAAGCTTATCACCGCTTCTGTCTCCCACTCACAGAGCCATTTCCCTACCCAAAGTGCCGACACGGCCTCCTCCTTTTGCTCAGCGCTTGATATATGTAAGTGTATATATTATAATAGTGATATATAAAGGGTTTTAAATTATATTTTCTATATTATAAACTATATTATCTGTGTACATATGCATAGGTTGTTGTGTTTCTTTTGTAATATTACTTTCTAATATGTGAAACTATAAAGCTATCTTTCCAGTTTTGTTGATGTTTTATATTTCTTTTTACAACATATGTTAGTTATTTATGTATACAATATTAGTAAAGAGTTATATATATATATATATAGTTATAACCGGGTAAAGGTTATGTAGTTTATTACAATTGATTTATATATATGTATGTTTAATGGTTTCGCATGTGTTATGTTCAGACTTTGAAACTGTACAGTAAAGCATACATTAGTTTATAAATAATTTGGCACATATTGGGTTTAAAGTCTAGTTTATACATATATTTTTACGTGATATATAATTTACTTATAAGTTATGTTGTAATTATATATAGTATACTTTAAGATTTTAGGCGGTTAGCTTAATTGCTGCTGTGTATTACTTTGGCTACACTGTTGTTATATACGTATAATATAAGATTCATTTTTTTATACACTCTTCTTATACATATATATATGCGTGCGTTATTGAGAGTGCTTATATATGTTCATACCATAGCGGTTCAATCAGTATTTTCTATTAACGTTGTATTTATATAAATATGTACAAGTTTTTTTCCTCTGAATGTATATAGAGCGGTTACAAGATATAAAGCTATATTTCGTTATTTTATTTAAGGGTATACATGTAGTGGTTATATAGTGTCCGCTATATGAACTGTTTAGGAGTTAGTTTATATAAATTTGTTCTGGCTGTGTTTTTTTAAAGGAAGTTCGTGTATATATACATATTTTATGGTAATGTTACATGTCAGTTTATTAAGTTTGTAAAGTTATAATGGTTTATACAAGTATAATTTTGGGTTTGGTTATGTATTGATTTCATAGAATAGTTATATAGGCTGTTTACGAAATTGTTTATAAATATATACTTATTATTTTAATTTATACTATACAGATACGTTGTTTTATATGTGTTTTATTTTATTTAATAATATATACATTTGTATAGATTTTCTATCCTACCAAACTGATCTGATTCAGTTTATCGATTTCTGTTATCAGCTTTGATCGTTGAATTCGTGTCGATTTGCTTTGCTTGGATTCGTAACTAAATTTCTATGTCTGTATCAGTATTCAGATCCATGTCATCTTCTCGTGCATCTCTAGCCTCGAAAGGTGAGCAATCACTCATGATTAATGTTCTTTTATTTATTAAATTTGATTTCAATTGAAACGACAATTGAAATATGCTGCTGTATTTATTTACACTGTTATATACGTTATTACCTATATCAGTTCACCTGTGACATCTGACACCATTATCTGTTAATTATTTATGCGATGATAATACAGTTTGGCTGATAATTGATTGATTATTAATGTTTATATTGGACGTTAAATTGATAAATAGAATGCAATTTAATTTGATTAGTTAAATTTATGTAATATGACCCCCTTTTAAATGTTAGATAAATTGACACATAGAAATATAGTTAATTGCACTTTGAACCATTTAAATGTATGTTGTATAAATTGATATAGTGTGAAATCGAATAATAAATGTCAAGTGTAGAACCGTATAAATAATAGTGTAATAATCTTCAACATGAAATGATAGTGTAGATTCTATAAATGATTATATTAATTTGCATAAACAACAATGTGAATTAATACGATTATTTCGGGATTATTTGAACTAATTATTGAATTGTTATTGATTATTATTATTGCTTGTTTATTTACTTTGACACCATCCCAGTTATCACACTGCAAGTTCCCTTTGCTATGCTTTGATTTTTGAATTGAAATGGAATCGGGTTGAAATGATAAATACCCAAATAAAACTTTGACTTAAGATAGAGAATTAAATAAAAACCCGATTGGTCAATAATTTGATTTAAAATTAAAATAAAGATTTTATTTGAGTAAACATTAAGGTTTTGAAATGAAATTGGAGTTTGAAATTTTAATGAAGGAAAATGTTAATATTTAATAATCTGAAACAAAATATTAAGAAAGTAATTGATGAAAGAACGTTGTTTAATTTAAGAAATGATTGAACTAAGTTTTGAAATTATTTAATAATTAAGTTTTGAAAGTATTTAATAATTAAGTTTTGAAATTATTTAATAATTAAGTTTGGAATTATTTAACAATTAAGATCAGAATTATTTAATAATTAGGTTTTGGAATTTATTTAATAATTAAATTTTGAAATTATTAATTAAGTTTTGAAATTATTTAATAATTAAATAAAATTGTATTATTTGAGAATTAAATAAAATTTTGAATTCTTCGATAAGAGAAATTGAACTTTTGAATAAGTGAATTTGAACTTTGTTAATAAATAAATTTGGGTTTCTTTATTTATTAAGTTTTGGAAAATTATTTAAGTAAGTTAATAAGTGAAATTGAACTTCTTGAATATGTGAAATTTAGTTTCTTTATTAATTGAGTTTTGAAATTTGTAACTAAGTAAATAAATAAGTGAAACTGAATTTCTTTAACAAGAAACAAATGTGATTTGTTGGAATAAATATAAGACTTGTAAGTTAAAGAACTTGATTGACAAATCTAATTCAATTCAATTTGAAGTTTTGATATAATAAAGTTGAACTTAAGTAATTGATTTAATGAATTGGAAATTAAATAGAAATTGTTTGAATGACAAATTTACTTAACGAATATTGAATGAAATCGATCAATGAATTTTTAAATTGATTTGAATGTTGAATTAAATTGATTTAAATGATTACGGAATGAAACTTATATACGAACTTGAATCAATATTTGAATTGTTTAAATGAAATTGAATTATAAGATTTTGAAATAGTAATTTGGAAGTTTTGAAACGTAAATTATGAAAATTTATTTAGGAAGACAAATTAAATGTAGATTTATAAATTTTAATTGGAATTGAAATTGATTTGGTTTTTGAAATTATTAAACGACCAATCGGTGTAATAATTACGAAAGTTATTAAAGAAACCGGGATCGGTTATGGAAATACTCTCTAGCTAAACCGAAAACCACATTAATAACTATACGCGGAGTGTGATCCAGAATGAAGTGGTTGGAATGATGTACGTGATGACTGAAGATAGAGAACGATAATGGATAGCCTTGACACTTGTATCAAATTGGAAATGACTAAAACAGGAGCCGTGCCGGGCCAAATGGGGTTAGCCACCTCGAGCGAACACACTTCTTCGTAAACTACTCATTACTTGCTATTGATTGGTGCACCCTCGGATTTTGGGAGTGTTGTTTCGCGGTGTTGCGATCGTTGCGGCGATGCGTTCTCACCAGTCCGGATCAGGCAAATGGTAGTTTCACTGCCTTGGGTATTGCCTCGTATGCCTTGTCATACTTGTATCCCTATATACGCGACCACTACGAATTTGTTTTGTGTTATACCTATGGCGTACTCCCTGATATCCCACTAGTTTACGGTGGAGTTTACAGTGCTGTATAGACTATAACGCTTATATAAAATGTGTTAAGGGGGATAATGGTAACGCCTTAACACTAATTTGATACTTTATATTACTCACAGGCATAATCTACTTAGCGTACACTACTACATAATAGATAGTTTAACGGATCCTTGGAGGACAGTTATTCCAACGTCCTTTGAGTTACTTGTATTTCAGTTGTTATTTCACTTGAGTTGGATTTATTAATATAAGAATGTTAATCCTGACTCGAGTGCTTTGTATTTTACTTTACGCTCGGGTCAGACTGAGTGTACCAGCGTTTGAGACTCACCTTTGGAGTTGGAGCTTCGCTTGGAGATCCAACTATCTATCCAGCTTTCAGATATTCAGTTGATTCCAGTGATGTATTCTGATATTGTATTCGACTATTGTATTCGAGACTTCTGTTGTAACTTATTTAACTCTGTTATATATAGTAGCTTCATGAACTACTATCTTTTGCTTCCGCTGCATATTATTAATCCGTGTCTGTGATTCTATGATTATTTATTTACTGTATATCTGAGTTTTGCCAAATTTAAATTAACAATTCGGTATTTTGAAATATTCAAGTCCGACATGTGCGGATGCGAATAGTCCAAAATAGCGGGTCGTTACAGTTGGTATCAGAGCTTTGGTAGCTCTAGGAAAAACTTAGCATATAAGGTAAATGTATTTACATAATCACTCTCATTTGAATTTGAATCTCTTCCTTTTGACTCAATTCCTTTGAATTTGGAACATTCCTTGCGGTTCCAAAATTCATTCGTGTCCCTCACTATTCGTCTTCTTTTAATTCCGGAGTATCCCATAACTCCACTTCGAATGATCTTTATAATGAATTGGCAGTCTCGCCAATCTTCGAATGATTTGTAAATGGGAGAAAATCCTTTACAATAGACATCGATTTACCAGAGATTTCTGTATCCTCGGTTTACAATGCTATCTATTCCCTGCTATACCTGAATTATATCTCTTGAGATCGAATGTTGATTTACCTCAGAATTCAGCATCGATCTTATTCTTGAAGTTACGGTCGACCCGGTTGTGGTTGCCCGTGAATTAAATAAGCTTATCCATCTTCCGATTATGTTAATTGAATTACCTTATCTTTTCTTTCGAACTTGTATTCGAATCAAAATTCTCTTTGATTTGAGCCCATCAAATTTGAGTCTCTGTCCTTGCTTTGAAATCCATTCTTGTATCGTTGAGCGAGGAAGCGTATTTGTAAATTTTCATTAAAAAAATGTTTAAATTTTGTGTTGTTGGAGTTGTTAATGTTGATTTGGATTTTCGATCGATTCGTCTGATCAACGCTATCGATAGGATTTCCAAAACACTTGAGTAGAGCAAACTGACACAATATTGTTTTCAAATTTGATAAACAAAATAGTTTTGTATGATTATATTATATAAGTATAAATTTCTCTGAAATTAAATTTGTTAATGGATTTGTTGTCTGAAATAATGATAAAAAATGAATTTATAAAACTTGTTATAAGTTGATTTGGAATTCAAATGGATTTAAATTAGAGTTTGAAAATTTAATTTCTGGTGATTTCAAACTTTGATTTGAAAGTTTTAAAGCGTATAGTATTTAAGATATTTTCAAATAGAAACCATTTCAAAGAATTTAAAACGATTAAATTAGTGCTCTTCTCTTTTGTCACTGGAAAATAATTTCGGTGATGACGGCCGCATCATCGACATTCATTTTTGAGTTTCAAAGTGGAGAGACCATTCAGTAGCTTTGCTACTCTTTTGTTTGAAAAATGAATTTGATTTGAATTTCTATGAATGACTTGATTTATAATATATATTATAGATTTGATTTGAGATATAGTATATATTTATCTTTAAACGGTTTGAAGATAATCGGAAGTTAAATTCTTAAATTTATGTTAAGGGTGATTTTAATTTCAAATAAAGCCAAAATTTTGAATAAATATTTAAACTTGAGAGAATTGAATTAGAAATTTATTTGTATAATACTCGATTGCATTATATATGACTTACCTAAATTTTCAAAAGTTAACTATGTAATTGAATATTATACAGTAGAAAATGATATCAAAGGAATTTTTAAATAAATTTGAGTAGTTACAATAAATGTAAATATACTTAATATATATGTGATAAGATATATTAAGTAGAATAAATTTAATAATAATTTGGAATAAAGAAGAATTAAATTTGTCGGATAAAGTATGATTATAATAAATGACTATTCAAATTTATGATCTTTGAAATTGTTAATTTAGGATAATTGGATAATATACAATATAAATTGTCTTTATAAATAAAATTTGAGTATGTATAAAAATGTTATACACTTAAAGTTTAATTATAAAATGGTTAATGAAGATAAATAGAATACTAGGTTAGTTGAATAGTAAATGGATTAATAAAATAAATGGTTGTTTGAAATAAATTTTGTATCAAACAACGATAAATTGAAAATAAACCAAGTTAATGAAATTCCTTGAGTTTAAAGGCAAATTGTTGAATATAAATTAATTCTAATTCAGGTCTATTTTCTTCTGGTTGTTTCTATTCCCCTACCTTCTTCCTTTTCGAGGACGAAAAGTTTTGAGTGGGGGAGAGTGTAACGACCCGTAAATTTCGATAATTTTTATTTGTTTTATTAATTATAGTTAATTGAAATTTTGAGAAATTGTAAACAATAAAATTTTGAAATATAAATTTGGTATTTGGAATGCGTCTAGTTAAACAAAGAAACTGGTAAATTTTCGTCCGAAAATATGAAGTTTATTTTCGTGCGCAAATTTATTTCAATTTAATCAGTTAAAAATCGATGAAAATAAAACGTTTTCGAAACCTAAATATTTTTACATAGAAAAATTCTAAACCATCTTTTGAGCAAGGTGTCAATTTTCGTTTTTCCGAAGTCGGGCTTCTTTAGCTCCGTCAATCTTATTTTTCTGCATTTTTGTTGCATTTTTCGCTAGTAGAAATTTCAAACTTTTATAATTCAATCGTACCACTGATATCTATATACCGTTTTGATCATCTCGTTGTACTGATCTCTGCGGTATATCATATTCTGTGTTTTGATGTCCAGTACGTAGTGGAACCCGCGTAATAGATATCCGTATCGGTACACATTTGAGTCTTTTGGCTGTCTACCCTTTCACTCCTACCATGCAAATTCAATAGCCATAAATATTCCTTGAAATCAATGCTTGTGATTTTAAAATTTCAAGTGTTTCATATTCTTTTGCGTTTGCTCAAGCATGCTGTACATATTTCATTTTGTACCTTATGTTTTCATTTCCAGAGGCTTCCTCTCATTTTCTTTCCCCTCACGTTTGTTACAAACACATAAATCCTTAGAAATATCCATTCCCTCCCTCTCTCATGCGTGCTCTTGCCCCCTCGCCTTCTCCTACCTTCCTCCCTTCGTGTAGCCGCCCCACCTTCAGCTGCCGCCACCTCTACTCCGGTTCCCTAGCCTGCCACGCCACAGCCTCACCAAGACAACCTCGCGCGAGCCCTCTACCACATCCCTTCCTCCAAGCGTCAGCCGCAACAACACCCACCATTGCCGAAGCCCAGAGCCGAACTCACCCACTTGCTCGGCCTCCGCCACAAATCCTCTCTCCTTGGCCGAACCAATGCCAGCCGAGATCACCATACAAGTTCGCCCAACCACCTCCGTGGCCTTCGACCTTGCTGAGAAACTCTCGTCGAAGCTTATCACCACTTCTGTCTCCCACTCACGGAGCCATTTCCCTTCCCAAAGTGCCGACACGGCCTCCTCCTTTTGCTTGGCGCTTGATATATGTAAGTGTATATATTATAATAGTGATATATAAAGGGTTTTAAATTATATTTTCTATATTATAAACTATATTATCTGTGTACATATGCATAGGTTGTTGTGTTTCTTTTGTAATATTACTTTCTAATATGTGAAACTATAAAGCTATCTTCCCAGTTCTGTTGATGTTTTATATTTCTTTTTACAACATATGTTAGTTATTTATGTATACAATGTTAGTAAAGATTTATATATATATATATAGTTATAACTGTGTAAATGTTATGTAGTTTATTACAATTGATTTATATATATGTATGTTTAAAAGTTTTTGCATGTGTTATGTTCAGACTTTGAAACTGTACAGTAAAGTATACATTAGTTTATAAATACTTTGGCACATATTGGGTTTAAAGTCTAGTTTATACATATATTTTTACGTGATATATATTTTACTTATGAGTTATGTTGTAACTATATATTGTATACTTTAAGATTTTAGGCGGTTAGCCTAATTGCTGCTGTGTACTACTTTGGCTACACTGTTGTTATATACGTATAGTATAAGATTCATTTTTTTATACACTATTCTTATATATATATATATATATATATATATATATATATATATATATATATATGCGTGTGTTATTGAGAGTGCTTATATATGTTGATACCATAGAGGTTCAATAAGTATTTTCCGTTGTATCTATATAAATATGTACAAGTTTTTTTCTTCCTCTAAATATATATAGAGAGGTTACAAGATATAAAGCTATATTTTGTTATTTTATTTAAGGGTATACATATAGTGGTTATATAGTGTCTGGTATATGAACTGTTTAGGAGTTAGTTTATATAAATTTGTTCTAGCTGTGTTTTTATTTTTTTTAAAGGAAGTTTGTGTATATATACATATTTTATGGTAATATTACATGTCAGTTTATTAAGTTTATAAAGTTATAATGGTTTATGCAAGTATAATTTTGGGTTTGGTTATGTATTGATTTCATAGAATAATTATATAGGCTGTTTACGAAATTGTTTATAAATATATACTTATTATTTTAATTTATACTATACAGATACGTTGTTTTATATGTGTTTTATTTTATTTAATAATATATACATCTGTATAGATTTTCTATCCATATCAAACTGATCTGATTCATTTTATCGATTTCTTTTATCAGCTTTGATCGTTGAATTCGTGCCATTTTTCTTTGCTTGGATTCGTAACTAAATTTCTATGTCCGTATCAGTATGCGGATCCATGTCATCTTCTCGTGCATCTCTAGCCTCGAAAGGTGAGCAATCACTCACGATTAATATTCTTTTATTTATTAAATTTGATTTCAATTGAAACGACAATTGAATATGCTGCTGTAGTTTTTTACACTGTTATATACGTTATTACTTATATCAATTCACCTTTGACATCTGACACCATTATCTGTTAATTATTTATGCGATGATAATATAGTTTGGCTGATAATTGATTGATTGTTGATGTTCATATTGGACGTTAAATTGTTAATGTTAAAGTGATAAATAGTATGCAATTTGATTTGATTAGTTAAATTTGTGTAATATGACCCCTTTTAAATGTTAAATTAATTGACACATAGAAATATAGTTAATTGCACTTTGAACCATTTAAATGTATGTTGTATAAATTGATATAGTATGAAATCGAATAATAAATGTCAAGTGTAGAACCGTATAAATAATAGTGTAATAATCTTTAATCTACATGAAATGGTAGTGTAGATTCTAGAAATGATTATATTAATTTGCATAAACAACAATGTGAATTAATACGATTATTTCGGGATTATTTGAACTAATTATTGAATTATTATTGATTGTTCTTATTGCTTGTTCATTTACTTTGACACCATCCCAGTTATCACACTGCAAGTTCCCTTTGCTATGCTTGGATTTTTGAATTGAAATGGAATCGGGTTGAAATGATAAATACCCAAATTAAACTTTGACTTAGGATAGAGAATTAAATAAAAACCCAATTGGTCAATAATTTGATTTAAAATTAAAATAAAGATTTTATTTGAGTAAACATTAAGGTTTTGAAATGAAATTGGAGTTTGAAATATTAATGAAGGAAAATGTTAATATTTAATAATCTGAAACAAAATATTAAGAAAGTAATTGATGAAAGAACATTGTTTAATTTAAGAAATGATTGAACTAAGTTTTGAAATTATTTAATAATTAAGTTTTGAAATTATTTAATAATTAAGTTTTGAATTTATTTAATAATTAAGTTTGGAATTATTTAACAATTAAGATCGGAATTATTTAATAATTAGGTTTTGGAATTTATTGAATAATTAAATTTGAAATTATTAATTAAGTTTTGAAATTATTTTATAATTAAATAAAATTGTATTATTTGAGAATTAAATAAAAATTTGAATTCTTCGATAAGAGAAATTGAACTTTTGAATAAGTGAATTTAAACTTCGTTAATAAATGAAATTGGGTTTCTTTATTTATTAAGTTTTGGAAAATTATTTAAGTAAGTTAATAAGTGAAATTGAACTTCTTGAATATGTGAAATTTAGTTTCTTTATTAATTCAGTTTTGAAATTTGTAACTAAGTAAATAAATAAGTGAAATTGAATTTCTTTAACAAGAAACAAATGTGATTTATTGGAATAAATATAAGATTTGTAAGTTAAAGAACTTGATTGACAAATCTAATTTAATTCAATTTGAAGTTTTGATATAATAAAGTTGAACTTAATTAATTGATTTAATGAATTGGAAATTAAATAGAAATTGTTTGAATGACAAATTTACTTAATGAACATTGAATGAAATCGATCAATGAATTTTTAACTTGATTTGAATGTTGTATTAAATTGATTTAAATGATTACAGAATGAAACTTATATACGAACTTGAATCAATATTTGAATTGTTTAAATAAAAATGAAAGTGAATTAATTATAAGATTATGAAATAGCAATTTGGAAGTTTTGAAACGTAAATTATGAAAATTGATTTAGGAAGACAAATGTAATGTTGATTTATAAATTCTAATTGGAATTGAAATTGATTTGGTTTTTGAATTTATTAAACAACCAATCGGTGTAATAATTACGAAAGTTATTAAAGAAACCGGGATCGGTTATGGACATACTCTCTGTCTAAACCGAAAACCACTTTAATAACTATACGCGGAGTGTGATCTAGAATGAAGTGGATGGAATGATGTACGTGATGACTGAAGAAAGAGAACGATAATGGATAGCCTTGACACTTGTGTCAAATTGAAAATGACTAAAACAGAAGCCGTGCCGGGCCAAATGGGGTTAGCCACCTCGAGCGAGCACACTTCTTCGTAAACTATCATTACTTGTTATTGATTGGTGCACCCTCGGATTTTAGGAGTGTTGTTTCGCGGTGTTGCGATCGTTGCGGCGATGCGTTCTCACCGGTCCGGATCAAGCAAACACTAGTTTCACTGCCTTGGGTGTTGCCTCATGTGCCTTGTCATACTTGTATCTCTATATGCGCGACCACTACCAATTTGTTTTATGTTATACCTATGGAGTACTCCCTGATATCCTACAAGTTTATTGTGGAGTAAGTGTTGTATGGACTATAACGCTTATATTAAATGTGTTAAGGGGGATAATGGTAATGCCTTAACACTATTTTGATACTTTATATTACTGATAGGCATTATCTACTTAGCGTACACTACTACATAGTAGATAGTTTAACAGATCCTTAGAGGACGGTTATTCCAACGTCCTTTGAGTTACTTGTATTTCAGTTGTTATTCACTTGAGTTGGATTTATTAATATAAGAATGTTAATCCTGACTCGAGTGTTTTGTATTTTTCTTTACGCTCGGGTCAGACTGAGTGTACCAGCGTTCGAGACTCACCTTTGGAGTTGGAGCTTCACTTGGAGATCCAGCTATCTATCTAGCTTTCAGATATTCAATTGATTCCAGTGATGTATTCTGATATTGTATTCGACTATTGTATTCGAGACTTCTGTTGTAACTTATTTAACTCTGTTATATATATAGTAGCTTCATGAACTACTATCTTTTGCTTCCGTTGCATATTATTACTCTGTGTCTGTGATTCTATGATTATTTATTTACTGTATATCTGAGTTTTGCCAAATTTAAATTAACAATTCGGTATTTTGAAATATTCAAGTCCGACATGTAAGGATGCGAATAGTCCAAAATAGCGGGTCGTTACAATTATTCTTCCTCTTTTTCTGTACAAAATATACAAATCTCTGCCAAATTAAGTTATATATATATTCACACAATTTAGGGAATTTAGAAGGATCAAAGGGAGAAAGATTATAGCAAAGCTTTTTTCAAATTTATGCAAGCTCAAATGCCAAGTGAGTGGGAATTAATATGTTGTAGAAAAATAAATTAGTCCAATTTCGGCTCTTTTCTGGCACGTTAATATGAATTAATTTCCGTTATTAATTGAGAATAGATGTAAATTATTGCAACTTCTTCTTCTTCCACTTCTCAAATCTAATTCATGTTTGGTTTAAATTATGGGACATATAAATTGTTATTCACGTTTTATGGAATAAATAAGATTAAATTTATGTAAATTATTGTATCTTCTTCTTCTTCCACTTCTCAATTTTAATTCATATTTGGGTTGAAATTTGGAACAAACAGATTGTTATTCACATTTCATGGCATAAATAAGATTAGTTTATTTAAATTGAATTAGAATTGTTATTCAATTTCTAATGGCAGAAAAGGTTAGTTGAATAAATTCAATTATGGTTTATTTGATATAATTACATAATTTTGAATGTGGTTTTGGAACAACATTGGAAAGTCTAATTAGCATAATTGGTTGTTTCATATGTGGTCTAAAAATGTAAAAGTGGAATTTTGTGTAATTAAATGGTTTGTGTCTATTGGATAAGTTTTTGTACAGATTAAATCTTTAAAAGGAGAACATAAATTAGGGTGGAAAAAAATGTAAATTAAATGGACCCTAAAGGCTAGTGTAAAACTGTAAAAAAAAAAGCATAAAAACTACAAACAAATCATACGCATTGAACGGACGTGAATTGAAATACTATTTATGTAAGAAAAAAGGAAATCGGGAAATAACCAAATCAAATGTAAAAATGGTCTAAAGCAGATTAATAGAAAAAAATAGTACGCGCACTGTAACGGTAAAATTAATTAATCTGGAAGCCATTTGGTAGGCAGACCTTGTAAAGGCCTGGATATGTGTTTCTTGCAGTAAAGACCAAAATATAGTTTTGGCTATATGTACTAGGAGTGGGCAAGTAGGTTCATAATGATGTTTGTAACCTTTCATAGGTTGTTAGTACGTAGGATAGATAACATTTGCAATCGTAGGCTTCTTCAGGAAGATCGACACAAACGGAATAGGAAAAGTGTGCTCCGACGTAGACTTCTTTAGGCAGATCATTGGATGATTTTGCGCAGCTGACCCAGCCGCGGGTGCTCTTTTAAAGGACCGACACTTTGGATAAGGACAAGTCCATGTTGGTGAACGAGGAGACAGGAGGATAGGAGTCCAGTTTGGCATAGCTAAAGCGCAACTTCGGGGTCCTGCGAGGTTGTTTTAGTCGGCGCCGGTCAGACGTAAGAGGCATTTTGTCACAGTGAGCATGTGAGGAGCATGACTTTCACACTGTAGCACATGGATAGGTAAGGATAGCAGGTCCAACAAGCTGATTGACGTTTAGTATTACTGCATGGTTGACTTCCGTAGAGTGACTATAGACTTTGGCTTCTTAGGAACTGTATCTAAGAAGGATTCACTGCATTATATTATTCACCCTTTACGATATTCGGAGAAGACCTGGAATTAAACTGTTTTATTCTTTCTGCTTCATTTTATTTCTCATTCGCCAGACTTTTATGTCTGACCCATTCCTACTTTTCATTGCGGTTCTTTGTGGCTTGGAGTGTCATTGGAGTAGTTTTTATCTTCATCTTTTGTTTCATTTGTTTCATGTACTTCATTTCTCTTTTTCGTACTTTACTCTATATACGGGGATCTATATTGTAAACTTGGTTATGTTTTATGTTTTATGTTTTAGTGGAGACTACGTGGTACTTTTGGTTTCAGAAATAAATTTGGGATAAGGTATTTTTAATGAAGCTGTTTTACTATTAATTTATAATTAGTGAAATTCTTCTTTGACTGTAATATTTTAATCAGTTTATGTTGTTGCCTTAGTCTCTGTGCTATGTTATGGATTTTCATTTCACTCGACCACTCGTGCTTCTAGTCATGTCCGATTTTTGAGATGCCTAGATGTGCGGGATGTCATAGGTGGCCACCAAATCAATCACAAAGTAATAAATATGGTAACTAAGAAGCATGTTCGATCGGAGGTACGACTTCACTTAGCCCAGGTATAGCTCCTGTTTTAGTCATATCAAGCTGACCCGAGGGGGTAAGAGCTGCATTCTTACCTCATATAGTAGCGGTCGCCAACCATCCTACTTAATTCTAGATTCTCCACCATGTGCACAATTGTTAAAGTGGTTTTCGGTATTGACAGAGTGACAATATCCGATCCCGGTCTCTTTAACAACCAAACACTTATTTCACACTGGTTGATTCTTTTACATTTTCAAAACTGATTCATAATTGATATCAAAATATCATATTCAGTTCGAAATCAAATCACTTTCGAAATCATATTCACTTTCGAAATCATATCACTTTCGAAATCATAAACATTTTTCAAAATCATAACCACAAAATAAGTTAAACCATCATATCAAAATATTCGCATTTAAATCAATTAAACCTAAATCATAACATTCTAACTTAAACAATTTGAATATTGAAAGTAGTTTATATTTTGGAATTGTTATACATAGTTTTAAAATGGTTAAAATAGTTTAAAAATAGTTTTTAATAGTTTAAAATAGTTTTAATAGTCTAAAATAGTTTAAAAATAATTTAAAAATAATTTAAATTAGTATTTAATAGTTTAAAATAGTTTACAGATAGTTTTTAATTAGTTTAAATAGTTTAAGTATTTTAAGGATTTTAAAACAGTTAATAATAGTTTAAGATAAAATGATTTGTTTATTAGAAATGGTTTATATAGTAAATAGTTTTGACAATCTAAATAATCTGAAATTTAAAATAATAGATTTTAAAACAGTTTATATGAAAATAATTTTATTTTGAAATAGTATCAAATCAAACTTCCATTTCGACAAATCTGGACCATATCCAAATTTCAAATCAACAAAACTCAATTTTAAATCTTTCAATTCAAATGACTCAATTTTGATTTAGTTCCATACCAATGTGATTTCATTTTCAATTCGAAATAATTTCAATTTCCGAAACATTCTTTTAATTCAACAATTCACATCAATGATTTAAATTCAATTCCATTTTTGATTTAAACCATTTCACTTCATATCAGTTTCAAGCCTAATTGCAATTTACTTATTTAAACCACTTAAATCAATTTAACTTTGTTGTTAAAATTTAAGATCAAAATCATCAAAATAATTTAACTTCAAAGCTTGAATTAAAAAAATAATTAAATTCACATAAATTTAAAATTTATTTCCTTTAAAACCATAACTTTTAATAAAATCCAATTTCAGGATTTTAAAACTATTAAATTTAACCAATCCGGTGTCCGTATATAATTTTCTATCTATGGTCAAGTGATACGGATATATATCATTTCAACCTGCAATAATTTTAATTTACGGTATATATCATTTCAACCCACGATCTTGAGTAAAACTCAAAATCCATAAAATCGATCAAGTTTATCATTTCAACCCGTAACGATTTTTCCTAATCTATAAGACCATTCGGGTAAGTATCATTTCAATCCACACTGATTTTCTAACAATAACTAAGGGAACTTGCAGTGTGATAACAGCATAAAATAAATATTATATCCAATCATCCAAATATCAATAATTAAACATCCATCACCATCGTCATTCAAATCAACCCATAAATCACATCAAATAATATGGTTATAATTATCAGGGATTTAACTGGCAATTAAATTTCAATATTAATTTAATGGCAATTTCACTCAAATTAAACTCAAATGACAATTTAAAGCACTAAACATCAATCAATCAATTTCTAATCACATCACAAATTAAATTTACCAAACATAAGATGGTTTAGCATTCGTGAGTAGGTTAAAACACCCATCTTTAATTTTTAGTCAATTTAAAGTCCAAATAAATCCCCAAATTAGAATTGTCTCAAAATGCGGCCAAACTATTTTCATAATGTCCGGAATTTCAATACAATCACAATGGAGAAAACCGCGCCCAAATCCGAATTTATATGCACAAATTATGATAGTTAGAAGTTTGAAAATTTAAACTAAAAATAAAAAAATAAATGGAAGGGCATTATTGTAATTAAGTTACCTCTCCTTATCATACGAATGCGACACCAAACCCTAACGAGCACGATAACCTTCAGCTGCCACGGTTCAAACTCCTACCGCGCCGCCTACCAACCCAGTCACCACGATCGATCATAACCACCATGCTCCTCGACCAGAGCCGCCTCTCTCATGGCCACTACGACAGTCACGACGTCCCCTTATTCATCCGTCACCGCCATGCTTTGAATGCCATTCAAGGCAATTCGGATGTTCCTTGACCTATAGTAACCCATGGATCAAAGGCTCTCAGTCTCCTCTACACGCCCACACCTTCCGATCGAACCCTCATCGAAGATCTAAGTCAAGTCCGAAAACCTAATATGAACAGTCCAAAAACCTAGTATAAACAAATGTAGATAAGAAATAATGGACAAATCGAATTGGGTCGAAACGATAATGACGATCCGAAAAGCCCGCTTCGTTTCAGAAACGGAAGTAGGTCATCCCATATATCAAAATATATGTTTTCGGTATTTTTAAACTCAATGAAACAAGTTTCAAACCCAAATTCCATTGTATACAAAAGTTAGCTTTTAAAATAAGATTATTTTAGTTGAATTCATTAAATTGATTTCTACGCATTTTGAGCCCATAGATCAAACGATAAGTCCAACTGCTGCAAAACTTGAAATCCTATAATAATTAACTATTACGGGCCCAGACTCCCACCCGATCGTCCCGGAACGATCCACCTTGCCTTCTGCACGCTTCCAGGCTCCTGCAGGCTGCAGTTCCTACGTAGAAATTCCGGGTTTGATCCTACTTTCGGTGGCCCAAACGGTCCTGGATCGCGATCGCCCCAACCGCAAAAACGATCGGCTCCCCATCCAGACTCCCACCAGGTCATCCCGGAATGGTCCACCTTGCCTTCCACGTGCTTTTGGGCTCCTTAATGGGTGAAGTTCCAGCGTAGAAATTCCTGGTTCGATCCTTCTTTCGTCCCGAAACGATCCACCTTGCCTTTCACGCGCTTCCGGGCTCCTTAACAGCTGTAGTTCCTACGCAGAAATTCCGGGTTCGATCCTGCTTTCGGTGGCCCAGACGGCCCCGTATCGTGATTTCCCCAACTGGAAAAATGATCGGCTCCCCCTTCAGACTCCCACCCGATCGTCCCGGAAAGATCCACCTTACCTTTCGTGCACTTTCGATCTTCTTAACGGCTGTAGTTCCTGCGTAGAAATTCCGGGTTCGATCCTGCTTTCGGTGGCCCAGACGGTCCCGGATCGCGATTTCCCCAATTGGAAAAGCGATCGGCTTCCCCTCTTGGGTAGGTGGGTTAGGGGGATGAGGGGGCCCAGACTCCCACCTGGTCATCTCGAAATGATCCAGCTTGCCTTCCGTGCGATTTCGGGTTTCTTAACGGTTGTAGTTCCTGCGTAGAAATTCCGGGTCAGATCCTGCTTTCGGTGGGTGGTTCAGGGGGAGGAGGAGGCCCAGACTCCCACTCGGTTGTCTCGGAATGACCCACCCACCCCCTTCTAGGTGGGTGGGTCAGGGGAAGGAGGGGGCCAGACTCCCACCCGATCGTCTCGGAATGATCCACCTTGCCTTCCGTGCTCTTCCGGTCTTCTTAACTGCTGTAGTTCCTGCGTAGAAATTCCGGTTCCGATCCTGCTTTCGGTGGGTGGGTCAGGGAGAGGAGGGGCCCAGACTCCCACCCGGTCATCCCGGAATGACCCACCCACCCCCTCCTGGGTGGGTGAGTCTGGGGAAGGAGGGGGCCCAGACTCCCACCTGATCGTCCCGAAACGATCCACCTTGCCTTCCACGCGCTTTCGGGCTTCTTAACGGCTGCAGTTCCTGTGCAAAAATTTCGAGTTCGATCCCGCTTTCGGTGGGTGGGTCAGGTGAAGGAGGGAGCCCAGACTCCCACCCGGTCGTTCCGGAATGACCCACTCACCCCCTCCTAGGTGGTTGGGTCTAGTGGAAGAGGGGGCCCAGACTCCCACCTGGTCGTCCCAGAACGATCGTTCTTGTCTTCCACGTGCTTTCCGGCTTCTTAACGGTTGCAGTTCCTACGCAGAAAATCCGGGTCCGATCCTGCTTTCGATGGGTGGGTGAAGGGGAGGAGGGGGCATAGACTCCCAACTGGTCGTCCCATAACGATCCACTCATCCCCTCCTGGGTAGGTGGGTCAGTGGGAGGAGGGGGCTCAAACTCCCACCCAATCGTCCTGGCACGATCCACCTTGCTTTTCGCGTGCTTCCTGGCTTCTTAACGGCTGCAATTCCTGCGTAGAAATTCCGGGTTCGATCCTGCTTTCGGTGGATGGGTCAGGGGAAGGAGTGGCCCAGACTCCCACCCGGTCGTCCCAGAACGACCCACCCACCCCCTCCTGGGTGGGTGGGTCAAGGGGAGGAGGGGGCCCAAACTCCTACCTGATCGTCCCAGAATGATCCACCATGCCTTCTGCACGCTACTGGGCTTCTTAACGGTTGTAGTTCCTACGTAGAAATTCCGGGTTCGATCCTGCTTTCGGTGGCCCAAATGGTCCCGGATCGCGGTTGCACCAACTGGAAAAACGATCGGCTTCCCCTCCTTGGTGGTTGGGCCAGAGGGAAGGAGGGAGAGCCCAAACTCCCACCCGGTCATCCCAGAATGATCACCTTGCCTTTTGTGCGCTTTCGGGCTCCTGCATGTTGCAGTTCATGCACATAAATTCCGGGTTCGATCCTGCTTTCGGTGGCCCAGACGGTCCCGGATCGCGATCGCCCCAATTGGAAAAACGATCGGCTCCCCTTCCTAGGTGGGTGGGTCAGGGGGAGGAGGGGGCCCAGACTCCCATCCGGTTATCCCAGAACGATCCATCTTGCCTTCCGCTTGCTTCCAAGCTCCTTAGTGGCTCCAGTTCCTGCGCAGAAATTCCGGGTTCGATCCTGCTTTCGGTGGCCCAGACAGTCCTGGATCGCCCCAACTAGAAAAACGATCGGCTCCCCCTTTTGGATGGGTGGATCAGGGGGAGAAGGGAGCCCAGACTCCCACTCAGTCGTCCTGGAACAATCCACCTTGCCTTCCGCACGCATTCGGGGTTCTTGACGGCTGCAGTTCCTGCGTAGAAATTCCAAGTTCGATCTTGCTTTCGGTGGCCCAAATGGTCTCGGATCATGGTCGCCCCAACTGGAAAAATGATCGGCTTCCCCTCCTAGGTGGGTGGGTCAGGGGAGGAGGGGAGCCTAGAAATTTAAAACCCAGACTCCCACCCAGTCATCTTGGAACGATCTACCTTGCCTTCCGCGCACTTTCGGGCTTCTTAACGGCTGAAGTTCCTGTGCAGAAATTTCGGGTTCGATCCTGCTTTCGGTGGGTGGGTCAAGGGGAGGAGGAGGGCCCAGACTCCCACTCGGTCATCCCAGAATGACCCACGTTAACTTCCGCGCGCTTCCGGGCTCCTGCAGGCTACAGTTCACGCGCATAAATTTTATGGGTTCGTTCTTGATTTTGGTGGCCCAGACGGTCCCGTATCGTAATCGCCCCAACTGGAAAACGATCGGCTCCCCTTCTTAGGAGGGTGGGTCAGGGGAAGGAGGAGGACCCTGACTCCAAGTCGGTCGTTCCAGAATGATCCTCCTTGCCTTCTGCATACTTTCAAGCTCCTTAACGGTTGTAGTTCTTGCGCAGAAATTCCGGGTTCGATCCTACTTTAGGTGGTCCAGACGGTCCTGTATCGCGATAGCCCCAACTGGAAAAACAATCGGCTCCCCCTTTAGATGGGTGGGTGTTGTGGAGGAGGGGGACCCAAACTCCCACTCGGTCATCCCGAAATGACCCACCTTACCTTCAGCGCGCTTCCGGGATTCTTAACGGCTGTAGCTCCTATGCAGAAATTCCGGGTTCGATCCTGCTTTCGGTGGCCCAGATGGTCCCGGATCGCGATCACCCCAACTGGAAAAACGATCGGCTTCCCCTCCTGGGTAGGTGGGTCAGGGAGAGGAGGAGGCCCAGAAATTTAAAACCCAGACTCCCACCCGGTTGTGCTGGAACGATCTACCTTGCCTTTCGCGCACTTTAGGGCATCTTAATGGCTGTAGTTCCTGCGCAGAAATTCCGGTTTCGATCCTGCTTTCTGTGGCCAAGACGGTCCCGGATCGCGATCGCCCCAATTGGAAAAACGATCGGCTTCACCTCCGGGGTGGTTGCGTCAGGGGGAGAAGGGTGGCCCGGACTCCCACCCGGCCATTGTGGAACGATCCACCTTGCCTTCCGCCCGCTTTCGGGCTTCTTAATGGCTGCAGTTCCTGCGTGGAAATTCCGGGCGCGATCCTGCTTTCGGTGCGTGGGTCAGGGGGAGGAAGGGGCCCAGACTCCCACCTGGTCATCCCGGCATGACCCACTACCCCCTCCTGAGTGGGTGGGTCTGGGGAAGGAGGGGGCCTAGGCTCCCACTCGATCGTCCCGGAACGATACACCTTGGCTTTTTAATGGCCGCAGTTCCTGTGTAGAAATTTCGGGTTCGATCCTGCTTTCGGTGGGTGGGTCAGAAGGAGGAGGGGTCCAAACTCCCACCCGGTCATCCCGTAATGACCCACCCACCCCCTCTTGGGTGGGTGAGTCAGGAGGAGGAGGGGGTCCAGACTCCTACCCGATCGTCTCGGAACGATCCACCTTGCCTTCCGTTCGCTTTTGAGCTGCTTAACGGCTGCAGTTCCTGCGCAGAAATTCCAGGTTCGATCTTGCTTTCGGTGGGTGGGTCCGCGGAAGGAGGGGGCCCAGACTCCCACCAGGTCATCCCGGAACGACCCACCCACCCCCTCCTGGGTTGGTGGTTCAGGGGGTGGACGGGGCGCATACTCCCACCCGATCGTCCCGGAACGATCCACTATGCCTTCCGCGCGCTTCCAGCTTCTTAACGGCTATAGTTCCTGCGTAGAAATTCCGGGTTCGATCCTTCTTTCGGTGGCCCAGACGGTTTTGGATCGCGATCGTCCCAATTGGAAAAACGATCCGCTTCCCCTCCTGGGTGGGTAGGTCAGGGGAAGGAGGGGGTCCCAAACTCCTACCCGGTCGTCTTGAAACGATCCACCTCACCTTTCGCGTGCTTTCGGTCTCCTTAATGGCTGCTGTTCCTGCGCAGAAATTTCGGGTTCGATCCTGCTTTCAATGGGTGGGTCACGGAGAGGAGGGGGCTCAGACACCGACCCGGTCGTCCCGGAATGATCCACCTTTCCTTCCGCGCTCTTCCGGGCTCCTGCAGGCTGTAGTTCTTGCGCATAAATTCCGGGTTCGATCCTGCTTTTGGTGTCCCAGACTGTCCCGGATCGCAATCTCCCCAAATGGAAAAACGATCGGCTCCCCATCCTGGGTGGGTGGGTCAGGGAAAGGTGGAGGGCCTAGACTCCCAACCGATCATCTCAGAATGATCCACCTTGCCTTCTGCGTGCTTCCGGGTTCCTTAACGGCTGTAGTTCCTGTGTAGAAATTCCAGGTTCGATCTTGCTTTCAGTGTCCCAGATGGTCCCGCATCGCGATCGCCCCAACAGGAAAGACGATCGGCTCCCCCTCCTGGATGGGTGGGTCAGGGGGAGGAGTGAGGCCCAAACTCCCACCCAGTCGTCCCGGAACGATCCACCTTGCCTTCCACGTGCTTACAGGCTTTTGACGGCTATAGTTCCTGCGCAGAAATTCGGGTTCGATCCTGGGTGGGTGGGTCAGGGGGAGGAAGGGGGCCCAGACTCCTACCAGGTCATCCCAAAACGATCCACCTTGCCTTCCGCGCGCTTTCGAAATTCTTAACGGCTGCTGTTCCTGCGCAGAAATTCCGGGTTCGATCCTGCTTTCGATGGGTGGGTCACAGGGAGGAGGGGGCCCAGACTCCCACCCGGTCGTCCCGGAACTATCCACCTTGCCTTTCGCGTGCTTCCGGGCTTCTTAACGGCTCCTGTTCCTGCATAGAAATTCCGGGTTCAATCTTGCTTTCAATGGGTGGGTCGCGAGGAGGAGGGGGCACAGACTCCCACCTGGTTGTCCCGGAACGATCCACCTTGTCCTCCGCGCTCTTCCGGGCTCCTACAGGCTGTAGTTCATGCGGATAAATTCCGGGTTCGATCCTGCTTTTGGTGGCCTAGACGGTCCCGGATCGTGATCGCCCCAACTGGAAAAACGATCTGCTCCCCATCCTAGGTGGATGGGACAGGGGGAGGAGGGGGGCCTAGATTCCCACCCGGTCGTCCCGGAACGATCCACCTTGCCTTCTTCGTGCTTCCGGTCTCCTAAACGGCTGTAGTTCCTTTGTAGAAATTAGAGGTACGATCCTGCTTTCGGTGTCCTAGATGGCCCCGCATCGCGATCGCCCCAACAGGAAAAACGATCGGCTCCCCCTCCTGGATGGATGGGTCAAGGGGAGGAGGGGCCCAAACTCCAACCCAGTCGTCTCAAAACGATCCACCTTGCCTTCCACGTGCTTTCGGGCTTCTTGACGGCTGCAGTTCCTGCACAGAAATTCCAGGTTCGATCCTGGGTGGGTGGGTCAAGAGGAGGAAGGGGGCCCATACTCCCACCCAGTCATCCTGAAACGATCCACCTTGCCTTCCGCACGCTTCCGGGCTTCTTAACGGCTGTTGTTCCTGTGTAAAAATTCCATGTTCGATCCTGCTTTCGATGGGTGTGTCACGGGAAGGAGGGGGCCCAGACTCCCACCCGGTCGTCCTGGAACGATCCACCTTGCCTTCCGCGCGCTTCCGTGCTCCTACAGGCTGTATTTCATGCGCAAAAATTCCAAGTTCAATCCTGCTTTTGGTGGCCTAGACGGTCCCGAATCGCGATCGCCCCAACTGGAAAAACGATCGGCTCCCTATCTTGGGTGGGTAGGTCAGGGGGAGGAGGGGGCCCAGACTCCCACCCAGTCGTCCTGGAATGATCCGCCTTGCCTTCTGCGTGCTTCCGGGCTCCTTAACGGCTGTAGTTCCTTTGCAGAAATTATAGTTCGATCCTACTTTCTCTACCCTAGACCGTCCCGCATCGCGATTACCCCAACTGGAAAAATGATTGGCTATCCCTCTTGGATGGGTGGGTCAGAGGGAGGAGTGGGCCCAAACTCACACCCCATCGTCTTGGAACGATCCACCTTGCCTTCCACGTGTTTTTGGGCTTCTTGACGGGTGCAGTTCCTACGCATAAATTCCAGGTTTGATTCTGCTTTTGGTGGCCCAGACGGTCCCGTATCGCGATCTCCCCAGTTGGAAAAATGATCGGCTTCCCCTCCAAGGTGGGTGGGTCAGGGGACGAGGGGGCCCAGAAATTTAAAACCCAGACTCCCACCCGATCATCCTGGAACGATCCACCTTGCCTTCTGCATGCTTTCGGGCTTCTTAACGACTGTAGTTCCTGTGCAGAAATTCCGGGTTCAATCCTACTTCCGGTGGCCAAGAAGGTCCCGGATCGTGATCGCCCCAAATGAAAAACAATAGGCTTCCTCTCCTTGGTAGGTAGGTCAAGGGGAGGATAGGGGCCTAGAAATTTAAAATCTTTTATAATAAATAATTCCATGTTAAATTCAATATTTAAATATTGCACTAATTTCAGCTTTCAATTTCACTGAAATAAAACCCAGTTAATTATAATTAAATTTCAATCAACTTCTTTTATTTGGATTTTCACTCTTTTTATTAAATCATCCAACACCTTATGAATATAAATAAAATTTGTTTACATTTATTACATTCATATCTTCATTTCTCATCTTATTTCAAATTAACTGCAATATTAAATTACCTTAATTCCAACAATCATTTTATTCCAAATTAATAATTTTAAACAAATTAACTTTACAATTTTTCAATTGATTTAAATTACATTAAGATAATTGTCAATAACGTTCAAAAAATATTTGTAAATCATATTCTAGTTTTTTTCTCATTAATGAGTCATAAATTTTTAATTGCCCAAATATTAAATTCTAAAATATTATGTAACGTCCCGCCTTTTTGCATGATTTAAACCGACGATAAACCACACACGTCAGACTGAACCCATACAGAAGGGCGGATTGTTATGGGGTAAATAAGAAAAAGCAGAGAAAGAAAATGAACAAAACAGAATCTTGCAGTGGAACGATAAAATATAATGATCAAATAAACAGTTCATGAAGCTTTTTTACAAAACATTTGATTATACTTATACAATACATATCAGAGTTACACATACCAGAGAATAATCAATAATAATGCAGCGGAACAATGTGATGCAGTGGAATATAATAATAATAATAATAATAATAAACTCTTCGTCTTCATCCTCTAGAAGTAAGTTCTTCCAATCCTGAAATGCTCAGGCTGACCCGAGCGAATTGAAACGACAAAACACTCGAGTCAGAACTAAAAGATATTATGTAAGTTAAATCAACAATAAATAATATGAGTGGAATGGCGTCAGAGATGTTTACTGGATTTGACATCTCCTATCCAGTGTCTAACGTGAGTGCAGTAACTCAAGAGCTGCTCAGGATTCACATCTCCTAAGGATCCGTTAAACTATTTACTATGTAATAATATTTCTCTATTATAATAATGTATAATAGTAAAATAAACTTAATTTTTAATAGCGTTAAGGGGTTACCCAAATAGCCCTTAACACGTAATAGTGCCAATAGTCTACATAGTACTGTAATACCTCCTGATCGGGAAGCTACCAGAGGGTACTCCATAGGTATGACACAAATCAAACTCGTACAAGGCGCGCTAGGGTAGGTGACACGGCACAACTAGGCAATGCCAGTGTAGATATACCAATTACGCTTCTGGGTCGGTGGTAACACGTAGCGCGCAGCTACCGCCCACCTTGAGCCACACCCCCAATCAAAAATCAAAAGTGGCCACCGAATCAATCCAAAGTCAGAGTATAATATCGAAGGGATGTGTCCGATAAAAGGGGCTACCTTCTTAACCCGTCAATCGCTCCAATTTTAGCCACCTTATGCCAACTCACGGGAGTCGGGTCCACGTATTTACCTCAAAGGAAACGCCGCCACCATCCTACTTCATTCTGGAATCTCCACCGCGTACACGGTTGGTAATGTGGTTTTCGGAGTTGGCAGAGAGTATGACAACTTCCGATCTCGATCTCTTCAATAACCAAACGTTATTATAACACCGCAGTCATTTCAAAATAATTTATACTTCAAAACCATAATATAATATCCATTTCAAACTATATGAATACGATATCATTTCCGTTTATAAAAACCCAAATCAACATGATATCATTTTTATTTCAAAATATATCCTTTTTCCAAAATCATAGTACTTTCAACTCTATATACCTTGAACACCATAGCTTTGAAATATGACTTCAAATACTTAAATGGTTTAAATATTAAATTACTTTATACAATAAAATAGCTTTTTAAAATTTCACAAATAAATTCCAAATACCGATTTGAACCTCCAATTAAACCATTTCAATTTTCGTATAATTCAAAGCTTTAAATATTCCACCATTTCAAAACTGATTCTTTGATAATTCCATATATATCAAATTCAATTACTATTATTTAGATTTGAAATGTCTACTTAATAAATCCAATATAATTTAGTAAAACTCTTAACTTCATCAACTGGATGTCCTTTCAATTTATTTAACTTGATATATTCATTTAAATCAACTTGATATTCATTTAAATCACTCTAAACAAAAATCAAGTTATAATAATCATGCCCTTTTAAAATTCTAAATTTTATTTAAATTCCAAATAAATTCCATATTCATCTTCCAACCTTATTCTCATTTAAGTCATTATAAACTCCAAAAATTTAATTTAAATAAATGCTTAATCATATTTTATCTTAATAAAATCATATTTAAATATTAACTTCTTTTATACTTCAAATCAATTTTATACATAGCTTAAAACCCAGAATTTAAGTATATATAAAATAACATTTATAAAATATCCAAATCACTATCTCATAAAACCATATATTTCTTTAACAAACCATAGAAAATCATTTCAAAATATTTTTATATATAGACCACGGTGTCTGTATAAAATATTCTACCCTATGACAAGTAATACGGACATTTATCATTTCAATCCGTGATTTAAAATAAAAATAAGGTTATATATCATTTCAAACCGCAATCTCGAATCAACAATGACAAAGCAATAAAGAACTTGCAGATTATGATGATATAAATAAACATTCATTCATCCATCATAAAATCATACATCCATTACAATCATCATCCAAAACAATCAATCAATGTCAATATATAACTGATAATATTTAACAGGTAATTAACTGGTAGTTATATTCAATAATAAATTAAATAACGATTTAATTTAAATAAATGCAATTAACTAAGATGATGACTAAAATATACTAAACAGTCATAAATAAATGCATAATCACAACAAAAATTAAATTTAACAAATATAAGAAACTATAGAAGTTGTGAGTGGGTTAAAACACTCACCTTTTGAATTTAAATTGAATTTAAATCCAATTTAAACCCAAAATTTTCATAGTCTCTGAATTCTTCCAAACCAGCGTCCAAATCTTCGGAATTCCAATACGAACCTAGCGGAGAAACCGCGCATAATGTCAGGACACGATTCTTCGTCTTCCGAAAATTCGACATCGACACTCACTTTATCGACTGCCGAGAAATCGAACGACGGAAAACCGAACACTGAGGGTTTTTAAGAAAAAGAATTTAAGAAAAGAAAAAGTAGAAAAGAAGGTAGAAGATAGTAGATAAAAGATAAGGTAGAAGATGGAGGGAAAATAAAATAGAAAATTTTAAAATAGAAAGAAAAGAGAATAGAACAGAAAGAAAAACAGAAGAAAATAGGACGGGACGGAGAACAACAGAATCACATCAGAATCTCACAATTCGCAGCGGAACAACATATAATAATAATTGAATAATCTTTAAACCAAGAACTATATCAGTTATTACATTACATCACATTTCATTACATCATATCATCAGAGTGTACAACAACAACAAACAGTGCAGCGGAAAAAGAAATACTATATAGTAGTAATACGCCATGCCATCCAGCTTGCCTCCAGCAACTCCAGAATATCCAGAATATCCTGATAAACCTTACTCTTGACTGCCCGTGTGGAAATTGGTGGGCACCCAGAGTTTAGGAAGGAAAACAATAAACTCCAAGTCAGTCATGTGACTGGTGTGAGAACTCAAAACAGTTTATTTATCTTTAAAATCAAAATAGAGGAATATTTTTATTTCAATTCGCAATGCTTTTAAAAATGAGACTACCATAAGGCCTCCCGCACACACACACAATGCAAACGCAGAATCGAAGGAGATTTCTCCTTATGATAGTCAAAGATGCTTGATACGCATTTAAAATAACATTTCATATTATTATTAGTGCATAGTGTAGGAAAAATTTATTTCGAAAGTAGAATATAAATCTTAGCCAGCATAGACATTCCGAACTATGCCTACTATAGCTAACTATGTTCAATAGCAGGTTACCGCCACATTCCATAGTAGGTTATACAACTAAAACCGTACAAGTCACGTATTGTTTCTTTGGATTTCCAACAAATGGTCAGGCCAAGGAACTTCCCATTGCCACATGAGAATGCCTCTAGAAAGACATCCCCGAGAACCAAACCGGAACTCTGCCAACACAAGGCCGGGTTACCCCTAACTGGGTAACTACTGACACGAGCACGCCATTCCCCGATCGTAAACGACCTTTCTCACGGGATCCCGATAACCAACAACCACAAAGTAATAAATTCGTAGTAACCACATAGGTTAAATATCTGGGCTCCATACCATGATACCACCTCTATCCAGAAGGAAATGTACATACCCTAAAGGGTGCTACCCCTCATAACCTTGCTGCATCTTTCCTGTTTTGACCATTTCCGGGGTGTGAGGTTCGACGAAGTCACGTCCACAAAAACATACTTTATACAAAAGCCATGCTTTGGGTCAACAAATGATCAACACAATGATCACTAAGATAGACGATCAAATAAACGATCCTATCACAATAATCAACACAATGATCATTTCAGCAACACTCAGCATGTCACATTACCAAATTGAGAATATATCGCTGATAACTTCAACTATATAACCTCTGAGCTCGTACGTCTCAGAGAAGGGTGTTAAGCTAAAAGAATAAATTCTCCGCCACCAACAGAAATATATTTGAAAGAAATCGGCTTTATATCTCAACTTGTAATGTCAGACACACAATCCATACAAGTCTGTTCCGGGATCGAACAAAACCGAAGGCACTTACAAAGAAGTCCTTGCAATCCGGATATTCACAATCCTGATCGAATTCACCATCACATATGGAGAACTCTATACCGGAGCAACTCGGTGCAGAGTAAATCGACAGGTCATCCTATCGCTCTCGCAAATACCGGGTCTTCAACACCGATCTTCAATGCAATTATAACGACGTATCACATATTCGGAATGGGTTATACGACCCCATGGTCCTTTCCCGGTTAACCCGAATAGTGAGCGCTTATTCAAAAATAAGTGTAGCATTCACATTCAAACAAAACACATCAAATACCCATTCAAAGGGAAATATTGATAGTCGGCTATTGAACTATCAATTGATATGCACACATCACCAGATTCCAAATAATTTTCCAAATTATTTATTTTCCAAAAATATCTTCACTAGATATATAATTTCAATACTTCAAAAATAAATCAATATTTATTTTTAAACAAATTCCACTTCCTTTATAAATTCCTTAGTGAATTTATAATTCCAAAATATCAATGAATATTCGATTTCAATTATTCATTTCAATTTATCTTCAAAAAGATGAATTCTAAATATCACTTCATATTGGAAAACAATTCCATACTTATTAGAAATAAGTAATTCACAAATCTTTTTATTTTCAACACTTAGAAAATATTCAATATACTTAAATCGAGATTAAGTATATATTTCATTCTATTAAGGAAATCATTCTCTTAACATATTTATTTGGGCCAAAACGAATGTTGCGTAAAACATCGTTACGACAACCCAAAAATCACTAGTATAGGGATTCGAAATTAAAATAGATATATAAATCCCAATACTATACAAAACATTTCCTTTCGGAAATCATTTACTATAACAACAGTGTTATAGTCTACTATTTCCTTTTATTTCTCGAAAACGTCTATTTCAACAATAAATGTTGAAATCTATGGTTTCGAATCTCAACACATTTTAAAACATCGTTAGATCGTTTTAATTCTATTTAAAATATCACATTCTAAATAATTTCTTTAACGTGTTATTCACTATTCAAAACGTGAATATACTACGTTAACACATTTCATCCTTTTATTCATTTTAATTCAAAGGATTATTCACTATTCAAAAACGTGAATATAACTCCATTAATAGGTTTCAACAATTTTCTTATCAAAATAAGTCATTTGCGAATTTATAAAACAACGTTTATAAATTCCATTTCTATTTATTTATAAAAACTTCCTTTTTATAAATTCTTTCATTAACCTATTCCAGTTTATAACTCAATTATAACCTAAAAGTTCATATTATAAGTTAAATACTTATAAAACGGTTATTTTACAAAATCGTTCCTTTTTTAAAGACTTTCCAAACCATAAATCTTATAACTTATATGATTCATTTATTTAACCAAATCTATTCTTCAAATAACTTCACCGTTTATAATTCTATAAATTTCATTCAATTATGAAATTCATTTTCACTTCATTCAAACACTTATAAAAACTCGTTTTAAAATGTCCATATTTCAATTTATAAATATCCATTTATAAATCTCTTAATATAAATCAATTTATATTATTCTTTTTAAACGTCTTTAAATTCCTTTAAAAACTTCTTCCTTTTGATTCATAAAATAATTAAATTTCATAAATCCTATATTTCAACTTTTCACAATTATTTCTGAAATTCAGATTTAACTATTTTATAAGGTCACTAATTCCTTATTTTCAAAAAAATCAGCTTTCAACTATATTTCTTAAAAATCATAATTTTTATAACATTAAAAATTATAACGGTTATTTATTTATAATGGATCAATTCCAAAATATAGTATATTCTCAAAAATCACTTCAAAAATCATTTTAAAATCCCAAAATTTGGGTCCAATGATGTTACACACCAAATAGTCAATCACGACTACAACGATATCATATATCAATATGATAATCCATCAAATATCAAAATATCTGAAATCAAATAAAAACTGTTGAGGAATCCAGTTGGATCCCTCCAACCTGTTTTCCTGCATCCAAAAACATTAGCACAATACCAATTTCGCTCCAGTACGAAATTATCGCGGTATATGTTCTTATTAAATATTATCCGCTTAATAACGGCGTAATAGGGTCTCATCCGCTAAAAAAAATGCGGGGAATCAACAACTGCAATATATACATATGCCAATATATATATATTGATATTATATATAATACCAATTTCACTGTTTATGAAATATTCGCGGTATATGTTTTTATTAAATAACATCCGCTTACTAACGGCGTATAATGTCTATTTTAACAATCAATAGATATTAATCAACATTCAAACATGCATTCAAATATTTTAAATCTAACTATTTAAAATAAAATCGAAACTGATTCGATTGAGTGAGAAATTCTCACCTTGATTTTAATTCGTTTTAGCGATTTATTTCGAATAAAATTAAACGGACGTTTAATTTTACCCGAAATTCTCACTAACTCCAAACGACTCCAAACAAACTCCATTGCGTAGTGCTCGTCCATACGATTCCAACGCAACTGGTTTCGCGCATTTTCGACCTCGTATGAAAAAGTTATGAATATTTGAAGTTTACACAAATTTATAATATAAAATTACAACAAATTTTTATTTTCTTAACTAAATCAAATCTTGGCCGTGCGTTCCCACTTTCTCATCTTCTTCATTCACTTTCACGCGCCCTCTACAGGAAGCCGAATGACACTTGAACCCATTTACCAAATCTAGGGTTGAATTTTTCACCTTGCTTGCTCGATAGAAATTCGATCAGACACCTCCACATCGAAGGCCGACCCCTCCACCATGCTCGGCCCAAAAACCCCAGAGCTCGGTCGCCCCTTTTCATCGTTTTGCGTGCATGAACCGGCCACAAACGCGGCTCCATATCTCCCAAAATACAACTCCAAACTCGATCATAACCGTTGAAATCCAAGATCTCACCATCCTCTACGAGTTTCTAGTTGAAACTTTCTTGAATCGATGCATGGATCAAGAGATAAATGAGGAGAATCGAAACTAATTTCTGGCCATTCAGTTTCTAGGGCCGGCTAGGGTTTAAGTTTGTTTTTTTTTTTTTATAAATTATGAAGATGTTGGGGCTATTTATAAGGAAAACCGAAACACTATTCATTCCGGAAATTTCGAACTCCGATTTAGGCGCCGAAACTGACGTACCTAGGGTTTATCCCGCGTTCCAGACACAATGGAACAGGTTTCGGAAGCTAATTCGGACATCTGTGCGAGTTATGGCTGTAAACGCTCAATTTGAATTAAACCGATTTAAATCGATTTCTAGGCGTTTTAATTTGTAACGGACAAACGGTAAATCCAATTGACTTGAAATTTGAAACCTTACAATAATATCACATTACGGATCCGATGAAACTGGTTTCGTCGAAATCCGAGACTTTTTGAAAAATGGCTATTTTCACTCGTCAAATTTAAATTAAAAATAAATCGATGCGTTTCGAGCTGCCACGATCAAACGATAACTCCGATTGACACGAAATTTGAAATCCGGTAATAACTAACTATTACGGATCCAATGGAACTGGTTTCGTTCAATTCTGAGACTGTTCAAAAATTGGCTATTTTTACTAGTCGATTATTAAATATTAAAATATTCAATTTTCACAAATTAACTTTTAATTCGATTTTAAAAGTTCTAAAATATCGTTCTAACTCCTATATGATATAATAAAATTTTACAAATCATTTACAATCATATTTAACTATATTTTCAATTATTTCCAAAATTTAACGTATTAAATTATCGATTTAATTATTCAATTAAATCCAAAAATTCAAATAAAAATTTATTTGACTAATAAATTCACTTATTAATATTTAAAATTAATTAAATATTCAAATTTTAATTTCTAAAAATTCTGGGTCGTTACAATCTTCCCCACTTAAAAGAATTTCGTCCTCGAAATTACAAGTAAGAAAGGTTATAGAATTTATTAATTTTCCAAAATTCATAGTTAAACTTCTTATAATAACCTTACTAAGTTTTCAAATCTTACTTAGTTATCTTTTCAAAAACAACTACTATTGTTTAACTTTCAATTCAAAATCAAAGTTAAAGTTTTCAAAATTTTCCCAATTTTCTCAAATTTTTCTAACGCCTTAAATTTTCGGAAAAATTCGCCATAGTCTCCTTTGCGCGGCTCGATCCGAAAAAAAATGACAGTATATATATCACAAATATACATCTCATCAAGTAATGAGGCATCCCGCAGGGAAAAAGTATAAAAGTACGGTATGTAATCCGAGATATGTACCTTATATTTTATTAGCTAGCATATACGGCTAATATAGCGCAAAAGCGAGCTCCAAATGCGAAGCAAACGCGATCCGCACCTACTAAACTCAACAAACAACATGAGAACATGCATATAGATAATAGTATCGATATACATCATATAGCAACATAATAACTATATATGTCAACATAGCAAATGAAACATATTCAAACATCAACTAACTACCATTCAACTAACATCCATAACCAATAAATATTCATTCATATTTTCATTAATACTCAATGAATTGGGTTTTCAATTTAATCACATTTGATTTATTAATATTGGGTTTACTAACATTCATTTTCAATTAGTTTATATTCACTAATTCACAAGTTGGTTCACTTCCAAATCAATTTTAATTCTATTCAAATTTATTTACTTCTAATTTGAATTCAATTACATAGCTTTAAATTTCACTAATTCACTTTCATTAATACTTAATGAATTATATTCAATCAATCAACTAACAATCATATAACAATCAATGTATATTAATTACAACCAAATTACTTTGCTTATCAATTGGTTTAAATTAATTGATTTTCATTCAATTATTCAACTTTCTAATAACATTAGATTTTAATGAATTAACACTTATATTCATTATTTCATACCAATTATTCACATTCAATTGATTTACATTTAATCCATTAATACAATTTAATTACTAAAGTTGAATTTCACTTATATAACTTAAGTTCATATTTCATTTACAAACATCACTTTGTTTTACTTAACTTAAATTCCAACTTATAAATCAATTCAGATTCCAATTCTAAAGTAAATTTCCATTTAACTTTAAATTCGGCATTGTCAGGACACATTGTCAGGACACGATTGTCAGGACACGATTCTTCGTCTTCCGAAAATTCGACATCGACACTCACTTTATCGACTGCCGAGAAATCGAACGACAGAAAACCGAACACTGAGGGTTTTTAAGAAAAAGAATTTAAGAAAAGAAAAAGTAGAAAAGAAGGTAGAAGATAGTAGATAATAGATAAGGTAGAAGATGGAGGGAAAATAAAATAGAAAATTTTAAAATAGAAAGAAAAGAGAATAGAACAGAAAGAAAAACAGAAGAAAATAGGACGGGACGGAGAACAACAGAATCACATCAGAATCTCACAATTCGCAGCGGAACAACATATAATAATAATTGAATAATCTTTAAACCAAGAACTATATCAGTTATTACATTACATCACATTTCATTACATCATATCATCAGAGTGTACAACAACAACAAACAGTGCAGCGGAAAAAGAAATACTATATAGTAGTAATACGCCATGCCATCCAGCTTGCCTCCAGCAACTCCAGAATATCCAGAATATCCTGATAAACCTTACTCTTGACTGCCCGTGTGGAAATTGGTGGGCACCCAGAGTTTAGGAAGGAAAACAATAAACTCCAAGTCAGTCATGTGACTGGTGTGAGAACTCAAAACAGTTTATTTATCTTTAAAATCAAAATAGAGGAATATTTTTATTTCAATTCGCAATGCTTTTAAAAATGAGACTACCATAAGGCCTCCCGCACACACACACAATGCAAACGCAGAATCGAAGGAGATTTCTCCTTATGATAGTCAAAGATGCTTGATACGCATTTAAAATAACATTTCATATTATTATTAGTGCATAGTGTAGGAAAAATTTATTTCGAAAGTAGAATATAAATCTTAGCCAGCATAGACATTCCGAACTATGCCTACTATAGCTAACTATGTTCAATAGCAGGTTACCGCCACATTCCATAGTAGGTTATACAACTAAAACCGTACAAGTCACGTATTGTTTCTTTGGATTTCCAACAAATGGTCAGGCCAAGGAACTTCCCATTGCCACATGAGAATGCCTCTGGAAAGACATCCCCGAGAACCAAACCGGAACTCTGCCAACACAAGGCCGGGTTACCCCTAACTGGGTAACTACTGACACGAGCACGCCATTCCCCGATCGTAAACGACCTTTCTCACGGGATCCCGATAACCAACAACCACAAAGTAATAAATTCGTAGTAACCACATAGGTTAAATATCTGGGCTCCATACCATGATACCACCTCTATCCAGAAGGAAATGTACATACCCTAAAGGGTGCTACCCCTCATAACCTTGCTGCATCTTTCCTGTTTTGACCATTTCCGGGGTGTGAGGTTCGACGAAGTCACGTCCACAAAAACATACTTTATACAAAAGTCATGCTTTGGGTCAACAAATGATCAACACAATGATCACTAAGATAGACGATCAAATAAACGATCCTATCACAATAATCAACACAATGATCATTTCAGCAACACTCAGCATGTCATATTACCAAATTGAGAATATATCGCTGATAACTTCTACTATATAACCTCTGAGCTCGTACGTCTCAGAGAAGGGTGTTAAGCTAAAAGAATAAATTCTCCGCCACCAACAGAAATATATTTGAAAGAAATCGGCTTTATATCTCAACTTGTAATGTCAGACACACAATCCATACAAGTCTGTTCTGGGATCGAACAAAACCGAAGGCACTTACAAAGAAGTCCTTGCAATCCGGATATTCACAATCCTGATCGGATTCACCATCACATATGGAGAACTCTATACCGGAGCAACTCGGTGCAGAGTAAATCGACAGGTCATCCTATCGCTCTCGCAAATACCGGGTCTTCAACACCGATCTTCAATGCAATTATAACGACGTATCACATATTCGGAATGGGTTATACGACCCCATGGTCCTTTCCCGGTTAACCCGAATAGTGAGCGCTTATTCAAAAATAAGTGTAGCATTCACATTCAAACAAAACACATCAAATACCCATTCAAAGGGAAATATTGATAGTCGGCTATTGAACTATCAATTGATATGCACACATCACCAGATTCCAAATAATTTTCCAAATTATTTATTTTCCAAAAATATCTTCACTAGATATATAATTTCAATACTTCAAAAATAAATCAATATTTATTTTTAAACAAATTCCACTTCCTTTATAAATTCCTTAGTGAATTTATAATTCCAAAATATCAATGAATATTCGATTTCAATTATTCATTTCAATTTATCTTCAAAAAGATGAATTCTAAATATCACTTCATATTGGAAAACAATTCCATACTTATTAGAAATAAGTAATTCACAAATCTTTTTATTTTCAACACTTAGAAAATATTCAATATACTTAAATCGAGATTAAGTATATATTTCATTCTATTAAGGAAATCATTCTCTTAACATATTTATTTGGGCCAAAACGAATGTTGCGTAAAACATCGTTACGACAACCCAAAAATCACTAGTATAGGGATTCGAAATTAAAATAGATATATAAATCCCAATACTATACAAAACATTTCCTTTCGGAAATCATTTACTATAACAACAGTGTTATAGTCTACTATTTCCTTTTATTTCTCGAAAACGTCTATTTCAACAATAAATGTTGAAATCTATGGTTTCGAATCTCAACACATTTTAAAACATCGTTAGATCGTTTTAATTCTATTTAAAATATCACATTCTAAATAATTTCTTTAACGTGTTATTCACTATTCAAAACGTGAATATACTACGTTAACACATTTCATCCTTTTATTCATTTTAATTCAAAGGATTATTCACTATTCAAAAACGTGAATATAACTCCATTAATAGGTTTCAACAATTTTCTTATCAAAATAAGTCATTTGCGAATTTATAAAACAACGTTTATAAATTCCATTTCTATTTATTTATAAAAACTTCCTTTTTATAAATTCTTTCATTAACCTATTCCAGTTTATAACTCAATTATAACCTAAAAGTTCATATTATAAGTTAAATACTTATAAAACGGTTATTTTACAAAATCGTTCCTTTTTTAAAGACTTTCCAAACCATAAATCTTATAACTTATATGATTCATTTATTTAACCAAATCTATTCTTCAAATAACTTCACCGTTTATAATTCTATAAATTTCATTCAATTATGAAATTCATTTTCACTTCATTCAAACACTTATAAAAACTCGTTTTAAAATGTCCATATTTCAATTTATAAATATCCATTTATAAATCTCTTAATATAAATCAATTTATATTATTCTTTTTAAACGTCTTTAAATTCCTTTAAAAACTTCTTCCTTTTGATTCATAAAATAATTAAATTTCATAAATCCTATATTTCAACTTTTCACAATTATTTCTGAAATTCAGATTTAACTATTTTATAAGGTCACTAATTCCTTATTTTCAAAAAAATCAGCTTTCAACTATATTTCTTAAAAATCATAATTTTTATAACATTAAAAATTATAACGGTTATTTATTTATAATGGATCAATTCCAAAATATAGTATATTCTCAAAAATCACTTCAAAAATCATTTTAAAATCCCAAAATTTGGGTCCAATGATGTTACACACCAAATAGTCAATCACGACTACAACGATATCATATATCAATATGATAATCCATCAAATATCAAAATATCTGAAATCAAATAAAAACTGTTGAGGAATCCAGTTGGATCCCTCCAACCTGTTTTCCTGCATCCAAAAACATTAGCACAATACCAATTTCGCTCCAGTACGAAATTATCGCGGTATATGTTCTTATTAAATATTATCCGCTTAATAACGGCGTAATAGGGTCTCATCCGCTAAAAAAAATGCGGGGAATCAACAACTGCAATATATACATATGCCAATATATATATATATTGATATTATATATAATACCAATTTCACTGTTTATGAAATATTCGCGGTATATGTTTTTATTAAATAACATCCGCTTACTAACGGCGTATAATGTCTATTTTAACAATCAATAGATATTAATCAACATTCAAACATGCATTCAAATATTTTAAATCTAACTATTTAAAATAAAATCGAAACTGATTCGATTGAGTGAGAAATTCTCACCTTGATTTTAATTCGTTTTAGCGATTTATTTCGAATAAAATTAAACGGACGTTTAATTTTACCCGAAATTCTCACTAACTCCAAACGACTCCAAACCAACTCCATTGCGTAGTGCTCGTCCATACGATTCCAACGCAACTGGTTTCGCGCATTTTCGACCTCGTATGAAAAAGTTATGAATATTTGAAGTTTACACAAATTTATAATATAAAATTACAACAAATTTTTATTTTCTTAACTAAATCAAATCTTGGCCGTGCGTTCCCACTTTCTCATCTTCATCATTCACTTTCACGCGCCCTCTACAGGAAGCCGAACGACACTTGAACCCATTTACCAAATCTAGGGTTGAATTTTTCACCTTGCTTGCTCGATAGAAATTCGATCAGACACCTCCACATCGAAGGCCGACCCCTCCACCATGCTCGGCCCAAAAACCCCAGAGCTCGGTCGCCCCTTTTCATCGTTTTGCGTGCATGAACCGGCCACAAACGCGGCTCCATATCTCCCAAAATACAACTCCAAACTCGATCATAACCGTTGAAATCCAAGATCTCACCATCCTCTACGAGTTTCTAGTTGAAACTTTCTTGAATCGATGCATGGATCAAGAGATAAATGAGGAGAATCGAAACTAATTTCTGGCCATTCAGTTTCTAGGGCCGGCTAGGGTTTAAGTTTCTTTTTTTTTTTTTATAAATTATGAAGATGTTGGGGCTATTTATAAGGAAAACCGAAACACTATTCATTCCGGAAATTCCGAACTCCGATTTAGGCGCCGAAACTGACGTACCTAGGGTTTATCCCGCGTTCCGGACACAATGGAACAGGTTTCGGAAGCTAATTCGGACATCTGTGCGAGTTATGGCTGTAAACGCTCAATTTGAATTAAACCGATTTAAATCGATTTCTAGGCGTTTTAATTTGTAACGGACAAACGGTAAATCCAATTGACTTGAAATTTGAAACCTTACAATAATATCACATTACGGATCCGATGAAACTGGTTTCGTCGAAATCCGAGACTTTTTGAAAAATGGCTATTTTCACTCGTCAAATTTAAATTAAAAATAAATCGATGCGTTTCGAGCTGCCACGATCAAACGATAACTCCGATTGACACAAAATTTGAAATCCGGTAATAACTAACTATTATGGATCCAATGGAACTGGTTTCGTTCAATTCTGAGACTGTTCAAAAATTGGCTATTTTTACTAGTCGATTATTAAATATTAAAATATTCAATTTTCACAAATTAACTTTTAATTCGATTTTAAAAGTTCTAAAATATCGTTCTAACTCCTATATGATATAATAAAATTTTACAAATCATTTACAATCATATTTAACTATATTTTCAATTATTTCCATAATTTAACGTATTAAATTATCGATTTAATTATTCAATTAAATCCAAAAATTCAAATAAAAATTTATTTGACTAATAAATTCACTTATTAATATTTAAAATTAATTAAATATTCAAATTTTAATTTCTAAAAATTCTGGGTCGTTACACATAATTTTGACCTCGTATGAGAAAGATGCGTACGTTAGAACGATTTAAAATCAAAATCAAAAAATATAAATAAAACAAGAAAAAAATCTACCAGCCACGTCACCGTCATCATCTTTCTATCTCGCGCATAGTACTGTGCACGTTCTAACACGGCTCTAGGGTTTCGGCTGCCAACCATATCTGCTCTTCCCACGTCGATGCCAACCATCGCGGCAACCAACTCTCGCCGCCGAACCCCCTCAAGGCCGTGACCCCCCGTCGAACACCCACGAGCCTCGACCGAAGCGATACAGCAGCCTCCGTTACATAATTAAACCCTAATCGAATTTTTTGCTTCGATCTGACCGTCAATCCATCAAATAAACTACGCTGATGCAAACCCCACGACGATCTCTACAAAACCCCTCAATCGATTTGATGATCCGTCGCAGTTGATTACGATGCAACGGATGGCCGAGAAGTAACCATCAATTTCTGAACAACTGGTGATTCGAACAGAAAAACGAATTACGGGTCTGTGATGCGTCCATCGAGATCTTCGAATCCATATAAAATTTGCTATATTTTGTGGAGTTTGAAATTTTGCTTTGATTTTGAATTGCAATTTGAATTAGGGTTTGTCCTCCATTGAAATGAGGAGGTGAAGATGGATTGTACGCACATACAAATGAGAAATAAAGGTAGGCTAAGGTTTATAACAAGGTATAAATAGGCAAGCTGAAAATAGAATGGATGGATCAGATTGATAAACGCGCTGAACAATATATGGCCCGAAAAGCCCGTTCCGACTCTGGAACGAAATTGGGTCAACCCATATATCAAAGTAGATGTTTCAAAATATTTTAAACGTGATGGAACAGGTTCCAAGTCCAAATTCCATCATATGAAGAAGTTATGCCAAAATCAAATTAATTCAAATTGATTTCAATTTATTTCAATTTCATTGATTTCAAGGCGTTTCGAGTCCGTACGATCAAACGATAAGTCCGATCGCTACAAAACTTGAAATCCTACGATAATTTACCGATACGGATCCGATGAAACTAATTTCGTCGAAATCGGAGTCAGTGGCCAAAATTGCTATTTTTCAGTTAATTAAATAAATTAAAAATTAATTACTTAAATCAAATTATCAAATTTCAATTCGATAATTGACAAATTTCATCACTTTTGATTTCTCAATCATTTACAGTGATTACAAATTTAAATGTCAATTTAGAGATGATTAATTTATAAATTTCAGTGTTAAATTTTCAATTTCATTATATTCACAAATTATAATTTAAATTCTCAATAATCCCATTGAATTTACTTTTCATTCTTATTATTCAATTTATTATTTTTCAACGGATGAAATTAACATTGGTTTATGGGTTATTACATTATTATTCTCAAATATCATCTTAATCTCAATTAACGCAATAAATTAAATTTCATTTATAATGGATTCATTTATTAAAATTTGAATTCCAATTAATTATAATAAATTCCAAATAACTTTGATTTGATTAGTTTCAATCTTTATACTAAGTCCATTATTACTCTATACCTGGTTCTTATTGTTTACCCTTCATTTACTTAACATTTAAATGAACTTGATTTCCAATAAATTCATTGACTAATTAATTAGGTAATTTATAATAATTGTTATCATAACCTTAAATTTACACTTAAGTTTATGTTATATTCAACTAATTAACATACAATGAATAAAATTTACATTATTCTTAATTATTACCCTAATTTACATTAACGTAACATTTACTTCAGATTTATTGCAATTGATTACCCGTTTTAATTTAATAGACTAAATAAATGGCTAACTTAAAACAATCGTTCTCATAACTTTTAATTACCCATATGAATTCATTATTCACAAACAAATGTCACAATTCTTATATAATATTGATTTTATTCAATTTATTACGTATTACTTCCTTAGTTAATAACTTTTGAATTTATTCCCCGATTCCCTAATTTCAATCAATTATAACCTTACAATTTGTATCAATTAATAGGTATTGCACTAATTTAGTTACTTATCAACTTGCATCAACCTTATTACAATAATTTACATTCAGTTACTATTAATCAATGTATTATTCCATTGGTAAATTAAATTCCTACTTTTATTTACTTATTTTAAACTTTATACCCAAATTCAACAAATTACACTTTCCATTATTATATTAATTTGAATTCCATTCTAGTTATTATAATATATTTTTTAACAATTTGCTAATTCAACATTCCCATTTGTTTCTTATATTAAACTTTTAACCAAGTATGCCAATTTACAATATTTCTATTAATTGCAATTTCATTCTAATTGTTAATTTTAATTACAGTTTCTACATTTAATTTCTAACATTCGCTCCAATATAAATTATAAGATTTTTATTTCTTTCTAATATAATTACAAAATCTTATTAATTTAACCAAATTTTAGTTATTGAATTTTACGGGTCGTTACACTCTCCTCCACTCAAAACTTTTCATCTCCGAAAAGGAAAAAAAGGAAAAGAGGAACTTATAAATCAATATATTATTCAAAACATTTTATTCATAACCATAAGTTTACAGAATTTGATTATTTAAATAAAATATATGGATTTATAAACAATTAAATCTTTTTATATTCAAATTGATAAAGTGGGGGAAACATTTTAAAATTTTCGAAGTCCAAAATTTACAGAAAATTTCGTTAGAGTCTCCTTTGTACCGGGAGGCTCGGAAGAAAATATAATATCAAATATAACAATATATAACATATATTTTCAAAAATAATATATCCCAACATGGAAAAAATAATAGCTATAAAACCGTAATCCAAGAACGTACCTATTTGTCAGGCAAAAAATGCTTATTTTGTGAAACCAAAAGCAGTAGCAATTGCTTCCATAACCTGTATTTCACTTATATAATCTAAAGAGAGTTAATAATTATATAAAATGAAATGTTTGAAGTTGTTTCAACCATAAACCAACAAATCAATACAAATCAATCAATCATTCATATGAAACAAACAAATGTTAGTTCAGGCTTAGACACTTTTAAATTGTATAGAATGACAAATAAACTATTAAGTATACCATTTACTCAATAGTCTTAGATAAACCTGAATAGATTACTCATACATCCAACAATTTTAAAGTATCCTTGGCTAAACAACCATAAACCAAACAAACAACACTTCCAAACAATAAATCAAGTTAATTTTCCAATTTCATAACATTTATTGTTTGATTTCCTTTTTATTCATATAATGATTTATCCTTTAATTCACATTTATTTCTTGCAAAATTTCATTTTTATTTATTCATATCAACTAGTTTTCTTGTTATTGCATTACATTCATTCATTCACTACTTAATTTCATTTACTTATGGTATTCATCTTTCTACCTATTTTTATTATAAATAACCTCAACATTTACTTAAGTTTATTGTCATTTCACTTATAACTTAAGTTCACACAATAACAATATCATATTCTTATTTATAAAAGAATTTCACTGAACCTTCATATTACATAACCTTTACTTGTATAATATCCATTATGTTTTCTTATTAACATTTCAACTTTTAAATCTTTGGTAAGTTATATATGCTTTTAAGAAGGTAATCAAAATCATACAAGTTTATCCCATTCTTTTAAATATTTAGATGTTCAATAATTATATCCTTTGCTTTTATTGATTATAAATTTCAACTTCCTTGTTATTTCATTTATAACCTAGCATTTGATCCCTTATTTTAATTAGAGGTTTCAATTGTCAGTTGATTTCACTTCACTACACCAATTAAAACTATTAATTAATCGGAAACTTAAGAATTAAATACCCGGTTTAATTTCAAATCATTTTAAAATAATAGATAAATATACACTCATAACTTATATATCCAATTATATTTAAAACAATTTAAAATTTATATTTGGTTATCAAAATAAATCCAAAGTAAAACTATTACAGTGGCCTTCCCACTTCGAAACTCAAAAATGAATGTCGATGATGCGTGTACTCATCACCGAAATTAATCTTCCAGCGACAGAGAGGGGAGTACAGACTTATTTCTTTCCAAAATTTCTTTAAAACAATTCTTTCAAATCATATTGAAATATTTAGACCAGAAAATACTTCTAAATAATATTATTATTATATTCAAATCATCATTCAAAAGTAATTTTTCCCATAAATCTCGGAGCTTAAGTTCTAAAATTTCTAATCTTACTATATTTTAATTAAAATCCTAATTTCAACTAATATCTAAAAACTTCACTACCTAACAACCAATATATTGCAACCTAATATATATCTTATTTACAAAAAAATATTTTATATATAGAAAATATAATAGGCAAAATTATTTCATTCACCTATATCAAAAATAAATATTGTGTCGGTCTGTCCTATTAAGTGTTTAGAAATCCCAATTGATGTCATAGCGTCCCATGCAACAACCAGAATTTATAAATACAAAACGGAACAAATTAACACAATATTAAAACCATTTTATAACACTAACAAATAAGCTCTCTCATATATATACACTCTGCGACTCATTATAGGGTATTACTACCCTATTAATAAAGAGTCAGACCCCACAAAGCTAAGGTTTATTGCTAAACCAAAGCACTAATACCAGATGTAACGTCCTGCATTTTTGCATGATTTAAATCGACGATAAACCACACACATCAGACTTAACCCATATAGAAGGAGGGATTGTTATGGGGTAAATAAGAAAAAGCAGAGAAAGAAAAAGAACAAAACAGAATCTTGCAGCAGAACGATAAAATATAATAATCAAATAAACAGTTCATGAAGCTGTTTTACAAAACATTTGATTATACTTATACAATACATATCTAAGTTACACATACCAGAGAATAATCAATAACAATGCAGCGGAATAATGTGACGCAGTGGAATAATATAATAATAATAATAATAAACTCTTCGTCTTCGTCCTCCAGAAGTAAGTTCTTCCAATCCGAAAATGCTTAGGCTGACCCGAGTAAATTGAAAAGACAAAACACTCGAGTCAGAACTAAAGGATCTTATGCAAGTTAAATCAACAATAAATAATATGAGTGGAACGGCGTCAGAGATGTTTACGGAATTTGACATCTCCTATCCAGTGTCTAACGTGAGTGCAGTAACTCAAGAGATGCTCGAGATTCACATCTCCTAAGGATCCGTTAAACTATTTACTATGTAGTAATATTCCGCTATTATAATAATGTATAATAGTAAAATAAACTTACTTTTTAATAGCGTTAAGGGTTACCTATATAGCCCTTAACACGTAATAGTGCCAATAGTTTATACAGTACCGTAATACCTCCTGATCGGGAAGCTACCAGAGGATACTCCATAGGTACGACACAAATCAAACTCGTACAAGGCGCGCTAGGGTAGGTGACACGGCACAACTAGGCAATGCCAGGGTAGATATACCAATTACGCTTCCGGGTCGGTGGTAACGCGTAGCGCGCAGCTACTGCCCACCTCGAGCTACACCCCCAATCAAAAATCAAAAGTGGCCACCGAATCAATCCAAAGTCATAGTATAATATCGAAGGGATGTATCCGATAAAAGAGGCTACCTTCTTAACTCGTCAATCGCTCCTATTTTAGCCACCTTATGCCAACTCACGGAAGTCGGGTCCACTTATTTACCTCAAAGGAAACGCCGCCACCATCCTACTTCATTCTGGAATTTCCACAGTGTACACGGTTGTTAAAGTGGTTTTCGGAGTTGGCAGGGAGTATGACAACTTCTGATCCCGGTGTCTTCAATAACCAAACGTTATTATAACACCTTGGTCGTTTCAAAATAATTTATACTTCAAAACCAGAATATAATATCCATTTCAAACTATATAAATACGATATCATTTCCATTTTTAAAAACCCAAATCGACATGATATCATTTTTATTTCAAAATATATCGTTTTTCCAAAATCATAGTACTGTCAACTCTATATACCTTGAACCCCATAGCTTTGAAATATGACTTCGAATACTTAAATGGTTTGAATATTAAATTACTTTATATAATAAAATAGCTTTTTAAAATTTCACAAATAAATTCCAAATACTGATTTGGACCTCCAATTAAACCATTTCAATTTTCATATAATTCAAAGCTTTAAATATTCCACCATTTCAAAACTGATTCTTTGATAATTCCATATATATCAAATTCAATTATTATTTAGATTTGAAATGTCTACTTAGTAAATCCAATATAATTTAAGTAAAACTCTTAACTTCAACAACTGGATGTCCTTATAATTTATTTAACTTGATATATTCATTTAAATCAACTTGATATTCATTTAAATCACTCTTAACTAAAATCAAGTTATAATAATCATACCCTTTAAAATTCTAAATTTTATTTAAATTCCAAATAAATTCCATATTCATCTTCGAACCTTATTCTCATTTAAGTCATTATATACTCCAGAAATTTAATTTAAATAAATGCTTAATCATATTTTATCTTAATAAAATCAAATTTAATTATTAACTTCTTTTATACTTCAAATCAATTTATACATAGCTTAAAACCTAGAATTTAGCTATATATAAAATAACATTTATAAAATATCCAAATCACTATCTCATAAAACCATATATTTCTTTACAAAAGTATAGAAAATCATTTCAAAATATTTTTATATATAGACCACGGTGTCTGTATAAATTTTTCTACCCTATGGTCAAGTGATACGGACATTTATCAATTCAATCCGTAATTTAAAATAAAAATACGGCTATATATCATTTCAAACCGCAATCTCGAATCAATAATGACAAAGCAATAAAGAACTTGCAGATTATGATGATATAAATAAACATCCATTCATCCAACAGAAAATCATGCATCCATCACAATCATCATCTAAAACTGTAACGTCCCAACTTTTCGGACGATTTAAATCGACGATAAACCATACACATCAGACTTAAACCATACAAAAGGCGAGGAAGAAAAAGACCAAAACAGAATCTTGCAGCGGAACGATAAAATATAATAATCAAATATATAGTTCATGAAGCTGTTTTACAAAAACATTTGATTTACTTATATAATACATATCAGAGTTACAAATACCAGAGAATATTAATAATGCAACGGAATACAATAGTGCAGTGGAATAATATAATAGAAAATAGTAATATAAATCTTCGTCTTCGTCCTCCAGGATAAAATCCTCAAATCTGGAAATGCTCGGGCTGACCCGAGCGAATTGAAAAGACAAAACACTCGAGTCAGAACTAAAAGATCTTATGTAAGTTAACTCAACAATAAAATATGAGTGGAACGGCGTCAGAGATGTTTACGGGATTTTACATCTCCTATCCAGTGCCTAACGTGACTGCAATAACTTAAGAGATGCTCGGGATTCACATCTCCTAAGGATCCGTTAAACTATTTACTATGTAGTAATATTTCGCTATTATAATAATATCTATAGTAAAATAAACTTACTTTTAAATAGCATTAAGGCTTTACATTTTCCACCTTAACATGTAATAGTCCCAATAGTCCATCAAATATCATAGTCCCTCTTGATCGGGAAGCCACCAGAGGATGCCACATGGGCTACGGGAGAAAACCAAACTCGTACAAGGAGCAGTAGGGTAGGTGACATGGCACAACTAGGCAATGCCAGGGTAGATATACCAATTACGCTTCCGGGCCGACGGTAACGCGTAGCGTGCAGCTACCGCCCACCTCGAGCAACACCCCCAAATCAAAAAATCAAAAGTGGCCACCGAATCAATCCAAAGTCAGAGTATAATATCGAAGGGATGTGTCCGATAAAAGTGGCTACCTTCTTAACCCGTCGATCGCTCCTTTTTTAGCCACCTTATGCCAACTCACTGGAGTTGGGTACACGTATTTACCTCAAAGGAAACGCCGCCGCCATCCTACTTCATTCTGGAATCTCCACCGCGTACACGGTTGTTAAAGTGGTTTTCGGAGTTGGCAAAGAGTATGACAACTTCCGATCCCGGTCTCTTTAACAACCCAACGTTATTATAACACCGTGGTCATTTCAAAATAATTTATATTTCAAAAACCAGGATATAATATTTATTTCAAAAACCATATAAATACGATATCATTTCAAATTTAAAAACCAAATCAATATGATATTTCTTTTATTTCAAATCAATATAATATCATTTTATTTCAAATATATCCCCTTTTTTTATCATAGCACCTCCAAATTTTATACTTCAAACCCAAACATTTGAAATTTTAACACCTTTAAAACATAATGCTATGAAATTCATAACTTCGAAACATTTCAATTTCTATAAACATTTCAATTTCGATATATTTCAAGGCTTTAAATATTCCAAGATTTCAAAACTAAATTTGATAATTTCGATTCAACAATTAAATTTCCTATTATTTAGTTTTGAAATATTTTATATAATAAACCCCTTATTATTTAAATAAAACTCAATTTACAAATAACTAGATATTGCCTTCAATTCATTATACTTGAAATAATCATTAAATTCATCTAGACCCAAAAATCAAGTTATAATAATTATACGTTTTAAAATTTCCAATTTAATAAATTTCACATCAACCCTGTTGGTTTAATTCTTAAATAAATTAAATTTCATAAAATCTCAAATTTAACTAAATTTCAAATCAAATTTTATTCGAGTAAAATTCTTAAATAATTTAATTCACATCAATTTCATATTTTATCTTCCAAATGCTAATTTATTTAAATCATTATAATCTCTATACAAAAATATGATTTAAATACTTAACCATATTTATTTTAATTAATCAAACTCCATTTCTTAACTTATTATCATTTAACAGATTTATACATAGCTTAAATACATGAATTTAACTATATATATATATATATAATATTTTTATATAATGCAAAATGAATCAATATTTATTTAACCTGTATAATTCTATCCAAAACCATAGAAATCGTTTTCAAAATATTTATATATATAGGCCGACGGTGTCTGTATATAATTTTCTATCCTATGGTCAACTGACACGGATATTTATCATTTCAATCCGCAATTTAAAATATGGTTATATATCATTTCAAACCTAATCAATAAAGAACTTGCAGATTTTGGTGATATAAATAAAACATCCATTCATCCATCATAAAATCATACATCCATCACAATCAGCATCCAAAACAATCAATAAATATCAATATATAACTGATAATATTTAACAGGTAATTAACTGGCAGTTATATTCGATAATAAATTAAATAACGATTTAATTTAAATAAAAGCAATTAACTGAGATGATTATTAAATATATGCCAGACAGCTATAAATAAATTTCAAATCACATCATAAATAAATTTAACAAACATAAGAAATTTTAGAATCCGTGAGTGGGTTAAAACACTCACCTTTTGAATTCAAATCCAATTTAAACCCAAAAATTTTCCAGTCTCAGTATCTGTCCAAACCCACGTCAAAACGTCTGAAATTTCAATACGATCCTAACAAAAGAAATCGCACGTAAAACGAGCGTCGTATGAGAAAGTTATACGCATTAGAAGATTTGAAACGAAAATAAAATAAAATAAAACAAAGATAATACTACTTGCCACGTAACCCTTCGTTCACTTTCCCCTATCACACACACACGGCTCATACGCAGGCAAGCAGAACCCAAACACGACAGTTAACCTCGATTATGACCACCAAATTCGCGCACCTCAGGACATCGCGATGCTCCAGACCACCATAAATCTCCTCACCACACCTAGCCGCCCTGAAGGATGAGGTCACGCCTCCCCCGTGCCGCCGCGGCCACCGAGTTTCAAAACCCTAATTAGCCAATTCCGACCACCCTCCATCACCATAAGTGATGCCACTACCGCCAATCGACTCCAAGCAGCACGCTCTACGAAACCCAGAAACCAATTTTGCTAATTTACGTCGAAATCAAAAACCCCAAATTCGTGATTTAGGTTTCTTCATTTCAGCCTTTGACCATGATTTCCCACTGATCCGAGCAAAATTTCCAAAAACGAACAGTTGACACAGATTCGTATCATTGAGATCTTTGATATATATTTTTTCCAAATTTTTCTGAGGAGTTTGAATTTTTGGAATTGAATTTGATTTGGAATTTCAATTGGATCTAGAATTTTATTATCTGCCATTGGGGAGGAGGTGAAGAAGGATTGTACGCATATATAAATGAGAAAAAGAGGTAGGCTAGGGTTTATAACAGGGTATTTATAGGTAGGGTTGAAATAGAATAGATGGACACGATTGGATAAACGCGTTGAACAATATATGGCCCGAAAAGCCCGTTCTGACTCCGGAATGAAATTGGGTCAACCCATATATCGAAATAGGTGTTTTAAAATATTTTAAACGCAATGGAAAAGGTTTCAAGTCCAAATTCCATCATATGAAGAAGTTTTGACAAAATCAATTTTTTTTCAAATTGAATTCAATTTCATTGATTTTAAGGCGTTTCAAGTCCATACGATCAAACGACAAGTCTGATCGCTACAAAACTTGAAATCTTAAAATAATTCACCGTTACGGATCCGATGAAACTAGTTTCGTCGAAATCCGAGTCAGTGGCCAAAATGGCTATTTTTCCATTAATTAAATAAATTAATAATTAATTAATTAAATCACCATTTAATTCAAATTCCATGATTCATAAATTTTATCATCTTAGATTACTTTAGTAATTTATGACCCTTTATAACCAATTCCCATATCAATTTAAAGTTAACCAATTCACAACTACAGTGTTTAATTTCCAATTTTTAATAAATTCATTAATTATCAATCGCAATTCAAATAAATAAATTTATTTGATTCTTAATACTTTTATTCACTTCATTATCACCAAGAAGAAAATTTTAACATTGGTTCATGGTTTATTACGTTATTATTCCCAAATTTTCAACTTAATTTCCATTAATGTAATATCTAGATATTTAATTTCATTTATTTGAAATAAACCCAATCACTATAATTTACATTCAAATAAATTAATAAATCTTGATTTACAATCTTTACATCAACCAATAGTCATATTATAAACGGAATTGACATTATTTTCAAATATTATTTTAAATAAACGTTAAAGTAATAATTTGTTTATATTTATTGCAATTGATTACCAGTTATAATTTAATATACTAAATAAATGGTTAACTTACAATACTTGTTACCATTAACGTTTATTTTCACTTATAAGCTATTATTAACAAACCAAATGTTGCAATTTGATTTAGACCTAATTCAATGCATTGAATGAATGGGTAAATGATTAAAATTTTACACTATTGCCACATTTTCTCACATTCATACTTGATTATCTACTAACAATTATTATAATTACTTGAAGAACATTGATTTTTATTCAATGACCATTTGTTATAATTTAAATTCACTAATTTAATTCAATGCTTACATTTTGTTTTCATATATTCAATTTGTAGCTAAGTATACATCTACATTATTTCCATTAATTTGAATTTCATTCAATTAATTAATTATTACCTTAGTTAACATTAACGTAGTATTAGATTATAATTTTTGTAACTAATTTCCAATTTTAAATCAACAAGCTACAAAATAGGTAACATACAATAATCGTTACCGTTAATCCTTTAGTCGCATTAATAAGCTTTTATTACTTATAAATCAATGTTGACATTTATCTTCGTACTACAAATTTCATTCAAATATGTTCAATTTATAGTCAAACATAACATTTAGATTTATTTTCATAAATTGGTATTCCATTCAATTCATAAATTTATTAACTTGATTGGTATTATTTACCTTGCATTCTAGTTATTATTTCATAAATATGATCCCCAATCATTTCTTTAATTTATACTAACATTTAAAAGTTTATCGCTTACCATTAACACTGTATTATTTCATTAATTCATTCAATACTTACTTTTATTTACCTATCTTCCATTTCATAACCAAGTGCACAATTTACGCTATTTTACTTTTATTGGTTTCACTTCAATTGTCAACAATTGATTTTTTTCTTCTAACCATTGTTACAATTCATTCTAAACCTTTACTTCAATATAAATTATAAAATTTTTATTTCTTTCTAAATTTATTTACAAAAATTTAATTAAATTAACCAATTTATTTATAAAAATTTATGGGTCGTTACACTCTCCCCCACTCAAAACTTTTCGTCCCCGAAAAGGGAAAAAAAGGGAAAAGAAGAATTAAATAAACAATATATCTTATTCAAAAATATTAATTTTATAAACAAATAAATTTACAAAATTAATTAATTTGAACAAAATATATCAATTTATAAACATTGAATCTTTTTATCCTCAAATTAATAAAGTTTGGAAAACATTTTTCAAAATTTTTCTATGTCCAAAATTTACGAAAATTTTCGACAAAGTCTCCTTTGTACGGGGAGGCTCCGGAGAAAATATAATATCAAATATAACAATATATAACATATTTTCCAAAGTAATATATATCCCAACATGGGAAAAATAATATAATAGCTCTATAAAACCGTAATCCGAGAACGTACCTATTTGTCGGGCAAATTTACGCTTATATTATGAAACCAAATGCAGTAGCAATTGCTTCCATAACCTGTATTTCACTTATATAATCAAAAAGAGTTAATAATTATATAAAATGAAATATTTAAGGTCGTTTTCAACCACCAACAAACCATCAATACATACAACAATCACTTGCAACCAGGTATACAACCATCACATAGAAATCAACACAAATCAATCATTCATTCATATCAAACAAAACAAATAGTTGTTCGGGTTCAAAACTTTAAATTGTATGGAATGAAAATAAAATAAACTACTAAGTGTACCCTTCACTCAACAGTCTTAGGTGAAACTAAATAGATTATTCATGCATCCAAACAAATTTAAAGTATCCTTGCCCAAACAACCATAAGCCAAACAAACAACGATTTCAAACAGAGAAATTTTTTTTCTTTTCATTTATTACTTACAATTTATTCATTTTCGTTTATTCTGGTCATGTAAGTTTCTTTTTATTACTTTACATTTACTCATTTCTCAATTTCATTTATTTATTTTGTGCTTACCTTTCTATTATATTTAATTATGATAACATTTCAATTACAACTTAAGTTTATAACTCTATAACATCAATTCTAATTAATAAAAGCAATTTTTTAAACCTTTCATTACATAAGTTTACTTGTAAAATTTTCCATTATAACTCTTTAACATTTTAACTTTTAATATTTGCTAAGTTATATATATATATATATATATATATATATATATATGTATATGCTTTAAGAATGTAACCGAAAGTTATACAAGGTTTCTCATTTCTTTTAATTAATTCATTGTTCAGTAATTTTATCCTTTGTCTTATAAGTTAAAATTTCAAATTTTCTTTTTATTTAATTTATAACTTAGCATTAAATCTCTTATTTCCTTTAGAGGTTTCAATTATTAATTCCCTACGTTCCAATTCACTACAATAATTGAAACTATTAATAAACAGAAACTTAAGAACTAAATACCGGGTTAAATTTCAAATCATTTTAAAATAACAGATAAATATATCCAGTTATAATTAAAATAATTTAAAATTTTATATTTGGTTTATCAAAACAAATCCGCAGTAAACTACTACAGTGGCCTTCCCACTTCGAAACTCGAAAATGAATGTCGATGATGCGTGCACTCATCACCGAAATTATTTTCCAGCGACAGAGAGGGGAGTACAAAACTTATTTCTTTCCAAAATTTCTTTTTAAAACATTTCTTTCAAATTATATTGAAATATTTATATCAGAAAATACTTCGAATAATATCATTATTATATTTCAAAATCATTCAAAAGAATTTTCAAAACCCTGGAACTTAAGTTCTAAATTTCCAATTTTCATTTATCTTAATTTCAACCTTATTTCGACTATTATTTATAAATTTCATTACCTAACAACCAATATATTGCAATCAGATATAACTTTTATAAAAATTTATTTTATATAGAAAATATAATAGGCAAATTTTTTTCATCACCTATATTAAAAACAAATATTGTGTCGGTCCGTCCTATTAAGTGTTTAGAAATCCCTATTGATGTCATAGCGTCCCATGCACCAACCATAATTTATAAATACAAAACGGAACAGACTAACACAATATTAAAACCTTTTTATAACACTAACAAATACGCTCTCTCAGATATACACTCAGCGACTCATCATAGGGTATTACTACCCTATTAATAAAGAGTCAAACCCCACAAAGCTAAGCTTTATCGCTAAACCTGGCTCCGATACCAGATGTAACATCCCAACTTTTCGCACGATTTAAATCGACGATAAACCACACACGTCAGACTTAAACATACAAAAGGGCGGATTTTTACGGGATAAATAAGAAAAAGCAGAGGAAGAAAAAGACCAAAACAGAATCTTGCAACGGAACAATAAAAATATAATAATCAAATATACAGATCATGAAGCTGTTTTGCAAAAACATTTGATTTACTTATATAATACATATCAGAGTTACACATACCAGAGAATATTAATAATGCAGCGGAATACAATAGTGTAGTGGAATAATATAATAGAAAATAGTAATACAAATCTTCGTCGTCGTCCTCCAGAATAAAATCTTCAAATCCTGAAATGCTCGGACTGACCCGAGCGAATTGAAAAGACAAAACACTCGAGTCAGAATTAAAAGATTTTATGTAAGTTAAATCAACAATAAAAGATGAGTGGAACGACGTCAAAGATGTTTACGGAATTTTACATCTCCTATCCAGTGTCTAACGTGAGTGCAGTAACTTAAGAGATGCTCGAGATTCACATCTCCTAAGGATCCGTTAAACTATTTACTATGTAGTAATATTTCGCTATTATAATAATGTCTATAGTAAAATAAACTTACTTTTAAATAGCATTAAGGCTTTACATTATCCACCTTAACACGTAATAGTCCCAGTAGTCCATCCAATATCATAGTCCCGCCTGATTGGGAAGCCATCAGAGGATACCACATGGCAACGGGAGAAAACCAAACTCGTACAAGGCGCGGTAGGATAGGTGACACAGCACAACTAGGCAATGCCAGGGTAGATATACCAATTACGCTTCCGAGCCGGTGGTAACACATAGCGCGTAACTACCGCCCACCTCGAGCCACACCCCCAAATCAAAAAATCAAAAGTGGCCACCGAATCAATCCAAAGTCAGAGTATAATATCGAAGGGATGTGTCCGCTAAAATGTGCTACCTTCTTAACCCGTTGACCGCTCATGTTTTAGCCACCTTATGCCAACTCACAGGAGTCGGGTCCACGTATTTACCTCAAAGGAAACGCCTCACCATCCTACTTCATTCTGGAATCTCCATCGCGTACACGGTTGTTAAAGTGGTTTTCGGAGTTGGCAGAGAGTTTGACAACTTCCGATCCCGGTCTCTTTAACAACCCAACGTTATTATAACACCGTGGTCATTTCAAAATAATTTATATTTCAAAAACCAGGATATAAATTTTTTTTCAAAAACCATATAAATACGATATCATTTCAAATTTAAAAACCAAATCAATATGATATTTCTTTTATTTCAAATCAATATAATATCGTTTTATTTCAAATATATCCCTTTTTTTAAATCATAGCACCTCCAAATTTTATACTTCAAACCCAAACATTTGAAATTTTAACACCTTTAAAACATAATGCTATGAAATTCATAACTTCGAAACATTTCAATTTCTATAAACATTTCAATTTCGATATATTTCAAGGCTTTAAATATTCCAAAATTTCAAAACTAAATTTGATAATTTCGATTCAACAATTAAATTTCCTATTATTTAGTTTTGAAATATTTTATATAATAAACCCCTTATTATTTAAATAAAACTCAATTTACAAATAACTAGATATTGCCTTTAATTCATTATACTTGAAATAATCATTAAATTCATCTAGACCCAAAAATCAAGTTATAATAATTATACCTTTTAAAATTTCCAATTTAATAAATTTCACATCAACCCTGTTGGCTTAATTCTTAAATAAATTAAATTTCATAAAATCTCAAATTTATCTAAATTTCAAATCAAATTTTATTCGAGTAAAATTCTTAGATAATTTAATTCACTTCCATTTCATATTTTATCTTCCGAATCTTAATTTATTTAAATCATTATAATCTCTATAGGAAAATATGATTTAAATACTTAACCATATTTATTTTAATAAATCAAACTCCATTTCTTAACTTATTGTCATTTAACAGATTTATACATAGCTTAAATACATGAATTTAACTATATATATAATATTTTTATATAATAAAAAAAGAATCAATATTTATTTAACCAGTATAATTCTATCCAAAACCATATAAATCATTTTCAAAATATTTATATATATAGACCGACAGTGTCTGTATATAAGTTTCTATCCTATGGTCAAGTGATACAGATATTTATCATTTTAATCCACAATTTAAAATAAAAATACGGTTATATATCATTTCAAACCGCAATCCCGAATGAATAATGACAAATCAATAAAGAACTTGCAGATTTTGATGATATAAATAAAACATCCATTCATCCATCATAAAATCATACATCCATCACAATCATCATCCAAAATAATCAATCAATATCAATATATAACTGATAATATTTAACAGGTAATTAACTGGCAGTTATATTCAATAATAAATTAAATAACGATTTAATTTAAATAAATGCAATTAACAGAGATGATGATTAAATATATGCAGACAGCTATAAATAAATTTCAAATCACATCATAAATAAATTTATCAAACATAAGAAATTTTAGAAGTCGTGAGTGGGTTAAAACACTCACCTTTTGAATTTAAATTGAAATCAAATTCAATTTAAATCAAAAAAATTTACTGTCTCAAAATCTGTCCAAACCGGCGTCAAAACGTCAGAAATTTCAATTCGATCCTAACAAAAGAAACCGCACGTAAAACGAGCATCGTATGAGAAAGTTATACGCATTAGAAGATTTGAAAAGAAAATAAAATAAAATAAAACAAAGACAATACTACCTGCCACATCACCCTTCGTTCGCTTTCCCCTGTCACACGCACGCGGCTTATACGGAGGCACGCAAAACCCAAACACGACAGTCAACCTCGATTTTAACCACCAAATTCGCGTACCTCAGGACATCGCGACGCTCAGACCACCCTAAATCTCCTCACCACACCTAGCCGCGTCGAACGATGAGGTCGCGCGCCTCCCCCATGCCGCCGCCGCCGGGTTTTAAAACGCTAATTAGCGAATATTAACCACCCTTCATCACTATAGGTGATGCCACTATCGCCAATCCACTTCACGCAGCACGCTCTACGAAACCCAGAAACCAATTTTGCTAATTTACGTCGAAATCAAAACCCCTAAATTCGCGATTTAGGTTTTGTTATTTCGGCCTTTGACCACGATTTCCCTATGATTCGAGAAAAATTTCCAAAAATGAATAGTTGACGCAGATTCGTATCGTTGAGATTTTCGATATATATTTTTTCCAAATTTTTCTGAGGAGTTTGAATTTTTGGATTTGAATTTGATTTGGAATTTTAATTGGATCTGGAATTTTATTGTCTGCCATTGAGAAGAAGGTGAAGAGGGATTGTACGCACATACAAATGAGAAATAGAGGTAGGTTAGGGTTTATAATAGGGTATTTATAAGTAAGGTTGAAATAGAATAGATGGACACGATTGGATAAACGCGCTGAACAATATATGGCCCGAAAAGCCCATTCTGATTCTGGAATGAAATTGGGTCAACCCATATATCAAAATAGGTGTTTTAAAATATTTCAAATGCAATGGAAAAGGTTTCAAGTCCAAATTCCATCGTATGAAGAAGTTATGACAAAATCAATTTTTTTTCAAATCGATTTTAACTTCATTGATTTCAAGGCGTTTCAAGTCCGTACGATCAAACGACAAGTTCAATCACTACGAAACTTGAAATCCTACAATAATTCACCGATACGGATCCGATGAAACTGGTTTCGTCAAAATCCGAGTCAGTGGGCAAAATGGCTATTTTTCCATTAATTAAATAAATTATTAATTAATTAATTAAATCACCATTTAATTCAAATTCCATAATTCATAAATTTTATCATCTTAGATTACTTTAGTAATTTATAACCCTTTATAACCAATTCCCATGTCAATTTAAAGTCAACCAATTCACAACTATAGTGTTTAACTTCCAAATTTTAGTAAATTCATTAATTATCAATCGCAATTCAAATAAATAAATTTATTTGATTCTTATTCCAGTTATTCACTTCATTATCACCAAGAAGAAAAATTTATCATTGGTTCATGGTTTATTACGTTATTATTCCCAAATTTTCAACTTAATTTCCATTAATGTAATATCTAGATATTTAATTTCGTTTATTTGAAATAAACCCAATCACTATAATTTATATTCAAATAAATTAATAAATTTTGATTTACAATCTTTACATAAACCAATAGTCATATTATAAATGGAATTGACATTATTTTCAAATATTACTTTAAATAAACGTTAACGTACTAATTTATTTATATTTATTGCAATTGATTACCGGTTATAATTTAATATACTAAATAAATGGTTAACTTACAATACTTTTTACCATTAACGTTTATTTTCACTTATGTGCTATTATTAACAAACCAAATGTTGCAATTTGATTTAGACCTAATTCAATGCATTAAATGAATGGGTAAATGATTAAAGTTTTGCACTATTACCACATTTTCTCACATTCATACTTGATTATCTACTAACAATTATTATAATTACGTACTAAACATTGATTTGTATTCAATGACCAATTATTATAACTTAAATTCATTAATTTAATTCAGTGCTTACATTTTGTTTTCATATATTCAATTTTTAGCTAAGTATACATCTACATTATTTCCATTGATTTGAATTTCATTCAATTACTTAATAATTACCTTAGTTAACATTAACGTAATATTAGATTATAATTTTTGTAACTGATTTCCAATTTTAAATCAACAAGCTACAAAATAGGTAACATACAGTAATCGTTACCATTAATCCTGTAGTCACATTAATAAGCTTTTATTACTTACAAATCAATGTTGACATTTATCTTCGTACTACAAATTTCATTCACTTATGTTCAATTTATAGCCAAACATAACATGTAGATTTATTTTCATAAATTGGTATTCCATTCAATTCATAAATTTATTAACTTGATTGGTATTATTTACCTTGCATTCTAGTTATTATTTCATAAATATGATTCCCAATCATTTCTTTAATTTATACTAACATTTAAAAGTTTATTACTTACCATTAACACTGTATTATTTCATTAATTCATTCAATACTTACTTTTATTTACCTATCTTCCATTTCATAACCAAGCGCACAATTTACGCTATTTTACTTTTATTGATTTCACTTCAATTGTCAACAATTGATTTTTTTCTTCTAACCATTGTTACAATTCATCTAAACCTTTACTTCAATATAAATTATTTCTTCTGAATTTAGTTACAAAAATTTAATTAAATTAACCATTTTATTTATAAAAATTTACGGGTCGTTACAAAAACAATCAATCAATATCAACATATAACAGATAATATTTAACAGGTAATTAACTGGCAGTTATATTCAATAATAAATTAAATAACGATTTAATTTAAATAAATACAATTAACTGAGATGATTATTAAAATATACTAAACTGTCATAAATAAATGCATTATCACAACAACAATTAAATTTAACAAACATAAGAAATTCTAGAAGTTGTGAGTGGGTTAAAACACTCACCTTTTGAATTTAAATTCAATTTAAACCCAAAATTTGCATAGTCGCAGAATTCGTCCAAACAGACGTCAAAATCTCCGGAATTCCAATACGAACCTAGGGGAGAAACCCGCGCGTAATTTCGACCTCGTATGAGAAAGATACGTACGTTAGAACGACTTAAAATCAAAAATTAAAATAAATAAATAAAACAAGAAAAACAAAATCTACCAGCTACGTCACCATCATCATCTTTCTATCTCACCCACAGTACCGCGCACGTTCGAACACGACTCTAGGGTTTCGGCCGCCAACCCTATCTGCTCTTCCCACGTCGATGCCGACCATCGCGGCAACCAACTCTCGTCGTCGAACCCGCTCAAGGCCGCGACCCCCCTGTCGAACTCCCCCGAGCCTCGACCAAAGTGATACAACAGCCGTCGTTACATAATTAAACCCTAATCGAATTTTTTGCTTCGATCTGATCGTCAATCCATCAAATAAACTACGCTGATGCAAACCCCATGGCGATCGCTACAAAACCCCTCAATCGATTTGATGATCCGTCGTAGTTGATTACAATGCAACGGACGGCAGAGAAGAAACCATAAATTTCTGAACAACCGGTGATTCGAACAGAAAAATGAATTACGGATCTGTGATGCGTCCATCGAGAGCTTCGAATCCATATAAAATTTGCTATATTTTGTGGAGTTTGAAATTTTACTTTGATTTTGAATTGCAATTTGAATTAGGATTTGTTCGCTATTGAAATGAGGAGGTGAAGAGGGATTGTACGCACATACAAATAAGAAATAGAGGTAGGCTAGGGTTTATAACAAGGTATAAATAGGCAAGCTGAAAATACAATAGATGGATCGGATTGATAAACGCGCTGAACAATATATGGCCCGAAAAGCCCGTTTTGACTCCGGAACGAAATTGGGTCAACTCATATATCAAAGTAGATGTTTTGAAATATTTTAAACGCGATGGAACAGGTTCCAAGTCCAAATTCCATCTTATGAAGAAGTTAAGCTAAAATCAAATTAATTCAAATTGATTTCAATTTATTTCAATTTCATTGATTTCTAGGCGTTTCGAGTCCATACGATCAAACGACAAGTCTGATCGCTACGAAACTTGAAATCCTACAATTATTCACCGATACGGATCCGATGAAATTGGTTTCATCAAAATCCGAGTCAGTGGCAAAAATGGCTATTTTTCCAGTTAATTAAATAAATTAAAAATTAATTAATTAAATCAAATTTTCAAATTTCAATTCGGTAATTGACAAATTTCATCACTTTTGATTTATCAATCATTTAAAATGATTTAAACAAATTTAAATGTCAATTTAGAGATGATTAATTTATAAATTTCAGTGTTAAATTTTCAATTTCATTATATTCACAAATATTCATTTAAATTCTCAATAATCCCGTTGAATTTACTTTTCATTCTTATTATTTAATTTATTATTATCCAACGGATGAAATTAACATTGGTTTATGGTTTATTACATTATTATTCTTGAATTTCATCTTAATCTCAATTAATGCAATAAGTTTAATTTCATTTATAATAGATTCATTTATTAAAATTTGAGTTCCAATTAATTACAATAAATTCCAAATAACTTTAATTTGATTAGTTTCAATCTTTACACTAAGTCCATTATTACTCTATACCTAGTTCCTATTGTTTACCCTTCATTTACTTAACATTTAAATGAACTTGATTTCCAATAAATTCATTGGCCAATTAATTAGGTAATTTATAATAATTATTATCATATACTTAAATTTACACTTAAGTTTATGTTATATTCAACTAATTATCAAACACTGAATAAAATTTACGTTATTCCCAATTTTTAATCTAATTTACATTAACGTAACATTTACTTTAGACTTATTGCAATTGATTACCCGTTTTAATTTAATAGACTAAATAAATGGCTAACTTAAAACAATCGTTATCATAACTTTTAATTAGCCATATGAATTCACTATTCACAAAAAAATGTTACAATTCTTATATAATATTGATTTTATTCAATTTATTACGTATTACTTCCTTAGTTAATAACTTTTGAATTTATTCCCCGATTCCCTAATTTCAATCAATTATAACCTTACAATTTGTATCAATCAATAGGTATTGCACTAATTTAGTAACTTATCAACTTGCATCAACCTTATTACATTAATTTACATTCAGTTACTATTAATCAATGTATTATTCCATTGGTAAATTAAGTGCCTACTTTTATTTACTTATTTTAAACTTTATACCCAAATTCAACAAATTACACTTTCCATTATTATATTAATTCGAATTCCATTCTAGTTATTATAATATATATTTTTAACAATTTGCTAATTCAACATTCCCATTTGTTTCTTATATTAAACTTATAACCAAGTACGACAATTTACATTATTTCTATTAATTGCAATTTCATTCGAAATTGTTAATTTTAATTACAATTGCTACATTTAATTTCTAACATTCGCTCCAATATAAATTATAAGATTTTTATTTCTTTCTAAATCTAATTAGAAAATCTTATTAATTTACCAAATTTTAATTATTGAATTTTATGGGTCATTACATATTATTAAATTTAATATTTTTAATTATAAAAAAATACGGGTCATTACACTCTCCCACACTCAAAAATTTTGTCCACAAAAAGGGACAAGAAGGAATTAAGAAACTAATATATTTTTATTCAAAATAATTAATTTATAAACGCTTTAAACTTACATAATTAAGTATTTTAAGTAAAATATATTAATTTATAAACAAAAATCTTTATATTCAAGTTAAATAAAAGTTTGAAAATATTTCACTTCCATAAAATTTTCCAAGTCTTAAATTCACAAAAAATTTCGGCAAAGTTTTCGTTGTATGGATTAGTTCGAAAAATAATAATATCAATAATAACAATATATATACAATTTTTTACATATAAAATATCCCAAACCACGGGAAAAACAATATAATATCGCTATAAAACCGTAATCCGAAAACGTACTTATTTGTCGGTCAAATAACATTATTTATGAAACGAAAAGCACTAACTATTGTTTCCATAAACCTATATTTCACTTATATAATTCAAATAGTGAGAATTATGTACAAAAGAAATATTTTAATTGTTTCAATCAGTAACAAAAGCAAATCAACACAAAACGTATGCAAACAAAACAGTACAACCATCATATGCAGCAAAAGAAATCAACCATACATCCATATCAACCAAACTAATGGTTGTTTAGTTTCAGGAACTTCTCATCATTCAAGGGTGATAAATAACCATCTGTCAAGTGTACCCTACTCTCAGCCTTAGACAATTACTTTTTAAATTATTCAAACATCCTTAAACAATTTGAAGTATCCTTTCCCAAACTTCCCATTAGCCAAACAATATAGAATTTAAATGTTATTCAAGTTTATTCGATTGGTTTCTTTTCACATCATTATTTACATTTTATTTATTTTCATTCATTCATACAGTGTCTTCTTATTTCATTCATTTAATTATATATGTTATTTTCCATTCAATTATTTAGATCATCAATAAGTCAATTCTTAAAATATTATATAAGTTTCTTTGCAATTTAACCTACAGTTATCATTTACTTATATAACTTGATTTCCTTTTAACATTAATATTCATTTTTGAATCAATTCATACTTAAATTTGTCCACTTTTAATTCACATTTATTCACTCATGTATAGTATAATCACTTCAACAAATTTTGAAGTTATAATCTTTTATTTAATATAGTATTCACTTTTACTATTCACTTTTAATTATAAATACCTTCAAACAATAAATTATTCTTATAACATTTCTTTACATCAAAATTCTTATCTATAGAAATAATTCCATTTGAACACTTTCATTACTTAAGTTTTACTTGTATAATATCTTATTACCTATTCCTATTTAACATTACAACTTTTAAACATTTCTGGTATGTTTTATATATATATATATATATATATATATATATATAAGCTTTAAGAATATAATTGAATGTTATACAAATTTATCTTATTCATTTAGTTAACAAAATAATCAATAATTACATCTTTTAAATTTTCATATCTTTTGATTTAAAGGTTACAATTTTCCAATTCCTTATATATTTCATTAATCACTAAGCATCTATAAAACAGTTAAGATTTCATCTCATTACAATAATTGAAATCCCTATTTGTAGAAATTTAAGGACTAAATATCGGGTTCCATTTCAAATCATTTAAAATACTATACACACACATACTTATAGTTTTTATTTATCCAATCATATTTAGAAATTATAAATTAAGATTTATTTATCAAACAAATGTGTAGTAAAAATCCTACAGCGGCCTTCCCACTTGAAACTCAAAAATGAATGTCGATGATTTGTGCACACATCGCCGAAATTATTTTCCAATGATAGAATAGGGGAGTACAGAACTTATTTCCTTTTAAAATTATTTTGAAATATATTTTTAAATCATTTTTAAAGTCTTTGTATTCGAAAAATACTTCTAATAATACTAATATTATACTCCAAAACCTTTTGAAAACAAATTTCAAACCCCAGAACTTAAGTTCTCAAATTTCTAATTCTTATTTACTTCATTTGTAAATTTTATTTTACAACCAATATTTATAAAATTTCACTTTCTAACAAATAAATATATCACATACAACTATATAAACTTATAAAAATTATTCTTTTACAAAAAATATAATACTAGATAAAGTTATTTCATTTACCTATATTTCAAAAACAATATTGTGCCGGTCTACCCTATTAAGTGTTTAGAAATCCCTATCGATGCCATAGTGTCCTATATACCGACCAGAATTTATAAATACTAAACAGAACAAATTAACATGATATAAAAACATTTTATAACACTAACAAGTACGGTCTCTCATATATACACTTAGAAAACTCATTGTAGGGTATTAATAACCCTATCTCTAATGGGTCAGACCCCACAAAGCTAAGGTTATCGCTAAACCAAAGTTCTAATATCAAATGTAACGACCCACCTTTTTGGACGGTTAAAATCGACAATAAACCACACATGTTAGACTCAAACCATTTAAAAGGGAGGATTGTTATGGGGTAAATAAGAAAATGAGGGAAAAGAATGAAAACCAAAGCACAGAATCTTATAGTAGAATGACATAATATAATAATCAACTAAACTGCTCATGAAGCTGTTTTACATATAACATTTGATTACACGTTTACAATACAAATCAGAGTTATACATATAGAAAGAATAAATAAATAATACAGCGAAACAACATGATGTAGTGAAATAGATATAATAAATAGCTAGTTTCCATCTTCATCCTCCAAATAAAATGGTCGTTGATACACTAAAAAGCTCAGACTGACCCGAGCGTAATGAAAAGACAAAACACTCGAGTCCAAACTAAAAGATCTTATGCAGTTAAATAAAAATAAGTAAATAGGAGTGTAATGTCATTAGAGATGTTTAAGGGATTTACATCTCCTATCAAGTGTCTAACGTACGAGCAATAACTTAAGAGATGTTCGAGATTCCATCTCCAAAGAATCCGTTAAACTATTTACATACATAGTACAAAACGCTATTATAATATGTCTACAGTAAAGTAAAGTATTAAAATTGCGTTAAGGCATTACCCATATCCCCCTTAACACATTTTATGTAAATGTCGTAGTCTATACAGTACTGTAAACTCCACCATAAACTGGTGGGCTATAATGGAGCACTCCACAGGTACGAAAAAAACCAAACTCGTAGTGGGCTCGATAAGGCATATGACAAAGCAACGAGACAATGCCAAGGTAGGATTCTATCGTTTGCAGAACCGTGCTGGTGGTAACGCATAACATCTACTACCACCCACCTCGAAACACACCTCGATAATCAAATCGAGGGGTGGCCACCAAATCAATCATAAAGTAATAAATACGGTATCGAAGAAGCATGTTCGATCGGAGGTGCAATGTGATATCCCGGAAATTTTGACAATAACAATTTAATAATTTATGTCAAAATTTAATTAATTTGACAATATTGTTAATAATAAATTTGAATTAAATTTAATAATCTCCTTTAAAAATAAATATTTAAACTGATCATCTATTTTTAAAGGCTAATAAATTGTTTTATATTTGTAATGTATACATATCTGTATATATTATAAATAGATGATCCTTGTTTTTAAATTTAATATACATAGGCATGTTTTCTTATTCTAATATTTTTGATAAATTAAAAATTGGATTTAATTTGATATTAAGCTATTAAATAAATAACCATATGATTTTAATACTCAAGCTAAAAACTTAACTATTTTAAATTGATTTTAGCTTAAGTTTAAAATTTAAATAAAAAGGTTTGTTTTATTTTTATGTAGCTAATAAAATAAGTAATATATTAGATAAGAAGACAAATGCTTTTATGAATTATTTTAATTTAATCATGAGTAATATTTAAACAATATTAATGATGTAATGTTTACAAATGGATTTCTAATATAAATAAAAATTTGTTATCTTAAATTTATGTATGTGTATTTGATAGGAAAGCTATGATTTGAAAATTTGAAATAGCATCTTTCAAACATGTTTAAAACAAAACAAATCTTAAAATATATTAAACACAAACATAAATTAAATGTATGGTATTAAAATGAGTATAAATACATAAACATCTATGATATTAGCATAAGTATGAAAATAAATTAATAATCAGCAAATTAAGTATTTGATAGTTAAAGTTTAAAAATAAAGTAAAACTAGGCCTGTAAATATTTGTAACTTGTAAAATAAATAAGCAAAGACTAAAACAACTTTATATTTGTACATGAAGTATAAAAATGAACCTGGCAAGTAAAACATGTGTAATAAATGGGTAGAAATAAAACAAAGTATATATGTACATAGGATATAAGGCAAGCTAGTCATGTGAAAAATAATAATGTATAACCTATAAGTGAAATGTTTGTAATCTGTGAACTAAATAGGCACGACTAAGCAAAAGAAAACCTACCAACATCAAAATATCTATATACAAGACAAAAGTGAATATGTAGGTATAAGTAAAAAAAATATACAAACCTGACATTGTAATATTTGTTGCCTGCAACCTAATATACAAGGCCAGAATAAAACAGGCAAGAATCTTACGGGAAGATTAGATAAGCTGCAAAGTGTAATATCAACATACACTAATAAGAAAAGGGTGTAACATAAAGTACATTTGCATTTAATGTTTTATCATCTCAGCCAACTATTGAGTCAATTCGAATTTTTGCTAATGATCATTTCAGCCTACATTTGAAGAAAATATCTCTGACTAAAAAAAAAAAATCTTTGAACAAACTAAATGCCTATACCAGTAAACACCTTCCTGTACAAGCTTGTTTGGCCTGTATTTATATGCAATGCTCTCTGTTCATTATCTTTCAAAACTTAGCAAACCAGAAAACATAAGTAAATTTTCATTTTTACAAACTTAAACTACTTATATAATCTAAAGCAAGAGGTTAGCAGGAAATCAAAACAAAAGCATGCAAAATCTCATTTCAGTTCAAAGGCCCTCTGCATTTTTAAGTGAGTAACTTAACTTTTTAAAACTTAAAGTAAAAGTTTGTTGCTTGCTAGTACGTGAAGGTGATATGTATTGCACGAATGAAACCTGATGAGAATATTATTTTTGTGTATGATGTGTATTTTTATTCTGCACTTTTCTGTTACCCTTTCCAGGCTCAAATTTTCCAAATAAACACATTATCACTTAATCTAGTTTTTGTTAGGATTCAACTTACAAATCAAAGATGTTTGATTTAACCTGTATAAATGTTTAAAATTGTAAGTAAGCTACATATGAAGCTTGTTGCCTCTGGAAGTATAATAAACATCTGGGCATATTAAATAAATCAAAAACTCAAACCTTTAAAAATGTAATTCCAGTATTATAAATTGAATATTTAAATCAAAATTTGATTTTTAAAACAAAAACTATAAATTTTAGTGAAGGGGTTAGAGTGCAATTCTGGTTTGAACATATTATGGTAATTCGTGATTCTCTGGTGATCCTCGGGTTGGTAGAGCTTGGGATCTCGCCTGGTGATGGAGGGGTGAGTGTAGATGCTCGGAAAAATATGGCGGTGGAGGGAAGTTCATCAGGGAAATCGCGGCTGGTGTTTTTTCATTTGGAACCCTAAGTTTTGCTGTGTTTAAAAATCGAACACCACGGGTGTTTGGATGGATCGAGTGCAGCGGGGTTTCGATGGATGAAAGTTTGGTCGTGGATAAGGTCGTAGCCGGAGGTGCAGCGTTTATAGTGGCCGGAGGATCGAAGGTGAGGCGATGACAGGTTCCAGTGGGTGATGCTTTTGAAATTTTCAGGTTTGGACGAGGTCTCGTTTTTGAGGTGGTGAGTGGAAGTTCGATTTGAGGGTTGAGGTGGGTTGCTAAGTTATCCTCTGACAGGGTGCGATCACCGTAGGCGATCAATGGTGGTTGGAACCACCGTGCATATGCACGGTGTTCATGAAAGGGAAGCTGTGTTTTCAGGGGTAAGGTCTCGAAGATGATAGTATTTTTCTCGGGTAAGAAGGGTATTGAACTCAAAATCATCAGGGGGTGTCTCGGGTTGTCTTGCTTGCATCAGGTTTTACGGCAAACCTGTTTCCAGTTTGGGTTTTTTTTAAAATAAAAGTTAAAAGCTGGTTTTAAATGGAAAGTAAGTTTTAAAATGAGTTTAAGTTCAAGTTCAAATTTGGTTTAAGTAAATTTAAATCTCAGTTAAAATAAAATAAAGATTTAAAAATTTTAAATTATTTGTAACCACTTTAAAAGGGGGATTGTTGCTCGAGTTTCACTCGAGTGATTCGAGTGTTGACCCAAAGAAATTTGGGGTTTTGCTCGAAGGAATGTTTGTTTATCTCAGGTATTTTAGCTACAGGTTTTAAAACCTGTAAGTTTTATAAAAATTTTAAAACTGGGTTTTTAAATAAAAATAATAATAATAGGTATTTAAAACAAAGTTTAAATCAAGTTAAGTTTGTCTCAAAAGTAGTTGGAATCCCAGTTTTTAAATAAATAAAGTTTTTAAATTTAAAATTTGTTTAAACAAATTTGAATGATAAAGAGAATTTTTAAATTTGATTTGAATTCAAAATGAAACCGTGTTTAAATTCTTCTAATCTTCTATTTTAAGATACTTACTCTTTAAGTTGTAAAATAAAAAGGAGTTTGGAATTGTTAAGATTAATTTGATTTCATTTTAAATCTTTAATTTAAAATGAATTTAAAAGTAAATTTAAATTAAATTGTTTAAAATACCTTATTAATGATAAATTGATCATTAAATAGAAAAGGTTTTTAAAGACTTAAAGAATTGGAATTATTAAGTTAACTAAGTGGATAATTAATGACTTGAATTAATTAACTTAGAAATTAAGAGTTTAAATTTATTTAAATAAGGGATAAGTTAATTAATTTAAGGTAAATCAATTGGTAATTAAGAAATCATTGATTTAATTTTAAATTTATGATTAGTAAACAATTAATGAATTAATTAGGGATTAATTAATGAGTCATTAATATTAATAAAAATGTAATTGATAGGAAAAGTAATTTCAGAATTATAAATAGTTAATGAAGGACATTAACAAAAAAGATTATGAAATAATCAATTAATGGGATTATTTTTAATATTAATTAAATTATTTATTTAAGATAAGAAATTGTGAATTGTTAAGTATAATTACTTAACGGAAGTAATTAAGAAATTAATTACTCATTGTAATTAATTCTATGAATTGTTTAAGTTAATTGATTAAATTTAATTAATTTAAACAACCATTTGATGATGTGATAAGTATAATTAATTAGGGAAGTAATTGAAGATAAAAACTGGATGTAATTAACTGAGGGTGATTTAATAATGAAAGTAATTGGAATATAATTACTTGTATAATTAATCAGGGGATTAATTAGAGAAAATTAATTAAGGAGTAATTAATTTATTTGATGAGTAATTAAAGATAGTTAATTACTGAATGGTATTAATCAGAGGTGATTAATAAATATGGTTTAATTGAAGATTAATTACTTAAGGTAATTAATTTAAAACAGGGAATTAATTAAAATGTAATTAGAAATCATTAATTGATATAATTAATGATGGGATGATAAATTTAGATTAATTAATCAATAATAAGAAATTAAAGAGTAATTAATTAGTGTAATTAAGAAGTAATGTAATGTTTGTAATTTAAGGTTAATTTCTATATTTGGATAAGATAATTAATTTGTGAAAATAATTTAAGAATGATTATTTGTATATAATTAAATGTTAATTAATCAAGTGTGATTAATTGAAACGAATAATTAGTGAATGATTTATTAATTGATTGATAATTGATTAATAATTGTATAAGCAAGATTTAAATGGTGAAGTGATTAATTTAATTCACTTTAAATTAATTAGAGATGTAAGTAATTAATTTAATTCATTTTAAATTAATTAAAGCTGATATGATTGCTTATATATGGATTGATGATATTGTTTACTTTGAATGGGTTGAGATCTCAAATATGAGATTAATGGATGCTATGTGATAGATATGCTCTGTTTTAAGTATGACGATAATATGGATTATCTGTTGTGATGATAATCTAGATTATCTGTTTATGTTGATGTTGACTATCTATTATGATATTATGAATTATCTATCTATGTGTATATGGATAATTAAATTGAATTATTATAAATTTTAAACAACTTGGCCCTAAAAGACACGTTTTGGATTTCGATGAGACCGGGATCGGGTTTTCCATCTTTGGAAGTCCGAAAACCACATCGATCCAAATTAACGATAGGTCGTGAATCTGAAGTGAAGATGAAGATTCAGAATGTATGGGTTATCGTCGTTAACTCTGAGGGTGATTCCAAAATGAATGAAACGAGATAATGCCTTCGGTTTCGTTCGAACCCGGAACGAACTTGTATGGATTGAATGCTTTCAGAACATCGTCAGGTGGGCGATGAGCATTCTAAGAGATGTGTTCTTTAAAGGTAATCGTAGCCTCAAGCCTCATCAACCGGGAATGGCTAAAACAGGGGAGGTGCAGCAAGGTTAGGTGGGTCATGCCCAAGCAGGACAAGATTTTCCCTTGTCTAGATGTCCCTTTTTATTCGGCTGTGTGGACAGTTGTGAGCTCCAACTATCGGGGTTGTCTTGTTCGGGACTGTTTAGTAAGGAATGGTTCCGGCCTTGTGTTGCAGGGGGTCGGGAGTGATCCTCGGTACGTTGATCTTGGCCACGTACTGTGACGGACGGTACCCCAGTAGCCCTGCCATTGTATGGAATCCACAATCCAATAAGTGCCAACGGTTTTGATTGTATTACCCACTTTTGTGGCTAGTAGCTGGAATTTAATGAATGTAACAATTTCGGCTATTTTCTGTTTACTTGAAAACCCTAGACCTATTATAATATCATAGAATTTCCTATAAAATGATTTGGTTAGCGTAAGGCAAAAACTTACCATATTTATTCGTGGGAAGTCTTACGTGATACCTTTTGTTTTCAAATATTTTTAAAATTAAGCAACTTTAACCTGTTACTCATACCAGACCCATGTCTGACCCAGAGTTTGTTTTTGTTTTTCATAAACTCTCGGGTACCCAAATTTTTACGGGTAGCCAAGGGATTCAGGTTGGTCGTGACGAATTCAGGAGGAGCAATGGAGCAGGAGGCTTCAGCGTTGTAGATTTAAATATAGTTCCGCTGTGTTGGTATCTTTGGGGTAGTTGTTTGTGTTGTGTTGTATTAACTAGACATGTGTTTATAAGTGTCTAGTATGTGTTGTATGATCTGTATGACTCTGATTGATGTTGTATATTATGTAATATTTATGTGATATATTATATTTTATTCCGTTCCGCTGTGAGATTCTGGTGTTGTTGTTCTTTCTTCTCTATCTTTTTTATTTTCTCATCCCTTTCTTTCTTCAAGGTGAACCGGATTTCTAAGGTCAGAAATTTGGGTCGTCACATGCAACCTCACTTGGCCCAAATATAACTCCTGTTTTAGTCATATCCAGTGACCAGAGGAGTTTAGGGCTGCATTCATACCTCATACAGTAGTGATCACTAACCATCCTACTTCATTTTAGATTCTCCACCACATGCACAGTTCTTAATGTGGTTTTCGGTATTGGCAGAGAGTATGACAATATCCGATCCCGATCTCTTTAACAACCAAACGCTTATTTCACACCTATTTGTTCTTTTATATTTCCAAAACCAATTCATAATTAACATCAAATTAACACATTCACTTCAAAATCATATCACTTTCGAGATCATATTCGCTACCGAATTTATATCACTTTCAAAATCAAATTCATTTTTCATAATCATAACCATAAAATAGGTTAAACCATCATATCAAAATATATGCATTTAAATCAGTTAAATCTAAATCATAACACTTCCAATTCAAACAGTTTGAATATTGAAAGTAGTTTTTATATTGGAATAGTTATACATAGTTTAAATAGTTTTAAAATAGTTAAAATAGTTTAAAAATAGTTTAAAACAGTTTTATCAGTTTAAAATAATTTTTAATAGTTTAAGATAGTTTAAAAATAGTTTTTAATTAGTTTAAATAGTTTAAGTAGTTTAAGGATAGTTTAAGTAGTTTAAGGATTTTAAAACAGTTAATAATAGTTTAAGATAAAATGGTTTGATTATTGGAAATGGTTTATATAGTAAATAGTTTTGAAAATCTAAATAATTTGAAATTCAAAATAATATATTTTAAAAAGTATATATGGAAATAAATTATTTTTAAATAGTATCAAATCAAACTTCCATTTCGACAAATCTGGACCATATCCAGATTTCAAATCAACAAAACTCAATTTCAAATCTTTCAATTCGAATGACTCAATTTCGATTTAGTTCCAAACCAATGCGATTTCAATTTCAATTCGAGATAACTTTAATTTTTGAAACATTCATTTTAACTTCAATTTTGATTCAACAATTCAAATCAATGATTCAAATTCAATTCCATTCTTATTTAAAACCATTACAATTATATCAATTTAAAGCCCAATTTCAATTTACTTATTTAAACCACTTAAATCAATTTTACTTCGTTGTTGAAATATAAGATCCAAATCTTAAAAATAACTTAACTTCAAAGCTTGAATTAGAAAAATAATTAGATTTATATAAATCTAAAATTTATTTCCTTCAAAACCATAACATTTAATAAAATCCAATTCAAGATTTTAAAACAATTAAATTTAACCAATCTAGTGTTCGTATATAATGTTCTATCCTATGCTCAAGTGATATGGATATATATCATTTCAACTTGCAACAATTAAATTTACAGGTATATATCATTTCAACCCACAATCTCGAGTAAAATTCAAATTCCATAAAATCTCTTAGGTTTATCATTTGAACCCATAACGATTTTTCTTTAATCTATAAGACTATTCGGTTATGTATTATTTCAACCCATGGTGATTTTCTAACAATAACTAAGGAAGCTTGCAGTGTGAGAACATAAAATAAATATAATATCCAATCATCCAAATATCAACAATTAAACATCCATCACAATCATCATTCAAATCAACCAACAAATCAAAACAAATAAACTGGTTATAATTATTAGGGATTTAACTGGCAACTAAATTTCAATACTAATTTAAATGGTAACTAAATTCAAATAAACTCAAATGACAGTTTAAACTACTAAATAGCAATCAATAAATCTATAATCACATCATAAATTAAATTTAACAAATATAAGATAATTTAGCATTCTTGAGCGGGTTAAAACACTCATCTTTGATTTTAGTCAATTTAAAATCCAAATAAAGGGGCAAATTTGAACAGTCTCAAAATGTAGCCAAACCATTTCCATAATGTCTGAAATGTTGATACAACTGAAAAAGAGAAAACCGTGCGTGAATCCGAATTTATATCCATAAGTTGTGATAGTTAGAAGTTTGAAAATTTAAATTAAAGAAAAATGGAAGGGCATTATTTTAATTACAATACCTCTACCTATCACATAAACAGCACACCAACCCTAACGAGCACGACAACCTTCAACGCCACTATTCAAGCTCCTACCGTGCCACCTACCAACCTAGTCACACGATCGATCATAACCACCATTGTCCTTGACTAGAGCAACCTCCCCCATTGCCACCACGACAGTCGCGACATCCCCCTATTCGTCTGCTGTCGCCTAGCTTTGAACGCCGTTTGAGGCAATTCTGATGATCCTTGACTCATAGTAAAATCATGGATCAAAAGCCCTTAGTCTCCTCTACATGCCCATACCTTTCGATCAAACCCTCGTCGAAGATCCACCGTCAAATCCAAAAACCTAATATAAATGGTCGAGGATAAATCACCATTTTTGGTCAAACTATGATTCAATTGCAAAAACGAATTGCAAATCTATATTGTTCTTTTTGAAAGCTTTCCAACGATATATAATTTGCTATGGTTTGAGAAGTTTGAAATTTGAAATTGATTTTGATTTGAAATTTGAATTTTGGAATTAGGGTTTCTGCCATTGGGAAGGAAGGAGCAGATGGAGATAAGCAGTACATAGAGAAATCAGAAATGAGAAACAGCTAGGGTTTATAATAGCCTATATATAGACAAAGGTACATAAGAAAGAATGGACAAATCGAATTGGGTCGAAACGATAACGATGACCCGAAAAGCCCATTTCATTTCCGAAACGAAAGTAGGTCATCCCATATATCAAAATATATGTTTTTTATTTTTTTAAACTCAATGGAACTAGTTTTAAACCCAAATTCCATTTTATATAGAAGTTAGCTTTTAAAATCAGAATATTTTAGTTGAATTCATTAAATTGATTTCTATGCGTTTCGATCCCACACGATCAAATGAAAGTCCGATTGCTACGAGACTTGAAATCCTACAATAATTCGTTGTCACTGAAACAATCCCGTTTATGAGTCAAATTTAAATTGGCAATTTAAATAAAATTTTGAATTAAATTGTGAATTTAATGGTGAGTTAATTTGAATCTTTCCAAATAAATAAGGTATTTGTTTGTTTACTAATATAAATGTATATGAATATGATTGAAATAGAATTTTGGTTTTAAATTCAACAATAAATATATTATACATAGATTTGGATTTAATACTCTATATTTGAAAACATGTATATATTTTATAATGTATATGTAAAATGATTTATAAGTTATATAAATAATTAGAAAAGTTAATAAAAATTTGTTTTCTAATTATAACATATGATATATATGAAGGTTATAAATATTTATAAAAAGAAATGCATTAATTTAATTCCTAATTTTAGTATATTAAAATATGTATATATTTATTTATTAAAGATATTTTAACATAAGATAAAGATAGTTTCTCTATATACATAAGGATTTAAGGATATCAAACATAAGTGCTTAAGGGTTTAAACATAAATTTTAAATTATTTAAAGTGAGGGTTTGTGTAACAACCCGATATTTTCAGCCATTCGCATCCGCACATGTCGGACTTGAATTGCTCAAAATACCGCATTGTAATAAAATTTGAAGCAAATAAAGTCATTCACAGAATCACAGACACAGAAATATCAGAATAACTCGCAGCGGAAATAAAAATAACATAGTAGTTCGTGAAGCTACTATAACAAAGTCTCAAAACAAAATACATAATATCATTCTAAATACAAACACAATAGAAATCCCAAATATATGTAAGTTCACTAATACAAGAGCTAAAATAGATGAACTGAAAAAGAAATAGATGAATAACTAGATAAGCAGAATCTCCAGCGATTCCTAGCTCCAGAAAGAGAAATCCAAAGCTGTGAATAGGCTGACCCGAGCGTAAAGTAAAACACAAAACACTCGATTCAGGACATACATACTTATACACTGTAAACCAACTCAAGTGAATTGTAGTAGTAATGCACAATAACTTAATGGATGCTTGGGATCACCCATCCTTTAAGGATCCGTTAAACCATCAATTAAACAGTAATAAACGCTATCATAGAAATGCCTATACTAAAGTAAACGATGCAATAAAAGCGCTAATGTGGCAAGGGTGGCATAGAGCTGCAGCAATCGCTCACCTCTAGTCACACTCTCAAATTGAAGGTGTACATTCAAAAATCACAAGGCATACAGAGAAGTGTACCCGTGGTTAAAATTCCAAAATGGTTTATAATTTCGAATTAAGATCATTCATTTAAACCCAAAAAAATGGAGTCATTATACCTTCAAATCAAATATCAAATTCTCAAGAATTTATCCTATTAGGAGTTCATTTATTCACTTAAATACCTTAAAACAGTGAAATTTCAGTTTTCCACGACACTTAGAAAATGCTGTGGTAAGTTACATTTGAAAACAATTCAATTCAACAAAGACAGCATTTAAAACTGCTATAGTAGTTCAGTTATATTCAAAAATCTCATTTCAGCCAACCGCAGTACTTACAAAGTGCTACTGTAGCTCTTTTTATTAATTTCAGGTTTTAATTTTATTCTGCAACCACAGCACTTACCAAGTGCTATAGCAGCTCTTAGTTTATTTTAGCCTTTTAGTTCACTTGCATCAACCACAACACTTATAAAGTGTTGTCGTATCTTTTACAATAGATTTTAAGTTAACTTCAAAAACAATATCATTTGTGAAGTGCTGTAAATTTAATTTCCAGATTTTCAATACAATTTCAACAATAATAAAATTCCAATTTAAACCATTTTTAACTTATAAAATTTCATATATTCCCACTTTTAAATGGTCATTTAAAATACCCTTTAATTTATGATTTTTTTAAAGTAAAATTTATATATAAAATCAAATTTTAAATAATTCACTTATTAAATTCAGGAATATAAATTCCCATTCTTTGCTTTTTTTAAAATTAACATAATAATTCAGTTTTAATTACCATTTCAAAATATAAACTTAATTTCCATTTTATTTTCTTAACATAACTTTTATTTTAAACCAAATTCACCTTTCCAAGTCAAGTTATATTTCAAATTGCGTTTTAAGTATTCATTTATTTAACCATTTTAATTCATAGAAAAATCAATAACACTTTATTAAGTCATTTTAAATTTAAATTTAAATCAAATTATCATATTTTATTCACTTAACTTAAACTCCAATTTAAACAAAATTTCAAATTTCAAAATTTAGTTATATTTCAAATTTCAACTTAAACATTCATTTGCACATTTTAATTTGAAGAAAAATCATTAATACTTTATAAAATCATTTTTAATTCAATTTAAATTAAAATATCATACTATTTACATTTTAAAATACTTAAATTTTGTAGAAAAACTTTATATAAAATAACCATGGGTCGGTATAATATTTTCTAACATAGGTCAAGTGATACGGATAATATATCATTTCAATCCGTAATTTACAAAGAAAAATCTGGGTTCTATCATTTTAAACCCACAATCTCAAGTAAAATAAAATAAAATAAAAATCGCTCAGGCCTATCATTTCAGCCCATAACAATTTTCCTTAATCTAAAGTCTGTTCGTGTATGTATCATTTCAACCCATAGTGATTTTATTCTACAGGGAACTTGCAGTGTGAGAAACATATATAAATAAATAATACAGCAACATATGGCAGTAACAGATGATATGAAAGGTTTATAAATAGGGTTGACATCATATGATTCATATCACAGGCAGGTATAACATGATAAAATAATTTCTACACATTCACTTGCGAGCAATTCACAGTTATATAAGTATGAATGTCAAGTGTGAATTACTCACATCTTGAAGCTGGAGTTTGCAAAACAAACACATAAATAAAAATCCAGAAAGTACGATGGCGCGACTTAATTTGAGTTAGAGAGAGCCAAGATATAAATCTTGTATTCAATAACCAAACAAAGAAAAATATAAATATAAATACGGTACCAAAATTTATTAGAACGAAAATAGAAATAGAATTTACGCAAGACATCACCAAGCTTTTCCATCAATCTTGCTTGACCATAACTCACATATGCTCGACCACAACATGGTTTAGGCTCGACCACACATGTTCTCAAGTTGAAATGGATTCGGTTTGGATCATAAGAGCACGTCTACAAATGAATAGGAAGTGGTTTGGAGTTACAATGGGAAGAAGGTCAAAAGGCAAGGCTAAAAGGAGGTTTGGTTCAATCATAGGCTCGGCCTATGGCACATTTGGGCTCGACCAGAGGAAAGTACAGGTCAGGTCAGAGGAGATGGTGATGTTCAGAGGTGAAATACTTGGTGGTGGTGGCTAGGGGTGTGGCCGTGGCTGAATTATGAAGGTGATGGTGAAAACTAGGCTCGGCTAGGCATATTTGGAGAGTTTTGCAAAGTTGTGGTGTTTTGCACCATGGGAAGTTCATGGCTATCTGTGGTCAGATGAGGGAAAGTCAGGCCATGGATGGTGATGAGAAGGAAGTGATGTGGTGGTCGGTGAAGGTGGTGAAGGGGTTTAGGCCGAGCAAACGTATGAAGAAATCTAGCAAAACAATGGAAAAAGAAGGAGAAAAGTAGAAAAGAGGGAGGCCATTACTTACCCAAAATTTCCAGAAATGAATTGGCCGTGAACGATGATTGAAATGATAAGTTTTCATGTGGAAATGAATATAAAACTCATGGCTATGCCAGAGGAAATGGATGGCTAAAGCTGGAAAGTGAAAGGGCAAGCAAATGAAAAGGCCAGGCAATGAAAAGTCAATGGAAAACGAAAGGTTTTTGACTCTTGAAATTTTCATTTCTTTTAAATTAAAATAAACCAAATAAATTAGTAAATAAAAACAAAAATGAAAAAAATATAAAGTAGAAAATAAAATTAATAAATAATTTTAAGGAAAAATAGAAAATAAACAAGAAAATAGCTATTATATTGAAACTAGTATTTAAAATATAAACAATATACAATAAACATTTAAAATTTATAACTATACTTTAAAAAATGTTTTTAAAATATAAATATATACCTAACATGTCATATAAAACATATTAGAACATGATATGACAAATAAAAATATTATTTATATAAGTTAAAACAAACAATTTTATTAAAGAAATCAGTTTACATACAATATTGTAAAAAGCATAACTTTCACAATATAAATCGAATTTCAACGAAACGAAAAGCGGTATGCTTGAAATTTAATTTATTTTCATAATAAAAGATAAAATTCAAAAAATTCAAATATTTAAATTTTAAATTTAAAAGTCAAAGTTTGACCATATTGACCAAAATTCACATTTTCTGGAAAAGATTCTATTTATTCATGTTCGGAATTATAATTCACACAAAAATCAAAATTTAGATTTAAAATAATAAAATTTATTCATTTAATAAATAAAATAAACTTTTTTAAAATCAAAAATTCAATTTGAAATAATTAAAATATACAAATAAAAATAATCACAAAATACCGGGTTGTTACACTCTCCCCTACTCAAAACTTTTCGTCTCCGAAAAGGAATGAGGTACGGAAAAACACAGAAAAAAATAGAATGAAATAGGATCAAGACAAGATGACAAGAAGATTGAAATTATACCAGATAACTGTCGTTATAGGTAAGTTTGACAAAATGGAGATGGTCTTCCCATGATCCTCCAGAATCAAACACACAAGCACTAAGAAGATCCTTGAGAATCCGATTCACTCTTTCTGTTAGATCGTCGGTCTATGGATGGTAAGCAGTGCTCAGATTCAGATGAGAACCCAAAAATTCCTGAAAAACTTTCAAAACTGACTAATAAAGATAGGATCCCGATCACAAACAATACTGAGAAGAACACCATGGAGACGAACAATCTCTCTCATGTAGATCTTAGGCAAGCTAGAAGCAGAACGGGTAGACTTGACCGAAGCGGACTTGATCAGTCTATCCACAATAACCTAGATAAACTAAGCATTCTTACGAGTCAAAGCAGTGAGAGGTGCAGCAATCCGAGCAAAATTCTCAATGAATCTCCGGTAATAACCGGTAAGCCCAGAAAACCACGAATCTCAGAAAGAGTCTTAGGAATTTCCCAATCCTGTAACAGAATAGGGAGAATTAAGAATAACAGAAAAGATAGAGTAATCAAAGGTACAATCCCGATGATCAGTGTTCCACTGTACTTTGACCAGACAAACAGATTTCCTTCTTAGCTGCTTCATACCTCTATCGACAATACGAAGTGCCTTACTCTCGACAGTCAGATTAGGCTCAGTATCCAAACTATCAAGAGCAGAAGGCTGAACAAAAAGAGATGGGTCATGAAGATACTAGCGAAGATGTGAGACGTGGAATACATTATGCACTCCAGAAAGCTTCTCGGGCAAATCCAAACGATAAGCCAAAGAACCAACTCTTTTCACAATGCAGAAAGGACCCTCGAAGAGGAAGAAGGTAGGAATAGCTAAAAGGAAAAGTAGTTTGAAAGACAAGGATGAACCATTATTTTAAAACCATATAAATTTCAATTTAATTTTTTTTATATTTATAACATTTATAACATTTTATAATATGATGAATGGTCATTTGATTCAAATTTGTTAGTTCGAAGTAAACAATATTTAAAACATTTTAAATTATTTAGAAAGGTAAAATAAATGATCAAAATATCCTTTATATAATACTTTATCAAAATACTTCTATAACTCGATGTTTTAACAAGTTTACTCTCGTTCCTGCAGACTCTGGCCGTGCGTTGATCAGGCGCACAGCTAGAATTCTCCAGGTACTTAGTAGACTTGTTTCGACACCCAGTGAAAATACTTAAAAAACTTTAAAAACAGATATGGAAAGTACAATCCAAACAAAACAACCAAACCAAGCATTGTCCAACCATGGATCGCAGATACACAATGGTTACGCTTGAATCCCCCAAGAAACATCTGTACATGTAAGCTATTTCAGCTTGCGAATTATGCCATGATGACTAGTAGATCGCAGATACACAATGGTTACGCCTGGATCCCCCAGGAAACATCCGTACCCTTAAGCTATTTCAGCAAGCAGATTTCGCTACTAAATACAACCTGCATAGATCACATGCAACGACCCGATTTTTCGACGCTCGAAAGTCAACATTTATATGTCCACTGTATCAAACGTCGCACAGTCGAATGCCCGAAAACCGAACCATTAGGGTTAAAGAAGAAGAAGATAGAAGAAAAACAGAAACAATAATGGAATCTCACATTTCGCAGCGGAACAATATATAATAGATAAATGAATAATCTTTAAATCAAAGACTCATCACTGTTAATACAATACAACATCAGAGTTTACAACGATATCATACATCACTGGCAGTTATTATAACTTGACTATATGAAAACTGATTGGCACCAACCATATGCAACGGACACTACATAGTAAAGATACGCCTCGCCATCCAGCTTCAACTCCTGATCTCCACAGCAACTCTTTTCTGACTTCGCTCCCGAATAACTAAAACCTGACTCTAGGCTACCCGTGTGGAAAATTATGGGCACCCAAAGTTTAGAAAGGGAACAATAAACTCCAGGTCAGTCATGGGACTGGTGTGAGATCTTAAAACAGTTATTTTTAACTAAGAAAAAAAAAGAATTTAAAAGAAATCCGCAATGTTTTTTGGAAAATGAAACTATCATAAGGCCTCCCGCCACACACACAATGCAAACGCAGAATTGGAGGAGATTTCTCCTTATGATAGTCAAACATGCTTAATACGCAAAATCTTTTGATATTATTATTATTATTAGTGCATAGTGGAAAACATTTCGAAAGTATAATATTAATCTTAGCCAGCATAGGTATCATTATATTATGCCTGCTATAGCTACCTCTTGAGGAGGCAGGTTATACAATTGCAATCGTAAAGGGCTCGTATTGTTTCTTTAGATTTCCAACAAATGGTCAGGCTAAGGAACATCCTAATGCCACATGGGTACACCTCTGGAGGGACGCCCCGAGAACCTAACCGGATCTCTGCTAAAACAAGGCCGGGTTACCTCTGCAAAAATAGGTAACTACTACACGAGTATGCCATCCCTCGGTTGTAAACAACCTTTATCCGAGGATCCTCAACAACAAAAATCACAAAGTAATATATATTTGCGATATCCACATAAGTAAGTATCTGGGCTCCATACCATGACACCACTTCTATCCAGAAGGAAATGCACATACCCTAAGGGGAGCTACCCCCTATAACCTTGCCGCATCCTTCCTATTTTGACCACTCAAGGGTGTGAGGTCCGACGAAGTCTCGTCCACAAAGCTATGCTTTTCACAAAAGCCATGCTTCGATCAACAAATGATCAGCAGCACTTCGTATGCCACATTACCAAATTGGGAATGTATCACTAGTAACCATCAACTACATAACCTTTGAGCTCGTACGTCTCAGAGAAGGGTGTTAAGCTAAGAGAATAAATCCTCCGCCAACAGAAATGTGTTTGATAGAAACTAGCTTTACATCTCAAAGTATAACGTCAGACACATATCCATACAAGTCCGTTCCCGGATCGAACGGAACCGAAGGCACTTCAAAAGAAGCCCTTGCAATCCGGATATTCACTAATCACGTCCGGAATTCCCATCACAAAGGGTGATAAAATCTCTATACCGGAGCAACCCGGTGCAGAGCCATTCGACGGGTAATCCTTTCGCTTTCGAAAATACCCGGTCTTCAACACCATCTTCAAATGCAATCCCATTTCGTCGTATCGTTATTCGGAATGGGTTTCATGACACAAGGTCCTATCTCGGCTAATCCGAATAACGAGCGCTTATTTTAAAAATAAGTGTTACATTCAGATTCGAACAAATCATAACAATTTCATTTTGATCTTTTAATCAAAAGATCCATCACAATCTCAAAGGTTCGATGCGGGTTTCGAATATCCAGTTGGAATTCGACTCCCAGTCGCATCGAAATTCAAATGTCGATTAAGGCCAATATTGATAGTCGGTTATTTAACTATCAATCATCATTCACAACAGTCACTGGATTTCAAATAATTTTCTCAATTTTATTATTATTTTCAATATATCTTCGCAAGATAAAATTTCACACTTCAATCCTTTGAAAAAAAATTCAATTCAATTTCCACGTTTCAATTTTTTTTGAAAAAAAATTCAAAACATTCGACTCACGCGGAATACATTTCCAAACATTAATTCATTTCCACTGAAAATCTGCCGATTTCAAATAACATAAAAACACTTATTCAAAATATGCTTGGAAACATTTAAAATAAACTATTTTAGAATATTTGCTTAAATATTAGTTATGAAAAATATTATACTAATATCTCATATAAAAATTCAGGTCCAAAACTATTTTTAAAATAAAAATTTGTAAATAAAGTATAAATATTTAGATAACTATTTTCTAAATCAAATGTCAATTTAAATCTTTAAAACAATCCCTTCTGTACTTAATTAAATAATTTTTTTACTTTATACAATTTCCAAACTAATTTCTCCAACAATATTATTTTAAACCAAATCTAAAACTTTTAAATTTTATTCAAAATCTATTTAAAAATAATATACTCGGCTTTCCATGGAATAATTCCTTTTCCATTACAAAATGGTCCATTCAAATAAATTAATAAATCTTCTCGATTTATTTTAATTTACATTCTAATTTGTAAATTTCTTTCCACACTTTAAAAATAAACCAATATTTATTTTTAAACAATTTTCCTTTTCTTTACATATTCCCGTTGTGAATTTACATTTCCAAATATCAACTGATACATGAATTTAAAATCGATTCCCAAACATCATCTTCAAACCAAATCAAATCCCAAATTGATTTCTAATTTACTTCAAACACAAAATCAAATTCCAATTTGATTTCCCAAATTAATTTTCCAATATCAAATTAATTTCAAATTGATTTCCCAAGTTATTTCCAAAACATCTAACCAAATTTCCAAATCGTTTCCTAAGATTTATTCTAACTCCAAATTAATTCCCGAAACGATTTCTAAAATTAATTCCAACTCTAAACTAAATTCTAAATTTAATTTCTAAATTTATTTCCTTTTGAAATAAATTTCTTTATCTCTTCAATTATTTAAAATACGTATGTTAAATAAATCCTTCAACTATTAAACAACATTACTCGAAATTCCTTTATTAAATATTTTCCCATAATTTTGGAATTTATTTAATAAGTTTTCAAAGATAAAACTTTATCTATTTAAATTTCCTTCTTTTAAAATTTACCTGATTCCTTTGAGTGAATTTATTATAAATTTTCTACCCAAATTTCAAAATCAAATTTTTATTTATTTCTGGTATCCTACGATACCAAAAATATATTTGGCTAAATTATAGCCTTCAACGGTTTCAATCACAAATAGTCACACGAATTAAAAATAATCAACACACAACATACGAAACAAATTAAATATTTGAGGAATCCAATTGGATCCCTCCAACCTGTTTCCATGAATCCACAGACGTTAGCACAACAATCAAATACCCATTCCACTTCAAGGTGGAATATCGGGTATGTGGGATTTATAAAATATTATCCGCTATTATGCGGCGCAATAGGGTCTCATCCGCTATATAATGCGGGAAATTAACAACTCCAAATACATATATAATACCAATTCCACTTCGAGGTGGAATATCGCGGTATATGGGTTTAATATAATAACCTCCGCAATTATGCGGCGCATAGGGTCTAAACTAATATAACTAATAATAAATTTATTATTCAAGCACACAATCAATCAATTTTAAATTTAACTATAAAAATTAAATCAGCGATTGAGTGAGAAGATCACACATTTGCCTACGCATGCAACCCATTTCCAATCCAAATTGTTTTCTCCACGATTTTGACCTTGTATAAATAATTTATACAACTTATTAATATTCGAATAAATCGAACAATCTAAATTTTTATTTGATAGTTTTAATTCACCAGTGATTTTATTTTAAACTAATACTTTTAATTTTAAACAAATTCCTTTAAATAAATATATATTTATAAAATAATCTCTATTACCATTTAAAATTTCTATTATATATATATATATTATATTACTATTTTTTTTATAAACCCATACAAAAATTGAAAATGATAGCTCACCCAAAAAAATGCTGTCGACATCCATCGATCTGCTTTGGCCCACGCGAGCGCTTCCACTCGACATCGCTTCATTGAACTAGCCTGAACTCAATCGTGCTTGCGAGTTCCCTGCCGCAATCGAACGTACGCGACTCCGATTGAACACCAACGGCCACCCACTGGCGCACGCTTTGCCGAAGCAATGCACCCAATCGCGACACCTCGCCACTGACCTGACGCCGCTCGCAAACTTCCAAGAACCAAAACCAAATTCGAATTCGCGTACGAATCCACCATCGCGATCTCCCATCAACACCACTGCACCGCCGCTTCCTACGCAAGAGCGTGACATCGGTCACGCCTTCCGTTCTCGTTCCTTTTTTTGTTTCGATTGGAAGAAAAGGAGGATATGCTCGTGATTTTTTATAAACCCCGCCATAGTTTTCTTACGATCTCCTTTGGTTTGATTTTGAATTAATTGGAGAAGAGAAACAATTTGTTAATAATCTCGGTTGTTGATTATTATTTTTCTAACGCGTGTCAAAAGAAATTTGCCAAGTGTTTTGAAAAAGAGAAGAACATGTCATTTACTTTGTGAAAATTAGTACTATATTAAATACCCACACACACACACATATATATAATTTTTTTCAAATTCAAATTTTAAGTTTAAATGGCTATAATTACGCAACTCAAAATCTTGACCTCCAATCGAAGCATGCCGCTAGGCATTTATAATGATAAACCCCTATTCCAAACGCAATCTAAAAGGTTCCGAGTCCAAATTGGATCGTATGGAGAAACTAGCTTTTTGGATCCAACTATTAAATTAAACTAGCGCGAACCCGTGCTTCGCACACGGAAATGGAAAAAATATAGTTGTGTAAGTTGTATAAGAAAATAATGGTGAAATTTGTGCATAGAAGGAAATATACTTCTAAACTTGGGTCACAATTTATGGGTGTATCTTGCTTGCTATCTTTTAAGCCACAACCATCTTGTAATTATAATGTTTGAATAATAATTATAAGGTTTGACTAAAAATTGTTGTAATTTTCATTGTTTTGGCCTCGAATATGAACGTGGTTGAAAGTTTTTAACATATAATATTTCATTGATTACCGAGGAAGGTAAAATGCATATCATATAAGCTTTTTCTATGTTTTTTTGGTAGTATTCGTAGATTAAACGGTATTTTTCAGTACAGTTAAATATTGCAAAAGTAGCGGTAGGTTATGAAAAGTATGGATGATAATCCCATAAACTCAATGAGCAACACCGCTGTATAATCAATTTATGAGCAAGACGTCATGTATAAAATGTCACAGGAAGTAATAAGGTAAAACGCAGGCTCATAGTAGTATACAATTTGCAACAGGTAGAGACCTACAAATATAGACCAAGCGGGTGGAAGGAAACATAATTAACATAAGGGTATGATGATATAATTTATGCACCAACTGTAGTTATATGATATATAATATTCCTCTTTGTTTGACAAACTTGACAAACGTTGTAATAATGCATATATAGTTTCACATCAGATTAAACACATGTTCACTTTCACAGTAATGAAAGCATTCAATCAGATGCAAGAAAGTTTAAGTGTAACAATTAAACACCAAATTTCAAATGACGTCATAGTGCAAAATTAATTCAGCCATGTTACATTGTTTGAAGCAGTCCTCAATCTTCTTCACTGCCTGCATGAAAAGGCAAAATGTTACTTATGTAAATGTCTGGAAAAAGGCTAAAAAATAAACTCAAACAACCAAAACAAAACCACGTTACATTGTTTGAAGTAGTCCTCAATCTTCTTCACTACATGCATGAAAAGACAAAATGTTGCTTTTGTAAATGTCTGGAAAAAGGCTAAAAAATAAACTCAAACAGCCAAAACAAAACCTGTATTTCTATTTTTTTTTTTTGAATATGCTTAAAGTTTTTCATGGCAGCAGCCAAAAAAAGAGCATAGAACAATTTTAAGTAGTACATTGTGACATTCAGATGTTTAGTAACAGTTAAATTGATAGTTACAATTTGGTTAAAAAAAGCTACTACCAGAATGAAGGGTGTTAGAACGAAACAATTGCAAATTTTTTAACGTAAAGTAACGTTCCTGTTTAGGCTTTTGAACCTACCACAGCCAACTTCAAATGCAATTCGGGTTCAAGGCACTTCACTAATGCAGAACTTATTGTCTCATTCAGCCCCAGAAGTTCTCTTAAACTTCACTTCAATCCTCTCATATTACCTGCAAGAGTTACACTTTAGTTCACTTCAGATTTCAGTCCACTTCACTTGCACGTTAGCTTATACCAGTTGCATTTCAACTGCAGCCGCTAAGTACTATCTGAAACTACCATTAGACGTCTCATTCAAGCCATGTAGCCACCAGTACAGTTCAATTGTCTCTTTTAGCCTGTCCTAAAGCACAAACTCATGAAGTTCAACCCACATTTATGTTTTATCTGCTCTTCAAGCTATGCGGTCAGCACTGTCAACTGCCTCTACAAAGTTGTCCCAAAGTTCATGCTCACGATTATGCACATACATTATCCCGAAGTACATGCACACCAAGTTCATCTTGGCATGTACATAATCCAGAAGTTCAACTACCTATTCATGACCACCAAGATCAGCTCAGCATACATGTACGTAGCTAACATTCAATAGCCAGTTAATGTATCGAAGCGCAACCACCAATGCACTTTGTTCAACCGACTCTACCAAGCTATCCCAAAGCCCATGCTCACCTATCATTCCTTTACACGGATTTCGTGTCATGAAAAACTTTATTTTTCTGATTTCGCAGAACACGAACTGATGATAAGTTGTAGTATATAATCATTTTGAAGAACGCATCCTTTGTGTTCTGCGCATGATGTTGTATCAAAGATATAAATTTATCAAATGCCATAGTAAAAGAAGTGTTTGTAAATAAACATGTATATTATATTATTAAACATGATTTTCATACTTGAAACTTAACAGCCTAGGAAGAAAACATTTTACAAACATTATGTATGTTGCACTACTGACTTTAAAATTTTAGGACGTCACATCGAAGAAAGCCTTCATCGCCAATACATGCTGATGGACTTTGTTTATAAATTCCAAAGCTCATGTGTTTCACTGAGTATGACTAAACGATGAGAGTTTTTATCAAAATATTTGAGTAATATTTGAATTATGTAAATGTAGGTATGGTCTAATTACCAATTATATAATCACAAATAACAAAATATAGCATGATAATTATGTAATCGTATATTAATCATGTCCAATAGGTATTCTTATGTTAGATTCAAACAACTTCAACACTTGCATTGGATATCGACTCCTATAGAAGAAGGGTTAACTACATAATTCATCTCCTTCGAATCAATAAATGAGGGTCTACAGTTTATAATATTTGACAAAGTTTATTGTAATAAATAATCTTACATGAATAAAGGCTGTAAGCTGCTATAAGTTGCTAGATTTTAGATTAAGGAATCATTGTCTCCCAGATCTATTGTGATATTAAAGGTCTCGTCTTAGCCTTGTACTCCGGTGTACTTAAATGTATTACCACAATAGGTTAGGCATTTGCAGTTGTTGACAGCGCAAGCAATCATTGATTAGGTTTCCTACTCCACGGGATATGCCTTAGGTACCCTGGATATTCGCATTAGTAACAAATGTCATATTCATTAGGATTTCTGAAAAACATATAGTAAAAATGATCATTATGGAAAAAAAATTCTCCTCATCGCATATATTTGCATAAATTTGATGAGATGGCTACCTATGCCAAAAGGTAACATTATTCAGCTTAGTAATTATATTCATGAAAAAGAATTGAAGATCTTGTAATAGATGCACAAAAAGATGTTTACTTTGAGCACACAGACATAAAGTAAAATTATTGTAATTATTCTACACATGCGAGACATAAATGTTAAATTTATTAAATTATATCAAGTTGTGAAATTTAATAAATATAACACCATATTTAAAATGAGAATGACAGTTGAAATCATTCGATAATGAAAATCTGAACCACTAATAGGATTAAAAAATGTGAAAGAAGATGTAAAATATTACATATATACTGTGTGGGAAAAAGAATCTATTTCTGGTAATAAAAATGGACTGGTATATGGATGAGGCCACACATTAGCCTAAAAAATTTAGGTTTCAAGAGAGTAAACTAAGAAAATGTAAGCTAACATTGTGGTGGAAAAAAATTAATATTACTAAGGTAATTCATTCACTAAAAAACATTTTCATATTAAATGATTTGAACAATACATATTCATTTATCCTTCAGTTATGCTGTTAAAAAATTATAATTAAACAAATCAGTAACTTGGACCATGAGTCATGCAATTATTAAAAAGAAACCAACAAATTTATCATTCCATCAATACTCAAATGACAGAGTGAAACTAAAAAAGAACCTGAATCAGCACTGGTCACAACATGGGCCTCGGCGACAAAATGAAAGTGTCTGTTTCTTTAAAACAACTTGAAATTTGTTTAATTCAGCAAGCACCTCTAAAGATCAGTTGGACATAGCTGGCATTGTTTGATTAAAATTCTATAGTAAATTAAGCACAGTAGTGGATAAGGCATAATGATAAATGAAATTAGGCATTTGACTACAAAAAGCAAAATTCACAAACCACAAATTGGAAATGTTACCTCATGAATAATACCAGCACATGTTGATTTTGCTTCTGTGCAAGCACTCCTAGCCTTACCTAAAACTTTACAGGTTCAAATTATTATGTCACTAAAAGAATATATTGCATATTTGAATTTAAAATGCTTCATTTTAAAAATATATGTTTTTAAGTATAATAACATACCACATTCTTTGATTGCTTGTTCACATTTTGGATACAATTTATTGTTACTTTCATAATTTGATTGGTTAATCGGTTTATTATCTAATGAAAAGTCTGTATACGCCTTGTACTTAATTGATGGGGTCGGTGAGTCAAAATATATCATTTAACCCTATTGAAATTCAGTTATCAAAGATATGTAACAGTGATATGCTTAAAATACCTTCAAATTGATGAGAGTGCCTTTTTTGCTTTGTTTCCTTAGTTAACACGACTTGGAAAAGCGTGGATGTACTGTGTAGCATATGATTCTCCTATGATGTAGAAATCATTCTTTGTGTAGTCTGGTTACTTGATAAAAAATGCCTGAGAATGTCACAATGATAAACTATTTCTCAATGCTATTGTTGCTTACTAATCAATATGTTTCATGAATATGTGTACACATCATGGAACTGGAATTTACCTGCATAAAATCGTTTAGATCATTGCTCACACCATTTTCATCATAGCGTATGTCTCTATCATCGGAGTTATTACTAAAAGCTGTTCCGTTGGTTGATCCACATATATCAGGTTTGAAGCTAGTAAGTAATTATGTTTACGGTAATTTTTTCGTATAGTTGAAAACTATAAACCTGATATAACTTTTGTTTTTGAATAATACCTGATCCCATCCAAAGTCATTCCATTTAAGTGATAGATTTTTAGAAATATGGCGAGGACCATTAACATAGAACAATGCTAATTCACTACTACAACAGGGGTCGCCAGCCAACCAAATTACTATATGGTCCCCTCTCTTTTGTCTTGACTGAAAAAAGAAGCAGGATAGCCTCTACATATTCATTGAGTGGTAACGATAAATTGTTTGAATTGTATATAACATAGACATCAAGCTATTATATACTTAGGGTTGCAACCATTCATTTATATGCAAGCAAAGCAAAGTTCACAAATAATGAAATGTTTTCCATGCATATTTACAATTACACTAATTATCAAATACGATCAGATACGACTAAATGTAAGCAATGAATGAGTAATTTTGCAATGATGTTTTGCAACTTGGATTTATAATTGCACTAAGGCTATAAAGAAAGGAAGAGTTGCAATTATAGCTTAATAAGGAGTCCATTCTCACGTCATGACAACAACAAAACATTTCAGTGATGTAGCATCATATTCAATGAAGTAATATAATTTATGAACTGAAGCAAGACATGCAACTGAAATTTAAAATGAAAATAATACAGAAGTAAAACTTTAAGAAAAGACATTCCAAATGAGATCACCCAATGCAACAAATATACCATAATTGTTGGGGGTGGCATCCAGCCTGCAGCATATCGTTTAAGCCATCAGTAAAAGCATCTGCCACAACAGAGATGAATCGAAAATCATAAGAATACGGTTATACCATGTTTGGTTATTGATAATGCAAAAAAAAATATAAAAAAATAAACATAATATTTTTTTAGTTTGATATGGATTTAACAGTTAGGCAACGAACCATGACACCTTTGTTAACTAATTCCAACCTTTTATTCTCAATCTTTAGATAATCGAGTATGTTGTTAACTCCACATAAAAGTTGGGTCTTTTTTTACTTTTAAATACAACGAAGCATATATGAATCATAAGAGCATTTGAAGCCCATATGGCTTAAAGAAAGGGTACAGTTTTTTGTAAATGCATCAGAACTTCAATCACTACTAATATAGCTTGTACGCATAGAATTAAAGCACGGGTGATAATGTCAAAACTAATCAGTCTAATTTATGTGTGTTGTTGGTAGTTGATTTTAATTACAGCAGCAAGACATTCACATCTGTAAATTAAATTAAATACGATATGTGAAAGATTAAATATATATTTACCAATCATGCATGGTAATTGAAAAGAAAAAAACTATGTATGTCATTTTGCAATTATTATTGCATCTCATTTCTTGCTAAAATACAACTATGATGATAATTAAACTTAGCCTTTCATTCAATTCACTAATCGGCAAACGAATTGAAGCATTCAGCCTATATTTTTTAACAATAAATAAAAAATTATAAACCTTACTCTAGTCCATGCTACAACATAGATCTATCAATCTGCCATGCTGTAGGAAACAATCCATATCAATGCAAGAATTTAGCGCAATGGTGGAGTGTGTTCTTATATGAATGCAAAGCAGACCAATTATATATTTTTGAGGCCTGTACACATAAAATGTCTATTTTTAAAATCAAGCCTTTGTTTGATATGTCTTGAGTACTTAGGATGTTAATTATTTTAATTTAACATACTATATCAATGCAAAGAATATAGTAAAATACACCTGAAATTGTTCCTTAATTTTACTTTGTCATTACATTATAAAGTCTAGAGCTTTGCTCTCTGATAGTGATACTTATTCTTACCTGACATTCATGTTTTCACATATTATAATGTTAATAGTATGTACAAAAAAATATTCAATTTCTCTCGTCTTTACCTTGTTATACTACTATAGTTTAAACTCAATTATTGCTAATCTATTTAGCTATAGCGGCTGGTGGTCAGTTGATGTGTAGTGTATGAGAAAATTTCATAGTGTGCATATGTAAAAAGACAACGTGTATTGATTTACAATGTATGTACCTTTAATGCTGCTTGAGACAAATTTTCTTATGCGGAATAGTGGTAAAGACAACAAACAATTACCATAGCTAAACAACTCAATTTTTTTACCTACAAACACATGAATTGCAACAATGTGCACTATGAATATTATATTATTATAGAAAGAATTAAATTGGTTTAACTTTATAACTTGCTGTATATCTTATCTCATTGAACTTTTGAGATAACGATCTTCCCATTTAGCCATGTCCATTATATATCTCTTCTAACATTGCTAGTTATATTGAATCATTGATATAGTATGAGATAAGACAACCTTTACTCTTTGTAATCATAATCACCATAAAATGAGAGCATGTTGAGTTTAAGTATTTGTTAAAAAGCAAAACGTGTAAGTATCTTGGCAGATCTACCTTTATAAAAAATAAATAAATAAGTTTATAGTAGTTATATAGTTTACTGGAATAACATAGATTTGATAAGTGAAAAGTGAAGAAATAACATGAAGCAAACAGGCATTTAAAAAGGATAAAAATCATTTTTAGTACTTTATCAAACATTTCATAATAATTTTAGTGTCTTTTAATAAATGGATATGCAAATCCATATACTAACACCGAAGAGAACTTCAGCATTTCAAAAAATACTACTACTTTTATATGAAGAATACAATAATGGAGATGTTAGATTTCAGTCATGTGTAGCTTACATGCTAAATAAGTTTACATCGAAAACCGTGTATCAATCAAATACAAAATCTTCATCAATTACACACACACACACACACACATATATATATTCCTTTTCCCTTTTTCTGAATACATTCGCTACCAAATTTTATCTACTGATTACATCCTGTTACATTCAGTGTCTTTGGTGAACAACCACCTGATTAAATTGATGCATGCGTCCCTTAATTTATTTTGCACAATAATTGATCTACTTCCTCATGTTGCTGAGTAATTCAGATGAAGCCAAATAAACATCTCAAGTTACATAAACTCACATGCGCAAAGTCAGCATATAATCAGACAGCTACTACCTTTGGGAATGTAGTATTTAAAATAACTATTATACTATGACTACTCTTCAATATCCAAAATTGTAAAAGATACGATTTAAAAATAATCTAGCATCTCAAACAATACGTATGGATATTATATCCAAAATTATAAGAAAATATCGTGGTTGGACCATGTGCAGTTGTTTCTTAACATTTAAAACCTCTATTCATATAAACTTCCCTGTTTAATCTCACGTAACCCCTTTAAGGCAATATAGTAGTTAAAATACGATGAAATGATAACCCATGTATTAATTAAATTAACATGCAAGTTCAAAGCAGAATCTAAATATCAGCAAATAAGGAAACCGTTGATTATTTAGTAGAGTCTAGCAGCAAATCACAATTTGTAAGGTTGATAATTTTACATGGATAAAGAATAAATAATTTTGTTGTAGGCAAGTTGTCACTAAGGTGCAGTATTATATATTATGGCATGTCTATATAGATTGACTTTGCATATTCCTGCCTAATTATAACAACTGGTCATGTGCACTTGGAGATTAACAAAGCAAGAAAATGCCAAATGCTTCTTTAAGTTACTGAATCTAAAAAATGAAACTAATAAAACCTGAGTGAAAGCAAGATCATGGGAGTATTAGTCATACACTAAGTCTGAGCTCTATTAATAATGAATATGACAGCAAGGACATGGTCATCGAACTAATATTTTCCTGTAAACATGATTTTCTAGTTATGTAGCGTTGAATCAAATTATTATAAAGGATAAGAGAAAAGGTTGTGGTAGAAAATTTGAACAAATAAGAAGTATTATTTAAACCCATTGGCAGGCTAATCATACAATTAGAACTATAATGAAGTTCTAGAGTCTTTTATACCCATATCATTGAATCCAGGTCACGTGTATAGTATTTCATCATTATAATGAGTGTTACTGATACAACAACCCTAAATTCAGCAAAATTTTCTTTTATCTCAGCGTTGCAGTCCTCTTATTAGCTGGCTCTTTTTAGTGGATTAGGATCTCTTAATCCTAGTGTTTAGAAGAAGATTGCATTCTAAAAAGATCCACGAAATTATAAAGATCCACATAATTATCAATGACTTGAATAATGAAAACCCAACAGTGTTTTAATCCAAATTTAAATCAATATAGTACATAATTAAACTTCAAAAATAAGCCAGATGAAAACCTTTTCACATTATTGAATTAACTTCGTAAGTATTGGACTACTTAACAAACTGCGATATCGATAAGGCTGAATTATATCTATGGGTGTCAATCAAATTTTCCAACAATTTTAATTAGCATTGTGTTTTGCACAAAAATAGCTATTTCTTTTTACATAAAACCAATAGGCTATTTTGAAACCTATGTGAGGACGTAGGAGTCTGCATAAAGTACATGTAGAATTCTTTCGCCATATTGACAGTTATTGAAAATATTATACAACAAATGTCTCAAAATAAAGACTGTAAATCGTAAGGAAAATAACTACATAGATAAAACCTAATTCATAATACATGAGTGCTAAATTAATCCAAATGCAATCTGATAATTTGGTAACCTTTATTATAATGATAAAATAAAGGCCGTATAAGGTAAAATAAAGACTGTAAAAATTTTCTGCATTTTCCTGTTTTGTTATAGCTTCATTATAATGACCCTACATGTGTTCTAAAAATTTATAGAAATTTTTTTGCCTGTAGCACTAACTGTTTAATATGCTAATATTGAGTATCTTTTGAAGCTGTTAGCAGATAATAATCACATTCGCTACTGAATAGAGAACTAAAATAAACAGCATGGCTTGTCATGTTAAGTTAAAAATGCTTTCAGTACTCATGGCATAAGAATTTAATATCACCAATATACATTTATGTTTTTCACGACTTCACTATGTTTTTCACAACTACATTATTCACATGTATCATTCGACCAGCACCATTTAAACCTATTTATAATTCCATCCTCTTTATCATTCATATATTGAAAGATAACAGGAATTATATCTATTATCAAGGAAAAAGAATCCTATAAATCAGCGATATATTAGTAGTCATAAAGAACAAAGTAAAACAATCATAGAGAAAATTGAATACACACTCCAAATAGGTTATTGTTTTTGAAGTTAGCTTAGGAAATAAGTATTTTAAAAAACTCTGTTATCGCAATAGAACTCGTTTAAATAAATTACAATTCATTTGGTAACTACTTATCGTTAATCACAGGAAAGCCTTTAAACATTGATTCAACCATCACTCTGACACGATTCATCTTGTAAACAATGTTGACCTTTTTAGGAATAGGGAAGTATGGCCAAATGGAAAATCTTGAAGCATTACTGTAATACACACATATTTATGTCATCGAAACAATTGCTACTACTACCATTAGATTTCTATTATCTTAAACCTAAAGAACATATGCTATCAGGATTATAACAAACTCAGTACATTAACCTAATTGCAACAAAATTCTCAGTTGGAAGAGCATGATAACAATGAATCTTCTCAGATGTAAAAAGTCAAATCAGTAATTAAAAACTAACAAATTCCATCCAAAAACATAAACTACAGGAAGAAAAAGGGAAAAGGGATAAGGAGATTACCTGCGTTTATGTGCCTTGGTAACATACTAATGGACGGTAGGGAAAGAGTTAGCAACCAGGTTGAGCTGAAGAATAGCTGTTAGAAGACAAAATCGTGATGGTCAGTTATCTGGCAATTTACCACTAAAATTTATGCTATTAATGTTGACATTGGTTATATTTCAAAATGTTAACTCAATACTAAAGCCGATTTGAAACTGAGAAAATTTCATGTTCAAAAGCAAATGAGGGCAACCGTAAGAAGATATAATATATGAACTCATGATACAGGAATATCCAAAGTTTTCAATTGCTAGCATAACTTGGAATCATATTAATGTCCATCGCGTAGCTGTAACTAACAGGCTTTAAGTTGTATCTAAACAGAACATTCTCACCACTTTTCAATCATACGTTTTATGCCAAAAAAGAGGATGATGCAATCATTTGTAACAGAGGATGTGGACATAGAATTGCTTTCTTATTAAGATTGGTATCACTGTTAAGGACAAAATATTCCGTTATTTATAAAACAGGTTAAATTTATAATATTTTTAGGGTATAACATATGATATAAATATTTAAAAAAAATCATATGTACATTTATTGAAATGATAAGAAAACAGTATAGTGGTACTTCTCTTAAGCATTTCTAACATACAAAAAGCATTTGTACACTATATTATTATAGCATTTATGTTGACAATGAGATTTAATGTCCATTTATAACTCTTTAATGTAAAAAAAGTTTAACATGTTTAAATTGAATGGGAATCAATTTATACATTAGTTAGCATGACCCATTATATTTCAAATCTTAAGTTCAACATCCAGGTACCTCTCTTATGAATAATTGCCAGTACGAAGAAAGCAAATATTAAAAAAATTGAAATATTTTCATAAATTCAATGAAAAAAATAACTAAATAAATGCCTAAGATTAAATAAAAAGCATACCTGAATTTCAGCTGCTCTGTAATCCAAATTAATATGAAAAGGAGGGAAAATGGAACAAAATCAAAGGTTATTGGTTGTCTTCGAGCAAAGATTCAAAGTTGAAATGGCGAGGCGGTAGGAGGGGAGGTTAGCATCGATGGATGGGAAAAGCCATAATTGTGGGGAATGTTAATGTCTAGGGTTTTGGAGGATAAGGAGGCAGATGCTTCGTTGGCGATAAAGCAAGAGGCAGTAAAAATCAGAGTTAATTGGTCAGCAGATCGGAAAAATTAGGCTAATTTGGGAGGATTAAAGTCAAAAGTGCGGAGGGAGGAAGAACAAATGAAAAGCGTACGGAATAAGAGAATAAAGAAAGCATGCGTTGGTTAGCGTGACGCTTCATTTGTCAAAATGCTAAGATGGCTTCTGCGGCCTCAAATCAAACTCACTGATAATATAATAGTATAGATTTTCAATATAAATTCAGCGCGTTTACTTATCGTACGACCAAACGATCACTCCAAACACTACGAAAATTGAAATCTGATAATAATACGTTATTACGGATCCAATGGAACTGGTTTCGTTGAATTCCGAGACTGTGCCTCGAAAGGCTATTTTTAAATATCGATTTAGACGATATAAATTCAAAACTCATTAAATCGCTTTCAAATAAAATGTGTAAATTTCTATAATCTTCAGTATTATTAATATGAATTTTCTAAGCCTTGAAAGCATTTTTTTATCAGCTTAAGAATCAAGATTCAAATTTTACCCAAATCTTCAATAATTAAATTTAATAATTAAATTGCTAATTTCATAGTTAAAATTGAAATCCAAGTTTAAAAACAACTTCCAATATTAAAAAAATCAATTAAAAATTTTAATTTCAAATGTTGAAAATCTTGGGTCGTCACATCCTTCCCCCCTTAAAAGAATTTCGTCCCGAAATTACAAGTTAAGAAGAATGATCCTTAACCCATTTGCTATCTTTCCAAAACTAAACAGTTTTATCAACTTACCAAGCAAATCCTTTTTATTAACAACCCATTATCGCTTCAACTAATTTTCCAAAATTAATCATAGATTTCAAACAACATTGTTTTCTTAACAATTCAAATTTAAATTAAATTCAAATTTCAAATTTTAAAATTTTCTCAAAATTTTTCTAACTCCCTAAATTTTCAAAAAATTTCGTCAGCATCTCCTTTGCGCGGCTAGCTCGGTACGACTACAAAAATGGCGCCACAGCCCCGAGATTTCAAAAAGAAAACGAAAAGCCAAGTGGCTAGACAAGAAGATCATCAAATTTCATACTGAAAATAAATACCTTTTTTTCGAGCAATTAAATTTTATCTTCGAAATCAAAATAAAATTCAAAATTCCAATTTTTCTTTTATATACCTATATATCCTGCTAGCCATAATATCCAATTACAACATTCAAAAATCATTTTGCACATTCCATTACAAAATGTTCAGTATATACTTCTTATACCATGTTTACTTTACTATTGAATTTATATATCCATTTTCATTCAATATTACGTTTCAATTTTATTTGAATTCAATTTACCATTTCAATTCTATTTGGATTCAATATACCTTCTGAATATTGAATTTTATCCATTATCTTTCATTCACAACTGATTCGTCTTGCTATTTTAAATTAGTTTCTTTTACTAATCCATTACAAGTTCTAATTCATTTCATCTCGCACAATTCAAATTGGTTTTCGATATTCAGTTTTCAATTCCAGATTTTATTCTTTTGTTCGATCCCAAACACAATTCAATTTCAATTCACCATTCTGGTTTATAACCACTTATATTTAAACTGGATTTCAAATTCCATATGAATTCAATTTATCTTTTATTTACAACTATTGAATTCAATTCATTTCAAACTATATCTAATTAGTCTTTTCTTCAATTAGTTTCACTTACTAATTTTTTATTTCAATACTCTGCTTTACAAATCAAATTCAATTCCAATTCTATTCTATTTGCTTACAAATTCGAAATGAATTTAATGTTCAATTTCACTTTCATTTAATTGCAATTGTAAATTTATTCATTCATTCACAATTTTATTTTTCATCTTAATAAATTTTATTCCAATCATTTAGTCTATAAGACTTCTCAAACTCACATTTATTCAAATTAACTTAAATCTTCAATTTCAATTTCATTTTGAACCCATATCATCATTTTATTTGACTTAATTTTTCAATCTCAATTCTTTTATTAAATTTTCATTTTTAATTCCACTTGAATTAAATTTTCCTTCCAACTTATTTTGTTTCCACATATACCTTTACTACCTTCTCTTTAAGTTGGATTTTATTTTAACAACTTCAAACTTTACAAATTATCAAACTTAATAATATTCCATAACTATTTTATATAACATTCCAGAGTCTTTTCAACCTTTCAAAAATCATTTTTTGAAATCAATTCAAATTATTCGTTGAATTTCCAAAACCAAACCCATTTTTCCAAACAACCTCAAATTTTAAATAATTTGGCAGCAATTCCTATTTTGGAAACCCGAAAATGAACATTGATGATGCTGCAGTCATCACCAAAGTGTTTTTCCAACGACCTAAAAGATTTTATAGCTTTCATCCCTTCAAAACACTTTTCCAAAACCTTTGAAAATTCATTTTCAAACTCAATGGAGTTAATTTCTGAAATTCCATTCAAAAACATTTCCAAAAACTTCTTTGGAATTCTATTTCAAATTATAAATCACATTTACAATTTATATTTACAAATCCTATTTGTATATGAATTTGATTTCTCAGCTTTAAGTTATGATTTCAATTTCTTATTCAACTTCAATGATAATAATTTAATATTATCATTTCCTAACAACCAAGCAACCATATACTATAATAATTTACAAAAATTATTTATCTTATATAAAAATTATTTTGGGTAAAATTATTTCATTTACCCTAATTTAAAACAATATCGTGTCGAATTGTTCTGTACGAGTGTTTAGAGATCCCTATCGATAGAGTTGTACAGACTATACCGACCAGAATCCATATACCACTCGACAAACCAATCATCACAATATAAAACGATTTTTATATTCACTAACAAATACGCACTCATATCTATTATTACACTCAAACTCATTCTAGAGTACTACTGACTCCATCTCTAATGAGTAACACCAAAGAGAGCCAAGGTTGTCGCTTAACCAAATGCTCTGATACCAAAATTGTAACGACCCGATTTTTCGACGCTCGAAAGTCGACATTTACACGTCCACTGTATCAAGTGTCGCACAGTCGAATGCCGAAAAACCGAACCGTTAGGGTTAAAGAAGGAGAAGATAGAAGAAAAACAGAAACAATAACGGAATCTCACATTTCGCAGCGGAACAATATATAATAGATAAATGAATAATCATTAAATCAAAGACTCATCACTGTTAATACAATACAACATCAGAGTTTACAACGACATCATACATCACTGACAGTTATTATAACTTGACTATATGAAAACTGATTTGCACCAACCATACGCAACGGACACTATATAGTAAAGATACGTCTCGCCATCCAGCTTCAACTCCTGATCTCCACAGCAACTCTTTTCTGACTTCGCTCTCGAATAACTGAAACCTGACTCTAGGCTACCCGTGTGGAAAATTATGGGCACCCAGAGTTTAGAAAGGGAACAATAAACTCCAGGTCAGCCATGGGACTGGTGTGAGATCTTAAAACAGTTATTTTTAACTAAGAAAACAAAAGAATTTAAAAGAAATCCGCAATGTTTTTTGGAAAATGAAACTACCATAAGGCCTCCCGCCATACACATAATGCAAATGAAGAATTGGAGGAGATTTCTCCTTATGACAGTCAAACATGCTTAATACATATATAATACCAATTCCACTTCGAGGTGGAATATCGCGGTATATGGGTTTAATATAATAACCTCCTCTATTATGCGGCGCATAGGGTCTAAACTAATATAACTGATAATAAATTTATTATTCAAATACACAATCAATCAATTTTAAATTTAACTATAAAAATTAAATCATCGATTGAGTGAGAAGATCTCACCTTTGCCTACGCATGCAACCCATTTCCAATCCAAATTGTTTTCTCCACGATTTTGACCTTGTATAAATAATTTATACAACTTATTAATATTCGAATAAATCGAACAATCAAAATTTTTATTTGATAGTTTTAATTCACCAGTGATTTTATTTTAAACTAATACTTTTAATTTTAAACAAATTCCTTTTAATAAATTTATATTTATAAAATAATCTCTATTACCATTTAAAATTTCTATTATATATATATATATATATTATATTTTTTTATAAACCTATAAAAAATCGAAAATGATAGCTTACCCAAAAAGAATGCTGCCGACATCCATCGATCTGCTTTGGCCCACGCGAGCGCTTTCACTCGACATCGCTCCATTGAACTAGCCTGAATTTGATCGTGCTTGCGAGTTCCCTGCCGCAATCGAACGTACGCGACTCCGATTGAACGCCGACGGCCACCCACTGGCGCATGCTTTGCCGAAGCAACCCACCCCATCGCGACACCTCGCTGCTGACCTGATGCCGCTCGCAAACTTCCAGAACCACCAAATTCGAATTCGCGTACGAATACACCGTCGCGATCTCCCATCAAGACCACTGCGCCGCCACTTCCTATGCAAGAGCGCGACATCTGTCACGCCTTCCGTTCTCGTTCCTTTTTTTTGTTTCGATTGGAAGAAAAGGAGGATATGCTCGTGATTTTTTATAAACTCCGCCACAGTTTTCTTACAATCTCCTTTGGTTTGATTTTGAATTAATTAGAGAAGAGAAACAAATTTGTTAATAATCTCGGTTGTTGAATATTATTTTTCTAACGCGTCTCAAAAGAAATTTGCCATGTGTTTTGAAAAAGAGAAGAACGTGTCATTTACCTTGTGAAAATTAGTACTTTATCAAATACCCCCCCCCCCACACACACAGATATATATAATTTTTTTCAAATTTAAATGGCTATAATTACGCAACTCAAAATCTTGACCTCCAATCGAAGCATGCCGCTAGGCATTTAAATGATAAACCCCTATTCCAAATGCATTGGCAAAGGTTCCGAGTCCAAATTCGATCGTATGGAGAAAATAGCTTTTTGGACCCAGCTATTAAATTAAATTTCCAATATAAATTCAGCGCGTTTACTTATCGTATGACCAAACTGTCACTCCAAACACTACGAAAATTGAAATCCGATAATAATACGATATTACGGATCCAATGGAACTAGTTTCGTCGAATTCCGAGACTGTGCCTTGGAAGGCTATTTTTAAATATCGATTTAAACAATATAAATTCAAAACTGATTAAATCGCTTTCAAATACAATTTTGAAAGTTCTATTATCTTCAGTATTATTAATATGAATTTTCTAAGCCTTGAATTTTTTTTTTATCAGCTTAAGAATCAAGATTCAAATTTTACCCAAATCTTCTATAATTAAATTTAATAATTAAATTCCTAATTTCATAGTTAAAATTAAAATCCAAGTTTAAAAACAACTTCCAATATTAAAAAAATCAATTAAATAATTTAATTTCAAATGTTGAAAATCTTGGGTCGCCACATCACAGATACACAATGGTTATGCCCGGATCCCCTAGGAAACATCTTACCTTCAGGCTATCTCAGCCAGGCAAATTATGCTATGCAGTCGTGCTCGTATGACCATGGAGATCGCCATGGAATTCGATGGACACTCGAGTATCATATCGCGAAAATCCAAATCAGAGAGAATAATATCGATAGAATGAATCGATAATGTGGCCACATAGCGGATATCAAGCTGAAGGCACTTTTCATATCATTACTTCGAAAATATGTATCATATAGTACCTTTCAAATCACTTTCAGATATCATACTTATATAAAGTCCATTATATATACGATTTTATTTTCTAATCGAATACTTTCCAAATCAATAGTATATCAAATCGCACTTAAATAGACTTCAATTATATAAGATTTCTCTTTCCAAATTGAGTACCTTTCCAAAATGATAGTTTTCAAATCAACTTCATACTTATACAAACCAATTTTATATAAGTTCGATAACTCCCAAATCAAGTATTTAATAAAATAAGGTTCTCAATTTCAATTCCTTTCAATAACGTTTCAGTTTCAAAATCATATATGATTTCGCCAAATCATTTCTTCCAAATTACATGTATTCGGTTTCAAAGTTTCTTAAAACAATAGATTTAGAAAATAATCCAAATTTCCAAATCAACAAAATTTATGTCAAACAAATCCATTTCTTTGGTCATCATGTAAATACCGGGTTTAAATTTCAATCTATTTTCGAAACCAAATCTTTTCCTCAAGAATCACTTATCTCCGAAATGATTACCAATTCTATAACCCTTCCTTTAAATATATTATTATCATTATTATTTGAAAGATCTTCTTTACCTTTGAAAATTATTATTATTATATATATAGTTTTATAAAAGAATTTACTAAGTTAAAACATTTAAACTAAATTTTATTCAAAATATTTTGAAAACAAATTTTTTATTCAAAACGTTTCAAAACTAAATTTCATATTAGTATAATTCAAAATAGTTTTATTCATTAACTTAACAAAACAGTTTCAAACTTATTTAAATTATATTAAAACATACAAAACTAAACTTATATACTTTATCAAACTTACATGCAAAACTAAATTAAATTAACCTTGATTTGGATGTGCTCGAACTTTCAAAATAGTCGGAGAAACCAAATTTTCCAATCCAAGAGTTGGAAATCAGCAACAAATCAATAAATCAATTCGAATAGATAAGGTTATACCAAAACAAATCTGAAACTCAAGGACTGAACACCGGCTTACTTTAATTCATTTCAAATATACATACATACATATATCTTTCGAAAACCAAATCATCCTTCAGAATTTTGAAATCAAAATTTGGTTTCACAAAATCACTCGCATAGCAAAGCTACTAGAGTAGCCTCTCCCCCACTCTGAAACTCGAAAATCAATGTCGATGATGCGTGCAATCATCACCGAAATTATTTTCCACCGACACAAGTGAGTTCTGGACTTCTATTTTCTTGAAACTTCTTTGAAATCTCTTTGAAATCATTGGAATTCATTCGAATATAATTGAAATATTTCTTATTCGGAAAATATCTTTAAATCGTATTATTGTTATATATTTTCCAAAATCTTAAAACCGATTTCAAAACAACGAAATTCGATTCCTCGAAATTCAAATTCAAAACCCTTCAGTTATAAATCATTTTTATATAAATCAAAATCTTATAAAATTTTCAAAATTTCAAGTCCTTTCGAAACTTCAAATTCTATATTTTAAAAAACAAAATCCTTATCGAAAACATTTCACTTTTATATATAAAATGTGGCCATCCTTTTCAAACTAATAGTTCGATGTATGCACAATTTCAAAATGCAAACAAACACAAATTTCCAAGGAATGATTCAACGATGGGTTTCAAACAAAATGAGATTCAAATTTAAAAGAACTCTAATCAAATAGGATTCTGATTCGAGGATAATCTCGAACGAAGATGAGATAATTTAATTACCAAATAGAAGATGGATAAGCCTATATAAATTACTGGCGACCTTAACCGGTCAACCATGACTTCAGGAATAATCAATGTGGAAATCTAAGACAAATCGACATTCGATCGCCAGAGATAGAATCCAGGTAGAGAAGGAGATAGATAGCATCGTAAACCGAGTATACAGAAATCTACGGTAAATCAATGTCAATTGTAAAGGAGTTTCATCCCTTTACAAATCTTTCAAAGATTTGTGGAATGTTCCACCGATCTTTATAGAGGTCATTCCAAAGTGGAGTTATCGAATACCCCAAAATCAGAAGGATATAATAGGGAAGACAAGACTGGATTTCAGAACAAGTGGGAGCGTTCCAAAGTTCAAGGAATCCTAATCAAAAGATTACTAACAAGGCGAATACAGAAGGGATGAAGTTTAGATGATTTCAAAATAGGAAAATTTTATACCAATATAATCTTTGAAAGTCCTTTAAAATCATTTGGAAATCATTTTATAGTTCGAAAATACGTTCTCTCACAAAGAAATGATTTTGATTTAACTCATTGTAGGGTATTTCTACCCTATCTCTAATGAGTTTTTGCTCCGCAGGCTATGATTTGCCTAAAACCAAGCTCTGATACCAACTGTAACAAACCAATATTTTCATCCATTCGCATCCGCGCATGTCGGACTTGAACTGCTCAAAATACTGCATTGTAATAAAATTTGGAGCAAATAAAGTCATTCACAGAATCACAGACACAGAAATATCAGAATAACTCGTAGCGGAAATAAAAATACCATAGTAGTTCATGAAGCTACAATAACAAAGTCTCAAAACAAAATACATAATATCAGTCTGAAAACAAACACAATAGAAATCCCAAATACATGTAAGTTCACTAATACAAGAGCTGAAATAGATGAACTGAAACAGAATTAGATGAATAACTAGATAAGCAGGATCTCTAGCGATTCCTAGCTCTAGAAAGAGAAATCCAAAGCCGTGAATACTCAGGCTGAGCCGAGCGTAAAGTAAAACACAAAACACTCGAGTCAGGACATACATACTTATACAATGTAAACCGACTCAAGTGAACTATAGTAGTAATGCACAATAACTTAAAAGACGCTTGGGATCACCCATCCTCTAAGGATCCGTTAAAACCATCAATTAAACAGTAATAAAGGCTATCATAGAAATGCCCATATTAAAGTAAACTATGCAAATAACAGTGCTAATGTGGCTAGGGTGGTGTAGAGCTGCAGCAATTGCTTACCTCTAGTCACACTCTCAAATTGAAGGTGTACATCAAAAAATCACAAGGCATACAGAGAAGTGCACCCGTGGTTAAAATTCCAAAATGGTTTATAATTTTGAATTAAAATCATTCATTTAAACCACAAAAAAATGGAGTCATTATACCTTCAAATCAAATATTAAATTCCCAAGAATTTAGCCTTTTAAGAGTTTATTTATTCACTTAAATACATTAAAACAGTGAAATTTCAGCTTTCCACAGCACTTAGAAAATGCTGCGGTAAGTTACATTTGAAAACAATTCAATTCAACAAAGACAACATTTAAAACTGCTATAATAGTTCAGCTACATTCAAAAAATCTCTTTTCAGCCAACCGTAGCACTTACAAAGTGCCACTACAGCTCTTTTATTAATTTCAGGTTTTAGTTTTATTCTGCAACTACAGCACTTACCAAGTACTATAGCAGCTCTTAGTTAATTTTAGCCTTTTAGTTCACTTGCATCAACCACAACACTTACAAAGTGCTGTCGTATCTTTTACAATAGATTTTAAGTTAACTTCAGAAACAATAGCATTTCTGAAGTGCTGTAAATTTAATTTCCAAATTTTCAATACAATTTCAACAATAATAAAATTCCAATTTAAACCATTTTTAACTTATGAAATTTCATATTTTTCCACTTTAAAATGGTCATTTAAAATACCCTTTAATTTATGATTTTTTTTATAAAGTAAAATTTAAACATAATATCAAATATTAAATAATTCACTTATTAAATTCAAGCATACAAATTTCCATTCTTTACTTTTTTAAAATTAACTTAATAATTAAGTTTTAATTACCATTTCAAAATATAAACTTAATTTCCATTTTATTTTCTTAACTTAACTTTTATTTTAAACCAAATTCACCTTTCCAAGTCAAGTTATATTTCAAATTACGTTTTAAGTATTCATTTATTTAACCATTTTAATTAATAGAAAAATCAATAACACTTTATTAAGTCATTTTAAATTTGAATTTAAATCAAATTATCATATTTTATTCACTTAGCTTAAACTCCAATTTAAACAAAATTACAAATTTCAAAATTTAGTTATATTTCAAATTTCAACTTAAACATTCATTTGTTTCACATTTTAACCTGAAGAAAAATCATTAATACTTTATGAAATCATTTTTAATTCAATTTAAATTAAAATATCATAATATTTACATTTTAAAATACTTAATTTTTTTAGAAAAACTTTATATAAAATAACCACGGGTCGGTATAATATTTTCTAACATAGGTCAAGTGATACAGATAAAATACCATTTCAATCCGTAATTTACAAAGAAAAATCCAGGTTCTATCATTTTTAACCCGCAATCCCAAGTAAAATAAAATAAAAATCGCTCAGGCCTATCATTTCAACCCATCACGATTTTCCTTAATCTAAAGTCTGTTTGGGTCTGTATCATTTCAATCCATAGTGATTCTATTCTATAGGGAACTTGCAGTGTGAGAAACAGATATAAATAAATAATACAGCAACATATGGCAGTAACAGATGATATGACAGGTTTATAAATAGGGTTGACATCATATGATTCATATCACAGGCAGGTATAACATGATAAAATAAGTTTTACACATTCACTTGATATCAACTCATAGTTATATAAGTATGAATGTCAAGTGTGAATTACTCACCTCTTTAAGCTAGAGTTTGCAAAACAAACACACAAACAAAAATCCAGAAAGTATGACATCACGACTTGATTTGGGTGGAGAGAGAGCCAAGATATAAATCTTGTATTGAACAACCAAACAAATAAAAATATAAATATAAATACAATACCAAAATTTATTAGAATGAAAATAGAAATAGAATTTACACAAGACATCACCAAGCTTTTCCGTCAATTTTCTTGACCATAACTCACATATGCTCGGCCATAACATGGTTTAGGCTCGACCACACATGTTCTTAGGTTGAAATGGATCTAGTTTGGATCATAAGAGCATGGCTGCAAAGGAATAGGAAGTGGTTTGGATTACAATGTGAAGAAGGTCAAAAGACAAGGCTAAAAGGAGGTTTGGTTCAATCATAGGCTCGGCCTATGGTACATTTGGGCTTGGCCAAAGGCAAGTACAGGTCAGGTCAGAGGAGATGGTGATGTACAGAGGTGAAATACTTGGTGGTGGTGGCAGCTAGGGGTGTGGTCGTGGCTTAAATATGAAGGTGATGGTGAAAACTAGGCTCGGTTAGGCATATTTGGATAGTTTTGCAAAGTTGTGGTGTTTTGCACCATGGGAAGGTCGCGGCTATCTATGGTTAGAGGCGGGAAAAGTCATGCCATGGATGGTGATGAGGAGGAAGTGTTGTGGTGGTCGGTGAAGGTGGTGAAGGTGTTTAGGCCGAGCAAATGTATGAAGAAATCAAGCAAAACAATGGAAAAAGAAGGAGAAAAGTAGAAAAGAAGGAGGCCATTGCTTACCCAAAATTTCCAAAAATGAATTAGACATGAATGACGATTGAAATGTGAAGTTTTCACATGGAAATGAAACTAAAAATCATGGCTATACTAGAGGAAATGGACGGCTAAAGCTGGAAAGTGAAAGGGCAAGCATATGAAAAGACTAGGCAATGAAAAGTCAATGGAAAACGGAAGGTTTTTGACTCTTGAAATTTCCATTTCTTTTAAATTAAAATAAACCAAATAAATCAGTAAATAAAAATAAAAATGAAAATAAAATAAAGTAGAAAATAAAATAAATAAATAATTTTAAGGAAAAATAGAAAATAAACAAGAAAATAGCTATTATATTGAAACTAGAATTTAAAATATAAACAATATACAATAAATATTTAAAATTTTTAACTATACTTTAAAAAATATTTTAAAAATAAAAATATATACCTAACATGTCATATAAAACATATTAGAACATGATATGACAAATAAAAATATTATTTATATAAATTAAAACAAACAATTTTATTAAAGAAATCAATTTACATACAATATTGTAAAAAGCATAACTCTCACAATATAAATTGGATTTCAACGAAACGAAAAGCATTATTCTTGAAATTGAATTTATTTTCATAATAAAAGATAAAATTAAAAAAATTCAAATATTTAAATTTTAAATTTAAAAGCCAAAGTTTGACTATATTGACCAAAATTCACATTTTCTGTAAAAGATTCTATTTATTCATGTTTGGAATTATAATTCACACAAAAATCAAAATTTAGATTTAAAATAACAAAATTTATTCATTTAATAAATAATATAAAGTTTTTTAAAAATCATAAATTCAATTTAAAATAATTAAAATGTACAAATAAAAATAATCACAAAATACAGTGTTGTTACAGTTTGAAACATAAATTTTTTGTAAATGACATTTGTAAAAACATAATAACTTGTATAAACCATTTGTAAGCCATGTATCATAAAAAAATTACAAGTTCCATACTTGTTTTAAATTTCTTTTTATTTTGAAAATTTATGAATAAAGATAAGTAAACAATATACATATGCATCTATCTCCTTCCTTCTTCATTGTTCTTTCATATATTTCAAAATCTAAAAATCTGAAAATAAAACCAGAAAAAGAAATCAATATCTCAAAAAAAAGTAAAGTTCAAAACATTAAGCAAGCCAAAAATTTTCAAATTCAAACAACAAATTCCTCTTCAATTTTAAAACCTAAAGATAAATTCAAGCAAGCAAATCAAAACCAGAAACAAATCAACTCAAAACATTCAAACTCAGATCTGAAGCTTAATCAAGCAAATCAATGTTTTTTAAGATCAAAACCCAAACTAGGATCAAAGTAAGAATTGTTCTAAGTTCTAAAAAAAGGAACTGATCAAAGTAAGCAATCAATTAAAACTTGAACTTATGCAAAGGAAAATCCGAAGCCTGAAAGCAATTTAACATCAAATACATTAAAGCATTTCCAGATTTAAAAATCAAACCTCTTCTCTGTTCTTTCCAAATCCAGGTAAGCAAACCTTATTTTTTTTAAACCAGATTCTTTTTATTTTCATGCCTGGATGATAATGATTTGGAAATATTATATGAGTGTGTGTATATCTGCAAGAAGATATATATATTTATATATGTGAATTGAGATGTGCATGTCTGTGTTATGCATATGCACCTCTCTGTTATTCTACAGGTTGACATTCTTCATAGAAAAAAAATTCGTATCTCAAAATCTAAAAAGATTTAAGTAATGTTCTTTAAAAGAAAAGTCTTCATACCCACCTGGTTCAAATTTTAAAAATAATTTCAAATGTCTATGTTAAGTATTTATTCAAAAATAATAAATGACAGTTTAAAATCAAAATGAATCAAAAAAATTAGATGTTCAAAATTATATGTTTTGATTATACGATCTGATTTCTATTGCAAAAACATGAATTTAGATGTGGAAATCATAATTTTTAACATTGTGAATTTTGAAATATCTCGAGATGATCGATTTTCATTTATTCGTAAAATTCCGACGAACCATGATAAGGGTGGATCATGCTGGTTGTCAGAGATAGTTCGACGAGGTGAGATGATGGGAAAAATACTCATTTGAATTATAGACGGCTATGGTGGCCGTACGATGTGATAGTAGGGTTTCAAGGGCCTGTTTGGTCGTGGTTGAAATCAAGTCGATTGTGTCGTCTCTGGTGGATCGGTGTCGATCAAACCCATGGGAATCGATACGTCGTATTGTGGCATTGCTCTAGATGGAATGGCGATGCATCTGATGGTTGGGATCGTCAGCGTGGGGTGGATTTGATGACCGGAGTTTGGGTTCTAGGTGGTATTGAATAGCATGATTTTGATTTCAAGCAATATTGATGGAGCTGCGTGGTTGGAACGACTGGGGAAAACTCAAGTGACTCGTCGATGGCCGGAGCGATGATCAGAGGTGGTCGGTTCAGTCGTACACGCGCACGGTATAAGTTGGTGTCATTGTTTGGAGAAGGAAGTAACGACTTGGGTAGAAGCTCGGGTAAGTGATGAATTGACTCGAGTATTTTAGCGGGTGGTTCAAATGGGTTTCTACAGGGTTTAAAGTTTAAAATTTAGCAAAGTTTTAAAAAGGAAGAGAGGTAACTCGGGGCTTTGCTTAGGAATTTTCAGATTTAGCTCAGGTTTCACTCGAGTTTATCTCGGGTACCTGTTTTATCGCTTTTAAAAATATAAATCAAGTTTTTCTTTTAAGTTTTAAACATTTTTTCTATATAATAAAAGTTGTTTAACTTTAATTAATCAAGTTGATTTTTAAGTTTATTTAAAATGCCAAATTTAGATGATGATAAAATGTTTTAAATCATTTGTTAATAACAAGTTTCTAAAAATATATGTATGGGACAAGTTTTCAAGTAATTTCAAAGGTTAAAAAAATTAAAGAATAATGTTTTATAATTTGTTTGATTTAAAATAATTTTTACTTATTATTTAGAGCCTTGAGTGTTTTCAAAATATAATGATGTAACTGAAAATAATAATTAAGATAAATGGTTTATCTTAAGTTAATTAAGATCTTAATTTAATTAAGAGATTATGATTAATTTATTAAGGATAAATTACTTGATTGAGGTGATTAATTAATGTAATTATTAAAGATAATTACTTTGTGTAATTACAATAAAGGATAACTAATTAATTAAGATTAATTAGTTAAAGATATTTAATTACGTAAGGATAATTACTAAATTAGAAGTAATTAAATAATGATTAAAAAATTGATTAATTAAGTGATTAAGGGAAAAATTACTCAATGCAATTAATTTTTGATTTATTAATGTAAGTGATTAGGGATAATCACTTATTGTAATTAATTGAAAATAATTAATTAAATGGCAATTAATTAAGGGTTAATTAGTAAATTAATTAATGTAATTAATTAAGGTTAATTAATTAAAAGATAATTAAATAAATAAAGGTTAATTATTTAATGATTAAAGGTTTATTTAATTATTAATTAAGATTGATTAATCAAAGGTTAATTAATTTATTGTTAAAGGCTAATTAATAAATGATTAAAGGATAATTTATAAAAATGGTTTGTAATCAATGTTAATTAACCAAGATTAGTGATTAATCTGATTTAAATTAATCAGATGATTTATTGATCTTACTTATGAATGTTTGGATTCTATTGAATGCTTGAATGGTTTGATAACCCTGATGTGTGATGCTTTGTGATATATTTTGATTTGAGCTGTGATAAATGTAATTTATTTATCTGTGATGTATTTATATTATTTATCTATGAATCTATGAATAAAGATAAGTGTTATAGGATTATTCCGCTTATCGATATTGCTGTTGCTTGAATTGTGATGATTGATGATGTTGCACTATTGTGTAAAACCCCTAGACTACACTATACATACACAAATATGGATTTCACGGGAAATCGGTTAAGTCACAGATATTTGAATCTAACATTATTTTATCCAAAATAATGAAATGGTTTTAAAATTGAATTTTGAATCCAAAATGGTTTGGAAATGGAATTGGGTTAAATATGAAAAGCTTTTGAAAGGAGTTTTGAGGATAAAATTATTTTAAGTTATTAAAGTTCTGAAATTAAAATAGTTTGATTTGCTTTTGAATTCATGATTTGAAGTTAAGCTCTATAAATATATGTTTAGAAATTATGGTTTAACTATTTATATGGGTTTTAAACCATTATAAAATTATTATTTTGAGAATTTAAATTTAACCCAAGTTTATACATTAAAAGCTATAACTTGTGCATATTTGATCGGATTTTTCCAAAATGAAAAGTATTTGTTTTCAAATGATAATGGCTTTCATATAACGAAAGAACTTCCAGTTTATGTTGAAAAGATTTCAAGTTTGAAATGGAATTGTTTTGAAAGCTATAAATGAATCTTTGCTAAAGATTAGTGAACTTTGTTTCCAAAATAAGAGGATCTTATAGGTGTATCTTTTGTAAAGAAGATTTGAATTGTAAATATTTTTGAAAGATATGAATTAATCTTTGTGAAAGAGTGGTGAAATTTGTGAAGTGAATCTTTTTGTTTAAAAGATTTGAAAATGGTAATTTGTTTAAACCATTTGAAGAAAGGTTTTGGGCTTTAAGTTGTGACTTAACTAAGATCCCAATATCCATATGTTTTTAAAATAGCGCTCATTATTCGGTTTAGCCAGTAGAGGACTTTATGTCATATAGCCCATTCTGAATAATGATACGACTTATGGATTGCATTCGAAGACCGGTGGTGAAGATTGGATATTTTTGAAAGTGAAAGGATTACCTGTCGAATGTCTCTGCACCGAATGACCCTGGTATAGAGATTTGATCACCTTTGTGATGGGGAGTCCGGTCGTGATTAGGGATTATCCGGATTGCAAGGGCTTCTTTTGAAGTGCCTTCAGTTCTGTTCGAACCCAGAACAGACTTGTATGGATTTATATCGGACGTTACACTTTGAGATGTAGAGCTGGTTTCTATCAAATACATTTCTGTTTGGTGGCAAAGAATTTATTCTCTTATCTTAACACCCTTCTCTGAGACGTACGAGCTCAGAGGTTATGTTGTTGATGGTTACTAGTGATACATTTCCAATTTGGTAATGTGGCATACAAAGTGCTGCTGATCATGTGCTGATCGAAGCATGGCTTTTGCGTAAAGCATAGCTTTGTGGACGTGACCTCGTCGAACGTCACAACCCGAAAATGGTCGAAACAGAAAAGATGCGGCAAGGTTATTAAGGGTCGTGTTCTTAGGGTATGTCCATTCCCTTCTGAAAAAGGGTGGTATCATGGTATGGAGCCCAGATACTTAACCTATGTGGTTGCTGCAAATTTAATACTTTGTGGTTGTTGGTGTTGAGCCCTTGAATAAAGGTCGGTAGTGACCGAGGATGGCATACTTGTAGGTGTTACCTAGTTACAGAGGCAACCCGGCCTTGTGTTGGCAGAGATCCGGTTGGATTCTCGGGACGTCCCTCCAGAGGCGTACCCATGTGGCCCAGGAAGTTCCTTAGCCTGACTATTTGTTGGAAATCCAAAGAAACAATATGTGCCATGTACGGTTTTAGTTGTATAACCTGCCATGGAATGTGGTGGTAACTTGATATTGAACATGATAGCTATAGTAGGCATAGTGTGAAATGTCTATGCTGGCTAAGATTAATATTATACTTTCCAAATGTTTTCAGCACTATGCACTAATAGTAATATCAAAAAGGTTTCCGCGTATCAAGTATGTTTGACTGTCATAAGGAGAAATCTCCTCCAATTGTGCGTCTGCATTGTGTGTGTGGCGAAAGGCCTTATGGCAGTTTCGTTTTCCAACAATAATTGCGGATTTCTTTTTAAATTCTTTTGTTTCAAATAAAATCGTTTTTGTTTGCTCATACCAGTCCCATGACTGACCTGAAGTTTATTGTTCCCTTTCTAAACTCTGGATGCCCACGATTTTCCGCACGAGCAGCCTAGAGTTAGATTTTCAGATAGTGAGCTAGTAGATATAGATTCGGTAGCCTTCAGATTTTTGTTTGGAATCTTTGGAGCCTTTGGATTTTGGCGGTCGCATTCATGACTGACCTTGCTTAAGTCAACTTGATGGTGGTACGAGCTTTCGATATGGAGTTTGGAGTCTTTTAAGCTTTGGCATTAGAGTTGCATTTTGTGGATTTACTCTCTCCCTTGGAGATCATGATTGGAGTTATTTCTTCCACTGTTATCTTGTGTCTCTATTATTGATATCATTTGTATCAATATGTTGTATCAAATATTGTATAGAAATATAATTTATTCATTTTCTTCCGTTGTGTTGTTGTACTTAATGTGTTATAAGCTTCGGCGCAAATCGAATTTCAACGTTTGAATCTGCGGCATTCGAATACAGGTGAAGTATGGATGTTGATTTTCAGACGCTGAATTTCGGGTCGTGACGTCTTGTTGTCAGAGCTGAAGGTTGAGTAAGAACTTTAGCTTAGGAGTATAACACATTAGGTGGCTCATTAGAGATAGGGTAATAAATACCCTATAAGTACATCCCTAAGATATCCGTCTATATGCCTCAATAAATTCTCTTACTATCCACAGATAGAAAGTATAAGTGCGAGAAGAGGAGGAGATAGGGATAGGGGAGTACCAATACAAATGGTCGATACGCTGCAATAATGGAAACAACTTTCTCTATCAATCTCCTTCGTTGATCATCCATTTTCAATTCTTTGGTGATTGCTTCGTGGCAGCTATACGAAGAAGCGTTAGTGTGATAAAAGCCCAGTGAATCGTGTGGAAAATTCCTATTTTGTATTCTATTCATCAGTTTCTTATCAATCCTTTTCGTTTTAACTTTAACGAATTTGAAATTTTATTTGAAATAAATTGGTTAATAAAATAAGAAGCTGAATTAAATTGTTTCTATTTTATCTATTCTTTGGGGTCCTAATATAGTCTACGAACGGTTAGTTATCTCTTCAGACTAACCAATGCCCTGCATATTTCGTAGACCGGATGACCCGAGTATTTTGTAAAGTATCGAATGAGTTTGTTCTCGTATGTATTGATTATATTCTGATTTGGTAAGCCAAATGCAGAATGGATATTCAGTTTGATCTGGTAAAACATTCTTCATCTATTGTTTATTGTCTCCCTGCCTAGCAAATTTCGAGGACGAAATTTTCTTAAGGGGGAGAATCTGAAACGATCCCGTTTTTTAGTCAAATATAAATTGGTAATTTAAATAAAATTTTGAATTAAATTGTTAATTTAATAGTGAGATAATTTGAATCTTTCTAAATAAATAAGGTATTTGTTTGTTTATTAATATAAATGTATATAAATATGATTGAAATAGAATTTTGGTTTGAAATTCAATAATAAATATATTATAAGTAGATTTGGATTTTATACTCTATATTTTAAAACATATATATATTTTATAATGTATATGTAAAATGATTTAGAAGTTATATAAATAATTACAAAAGTTAATAAAAATTTGTTTTCTAATTATAACATATGATATATATGAAGGTTATGATATTTATAAAAAGAAATGCATTAATTTAATAATAAAATTGTATTTATAAAAACTAATAGAAATTTTTTCCTAATTTTAATATATTAAAATATGTATATATTTATTTATTAAAGATATTTATTAAAGATATTTTAACACAAGATAAAGATAGTTTCTCTATATACATAAGGATTTAAGGATATAAAACATAAGTGCTTAAGGGTTTAAACATAATTTTTAAATTATTTAAAGTGAGGGTATGAAACATGGAATATTTGTAAATGACATTTGTAAAAACATAATAACTTGTATAAACCATTTGTAAGCCATGTAGCATAAAAAAATTACAAGTGTCATGCTTGTCTTTAATTTCTTTTTATTTTGAACATTTATGAATAAAGATAAGTAAACAATATACATATGCATTTATCTCCTTCTTTCTTCATTGTTCTTTCATATATTTCAAAATCTAAAAATAAAACCAGAAAAAGAAATCAATATCTCAAAAACAAAGTAAAGTTCAAAACATTAAGCAAGCCAAAGTTTTTCAAATTCAAACAAAAAATGCCTCTTCAATTCTAGAACCTAAAGATAAATTCAAGCAAGCAAAGCAAAACTTAAAACAAATCAACTCAAAAACATTCAAACTCATATCTGAAGCTTAATCAAGCAAATCAAAGTTTTTTAAGATCAAAACCCAAACTAGGATCAAAGTAAGAATTGTTCCAGGTTCCAAAAGCGAAGGAACTGATCAAAGTAAGCAATCAATTAAAACTTGAAGTTATGCAAAGGAAAATCAGAAGCCCGAAAGCAATTTAACAAAATCAGAGCAAGTTCCAATTTTAAGTTTTTGTCAAAAGAAAAGCATTTCAGTTTCAACATCAAATACATCAAAGCATTTCCAGATTTAAAACTCAAACCTGTTCTCTGTTCTTCCCAAATCCAGGTGAGCAAACCTTATTTTTTAAAACCAGTTTCTTTTGATTTTCATGCCTGTGATGATAATGATTTGGAAATATTGTATGAATGTGTATATATCTACAAGTAGATATATATTTATATTTGTGAATTGAAATGTGCATGTTTGTGTTATGCATATGCACCTCTCTGCTGTTCTACAGGCAGGCAGGCATTCTTCATAGAAAAAAATTCATATCTCGAAATCTAAAATGATTTAAGTAATGTTCTTTAAAAGAAAAGTGTTCATGCCCACCTGGTTCAAATTTTAGAAATAATTTCAAATGTTTATGTTAAGTATTTATTCAAAAATAATAAATGACAGTATACAATCAAAATGAATCAAAAAAATTCGATGTTCAAAATAATGTGTTTTGATTATACGATCTGATTTCTGTTGCAAAAATACGAAATTAGATGTGGAAATCATAATTTTTAACACCGTGAATTTTGAAATATCTTGAGATGATCGATTTTCGTTTATTCGTAAAATTTCAACGAACCACGATGAAGGGTGGATCATGCTGGTTGTCAAAGATAGTTTGAGGAGGTGAGATTAAAGAAAAAATACTCGTTTGAATTATGGACGGCTATAGTGGCCGAACGATGTGATAGCAGGGTTTCAAGGGCCTATTTGGTCGTGGTTGAAATCAAGTCGATTGTGTCATTTCTGGTGGATTGGGGTCGGTCGGACCCAGGGGAATCGATGCGTCGTATTGTGGCGTTGCTCTGGATGGAATAACGATGCATCTGATGGTTGGGATTGTCGGCGTGGGGTGGATTTGACGACTGGAGTTTCGGTTCTAGGTGGTATTAAGCAGTTTGATTTTGATTTCAGGCAAGACTGATGGAGCTGTGTGGTTGGAATGACTCGGGTAAACTCAGGTGACTCGTCGATGGCCGGAGCAATGATCAGAGGTGATCGGCTCAGGCGTACAGGTGCATGGTATAAGTTTGTGTTAATGTTTGGAGAAGGAAGTAATGACTCGGGTAGAAGCTCGGGTAAGTGATGAATTGACTCGAGTATTTAGCGGGTGGTTCAAATGGGTTTTTACAGGGTTTAAAGTTTAAAATTTACCAAAGTTTTAAAAGAAAGAGTCGAGGCTTTGCTTGGAATTTCTAGATTTAGCTCGGGTTTCAATCGAGTTTTTCTCGGGTACATGTTTTATTGGTTTTAAAAATATAAATCATGTTATTCTTTTAAGTTTTAAACTTTTTTCTCTATATAGTAAAAGTTGTTTAACTTTAATTAATTAAGTTGATTTTTAACTTTATTTAAAAATCCAAATTTAGGTGATGACAAAATGTTTTAAATCATTTGTTAATAACAAGTTTCTAAAAATATATGTATGGGACAAGTTTTCAAGTAATTTCAAAGGTTAAAAAAATTAAAGAATAATGTTTTAAAATTTGTTTGGTTTAAAATAATTTTTATTTATTATTTATAGCCTATAATTATGTAATTAAAAATAATAATTAAGGTAAATGGTTTATCTTAAGTTAATTAAGATCTTAGTTTAATTAAGTGATTATGATTAAATTATTAAGGATAAATTACTTGATTGAGGTGATTAATTAATAAAATTAATTAAAGATAATTACTTTGTGTAATTACAATAAAGAATAATTACTTAATTAAGATTAATTAATTAAAGATAATTAGTTACATAAAGATAATAACTTAGTTAAAAGTAATTAAATAATGATTAAAAAATTGATTAGTAAAGTGATTAAGGGAAAAATTACTCGATGTAATTAATTTGTGATTTATTAATGTAAGTGATTAGGGATAATCACTTATTGTAATTAATTGAAAATAATTAATTAAATGACAATTAATTAAGGGTTAATTAGTTAATTAATTAATGTAATTATTTAAGGTTAATTAATTAAAAGATAATTAAATAATTAAAGGTTAATTATTTAATGATTAAATGTTGATTTAATTACTAATTAAGATTGATTAATCAAAGGTTAATTAGTTTATTCTTAAAGGCTAATTAATAAATGATTAAAGGATAATTAATTAAAAATGGTCTGTAATCAGTGTTAATTAACCAAGATTAGTGATTAATCTGATTTAAGTTAATCGGATGATTAATTGATCTTACTTATGAATGTTTCGATTCTATTGAATGCTTGAATGGCTTGATAACCCTGATGTGTGATGCTTTATGATATATTTTGATTTGAGCTGCAATGAATGTAATTTATTTATCTACGATGAATTTATATTATTTATCTATGAATCTATGAATGAAGATAAGCATTATAGGATTATATCGCTTATCGATATTGCTGTTGTTTGAATTGTGATGATTGATGATGTTGCATTATTGTGTAAAACCCCTGGACTACACTATACACACACAAATATGGATTTCATGGGAAATCGGTTAAGTCACAGATATTTGAATTTAACATTATTTTATCAAAAATAATGAAATGGTTTTAAAATTGAATTTTGAATCCAAAATGGTTTGGAAATGGAATTGGGTTAAATATGAAAAGCTTTTGAAAGCAGTTTTGAGGATAAAATTATTTTAAGTAACTTGTTAAAGTTTTGAAATTAAAATAGTTTGATTTGAATTTGAATTCAAGATTTGAAGTTAAGCTCTATAAATATATGTTTAGAAATTACGGTTTAACAAGTTATATAACGTATTTATATGGGTTTAAAGCATTTTAAAAGTATTATTTCGAGAATTTAAATTTAACCCAAGTTTATACTTTTAAATCTATTACTTGTGCATATTTGATCGAATTTTTTCGAAACGAAAATATTTGTTTTCAAATGATAATGGCTTTCATATAACGAAAGAACTACCAGTTTGTGTTGAAAAGATTTAAAGTTTGAAATGGAATTGTTTTGAAAGCTATAAATGAATCTTTGCTAAAGATTAGTGAACTTTGTTTCCAAAATAAGAGGATTTTAAAGGTGTATCTTTTGTATAAAAGATTTGAATTGTGAATAGTTTTGAAAGCTATGAATTAATCTTTGTGAAAGATTGGTCAACTTTGTGAAGTGAATCTTTTTGTTTAAAAGATTTGAAAATGGTAATTTGTTTAAACCATTTGAAGAAAGGTTTTGGGCTTTATGTCGTGACTTAACTAAGATCCCAATATCTATAGGTTTTTAAAATAGCGCTCATTATTCGGTTTAGCCGAGGGAGGGCTTTGTGTCATATAACCCATTCCGAATAATGATACGACGTTATGGATTGTATTCGAAGACCGATGGTGAAGACCGGATATTTTTTAAAGCGAAAGAATTACCTGTCGAATGTCTCTACACCGAATGGCCTCGGTATAGAGATTTGATCACCTTTGTGATGGGGAGTCCAGACGTGATTAGGTATTATCCGGATTGCAAGGGCTTCTTTTGAAGTACCTTCGGTTCTGTTCAAACCCGAAACAGACTTGTATGGATGCATATCTGTCATTACACTTTGGGATGTAGAGTTGGTTTCTATCAAATATATTTTTGTTTGGTGACGGAGAATTTTTTCTCTTAGCTTAACACCCTTATCTGAGACGTATGAGCTTAGAGGTTATGTAGTTGATGGTTACTAGTGATACCTTCCCAATTTTGTAATGTGGCATACGAAGTGCTGCTGATCATGTGTTGATCGAAGCATGGCTTTTGTGTAAAGAGTAGCTTTGTGGACGTGACCTCGTCGGACCTCACAACCTGGAAATGGTCGAAACAGGAAAGATGCGACAAGGTTATTAAGGGTCACGTCCTTAGGGTATGTCCATTTCCTTCTGGAAAAGGGTGGTATCATGGTATGGAGCCCATATACTTAACCTATGTGGTTGCTGCAATTTATTACTTTGTGGTTGTTGGTGTTGAGCGCTCGGATAAAGGTCGGTAACGACCTTTATCCGATGGCATACGTGTAGGTGTTACCTAGTTACAGAGGTAACCCAGCCTTGTGTTGGTAGAGATTCGGTTAGGTTCTCGGGACGTCCCTCCAGAGGCGTACCCATGTAGCCCAGGAAGTTTTTTAGCCTGACCATTTGTTGGAAATCCAAAGAAACAATATGCGCCATGTACGGTTTTAGTTGTATAACCTGCCATGGAATGTGGTGGTAACCTGCTATTGAACATGGTAGATATAGTAGGCATAGTACGAAATGTCTATGCTGGCTATCTATGCTGGCTAAGATTAATATTATACTTTCGAAATGTTTTCAGCACTATGCACTAATAATAATATCAAATAGGTTTTCGCGTATCAAGCATGTTTGACTGTCATAAGGAGAAATCTCCTCCAATTGTGCGCTTGCATTGTGTCTGTGGCGGAAGGCCTTATGGAAGTTTCATTTTCCAAAAAGTATTACGGATTTCTTTTTAAATTCTTTTGTTTTTTTGTTTCAAATAAAATTGTTTTTGTTTGCTCATACCAGTCCCATGACTGACCTGGAGTTTATTGTCCGCTTTCTAAACTCTGGGTGCCCACGATTTTCCACACGGTCAACCAAGAGTTAGATTTTCAAATAGTGAGCTAGTAGATATAGATTCGGTAGCCTTCAGCTTTCTGTTTGGAATCTTTGGAGCCTTTGGATTTTGGTGATCGCATTCATGACTGGCCTTGCTTAAGTCAACTTGATGGTGGTTCGAGCTTTCGATATGGAGTATGGAGTCTTTTGAGCTTCGGCATTAGAGTTTCTCTTGTGGATTTACTCTCTCCCTTGGAGATCATGATTGGAGTTATTTCTTTTGCTGTTATCTTATATCTCTGATACTGATATCATTTGTATCAATGTGTTGCATCAAATATTGTATAGCAATATAATTTATTCATTTTCTTCCGCTGTGTTGTTGTATTTAATGTGTTATAAGCTCCGACGCGAATCAAATTTCAACGTTTGAATCTGTGGCATTCGAATACAGATGAAGTATGGATGTCGATTTTCAGACGTTGAATTTCGGGTCGTGACAGTTACAGATCCGATGAAACTGGTTTTGTCGAAATTCGAGACAATGGCCAAAATGGCTAATTTTCACATTAATAAGATAAATTATTATTTAATTAATTTAATCACTTTTAAATTCAAATTTAATAGTTAACAAATTTTCATCACTTCTGATTATACAGAATATAAACCTTTTAAAATAAATTATTCCATGTTAAATTCAATTTTTAAATATTGCACTAATTTCAGCATTCAATTTCACTGAAATGAAAACCCGGTTAATTATAATTAAATTTCAATTAAATTCTTTTATTTGGCTTTTCACTCTTGTTATTAAATCATCCAACACCTTATGAATATAATTAAAATTAGTTTACATTTTATTACATTCATATTCGTCAGTTATCGTCTTATTTCAAATTTACCGTAATATTAGTGTAACATCCCCGTTCTTAAATCAAATTTAAATTGGTAATTAATTTAATTTTTGAAATTAAATTGTGAATTAATTTGATATTTACCAAATTAAATAGATATTTGTTTGTTTACCAATATAAATGAATATAAATATGATTTTAAAATAGAAATTCTAATTGGGAATTCAGAAATAAATATTTTGAATAATATATTAATTATAAATTTGATTTGGAAACTCTATTTCAACATTTATAGAAATTTGTTTTCTAATATATATAAAACATGTGTAATATATATATTTTGAAAGTTATATTGGAGTTCAATAAAGTAAATTTTCAAAATATATTTGAAAGTTAAAGATATAGATCATGCTAAAAAGTTATTTATATTTATATTTATATTTTAAAAACTTATGTGTATATATATATATATAAATTTATATTTGTGTTTATTTATTTAGTATAATTAGATTTCAAACTCATTTTCATATAAAATTGTAAATAATATAAAATGTATAAATATAAAACTTCATTCATTTAAAAAGAATAATAACTTGAGTTTGAAAATTTAAAACAAAGATAAATACCAAGCTTTAATTTATGCATATCTTTGAAATTGATGAGATAATAAAGTTTGTTTTCCAATTTTAATATATATGTGTAATTGTGCATACATGTTTATATTTGAAAGTTGTAATTTGAGAATTAAAGTAATAATTTTCACAAGACTATTTAAAGTTGAATAAATATAACTAATGGGAAAATATAGTGTTTCATATGTAAATAAGATGTTTATAAAAACATGATTTAGAAATAAATTCACATAAGGGTTAAAACAAAAATTTATAAATTAAATTAAGTAAAGGATTAAAACATAAAAATTCATGCTTGTAACGACTCACAAATTTTAGTGTTTTATTTATTTAATTAATTGAATTTTTGTGAAATTTTAAATAATAAAATGTTTAAATAAAAATTTAATATTTGAAATACGTATATTTAAACATACCAATTGGTAAATTTTCGTTAGATAATATTGAAGTTTATTTCATTGTATAATTCCATTTCAATTTATATTAGTTAATATTTGATGATAACAAAATGTTTTCCAAACTTAAATATTTTCCTATAGAAAAATTGTAAATCGTCTTCTGAGCAAGACGTCATATTTCGTTTCTCCAAATTTTGACTGTTATTACTCCGTCGATCTTATTTTCGGCGAAATAGTAGCATTTTCGGTACCGATTATCGACTTTTGATTGGATGATCGTACCACTGATATCCGTATACCGTGTTGATCGTTTCGTCGTGCTGATCTCTACGGTATATTCACTTATGTGTTTTGGTGTCCGGAATGAGGCGGAACCCGCGTGACGGATAACCTTATTTACGGTGTTAAATCTGACAGCTACTGGCTTTTAATATTCACTGTATAAAAGTGTTTGACTTTTGTTATTCCACGTTCTTTCTTTTTCTCACCGTTTCAATATAATTGATATTTCATTTCTGCCTGTTCACAAAATATATGTATACTTTATATTTATTGTATTTGCATATGTGAAGCCAACCCATCCTCCCTCTGCTTTACATATTCCTCCCTTCTTTATCTCCTCATCTTTTTTTCGGTGTACAAAAATGAAAGAAATTTAGGCAAAGCTTATATTTTGCTGACCTATCAACACTCGCATCTTTCCCTTCCAGATCTGCCCCAACGTGCCACGTCTTTCCAAGCAACCACCCACGCCGGACAAAGCTCAGGCTCGCAACCCGAGTGCAAGCAACTTTCCCAAACTCCTCCAGCCCTTCTTTGCATCTTCCCTCCTATATGCGTCTATATGTTAAGGTATTATGTACATATTATTTTGTAAAGTTTAGTATGTTGTTTTCCTTTGCTCTTTGATTATATATATGAATGTATATTGGTATTTATATGTTTACGGTTCCATTTTATAGATGACTATAACATAACTTACATAGGTTTCCTTACAGTATAGTTATATACTAATCTATATTTATATACTTGCTTTTCCAGTAGTTTACAAAAGTTATAGTCGTTTGTTAATATTTTTTGTATATAGTTATAATAGTTTCGACTGTAAATATATATGTGTGTGTGTGTGTGTGTGTGTAGATAGTTTATATACGTTGTATAGTATGCTAAATATATATTAATCGGTTGTGTAAAGGTATATAATAGTTTATTTTATATCTATAACTTTATATATAGGAGGTGCATCGATTTATAAGCCTGTTTTATTTTGTTGTAAGTTTGTCCATTTTGCTCACAGAATATAAGTTATAAAAGTATATAACAGTTGTTAGGCATATATATATATATATATATATATATATATATATATATATATATATATATCAGTTTATATTTGTTTACAATTTACAATTGTTTTCATTTATACTAATATATATATATATATATATATATTAGTAATATACTCTATGTTGTTAAAAAGATAAGGTTTACTTAAGATTTTGTATGTGTTTTTATATGAGAGGTTTCAGTAGGTATATTGTAAGGGAAGGAGTTTTGTTTAGCTGTATATATTTTCTAACTGTATAAGTTTATATTAGCCTTTGCAAATATTTAAGTAAGCTTTGCCTGTTATTGTTTTATGTTGTATATATATTATTTTATATAAAGCTGTATATATGTATATAGTGGTGTATATAATTATACATTATTGGGTATTAAGGCATATGTTTGATTTTATAAGTGTAATGTGTAGATATGTCAATATAATATGTAATGTGTAGATGGTCAATATAATATGTAATTTAAATTGAATATTGGTTTAAGAAAAATAATAATATAATATACATTTGCTTCGATTTTTATCTGCATCAATCCAGCTCTGATTCGATTTATTCTATTTCGTATCTGGCAGCTTAACCATCAAATTCGTGCCAGTCAGCTTTGATCGTTGAATTCGTGCTGATTTTTGCTTCGCTTGGATTCGTGATTCAATTTCAGTGTATCCATATCATCTTCTGTATTCTCTAGCCTCGAAAGGTGAGTAATCACTCACGATTAACGTTCTTTTATTTATTAAATTTGATTTCAATTGAAATGACATTTGAAATGACATTTGAAATACACTGCTGTTAGTTATTTACACTGTTATATATATATTATTACCTGTATTAGTTCACCTATGATATCTGACACCATTATTTGTTATTTATATTGATGATATATGCCTGTTATATTACTATCATATCAGTTATCACTCTGCAAGTTCCCTGTTAGTATAGAACTCACTATGGGTTGAAATGATACATACCCGAACGGACTTTAGAATAGGAGAAAATCGTTATGGTTTGAAATGATAGACCCAAGTGATTTTCATTGGATTGAATTTGGGATTACGGGTTGAAATGATATATATATATATATATATATATATATATATATATATATATGCATTTATATTTTTTAAATTGCGGATTGAAATGATAAATATCCGTATAACTTGACCTAGGATAGAAAATTATATACAGACACCGCTGGTCTATATATAAAAATAATTTGAAATGATTTCTATGGTATTGGAAAAGTATATGGTTTTATATAAATATTGATTTTTTTTATATTATATAAATGTTATTTTATATGCATAGTTAAATTCTCGATTTAAGATACGTATAAATTTATTTGATATAACATAATTTTAATAATAAAGTTGATTTCATTAAAATATAATATGGATATGCATTTATTTAAATTATACTTTAATCTAGAGTTTATAATGATTTAATAAATTAAGATTGAGAAGATAGATTTGAAATTGATTTGAAATTGGATTTAATTAAGAATTTATTTAATAAATCGATTTGAAACGTATGGAATTTAAATTTTAAAGGGACATAATTGTATAACTTTGATTTTTGGTTTAAGGTGATATATATGGAATTATTAAGATTTAGTTTTCAAATTATGGAATATTTAACTTTGAAATATATGGAATTTGAAATGGCGTGTTTGAGGTTCAAATCTGTATTTGGAATTGATATAAATTGAAATGGATTATTGAAAACTGAATTGAATTGAAATTGATGATTTGAGATTTGATTAAAATTTAAATTCCGAAATTCGAGTTGTTTTGGAATTTATTTGAAAACTGAAGAAGCTATTTTATTATATAAATTTTTAATATCTAAACTGATTAAGTGGTGGATGTTATGATTTCAAGTAGTGGATTTCAAAGTGTTATGATTTAAAATATTATGATTTCGGAGTGCTATGATTTAAGAACGTTATGATTTCCAAAGTGTATGATTTCGAAGTATTATGGTTTCCAAGATCTTATGGTTTCAAAATATTTTGGTTTTAAACGTTTTATAACTTTGAAAGTAATATTGATTTGGAAGTAAAATATTTGAAATGGAAAGATAGCATATGAATTTGGTTTTCGAAATGGTAATGATATCGTATTTATTTGGGTTTTGAAATAAAAATGGTTTGGGTTTCGAAGTATAAACTATTTTGAAAGGCATATAGTTTTGAAATGAAATGTTTTGATCTTTGAAGTATAAACTATTCTAAAATGACCACGGCGTTATAATAACGATTGGTTGTTAAAAAGACCAGGATCAGAAGTTGTCGTACTCTCTGCCAACTCCAAAAATCACTTTAACAAATGTGTATGCGGTGGAGATTCTAGAATGAAGTAGGATGGTGGCGACGATCTTATTGAGGTATGAACGTGGACCCGACTCCCGTAAGTTAGCATAAGGTGGCTAAAACAGGAGCGATCTCAGGCCAAAAGGGGTAGCTCCTCTGCTCGGACACACTTCTTCGATACTATATTCTTACTTGTGTTTGATTTGATGGCCATCCTTCGATTTTGATTCGGAGTGTGTTCCGAGGTGGGTGTAGTGTCTGCTACATTACCACCAGCCCGTGTGCGTAATTGGTATATCTACCCTGGCATTGCCTCGTGTGCGTCGTCACCTACCATAGCAAGCCTTACTACGAGTTTTTATTTGTATCGTACCTATGGAGTATCATCTCATAGTCTCCTGATCAGGAGATATGCAGGTACTTTATAGACTACTGGCCTTATTATGTGTTAAGGGCTATATGAGTAACCCCTTAACGCTATTAAAAAGTAGGTTTAATTTACTATAGACATTATTATAGTAGCGAAATATTACTACATAGTAGATAGTTTAACGTATCCTTAGAGGATGGTTATCCCAAACATCTTTTGAGTTATTTGTATTTCAGTTGTTATTTCACTTGAGTTGGATTTATTGATATAAAAATGTTAATCCTGACTCGAGTATTTTGTGTTTTGCTTTACTACATGTAGTTTTCCCATTTCCACTTTGACTTTTTGGGTAATAAAAGGAGAAATTGCTTCGCGAAATCCGATCCTACCACACAAAGTTAATATGTGGTTATGATTGCCCTCTAGTTGGGGAATGGAATTATCATCGTTTTTCTCCAATTTATACTCCAGATGGAATTAAGGCTTCTTTTGATTCTACACTTACTTTGTCTGTTAGGTCGTTCGAAAAGGTTAAGGTCGTGGTTTCAAATTTTTGAACATTAACTAAATGTTATTAAAATGGAATTGCAATGTTACACTGACTCTTATTATTATTTCTAAACTTCGTTTGTTGTTAATGGAAGAGTTTGTCAAATTTATTTCTTTATTTTAATAGGATGCTCAATTAGCACATAAATCTGATTTCTTGGACACATTGCGAGTTATTGAAGTTAAAGTTGGATGTTTGCATATATGGAGAAGAAACAAACATCCTGAGATGACCTAGCTTTACAATTCTTAAATAATCTTGAGGCACGAGAGTGGCATAAAAAATATTTTCTATTAAAATTAGATTTTAGTGCTTGCAAAAATATGATCGCTCTCATGGTGGAAAAACTTTAAAAAACAAAGAACGAGCTTTAGTTGCTGAAAAAGAGAAAGGCCATAGCTTAGGGATCTAACTGCTCTATCGAAGTTTACATTAAAATATATTCTCGAATTAAAGCTAACAAAAAGCCAAGTATCATGCTAATCTTTAGAGGTTATTGTAAGTGGGGGTGATTCTACCCTTCCCTCTCCTACTCTAAGATGGAGAACAAGATCCACATCCTTGACTAATCATGATTTTACTGCCTAGCTAAACCGTCCTTCAGGTTTAAGTAACGCAGCGATTTCTAAGTGGGGTAATCAAGTCAAATTTGAAATGATGCATAATTTCAACAAGAAGTGGGAGGAAAAGATATCTCGATGTATCAATGAATGTGAAAATAAGGTTGAAAAAGTCAAACATGAGAAGTATGATCTTAACCAAAAAATAAAAAAGCTGATGAGTATGATTCGAACTTTGCGAGGAGCTAATAAGACTCTTCGTCATACCCTAAAAGAGCAGATCAACTCGATTGATGATGCATACACCATTCATAAAAGGGAAAAGAAACTCGAGGAACTCATGGACGTGACCACTCATCACATTGCTGATCCCTTAATTGCCAAGAGTTTGAATAAATCAACACAGAATCTTGGGTTGTAACAGGTACTGGCCTTGATTAGATTTTCTTTCATTTATCAGTCTTTTGTGCCTGCAACTATGTAAATAGTACATAAAATTATAAACAATTTGTAATCAAATAGATATTATGTCGGATATGTAACCAGGAACTGAATTTTGATTCTGACTTGAAACTACATGATGCTATTTCACTTTTCTATACTTTGAGTTTTGGAGCTTACCTTCTGCTTGTTTGTAAAATTGAGATTTCTACTGATTTAGCCTTTTATAAGTCAACATGGATGTGTAATAATGAAGATTCCCATTTAAATGGTATTAGATATGGTAACAATTGTGACAACCCGCCTTTCTCTCCACAGGAAGACACATCATCTTTAAGAAAGAAAGGGATAGAAAAGAGAAAGATAGAGAAGAAAGAAAGAAACAACATCAGAATCTCAACAGCGGAACGAATAAATTATATTAATCACATAAAATAGTACATAGTATACAACATCAATCAGAGTTACACAGATTATACAACACATACTGGACAGTTATAAACATCTGCCTTGTTATTACAACTCAAATACAACACAAACAATCGACTCAGAGATCACACAGCGGAACACTATATATATCTACAAACGCTGAAGCCTTCTGCTACATTACTCCTCTAGAATTCGTCAATGCTAACCTAAATCCCTAGGCTACTCGTAAAAATTTGAGTACCCAAGAGTTTAAGAAAAACAGAAGATAAACTCCGGGTCAGACATGGGTCTGGTATGAGTAACAGGTTAAAGTTGCTTAACTTTAAAAAACCTTTGAAAAGAAAAGGTATCACGTAAGACTCCCCATACATAAACATGGGTAAGTTTTTACCTTACGCTAACCAAAACATTTGATAGGAAATCCAGTGATATTATAATAGGGTCTAGGATTTTCAAATAAATATAAAATAGCCGAAATTGTTACATTCATTAAATTCCAGCATACTAGCCACAAAGTGGGTAATATAATCAAAACCGTAAAGGGCACGTAGGAAGAATGGGTTTCCATTAGTGGAAGGGATACTAGGGTACCACCCGTCACAGTACGTGGCATAGATCACCATACCGAGGATCCACCCTGAATCCCCTGCAACACAAGGCCAGAACCATCCCTTACTGGATAGTCCTGAACAAGACAACCCCGCAGTTGTTTGCAACCAACTACCCACATAGCCGAATATAAAGGGACTTCTAGACAGGGGTAAATCTCATCCTACTTGGGTGCTACCCACTTAGCCTTGCTGCACCTCCCCTGTTTTAGCCATTCCCGGTTGATGAGGCTTGAGGCTACGATTACCTTTGGAGAACACATCTCTTAGAATGCTCATCGTCCACCTGACAATGTACTGAAAGCATTCAATCCATACAAGTTTGTTCCGGGTTCGAACGAAACTGAAGGCATTATCTCGTTACACTCATTTTAGAATCACCCTCAGAGTTAATGACAATAACCCTTGCACTCTGAGTCTTCATCTTCACTTGAGATTCACGACCTATCATTAATTTGTATCGACGTGGTTTTCGGATATCCAAATCTGGAAACCCGATCCCGGTCTCATCGAAATCCAAAACGCCATCTTTTAAGTCCAAGTTGTTTTAATGTTAAAACAAATTTGATTCAATTCATTATCTATATTCACACAGATAGATAACTCACAATATCATAAATAGATAATCCACTTTATCATCACAAATAGATAATCCACATTATCATCACAAACATATAATCTACATTATCATCACAATTCAACCAAAGCACCCAATATCACATATCAGCACATATCTCATCAGGGATATCAAATAATCAAGGCATCAATGTCGATCAGCCATCCATGAGCAAAGATATATTAGTCTCATCATATATAATTAATTTAAAATGAATTAAATTAATTACTTCATCTTTAATTAATTTGAAATAAATTAAATTAATTACTTCATCACTATAAATCTTGCTTAACTTAACCATTAATTAATTGCAAATGAATTAATTAATCATCCTCTAAGTATTTATTTCAATTAATCACTCTTGATTAATTATTCTCTAATTACAATAAGTAATTAGCCTTTAATTTATTACACTAATTAATTGTCATTAATCATTGACAGTAATTAACCTTTATTTACCTTCATTAATTAACTAATTATAATCAATTACATTAATCCTTAATTACTTACAACTAATTAGTTACTTTATAATCACTCATTATTGATTAATTAACTTTAATTAATCGACCCTTAATTACTTCATTAATTATATTAATTAATGATCCCTTAATTATTTCTTAACTAATTATTAATCCCATTTAATAATTAATCTTTATTAATCTTTATACATTAATCAACCTTGATTAATCACAATCGGTAATCAATTACACTTAATTAATTACATTACTTAATTAACTTCAAATAACTTTATTAATTAATTCTTAAATTAATTACACCAAGCAATTAATTATTAATTACTTTCACTAAGTAATTATTCTTCATATTAATTACACAAAGTAATTAAACCCAAGCTACTATCATTCTCCAATTAATTACATCCAATAATTACCCACTAATTACTTCATTAAGTAATTATACTTTACAAATTTCATTAAGTAATTATACTTAACCCATCATCAAATGATTATTTTAAATTAATTAAACCAATTAATTAACTTAAACTAATCACATTAATTTAATTAATTACATGCAATTAATTCCTCTAATTACTTTCATTAAGTAATTATACTTAAACAATTTCCATAAATGATTATCTTTAATTAATTAATATAATTAATTATTAAAAATTAATCACATTAATTAATAATCTAATAAATCCTAGTTAATGATCTTCATTAATTATTATTAATTCATTAATTACTTTCCTTAAGTAATTACGCTTTAATTAACCATTATTAATTACAATTTAATTAAGTCTTAATTTCCAATTAACTAATCTATAACTTAATTAATCTTTAATTTTTTAATTAATTAATGATAAATCATTAACTAATTAAATTAATTAATTACCCTTAATTTCCTTATTAATCTAATGAATCACAAATCGTTAAATCTTAATTTAACTTTAAGATAAAAACATTATTCTTATTAATGACTTAATTATCATTTACAAATGCATTTGAAACATTTTACCTTTAAAATTACTTTTAAATTTCATTTTAAAATTAAGATTCAAAATGATTAACAATTTAAACTTTAACCAAATTTAAATCCATTAATAAACCTTTTTAAACAATGTAAAGAAATATTTATCTTGAAAAAACTTATACAAAGAAAAGTTTCAAACTAAATTTCTTGCTTATATTTAAAACCAAGCTTTAAAAAAAATTAATCATTTAACTTGAAAATTTAAGTTAAACTAATTTTTATAACTTTCCATTCAAATATTAAAGAAACTTTTTATAAAAGAATATAAATAAAGTTTTAACATTTTCTTGGAAAACCATTTCATTTAAAATATACTTTAAACATTTAAAGTTGTTTAAACATTTTGATTTTTATAATACTTTATTTATTTCATACCTAGGATACAAATTGAATTTAAATCCATACTTAAAACTTGATTTAAAACTTTGTTTAAATTTGGCTTTTCATTTTTAAATTTATTTTAAACTTTAAAACACTGACAGGTTTAAAAAAAACCTGTAACAACAATTGACCCGAGCCCTCACATTCAAGTCCCTGAGTCAAACACCACATGCCTTCAAGTCACTCACGAAACCTGACTCAAGAAGAACTCGAGTACCTCCCTCCCTTCAAACCTAGGCTTCACCATGAACCAAATTGCGCCATGCACATGCACGGGGGCTCCGACCACTTTTGGTCATCTTCGCGACCCTCCCACAGTCGGCGTTCACATCCTCATATGAACCGAAACCCAAACCCATTGACTCACACTCGAAATCAAAATCGAGTAACCTGGACAAAAACCTGGAACAAACCACCCAAGCCTGAAACCATCTCAAACTCGCTCCTCCGACCACCGGCTTGTCTGAGACTCCGGCCTCGCCTTCGCCAACACTCCAGCTATCATCTCCCTGAATTCCGTAGAACTTGATCATCTAGAGAGGTCATGCCGATCAAAAACACTGACCAAGTCAAAACTAGGTTTACAGACAAAAATCAATCACCGTCGCCGCCATAGTGAAATGCACCCTCATCAGACATTTTTCCCCACATCTCCGATCACTCCATTATCACCAGAGAGAACCACGACTTCCCAGATCAACGGGATCACCAGTGACCATCCAAAACCCAATATCAGATCAAACCCAAAATGCTCATACAAACCCAAACTATAAATTATGGCTTCACTTCCAAAAATCATGATTTAGAGTAAGGTTTCAGATTATAAGCCTGAAACAATAAATTTATATGTTTGAAATTTCACTTATTCTAAGTTTTGATGTGCTCTTATTAGTTTTCCAGAGTAATTCAAATTTAATTTAACTTAATTTAAGTTTTAAACTTTGATTTATAATGAGACAACAATTTTAATTTAAATCCTAGGTCCTAACAACAATTAGATTAAGAGAAAATGAGTTTTGATCCAAACTTGAGGTTGAACTGAAAACAGATATATCTCAGGTGAAAACAGACTTGCACACACGTTCATACATTCATACATATATGCAGAACTACCTATAGATATTCACATGCAACCATCTTTCATTCCAAAACTTAACATGCAACCAAAATCATTCAAATACTTAAACTTTTTTTTTAAATGTTACTCACCTGTCAAGAATGATGAACATAGCAACTTTGTTTTTGAAAACAGCTTTAAACTTTAAAAATTGAGTTGTTGGAATGCTGAAGATTTCTTCTTTGATTTTAAAATTGCATGCTTGTTGAAGTATGAGTTTATTGCTGAACTTGATTACAAACAGAATTGTATTTGCTTGCTTTTTGAAAATCTTAGATTGAAGAATGAGTTTAGCCTTTTGGTTCCAAATTTTAAGAGATGAACATGATTTAGTTTTGATCTTAGAAAATGGATTGTAGGCTTTTGATTACAGGTTTGCTTTTAGAAAATGAATGAACAGGCTTTGATCTGGTTTGAGGAAATTGATCTTAGATTTGATTTTGATCTTTGAAAATGTACAGGTTTTGATTTGAACATGATTAATGGATTTTTGGATTTGAAACTTGAAAATGAATTTCAGGATGTTGAATTTGATTTCTGGCTTTGAGGCAACGGATTACAGATTGTATTTGAAAAATTTTGCAGGCTGAAGTTTTCTTTGATTGGAATGAAAATAGAAAAGAAAATTGAAGAGGAGGAAAGCAATGTTTATATAAGTTTATTTTGTGATTTAATGAAATAAAAGAAAAATTTTAAATTATCAAGGACACTTGTTCAAAATCTTAACATTTGTCATACACATTTATTTATTAAACTACACATGTTGTTATAGTTACTTAATATATTAACACATGTCATATGTATTATTTTATTTATTTTAAATGTTAATAAGAGGTTTTTATATTAAATTTACTTATTCTTACCTAATTATATATATATGAATTTCTTTTAAAAGAAAATAAAATAAAAAAATTATATACAAATAAAAGCTTATTCATATAGTTAAAATCCAAAATATTTTAAAGTATCTACCTTCTGAATTTTCAAAATTATATTCAAATTCAAATTAAATCTAAAAATCTAATTTAAAACAACAACATATTAAATTTGGAAATAACAATTCAATTTTCTTTAAAATCTATTTATAAAAATAACAAATTTATTAATATTGTTTGAAAATAACAAATTTTAAATTTTAAATAATCTATAAAAGAGAATATCTCATTGTTTATAAATTACTTACACTATTAAATGAATTGATATATCATATTTATTAAGCAGTATTTAAAAATAAAACAAACCTTTATGTTAATTTTATTTAAATTCAAACTTAAGTTAAAATATATTTTAAACAATTAACAATTACCTTAAATAAATTTGAAACTATATAGTTATTTATTTAAATAGCTTTTGAAAAGTTTTATATTAATTTTAATCAAAATTTCCAAATTGCCAAATATATTAGAATTTGAAAACATGATTTTTATTTGTTAAATTTCAATCCAAAGGTTTTTTTATTTACAATATATACAATTATATATATACATTATAAATAGAAAATATTTTATTAGTTTTAAAGATAAAATTTACCAATTAAATAATTATTTACTTTAAAAAGAATAATTTACCAATTAAAATTATAAAAGACAAATATCAAATCAATTTAATTTTTATACAGATTATTAAATTGATATTACCCAAAATTCCGGGTGATTACATTCCTCCCCCCTTAAAAGAATTTCGTCCCCGAAATTTAAAAGCAAAGATAATCTGATAACCCATCAATGATTTAATTTTAAACCACAATTCTATATTATCAATCATATGCTAACGACCATAGCAACCAATTCATCCAATCAAACAAATCAGATTATCCTGACACAAATCGAGATAGATCTCTTAACACTATCTAGAGTTTCCCAGGTATAAACACTGGAATACTCACTCTATAGAATCCAAACAATCTATACTACTAAGCTACAGAACTCCTACCCTTCTAGATCTACAAAACTGAGCAGGATATCAGACTAAAGACAAGTCCTGTTCAACAACCAAAACCCCCCGAACTGCTTGTTCCAAAACCAAAGATGGATCACACACGTACTCCCTCAAAGATACGTGAAACACAATGAATCCCTGTCTTCCAACCTAGCCATTCAATTCTTTACATCAAACTCTTATCCTTACAAGGACACAGCAGAGATCCAATACCTCAGAGATGGCCTCCCAAACTAATCAAAAATTATAGCTCCTTTGATCGGAGAAAACTTATCCAACATCAAATCTCCGATTTAAAATCCAAATCCCTCCGTCTCTTATCCACAAAACCCTTCAACGATCTTGGGCTGCCTTTCCTGATCAGCTCAACCTTCGCCGATGACTCTAGAAACAGATTGGACTAAAAACAACCAAACAGAATGATCCTATCAAGATCAACCAAAATCAAGATCAAACTCTACTATCATCAGATCCATAAAGAGAAATCTCAGAAGTTCCACCAAATCCTCACTCTTGGAACCGTCCTTCTACTAAGCTTATCCACCAGAATCACTCCTGGAATCCTAGTCGATACGAAGACTCAATCTCCAAATGCTATAGCAGACCACCGACTTCTTGAAGACATCCGAAAAAATCTCTGACAACCCAAGAGAGCACTCAACCATCGCAAGTCACTTTTGCGATCAACCCAGATAAATATCCAAAGATAATGTTCTCTCTTTACTAATCAGAATAGCTTACGCTTATCTAGCTAATCCATCAAAGAAATGAATCCACTCTGTTGCTTATGAACTCCACCTCAAGAAAACTGCAAGCCAGATGACCTTCTTGATGGCACACAGAGCACTCCGAGCTACACTGCTGCCGCTGATGACAAAGATTTCCTAATCTATAAGCTTCTCGTGAAACTCGGCCTCAAAGCCATACAGAAACACCCTGCTAAGCCTAGCCTCATCACCGTTGCAGACGCATTTCCTTAAAAGTTGCTCCAAAAAAAACACCTTCGGGGACATCCGTAGTCACTGCATCTCATCACGCAGTTGCTTCTTCTCGAAGTTGCCAAGATACCATCACTCGCTTCTGCCTAATCGACAGATCCAAACTCTACTTACCCAACTTCAAAGATGGACTCCGAACGTTTTAAAAGTTTCCTTCAAAGATTGATGAAATCATTCACCATAGCAAAGCTTACTCAAGACGGTATCAGGTCCACAATCTCGACAGATACACTTCCAACCTCAACACTCGGACTCCTTCAATTAGTAGTCGTGCTACACACACCACTACCTTCCTACCTTAAGAACTTATATTGGAAAACCCGAATAGGTAATCCAACAAATAGGTAGAAATATATATATAATTACAAATACGCTCCCTCAAGAAAGAAATTTCTCCAAAGCCTAGGTAATCACTCAACCTAGCGCTCTAATACCAAATGTGACAACCCGCCATTCTCTCCACAGAATGATACATCATCTTTAAGAAAGAAAGGGATAGAAAAGAGAAAGATAAAGAAGAAAGAAAGAAACAAAATCAGAATCTCGACAGCGGAACGAATAAATTATGTTAATCACATAAAATAGTACATAGTATACAACATCAATCAAAGTTACACAGATTATACAACACATACTAAACAGTTATAAACATCTATCTAGTTATTACAACTCAAATACAACACAAACGATCGACTCAGATATCACATAGCGGAACACTATATATATCTACAAATGCTGAAGCCTCCTGCTCCATTGCTCCTCCTGAATTCGTCAAAGCTAACCTGAATCCCTTGGCTACTCGTAAAAATTTGAGTACCTAAGAGTTTAAGAAAAATAGAAGATAAACTCCAGGTCAGACATGGGTCTTGTGTGAGTAATAGGTTAAAGTTGCTTAACTTAAGACTACCCACATAAACATGGTTAAGTTTTTACCTTACGCTAACCAAAACACTTGGTAGGAAATCCGGTGATATTATAATAAGGTCTAGGGTTTTCAAGTAAATATAAAATAGCCGAAATTGTTACATTCATCAAATTCCAGCATACTAGCCACAAAGTGGGTAATACAATCAAAACCGTAAAGGGCACGTAGGAAGAATGGGTTTCCATCAATGGCATGGCTACTGGGGTACCGTCCGTCACAGTACGTGGCCTAGATCATCGTATGGAGGATCCACTTTAAATCCCCTGCAACACAAGGTAGGTACCATCCCTTACTGGATAGTCCCGAACAAGACAACCTCTCAATTGTTGGCAACCAACTGCCCACACAGTCGAATATAAAGGGACTTCTATACAGGGGTAAATTTCATCCTACTTAGGTGCTACCCACTTAGCCTTGCTGCACCTCCCCTGTTTTAGCCATTCCTGGTTGATGAGGCTTGAGGCTACGATTACCTTTAGAGAACACATCTCTTAGAATGCTCATTGTTCACCTGACGATGTTCTGAAAACATTCAATCCATACAAGTTCGTTCCGGGTTCGAATGAAACCAAAGGTATTATCTCGTTACACTTATTTTGGAATCACCCTCAGAGTTAACAACAACAACCCTTGCACTCTAAATCTTCATCTTCACTTGAGATTCACGACCTATTGTTAATTTGGATCGATGTGGTTTTCGGATATCCAAATCTGGAAACCCGATCCTGGTCTCATCGAAATCCAAAATGCCATCTTTTAAGTCCAAGTTGTTTTAAAGTTAAAACAAATTTGATTTAATTCATTATCTATATTCACATAGATAGATGATTCAAAATATCATAAACAGATAATCCACATTATCATCACAAATAGATACCACATTATCATCACAAATAGATAATCCACATTATCATCACAAATAGATAATCTACATTATCATCACAATTCAACCAAAGAACCCAATATCACATATCAGCAAATATCTCATCAGAGATATCAAATAATCAAGGCATCAATGTCAATCAGCCATCCATGAGCAAAGATCTATTAATCTCATCATATATAATTAATTTAAAATGAATTAAATTAATTACTTCATCTTTAATTAATTTAAAATAAATTAAATTAAATACTTCATCACTATAAATCTTGCTTAACTTAACCATTAATTAATTGCAAATCAATTAATTAATCATCCTCTAAGTATTTATTTCAATTAATCACTCTTGATTAATTATTCTCTAATTACAATAAGTAATTAACCTTCCATTTATTACAAAAATTAATTGTCATTAATCATTTGCAGTAATTAACCTTTAATTACCTTCATTAATTAATTAATTATAATCAATTACATTAATCCTTAATTAATTACAACTAATACTTTATAATCACTCATTATCGATTAATTAACTTTAATTAATCGACCCTTAATTACTTCATTAATTAATGATCCCTTAATTATTTCTTAACTAATTATTAATCCCATTTAATAATTATCTTTAATTAATCTTTATTCATTAATCAACCTTGATTAATCACAATCAGTAATTAATTACCCTTAATTGATTACATTACTTAATTAACTTTAAATAACTTTATTAATTCTTAAATTAATTACACCAAGTAATTAATTATTAATTACTTTCACTAAGTAATTATTCTTCGTATTAATTACACAAAGTAATTAAATCCAAGCTACTATCATCTTCAATTAATTACATCCAATAATTACCTACTAGTTACTTCATTAAGTAATTATACTTTATAAATTTCACTAAGTAATTATACTTAACCCATCATTAAATGATTATTTTAAATTAATTAAACTAATTAATTAACTAAACTAATACATTAATTTAATTAATTACATTGAGTAATTAATTCCTCTAATTACTTTCATTAAGCAATTATACTTGAACAATTTCCACAAATGATTATCTTTAATTAATTAATATGATTAATTATTAAAAATAAACCACATCAATTAATAATCGAATAATTCCTAGTTAATGATCTTCATTAACTATTATTGATTCTTTAATTACTTTCCTTAAGTAATTATGCTTTAATTAACCATTATTAATTACAATTTAATTAAGTCTTAATTACCAATTAATTAATCTGTAACTTAATTAATATTTAATTTCTTAATTAATTAAAACTAAATCATTAATTAATTAAATTAACTAATTTTCCTTAATTTCCTTATTAATCTAATGAATCACAAATCATTCAATCTTAATTTAACTTTAAGATAAAAACATTATTCCTATTAATGACTTAATTATCATTTACAAATGCAATTGAAAACATTTTACCTTCAAATTTACTTTTAAATTTCATTTCAAAATTAACATTCAAAATGATTAACAATTTAAACTTTAACCAAATTTAAATCCATTTATAAACCTTTTTAAACAATGTAAAGAAACATTTATCTTAAAAAAACTTGTACAAAGAAAAGTTTTAAACTAAATTTCTTGCTTATATTTAAAACCAAGCTTTAAAAATAATTAATCATTTAACTTAAAATTTTAAGTTAAACTAGTTTATATAACTTTCCATTCAAATATTAAAGAAACTTTTTATAAAAGAATATAAATAAAGTTTTAAAATTTTCTTGGAAAACCATTTCATTTAAAATATACTTTAAACATTTAAAGTTGTTTAAACATTTTGATTTTTATAATACTTTATTTATTTTAAACCCAGGATACACATTAAATTTAAATCCATATTTAAAACTTGATTTAAAACTTTGTTTAAATTTGGCTTTCCATTTTTAAATACATTTTAAACATTAAAACACTGACAGGTTTAAAAAAACCTGTAATTAAAATTGACCCGAGCCCTCACATTCAAATCCCCGAGTCAAACAACACATGCCTTCGATTCACTAACGAAAAATGACTCGAGAAGAACTCGAGTACCTCCCTTTCTTCAAACCCAGGCTTCACCAAGAACCAAATTGCACCTGCACATGCACGGTGGCTCCGACCACTTCTGGTCATCTTCGCGACCCGCCCACAGTCGGCGTTCACATCCTTAGACGAACCGAAACCCAAACCCATTGATTCACACTCGAAATCAAAATCGAGTACCCTGGACAAAAACCTGGAACAAACCACCCAAGCCTGAAACCATCTCAAATTCGCACCGTCGACCACCAGCTTGTCTGAGACTCCTGCCTCGCCTTCACCAACACTCCAGCTATCATCTCCCTGAATTCTGTAGAAGTCGATCATCTAGAGAAGTCGTGCCGATAAAAAACCCTGACCTAGTCAAAACTAGGTTTACAGACAAAAATCAATCACCGCCGCCGCCATAGTGAAATGCACCCTCATCAGAAAATTTTTCCCCACACCTCCGATCACTCTACTATCACTAGAGAGAACCACGACTTCGCAGATCAACCGGATCACCAGTGACCATCCAAAACCCAAATCAGATCAAACCCAAAATACTCATACAAACCCAAACTATAAATTATGACTTCACTTCCAAAAATCATGATTTAGAGTATGGTTTCAGATTATAAGCCTGAAACAATAAATTTGTATGTTTGAAATTTCACTTATTCTAAGTTTTGCTTTGCCCTTATTAGTTTTCCAAAGTAATTCAAATTCAATTTAACTTAATTCAATTTTTAAACTTTGATTTATGATGAGACAACAACTTTAATTTAAATCCTAGGTCCTAACAGCAAATAGATCAAGAGAAAACGAGTTTTGATCAAAACTTGAGCTTAAACTGAAAACAGATATGTCACAGGTGAAAACAGACTTGCACACACATTCATACATATATGCAGAACTACCTATAGATATTCACATGCAACCATCTTTCATTCCAGAACTTAACATGCAAACAGAATCATTCAAATACTTAAACTTTTTTTTTAAATGTTACTCACCAGTCAAGAATGATGAACAGAGCAACTTTGTCTTTGAAAATAGCTTTAAACTTTAAAAATTGAGTTGCTGGAATGCTGAAGATTTCTTCTTTGATTTTAAAACTGCATGCTTGCTGAAGTATGAGTTTGTTGCTGAACTTGATTACAATCAGAATTGTATTTGCTTGCTTTTTGAAAATCTCAGATTGAAGAATGAGTTCAGGCTTTTGGTTCCAGATTTTAAGAGATGAATTAGATTTAGTTTTGATCTTAGAAAATGGATTGCAGTCTTTTGATTACAGGTTTGCTTTTAGGAAATGAATGAATAGGATTTGATCTGGTTTTAGGAAATTGATCTCAGATTTGTTTTTGATCTTTCAAAATGCACAGGTTTTGATTTGAACATGATTAACAGATTTTTGGATTTGAAACTTGAAAATGAATTTCAAGATGTTGAATTTGATTTCTGGCTTTGAGGCAGTGGATTACAGATTGTATTTGAAAATTTTTGCAGGCTGAAGTTTTCTTTGATTAGAATGAAAATAGAAAAGAAAATAGAAGAGGAGGAAAGCAAAGTTTATATAAGTTTATTTTGTGATTTAATGAAATAAAAGAAAATTTTAAAATTATCAAGGACACTTGTTCAAAATCTTAACATTTGTCATACACAATTTAATTACATATGTTATCACAGTTACTTAATATATTAACACATGTCATATGTATTATTTTATTTATTTTAAATGTTAATAAGAGGTTTTTATATTTAATTTACTAATTATTACCTAATTTTATATATATGAATTTCTTTTAAAAGAAAATAAAATAAAACAAATTATATATAAATAAAAGCTTATTCATATAGTTAAAATCCAAAATATTTTAAAATATCTGGCTTTTGAATTTTCAAAATTAAATTCAAATTCAAATTCAAATTAAATCTAATTTAAAATCAACAACATATTAAATTTGGAAATAACAATTCAATTTTCTTTAAAATCTATTTATAAAAATAACTCATTTATTAATATTGTTTGAAAATAACAAATTTTAAATTTTAAATAATCTATAAAAGAGATTATCTCATTGTTTATAAAGTACTTACATTATTAAATGAATTAATATATCATATTTATTAAGCAATATTTAAAAAATAAAACAAACCTTTACGTTAATTTTATTTAAATTCAAACTTAAGTTAAAATATATTTTAAACAGTTAAAAATTACCTTAAATAAATTTGAAACTATATAGTTATTTATTTAAATAGCTTTTGAAAAGTTTTATATTAATTTTAACCAAAATTTCCAAATTGCCAAATATATTAGAATTTGAAAACATGATTTTTATTTATTAAATTTCAATCCAAAGCTTTTCTATTTACAATATATACAATTATATATAAATATATACACACAAACATTATAAATAGAAAATATTTAATTAGTTTAAAGATAAAATTTACCAATTAAATAATTATTTACTTTAAAAAAAAATTTACCAATTAAAATTATAAAAGACAATTATCAAATCAAATTTATTTTTGATACAGATTATTAAATTGATATTGCCCAAAATTCCGGGTCATCACAACGATATAGATTATTATAAATTCCCATCTAGAAGATCCGAGATCCTTGTTTGGGATAATTGAAGACTAGAAATCCATATATTGGATAATAGAAGACCAAAAATCTATATTTGGTAATAACAAAAAATTAGAAACTTATATCTGACAATAGAATATTTGAAGATCTTTTCTTCTAGGGGTTAGATAGATGTGAACCGCTACTTGGCTTGGATTTTATTAAATCTTCCTCTAGAAGAATGATTGGTTGAGAGTACTACATGGCTCAAACTTTGTTAGACTTGAGAGTACTACTTGGGAATGATTTCAATTGATTCGGGAGCGCTTCTTTGGCTCAAATTTTGATAGATTTGAGAGCACTACTTAGTTCTGATTTCGATTGATTTCGAAGCATTACTTTTGTTTGGACCCCTTATCACCATCTTAGGTGATGGTTTAGGTCTTCTATCCGGTGCATTTGGTTAGCTATCTTCGACAGGACCAAAGATTTATCCGACCTCCCTCTAGGAGGCACTCTAGTGAGGACTTTGATGGCATGTACTAAAGGCTAGTTCGATACATTAGTAAGGCCTTTTAGGATGGCACGAAGGCTTACTCCATCCTCCCTCTAGGAGATGCTCCAACCAGGTCGCGTAAGTAGGGGTTGAAGGCTTGTAGAAACTTTGGACATGCCCTTTCGGATAGGAACAAAGGATTACTCTAGCCTCCCTCTAGAAGGTGCCTTAACCAGCCCTTTGATGATGGGGTTAAGGGATTATGCTCCGGTCAGGTCACGTAGGCAGGACCGAAGGCTTAGTCGGTGCTTTGGCCAGGCCATATCGGACAGGACCAAAGGCTTACTTCATCCTCCCTCTAGGAGGTGCTTTGTCTAGGCTCATAATAGCTGAAGACAAAGCTCTAGCCCGTTACTACCATCTTTTGCAATGATTTCGGCTTTCCATTATACTAGTTGAATCTTACTCCTTAACCATGTAGAACCACTTATTTGAAGAATTTTTATTATCGAACTTATTTAGTATCTTTTTACAAAGCCATCGAGCTTGCCTTGCCTTAGAAAATTAACGATCTTCCTTCTACGCCTCTCCATTGATTGTTATCATGCCCAATTGTAAGATGGTAGTGGCAATATAAACTTCCAAGATTCCTTTCAAATTTGGGCCTTTTCTTTTGCGAACGCCAATAATCAAGCATATCCTTAGTCAAGAAGTAAATGTTCTCAAAAGAAGTGGTGAAAGTGTAATCTTTTGAAAGTCGGGATTTGAATGCTAACTATCTTGACTATTGCTTGGTTCTTTTGTTGCTTACCTTTGGTATCTTATCCTCCTTAGCCAGCTTTCTTTCCACTGTCCTTCAAACTTCATTAGAGGCCAACAAATGACTCATGACTTTATGCAATTTTTGAGCGAAAATATCGAAATCATTTGTTATCTCTTTCTCGAATACAGTCCCCTTGGCATGATATTGGATAGCTTTCCTTACCTTTAGGAACAAATTATCCTTCCTTGGGTTATCTCTTCCCAAGTAAAAAATTGGAGTAGGGCCCATATGATAGGGATTTATACTCAAATTATTTGGGTTACAATAGGCTGCCTGTTTCTTTTCAGTTACGATCTACAAGGCCTTCTATGTTAATGATTATTCTTCATGAATTCATGGATCACCAGTGACTTGATAAGTGGACCCAATTATTAGAGGCTTAGAGACCCCTGCTAAGACTTCTTAACATGATTAACCAGCATGATGTCAGGGATTATGTAACCACCCATAAATTTTAGTCGTTTTATTAATTTAATTAATTGAATTTTGTAAACTTTTAAATAATAAAATTTGAAAATAAAAATTTGATATTTGAAAACCGTCTAATTGAACATAGCAAACTGTAAATTTTCATCTGAAAATATGAAAGTTTAATTTTTTATGTAATTCTATTTCAATTTACATCAGTTAGTATTTGATGATAATAAAATGTTTTCAAAACCTGAATATTTTTATATAGGAAAATTGTAAATCATCTTCTGAGCAAGACGTCACATTTCATTTCACAAATTTCGGACGTTTCTAGCTCTGCTTGGATTTTTCCATACGGAATAGCAACATTTTTGGTACTGATTATTGACTTTTGATCGGAAGATCATACCACTGATATCTGTATACCGTTTTAATCTTTAATCGTATCTTCGTGCTGATCTCCGCAGTATATTCATTTCTATAATTCGGTGTACGATACATGGCGAAACTCGTGAAACTGTTACCCGTATCGGTACTCCATTTTAAAAAAACATTTTAACTCCTGTGTCCATTCAAATTTGCTAACAATCGAAAATCAAACAGTCATCTACCCTTATTACTTACTGAATTAGCGTGCATGACTTTTATGATTCCAACCTGTTACTTACTTTTATTATTTTCAGAATTGAATATCAGTACTGTTTGCATTATGTCTCCTTCATTGCTCTTTGTTTTCTTCCTCTTCCTCGCTCTCTGCCTCTTGTTATTTTATTTTCCTACTCCTCCCTAAAGCTTCATTCCAAACCAAACCCACGCCAACTTCGAACTGCTCGAGCAACCGAGCCCGATCTTCACCATTTCACCCTCCTCCTACCTCCTCTCTGCCCCATCTTCGATCCAGCCTCGCCTGTCCCGTCGCCCTACTCGTAGCCAACCCGAGCTCATGCACGGTAGCCATTCCCTCCATCACCGTACTCGCCTCCTTCACCAGGCATTCCGATTCATCTCCTCCATACAAACCCAACAATGCCCCTGACCAGCCATCACAACTCACAGCGCAGCCCAAAGGCCTTCCCATCTCCAGCTTCCTCCTCCGCCACGTCAGCTACCCTTGCCGCCACCCACTTTTGCTCCTCTTCTTTCCGCCTTTCCTTATCGTCTCTATAGGTAAGTCTTACGACTTTATATATATATATTTGATACTTAAACTTTGAGATGTAAAGTATGTGTGTTATGGATTAATTATGTATATATATATTTAATCTGCCAATATATAAGTTATAAGCTATATTTTTCTTTCTCTGTGTTTACTTTATATATGTAATATTTACCTATTTTGAAAGGAAATAGATTTGGTAACCACTATTGCAACTTATATATATTCTTTTGTCTTTTGAATATGGTTTATATTAGATTTTATTATGAAAAGCTATATATATATGAGTTCATATGGGTGCGGCAGTTTTGATGAATAAACTATAAAAGTTTTAATATACATCTACATATTTATAATAGTTTATAAAATGACAACAGTATAGTATAATCAGTTACAAAGTGGCTAAACTGCTCTGTCCGCATGGTATTATATAGTGATATAAGTATGCATATACATAGTTTAGAGAATTTTATAATAAGTAACTGGATCATATCTTATGTTATTGGAGAGGAAGCCATCTAGTTATATCAGATCTTATATATATAGTTCAGTGATATATAGTGATGTATTCATAAAGGATCTGAAGTATACTTTAGAGAAATTTATAAGATAGTATATATAGTAAAACACTTTTCTGCGTCTTTATATAATAGTTATATGAAAGGTATGTGTATATGAACTTTATATAGATTATATATTATGACCGCCGATGCTAATATATGCTAGCTATTTTATAAAGTGGTAACTTAGGCATATATAAGTTACGGTATATATCAGTACAAGTTTATAGGGGTAATAGGAGCATATATATGTTATATATATTTATAGTTTTATTGAATATTGATTTTGGTTTTGTTTTACCAAATCCTGTTTTGTATGTAAGGTGCCAGTTGTACTATTTTACATTATATGTTAAAGCGTGCTTGTGTCTAGGTTTCGAACTTTATACGCATAGTGTATATATATTAGCTTACATATGAAGCCTGTTCCTTATATGGATGGCAGTTTATATAAGATTTTGTATATTATATTTTAATATAAGTTTAACATAAAAGTTGTTGATATATATTTATATATATAAAAAGGTGTTTATAAGAGTATAAGTTATTTGTATATTATAATCAATTATTTGTATTGATTTTACAATAAAAAAAATTTGATGATTGGGTTTTTCTTTAGAGATATTTAGGAGCCTAAATTTTTATTTTTTTATTTTAGAAAATAGATGTATGGTTATAACCTTCATTTTTTTTTAGTTATATCAGGATGATCCTAATTCGTTTCCACCATTTCCTATTTATCAGCTACGCTAGTCAATTCGAGTTCAATCTTGCCTTGCTGTGAGATTCAGGCCAATCTTACTTTGCTTCGAAATTCGTGCATGTATTCGTATCTCATCCCATCGTCAAATCCCTCTAGCCTCGAAAGGTGAGTAATCACTCAGATTAAGTTCTTATATTTATTAAATTTGATTTCAATTGAAACAACATTTGAAATACACTGCTGTTAGTTATTTACACTGTTATATATATGTTATTACCTGTATCTATTCACCTAACATCTAACACCATTATCTGTTATTTATATTAATGATATATGCCTGTTATGTTATTATCATATCTGTTATCATTCTACAAGTTCCCTGTTAGTATAGAAATCACTATGAGTTGAAATGATACATACCCGAACGGACTTTAGAATAGAAGAAAATCGTTATGTGTTGAAATGATAAACCCAAGCGATTTTCATTTAAATTGAATTTGGGATTGCGGGTTGAAATGATATATACCCATATTTATATTTCAAATTGTGGATTGAAATGATAAATATCTGTGTCACTTGACCTAGGATAGAAAATTATGTACAAACACCGCTGGTCTATATATAAAATATTTTGAAATGATTTCTATGGTTTTGGAAAGTATATGGTTTTATATAAATATTGATTTTTGATATTATATAAATGATATTTTATATGTATAGTTAAATTCTCGACTTAAGCTACGTATAAATTTGTTTGATATAAAATGAGTTTAATAATAGAGTTGATTTTATTAAAATATAATATGGATATATATGGGATTATTAAGATTTAGTTTTGAAATTATGGAATATTTAACTTTGAAATATATGAAATTGAAATGGTTTGTTTGAGGTTCAAATCTATATTTGAAATTGATATAAATTGAAATGGATTATTGAAAACTGAATTGAGTTGAAATTGATGATATGAGATTTGATTAAAATTTGAATTCTGGAATTCGAGTTGTTTTGGAATTTATTTGAAAATTTGAAGAAGCTATTTTATTATATAAAGTACTTTTAATATCTAAATTGATTAAGTGGTGGAAGTTATGATTTCTAGTCGTGATTTTCAAAGTGTTATGATTTAAAATATTATGATTTTGAAGTGCTATGATTTCAGAATGTTATGATTTTCAAAATGTATGATTTCAAAGTATTTTGGTTTCCAAGATCTTATGGTTTCAAAGTATTTTGGTTTGAAATGTTATAACTTTGAAAGTAATATGGATTTGGAAGTAAAATATTTGAAATGGAAAGATAACATATGAATTTGGTTTTCGAAATGGTAATGATATCGTATTTATTTGGATTTTGAAATAAAAATGGTTTTTGTTTCGAAGTATAAACTATTTGAAAAGGATATATTTTTGAAATGAAATGATTTGATTTTTGAAGTATAAATTATTTTGATATGACCACGGCGTTATAATAACGTTTGGTTGTTAAAGAGACCGGGATCGGAAGTTGTCATACTCTCTGCCAACTCCGAAACCACTTTAACAACCATGTACGCGGTGGAGATTGCAGAATGAAGTAGGATGGTGGGGACGATCCAGTTGAGGTATGAACGTGGATCCGACTCCCGTGAGTTGGTATAAGGTGGCTAAAACAGGAGCGATCTCAGGCCAAAAGGGGTAGCTCCTTTGGTCGGACGCGCTTCTTCGATACTATACTCTTACTTGTGGTTGATTTAATGGCCATCCTCTGATTTTTATTTGGGATTGTGTTCCGAGGTGGGCGTATGTGGCTGCTACGTTACCACAAGCCTATGTGCGTAATTGGTATATCTACCCTGGCATTGCCTTGTGTGCCATGTCACCTACCATAGCGAGACTTACTACGAGTTTGTTTTTCTCTCGTAGCCCATGGAGTATTTAGGGTAGTCTCTCGATCTGGAGATATGCTGATACTGGATGGACTACTGGGACTATTACGTGTTGGGGGCTATATGGGTAACCCTTCAACGCTATTTTAAAGTAAGTTAATTTTACTGTAGACATTATTATAATAGCGAAATATTACTACATAGTAGATAGTTTAATGAATCCTTAGAGGATGGTTATCCCAATCATCCTTTGAGTTATGTGTATTTCAGTTGTTATTTCACTGGAGTTGGATTTATTGATATAAGAATGTTAATCCTGACTCGAGTGTTTTGTGTTTTGCTTTACGCTCGGGTCTGACTTAGTGATTCAGCATTCAAGACTCACCTTCGAAGTTGGAGCTTTTCTTGAAGATCCAGCCATCTATGTTTGCTTTATGTATCTAGTGATTCCAGTGATGTATTCTGATTTGTACCTAAGTATCTGGTTACTCTTCTGTTGTATCATATTAACTCTGATGTATCTTATTTTATATAGTAGCTTCATGAACTACTATCTTTTTAATTCCGCTACACCATTATTTACTCTGTGTCTGTGATCTATGATTATTTATTTACTGTATATTCTGAGATTTGCCAAATTTTGTTTACAATGCGGTATTTTGAGCAATTCAAGTCCGACATGTATGGATGCGAATGGTTGAAAATATCGGATGGTTACAGATTAAGGTTGGTTATCTTCGGATTGTATACGCTTGGATAGGAGTGTTCTTCATGCCCTAATATGTAGGCTAGGATAGCTCAATGCAGGCTGATGTGGTTTCACTTAGAGTTTCAATGAAGTCGGAGGTTTTAGACCTCCTTTTAGCGCCAAAATGTTAGCAAATAAATTTGCTAACCCCGAAAGTGCTTGAGAAATTGTGTTTAATCGAGAGGAAGCCTTGTAGAGGCTTTTCGAAGCTACTAAGGCATTAAGAATTTCCATGATAATGCTTAGAGTTATCATCATAGTCATAGTTTTTAAAGTATTTCGAAGTCACATATGCTGGGAAAGTACAATTTGAAGTCCCTGGATCGAAGTTAATTATGCAATGCCAGTCACAAAATCACAATAGTTCTAATATGCAATATGCAAAGTCACAAGCATGTTCAAATCAAAGGTTCAAATTGATTAAACATATGTTATGCTTTGCCCTTATTTAATATTCAAAATCCTATGTGCATAATGTTTCAAAATTACAATATTCTCTAGAATCCCCCAAATTGATTAGGGTTTACAAATTAAGAAGAGAAAAATCCATCATCCAAATGGTACCTTAGTGTCATATTTATAGAGGTCGGCAGCCCTCACACCGCATCGTTAGTCTTCAGCGGGCTTTAACTTCATCGATGCTTAATGTTAACCTCTTTACAAGTATGCCTTTGGTAGGGTTGACATTGACGAGGCTTGACTTGCTAATCCTTGCTTTGTCTTTATAGCTGAATATAATATGTAAGAGGCAACGTTGTCTCACTCTTGATGTCTTCGCATGGCTATTATATATATATATATATATATATATATATATATATATTGATGCTTTTCCATAGCATAAAGATCTACGGAATGGTTAATGTTGAGCTTGTTGCCAAGCTTTGGGTCTTCGCTTCATTCTCTTAGCAGGAATAAGTGGAAATTGTAGTGGCGGTCTTCATTATGACCATCCAAGTTCTTTAAGAGATGATGATATGATGACTTCGATGATAGTATTCATCAAACAAGCCTAAGGTTTCCCATTGATATTAATGGTGTTTACTATCAACACCGCTTATTCATTGTCTTCGGTATGTAATACCTTCGGAAAGCTTCCCATAAACGACATTGCTTGTACGTTCTTCAATGTTCTTGTAAGATACGATGTGGATAGTGTCTTTAATTAGTTCTCCAATCTTTTTAATGAGGGTAGAGAGCTCTTATACCTCTTTAATATTATTAACCTTTTGTTAACCAATTTAAATGGACTAATTACTTATTACTAATGAAGTGCACATCATTAGTCTACATAATTAACCCCAAATCAAATAATAACATCACAAACCAATCATCTAATTAGCCCAAATCAATTCTAGGCTTACTAACTATTTTCAAACATGGTAATTAGGGTCTTAAACAATTAATTAGCTAAGGGAACATGTTTATAATACAAACATAAACCAAAATCAACTCAAACACAAATCACTTCATATAATTCTATAATCATCAATAATCAAATATATGAAGTATAACACAAGAATTAGTAGGGAGAATCATCTCACTCGCCTCTTCTTCTACAAATTAAGCTCTGAATCACCAAAACCCCAAATTTTCTCTCTTTAATTTTCGAAATCCACACCAATACTCCAATTTATACCAGTTCCTTAATGGGTTTTGTAGAGAATTGGTAGTGAAGATTTATGATGAGTTTTGTTTGATTTTATGAAATTATTTAGTGGGTTTAGAGGTTAGTGAATTAGAAAGGACATTAGAGGAGAGGAAGAAGAGTGAACGTGGTAATGAAAGTGAGAATGAAAATAACGAAGGGGCTAGCTTCATATGGGCTAGGTAAATGGACACAGCCAAAATTCATCTCTTTTTCCAAAATCACCATCCACTCCAAAAATCCATCGAATCTAAACAAAGAAAAGTTTATACTCATTTTACTCGCATCGAAAAAGAAAACTCAACTATGGGTGATCGAGTCCTAATTCTTTTGTTTGTAAAAATCTAGTATAAGTGGCATTCTATGACTTAACAATTAAATATATAAATTAATTATTCAAATATTCGATCGCTAAAATTACGGGGTGTTGCAGGCGCAATCGAGGCAAAAGAATTATGCTAACCAAAGGATGAAAGAGCTTGAGTTCAGAGTAGGTGACTGTTGTGAAGGTTTTCTGATGCAAGGAGTTATGCACTTTAGAAAAGTAGGGAAACAAGCACCTAGATATGTAGGACCTTCTCTATTGGTCGAGAGGATTGCTAAACTCGCCTATTGATTCCACTTACCAAGTAGGCATGAATGATGTTTTTCACATATCTCATTTGAGGAAATGTATGCATGTTCCAAATTCAGTGGTGGAACTGTGGGTAGTCGAAAAATTACCTTCAAAACCAAACTTGAGTCATGTTAGATAACCAAAGGGAATAGTTGGCCATAACATGAAAGAGTTAAGGAACAAAGTAATGTTCCTGTCCAGTGGAGTGATGAGATTGATGATTGTACCTGGGAGGTAGTGAATAGGATTAGAAATATCTATCCCGATTTGCTTTAACGTGTAAGATTAGACATGTATTACTTAATGTATAGCCAAGTAATGACACTTGTATGATAGTTTAATAAGATATTTGAATGTGTTATAATGACACTAACACATTACACTTGACGATTTGCATTTGCATGGAACTAATGTAATTATTGTATTATGTGTGTACTGTTTTGATGACTGTGATTTCTATCCTACTTAAATTGAATTTCGTGGACGAATTTCTTACAAGGAGGGGAGACTATAACACCTCTTTTTTAGGAGTATCAAAATATGGGGAAGATAAATGATGAATCAAATTAACTTATTCGGTATAATAAAGATAGGTCAATCAATGTAAAGTGGATAAATGAAAGAAGAGGAGCTAAGGATTTAATAAGAACATGCTAGACGTGGGTTTTAGCCCGAAGCCCATATTACTAAACCCTTACACTCCAACTTCTCATTCATTCTCTCATTTTCCCAAAAACTAAAAGAAAGAAAACAAAGAAGCTAGATCGGCTATAACACTAAAAGGAAGAAGAAGGAAACTAAGATAAATGAAGGAGCTTTCATCAATAAAAGACTTTTAATCAAGATCAAACAACCTTAGTTGAGTAATTCTTTCTCTAAAACTTTCATGCTCGAATAGGCTAGGATTGTATACATGTTTGATGTTTTAATAACGAGGAGCAAATATTTGAATGATAAATAAAATTTGATCATGTTTGGGAATTTAAAAATGATAGTTTTTGAAGCATTAGAGGAAAACGTGAATCAATCTGTATCTAACTCGCTTTAAATTTTTATACGATGCATGGGATAGTAACTTGGTAAAGATTTTTAATTTTTCAAAATTATTTGGAATCATTATGAATTTTTAGAATTAAGAAAGGCTTAATTTTAGGGAAATTAGTTATTAAAAATATTAAAAGTAGTTATTTTTGCCTGAAATTTTTGCACATGATTGACTAAAATGATTTGAATTTTTGGTGAATTTTTTGGATTTTTCCCATGCATTTTTCGAATATATATGAATTAATTAGTAAAGAAAAAGGTCAATTGCATAAGGGTAATTAACCAATTAATTAAAAAATGACTTAATAAATTTTGAAAAGAAAACTATAAAGACTCGTGTAAACCAATAATAATTCGTCATATATCGTGTAACAACCCATAATTTTAATAAATATTTTTGATTCAATTTATTTGAAACTTTGATTTTAAATCATTTGAAATTCTAAATTTTGGAATTATTCCAGTGTATTTTTGGATTTTGGTTACAATTCATTTTCCAAATATAATAAATTAAAAATTTTCTAAAAAAATTATATTTTGGTCAATTGTCGTCAAACTTTGACTTTCAATAAAAAATTTTAAATTTGAATTTTAAATTTCCATCTTTTTCTTTGAAGTTGAATTGATTCTGGTATTGGTTCTGCTTTTCGTTTCATCAAATTCTGTTTTATACTTTTTAAATCGGATAAATTTCAGCGTTTTACACGAGATTATCTTTAGCATTTTTATGTTTATTTTCTACGTCATTTCAATTTTTTATTTTATTTTTTATTTTCTATTTTGTTTGACTTTTTATTTGATTTTTATTTGGATTTTTGGGCTAGGAAATTTTAAAGGACTCAAGTTTCTTTTCTTGGCAATGAAATAAGGGCTTTTCTAATTCCTAGCCGTCCAAAGCTTTTACCCTTTCTTAGCCATACACAAAACTTCTCATTTTCCTTCTAATGCACGTACAAATATTTCCCATCTCATCTCTTCTCATTTTTATTTCCTGAAGAAAAATTTACAGTAAGTTTCATGTCTTCTTCTCCTTCTTTTTCATTTTATTTTCTCTTTTCTTTTGGTTTGCTTCTTGAACAAATCTCGGCCATCACTATAGTCCCCTATAGCCGACCACATCTCCTCCTCTACACCACCTATGACTGGCCTCATCATCATACCCTACCAGGCTGTGACCACCTAGATCCAAAAACTCCATCACAAAGTTGCTTGAAACCCTAGCTGAGCCTCTACATCACCACCTTCCTATTTGCTTGCCTTGGCCACCAATTGTCACTCCACCTCCTCCTTTACCTTGTCGTGAAACACCTTGTCCGTACCTCTTTTAGATGTGACCAGACATGATCCAAGCTTTAGCAACCATAGGGCCGAGCCATGTAGCCATAGGGCCGAACCCAATGCCTACCTAGTGCCTTTACTTGCAATCCCTTCATATTCTAAGCCTAGCCGTGCCCTTGCTTGCCATAGCCGAGCACATATGCTTCAGATCTAGTCATAGCCGAGCATGACTTGATGATGGTCAAGCCAATTTGTGTTGCGACCGAGCCACTTGTATTGGTTAACCAATATTTGTTTCATTTTGATTCATATTTGTTCATGGTTTGGATTTATAATCTTGTGTTGAATTATATATTTATATATGTTGTATTTGTTTGTTTACAAGATTTGAATCTTGGCTCTTCATCCACTCAAATCTAATTCGTGCTTTGTTATGCTTTTCGGAGTTCAGTTATGTGTATTGAATTGTTATCTCCAGCTTTAGAAGATGATTTATCACTCTCGACATTCGTACTTATATAGTTGTGAAACAATGGCAATTGAATTTTAGTAATTGATATGCTATGTTGATAGTACTTCATATATGCCTGTGATATGATATTTCATGATGTTATATCTTGATTATCTGCCTGTTACATCACCTGATATGATATGCCATGTTATACTGTTTATTTATTTCTACTTCTCACACTGCAAGTTCCCTATTAGTATAGAATCACTATGGGTTGAAATGATACATACCCAAACGGACTTTAGAATAGGGAAAAATCATTATGAGCTGAATTGATAGGCTCAAGTGATTTTTATTTATTTTATTGGATTTGGTATTGTAGGTTAGAAATGATAAAACCTGAATTTTTATTTTTAAATTACGGATTGAAATGATACATATCCATATCACTTGACCTAGGTTAGAAAATATTATACAGACCCATGGCTAATTTTAATTATTTTCTGAAAATTATTAAGTATTTTAAGATTTAAAAATATGAAATTTTAACTTAAATTGGATTGGAATGGTTTAAATAAATGTTATGGTGATTTTCTATAAGTTAAAAATGTATAAGTAAATAAATGGTTTAAAAAGTAGCTTGAAATATGACTTAACTTGATAATTGAAAATTTAATTTTCAAATGGAAATTTTAAGCTTAACTTAGTAATAAGAATATTATTTATGATATGGGTATTTTAAAATAAAGTATTAAGTTATTTGTTAAGATAAAAAGTTAAGTAAAATAATGTACTTTTGACTTAATAAATGAATTATGGTTTAATTTGGATATTTTATTTATAAAATTTTATTTTAGTTAATCATAAGTTAAATGATATCCAAATAAATATTTCTGAAATGTGAGATATGTTTTATAAGTTAAAAATGGTGAAAACTGAAGTTTTAGTGTTTCGGAAATGTTATAATAGATCTTAGATTTGTATTGGCAGCATTTCCAAAATGTTGTGGTTTTAAGGAAGCGTTTTCTAAGTGCTACCATTTCTAAAAATGTACCATTTTTCGAAATACCACTATATCTACAGTAACGTTTTCTAAGTGCTGTTGTTTCTGAAAAGAAAATATTTCTGAAATACTATTATATTTACAGTAACGTTTTCTACGTACTGCTGTTTCTGAAAGACAATATTTCTGAAATACTATTATATTTACAGTAACGTTTTCTATGTGCCACTGTTTCTGAAGGATAATATTTTCGAACTTCTACTACATGTATTATCACATTTTCCAAGTGCTACGAATGCTATGATACAATGTGTTTTTGAAATTGCTATAATTGAATGAACTTAGAAATGCTACAACTTTGGAAATGTATATTATTTTGTTGGAAGATATTGACATTGAATATAAATGCTTTAAATGAATATGTTTTGATTTAAAATATAAAACATTTTGAAATTTATAACCGGGGGTTATAATAATGGTTGGTTGTTAAAGAGACCTGGATCGGAAGTTGTCATACTCTCTGCCAACTCCGAAAACCACTTTGACAACCGTGTACGCGGTGGAGATTCCAGAATGAAGTAGGACGGTGGCGATGTTCTATTAAGGTATATACGTGGACCCGACTCCCGCGAGTTGGCATTAGGTAGCTAAAACAGGAGTAATCTATGGGCTAATGAGGTAGCTCCTTTATCGGACACACTTCTTCGTATGTCATTCTATTACTTTGTGATTGATTGGTGCATACCTTTGATTTTTGGGAGTGTAGCTCGAGGTGGACGGTAGTGGCTGCTACGCGTTACCACCGACTCAGAAGTGCAATTAGTATATCTACCATGGCAGTGCCTAGTTGTGTCGTGTCACCTACCCTAACGCGCCTTGTACGAGTTTTGATTTGTGTCGTACCTATGGAGTATGCTCTGGTGGCTTCCCGATCAGGAGGGACCATGATACTTTATAGACTACTGGCACTATATATGTGTTAAAATGGAAAATGTAAAGCCTTAACGCTATTTTTAAGTATGTTTATTTTACTTTAGACATTATTATAATAGAGTATATTACTATAGAGTAAATAGTTTAACGGATCCTTAAAGGATGGGCGGTCCCAAGCATCCTTTAAGTTACTTGTGTATTTTATTACAGTTCACTTGAGTTGGTTTACGTTGTATAAGTATGTATGTCCTGACTCGAGTGTTTTGTGTTTTTTTGCTTTACACTCGGGTCAGCCTGAGTATCATCTTTGGATTTCACCTTCTGAAGCTAGGATTTGCTGGAGACTATCTATCTACCAAGTTGTTATCTATTTCCATTCAGTATTCTCCATTCGGCTTATGTACTAGTGGACATTTATGTATTGGGATTTCTGTTGTATTTACTTTCAAACTCTAGATGTTGTATTGTTTTATGACTCCGTGTTTTAGTAGCTTCATGAACTACTATGGTTATATTATTTCCGCTTCGAGTTATTCTAGTATTATCCGTGTCTGTGATTCTGTGATTGGTTTTATTTGCTCCAAATTATATTACAATATATTGTTTTGAATTATTCAAGTCCGACATGTATGCTTTTATTGTCGATTTGAATGGTCCAAAATAGTGGGTCGTTACATTTGGTATCAGAGCTTTGGTTTTAGGCAAACCTTAGCCGGCGGAGAAAAAACTCATTAGAGATGGTGTAAAAATGCCCTAGAATGAGTGAAACAATCTTAGAATCATATTCTTTGTGAGAAAACGTATTTTAAAGTACAAAATGATTTTCAAATGATTTTTGAAGGATTTTCAAAATTTTATTTTGATATAAACTTTTCTTTTTTTGAAATCAATTTTTCTTAACTTCTTTCTTTTCCTTATCCACCTTGTTAGTAATTTCTTTGTTTAGGATATTCATTCAAGTTGAATCTAATCTAATCTTGTCTTTGTTCTCAATAACCTCTATCCTAAAATTCATTCTTAATTTTTAGGATGAGTCGTAGGAATGCTAGAGGTAGGGGCCGTGGTGTTGCTCCCGTTCCTAAGCCTACTGCACCAGTTAGGTTCACTACTCTTTGTAAGGAATACACTAAGCTTGGTGGCACTAAGTTTACCAGATCAGAGAGCATTATCGAGGCTCAACAGTGGTTGAAGGGGTTGGAGAGAATCTTCTCCGGTCTTGAGATCATTGATGCTTAGAAGCGTCAGTTGGCAGCTTGGCAGTTGAAGGGAGCGGCCTTGGATTGGTGGGAGACTATTACAGCTCACACCGTTAAGGCTGACATTTCTTGGGAGAAGTTTAGGTATCACCTTCTTTTTGTCTTGAATTTGGTTCAATTTTTTCTCTTTTGAAATCTTTCTTATGTTTCTTTATCGTGCTTTAGGGATGCGTTTGTTGTGAAATGGATGCCCAAGGCAGGGAAGTTTCATCTTTATCGGGAATTCATGGATATCAAGTAGGGTGATATGTCATTTGCTGAGTATAGAGGAAGTTCAATGAACTTTCTAAGTTTGGCCCTAATCTGATTGACACTCCTCTCAAGATGAATGAGAAGTTCATTTTCGGTGCTCGTCCGGAGTATTGTGATCGTCTCATCGCTCGTGTGCATAGCCCTTTCACTAATCTGATGGATATGGCCATTAGATATGAGAATCCTACTTCTAAGGATCCTCCAGTTGCTTGTTCTGCTTCATCTCTGTCTTCCTCTGGTAATCCTAAGAAGAGAAAGCCCGATTTTCATCAGCAGAAGAAGAATTGGAACAAGACTCCAGGTTTGGAATCTTCTTCTTCTCAGAGGCAACCTGCCAACCTATCTGCCATCACTTGCTTCAGATGTTATCAGAAGGGACAATATGCTAATAGTTGTCCTACTTTAGTTGGTGCTGCTGTTCCTCCAGCTCAGTTGACCAAGCGATCTGCAGCCTGGCCATTTCAAGAACAACCGTCCTACTCAACATAAGGGCAAGTCATTTGGTATTTTTTCTATAACCTCTGCTTCTTCACCTGCTCCACCTGCACCTGTTCCTGCTCCTGCTCCTAGTGATACTCAAGGTACCCTTCAATGCACTTTTTCTCTGTTTAATTTTCCTATTCGTGTTCTATTTGATACTGGAGCTTCCTATAGCTTTATTTCTGTGGATCTTTGTGATAAATTTGAGCATCTTCTTTCTCCTGAGTTGGCTCTTGTGCCTTTATGTGTTTCAAACCCTATTGGTGGTCCTGCGAACCTTAGTAGGATTTGTAGAAAGGTGAAGCTCTTCTTTTCTGGTTATCGGTTTTCTGGTGATTTCTATGTTCTGGGTTTTGATGCCTTTGATCTATTGCTTAGAGGTGATTTGCTGAAGAGGGATGAAGCCATTATCTCTTGTAAAACTCGAATTGTTACTCTTGTTGGTGATTAGAGTGATTCTTTGGTGATTCAGTGTTGTTTGCCCTAAGATTTTGCCGGCAGTTTTATTTATTCCCTTGATGCTTCTCCTGGTGATATTTATTCGACTCCAATGGTCAAACTCTATCCCGATGTGTTTGGTGAAGTCACTTCTTTACCTCCCAAGAGGGAAATTGATTTCCGTATTGATTTTATCCCTAAAGCTCGACCTGTAGTTCTTCCTCCCAGAAGATGGCATCCTGTGAGAAGGTTGAGTTGAGAAAGCAAATTGAGGACTTGTTCTCCAAAGGTCTGATTAGACCTTGCCATTCCAAATGGGGAGCAGTGGTGGTTTTCGTCGCTAAGTCCGGTGGTTCTTTGAGGATGTGTGTTGATTATAGGGAGCTGAAAAAGCTCACTATGAGGAATGGATATCCTATGCCTCGCATTAATGATATATTTGATCAGCTCCATGGAGCTACTGTTTTCTCTCAGTTTGATCTTGCCATAGGTTTTCCCAAGCTCTGAGTTGCTGAGGAAAGTATTCCCAAGACTGCTTTTCATACTGAGAACGATTTCTATGAATGGTTAGTTATGCCTTTTGGTTTGACTAACGCTCCTGCTTTCTTTGTTGATTTGATGAATCGTGTTTTTCATGATGTGCTTAACAAGTCAGTTCTAGTCTTTGTTGATGATATGCTTGTCTTCTCTAAGTCAAGGGATGAGCATGAGTCGCATTTTAAATTCATTCTGGAGACTCTTAGAAATCATCAGTTGAAGGCTAAATTCTCGAAATGCCATTTCTGGAAGGATGAAGTCCGATTTCTCGGACATATTGTTTCTAGTAATGGAGTTTTTGTTGATCCAGTCAAGATCTCTACGATCAGTGTAAGTCTTTCCTTTCTTCTCTTTCTCTAATTTGATCATTCTATCTTTTTTGCGGTCTTTATTTCTCCCTATTCTATTGCAGGATTGGGAAACTCCTAGGACTCCATCTGATATTCATAGTTTTCTAAGCCTTGCCTATTATTATCGGAGATTCATTGAGAATTTTGCTCGGATTGCTGCACCTCTCACCGCTTTAACTTATAAGAATGTTAAGTTTATATGGAGTGATAAGTGTAAAGATGCATTCAATGAGTTGAAGCGTAAGCTCACTTCTGCACCAGTGCTTACCGTTCCTAATAGAAATGACGGATTAATAGTATATATTGATGCCACTCGTGAGGGTTTAGGGGCTATTCTGATGCAAGATGGGAAGGTCATTGCTTATGTCAGTAGCTAGTTGAAGACCCATGAGGCCAATTATGCATCCCATGATTTGGAATTGCTTGCTGTGGTTTTTTCTTTGAAGCTTTGGAGGCATCATCTTTTGGGTGCTAAGTTTGAGCTCTTTACCGATAATCAATCTTTGAGATATATCTTCACCCAGAAGGATTTGAATCAGCGTCAGGTTTGGTGGCTTGATTTCCTTGCTTCTTATGATCTCGACATTATATATACCCCTGGAAATGCTAATGTTGTGGCCGATGCTTTGAGTCGGAAGAAGATATGTCGTTTCTGCTTGTTGTTTCTTATTCTCCTCTTTTGGATCATATCATTGCTAAGCAGGATGAGGATGAGATGCTTAGGCTTATGAAGGAGAGTGTTAGTAGCAGAGTTGGTGGTAGTAGTCTTGATGGTAGTGGAGCTCAGATCGATGATAGAGGGATTTTGAGGATTAATAATTGGATTTGTGTCCCGAATGTTGATGTATTAAGGCAAGAGTTACTTTGGGAAAATCATCGATCCATACTTTCTATTCATCTTGGTGCGACGAAGATGTATCAGGATATGAAGAAGCTTTATTATTGGAGAGGTATGAGGCGAGGTATCTCTAGCTTTGTTAGTAGATGCACGACTTGTTAACAAGTCAAGGCAGATCATCAAAAGACCCCTGGTTTGTTGCAGCCCTTTGAGGTTCTCAATTGGAAATGGGAACAGGTTTCTTTGGATTTTATAGATGGATTTCTGAGGACTAGGAGGTGTAATGAGAGTATTTGGGTTATAGTGGGTAGATTGACCAAATTGGCTCATTTCATTCCAGTCAAGTCTACCCGTTCTGCTTCTAGTTTGTCTAAGATCTATATGAGGGAGATTGTTTGTCTCCATGGTGTTCCTCTAAGTATTGTTTGTGATCGAGATCCTACATTTACCAGTCAATTTTGGAAAGCTTCCAGGAATCTTTGGGTACCCATTTAATCTGAGCACTGCCTACCATCCGCAGAACGACGGTCAAATGGAAAGAGCGAATCAGATTCTGGAGGATCTTCTTCGTGCTTGTGTTCTTGATTATGAAGGATCTTGGGAAGATCATCTCTATCTTGTTGAATTCAACTATAACAACGTTATCAGGTATATTTTCAATCTTCTATTTTAATCTTATCTTGGTCTTTTTATTTATCTCATTCCGTCTTTGAATTCAAGCTAGTATTGAAATGTCTCCGTTTGCTGCTCTTTACGGATGACGTTGCAGATCTCCATCTTGCTGGATTGAATCCGGTAATCATTTGGTTCTTGGTCCTAATATGATTCTGGACGGTTCTGATAAGGTTAAGGAGATTAAGAGGAAGATGAGGAGTGCTCAGTATGCTGATCGGCATAGGAGGAGATTGGAGTTTTCTGTTGGTGCTCTGGTTTTCCTTAAGGTCTCTCCCTTAAGGAATGTGATTTAGTTTGGTCGGAGAGGGAAGCTTGCTCCCAGATTTGTTGGTCCTTTCCGTATCTCGAAGAGGATTTGTTCTTTAGCTTATCGTCTGGATTTTCCTGAGAAGTTTTCTGAAGTGCATAATGTATTCATTGATTTGCATCTTCGTCGGTATCTGCACGATCCATCTTTGATTATCTAGCCTTCTGCTCTCGAGAGTTCGGATATTGAACGTAATCTTACTGTCGAGAGGAAGCAACTTCGTATTATCCAAAGAGGTACGAAGTAGCTGAGAAGGAAATCTGTCAACCTGGTCAAAGTACAATGGAGTACGGATGATCGGGATTGTACCTGGGAGACGGAGGAGAGCATGCATGCTTCAAATCCAGAATTGTTTGTTTTAGGTACTATTTGTTTTCTATCTCAAATTTCCTTGTTTTATGTCTCGTTCCTTTTTAGGACGAAAAGTTTTGAGTGGGGGAGAGTGTAACAACCCATAACTTTAATAAATATTTTTAATTCAATTTATTTGAAACTTTGATTTTAAATCATTCGAAATTCTAAATTTTGGAATTTTTCCAGTGTATTTTTGGATTTTGGTTATAATTCATTTTCCAAATATAATAAAATAAAGATTTTCTGAAAATTTTATATTTTGCTCAACTATGGTAAAACTTTGACTTTCACTAGAAAATTTTAAATTTGAATTTTAAATTTCAAATATTTTTCTTTGAAGTTGAATTTATTTCTAATATTGGTTCTACTTTTCGTTTCGTCAAATTCTGTTTTATACTTTTTAAATCTGACAAAATTTCAGCGTTTCACACGCGATTATTTTTAGCATTTTTCTGTTTATTTTCTATTCTATATTTTCTACTTCATTTCTATTTTATATTTTATTTTCTATTTTCTATTTTGTTTGGACTTTTTATTTTATTTTTATTTGGATTTTTGGGCTAGAAAATTCTAAAGGACTTAAGTTTCTTTTCTTCGAAATGAAGTAAGGTCTTTTCTAATTCCTAGCCGTTCAAAGCTTTTACACTTTCTTAGCCGTACATAAAACTTCTCATTTTCCTTCTAATTCATGTACAAATATTTCCCATCTCATCTCTTCTCATTTTTATTTCCTAAAGAAAATTTTACAGTAAGTTTCATGCCTTCTTCTCCTTCTTTTTCATTTTATTTTCTCTTTTCTTTTGGTTTGCTTCTCAAACAAAGCTCAGCCATCACCATAATCCCCTATAGCCGACCACATCTCCTCCTCTACACCACTATGACCTGCCTCATCATCATACCCTACCAAGCCGTGACCGCCTAGATCCAAAAACTCCGTCACAAAGTTGCTTGAAACCCTAGCCGAGCCTCTACATCACCACCTTCCTATTTGCTTGCCTCGGCAACCACTTATCACTCCACCTCCTCCTTTGCCTTGCCATGAAACACCTTGGCCGTACCCCTTTCAGATCCGACCAGACCTGATCCAAGATTTAGCAACCATAGGGACGAGCCATGTAGCCATAGGGACGAACCCAATGCCTTCCTAGTGCCTTTACTTGCCATCCCTTCATATTCTAAGCCTAGCTGTTCCTTTGGTTGCCATAGCCGAGCACATATGCTTCATATCTAGTCATGGTCGAGCATGACTTGATGATGGTCAAGCCAATTTGTTTTGTGGCCGAGCCATTTGTATTGGTTAACCAATATTTGATTCATATTTGCTCGTGATTTGGATTTATAATCTTGTGTTGAATTATATATTTATATATGTTGTATTTGTTTGTTTACAAGATTTGAATCTTGGCTCTTCATCCACTCAAATCTAATTCGTACTTTGTCATGCTTTTCAGAGTTTAGTTGTGTGTCTTGAATTGTTATCTCCAGCTTTAGTAGGTAAGTTATCACTCTCGACATTCGTACTTATATAATTGTGAAACAATGGCAATTGAATTGTAGTAATTGATATGCTATGCTGATAGTATTTCATATATGCCTGTGATATGATACTTCATGATGTTATAACCTAATTTTATGCCTGTTACATCACCTGATATGATATGCCATGTTATATTGTTTATTTATTTCTGCTTCTCACAATGCAAGTTCCTTGTTAGTATAGAATCACTATGGGTTGAAGTGATACACACCCGAACGGACTTTAGAATAGGGAAAAATCATTATGAGCTGAAATGATAGGCTCAAGCGATTTTTATTTTATTTTATTTGACGTGGGATTGCGGGTTTGAAATGATAGAACTCGGATTTTTATTTTTAAATTGTGGATTGAAATGATACATATCCATATCACTTGACCTAGGTTAGAAAATATTATACAGACCCGTTGTTAATTTTAAATATTTTTTGAAAATTATTAAGTATTTTGAAATTTAAAAATATGAAATTTAAACTTAAATTGGATATAAATGATTTAAATAAATGTTATAGTGATTTTCTATAAGTTAAAAATGTATAAGTAAATAAATGGTTTAAAAAGTAACTTGAAATATGACTTAACTTGATGATTGAAAATTTAGTTTTCAAATGGAAATTTTAGGCTCAACTTAGTAATAAGAATATTATTTATGAAATGGGTATTTTAAAATAAAGTTTAAAGTCATTTGATAAGATAAAAAGTTCAGTAAAATAATGTACTTTTGACTTAATAAATGAATTATGGTTTAATTGGATATTTTATTTATAAGATTTTATTTTAGTTAATCATAAGTTAAATGATATCCAAATAAATATTTTTGAAATGTGAGATATGTTTTATAAGTTAAAAATGGTGAAAACTGAAATTTTAATGTTTCTCAAATGTTATAATAGATCTTAGATTTGTATTGGCGGCATTTCCAAAATGATGTGATTTTAAGGTAGCATTTTCTAAGTGCTACCATTTTTGAAAATGTACTGTTTTTCGAAATACCACTATATCTGCAGTAACATTTTCTAAGTGCTGCTGTTTTTGAAAAGATAATATTTCGGAAATACTATTATATTTACAGTAATATTTTCTAAGTGATGATGTTTCTGAAAGACAATATTTCTGAAGTACAGTTATATTTACAGTAATGTTTTCTAAGTGCTACTGTTTCCGAAGGATAATATTTTCGAACTGCTACTATATGTGTTATCACATTTTCCAAGTGCTACGTATGCTACGATACAATGTGTTTTTTGAAATTGTTGTAATTGAATGAACTTAGAAATGCTACAACTTTGGAAATGAATATTAATATATTTTTGGAAGATATTGACATTGAATATAAATGGTTTAAATGAATATGTTTTGATTTGAAATATAAACCATTTTGAAATTTATAACCATGGCTTATAATAACAGTTGGTTGTTAAAGAGACTGGGATCGGAAGTTGTCATACTCTCTGCCAACTCCGAAAACCACTTTAACAACCGTATACGCGGTGGAGATTCCAGAATGAAGTAGAATGGTGGCGACGTTCTACTAAGGTATATACGTGGATCCGACCCCCGTGAGTTGGCATAAGGTGGCTAAAATAGGAGTAATCGACGGGTTAATGAGGTACCTCCTCTTATCGGACACACTTCTTCGTATGCCATTCTATTACTTTGTGATTGATTGGTGCGAACCTTTGATTTTTGGGAGTGTGGCTTGCGGTGGGCGGTAGTGGCTGCTACGCGTTGCCACCGGCCCGGAAGTGCAATTGGTATATCTACCATAGCATTGTTTAGTTGTGTCGTGTCACCTACCCTAGCAAGCCTTGTACGAGCTTTGATTTTTATTGTACCTATGGAGTATCCTCTGGTGGCTTCTCGATCAGGAGGGACTATGATACTGTATAGACTACTGGCACTATATATGTGTTAAGGTGGAAAATGTAAAGCCTTAATGCTTTTTTTAAATATGTTCACTTTACTTTAGACATTATTATAATAGCGTATAATACTACATAATAAATAAATTAACGGATCCTTAAAGGATGGGTGGTCCCAAGCATCCTTTAAGTTACTTGTGTATTTTATTACAGTTCACTAGAGTTGGTTCACATTGTATAAGTATTTATGTCCTGACTCGAATGTTATGTGTTTTTTTGCTTTACGCTCAGGTCAGCCTGAGTATCAGCTTTGGATTTTACCTTCTGGAGCTAGGATTTGCTGGTGACTATTTATCTACCTATTTGTTATCTATTTCCATTCAGTATTTTCTATTCAGCTTATGTGCTATGGACATTTATGTATTGGGATTTCTGTTGTATTTACTTTCAGACTCTGGATTTTGTACTTGTTTTATGACTCTGTGTTATAGTAGCTTCATGAACTACTATGGTTTTATTATTTCTGTTGCAAGTTATTCTGATACTATCTATGTCTGTGATTTTTTGATTGGTTTTATTTGCTCCAAATTATATTACAATCTATTGTTTTGAATTATTCAAGTACGACATGTGTGGTTTTATTGTCGATTTGAATGGTCCAAAATAGTGGGTCGTTACATATCTGGGTTAGGTGAAAAGCAATTCCTTTATATAGAAATAAAGCGGTTTTCATGATAATTACTGAAATGCCATATCAACCACCGATAGTCATTGTCAATAGGCGATAGCTAAAGGAAGCGCAACCAATGATAGCTAAAGTGAATGTCAACTAGAGATAGCTAAAGGAAGCTTAACTTGTGATAGGTGATGTGAACACCAACTTGCAGTATCCATATAAAGTCAACCGGTGACAACATTAAAACTACCAACATGAGATAGCTCTTATAGACATTATCCTATGATAGCTTGACTATGTATCAACATGCGATAATAAAAGAAATGACAACTTACGATAGCTAATTAACACATCAACTAGCAATGGCTAGGGTAATGCTAATCGATGATAGCTTCTAGGTGTTGAACATGCGAAATCACCTAAGCGTTGAAATGTTATGGTTAGGGGATGTCAATACATGACGTCCTATATAATCAACTTGCGATGGGTAATGAAACTTTAATGTGCAACGACCAAGGTTAAACATAAATGACTTGGTATTGTGAGTATGAGATAGCTAATAACACTAATAAATATTAAGTAAAGCAGTGGACATCTTATGGCACTTTGGAAACTATCTTCCAAAGTGATGAATGAAATGGCAAAAAGAATAATAAATAAAGAGAAATAACTTACTTGAAGAATGAAAATTTTGATTCAATTTAGCAGCTATGTGATGGTAAGTTGAACCATAAGAAACAATGGAAGTATATAAGTCCTTAGTACGAATAATATGTCTAAGCACAACATTATTTTCTGTAATTTTGATGGAAGGCCTTAGTGGCTATCTAATGTCTAACCATGACATTATATTTAGTAATGTTGATGACATGATTTAGTGGCAAACTTATCTATTTACGATAGTACACGAAATTGATGGATTAAAGCTTTCATAGCATCCAATTTTTTATTCACGACATTATATTTGATGATTGCTGGTTTAAGGTCTGTGTGTCAATTGTCTGTCTAAACACAACATAATAAATGATGATTGTAGGTGTAAGGCCTATGTGGCGACCGTTTATCTAAACACATAATAATAAATGATGATTATTGATGTAAGGCTTACATGGAAATCATCTATCTAAACATAACATAACAATTGATGGTTGTTGGAGTAAGGCCAATGTGGCAACCGTTTGCCTAAGCATGGCATAATAAATGATGTAAAATGGTGTAAGGCCTTGGTGATAACCTAACAGTATATCCACAGTAAAACTAAGATAAAATAAGACTAAACACCTAAGTGGAAATCTTAAGTGTCCAGTATAGTTATCGATCTGGTAAAAGTAAGGGCCGAGTGTAATTTAAAATGAGTTGACTATAGAAATTAGTCAAATGTGTGAAGAAAATCTCACACTTATGAAGAATTAATGATTTATGTTTGTTCATAACATGATGTTATTACATAATATGATGTAACTGATGATGATTGGAAAATTAAAGGGAAAACCTATTTCGTGCATACGCGGTATGGTCTCGCTATATGTTTGTTTATTTAGGGTTAGACGTTAATCATACTAAGCTTTAGGGACAACCCGTTTTATTATTTCTCATAAACTCACAAATACTCATTCGAGTAGGCTGAGTTTATGATTCACAAATATATCTTTTGGAAAGACAAATAATGATGCCGAAGGCGAAGCATGAGGCTTATCTAGCAAATAAATATTATTTTAAAATTCAGCTTTGTTAGACCCGGAATTGTAACTGGTTATGTGTTGTGTCGGCATCTTTATATGTCAGGCATGTCATTATATTTATTTCTAATTATATTTACAACTATATGGGAACGAGATGGGTTAATGACGATGTAATGAATCCTATAAAACAATTTGCTGTAATGAAAATTTATTTAGCTTCCCTGTTTATCAAATGTTGCGCGAAATAAACACTGAACTTGCTTTTGCTTTAAAATGATTCTGTTGATGACTGCAGCATAATCAGTGACTATTTTTAGGTCTTAAAGTAGGGGATGTTACAGCAGGTGGTTAAGATCACCTATACAATCCTAACTTTCCACGGGTGGTAGCATACCCATTTACACGCAAATAATAAAGTAATATATACAAGAAATTGAATCTCTTGATCATGATTTCAAGTAATCTTTAATACAATATTGTTATACATTAAACATATTAGTAATCGTAGGTTAACAAAGCGGAAAGCATTCGTGAGGAGCACTCGCAAGAATATGACAATGAAGGCTCTTTTGGGTGTATGAACAAAACCCTTCATGGAATATGCATAAGAATTGTCGTGGGATGTATACCAGGGCTATCATGAGATTATAGAAATAATGAAAGTCCTCATGAGATGACAAGAATTATTGAGGAGCAAACCTAACAACTATCGTGAATAGAGGCCATTCTGTTAGGTTATCGTATGTTAAGCCTAAACATGAATTAAGGAAGCCATCGCTAGGTAAAGCATTGAAGCCATTATGTTAAATCCTATAAAGCTATCGTGGCATGAAGCGCAAGAAACCATCATGAGGTATTCTCATAGAGCTACATGATGAGAAGCATTTGGAGAGATCATGAAGTATTCTCATAGATATGTCATTATGAGTAGCACTTAGAGATATTGTGAATTATTCACATAGAGCTATCATGATGAGAAGCACTTGGAGCCATCTTGAAGTACTCTCATAGAGCTATCATGATAGGAATCTTTTGGATCCATCGTGAGGTATTCTTATAGAGGTATCGTGGAATAAAAGTTAGGGCCATCAAATGATAGCCGCAGGGGATTTTGTGGGAAGTTTAAATGAGGTCATCGTATGATTATTAAGCTCTAACAAAGCAGATCAGTTCACCAAGCCAAGAAAAGACGTGTCACATGACATTACGAATGTGTGTCATATCAGTAGACCAAAATGGTCTTCAACAATGCACCACGTTACAAGAATCATATGGCTCGAATTCTTTATAAATAAGTTGTATTCCCATCCATATGAGGGTAGAATTTTTCTAGTTCTTCTTCTTCTTCTTCTTTATTTTTCATTTTTCTTTTGGTATTTTAAGGTGAGCACAGTTTGGAGATTCATGGCCATTAAGGAAAATTTAATTTTGAACTTTGTAGTCAAGAACGTGTTCTTTGGATAATTTGTGTAATTAACTACTTTGGATTTATGACTTGTGCATGTGATTACTTCTCTACTTCAAACATATGTCTTATGGTATAAAGAAGTATATTGACTACTCACCTTTACTTGGTTCATAGTTTCAATAGCTAGAAATACATAGAGCTCTATTTTTGCCCTAACATAAAGTGGTGATTTCATTGAGAGTTAAAATCATGGGCTTTCTCATTTCTTAAACTTTCCTGTCCCATTTAAATTTCCATCAAGACAATTAGATCTCAACAAGGATCCAATTAGCCACATTCAAACCCTTTACCTTATCTATAAAACAATCAGCAGATTAGAAGAGAATTAGAGTTAAACTTAAGAAGGCTATCCCTACAAAAATTGGAGGAAAAGAAGAGGATAGCTCAGTATTTTCCAACTAAATGGAGCTTAAATTCCTTTCATATAGGAAGAGAGCCAATTTACGCCTTGGCCAACAGATTAAGATTGGAAAAATCAAACCCAAAGTATATAAATAATGTGAGATGGAGAAAGGACCCATTCTCATAGGCCATGTGGAAAAAACAACAGTAATCAAAACTCTATCTTTAAACCAAAAGAGGATTTAATGGATTCTAAAATCCTTCAGTCCTCCCGCAAGGCCTGGTTGGAGCACCCATCCAAAGAGAGATGGTTAATTAATCCTTTAGTCCTACCAACGGGCCTGGCCAAAGCAACTATCTAAAGGAGATGGATGAAAAGCCTTCGATCTCGATGTAAGGCCTAACCGGAGCACCTATCCAAAGAGTGATGGTCAATTATGCCTTTAGTCCTATTGTCGGGCCTGGCCAAAGCACATATCCAAGGGAAATATATGAAAAGCAATCGGTTCTACTGCAAGGCCTGGGTGGAGCACTCATCCAAATAGTGATGGTAAATTAAGCCTTTGATCCCATTGTCGGGCTTGGCCAATGCATCCATCGAAGGGAGATGGATGGAAAACCTTTAATCCCATCATCGGGCCTAGCTAAAGCCCCTCCCAAAGGAGATGGATGAAATCCATCGATCCCACCACAAGGCCTAGCCAGAGCACCCATCCAAAGAGTGATGGTCAATTAAGCCTTTGTTCTTGCTGTTGGACCTTGCCATAGCTAAGAAGTTAATATAGAATAATATTGTTGATATCTCATCGATATATATCATATTACTCTCTAGTTGATATTTTTCCTAAAATATCACTTAAAATATCCTTATCGATATATTATCCAATATTTATCGATAAATCACTTCGATATTTAGTATAGAACACTAACATTTTTAAGAATATCAGCCATTATTGTAAGTGTTGGAGAAAATAAAATTACAAATAAATATCTTTATGTTCTTAGTGTTTGCTTTTAGTATATGATGAATGACAATATGTAGACTATATTAGAAATCATAATTCACTAATTTTTTAGTTTTACCCATTTTTTAAATCTTCTATATAAGTCTTTCAAGAAAGAAAACTCTAGTTATTCCATCACTTTATATATTTTATTTTATGCAAACAATTGTCACTTAAAACAAGATCCACTTTTTAGTTATTTTCGTTGTTCACTATTTCTAATCTGTAAGTTAGCTTAGGAAAAATCAATTTATCCTATTTTAGTTATTATCTTGCATTTAGAATGAAAAGTTGAAGAGCAATAAACTTATATATCCGATATATCGATAAATGAATAGGTTGGAAGTAGTAATCGATATCAAATCAACATTATTTCTTTGATATTTTAAGTGAAAATGAAAAATCTGTGAATTTGAAGAAAAAAAATGAAAAATAACAAAAATTATTAGATGGTCAAAGAAACAAAGGTATAGTACAAAAATGAAAAAATAATAAAGATGCACATTATATGAATTTCTTTATTTTTATTAGCCTATTTTATGAGTTGTATTTAATTAGATATCCCGAAAGACATATTTTAGTTTGTAAACTATATGTATTTAGCTTTAGTAGTAAATTGGGAATATTGATCCAAGGATTTAAAAAATTAACATCATTTTGACATTACAACATAGTACATTTTCATGTATAACATATTCTAGACATGTTTGATATTTTACTAATATTATTACGATATTTTAAAATATGACATATTGATACTTGACTGACATGTATCTTGTACTGATAACTACTTAGAGCCAAAGCAAACATCTAAGGCAAAAAAGGCAGAAAGCCTTCGGGCCGAGGCATCCATTTGAGAAGTGGCGATTAAAGCTCACCTTCAAGTCCATCAAAAAACAGATCGATTCAACAATTATCCATCCAAAATTGTTCGGGATATTTATGAAACACATGAACTACGATGGTGACCAGAAAAGAAGCAATTTAAGGTGATTTTCCATGAAAAGTCAGGTATGCAAAACTTTATTTAATACCATGAACATACTATGCCTTACCATGTAGCATTACATAATTTCGTTATACAAAATTTCATACTGTTGTACATCACATAATAATATTAGATAATAATTTCCATTACAACAAAATGCTTCTTCTAAATTCATGGCATTACGGGATAATGAAGAGGACGATGTCGGTAAACCGTCTTCTTCCCTTTTCCAACAATATTTAAGGAACAAAAATGATGTTCGCTAGTCTAGCCTGCATACATAAAATCGAGGGCACTCCAATCTCTTTTAAAGCATCAGAATACCCATAATGGAAGAAGTGCTAATACCATTGGTAACTACAACCGCCTTTTTAATCTGCAATTTCTCTCCATAATTAAAAATATGAAATGACTTTTCAGGTCAAAAGCCTTTAATTAAATAATTAATAAGAGAGTCAAGTTATGGAGTCCTAATAGAGTAAAACTGTATCACTTCTAGTTCTTTAAGCTCCTTTACCTCATTCATCAATGTTTCTAGCGTAGCAGGTGAGTTAACGATACACTAAATGGCAACTATATGGTATTTCCTCAATTTCTTCTATTTATGATGGATGACATTAAAGGAATCAGTGGAGTCGATATGAACTAACAACACTTTTTTAGAACTCTTGTTAGCATTTTTAAGGAGGCCTTGTGATATAAATTTCTTTTAACATATCTAAGTGCTTTAATCATTAATGGAACTTTGTTAATCGGTGCTTCATATTCTCGACATCCATTCTGAGTTTATAGAAAGTGTCGATAACCTTCTTATTCCAATAATCAATTACTTTTTGATTACACTCTAAATTAAAGGACCCACTGACCTTGCAAGTTCACCGGACTCATTTTTTAAACATAAGTCGAATACACCGCTACCACATACTAAACACCCCCAAGGCAATGAAGAAGCGCTACACAGAGATGCTTTCAACCAGATTCAATTGGAATGAGAGTGGGCATTCCTTGTTTTCCTTTAGTTAATATGAGTTCATATGACTGACATTCATTCTTCTATTTCATCACCTCAATTTTGAAATGCAAAACACATTGGTCCAACCGAGCAATCATTGCATCATGATCTAATTGTTATTGGGGGATCAGAGCATGAGTCGAGCTTATCCATCAATTTTGCGATTTTATCAGCCTTTAATGAGACTTTTTTCAGCTCCTCAACCATCTCTTGGGAAGTCTTTAAAATAGATCTTACGCAGAGATACTTTTCATACCATTTGTTAGCCTTCGCCTCATTAATAGTTTTTGAGCCAATGAGAGAATGGAAAGATCGGCCTTCCAAAGTTGCTATTAATTTAGCTTGAATGTTTTTGAGGCGTTGGTTAAGATAGGATCATTCAAGGATCAGGAAAAATTTTCACCCTAATTTGAAAATGAACAGTAATGAACTTTCAATACAAGGAAAAGGAGAAATATAAAAGGTTGCAAATATTTCTTCAACAACCAAGAAACCGTTACGAACATAATAAAAATAATCATAAAAGTTAAAACAAACCTAATTTCTAGCATTAGAAAGGTCGTTTTGAATCTTCCAGAAAGAAGAAAGCGTGATAGGGAATGCAATGCTAAAAGGTGCCTTGATGCCAGGAAGGGTGTTAGCCAAGAAAACCCACAATAGTCCAATTCTCTAGGACGAGAGCTAAGTCCACTATATAATAACTTAGCATAGTTGGTTCAAATGTCTAGCAAGAATTGGTCTTTATGGTTCACCAAGAAAGATAAATCTAAATTGGAAAACCGCATGCACACATGCTGGAGATCCCAAAGGAAGCGATATTTTATTAGACACGATTTATTAATTAAGGAGAAATTTTCTTTGAAGGTCCTTTTAATCTAACTAATTTACTTAAATTATCTCTTGAAATGGGAGACGATGAATAAACCAGAATAAATTTAGAAGCTAGCATAATAATGATAAATATATTAAAACATAAGTTCCAAAAAATCGTCACAATTTTGACTTAAATGCAAAAGCTAATTAATTTACAACATTACAGAGGTTCATGAATAATAGATTCTTTGTAGTACTCAGCAAAATATCTATCCTTGTTAAATTTAACCTTGTCAAGATGTAGGGTATCAGTAGTTAAAGATGTAGAGGAACCCTGGGCAAATTCCAACACTACCTATTACGAGGATAAACTCCGTAGAAATCCAAGTTCCTTTTACGAAGACATCAAATCAGTCACCCGCGATTATCATCCAGAAAAGAAAAGTTGGTCATGGCAAACTAAGCATATACAAGATATAGACACTCCATCAGTTTAGCTCTATCCTCAATCAACATCCAAACGGGCGTGGTTAATTCTTCATTTTCTATACGAAAATTGTCCTGGTTAAAGTGTGATTTTCGAAGGAGAGACATGACCTTTTTATTCTCTAAATTCTCAGTATACCTGAGACATTTCAGAATTCTCATGTATCTCTCATTCGATTCATCTAGGTCCATGCATAGCCTTTCTCATTCTCGGTTAAGTCTTAAAATTTCCACTCTTTTTTTGTCTAATATAATCTCCATGTAATTTTTATTTACTCTTCTAAGCTGATAATTAATATATGTTAAAAACTACCAATAATATGCACACATACATATAAATGAAAGAAATAAATGGCAAATGAGCTAACATAAGATACCTATGGAGGAGTTGCTGTAACGTTTGGCCTAAATGATCGAATATGCGGAACATCAGAATCAAGGCTCTTTTAACTTGGTTGAACTAGCATGTACTGACTTGTCAGTAGAAGGTGTAGAAGAAGACTCTTTGTTAAGGTCTTTATTAGGACTAGAAGATAGAAGACTGGGAGTATGAATTTGGACTTGAAAGATACTAGGTCTTCATTGGCTAGAATCATCATTTCCAACTCCTCTTGGTGTGTTAACTTTGGTAGAGCCATCAGTACCTCCATCTCTGTCATTGTTATCATTGTTGTTGTTGTTATCATCCTTATCGCCCCCTTCATCATTTTCTAATTTTTCTTTACCATCATCTAATGGTATATCATCGAAATCCAAAGTCTTGGCAGGATTGATAGTAACTTCATCCTCAACTTTGGAATAATTTCTAGGAATGTGATCTAGAATAATACCAAACTTTTTTTTGTAATATGTTTCAGGAGTGTTGGGTGAAGTGAAGTCCAAATTTGGGCATGGGTCAATAATGTCCTTGTAAACTATGAACATGATTGCTTCGGCACACTTCTCCTTCTACCATGGAAGAGTAGCATTCAAAAAAAAGAAACCTTACACTTTATAGCTTGCAAGCAGGACTTTTGTTCGCCAACAGTAAGATCTTTCTTATCTAGGCTCTTCTTTGAGGCAAGGACTTGAGCTAAAGTTGTTTGGAGCTCAAAAACCTCCTGCTGAACTTAATAAGGTTATTTTTTAAGATTTTTACCTACTTCGCTAGATCGTAAGATTTTTTTCTCAGACTCCTTCTCAGAAGAAAGCAACTCATTCTTAGTTGGGTTTCATGAATTTCCACCTTCGTGAATGAAGAGTAATTCATTTCCTGTGGGGAAGACATACTTTGGAAGGAATACAAAGACGATTGCTAAGAAATAGATAGATGTTTCCTAATTAAAAAAGTATTATGTTATAGGATTTAAAAAGAGGGAAAGCTTTCAATATGCATATTTGAAGAAAAATGGAAGAAGAATCCATACCTGAACAGGATGTTGTAAAAGGTGAACCTAAGTTTCAGAAGGAAGAGCTTTTCAAAGTCTTGTCGAAGTGAAGGCAGGAAAACAAAGAATGTTTGTTAGCTATTCTGCGAAATCGACAATAAAGGGAGACCCCACCTTAGATAACATGGAGGAGGAATATCTTCAAAAGATGAGGAATTAAGCCCTAAGGAATGTTGTGAAGAGGTCGTAGTGTTAATCGGCCTTTTGACCCAGTTATATCTAGGCTGGTTAGATAAGTTAGACTCGATGGTAGACAAGGCAAGCAGCCTAAAGAGGTGATCATGGAGTCTAGAGATCAATCATGGACAATGGTATGAAGCAACGATCAAGAGAGACCAAGAGATAGATCTTTGGAATATTTTAAGTATGGATTAGTGCCTCCCTTAGGCAGGAGATTATTACTTATCCCTTCCTCTAGGCAGGGGATCAAACCGTATCATGATGGTCATGAACAACATCAACCAACAGTTCAACTCAATGGAAATCGATCGATAGCTTTATAAAAACACGAAGACAATTATGCAAACAACTTTGGAACATGAAACTAGCATGGGACCTACCAGAGTGATCCTGAGCTGCCACATAGCCGTAGAACTGATCGGTGCCGACCCCTATTATTGGGAATTGGGTCGTGAAATTTTTTGGGTGACCTCGTCTACATCTAAGATCCTGCTATGAAATTTCGGGAAGATAGCCGGTCATCTACCCCTATAAATATAGAGTTACTATTTTACTTGTATTGCATTGTAATCAAGGATCAACCGATCCGATCTCCACTGTACTCAGAATTCGAAGTAATTAATAAACCAGTTTCATCAAAGTGGATGCAGGCAATCAATGTCAAACCACTATAAATCTACATGTTCTTATTTTTTGCTTGTTTCCTCTATTTTAATTTTAGTGCTTTACTTTATTTCGTTGTGTTTAATCTATTGGATGTTTTTTCTAAATTTCAATGCAAACACATAGACTTATGGAAAGAAGGGCAAGAAATATTAATAGATGGATCTTAGGCCGGAAGAATGGTGACAGTGGTGACAACATTAGAAGTAGGAACTATGAACCAAGATGTAGTAACCCTGGTTTCTTTAGGCTTTTTGAAAGGAGCCTCGGAGTAAACAAACTCAATACAAGAACCTTTTTGCATCTTTGACCTAGCCAGTGCCAAGGTATCTTCCTCCTTGGAAATGTAGATGATGAAGGATCTTTTGGTGGCACAGGCTTCTCAACGACTTTAAAAGAAACTAGCAAATCGAAGGGTCCTTTATCAGATGATAAAGCATCCGTGCTAACAAAATGAACTTTGGGAAAATCTATTCATAAAATAAAAAGTCTAGGGAAATTCATTGTATATAAAGAAAGTAAATGGTAAGAGATTAAACTGGGGGAATATATGAGATTGCCAACAGTTGAAAGCTGCATCGGAGAATTCATAGAAAGGACACCATGTTTAGCAGCGATAAGGGCCGACGTTCTATTTTTCTTCTTTTTCATCATTGGAGGTTCACCCAAAACATAACGAGAAAGTTTAATCAGAGAATACTTTCTCAATTTTTCTTTAGTAGGGAGTCTCAATCGACTCCCAGAAATCTCTGAGGCATCACCAAAGCGCTTAATCTTAGCCAAAACTTTATGCTTTGTTCTTTGATTCAACAGCTGGTAATCGTTGTCAAAGACAACTTAATGAAAATCAATAATACTAACTTAAACAACAGTTAAACCAAGATAATCAAGGGCAAAGTGGTTTATTAGGAAAGGAAACTCTGCAATAATGTCTAGAGAATAAAATCAATTTTTTTTGGCTCCAATCTCTAGTCTAGTCGATGAAATAGGTTACCACTCCACTGCCTACAGAACTAAGATAGTAAACAGAACCTTCAGGCTGTCGCTTTTGTCTTCTAAAGGGTGAACATGGAGCATATGATAGATGGAGATAGATCTTCCAACTTATGTCCATAAAAATAGAGAATTAATATAATTGTAAGTGTTGGGATTCAGTGGGATATGAGTAATTTTAAAGTAGGACAAGATGTTGGATATGATTGGATTGAAGGGTAGATAGCAGGAATGGTAGATATGTAGACGGGTGAAGGTAGAAAATCTTTTTGGTAGAGAGTTCATTCCATCATCAGGACCTAGAGCCTTAGCTTTATTCACAGACATGCCAAAATAATAAAGAACGGAGTTAACCTCTTCTTGTTTCGTAAAGTAGGATTGGCGAGAAGTGCAGATCTTCTCCATAGAAGAATCTTTAACCTTAAGGGATTGTGGATACTTAGTCGTTTCTTTAGAGGTTTCCTTTTTACCTCTATCCATGGCGCCTACGATGATTAAATTATAAAAAGGAGTTTCAAAGAAATGAGCGAGAAGTGATAAAATAAAATAATGTGAATATATATGTAAACTCCAGGTTATGTTTAATTCACATGCACGTTAAGCATGCACGAGCATAGCAACACGTTTACTCTTCACTTATGTGTTGGTGAATCAACTTGTACACATATACTAATCTCTTTTAAGTATAAAACTATATATGGACCAATAAATCATATGCATATGCCAATGCATGTACAACTCAACGACAACCAAAGAGGATACTTTTTATCAGACCATCATAAAATAAACATTAATTATAACATATGAATTTTATTTTGTGTAAAATTTAACGGACGGTTTTCGTTGTAAAATATGATATGCTAATAATAGCATAAAAAATTAACGATCTTATGAATATGGAGACATATGTGATAGATAACCATGTATAGATAATAAAAATCATGCAATTGCATGAAAACATGGAGCATTTGTGCATCAAGCCTAAGCATAGCTTTCGTGTGAAAAATTCAAACCAAAGCTTTCGCATGATAAACCAAAAAGGTAACTGTCATGAGTAAAATGTTAAATAGAGCTTTTGTTTGATAAGATGAGACATGACTTTTGTGGGAAAAATTTGAGACTGGCTTTTGTATGTTAAACCTAAGCATACCTTTCGTGTGAAAAGTTTAGAATAAAGCCTTCACATGCAAAGTCCAAACGTGGTTTTTGTGTGTAGTGTTAAAATAAAGATTTCGGGTGTAAAGCTGAAACATAAGTTTTGTATGTGAATTTTAAAACACGACTTTCATATAATATGCCTTTAAACCATGACCTAACACATAATGACAGGACAAACTAATTAGAAGCGGATATCCAAAGCAATAAGACCTGAAACCCACAAACAAAAAACTATAGCTTAGGTCAATAAATTTAGATCAAAATGACAATTTTTTTCAAATTATTTTAAGTAACCCGTTAAAATAAGAATGAATAGATAAAACCTCGATTAACTTTAAAGTCAAAGATGTCTAATTTGAATTGAAAACAGAAATAACAAAACAACAAAACAAACGACAAATAGATTAACAATGATTAAGATTAACTAATGATTGGAAATCTTAAGCGACTAACATTTATGGTAATAAGAGTGAAGCAATTCTTATTAAGAAGAACTGGAAAATGAGAAAGGAAGACGAAGTATATAATTTATAAGAAGAAGTAATGTGATGGCGAATGTTAGATCATAAGAGATAATAATGAATGACTATGATGTACAAACCAAGTGCGTACCAAAAGGTTATTTTACACTAAAGTATAAAAACATTATAAGCTAAGGAGGGACAAGTGTTATACACCAATCACATTAATCATCATAGTTTAACAAAGTGGGAAGCTTTCTTGAGGAGCTCTGTGGGAGTATGACATCGAAGGCTCTCATGAGGGTAAGCATAAAATCCCTCATGGAATATGCACAAGAACTTTTATGGGATGTATACCAGAGTTATCATTAGATAATAGAAATAATGAAATTCCTTGTGAGATGATGGACAAGAGTTATTGAGGAGCAACCCTAGTAACCATCATGAATGGATGTGAAGCTATTGGGTTGTCGTGTTTTAAGCCTGAACATGAATTGATGAAGCCATCACTATTTTAAGAATTGAAGCCATCGCGGTGGACCTTATAAAGCTATCAGGCACAAAGCGCCAGAAGCCTTTATGAGGAATTTATAAACTATCATGGCATGAAATGCCAATAGCCATCTGAGGTATTCTCATAGAGATATCAGGATGACAAGAACTTGAAGCCATCGTGAAGTATTCTTATAGATTTATCATGATGAGAAGCACTTGAAGCCATCATAATGTATTCTCATAAAGCTATTACGATGAGAAGTACTTAGAGACACTTAGAGATATTGTGATGAGAAGCACTTGAAGCCATCATGAGGTATTCTTGTTGAGCTTTCGTGATGAGAAGGACTTGGAGCCATCATGAGATGTTCTCATAGAGCTATCATAGAATAAAAGTTAGACCATTAAATGATAGCTCTAGGGGATTTCGTAGGAAATTTAGATAAAGGCATCGTGTGATTATCAAGCTCTCACTAGGTAAATCATTTCATTAAGCCAAGAAAAGATGTTCCACATGTTAATTGAAATGTGTGCCACATCAGTAGATCAAACTGTCCATTTTCACACCATGTGTCAGGAATCCCAAGGCTTGAATTCTCTATAAATAAGCATGTACTCTAACCCAAAAAAGGGTGTAATTTTTCTAGTTCTCCTTCTTCTTCATTTATGATTTTTCATTTCATATTGTAAAGTGAGCTCTAGTTTTGGGTTCATGGCTATTAGGGAAAACTGAATTTAGAACTTAATCAAGAACTTGTACTTTCGGCAATTTGCATAATTAACTACTTTGGACTTGTGCATGTGATTTCTTCTCTAACTTTGAACATATAGCTTATGATTTAAACAAGCATGTTGATTACTCGCCATTACTTCACTCGATTCAATAGTTATAATAACTCAAAAGATATATAGCCCGACTTTTTCCCTAACAAATATCCTATAGACCTTCGATAACAATACATTTTTGATTTCTTTTGAGGAATAGGATAAGAAAAAAGAGTAAATGATAGAAAATTTGTATACAGTCTCTCTGACTTTTTGTAGATTGGAAATCTGTAAAGAAATAGAGAGATGGAGAGTAGATTCGTAAAGTATAAGTATATGTAAATAGATGAAATCAAGTGCTTTTCGCTTAAGGTGAAACGAAGCGACCATTCGGTTAAATTAAAAATTTACAACTAACGGGTAGTATGTCGACATACAATCTTGGATATGGCATATCGTAGTGTAAAATGGCAATCTTTTAATAAAATTATTTTAGCTCTTTTAAATTGTAAAACCAATATTGAAATTTTATAAAAAAGTTATGGAGAATAAAATAAAGGTTTTAAGGAGAAAATTTAAAGAATTGCTATGGTATCTGTTTGATGCCAAAAATGGGCATAAAAAACCCATAGAATCTCATGGAGATTAAACAATGAATCAAATTGAAAACAAATTGGAAGAAGTAAATGAAAACACAGATTTTTATAGTGGTTCGGCAATCTTAGCCTACATCCACTTCACACTTTTATTAATCTTTCATTGGATACAAGAACATTTTTGATCGACGTGGATCCATTAATACAAGATTTAGGAATAATAATGCCAGAGCCACCGAGGCAGGAAGGAGATGAAGTCCCTTTTTTGAAGCCTTGCTTGCTATATTTATAGCAGAAGGCGTGCATGGAGTGGGTTGAAACTTTGCAAGAAAGCTCTCTAAGTCCAAAAGGGCCCACCATATCTATCAACCACGTTACTTCGATGATCAACAACGATTGGCTTATGTATGGCCGATCTTTTTATTTGTTGCAATCACCGTGCGACCGATGTTGGAGGGTCCCATGTGCTACTTGATGTTGTTCCTAAAATATAAGATCATTCTAAGTTGTAGATTATGAAATATGGATTGATCCTGGTTAAAGCTAGAATATACTAAAAACACTCCACACCCCTTAGTATACCCAAAAAGGACATACTACAGGATATGGTGCATTATAGGTATAGCTAAAGCATCACAGAGACTAAGATTCATAAGACAAATAAATGATAACAGTGGAAACATTTAAATAGTAACTTGATATTCAAAATTAAACATCATAAAATAATGTCGTAAAATAGAGTATGTCTCAAATACCAAATACACATGTCTTACGAAAAATATATCTCAATCACATCATAAAAGACATAATAAAAATCATCCCTGTCATAAATTTCCAGTACATCCAAAGTCAAATGATAAGAAACTGAAAGGAAGAAGACTAAATGAAGAATGAGAAAGCTCTACAAATGGGTCTCGAAGAAATCATAATCTATTGTTCTTGCCTCTGCTGGCCTATGGGGGAAAAAGGGAAAATAGAGGAGTGGGTCCGACTATAAGTCTGGTGAGTGAAAGTAACTACTACTATTTTTAAGCAAGATAAAGATAATAGACTTAGCAACAGTTCTAGTACAAAAGGAAATAAAGGAAAGATAAAACTGGAATAATATACTATTTAACTATTTGCTTTGATTGTGATTGTTTGCACTTGTCATAAACTGTTGTGATTAGGCTGAAACCCTAATCCTATTTTAATTAGGCTGAAATCCGAATTCTACCTGTTGATCGGCCTTCTAACTCCGTTGTGCCACTGTGAGCTAATTCCACCTATAGGCCCACAGCAAAAGACACTTATTTAGTGCTTGGAATGTAGCAGTGACTTATCTAACCTCATCAATGTCGCACGTTCGGTCATCACCGATACTCGCTAAGTGTCGCCCCTCTCTTGTGACCTCTTATTTACCATAATCATCATAAGCATGCCCAACCTCACCTAATCTATTGGGAGACCATTAATCCTAGTCTAAAAGTGTCCTGCCCAGCCCTAGTTAATTATTTTGTGAGACCATCGGTCCTAGTCTGAAAAGGGAATGCTACCGGTACTGGTCCTAACAAACAAAATCTAGTTGCGTCCCTTACCCAAATCCCACGATTTGAGCTTCTATCTATTAGCCACTTATTTATCCTGTGTCCCAGCCTCACCTAACTATTGTGAGACCATCAGCTGAAAGGGTCCTGCCCAGCCTCACCTAATTTGTTGTGAGACCATCAGTCCTAATCTGAAAGAAAATGCTATTGGTATGGGCCCTATTTCTGTTCTTGCTTATTAACTTAGTGTAAGCTTTAAAATAAGCCTCTTCTGTTACTTCTGCTCTATTTGTTATTAACTTAATCTAGGTCTTAAAATAAGCCTTTACTATTCTTTTTGCTTAATTATAACCTACGTTATAATTATTATTGTTATTCTTCTTTTCTACCTTTTTAGTTATAACCACTAGTTATAAACATGCTTGAAAATGTCTCAAATTTTCTTATTTCAGTTCATCTTCTTTTTATTACAGTCTTTCTTATTTTACATCTAGTTTCTGTAAATTTAATGTTTAATTCTATTTAATCCATATTTGTGAATTATTCTCTTTTGATTATTTTATTCGTGTAAAAAAGGAATAAAAAGAAACTAACATTTACAAGTTGAATTCTAACGTAAAATAAATGCAAAAAATATAAATAATTGTAAATAACTAAAATAACAATAAATAATTGAATAAAATAGCTAAATAAACTGAATAAAACAGAATGAAAAGAACTTTAAAAATTAATTGTAAATAACTTATATAAAAATTGTATCAAAATTGCAGAAAAACTACAACTATTGAGAACCCTATTATTTTAAATTACTTAAAAATCTAAAATAACGACTAAACACTCACCTTTGGTCCTTAGCTTTATTCCTTGGTCTTTCTTGATCCACTTCAAGAGCGTAGAATATTTTTATGAAGAAGATCATCTCCTTAGAAAAATATTCTATTTATGGCCCAGCCTCAGGCAATGTACCCATATTGGAGAAAATCTGAATAAAAAAAATAGCTAGGCGTAGGGTCTTATTTATAGTATAGTTTAAGGATCTCCGACCTTTAGATTTGAAGATTAAATTCGATGTAACCACATCATAGGCTTGCATTTATCCTGCCTTTGGCAAGGCCGAGATATCAAGGAATTGATTGAAAACCAAAGACCGCTCATACCGAATATCGAATATGCACAGGTTTACTATGGATGTCTATAAATGTTGTCCGAGTCCAAGCTATAATTGAGATGACATGGCAAGCAAAGCTATAAAATCCAACGTTCCTGATTTGAAGTCAATCTGAGTTCGTATGCTCAAGATACGATCGATACAAGTCAAGGAAATCCGACCTCCTCTCGTATCCATCAGTTTCGCATCGTTCCAAGGAGGCTCTACTCGTATCCCTCATTTTCGCATCGATCCAAGGAGGCCTTGTTCATATCCATAATGTCTACATCGATCCAAGGAGGCCTTGTTCGTATCCATCATGTCCGCGTCGATCTAGGAAAGCTATGTTCGTATCCATTACATTATCGTCTGTTCGTATCCATCACATTATCGGTTGTTCGCATCCATCAATGTGGAACAACTTCGATCAATATTAACAAAGCCATACAATCGACATGAATAGTACAAACTAGATCGATATGAACAGAGTCACGACACTCGATACGAATAGAATAACATCAATCAGTTCGAACATGAACAAGTAAAATTGATACGAACAAGGCGCAAACGTTGGGTGAGACTCAGTCAACTCGGCACGAAAAGTGGATCAATCCAAGTAGTGCGCCACGTCAACATGCAGGCGCATTCCTAGATCGATTCGAACAGATCGATGCGAATGAGTATTAATTCGAAGAAAGCAGCGTACGAGAAGGTCAAACTTGCATCGATCATAACTCGCAATCCACAAGTCCAAATGCTATGAAATTTTCACAGGAGCTTACGTACAACCTAAGGAATGTTCCTGCCAATTTTCGACTTGATTTGATCAAATCTTGATCGATATGAAATTCGTTCGTATCGACCACGAATCGAGTCGAATTGGCGTGGGATCGATCGTGTCGGCCCACACACATGCCAGAAGAAGTCTCTCAAGATCTGAGCGAGATACTTTCAGCCTACGCCTATAAATAACACCCTAGAACCTACAAAAAAGGGGATCTTTTGGCTGTTTGATGTCCAGAATCTACCGAAACCATTGCCGCACTTCCGAGCTGCTTTTGTACTCAAAATTCATCACTATAAGCCGCTGTAATCAGCTGTAACTAGTAAGTGAATATCAATAAAATCATTAATTTTGTAGTGGATGTAGGCCATACGCCGAACCACTCTAAAATCCTGTGTTTCTGCGTGTTTTGCTCAGTTGTTTTTAAAGTGTTTGTTAGGTAACCTCTTTTTACATTTCTATTATTCGTTTTTATCTCTTCAAATACTTTCGAAGAGTGTTGTGCCCAATTTTGGTACAAACACTTTGATGCTTTCATTGAAAGAACACAGTTTTCTTCTGCTCTTTGGATCTATTATCGATACCGGATTGCACAAATCCAAGAAGAAGATTCGGATCTCAAGTTCAGAATCCTTTCAACCTATTTAGATTTGCATCAAATCTAGGAAAGGACTTCATCATCCACCATGGTTAGCACAAGGACCGCCTCTACAGCTGCAGATCAAGAAGGACAGGATAGACAGAATCCACAACTGCCTCCATCCAACCAGAATGCTGCCGGACTATCAGATTCGTCGGGCCCTGTCACCAGACAACAGTTTCAGATGCTACTTCAAGAGTTGACACAGAGTCGACAACAACTTATTGAACAATTGCGAGCCAAGGCAGAATTAATTAATCAGCTAAACCGCCAAAGGCGTAGGAGATCCAGGAGGGATCATGCCTCCTACTCGTCCATAGAGAGTTCAACCTCATCCGACTACCATCACAGATCTACATGCCCACGACTGGACATAAGCTACACTCAAGGTACCGGACATCAACCTACACTGAACATTGGACAACCAAGAGTTGGCCCATCAACCAGCTACCAGACTAGACCCTCCTCCCTAGGAGGTACCGTTCCTCATTATACCGTAGACATCCACGGTACTACCGTCGCTGTTGAACTAGGGGTTGATGCCCGGAAACAACCAGATCTGAACCATCGTCAGCATGGATGTGATAACCCGGATTTTTGGACATCAGGTAATTGGATAATTATCTGATTTTAACTATTAAAATACAGATTTTTAAAGTTGAACAAATAAATTTGATAATTAATATTTATATCTGGAAAACTATTTATTTGATAATCTCCTAATATAATTATTAAATATGGGAAAAACTTATTTTTCCAAACAAATTAAATATGTGTTGTTTAAAATATATATATATATATATATGAGTTGATTTTAAATTGAATTTGAATTTGTGGTTTGAAATTCAAAGAATAAATATGTATGATTGTTATTAGCGTATAACTAAGATTTTAAAATCTCCTCTTTTAAGACTTATATATATGTGTATGTATGTATAAATACTAGAAAAGGTATGGATAGAAATATAAAAAACATAAATTGATAAAAAGAAACGTATTTATCTAAAAATTGAAATATAAAAAAACAAGGACAAATAAAAGTTTTAAATACATATATATTAATAAACTTAGAGATAAAATATAAAGAAAACATATAATTTATATACAAAACTAAATAATGAATATAATATAAAATTATATCAAAAACATACTAAAATCATTAATACATGCATATTTACAAATGTTAAAGATTTTAGCATACATTTAAAAAATGTGTAATATTATTAACATAAGATAAATATAATATAAAAGTTTTATTAACATATTTAAATATTAATGCATAAATAATAGACCAGTGTAAATCATGTAATATACTTAAACATGTGTAAGTTAATTTTATCATAAAACTTAACAATTGTAAGTAAAATTTAACATGCAATTTACAAGTGTGTATATTTTTAACAAGTGTCACAAATTCTTTTTATTTTTCTTTTATGCTTTTTAAAATCATAAAAAGGATATAAATATATCTATACATTCTCTACTCAATTTTTCTTCTATCCTCATCTTTAAGACTAAGAAAAAAATCAAAACCTGTTAACATCTTCAAACCAGGAAAACAAATCAAACAAAAAGAAAGCAAACAAAATCTTTCAAACCTGAAGTAGCAAATTCAACCCATCTCAAAGCTAATTCATCAAGTGAAGAAACAAAACTTTTAAAATCTCTTTTAAAATCAAGTTGCTGTTCCATAGAAGATCAAATTTAAACTGAAGTAAAGTAATAATTTTCTAAATCTCAAACCCGAGCAAACTCAAAAAAGAAACCAGAAAGAATCAAAAAAATCTAAACAAAGCCAAGCCTAAAGCAAGCAGATCATTTCAAAGTCAAACTCCCGATCAAAAGCTTTGTTCTTTGTTCAACTCAAAAACAGGTGAGTAAACTTTTATCTTATAGCTTAATCTGCCTATATATGTGATTGCATGAGATAAATCCTTGAAATTATAAAGTGAAATGTGCTTCCATGATTGTTTAAAGCTAAATGAATATATATATATATATATATATATATATATATTTAAGTTGATATTGTGTGCATATCTGTGTTTCAGTTCATCTGCCCTGTTCTTGATTTTACAGATTTGAAATAGGTTCAAAATTTAACTGCTTTTTCGCATATTCTCTTTAGACTCTGATCTTTAAACAAAAATTGTTAGAATTAACAAGATATAATTTTTAAAAATATTTCAAGGTGGAGCCTGATCGTAGTTTTTAACAAAAAGGAAAATTACAGTAAAACTTGAACATATTAAAAATCTCGACTTAAATAATTTGTGGATTCAGGTATATAATCAGATTAATCTTCGAAAGCTATGATTTTCAAAAATAAAACCATGATTTTTAAGATTGAAATTCGAGAGAAATTTCTAGTTGATCATGATTTGGGTTTTAGGCATTTGTTGGTGATCGGGGTGATCTGGGTGGTCGGGACTACTGCTAGAGGTAGTGGAGGAGTTGACGAGCTCGACAAAAATTGTGGTTCATTTTCTCTGACGTCGTGGTGGTGGGATGGAGGAGATTTAGGGTTTTAGGAGTTATTCTGGACGAGGCCAAACTCGTGTCTATTGCGGCATCGCGGCGACGTCGAGTTGAACCATTCCAGGGGTAAGGCAAAGAGGAGGTCGTGGCACTGGATCTGGCAGAGTCTTGTGGTTGATGGTGGGTGGAATGGAAAAGACGAGGCGATTCAAGGTGGTTAGTTCATTCCTACGTTGGTTCATGAGCTCGAGATTTCGATCGGGGTCGAATTTGAGAATTCTGGGTGAATAGGATCAGTGCGGTGGCCAAACGTGGTTTGTGAAGACGATCGAAAGGGATCGCGACGGATCATCGTCGACGTACACATGCATGCGTTAACGTGTGTATCTGATGATTGCTTTGTGATTATGCATGGGGGAAGAAGTAGTTTGCTCCGAGTCAAACTCGAAGTTGTACACGAGTTGTCTCGAGGAAGAGAGGGAAGAGTGAGCACGAGGCTGGCTTGGGTAAATTTGGTTTGGGACTCAAGTTGTAACCGAAGTAAATAATCAAGTTTTAAAGCCTTAGATAAATACAAGTTTTAATCAATTGTTAAACAAGCATTCAGGAGTAAAGTATGTACAGGATATCAAAATAAAATAAGTCAAGTGATTTTTAGAAATTTTATTTGTTTGATTTGGGAAAATTCTATATTAAGTTAATTTATCGAATTGAAACCTAAGTATTTCCAATAAATTAATGATGAAATTAAGTGAGTGCTTATTAGTGTAATAAACTTTAATCAATTAATCACTTAATCAATAGTTAATATGTCATACTTAAAATAGATTTCATTTTCATTTTCTTTGTCAAGTTTCATGAAAGTTAGTAAGTTCTTTAGGAGTTGTGTTTTAGTTTGATGGCTTGTGTTGGTTAATCAATAGCACAAATATGTCATACTTATGATAAGCACATCAATTAAAGCATTAATGACTATAAAAAGAGATCATGATTTCATATATGCTGAACTATATGATCTAAAGAGTGGATTTATTCTCTAAATTGTAACTTAACTCTTATATTTGCTTCTCTTTTCTTTTAGTTAGTTAGTTAATTCTCTAATTCTCTAACTAAACTTTCCATCGACTTTGGTTTAATTTTATTGAATAGATTTTAAAATCATCAATTCCCTGCGGAACGACCCGTATTCGCCACGTACTACATGTGTACGCCGTGCGCTTGCGGTTATTTTATTTCTAAATTTTTTTGACGGTTTTTTAATTCGATAGAAATTCCATCAATTAATAAGTTTTTGGCGCCGTTGCCAGGGAAATTGTTTTGATTTTAGTGTTTTATTCTTCGAATTTGTTGTGTTTGATTTTTGTATGTTTGTTTGTTTTGTGTGTGTTGTGTTTTCGAATTTGTTGTGTTTGATTTTTGTATGTTTGTTTGTTTTGTGTGTGTTGTGTTTTTTAAAAAAAATATTGCTTGTGTGTTTGGTTTTTGTGTGCATTTGTTTGTGTTCTTGTTTGTTTTGCATTTCCTTACTAAAAAAAAATTAGTTATTCACAATCTTCATTGTTCTCAAACCTTTGATTACACTGATTGCATTACATTTTGAGTTCACAATTTGTTGTGTACATTTGATTTCACAATTCTCATTGCAGTATTATATACATTCTCTGTTTCAAGTTGAAACTGTGCAAACACTCCTGTGAACAGTCATCCCCTCATAAACAAACCTCTGTTAACAAACTTCAACTTGCTTCTGTTAACAAACTTGCATCACCAGAACAATCACAGCCATTTCATTTCAAATTTATCTTCATATCTCTCTCCTGCCATCAAAGTCTGATCATCAACATCAGCTCCTCAACGCTGTCTAACCACTTCTCCTTCACCACTTCCACTGACAAACACTCATACATCACAGTTTCACACATCCACCATCTATCCACTGCCTGCATACAAGCAACAACTTCCACCACTTTACTGTCAACGCCTCCATCCACTGCCTACACTTCAAATACATCAAACTGCCTCCTACCTCCAAAATTGTGCTACTTCTACCTGACCACATTGCAGCATAAACTCTTTCATCTCATACATTCCTTCAACAGTGCCAATACCTCAACAGTCATATTGTGTAAACTACACAACAGTACATCTCCATTTCTACCATCCACATTCATTACACATCACCACATAACAGCTCCTGCCTACAACATATCACAGTCTGCCTGCATACCATCTCAGTGCATTTACATTTCCTCTCTGCACTTTAACAGCAGTGCATAACAGTGCTTCAACTAACTTGCCTGCAGTTTTATATCTGCCGCTGCCAATACCATTACCGCATCTCCTCTTCGCACCTACCATCATTTCGACAAACCATATCTGCCTTCACAACCAATCAAACCACATACCACTTCAACTTGCTAACTGTAATAGTTCAGTCATTGTTATAGCTTGCTGCTACCCAATCAATCAATACATACCACTTGATCATCTCTGCAGCTATCCCACTAGTGCATGAACCACTACCGACCACATCAACCGACCACATCTCCTATACTCAACAACTACCATCTCTGCCCAGTTCAACTGCACGACCATAAAACTTCACTCACATACCACAACATCCTCTACAACCAAAACAGTGCATTGCCATGGAAAACTGCAATTGCATATCACTGCTACATATCAGCTGCCTACACAATCCAACCCCTACTTCTCTGTTCATCTTCACTTCCTCTACCTTAACAAGCATCTGTCATTATTCCAGCAAGAACGGGAATTACCATCAATACCACTTCATTTGGCTGCATACAACAATTTCACTTGAGTGCATATCCCACTACGTCTCTACTACATGAACAACCCAAACCGAAGCCTAAAACCATCTCGACCAATTTACGCAATTCTAACATCGTCATCCCCAAATGACCTACCGCGACCTCCAATCCCCTGCTCGAACAAGCTTCATCGAACAACCCAATCTCGAAAATCTCCAGACCCACTCCACCACGAACTGCAACCATAACCCATAATCGTGACTACAGCAATACCGGCGACTTCACCGCTACCCTCAACCATCACCTCAAAACCCAATTCGAACAACTTCCAACTCGAACCACCAATCTCCCCAAATCTCCTCACCCAAAGACAGCAATATAATCGAGCAGCCATACGAAAAACTCCGTAACCACAATTTAATTCAATTCGCAAACTTTTTTTTCCTTTCAATTGCGTTTTCTCTGTTGAGTGGAGATTAAGGAAAAATGGGGGAAGAAAGTTCGGTTTTGTAAATTGATGAAATGATGAAATAATGGGCCAGGCTTAGTTGTTTTGTGAATATTGTTTTGAAATTTGCTTTGAGAACTTTGTCTTGTGTTAATTTGGTTTGTTTTCATTTTGTTTTGTTTTATTAAAAAAAAAAAGCTAGGTTTGTTTGTTTTGCTTTCTTCTAATTTTGTTTTGTTTCGTCCTTTTGTTTTTCATTTACTCTTCCTCTTCTTTAGAAAAAAAAATTTGAATTTTAAACTGGTTTTGTTTTGTTTTAACTTGCTTTTAATTTCCATCCTAATATAAAAAAAATCTTGTGTATATCTTATTTTTATTTGAGGTTGTCAAAGTAGAATTTCAGAAGGAGAACTGCTGCTAAAAAAATTGCTGTTCTGTTTGCCAAATAAACTGCCTGCTTAAACAAAATTTTACCAAATAAATCCCTTGTTTTTATTTTGCATTGTTGGCTGCTTGCATTTGGAAAAAAAAAAACAAAACAAAATTCCATTCTTACTTGCATTGTTAATACACGTTTAATTTTTGCTTTGCATTTCATCTTCGAGTTTGTTAATAATAACGGTTAGACATCGATAGCACTTAATTGTATATTAACAATTTGTCTTCTTTGAACAATTTCATTTCTTGGCGTCTAGGCTACGGCAAAGCAATAACCATTTATAAATATTACGGTGATTCGTAAACAATATTGTGGTTGTTCCTCTGAAGGTACTTAAACCTTCGGCTGCATTGCTACGGTGATTCGTGGTGCATCGATAAATCCTGTCCGTTACCTGGCTGAGAACTATCTTGTTTCTCTAAGACAATGTGTAAGTATACAATTTTGGGTTAACTTAGGATAAATCATTTGTAATTAACCCCTACATTCATTTAGTTGCATTAGTTCATGCATATTTAAAAAAAAATCGAAATCCAAAACTAAAAAATATTATAAATATTCCTTTTTCCTTTGAAATTTTAAATACTTTTTCTTTGAAATTTCAAAAATCCGAAAAAAATTTAGAAAAACCAAAATAAAAAAAAATTATAAACCTTTTCAAAAATAAAGAAAATACTTGAAAAACCAAAAACAAAATCAATTTCCCTTTTGAAAAATAAATTCTATTTATAAATATTTTTCCTTTGTAAAGAAAAATTCTTGAAAATGTCCGAGTTTCCTTTTTCTTACTCCCTTGAATTTAGGTGTGAAAATCAATATAAGCCATATGAGTTCACTCCAAATTCGTATGGATATTTTAACAACTTTTGTTTAAACAATTCGAATTTTGAACCATAGAATTTTCAAAATAATGGTCAACAGTCAACTCTTGAAAATTGCATTTCGCCGTTACTTGAACTCTCTACGCAACAAAATCAAGAGATAAATGAATTGTGCAATTCATATTTGTGCGATAACTCGAATCAAAGTTTTCAAAATAATCAAAATTTGAATTCGCTACAAAATTCAAATGATTTCCACGATAACCCATGCCAATTCAATTTTGAATTCCAAAATGAATTTCAAAACCAAAACGAAAATGTGATCCACTTTCCAAATAATTTTGGCAATGGGAATAATCTTGACTATGATACGAGTGAAAATTTTTGTTCTCGACAAATCCAAATCGAAAATTCTCAAGTTAAAAACTATAAATTGGATTTTGCAGAGCAAATGAACGAAATTTATGATGATCACACGAATTCATTGGTTGAAACATATATGAATCAACATGAAAAACAAAATCAAATTCTAACATGTGACGAGTCAAATAAGAATCAATCTTTTACCCAAATCGACGATTTTCAAATAACAACTTTTGAAATTGAAAATAACAATCTTAACGAAGTTGTTGAAAAGATGGTAATTGAGTTGGATTTCAATTCTTTTGAGGGTGTGGAACCACACTTAAAATTCGATCTTCCTTTTCTCGATTTCGAAAATTTGAATAAAACAACTTTGAATTTTGAACTTGAGATACGCAATGAAGTTGTTGATAATCCAATAAAGGAAGACGAATTCAATGAACACGATTTCTTTGGAATTTTCGAAAATGAGTTGTCAAATTCTGAAGGGGAAGATTTAAATCACCATTTTGATTTTGAAATCCATAAGTTTGAAGAAGTTTTCAATGATAGGTTTGAATTTCAATTTGGTGAAAATAAATTTGAACTTCAACCAATCGTTTTATCAACCCTAAAAATATTCGAAAATAAAACAACTCATACGATTTTCAATAAAACGACATTCGTTTTTTCAAATCCACATTCAACTTCGAAATCTTTTATGTTTTGGTTTTTCGAGCTTAAGCTGCGTCTCGTATACTTGACGAGACAAATGAATCGATCTTTGAAAGACTGTTTCATTTACTTTTTGACGATATATTTTTCGATCTAGTAAATACCATTAATTTTCATTTAAATAAAGGTCATGTTTTTAGTTTTCTTCTTCCACTCGGGTTGACTGTGGGGACACAGTCAAAATCAAGTGTAGGGGAAGACTCATCTTCACTTTAGATTTTTCATGATTTACTTTTACTTTCTCTTTGCAAAAAAAAAAATCTCTCAAAAACAAAAAAACAAAATTTATTTAAGCATTTTTGATTTATTTTTAAAGAAACACTATAGGATAAATATATGGTTTTGGCCTATTTAATTGAAATTTTTGAAAGTTTATTTATCTTAACAAAAAAACAATGAAGTTTGATTACAAATAACAATGGTTTAACTAGTATATAAGAAGATTTATACGTGTTAATTATGAAATATATCCTTATTGATAATCTTTATTTTAAAAAGAGGTTGATTTAAAGTAAAGATATAACATTTTTTTTATCTTCTAAGTTAAATGGTGCTATGATGATTTGCAAAACTCTCACACTCTTAAAAAAACATCCAAAGTATTCACCCGCATTTAAAAGTCCTCACGGTTATGCATGGGTGAATTACTTGGAATCTTTGATTATGTGCTTTCATACTCATTTAAGTCATCACGGTTATGCATGTATGGAACACATGTAAAAAAACAGACCTAATAAAAACCACCTATGGTCGATAGGTGTATGCACGAAAGTGTGTGCACTCGGCATGCTCTGTACTCCCCATACATAAGCCCGAAAGGCAGTGCATGGGTGGTATATCTGGCCATGGTTTACCTAAGCTAGGTGTGTAATTTTTCTTGCAAATAATGAGAGAGCAAGCAATTGAAATCCTAGCACTATTTTTACTTATTTGATTTGATTTGTTATTGAAGAGAAATGAAAATACCACTTTGATAATCAACCAAGGATCCAATTCATAGTTGCACTGTGTTATTAACCAAACAACGAGTTAAACTATAGTCTATTTGTTATGATAACTTGATTTTTGCTGGAAATTTTGACGAGTAAATGACATAAATTTTCAAGATAATAACCAAAATCTATATTTAACTTATTTGTGTCGATTTAAAAATAAATCCTTTATTTGTAAATATTTCAAAAACTTGCATTCATCTCTTTGTAAATAAATCTTGCATTTTGTAAATATTTTCATCCTGCATTTAGATTTTGTGGGTAGTATCTGCTAAATACCCTCATGAGACAACACTCATCCTACTGGGGACGCCCAGAGGTTTAATGGCTTGTTGCATATGCTCAATGCAATCGTGCTCCCTACGAAAACGGAATTATCTTAGTTTTTCTTTATTCGAGGACGAATAAAAAGATAAGTGTGGGGGTATTGGATGTGCACGTAAATGTGCATATTTTTGTCACCATATTTAATCTATTTAAATTAAATAAATGATCATATCGGGTACTTCAACTTGTTTAAACCAAAATTCAAATTATTTTCAAATTGTCGCATATTCACCTTCATAAAGGGGAAATGGTCATTTTTATGCATTTATTAAATTGTGAAAATTTACTTGGAATTTTTTATGTTGTTTTGTAGGAAATTTGGTGAATTGTACAAGTGGCTTCATGATAATATATGCATGCACAAGAGTGGAGAAAACAAATGAAGATGGAAATAATTCAAAGTAATGATCCTGGAGGACCCCACCCACTTACGTTGATTCTCAATTAGGAGCTAAGCACATGATAAAAGGACATAAAAGCTTCATGTACATTTAAGTAGGGGACTAGTGGATGTTAATGATTACTTGGCCACCACACTACCTCAAGGGCATTTTGGGCATTCCCCAAAAATATAAATTAGGGTTTCATACATGTATAAATACCCATATGTTTCATGTAATATCTTCCTCTTACTTAATCTCTCTTTAGTTAGTTATAGGCTCAAAATAAAACCAAGCTCTCTTCTTTCTTTTCATGGCTACTTAGCCATTTCTCTTTATGTAATTTTTTATGCAACTTCAATGCATTGTCATTTCCTTTTCATGCTTATTTACTTTCATGTTGTAGTGTAGATTTATTTTTCATGCAAGTAGAATAGTTTTTCTTTATCTTGCTTTCTTTTTTCCTTTTCTTTTTCTCTCATGTTGCAAGCTACATTTTTTGTTTTAATGACAAATATGAGAGGCTAAACCTCTTCAATTTAGGGGGTAATGAAGCTTTCTAATTATGTAGCTTCAACTATTTGTTACTTCATGCTCTCTTTTTGTGCTTAATGATGATGATAGAAATGGTTTACTAGTTGTTTTTGTTTGAATTTGATAGCCCATATTGTTGACACCAAATAGGCTATGCTTAAACAATCACTAACACTAATTGCCTCTTCATCAAAATATGATTATGACAAAAGAAAGTGATTTGAAATTAAATTTTGATGGTCTATATTTCTAATCAATAGTTAATAAGCCATACTTAAAATAGATTTCATTTTCATTTTCTTTGTCAAGTTTCATGAAAGTTAGTAAGTGCTTTAAGGGATGTATTATAGTTTGATGGCTTATGTTGGCTAATCAATAGCACAAATATGCCATACTTATGATAAGCACATCAATTAAAGCACTAATGACCATAAAAGAGAGATCATGATTTCATATGTGTTGAATTACATGATCTAAAGAGTGGATTTATTCTCTAAATAGTCACTTAACTCTTATATTTGCTTCTCTTTTCTTTTAGTTAGTTCGTTAATTCTCTAATTCTCTAGCTAAACTTTCCATCGACTTTGGTTTAATTTGATTGAATAGAATTTTAAAATCATCAGTTCCTTGCGGAACGACCCGTATTCGCCACGTACTACAAGTGCACGCCGTGCGCTTGCCGTTATTTTGTTTCTAATTTTTTTTGACGATTTTCTAATTCGATAGAAATTCCGTCGATTAACAGCTGTGTATTAGAGTTGTGTTGATAGTAGTCTGGGGCAGGCTGATATAATTGTCTAGTCTATTTGTAATGGTTGTATATGTAAAGTAACAATTACAGCTTTCTTTGCAAATGCTATTATTTGATATTATATTTTGATCCGCTGCGAAATGTGAGCTTTTGTGTTTTGTTTTATATTCTTTTTCTACCTCTTTCTTCTTTATTCTAACAATCTGAGATTTCCGGTGTTCGATTGCTCGACACTTCTATAATGAAAGTATTAGTGTCGAATTCTCAAGGTCGAAATTTTAGGTCGTTACATTTTGGTGTCAAAGCAGAAGGTTAAGCGAGAACCTTGGCTCTGGTGGGTTTACTCAATAAGGATAGGGTCAATGGTACCCTAGAATGAGTTGAGTGTAGTATATACGAGGGCGTATTTGTTATTTTCTTATATAATGATTTTAAAAATTGTTTTAAAAACTATTTTTATATAAAGTTTATATTTTGATATATAAAGAAACAATTTTTCTAATTATTGAATATATTAAAGAAATTGGTTGTTGATTATTGGAATTAAATAACACAATAAGAATAAAGTGGTAATTGAAGTACAACCAAATATGAATTGGATAATATGAACTATATAAATAAGATAAATGGATCCAAACTGAAATTAAAATCCTGAATTTGTTGAAGCGTTTTCAGAATAAGATAATATATAGTGAATTGGTTTCCAGATATGATAATCTTGGTTATTGTCATAAATGGTTGATGTGTTTAATAAGGGAATGTTGTTAAATGATTAAGCAAAGTGAAATGTGTAGGGAAGTGAACATTTAGGTGAGTATGACTTATAAATTGGAACTAAAGATAATTTAAATTGTGAAGTTTTAAATCTAAGTCCAGAAAATTTGGAATTTGTTTCAAAGTGTTAAAAGAAAAAATAGATAGTATTATTTACAATGTAAGTTAATGAAAAGGGCCTCTTTCAAACAAGAGTTGTTTGGAAATTTTAAAGAAAATTTGTTTTGAATTAAAACCAAAGGTGGTTTAAAATTTAAGGTATAACTTTGTGTGCAAAGGAAATAAATATGTATATATGAGGGATATACATAATATCAAAGTTGATTTGAAATAAACTCTAAGTGTTGAGTTTTAAATTTTTCCTTGGAATGTGATATGAAAACCCAAAGTGATAAGTTTTTGAACTTATAAGTAGGAAGATTATTAATACAAAGTTTAAAATTTGAAATGGCAATTCAATTGGGTAAAGTTGACTGGATTAAATCGAATTGAATTTAACTTAGGGAAAGTTAAATAAGTTTAGAACAAACAACCTGAATTGAAAATTTCAAGATGAAATTGAGATTTAACTTGGGAAGTTAAATGGTTGATTTGAATTGGGAGTATGTGTAATCTCAAAATGGTTTTGAGATCTGGAAATTGGAATTAGATGCTATTGATGAATGTTTTAAATAATTTGGATATTTATTTATTTTGACTTATCTTAGTATCATCCCGTTGTTATTAATAATCTATGAAACTGAGCTTTGGATTATTTTAAATAAGAAATGGATTGAGGTAATATACATCCATTATTGAAATAAAATAGAAATAAGATTGAACTTATGAAAAGGGAAATTGCTGTGAACTTAAGGATTTAAATGTTAGAAATGAGCTTGCTGAAAATTTGTTAAGGATTAGTTTTGAAGTTAAAATTGGGTAACGAATTGGATTCTGAAGATTAAATCATTTAAAAAGTTTTAAACTCTAATTTGAACTTTAAAATAAGTTAAGCAAAGGTAATTTAAAATGAAATTTTGAAATTTGGACTCAAAATTAAATGGTTTAAAAATTTTAAATTGTAAATTTGAAAACAAAGGTTGGTTTGATTTAAAGGATTAAATCAACATATAAAAAATTTAACTCGAATTTATGAAATTCGAGATGGTTTTAAGATGAGATTTGAATAGAATTAGTTCAAATTGAATTTGATTTGAATTAATTGGAATTGTGATTGAAGATGGATAAGCATAAAATTCAAATGGAAAATTTGAATTGAATTAATTTGAAGTGAAATTGAAGTTGAATAAGTTTGAATTTCAAATGGGAGTTGATTTGAATTTGGGATAGGAATTGAAGTTAATTCGAGTTGAATTGAAAGTGAATCAATTTAATGAGATTGGAAATTGAAAGTTAATTGGAAATCGAGGTTGGGTAATTGAATCAGTTTGACTTTGAGATTATTTTCGAATTAAATTATTTTAATATAAACTGTTTTAAATTTATTTTTCTAGCTATTTATATACAACCTTTCTTTTTTTTAAACCCAAACTATGTTATACTTATTCTACAACTATTTTGCAATTATCTAACTATATTACAACTATTTGACTATTTTACAACTATTTTATAATTACTTAACTATTCTACTGCTACTTTGCAACTAATAACTAGTTTACAACTATTTGTCTATTTTAAAATTTCTCAAGCTATTTTCTTAATACAAGTTGGTCAGAGTGCAAACTGTCTAGAATTGAATACCAATTGAGATAAGAATTGAAGTGTTAACCCAAATGGAAATTGGGAGCAATTGTGGATGAGTGAATAGAATCAAAATGAAGGTGAATAGAAAAGGGAATTGATCTAGCTAATGATCAATAAAGATAAATACGTAGGATGTACGTATATTATTCTATTCATATAATGATTTGATCCAGATTCAAGCACAGAATTTCGAGATAGTATATCGATCCGGGTTGGAATTTTTCACTCGATTTTCGACGGTACTGGATATGGACTTTTGGTTGATGCTGGAAATTCTCTACATAGTTAGGGCTATGCAAGGAGAATGACGGTTTCTGATTAAGAAACCATATCTGAGTCTGCACTAGTCGGGTGGACGATACTAGTTCGAAAGTGGAATTGTATGATCGAGTGAGCGATCAGATTTGATATTGCGTACATATGGTATATGTACATCGTACGTGCTTAAAGGAAATAGATTTTGAAATTTGAAAGAAGTGAGAGATGATTTTTGAAAAGAAAAGTATATTTTGAGAAATATATGTGAATAAAAGTGGAAGATGTATATCTTTTGAAATTCACTTTAGGAAAAGTAAGTGATATGGTAAGTAACTTTATAAAAGAAAATCAAAATTTGATTGGTATAGTAAGTTATATCCATATTTGTTATATATGATAATCTTCCCCTATGTTGAATCTAGAACCAGAAGAAAGGGTTTTTGAAAATATTTGAAGTATAAAAGGGGAATCTATATAAGTGATCCAAAGATTATTTTCAAGTTGGTAAGGTTAAGTTGTATATATATATATATATAAATGGTTTTATGAGATTGATTTTGGGGAAAAAGGTTTTGGAACCTGTGAGGTTGGAAAAGGCTTTTGATTTTTGGAAAAAATCAATTTTTGGGAATTTGGAAAGCCAAGTTGGAACTATTGATTTGGGATATCGATTTCGTGTAAAGGAGATTTTGATGTAAATCATAAAGGGTATGATTTGAAAGATACTATAAGTGTATAGTATAAAGTGTTTTGAGATTGGCTCTGGAGAAAAAATCGCTCCCATTGAAATGAACTTCATAGGAGATCCACGGGGTGGTTCTGCCTTGAGCCCTAAGGGGGAGGCTCTAAATTTAATCTTGGGAGGAAGTTCGGACAAACTGAAGTTCCTAAGGATATTGTGTTGTGGGTAGCGAAAGTTGAGGGCGCTGATGCCTACAGAGACATTTGGGTTATGCTGTGACGATAGTGTAACTCAATGTCACTGCGATCTACTACGGACCATAGCGGAAGTCGTGTGTGCTATGAGAGCCAAAGGTCTACGTTTGATTTTGCTGTGATGGCAACGTAACATCGGTTGATGGCGACCTGTAGAGACATAGCGAAATTCGAGAGGCCGTGAGAGCCTAAGACTACATTGGGACTCGACCGATGTAGTCTGCGACCTATGTAGGAGTGGTGAAGTTTCATTTGGCAGCAAAAATCGAGGGCGCTAATGCCTACAGTTACGTGGATTTCTGCCATGATGACTACGTAACCCATGATGTAGCTATGATCTATGGTGGGTTCCATGGCGTAATCGAGGGGCACGGAGTGCCTATAGTTATCTATGGATTTTTCCGGGATGGCAACGTAACCATTGGGTTAACTGCAACCATGGAGGGGGTGATGATTTCCAGAGCATTCTCACCCAAGATGTTTCCTCTATTTTCAAAAATGTTTTCTATATTTTCTACAAAATGTTTTCCCAAGTATTTCACTAGGTGTTGAAAACGGGTTTACCAAGTACATATAGATTTTCAGTCCTACGCCTGATCAACGTATGATCCAATTTCTGTGAGAAGGATGGAGTTGTTGAGACATCAAGTTATAAAAAGTATTTTTATAAAGCTATTGTTGGAAATATTATACATATTTTAAAGTGTTTTAAAATGTTGAGTAAAAAGAGTTTATAGTTGAAAATGATCAAAGAGTAATTTAAATAATCATTTTAATAAAATTCTGCCTTCGTTCCTTTTCAAGGACGAAAAGATTTAAAGGGGAGGAACGTGATAACCCGGATTTTTGGGCATCAGGTAATTGGATAATTATCTGATTTTAACTATTAGAATACTATTTTTAAAGTTTAACAAATAAATCTGATGATTAATATTTATATCTGGGAAAATATTTATTTGATAATCTCCTAATATAATTATTTAATACGGGCAACACTTATTTTTTCCAAACAAATTAAATTGTGTTGTTTAAAATTATATATATGAGTTGATTTTAAATTGAATTTGTAGTTTGAAATTCGAGTAATAAGTATGTATGATTATTATTAGTGTATAATTAAGATTTTAAAATCTTCTCTTTTAAGAGTTATATATATATATATATATATAAATACTAGAAAAAGTATGGATACAAATATAAAACATAAATTGATAAAAAGAAATGTATTTGTCTAAAAATTGAAATATAAAAAAACAAGGATAAATAAAAGATTTAAATATATATATATATATATATTAATAAACTTAGAGATAAAACATAAAGAAAACATATAATTTATATACAAAACTAAATAATGAATATAATATAAAATTATATCAAAAACATACTAAAATCATTAATGCATGCATATTTACAAATGTTAAAGATTTTAGCATACATTTAAAACATATGTAATATTATTAACATAAGGTAAATATAATATAAAAGTTTTATTAACATATTTAAATATTAATGCATAAATAAAAGACAAGTGTAAATCACGTAATATACTTAAACATGTGAAAGTTGATTTATCATAAAACTTAACATTTGCAAGTAAAATTTAACATGCACTTTACAAGTGTGTATATTTTTAACAAGTGTCACAAATTCTTTTTATTTTTCTTTTATTCTTTTTAAAATCATAAAAAGGATATAAATATATCTATACATTCTCTACTCAATTTTTCTTCTATCTTCGTATTTAAGACTAAGAAAAAAATTAAAACCTGTTAACATCTTCAAACCAGAAAAAGAAATCAAATAAAAAAAAAGCAAACAAAATCTTTCTGATCAGAAGTAGCAAATTCAACCAAATCTCAAAGCTAATTCATCAAGTGAAGAAACAAAGCTTTTATACTCTCTTTTAAAATCAAGTTGCTGTTCCATAGAAGATCAAATTTAAATTGAATTAAAGTAATAATTTTCTAAATCTCAAACCTGAGTAAACTCAAAAAGGAAACCAAAAACTAATGAATCTTCTGAGTATATTTGGAAGCTACACACTGATGGTGCATCAACCGACGGGTGCTCTGGTGCTGTAGTTGTACTTGAAACCCTCGAAGGTCGGCCCATATGTTATGCTCTAAAATTTGACTTTTGTGCGACAAATAATGAAGCTGAATATGAAGCCTTACTTAAAGAATTGAAACTTGCCTGAGATTTGAGAATCATTGCTGTGGAAATTTATTTTGATTCACAATTAGTTGTGTGTCAAGTTCGGGGAGAATGTCAGGAAAAAGATCGAAGACTGGCTGCTTACCTAGCTCAAGTCCAGGAGATACTTAATTAGTTTGATTATTATGCCATCTTCTACATACCCCGTGAGCGCAATCAAAAGGCTGATTCATTGGCAAAGTTTGCAAGTACGGGTGAAGCACAACAATGGGACTCATTCCTATGGAAACGTTATCTTCCTCAAGCATTGATCAGATGGAAACACGTTGGATATTTGAATCATTCCCATAAGGAGTCGTGGATGACTCCGTTCCGAAGTTACCTCGAGCATGGAATGCTACCCGAGCGCAGGAGTGAGAAGAGATAGATTCTTCGAAAAGCTGCACAGTTCACTATTCAGAATGGAGTCATGTATAGAAGAGGGTACTCCATTCCCCTACTCCAGTGTATCGCCCACGATGAAATTAAGCGAGTGTTACATGATATTCACGAAGGAGAATGTGGCGATCACACCGGAAGGCAAGCTCTTGTTAAGAAAGTACTCCGATACAGATATTGTTGGCCAACTGTAAACCATGATGCAGTAGATTATGCTAGGAAATGTCATAAATGTCAAAAGCATGCTCAAATTCCTAAAGCCCTACCTATTGAGATAACCCAAATGGTCAGCCCATGACCATTTGCAGTATGGGGCATCGATATCATTGGCTCCCTACCTCAAGCCAAATGTGGTGCGAAGTACACCATAATTGCAGTTGATTACTTTACCAAATGGGCCGAAGCTAAACCTTTTGCTACAATCACGATGAAGAAGGTGATGAAATTTGTAGTCCACAACATTATCTGCCGATTTGGTCTCCCACATACCATCATCACTGACAACGAAACCCAGTTCGACAGCGTTGAATTCAAAGATTTCTGCCAACGATTCCACATTTAAAAGAAATTCTCCACAGTTGCACACCCTCAAGCGAATGGCCAGGTTGAAGCTGTTAAAAAGGTTATCAAGTCTATTCTAAAGAAACGATTGGAAAAGGCTAGGGGCAAGTGGGTTGATGAACTTCCTATGGCTCTACGGGCTTATCGGACAACCCATAACTCGACGACCGTACACACTCCATTCTCTCTTTCCTATGGTTCAAAAGCCATTATTCCTGTCGAGATGGAAATATCTTCTCATTATGTGACTTATTATGATCCAAAGACAAATGCCATACTACTTGCTGAATCCTTGGATTTGTTGGATGAGAAGCGCGAAGAGGCTGAGTTAAGGACAGCCGCATATCGAAGTCGAGTCGCCCGATTATACAATGCCAAGGTTCGACCCCGAACCTTTGAACTCGGCAATCTCGTCCTCAAAAGAATCTACCAGTTCCTTCGCACATGAAACCAACATGAGAAGGACCACATGTGATTGAACGAAAGCTCGGGGATGGCACATTAAAGTTATCGACCGTTGATGGTCTTACTTTGCCAAGAGCTAGAATAACAAGAGTCTCCGTTGCTACTACACATGACAGGCTTTATTTATTTTAGTCTATTTTTCATCTGCAATTTGTTTCTGCATTTTGAAATTTGAATTTGTAATAAGACAACTGACTTTGCCGTATTTTCTCATTTTAGCAATAAAATGCTATCTCTTCGAGCCAGAGCTGTGATTTATTGAAAGTGACATACAACCATCACAATGCACGAAGAGCTAAGTTCCATCATATGTTGGAATTTATTCAAATAGGAAGTTACTTTGATATGACCGACCACTTAATAAGTGAAATCCGAGCTTGGGGGCAAGCCATCACATTGAAGCCAAAGAAGGATTGACACACGATAATCCTTTAACTAACTCCAGTCTCCCAGAGTGCTAGCTGGATTATAAACTTATGAATGCAGTTTCGAAGAGGGTGGATCCATCCACCCAACGACTTCAACCATATCCTAACCAAGTTCGAGGAGGATGGATCCGTCCATCTAACGACCTTACTGGTTAACTCGAGGTGGATGTGAATCGACCATCCGCGATCTTGATAAATCCACCGTTCCCAGAGTGAGAACGAAATCCTAAAAGCCTAAACAGATGTGACTGACCATCTATCGGCCAACTCCAAATCTCAGACTGTTAATTGGAGTATAAATACCAACTCTAAGCTCCTAGAGTGTGAACTGGAGTATAAAAACCAACTCTGAGTTCCTATAGTGCGAGTCAGAGTATAATACGACTCCAAATTTCTAGAGTGTGAGTTGGAGCATAAACATAAACCAACTTCAAGTTCCCGGAGTGTGAACTAGAGTACAAATGTTGACTATCTCCGGATTCCCATAGTGCAAACCAGATTATCGACCATAAATAATTATGAGTCCCCAGAGTGTGGTTAGAGTATAAACATAGCTCGGGTGTGAATGACCACTCGTAAACTAACTTAAGTCCCTGAAGTGTGGATACATACTTAATACTGGAACAGGCATGATCGACCGATGACGTACAAATGCAAATCCTCGGAGCGCAAATGTAATCATTAATGAGTGAGCAAGTGTGATTCGACCACTCGACTCTCACTTGTTTCAGCATCGATTCAACGACGTTAGGCTCGATGAAATGATGTCGAAATGCAATCGTTGGCCGATCTTTACAACTCATCCCCGAAAATGGGGGCAGAACTTAAGTGTCAACCATTGACTAAAGCAGTGCAACATCAAAGTTCAACTTAATCCTCGGTCAAGACTTATGTCCGTGATTTTCGGACTTGACAATTGAAACAAACTCGACTCAAAGATTGGAACTTCGCAAGTGCACTGAACTAGAATTCAAATACTAGAACACTTAAGAAAAATAAACAATAATTGAATTGAAGCTAAAAAAGAGTTTCATTTCAACTATCCATGGGAAAAATTTATGTACAAGTTATTTCCAAAATTGCTACTAAAAGGGCCGAACCCGCATCTATACACGACCTACAAAAGCTAAAAGAAAATTCCTATCTACTCAAAAATGAGCCAAGAAGGAAGAGCGTCTGTTCTCTTTTCTTCTTTGATTTTCCCTTCGGCGTGAACCCGCTAGAGCCACCAGTAATCTTCCTTTTCAAGCCTTTTCCTTTCGGCGGCTGGTCTACGGTAGGTGGCATTATATCTACCTCCTCCTCCGAGCTCAAATGAATATGAATATTTCCTGCAGGCGGAGTCGGAGGGGTTAGATTCACTATAGGAGGCGGGATAGACACAATGGTATTGATAACTGTACCACCGGGTGATATCATTTTCAACAGAAACGGGCCAGGTGCCGCCATTCCACCTCCAGAACTACTACCACGAGCCACTGCCTCCATTTCAGCGTCGATTTCGGACAGTATCTCTTCCTCACGAATTACTTAAGCCTCGCTGGGGGCATCGGTGGTCGGCATTGAAGAGCCAATAGCAGGTACATTTCCACCTATAATAAATGGTAGGTCCGCAAAAGGGTCACTATGAAGACCGAGATGTTTCTCCATCATCTATTCATCGAAAGAGAGTGTACACCCTGCGTTCCATCAATCGGTGCAGTCGTTGTTGTGGTGGTTGCCTCAGTAATGATGGATTCCTGTGCTTGATGCGGTTCTTGAGTTACAGGAGGCACAATTAATGTAACTCCAGTCACTGGATAGAGAAAAATACAGACTGTTATTAAACGCTTCAAATCAAGCTCCTTATTTTGAACATATATGAGGAATGTTTAGAGTACCTTCCTCAGTTTGGCTCGTGGACGGTTGAACGACTTCAAAAGTGTGCTCTCTAGTAGGAGATAACTGCGGCTATTCCGGATTGTAGGCAGGGACAGATTGGGGACAAACCGCTGGTGCAAATTCAGGTTGGGTTGACGTAGGAATCTCAAGACTTGCATCGTGATGCTCAACACCTGAACCTTCTTCAACCTCTGAGTGTTGGGCTCCAAACTTCTTATTTTCATGTGAAATCATCGACTCATGGAGAATCTTTCTTTCATCTTCATTCAACATACGGTTCTCAAGCTCGAACTCATCAATTGATTCACTCGGATGCACCGCCTTTTCCTTCTCAACCAATCGACCTCAGGCATTGTGAAGGTGTACTAGATAATTTTCAAGCCAGGCTAGGTTCTTTTTCTTTAGCACATTAGCATTATAAGTGATGAGGAGATCTTCGACATCAGCCTCTAGCCTAGACTCCGCCGTTTGGATCCGCTCCTCAACCTCAGTCTCCACCACACGGACCTTATCCATTTGTCGCATCCCGTTCACCCTGGAGCACTACGGCATGCTCACATGCCTCCTGGGCTATGCAAATGGTGTCATCTCTTTCCTTGATAATTTTGGAAAATTAGGCTTTAAGCTCATTGATTTCTTTGAGAGCCGCATCCCGTTCAGCAGTGACGGTGGTGTTCCGATGGCCCATCTCCTTCACCAGGGCATTGTGTGTCTGCCTCATCCTCTCCATGGCCAAGCTCTCCTCGTCGGCCTTTTGAGTGGTCTATATTTCTGACTTTCGGGAGGATAGGGCTTCATCATTAAGCACTTGGATGATTCGATCCTTTTGAGCGAGCTCGTTTTCTAATTTCTCTATGGTGGTGTCCCGCTTAAAAGCCAGCTTAGACCCTTTCTCTACGCCTTTCGATCGCTCCTTATACCAAGCATAGATGTCTAGAATATAATCGTGTATTGTATTCTCCGCTTCGGTTGGAATTCTCTTTAAGTGAGGATAAAAGATGTAGCCATCAAAGAAAATGTTCGGAAAATCCTTCTTCAGTTGTGCGATTCTAATGGACCCTTCTCTGGTGGTCTCAGTAATAGCCTGTTCAGAGACAACAGGAGTTTCGGCCATGTGTCTGTGATGGTGTGATTCAGGCCTAGAGGATTGGAAAGACGATTTCTAGTAGGGAGGCTCTGTAGTTTGTTTCCATAGCTCCAGGGGTGTGAAGGGATTCTAGGAGTTGGAGAACGGGATCAGGATCTATGTCCGTTCTATGTCCGTAGTCCCTATCCTTAACCCTGTCATATCTTTCTTGGCTAGAATAGACACGGTCGTAATCCTTCTCTGCCTCTCTCTCCTACGTGAGTCATAGTATGTAGACGATTGACGAGCTAAGCGAAGACTCCCAAACATCGACCCGCATTCTATACCTGCAAAGTAAGAGAAGCAAAGTTAGTAATCTCTTGAAGCAAATAGCTTGCGATCGGAAATCGTGTAGTGCCATGAAGTGTGTATGTATGTGCAACCCCCCGATCAACCGGAAATGTCGGCCACACTTGTGGGAAGACTCTCTTAAGTCTAAGGTACTCTGAAGCTCCTCCAATCTGGCATCGTGTTGGAGTGACACATAATCCCGAATTAGGATATCGGCAAGCCCTTCTAAAAGGTTCTCCACTTACGAGGGAGGAGCTTCTGAAATTCTAATACCAGTAACAGGAAGAGACGCTATCACAGATTTCCATCTCCCAGACTTAGAATGCTTATAGGCTGCGACCTTGCCTTTTCTCCTTCCCTTAGAATATTGAAAGGCGCGGGAAGGCCTGGAAATGGGTTCATCGTCGATGTGTGTATCTTTGTCATCGCCTTCTTCAGCTATTACAACCTTGGGCGTCTTGCGCTTCACCCGTCTAGTCGGGACTGCCCTCAATGTCACTTTGAGCCTTATACTCTGATTTCTCTCAATCAGCTCGACAGTTCTCAAATCTCTGTCTGTTAGAACCGAATCAATGTCCCTTATTTCAATTGGAACTTCTTGAAGAATACGAACTATCTCTCTAAAGTGTGCGCCCTTGGGTCATGGAATTATTACTGTAAAGAAAAGGAAGATATAAGTTTTGGTATCAGCTATGATTATCTCGTTAACTACTTGAAGAGATCGCAGCACTTACGTCTGAATAACCATCGGCTGGCGAATCCTGGAGGGCATCGGACATAAAACCATTCCGTTTTAAAATAACTCAGCCTGGTCTAGGAGCTGATGACAATTTGACAATTCATGACAGACTCTAGGAATGTGAACGAGGACTATCTCCCCGACTCTTGACGTTGAATAAATATCTGATCTCTATCGGGGTCGGCAGTCAAAAAAGATGCTCCATAAATACAATGAATAGGCTATTCAGCATAGCATATCCATTCAGATGTAGCTGTGGTGGAGCAATTCCGAAGAAAGATAACACTTCCCTAATGTATTGGTTAAATGGAGGAAGTGTTCCTTCTGTACATGCATGTTGATTGAAGGCAGTAAACCCCTCCGGTGGAAAATGCGGTCTATCATTTGATCCCGACAATAGCACATCGTCCAATGACAAGCCATGCCTTAAGCATATCTGTCCTACGTGTCTTCGAAAATGTTGGACGGTACATAATCTGGCCGATTACCAATAAAAGTAGTGCCTGGTAGCTCATCCAGAGCTGGACCTATAACTTCGGCCGCGATGGCCGGTATTTCGATTGTCAGGGTAAGTGAACTCTGAATTTCTTGCGGTTTTGAGCTTGTAGACTCCATAACTAACTAAATTACGAAAAACCATCATTAGATGATAATAAGCCCTTGTATCCCCAATGTGAAGTGTGTGATGGTGTTATGCAGTACGGTGCTACATATTACTTGAGGAACTCTACAGAGCATGAGAAAAAATGCAAACAACGAGGCTTCGAAATTCAACTGGATTGACCTTCATCGCTGATTGTCACAACCGTGCCATCCAGACTTTAGCCACCGATCCAAGATTAAAGTTCGTTTGGTTCATTTAAGTTATAGTTCCATCGACAAGCTTCGAAGGATAGTCAAATATGGTGTTCAACGGTCAAGTCCAATTATGCCAGATTAAAGCTCGCCGGAGTTAAATGTTCGATCGATCAAAATTTTCGTATCCATCAAGGTCAAGATGTGGATCGGTCACCAGAGGTGCAAGTCGTATCGATCCAGAACACAACAATTTGATCGGTCAAGGAGGCCTCAACTTCGTATCGATCGAATGTTGATAGTTTTGTATCGACCGGTTCATATGAACTTCATATCGATCGTCAAAGGCCGATACTCTTCATATCGATTCAAAAATCCACGATTTTGTATCCATCGTCTTAGATCGATACGAAACCCCTATAGATCCAGATCGATATGGAGCAATTTCGGCCATCTACTATCGATGCCAAATCGATACTAGAGATCGAAGGTCTGTAACTTTTGCATCTCCACCAATTACCCATCTTCTTCTCCAAGCCACCGACGCACCATTGAAGAGCGCCACTTCGACCTCACTCCGGCTTCATCCCATGTCAACAACATCAGAACTAGCTGATGACCTGGATAGAATGGCGTTAAGACTCGAGTCTCGTCGTTTTTTAAGAAGTGTTAATCGATCATCTACCTAGTTTAAAGAGATCGATTCGAAGGATAAGCAAGATGTGATGGTTTGAAGACGAAGGCTGTCTTCTGTTTCTCAGTTTTTCTCGATACGAAGGCAAGAATAAAAACAGAAAACAAGTGATATTTTTCTAAGTCCACTATATGGGTTCGACCCAAGGGGAGTGACGATACGTATAACCTGTGTGAAGCGATATACTCGTATCCATTAATCATCAACTCAAAGCAAACTTCGTACTCATCAACGTAGAGCTCACAGGAGCCTATATTTATTGATACTAAACACTTGTTCGTATCCACTATTTTTGACTCCATTCAGATGCATCGATACGAACTGCACTGCTCGAATCCATCAACATACAACCCATGAAGACTCATACCCATTGATACGAATAGCACCTAGAAAACCAGCTACTCTATTCACATCCCTCATCAGTCCATCGATACGAAATGCTAAATTCGTATCCATTAGTGAAAATAACATCGATGCAAGAACAATCTTTTGACCTTCTACATCGATCGAGGAGAGGATCGATATGAATGGACATTCCATAACAACCATCAAGCATTGATACAACTCGAATTTCACATCGATTCAGGAGAGGATCGATATGAAATTCGATACGAGAAAACTAATAACGACTTGTGAACGTGCGAATGTTAACGGGAGTCAGGTTAAAATATATGCATGTATGTCGGACTAATTTTCAATTTTCAAAATTCACAGGTCGAATGCCCACCTGATGGAGAATTACAACGACAAATAGCTGATCATTATCATACAACAATCAGTTACAACAACACACAATACAACAGTTGGCAATCAACAATTCGTACTACTCAAAAATCAATCGAAAATTCCCACTTTCGATGAAAAGACAACAATCGTTCAACAAGTCAGACAGAACTGTTCAGGACGAAAGAAATGACTATTAAAAGCACGTCATGTTCTCATAAGATGTACTTTAAGGGGCAAATGTTATCCTACCTTTCGGCAGACCGAATATCAAGCAATTGACTGAAACCCAAGACCGCTCATCCTGAGTATCGAGTATGCACGGGTTCACTATGGATGTTGATAAATGTTGTCTGAGTCCATATCAAGCTACAATTGATATGACATGGCAAGCAAAGCTATAAAGTCCAACATTCCAGATTTCAAGTCAATCCGAGTTTGTATGCTCAAGATACGATCGATACAAGTAAAGGAAATCCGATCTCCTCTCGTATCCATTAGTTTCACATCAATCCAAGAAGGCTCTACTCGTGTCCCCCATGTTCACATCGATCAAAGGAGGCCTTTTTCGTATCCATCATGTCCGCATTGATCCAAGGTGGCTTTGTTCGTATCCATCACATTATCTTCTGTTCGTATCCATCACATTATTGGTTGTTCGTATCCATCAATATGGAACAACTTTGATCGATACGAACAAAGCCACACAATCGATACGAACAGTACAATCTAGATCGATACGAACAGAATAGCATTAAATGTTTCGAACATGAAGAAGTCAAATCGATACGAACAAGGTGCAAACGTTGGGGAGACTCAGTTAACTCGGCACGAAAAGTGGATCGGTCCGAGTAGTTAGCTCCATATCAACTTGCAGGCGCGTGCCTGGATCGATTCGAACAGATCGATGCGAACAAGTATCGATTCGAAGAAAGCAGCGTGCGAGAAGCTCAAACTTGCATCGATCATAACTCGTAATCCACAAGTCCAAATGGTATGAAATTTTCACAGGAGCTTATGTGCAACTTAAGGAATGTTCCTGCTAAGTGTCGACTTGATTCGATCAAATCTTGATCGATATGAAATTCGTTTGTATCAATCACGAATCGAGTCGAAATCGTGTGGGATCGATCGCATGGGCCCACATACATGCCAGAAGAAGTCTCTCGAGATCTGAGTGAGATACTTTCACCTTACGCCTATAAATAGCACCCCAAAACCTACAGAAAAGGGGATCTTTTGGCTCTTTGATGTCTAGACTCTGCCAAAACCATTGCCGCACTTCCGAGCTACCTTTGTACTCGAAATTCATCACTGTAATCCACTGTAATTAGTTGTAACGAGCAAGTGAATATCAATAAAATCATTAACTTCAAAGTGGACGTAGGCCATATGCCGAACCACTCTAAAATCCTGTGTTTCTGCGCGTTTTCCCATTTCTTTTTGAAGTGTTTGTTAGATAACCTCTTTTTACATTTCTATTCTTCATTTTTATCTCTTAAAATACTTCCGAGGAGTGTTATTCCCAATTTTGGTACAAACACTCGCTTGGAACCGTCGAATGGAAGCACGAATGCACATGATGGGAGAGAAATTGCAAAACACATCATCGGTTGAAACTGGACGAAACATCGTCTAAATACATGGGTGGGTCAACAAGCAGGTCGACCTACCTATGCTGGGGTTTGACCTATAGGTCGCCCTGACCTTTTTTTTTCTTTTCGTTTTCTTATTTCTTGTTTAATTCGTATTTTCTTCGTTTTAGCTCTGATTTTGACAAACTATAAATGGAAGTTGACCAAAAATTACCACGGACATAATGGTGCAACTCCCGTGGCTCAATTATGATAATTTCACGAACTTATTTTATTATTTATTTAATACGTTAATTAATTATTATGGCTTAAATTTTAGTTTGTTACATTCTCCCCTCCTTAAAGGATTTTGTCCCCGAAATCTCTAAGGACGAAAGAATGAAATATATATTTTAATCCAAATTCTACAACCACATATTCAACCACCATAGATTACATCCATTGTCCTTAAGTTTTCTAATTCAATTTATATTATATGCAATAGTGTAGTGTCAATGTTCTTAACTAATGCAAAAGATTAGCTAGTCTACCGATTCATTCGACCTCATCTTTATGCAAACATGTCCATGCCATGTATCTAAATGAATGAAAATTATCTAATGATAACTGAAAGTTTTATATGCGTGTTACAATCATCATCCAAATGCAACAATCATACGATAATCATCTATTTATAGCAATCATGGAAATAAAATAAAAATGCAAATATGCATATATCCATACGCATATGCTTTAGTGACCTAGTTAGGCCGATCCCTAAGAGATAATATTGCCTAGTGTGTATATATATATGTATATGCGTCCATTAGCATCCACTAGCATACACTTGCAACCATTAGCGTCCATCATACATAACATGTTCTAGTAGCATGTTTACGTTAGTCCTACCATCCATAGGTTAAATCCTAAGATCTACCATCCCAAAGGATATTACAGGAATGAACATATTCAAAACTAAAGATGGAAATAGAAAATTTAAAACATACCATCGAAAAGATACGGATAAGAGATACATATTTTCTCCTCAGCCACCCACGTAGCATCTTTAATACTATCTCCCCACCGCACCTTAATCAAAGGGACTTCTTTATTCCTATGCCTCTTCATATCACATCCAGTGACCTTGGTACAAATGCGACGAACCGATGCTTCTCTCTCCACTTCAACTTCCTCAAGTTGACTAGGTTCCACTACCTCTGCTGAATCGTGTAAGCACTTTCTCAAGTGAAAAACATGAAAAACATCATGAACTCCTACGAGTCTCTTGGGTAGCTTTATCCGATACGCCATCTTCCCTACCCTTTCCATAATGGGAAACGGTCAAACGAATCTGGAAGCATATTTCCCCTTTGATCCAAATCTTACTACCTTTCTTAGTGGAGATACCTTATTGAAAACCAAGTCTCCAACTTCAAACTCAATATCCCTTCTCCGCTTATCGATATAAGATTTCTGCCTATCTTGGGTCGTCTTCATTCTCCTCCTAATCAATTCAATCATTTTTTAATTCTCTCTAACCATGTCGGGACAAAGTAGCAATCTCTGTGTAGATTCCAACCAACACGAAGGCGACTTGCAAGGTCTCCATAAAGAGCTTCAAAATGTGTCATCCCAATGCTAGGTTGAAAACCATTATTATTAGTGAATTCCACTTATGGAAGGTGCTCCTCCGAAGTTCCTCCAAAATCAAGAATGTACATCCTCAACAAATCCTTAAGAACTCTATTAACTCTCTCCATTTAGCTGTCCGTCTGAGGGTGATAGCAATCTAAGCCGCGTCCCTAAAGCCTCTTGTAAACTCCACCAAAATTCACTAGTAAAGATAGGGTCCCTATCGCTCATAATCCTAGAGGCAACTCCATGAAGTCGGACTATCTCACAAACATATAAGGATGCCAAATAAGGTGTTGTCCTCTTACTCTTGACTGGAATGAAGTGGGCACTCTTAGTCAAACGATCTACAATCACCCAAATACTGGTATTCCCCTTCCTAGATCAGGGTAAACCATCTATGAAGTCCATCGAAACACTATCGCACTTCAATTCGGGTACATCCAATGGTTGAAGTAATCCACCGGGCTTTTGCTGCTCTGCCTTAACTCTTTGGCATACAGGACACTTAGCTACAAATTCAGCTACATCCTTCTTCATGTCACTCCAATAGAAAACTCTCTGCATGTCCCTATACATCTTATCCACCCGGATGAATAATCATTCGGAAATGGTGTGCTTCTTCTAAAACAACTCTCATCAAATCACTAGTGTAGGGGACCCAAAGTCTTCCATCTCTCCTTAGCCACCCTTTACTATCAATGGAATAGCATTGGAGATGTCTAGAGACCTCTCCTCTACTAATCCTATCCAAAATATCCATAAGCTCTGAATCCTCTTGCTGCCCTAAGCCAATCTGGCCTATTAGGGTAGGCTTAACCTCAAGTGCTGTTAATAATCCAGGGGTAATGCCTGTAGGGGCCTTAAAATAAAAGGTGGAAATAAAATCTAGGCTTTTACACTCCACGAACAGTGGACTAAGGGTTGCTTTCTTCCTACTTAACGCATTTGCAACCACGTTTCCTTTACCAGGGGTGTAAACTATCTCAAAGTCATATGATGCTAGAAGATCCATCCAACGCTGCTGCCTCAAGTTTTAATCCTATTGTGAGAAATGGTACTTCAATGATTTATGGTCATTAAAAAGCTCGAACCTCTCTCCTAGCAAGCAATGTCTCCAAGACTTGAGTGCGAAAATAATAGCAGCTAACTCCAAATCATGAGTGGGGTAGTTCTTCTCAAGAGTTCTCAACTGTCTACTTCCATAACATACTACCTTCCCTTCTTGCATCAATACTGCTCCAACACCCGTCCTACATGCATCAGTGTATACTGTTAAAGGCTTAGCTCCGTTGGGTAAAACTAACACCGGTGCACTAGTAAGGGCTCTCTTTAGCATCGTAAAGGAACCCTCACAATCTACATCCTATACGAATGCCGCATTCTTCTAAGTGAGGCGAGTAAGCGGTGCTGAATTCTTAGCGAAATCTTTGATAAACTTCCTATAATAGCTAGCCAAACCTAGGAAGCTTATAACTTTGGTAGCATTCTTAGGGGCCTTCCAATCTTGTATAGCTAATACCTTAAAGGGATCAATAGCTAGACCCTCTCTTGGGACTACATGCTCCAAGAAACGCACCGCCTTATGCCAAAAGTGACATTTCAAAGATTTAGCCTTCAACTAATGAACATGAAGTGTATGAAGAACCTCCTTAAGATGAATATCATGCTCTTCCATACTTTTGGAAAACACCAAAATGCCGTCCATAAATATTACGACGAACTTATTTAGGACATCTCGAAAACATGGCTCGTTAAATCTACAAAATAGGCTGGGACATTGGTTAGCCCAAGCGGCATAACCAACCACTCAAAGAATCCATCAAGTGTCCTAAATGTTGTCTTATTTATGCTATCACCAGTGACCCTAAGCTGATGAAATTCAGTAGCTAATTCAAGCTGAGAAAATACTAAAGAGCCAACCAACTGATCGAAAAGATCGTCTATCCTAGGAAGTGGGTAATAGTTATTCTTCGTGAGCTTATTCAACTCTCTAAAGTCTACGCAAAGTCGAAGGGAAACATCGCCTTTGTAGCGAAGACGACTGGTGCTCCCCACTCAGATATGCTCCGTCTAATGAAGCCTTTCTCCAGTAGCTCACTAATCTTCTTACTTAACTTATTCCTCTACCTAGAGCCATATTCCTCATAGGAAATGCCACTGGCTTAGCATTGTCATTCAGATAGATCCTAAAGTCGATCTCTCTCTTAGGGAGTAGTCTCCTAACCTCTTCAAAAAGTTTGGGAAATCTCTAGCGACTGGAGCAGAATCTAACTCTCTTAGCTATGAATCAAGGGAATAAAGGAAGCTCGACATGACTGACCCCTATGGGTCACAAGATACCTCGAGAGTCCTTTCGCTGTATGTCTCTAGTCTGATGACTCTTCTCTCGCAGTCCAATATCGCTCCATAAGTGGATAGCCAATCCATACCCAAAATTATCCCATATCCCGAAAATCCCAGTACATAGGCGTCGCAATCAAACTCTATGCCTATTATAAAAAATTTCAAACCCCTACAAATCATGGATAAATGTACCGATCCTCCTATGGGGTTTGAAACAACTATAGGGACTACTACTAGAGAAATATCTAAGTGCAAACAATCAACTAAGGAACTGGAAATGAAAGAATGTGATGCTCTAGAATCAAAAAGAGTTCGAATAGGAAAATTCAAAATAAATATCAAACCTTCTACGGAGATTTTCCTACCTTGATTCGGTCCACTTCTAGAAGGTGCAGTATCCAAAGCCTGTACTTGCGCTGTCGGTGCGCCTGCTCTCTGTCCTATCTTTTGAGGACAAGCTTTACTAAACTGACCAGGCTGCCCACAATTGTAACACCTCCCCTTCATCGAGCCCTTCATACGGTCCTCTATGAAATGCCCAACAAATACACAATTATGAAATCTCCCGCTTTTCTTGATCTATTATTGAGATCCTCTTCCTTTCTTCTTATCCTTCTTATTCAACCGCCACTGCTTCTTAGAGTTTTTTGACCTAGGAACCTCCTTAAGCTCTCCTTCCTTAACAGCATCTATCATGAGCGCCATCTCCATAAGTGACTCATACGTCGCTCCCATCGGTACATGAGTCAATAACAACCTTTAGAGGGGTTGATGCAATCCCTTAGCCAACTTCATGGCCTTCTTGTGCGGTGTATTAACAAGCTCGATCCCAAGCCGTGACAACTCATTAAACTGATTTATACACTCCTTGACCAAAAAACTCCCTTGCTTCAGATTAATAAACTGCTCTAATTGCATGCTTTCCTCAGCTTATGATAAGAACTTTCTTTCAAACATTTCCCTAAATCCAAATGAACCAATGTCTCTTCCTTCCAACTCTATGATCTCCCACTAATAAGAAGTTTCTCCTTTCAGCTACCAAGATGCAAGTTGAACTCTCTAGCAGTCCTCCAATTCTAACAGCCCAAATATCCGCTCTATGTTCCTTAACCAAGCTCATGCCTCCACCAAATCCTCTATGCCAGAAAATGTATTTCTTCCTAGATTAGAGACATCCTTGCATAGTTTAGAAAAATTGGCTGTCGCGGGTGGTTTAACGGGACTTCCACCCCGTAGTGCTGAATTGAGCGCTTGCCCTTGGCCTTGCGCCTCTGATGTTGTAGCTTGGAGGTATCTACAAAACCAGCCAGGGACTTGGACACCCTCTGGAAGGTTTAGGTCGTTCGCCATTCTGTTCAAAGAAAAGAAAATTTAGGCTCGAAAGAATCGATAGAAGGTTGAACTGGACTTTGAGGGGATTTTTATATAAACTCTTTTATACTTGAAAACCATTCCTATAATAAGAATTTCTTTTTGAAAAATAATTTTAGTTTGAAGATAAGTTATTTTTGAAAAATACTTTGCTTTGAAACAATTTTTTAGGAATCCTGTAACTTTAGGCTCTGATACCAAGTGAAACATCCACACCATTTAATATAACCAAAAAGGACACAATAAAGGATATGGTGCGTTATAGGTAGAGCCAAATCATCACAGAGAATAAGATTCACAAGATAAATAAATAATAACAACAGAAACATTTAAATAATAACTTGATATTCAAAATTGAACGTCATAAAATAATGTCATAAAACAGAGTATGTCTCAAATACGAAATACATATGTCTTATGAAAAATATAATCTCGGTCACATCATCAAAGTACATAATAAAAATCATTCCTCTCATAAAGTACCAGTACATCCAAATTCAAATGAAAAGTAAACTGAAAGGAAGAAGAATACATGAAGAATGAGAAAGCTCTGCAAATGGGTCTCTAAGAAATCAAAATCTACTGTCCTTGCCTCAGCTGGCCTATGGGGGGGGGGGGGGGGGAAAGGGGAAATAAAGGGTGGATCAGACTATAAGTCTGGTGAGTAAAAGTAACCGCTAGTATTTTTAAGCAAGATAAAAATAATAGACTTGGCAATAGTTCTAGTATAAAAGGAAATAATGGAAAGATAAAACTGGGATAAAATACCGTTTAACTATTTTCTTTGATTGTGATTGTTTGCACTTGTCTTAAATAGCTATAATCAGGCTGAAACCTTAATTCTATTTTAATTAGGCTGAAATCCTAATTCTACCCATTGATCAGCCTTCTACCTCTGTTGTGCCACTATGAGCTAGGCCCATCCCGTGGATCCACCTGTTTAGCGTTTGAAACACAGTAGCGACTTATCTACCTTAATCAATGCCGCATGCTCGGTCATCACCGGTACTCGCTAACTGTCGCCCTCCGCTTGTGATCTCTTATTTACCATAATCAGCATAAGCGTGCCCAGCCCCACCTAATCTGTCGTAAGACGATCAGTCCTAGTTTGAAAGGGTCCTGCCCAGCCTTACCTAAGTTTTTTGTGAGGCCATTAGTCCTAGTCTGGAAAGGGAATGCTGTCGGTATTGGTCCTAACAAAAAAAATCTAGTTGCACCCCTTGCCCAAATCCCCCGATTTGGGCTTCTATCTATTGGCCACTTATTTACCTTGTATCCCAACCTCACCTAATTATTGTGAGAACATCAGTCCTAATCTAAAAGGGTCCTGCCCAATCTCTCCTAACCAGCTGTGAGACCATCAGTCCTAGTCTGAATGTGAATGCTATTGGTATGGGCCCTATTTTTGTTCTAGCTTATTAACTTAGTGTAAGTTTTAAATAAGCCTCTTCTGTTACTTCTGCTCTGTTTTCTTATTAATTTAATCTAAGTCTTAAAATAAGCCTTAACTGTTCTTTTTGCTTAATTATAATCTACATTATAATTGTTATTCTACTTTTCTATCTTTTTAGTTATAACCACTAGTTATAAACATGCTTGGAAATGTCTCAAATTTGTTTATTTCAGTCTATCTTCTTTTTATTACAGACTTTCTTATTTTACATCTAGTTTCTGTAAATTTAATGTTTAATTCTATTTAATCCACATTTGCGAATTATTCTCTTTTTATTATTTTATTTGTGTAAAAAAGGAATAAAAAGAAACTAACATTTACAGGCTGAATTCTAACATAAAATAGATGTAAATAAATGTAAATAACTGCAAATAACTGAATAAAATAGCTAAATAAAAATAGTTGAATAAAATAGACCGAAAAGAACTATAAAAATTAACTTATATAAAAATTGTCTGAAAATTGTAGAAAAACTACAACTATTGAGAACCTTATTATTTCAAAATAGTTAAAAATCTAAAATAATGACTAAACATTCGCATGTGGTCCTTAGCTCAATTCCTTGGTCTTCCTTGATCCACTTCTAGAGTGTAGAATATTTTTATCAAAAAGATCTTCTTCTTATAAAAATATTCAATTTGGGGCCAGCTGCAGGCAATGAACCCAAATAGGAGAAAATATGAATGAGATAAATAGCTAGGCCTAGGGTCTTATTTGTAGTGCAGTTTAGGGATCTTAGACCGTTTGATTTGAAGATTAAATCCGATGCAACCACGTCATGGGCTCGTTGGGAACCGTCCGATGGAAGCACAAATGCACAGGACTGGAGAGAAATTGAAAACATGTCATCGTTTGAAACTGGATGAAACATCGTCTAAATACAAGGGAGGGTCGACATGTATGTTCACCTACATATGCTGGGGGTCGATGTCACAGTCCGCAAATCCGTACCTCTTTTGAGCTGGAAAAATCCCATAATAATTCATCCCAAAGAGGGACAAACTTACGAATCTTTAGGGTTAAAGAAGAAGAGGTAGAAGAAGAAGAAAGAAGAAACAGAAACAGAAACAATAATAGAATCTCACATTTCGCAGCGGAATAAATATAATAGATAAATAAATATGTTTACAACAAAAGCACTATATCAGTTATCACATTACATCACATTACATTATTAGAGTGTACAACAACAGCGGAAAGAAATATTACATATACAAGTGATACACCTCGCCATCCAGCTCCAACTCCTGATTTCCACAGCAACTTCTTGACTTTGCTCCCGAATAATGATAAACTGACTCCAGGCTGCCCGTGTGGAAAATTGTGGGCACCCAGAGTTTAGAAAGGGAACAATAAACTCCAGGTCAGTCGTGGGACTGGTGTGAGATCTTAAAAACAGTTATTTTCACAAAGAAAATAAAGAGAAATCCGCTGTGCTTTTGGAAAATGAAACTACCATAAGGCCTCCCGCTACACACACAATCCAAACACAATTAGAGGAGATTTCTCCTTATGATAGTCAAACATGCTTAATACGCAAAATTATTTTTAATATTATCATTAGTGCATAATGCAGAAAACATTTCGAAAGTATAATATTAATCTTAGCCAGCATAGACATTCCGAACTATGCCTACTATAGCTACCATCTAAACAGTGGTGACCACCATAAGTAAATGGCAGGTGTACAACTAAAACCGTACAAGGCGCGTATTGGAGTTTGGATTTCCAACAAATGGTCAAGCTAAGGAACTTCCTACTGCCACATGGGTACGCCTCTAGAGGGGCGCCCCGACAACCTACTCGGCTCTCTGCCAACACAAGGCCGGTTATCCCTTCCCAGGAAGTAAAACCTAAGATATGCCACCCCCGGTCGTTTGCGACCTTTATTCGAGGATCCTCTATACCAAAAACCACAAAGAAAAGTATTTGCAGTAACCACAAAGGTTAAATATCAGGGCTCCATACCTGACACCACCCTTTTCCAAAAGGGATGGACATACCCTAGGGGAGCTACCCCTGAAACCTTGCCGCATCTTTCCTGTTTCGACCATTTCCGGCGTGTGAGGTCCGACGAGGTTTCGTCCACAAAGCTACACTTTTCACAAAGTCATTCTTTGATCAATAAATGATCAGCAACACTTCGTATGCCACATTACCAAATTGGGAATGTATCACTAGTAACCATCAACTACATAACCTCTGAGCTCGTACGTCTCAGAGAAGGGTGTTAAGCTAAGAGAATAAATTCTCCGCCACCAACATAAATGTATTTGACAGAAACCAGCTTTACATCTCAAAGTGTAACGTCAGACACACATGCATACAAGTCCGTTTCGGGATTAAACGGAACCGAAGGCACTTCAAAAGAAGCCCTTGAAAATCCGGATATTTACTAATCACGTCCGGAATCCCCATCACAAAGGGTGATAAAATCTCTATATCGGAGCGACTCGGTGGAGAGACATTCGACAAGTAATTCTTTCGTTTTTGAAAACACCCGGTCTTCAACACCATCTTCAAATGCAATCCCATTTCGTCGTATCATTATTCGGAATGAGTTTTATGACACAGTGTCCTCTCCCGGCTAATCTGAATAACGAGCGCTTATGTTTAAAAATAAATGTTCATTCAGATTTCAACAAATTACAACAATTTTCACTTCGATCTTTTAAATAAAAGATCTATCACAAATCACAAAGCTTCGATGTGGTTTTCGGATATCCACTTGGAATCTGACCCCCGGTCGCATCAAAATTCAAATGCCACTTAAAGACCAGTATTGATAGTCGGTTATTTAACTATCAATAAATATTCACAACAATCACCGAGATTTCAAAAAATTTCCAATTATTATTTTCAAAATATCTTCGCAAGATATATATATATATATAACACTTCAACCATTTGAAAACAAATTTCAAATCACTTTTCCTTATGCGGAACACATTTCCAAATATTTATTTCCACTGAAAATCTGCCGAGATCTAATGCTTTAAAATAATTTAAATTACTTATCCAAACATATATACTTGGAAATAAAACTATTTTAAAACACTTACTTAAATATTAGTTATGAAAATATTATACTAATATCTTATATAAACTTCAAGTCCAAACTAATTTTAAAATAAAATTAGTAGATAGGATATCACCTACTTAAACATCCATTTTCTAAATCAAGAATCAATTTTGATCTTTAAAATAATCCCTTCTATAATTAATTAAATAAATCTTTACTTTAAAGATTTAAAACAATTTCCAAAAATAATTTCTCCAACCATAATTTCTTTCTTCAAATCAATTTCTAGAACTTTTAATTTATACTTCAAAAGTTACTCTAAAAATATACTCGGCTTTCCAGGGAAGAATTCTCTTTCCGTTTATATCAATTAATAAATCTTTTCGATTTATTTTAATTTACATTCCAAATCTGTAAATTTCTTTTCACACCTTTTAAAAATAAACCAACATTTATTTTTAAAACAAAATTCCCTTTCCTTTATAAAATTCCCATTCTGAATTTTAAATCTTCCAAATATCTACTGATATATGATTTCCAAATTGATTTTAAAAATCATTTCCAAACACCAAATCAATTTTTGAAATTGATTTCAAATTTTATTTTAAACACCAAATCAATTTTCGAATTTATATTTAAAGTAAATTCCTTTATCCCTTCCAAATTATTTAAAAACCGTATTTTTAAAACAAATTCTTCACCTTTTGAATATTATTATTTATTACACATTTTCACCTTATTTTGGAATTTTATTCAATAGGATTTCACTATAGATTTTATACTTAACTTTAAAAATCTAATTTTATTTATTTCTGGTATCTTACGATACCAAAAATATATTCGGCTAAATTTTAGCCTTCAACGATTTCAATCACAATATAATCACACATAGATTTAAATAAATCAACACCAATATTGAAACAAATCCAATTATTTGAGTAATCCAGTTGGATCCCTCCAACCTGTTTTCCCTACATCCATAGACGTTAGCATAACAATTAAATACGAATTCCATTTCGAGGTGGAATATCGTGGTATATGGGATTCATAAAATATCATCCGCTATTATGCGGCGCATAGGGTCTCATCCGCTATATAATGCGGGAAATCAACAACTCCAATATATACTATATATTACTTTATATATAATATCATTCAGTGAATAATTATTATAAATTAATCACCCAAGCACACTGTCAATAAATTTAAAATCTAACTATTTAAAACAACTGGAAATTCCAATTTAAACTTGAGTGAGAAGATCTCACCTTTGCTTTGCATGCAATCCATTTTGCAATCCATCTTGACTCGTTTTTATGTCTTTTGACCTTGTATAAATATTTTATACAATTGGTTAATATTCAAAATAAATCGAACAATTCTATTGCCCTTTTTTTATATTCTAATTCAACTAATAAATTTAATTTCAAACTAGTGATTTAATTTTTACCAAAGAATTTTAAATTTTAAACTAATTTCCTTTAAATAATTTTTCTTGTTAACTAAAAAGAATTTAGATAAACTAATTAAATAATTTATCACCTCGCTGAATTATTTTAACATAACTGAATAAATTAGAATATATACACGCATATTTATTTTCCTTAGGATTACATATATTTCTGTTTACTGCATTATAATTTCCATTTACATTCAAAACTATAAAATAATAAATAAAACTACCTCAATCGAACAGTCCTGCCCTGCCTGAGATCGACACCGAGCTTCCAAGATGTCGCTCCCACATTGCAGCGCCGCCGAATGTCACAAACCTCGATTCTCGCGTGCTACCGCCTTGACCTGGAGCTTGACATCATGATGCAGCTTGGCCTTTGACATTGGACTTCGCGCGTGCGCTATCTCAAATCGAACGATGAGCCAACATCCCGCAACCCTAAGCCACGCTTGAATCCGACCATCGCGGAACCCTAATTAGTCGTTGCTTCGATGACCACGATCGAAATCGCTGCCCTATGCTTCGAATAAAATCAAACTCGATCTTGCAACACGCGACCATTTGATTTTTATTTCTATTTGAAACAAAGGGGAGAAGCTTGGAATTTATCCGGCCAACAATTTCGTGAATTGATTTGAAATGGAGGGAGGAACTCGATTGAACAGATGGGACGCAAATGGGAATTGAGCGGCTTCGGCCATTTGTATTTTATTTTTATTTTTAGTTTTTCGAAAAATAGGAGGCGGCATGGATTTGATTTCGATCTGAGCAATAAAGGTGAAGAAGGGTTTCGGCTGTGAAATAAAAGAAGGGATGTGATGTGAAAAGGAAGTGGCTTGCTGGAGAAGATTTATTTAGAAATATTTTTATTTAAAAATTCCAAACGTCTCGATAAATGCAACTTAAAATCTCGACTTCCTATCGAGGCAAGCCGCCAGGCGTTTATAATATTATACGCCCATTCCGAATGCAATGGAAAAGGTTTCGAGTCCTAATTCGATCGTATGGAGAAGTTAGCTTTTTAAACCTAGTTATTGTATTAAATTTTCGATATAATTTTCAACGCATTTGCTTATTGTACGGCCAAACGACAACTCCAAACATTACAAAAATTGAAATCCGATAATAAAACAATATTACAGATCCAATGGAAATGGTTTCGTCGAAATCCGAGACTATGCCTTGGAAGGCTATTTTTAAATATTGATTTAAACGATATAATTTCAAAATTGAAAAAATCACTTTCAAATTCAATTCTGAAGCTTCCATTATCTTCAGTGTTGTCAATATCAATTTTCTAAGCCATCAAATTATTTTAAATCAGCTTAAAAATAGAAAATTCAATATTTTATCCAACTTCAATAAATTAAATTCAATAATTAAATTGCCAAATTCATGGTTAGTTTTGAAATTCAAGTTAAAATAACCTTCAAATATTCAAAATCAATTAAATATTTCATTTCAAATGTTAAAAATTTCCGGGTCGTCACAGTCGACCTATAGGTTGACCTAGCTATGGTGAGGGTCGAACCTAGGGTCGACCTGACCCTGTTCATTATTTTTCGTTTTCTTATTTCTTGTTTAATTCGTAACTTCTTTGTTTTAGCTCAGATTTTGATAAACAATATATGGAAATTGACCAAAAAATTACCACAAATGCAATGGTGCAACTCTTGTGGCTCAATTCAGAAAATTTCACAAACTTATTTTATTATTTAATTCGTTAATTAATTATTATAGCTTAAATTTTAGGTTGTTACATATACACTGAAATTCACCGATCGTTATGCCGAATCCTCCAATAACGATCGGTGAACATCGATTGACCTTCCTTCCCCTACCACTTTGGGATGCATGATCGTTATGGTATGCTCCTTTTTCCATGTTGTCAAAGCCCTAAATGTTTCACATGAATTGTCATCATGGATCTCAAGGTATTGAATGCTCTCCATTGACTACAAAGTTGTATTCTATTTTTATATTTAATCTTGGTCACGTGAAATGCCCTCTCTTATTTGATCCAATCTCAAACTCAAAAATTCCAGGTTTGATTGCAATTTTTATTGATTTTGCAAGGCTGAGTTTTTAAAACTTTTCCTACATATACACATTTATGTTGTTGGCTCCTGGATGTGTTCAAACATCCTCAAATCGTTGCCTATTCTCACATGTTATACATGTTTTCAAACCATTTTTGACCATGGAATTGAGTACCATAGATTAGGTAGTGAAATAATTGCTTTATGGTATAAATACATTACAAAAAGGATCGGTCGACAAAAAGACTGGAATGGATTGGTGCATGATGGAATGGTTGGTAGATGGTTAGTAAATGGATTAGTGAGCATACTGCTCAGAGATGGATTGGAATTGTCCTTGGGGGTTAAATGATCAACCAAACCCTTCATAGTGAAAATGATTGGTCAAACATGTTTTCCATGTAAGGCCTGAGACTTAGAAACTTTTTCTTCACTTAACTCTTTACCTTCCTCCTGAAACGAAGACACAAGATGAACCACTCCTCTCTTTCTTCCGCCAATCCTCATAGCAACCATCATCTTCCTCCATACATGGACTTCAAATTGACTTTGAATCCTTCCTATTTGGATCTCACACGTAAGTAAAACGTCTTCTAAATTTGCTGTATAAATCTAAGAACGGTTTCGAACCTTTGACAATCGAGATGTATCCTTTTCCTTTTTCTTTATTTACATCTGTGTAGAATGGAGAAAAAGCCCACTTTGATGGGAGTTGATCGAACTGTTAGGATAGTCAATTGCTTCCTGGAGGATATGAGGCATGAAGATGGAAGAGTTGTAGATGGTCGATGACGTTTTGGTTCAAAAATGAAGGAGTTCGAAAATGGTTTATGAACGATCTGATACGATAGCTTGGGCAAGAACGATTTATGGATAGGACAATCGGCTAAGGTCGTTTCACGGAAGGTTCGACATATAACATGATTCCAGAATGTTTGCCCTTTAGGATACTTTGAATGACTAAACTACACAATACTATAACGATAGGTTACACTTAATTTAGGTGCCTCCGCCCCACATATGAACTATCCTTCTCTTTTCTTACATAATGGAATAAAAAAGAACTAACTTGATCTAAACAATGAGTTCCAGTTTCTCGCGCTTGAACAAATATTTAGGCTTGTAAATGACTTGCATATGATGTGAACCTCCTGACCGATAGCAAATTGCCTTAGAACAAATGCAATGAACAAAAACCTTTAATTATCATGTTAAAACACATCTGAAACTTAGACGATAATCAAATTTCCGTTGGCTAACAATTGTCCATGAAAGTTAAGCTGCGTCCTTCTGAACAAATTTTTAAGTCTTGTTCTCTCTTCTTGTCTTCATTTTTGCACAACTTATTATTATATTGAATATCACTTTATCACACTGCACTTACACTCACTATGCATGAGGGGTACATGTTATTTTCTCTAATTATGATTTTCACTAAGTTTGATAGCAAGGGAATCTCGGCGCTTCGGGCACTCTGTAATCATGCTAGCTGGATCTTCTTCGCATGGGGCTAATTCCAATGTAAAGTCTAGTTCAGTGACTGAGTCTGACAGCCTGCCACTTTGTCATAATTCGAAACAACGAAAGGGCTCGGGTTCCCAGCTTGATCTTTTCAAGATTATTCCTCGTCTTTCCATTGAAAGTTAGTGAACCGGTGCCTAATACTTTAGAGGACGCAACCATTCTCGAAAATTCTCCTGATTCAGTAGCTTCAAGAATTAAAGAAGATGCTCTCCAAAGGATTTGTGCAAGGCACGATATTCCTTTCGTTGATGTGTTAGTTCCATCATGAGATGATAGGGCTCATCGACCTCCCGAAGGATACACAACATGTAACAGATTTATGTGCTGGACAGGATGCATCTTGCCATTCAATTCATATATCCAGGGGATCTTACACTATTTGAGTATTGATCCTACACAACTCCATCTAAACAGCTATGTGCTCCTCGACCGCACTTATATGGTATTCATGGAGTTTTTGCACCGCCCCTACTATCGGAGATTCCCGATTTATTTTCACATTTAAACAGGGGAAAGGTAATCTATCATTCACATTCCTCGAGTCGGCAAAGGGATGCCAAATTTTGACTAGCACTGAGAATAAATTAAGTGCCTTCAAGAGTGAATGGTTCTTTGTTTACTGCCCGCCTAGATTCGCTCGACAATGGCTGGAAAGGCATAAATTTTATCCACCAGTTCCATAATAATATAGGAAAATATCATCCAAGTTACATTCTCATGATGTTAATCATTTACAGGTGTCGTTACTTGGCCTAGCGGTGATAATACGAAGCGACGGTCTCAATTTTAAAGAATGCTCCCCCCCCGAAGATAGAAATATTGAACCTTTTCTTATAGATGAATGCCTCGCCGCTTTTGGCTTAATAGAGGAAGGCCTTAGTGTTGGGCTCACCATAACTTCCCAGCCAGCTGGCATCATATGATGGGACGCATTCGATCAAAGAGATAGTCAATCCGGCCCCGTGGTTCCCTATGAGCACCTAAGAGTCTACTAATATCGAAACTGGGGACATATTGAAGATGCTCCAGCCACGATGATGATAGACATGACACTAGGGTTGGTGTCGGAACCTCAAAAGTTTCTCAATCCATGGCCGCGGTTAAAAGGAAAAAGAAAACATTCACACGGAAGCCTCTAAGTAGTCGCCTTTTTGACCCAATTAAGTGCCGACGAATCTACCACTAGATCCTCTGTCCTATCTACCAATTCGACATGATCTCGACACTTACCACTTCACTGATGTGAGCATTGGAGGACCAGAGTCTCCCATCTTAATCGCTCGGAGATCTCTATTTTCAGAGGGGAAGCTACGCCGATAAGCAAAGCTCCTGCACATGTTGGGGGTTACACTGGGACACTAACACGCACTTGCACGTTCAACACTGCACTGTACTCAACTTGTACTTCCTAATAATAAAAGTTGAAGGATATCCTCTCTTCTTTGCAGAAACGATGATAAGGATGAGGAGCATGTTTGATTCCTTGTGGGATGTACAACATCAATTATTTGGATTGCGATGCAGCTCCTACTGCAATAGTCGTGAATATTATGACTCTAGTTATCGTCCTAGCTGCGATTGGGGATTCAAGAGAGATATGATAGGGACGAGCCCGCTCAGGATATTCATAGATTAAGATCCCTTCCTCAAAAAGGTCCTGAAAGACCGACAGACCACCGAGACCTACCCATTGATCCCGCTCGTGGCCTTCTATCATTCTAATGCCTTCAAAACCCTTGGTTCTGTCTCAGTCTAGTGGCCGAGCGATCGCCGCCGCTGTAGCGAATATACCGCAGTTCACAAGCCTGGCAAGGATGGTACCGGGGTTGATGCTATTTCCAAAAATCACCCAATTGATCCAAATGTTCGTATGGCAGAACTTCAAGAGCAATTCCTAAACTTATGCTTTGATGGATTCTATTTTCCTCCTAACTTAAAGAGGATTCTAGATGATGTTCAAAAAATGACTATTGATTGTGTCACGAACATCCACATGCAATACGGAGAATGGATGAAGGTTGCAGAAAAATATCAAAAGTTTCCTTCGAGCGCGCGGCGGAAATCAAGAAACTAAAATGACGAGAGGCCCAGGACAAGAGAATTAACAAAGCTCTAACAAATGAACTGGTGGTCTCTAGAACTGCCTTAACCGAAGCCGAAGGAAAAGTTGATGCCGCCTGAAAATCTATGGAGGAGATGAAAACGATCCATCTTGATATGTTCAAGTATTGCATCACCGGAATCATGAGATAGCGCTCGAGCGAGTCGCGGCTCGAAACAGCGAGTCTATGGCTTTGAAGGAATTAGCTGAGCTTAAGGCAAAGCTTGAAGATTTGATTAATGAAAAATATGATGCTCAAAAGATCGCTCAAGATTCTTGTGAAGAGTTGGTTCGTGTCAAGCTTAAGAGAGAAGAGGCTATTGAAAAAACTAAAGATGTCGACATGCTCATTTAACGCGAGACAAAAGCGACCAATGACAAGGTGAGAGAATATGTGATTAATGAGCTCGACCCTCTTCTTATTCTTTACAATGCCAACGTTCTCAAACATATGAATTTGGCATGGCTGGGCAAAGACTAACCCTACCAGCTTCATTATGCTTGGGAATTTCTTGTCGTGGAAGAGAAAAGATTTTACGGCTTAGATAGTGTCGATGTAACCAAACTCGAAAATGAAGTGTTGTTCGGCGATGAACCCAAAATAATACATGACGTTCAGATTTCCCATTAGAAAGAGTTTGTGACTGCTTCTTCACATAAGGTGGGTGAAGGATCCAGGCCGGCGCATTCTGATGTCGTGACTGAATTGCCCCCAGTATCTAAAGCCATGACTAGATGGGCAGCGACTCCTCGACCATCCCCAGTATGATCCGGACAAACTGAGCCTATCTTCGATCCTCGAGCGTAGTTCTGAAGATGCATCAGCCTAACTTGGAATCCACACCAAAGAAAGTATTCCATCAATTTTTTCCTTGTCTCATTAAGTTGGGATGTTATCAATCGATATTTCTAATCTTCTCGCCTATTTTTCTCAACTTTGGATCCATCAGGCATTGCTCCACTCCTTCCATAAGAGCCTCAGTTGGAGTCGCAAATATCCGCGACAGAGTCTGTTACAGTTACAACTTCGGCCACCACTCAGAGTGCTCCCGAAGAGGCCTACGTTTTTTATGATCAATTCATGGAGGCATTATTCATAGATGGAGGCGACCCGCACCATGAAATCCCTTTCGATGCAGAAGTGGTGATCACAGGTTCCTCGATCCTATTGCTGGGCATAAAAGAGAGGAGCTCCTAAGAAGGAAAGTAAAGGGCGAGCCTGTTGAGCTGGTCCCAAATGAACCGATACCTTCCCCACTTCAAACGATCCCTCTTAGTGAGATGATTCCTTCAAAAGACGTTCCTCACACTTCTGGTGCTGAAGATATCCCCATCCCTCCTACTTGCAAAGACGATACCACCTCGGTTTATACAGTTGAGGGAACTCTTTCAAAGAAAAATCGAGGCGACAAATGGTCGAAAAGGGAGGGCGAGTAGTAGTTCCGAGGGAACCACTACGAAGAAGCGAAAGAGGGAGAAAAACCTAAAGAGTGATCTTTGGACATATGAATAATTCAAATAATCATTTCTCTTTTTTGGTTGTATTGGTTTGGGCATGGCCCTCCAGTTTTGTCTTGTATTTTGTACAACTAATTTCATGTGAATAAATTTATTTTTTTCTTACGTATGACTTCTGCATTTACTTGTTTAAACGTAACATTTTTTCATTTTATGCACTCATGGCTTGTTGCTTATTAAATCAAACACTGATTTGATTAATCCATCTCCAGGCCTCTCTACGGTCGTGGCGTTGAGTCATTGTAAACACTGGACATGAGTCGGAGTGTTGAGCTATCACAACCATTCCTTGGACGATCACATTTCTATCCCCGGTTTCGGGTCGATAAATGCACTGCGTGGTCGATGCTTTTCCAGTGGTGTTAATACTCTGACATAGTCTCCAAAAGACTTAACGACGATCAATGAATGGTCGATTCATATTCATCATGTTTCTCTCTCGTACCCCCAAGTCTGGGGCGTACATTAATAAGTAAGAAAGCAGGTTATGTTTGCCACAGCTTTATACTCTTTCCCATCGAATCGTAGGGTCAGGCTAGTCGATAGAAAACTGAGCCGCGCGTGTTCTAGTCTTTAGACTTCCTGTAATCTTCCTGTCGATCTCATGTTGGAATCACTGGAATTGATAACTGTCGAAATCCACTCATCTATCCATGGATTTCGCATTCCATTCCATGCTCCGGGGACTTAGATTTTTTCTGTGAGTGGCTGGTTCATGTCGATTTCTGTTCACGTTTTAGTCCGCACTTCGAGGACTTAAAGCTTTCTCGTAGGTAGTTGCGTTTCTACCGAATTATTTATACTCTAGTCTGCACTCTAACGACTTTGAGTTTTCTCGTGAACAATCGTGTTTCCGCATATGGCAGTCGATTTTCCGCCAGATGGTTTATACTCTAGCCCGTAGTCTGGGGACTTAGATTTTTTCCGTAGGAAGTCGTGTTTCTACCTGTGGCATTCATGTTTTTCGTCAGATTGTTCGTACTCTAGCCTACAGTCCGAGGACTTAGATTTTATTCTCATGGGTTGTCGTGTTTCCTCCTATGGCAGTCGTTTTTCCACCAGATTTGAAACACCTCACACCCCTTAGTATCCCCAAAAAGGGCACACCAAAGGATGTGGTGCGTTATAGGTACTGCTAAAGCATCACATAGACTAAGATTCATAGGTCAAATAAGTAAAAGCAACGGAAAACATTTAAATAATAACTTAATTCAAAATTAAACTTCATTTCAAAATAAATTATAAAAGCATACCATGTCTCAAAAATCTTTTATGTCTCATGAAAATACATCTCAGCCTCACAAAATTAGTGTAAAAAAATAACAATAATAATCTCCCTCGCAAATGCCATAATCCAAATGAAAAAGATGAAAAGCAGAAGAATACATCTGAAATGAGAAAACTTTGGAAATGAATCTAAAAGCAACTTGAATCAACTATCCTCAACTCTGTTGGCCTATGGAAGGACAAGGAAAGATAGAGGACTGGGTTAAATAATAAGCCTGGTGAGTGAAAGTAATTACTAGCATTTCTAAGCAAGATAAAGATAATAGACTAAGCAATAGTTCTAACTTAAAAGGAAGGTACAAAAAAGATAAAACTTGCATAAACTACTGTTTCTGATTCTGTTTGACTGTTTACTTTGACTGTTTGCAATTGTCTTAAACTTCTGTGATTAGGCTGAAACCCTAATCCTACCTCAACCGCTAACCTTGATAAGGCAGAAATCCTAATCCTACCTATTGATTGGCCTTTTCTATCTATTTTGTGCCACCATGAGCCAATCTTGTTGGTCCTACAGCAAAAGACACCTCTTAGCTCTTAGGACGCAATAGCGAATTATTAACCCTAATCGATGCCGCATGCTCGGTCATCGCCGGTACACACTAACTATCGCCCCTTATTTGACCCGTTATTTACCATAATCAACATAAGTGTGCTCGGCCTCACCCACGTGTGAGACCGTCGGTCCACGACCTGAAAGGAAATTCTGCCGGTACTGGTCCTAACAAACAAATCTTCTAACTTTGCGTCCCTTGCCCATTTCCCCAAATTTTAGCCTCTATCTATTGGCCACTTATTACTTTAATCAGCATAAGTGTACCCAGCCTCACCTACATGTGAGACCATCAGTCCTACACCTAAAAGGGAATGCTGCCGGTACGGGCCACTATTGATATATTTGCTTATTAACTTAATCCAAAATCTAAGTTTTAAAATAAGTCCCTTCTATTATTTCATTCTTTTTAATTATAACCTACGTGTTATAATTGTTCTTCTAACTGTTACTCTTCTATTTTCTCTTTTTAGTTATAACCATTGTTATAATTATGCTTGCAAATATCTCAAATTTGCTTATTTCAGTCCATTTCTATTTTATTTCAATTTTTCTCATTTTTCATCTGATTTCTGTAAAAAAATTCTATTTTAAACCATATTTGCGAATTCTTCTCTTTTTAATATTTTATTCACGTAAAAAGGATTATATTTATATAAAAAGAAACGGATATTTATCGGCTAAATTCCATCTTAAAAAAGATGTAAATAAATCTAAATAACTGAATAAAATAGCTAAATAAAAATAGACTGAAAACAACTTCTGAAATTTACTTAAAAACTGACTTTAAATAAAGTACATAAAAACTATCTCAAAATTATAGGAAAACTACAACTTTTAAGAACCATATTATTTTAAATTGCTTATAAATCTCAAATAATTACAAAACACTCACATGTGGTCCTTAGCTCTAATCCTTGGCCTTCCTGGATCCACTTACAAGGCATAAAATATTTTTATTAAAAAGATTTCCTTCCTAGAATTTTTTTTCTATTTAGGGTTCAGCCTAAGGCAATGAACCCAGATGGGTGAAAATCTGAATGAGAAAAGTAGCTAGGCATAGGATTCTATTTATAGTGTGGCTTAGGAATCTCAGGCCGTTGGATTTGAAGATTTAATCTGGTGCAACCACGTCATAGGCTTACTAGGAAACATCGGATGCAGGTACAAATGCACAGGATTGGACAAAAATCGAATTTTACTCTCTTCGGCTCGTACCTGGACGAAAATCTTCCAGGCACTAATGCAGGTCGACTAGACCCTAGCAAGGATCGACCCCTACGGGCTTTACTATTATTTTTTTCATTTAATTATAATATAATTTTGATTTCTTGTTTCTCTCGTAACTTCTCCATACTAACTCGAATTTTGACAAGTTATATATGAAAATTTATCAGCAAATTATCACGGACCCTATGGTGCAACTCCCTTGGCTTGATTCTAAAATTTTTACAAACTTATTTTATTATTTAATTGATTCGTTAATTAATTATTATAGCTCAAATTTTGGATTGTTATGTCCTCGCCCCTTAAAGGATTTCGTTGCCGAAATCTCTAATGTCAGAAGAATGAAATAAATATTTTCATCCAAATTTCACAACCACATATTCAACCATCATCCATTACATTCATTGTCCTTAAGGTTTTTAATGCAATTTATCATATATGCAATAGTGTAGTGTCAATGTTCCTAACTAATGAAAAGATTGGGCGGTCTACTGATTCAATCGACCTCCTTTTTATGCGCTCATGCACATGCCATATATCCAAATGAATGCAAATTCCGTAATGACAACTGGTAGTTCTATATGCATGCTACAATCCTCATCCAAATGCAACAATCATATGATAATCACTCATTCATAGCAACTATGAAATAAAAATGCAAATGCACACACATCCATATGCATATGCTTTAGTGACCTAGTCAGGCTGATCTGTAAGAGATAATAGTGCCTAGTGTGCGTATATGCGTCCATTAGCATCCACTAGTAAACATTTGCATCCACTTGCGCCCAACATACATAACATGTTCTAGTAACATGTTTACATTCAGTCCTACCATCCATAGGTTAAATCCAAAGATCTACCCTCCCAAAGGATACTAACGGAAAGAACCTATTCAAAACTAATGATGGAAATAGGAAATTCAAGAAGTACCATCGAAGAGATGTGGATAAGAGGTATGTATTTTGTCCTCAGCCACCCACGTAGCATCGTCAATACTATCTTCCCACTGCACCTTAACCAATGGGACTTCCTTATTCCTAAGCTTCTTGATATCATGCCTAACGATCTTGGTAGGAATGCGACGAACCGATGCTTCTCTTTACACTTCAACTTCCTCAAGTTCTCTCCACTACCTCTGCTGAATCATGTAAGCACTTTCTCAAGTGCGAGACATGAAAAACATCATGAACTCCCGCGAGCCTCTCTGGTGCCATCTTCCTTACCCTTTTCACAATAGAGAATGGTCCTACGAATCTGGGAGCAATTTTTCCACTTGATCCAAACCTCACTACCTTTCTTAGCGGAGACACATTAATAAAAACCAAATCTCCTATCTCAAACTCAATATCCCTTCTCCGCTTATTTATATAGGATTTCTGTCAATCTTGGGCCGTCTTCAGTCTTCTTTTAATCAAATCAATCTTTCTGGAAGTCTCTCTAACCATGCCGGTACCAAGTAGCAATCTTTCTGTTGACTCCAACCAATACGAAGGCGACTTGCAAGGTCTTCCATAAACGGCATCAAAAGGAGCCATCCCAATGCTTGCCTGAAATCTATTATTATATGTGAATTCCACTAAAGGAAGGTGCTTCTCCCAAGTCCCTCCAAAATTAAGAATGCACATCCTCAACAAATCCTCAAGAACTCTATAGTCTACCAAGTCGAAGGGAACCATCCTCCTTTGTAGCGAAGACGACTGGTGCCCCCCAGTCGGATATGCTCCGTCTGATGAAGCCTTTCTCTAATAGCTCACCCATCTAATTAATTAACTCCTTCCTCTCCCTAGGAGCCATATGTCTCATGGGCAATGTCATTGGCTAAACATTTTCATTCAGATAGATCCTAAAGTTGATCTCTCTCTTAGGAGTAGCCCCTTAACCTCCTTAAAAATGACATGGAAATCTCAAACAACTGGAACTGAATCTAACTCTCCTAGTGATGAATCAATGGAATAAAGGAAGCTCAACATGACCGACCCCTGTTGGTAGCAAGGAACCTCGAGAGTATGTCCGCTACATGTCCCTAACCTAACGACTCTCCTCTTGCTGTCAATTATCGCACCATAAATGGATAACCAGTCCATCCCTAAAATCATCTCATATCCTGGAAATCTCAATACATAGGCGTCGCAATCAAACTCTACGCCTAGTATAAAAAATTTCAAACCCTAGAAATCATGGATAAATGTATCGATCCTTCTATGGGGTTTGAAATAACTATAGGGTCTACAACTAGAGAAATATCTAAGTGCAAACAATCAACCAAGAAACTAGAAATGAAAGTATGCAATGCTTCAGAGTCAAAAAGAGTCCGAATATGAAAATCCAAAATAGAGATCAAACCTTCTACAGAGACTTTCCTACCTTGATCCGATCCACTATTAGAATGTGCTATATCCAAAGCCTATACTTGCGCCATAGGTGCACCTACTTTCTGCCCTGCCCTCTTTGGACAAGCTCTACTAAGGTGTCTAGGCTGCCCACAGGTGTAACACCTCCCCTTCATCATGTCCTTCTTACAGTCCTTTGAGTAATCCCCAACCAATCCACAGTTATGACATTTCTCGCCCTTCTTGATCGGTCCCTTTTGAGGTCCTCCTCATTTCTTCTTATCCTTATCCTTCTTATTCTTCCACCACTGCTTCTTAGAGTTTCCTAATTTAGGGACCTCCAAAACCTCTTCTTCCTTAGCAACATCTGATATAAGGGCCATTTCCAAAAGTGACTCATATGCCGCTTTCATAGGTACATGTGTCAATGCCAACCCTTAAAGGGGCTGGTTGAAACCTTTGGCAAACTTGGTAGCCATCTTATGCAGTGTATTAACAAGCTCCATCCCGAACCTCGATAACTTATTAAGTTGATTTATATACTCTTTCACCGAAAGACTTCCTTTCTTTAGACTAATGAACTTCTTCAACTACATGCTTTCCTCGACTTGCGACAAAAACTTTCTCTCAAGCCTTTCCCAAAATCCAACCCAACCAATGCCTCTACCCTCCATCTTTACAATCTTCCACTAGTAAGAAGCCTATCCCTTCAGCTGCCAAGATGCAAGCTAAACTCTCTGTCAGTTCCCCAATCCTAGCAGCTCAAATATCCGCTCTGTATTCCTCAACCAAGTTCATGCCTCTATGAAATCCTCTCTGCCAGAAAAAGTCTTGCCTCCTAGATTGGTGAAGTCCTTGCATAGCTTAGAAAAATTGGCTGTTGCAGGTGGATTAACGGGACCTCCACCCGCCGGTGCTGCATTGGGCGCTTGCCCTTGCACCTCTGGTGCTGTAGCTTGGAGGTGTCTACACTACCAGCCAGGGACTTGGACATCTTCTATAAGATTTGGGGAATTCGACATTGTATGCAAAGAAAAGAAAATTTAGGCTCGAAAGAATCGAAAGAAGATTGAACTGGACTTTAAGGGGAACTTTATAAGAACTCTCTTATACTTGAGAACTATTTCTATAATAATAGTTTCTTCCTGAAAAATACTTTTAGTTTGAAGATATGTAACCTTTGAAAAATACTTTGCTTTTAAAACAAGTTTTCAAGAATCCCGTAACCTTAGGCTCTGATACTAAATGAAACACCCCACACCCCTAGGTATCCCTAAAAAGGTCACACCAAAGGATGTGATGCGTTATAGGTATAGCTAGAGCATCACAAAGACTAAGATTCACAAGATAAATAAGTAAACGCAGTGGAAAACATTTAAATAATAACTTATCATTCATAATTAAACTTCATTTCAAAATAAGTCATAAAAACATAACATGTCTCAAAAATCTCTTATGTCTCATGAAAATACATCTCGGTCTCACAAAATCAGTGTACACAAATAACGATAATAATTCCTCTCACAAGTGCCAAAAGCCAATTGAAAAAGATGAAAAGCAGAAGAATACATCTGAAATGAGAAAACTCCAAAGCTGAATCTCCAAGCAACCTGAATCAACTATCCTCAACCCTGTTGGCCTATTGGGGGAAAGGAAAGATAGAGGAGTGCACTACAACAAATTCGACTTTTGACAGCGTTCATAAACTGCTATAAAAGGTTTTGACGGTGTTTTTAACTACCCTGTAGAACGACATGCCATTATAGGTACAGAACATACCATGGCAATAGTGAAAATGCTATAAAAAGTATGTTTATAATAGCGTTTTGGTAGCGTTTAATGCTAATGAGCTAAAACGCTTTTCATAGCACTCCACCTCTATTGCCAAATGGGTCTAACAGCAGTTTTGCTTAGATAACTTTTTATAGCATTTAATCGATGCTGTGATTTCTTCTACAATGTTTTTCTCTACTATGAATTCTTTTCTACAACACTCCATAGTTGTTGATGAAAGTTAACACAGCATTTTTAAAACGCTGTTGTTTAGAGTATCTGCATTTTTCCACTGATAGATTCCATTTCTATATGCATTGATCACAATTTGCAAACCAAATATATATTTCAACTAAAACCAACGCATTATACAATTCACACATTTCATTATAATCAATCACACATCTCATAATCTACATGTAACATTACATAATCAACATACACAATATTCTTACATCAAAACATATATAATGTCCATAATATTTCATTAAACAATGTAGAACAAGTAGTAGCTAGTAAACAAAAGTAGTAATACATACAAACCAAACCAAAATGCAGTTCTGACATCCGAAAATTACTTGAATTGATAATTTGTTGCGGCATGTTACTACTTTTTTGCATTAAAAATATCCATCTACCTGTAAAGTAAGTTCACATAAATCATAGATACTGTAAATATGCATTTTAAAGGCTAGAACCTTGATCTAGTAACATATATCCATAATATATAATAATGTAGAAAAAATAGCGGCTAGTGCCAAAAATAGTAATACATATAAGCATACAAACCAAAATGTAGTTAATGTATCAAAAGTAACATTGAATCCATAACTTATTACGGCATGTTACTACCCTTTACACCAAAGATATCTATCCACCTGTAAAGTAAAAGTTCTTTAGTTATACATTCTTTAACTCACCATAAATAAAACTATGAATGATGAATTATATTTACAAACAAACTCAAACTACATAAAACTTCACACCTTTGTACAGCTCAGCCTGAAATTACAAAGCCAAGTAAATGCAAATTGCAACAAATATTCAAAAAGTAATCTTTTCTTACGTAAATCATTTTGTGCAGGTCCTCAAAAGACAAAAGTAAGCCCACTACTCTAAAAGTTTGGTATATTAGACTGGTATGAAAGCAAGATAGTTATGGGTTATGTTATATATGTATGTTTATTTAGAGTATTGCTTACTTTTGTTGCTAGCATCAGAGTGATCTATGTACATGTAAGTATATTAATTCCATCTTCTCTTTCAGTGACTATATTGTATCTGAATGTAACCAAGTTCTAATTATAGAATTTGACAGTGTTTAGCTAGGCACACAAAAATTGATACGATCTCCCGGCTACTCAATTGTCAACAATTGGAGGTCGGGGCATGTAAAAAGCCAAGTTGTCAAGTATATTTATAGGTGCACAATTTATAATTTACAAGGTTATTGCACGTAAAACTACGGGTACATTATTAAACATCAACTGTGTTAATGAATCAGTAATTTTTTTGTAAAACTACTAATACATTAATTAAGCTAGTTAAAAGTTATGAAACTTGATTAGTTATTATAAATATGTTTATTTGACAAATGTGTGTAATTTTTATAAAACTTGTTGGGTTACTTTTTGTAAAAATTAGTTAATTCTGTAAACTTAATCAATATTGTAAAATTTGTTTTAATAATAAATATACAATTTTCTTATAGATGCTATTATTATTTTTATTATTCCTAATAATATTGTAATGATCCCGGTTTTGAGTTAAATTTAAATTGATATTTAAATTAAACTATGGGTTAAATTCCGAGTTAAATTAATTTTTTCCAAATTTAATAAAGATATGTGTTTGTTATTTATATATAGGTATATAATAGATGGTGATTTGAAATTTAATTTTGAAATTCAAAAAAAAATATTGAAAATAAATTGAATTTGATAAATCAATGCTAATAAAAACATGTTTTCTAATTTATAATATATACATGTAATTCGAAGGTTATATTGGAATTCAATATAGTAAATTTTCAATAGCTATTTGAAAGTTAATTTTTTTAATTTGATATAATAATTTTTGAATTTCTGTTTGAAAGTAATAAGTAGAAGGTTAAAAATATATACATATGTATCTTTTGGAATTTATAAAACATAATTATTAATAAATAAAAACATAAAACATGTTTCACAAATAAAGATTAAGTAGGGATTTGAACATAATTTATAAATTAAAATAAAGTATGGTTTAAAACATAATTTGTAAATAAATTAATAAAAGGGTTAAAACATAAATTTGCTTGTTTTCACAAGTGTAAGAAGAAAAATTAATGTATGTAACAAGTGTTTACATAACTTAACAAGTGGCTTAAAAACTTCTTTTAAATTAAAATATGTGTAGAGTGTAAAAACCAGACTTCTTCATTTTTCAACTAAGTCTTCTTCTTTCATGTTCTAAAATCCTGGAAAAAAAACCCGTTTCAAAGTCAAAAGTCTGTTTCAATTTCAAGCAGATCAAAAGCAAGTTTAAACAAAAAAAATCAAAAACAATATTATGTTCAAAGTTTCAACCTGAAAGCTTTCAAAACTGGAAACCAGAAAACAAAAGCAAACCTATAAAAGATCATAAGCAAACTTCAACCTAGAAATAAAACCTGATTCCAAATTCAACTTGTTCGAGCAGTAGATTCAATTCATTAGAGTTTCAGATTAAAATCGAGATCAACATCACAACAATTTCAGATCAAAGACAACAAGAGCTTTTTCGGATTTTAAAAGCTAAACTGGTCCTCTGTTCACTTTCATGTGAGCAAACTTCAAATTTAAAGAAACTAAATCCATTTATATATTGCTGTTTGTGATAAACATTCAAAGTAGTGTTGATGCATGGTTGATTTTTTAAGCATTTGTCTGTATATAAGGTAAAGCATCTGTATATGTCTGTGCATTTGTTTACGTATGTGTCCCTGTTCAGTAATAGGTTAACAGATTCAAGGAAAAAATGTATATCTCAAAACCCAAAAAAAAGATTTAAGTAATAATCTTTATATGAAATTTGGGTATATCTACCTGATTGAAATTTTAAAAATATTTGGAAGTATAAATAACAAACAACATTTCAAAAAACAAGGAAATACAGTGAAAATAAATCAAAATTAGAACATTGATATTCGAAATTTCTTGTTTTGAAATTGTAAACTGATTCGAGTTGTAAAATCATGAATTTTAATTCTTGAATCAAAATTTTTAGCTTCGGTTTGAGAGAGAATTCTCGAATTGAACGGCAAACACAAAATTGTTGATTTTCGGTGATCAACGTTGAACTAGGTATCGAGTTTGATCATGGTGATAGCTGAAAGTATGGTGATCGTAAGAAAAATGGTAGACAAATTTATAGGCCATCAACGCGGTGTGATTTGTTGAATTAGGGTTCGAATAGCAGTTTTCGTCGACTAGGTCTGAGGAGTTACTACATCGTCAGGGGTTGATCGGAGTGGACAGGAGCTGGGGGATCGTCGCATTGGGGTGTTGTGCAGCTTTGGACGAAGTCGTGTGATTTTTGGTGGATTAGATTGTCGGCGTTGAGGCAAAATTTTGATGGTGGTTGGGTTCCAGTTTCTATCGATTAGCTCAAATTTTATTTTCTTTGTAATTTTGACGAGCAGGGTTATCGAGATCGTTGGCGAAGTTGTAGTTGACCTAAGGATGGTCGCAGTGAAGGCCAGAACGTCATCATTGATCCGTGCACGTGCACGTGGTATCTTTGATGTCAGGTTGGAGAAGATGAAATCGCCTTGGGGTTTTGTTCAAAATTTTTCGTGATTGACTGGAGAAGCATAGTGGAGGAGTTTCCTCGAAGTTGGGCTCGGGAACAATTAGAAATTGGCTCGAGTCATCTTTAATGACCAGGTTTAAAGAAAATTTTATATATACAAGTTATAAATTTTTTAAACAAATTAAGTTTTTAATCAAAGAGTTCTTTAAAAAAACTTTTCTTTCCTAAATAATAAATGTTAATTAGGTTTGAGATTACTTCAAAATTTTAAATATAAATGTAAAGACCCGTAAGTCCGTACTCCTTGAATAGACACTAATCTCCTTTGTTTAATTCAAGATGAACGAAAATACGAACCCTTAGGGGTTTTAAGAAAAATTTAAGAAAGAAGAATTTAAGAAAAGAGAAGAGAAAAAGATAGAAGATGGAGAGGAAAGAAGATAGAAAATTTTAAAAATAGAAGGAAAAGAGAATAGAGGAAAAAGAAAAACAGAAGAAAATAGGACGGAACAGAAAACAACAGAACAACATCAGAATCTCACAATTCGCAGCGGAACAACATATAATAATAAATGAATAATCTTTAAACAAAGAACTATCAGTTATTACATTTTATACATTACATTACATCATATCATCAGAGTGTACAACATCAACAACAACAAATAATGCAGCGGAAAAAGAAATACTATATAAACTAGTAATACGCCATGCCATCCAGCTTGCCTCCAACAACTCCAGAATATCCAGAATATCCTGATAAACCTTACTCTTGACTGCCCGTGTGGAAATTGGTGGGCACCCAGAGTTTAGGAAGGAAAACAATAAACTCCAAGTCAGTCATGTGACTGGTGTGAGAACTCAAAACAGTTTATTTATCTTTAAAATCAAAATAGAGAGATATTTTTATTTCAATTCGCAATGCTTTTAAAAATGAGACTACCATAAGGCCTCCCGCACACACACACATGCAAACGCAGAATCGGAGGAGATTTCTCCTTATGATAGTCAAAGATGCTTGATACGCATTTAAAATAACATTTGATATTATTACTAGTGCATAGTGTAGGGAAAAAAAATCATTTTGAAAGTAGAATATAAATCTTATCCAACATACGACCATTATCGTATGCCTACTATAGCTACCATCCAAACAGTGGTGACCACCATAAGTGAATGGCAGGTCCTACAACTAAAACCGTACAAGTTTCGTATTGGGAATTGGATTTCCAACAAATGGTCAGGCCAAGGAACTTCCCATTGCCACATGAGAATGCCTCTGGAAAGACATCCCCGAGAACCAAACCGGAACTCTGCCAACACAAGGCCGGGTTACCCCTAACTGGGTAACTACTGACACGAGCACGCCATTCCCCGATCGTAAACGACCTTTCTCACGGGATCCCGATAACCAACAACCACAAAGTAATAAATTCGTAGTAACCACATAGGTTAAATATCTGGGCTCCATACCATGATACCACCTCTATCCAGAAGGAAATGTACATACCCTAAAGGGTGCTACCCCTCATAACCTTGCCGCATCTTTCCTGTTTTGACCATTTCCGGGGTGTGAGGTTCGACGAAGTCACGTCCACAAAAACATACTTTATACAAAAGCCATGCTTTGGGTCAACAAATGATCAACACAATGATCACTAAGATAGACGATCAAATAAATGATCCTATCACAATAATCAACACAATGATCATTTCAGCAACACTCAGCATGTCACATTACCAAATTGGGAATATATTGCTGATAACTTCAACTATATAACCTCTGAGCTCGTACGTCTCAGAGAAGGGTGTTAAGCTAAAAGAATAAATTCTTCGCCACCAACAGAAATATATTTGAAAGAAATCGGCTTTACATTCTCAACTTGTAATGTCAGACACACAATCCATACAAGTCTGTTCCGGGCTCGAACAGAACCGAAGGCACTTACAAAGAAGTCCTTGCAATCCGGATATTCACAATCCTGATCGGATTTCCCATCACTTAGGGAGTCTCTATACCGTTGCAACTCAGTGCAGAGACAATCGATAGGTCATCCTATCGCTCTCGCAAATACCGGGTCTTCAACACCGATCTTCAATGCAATTATAACGACGTATCACATATTCAGAATGGGTTATACGACCCCATGGTCCTTTCCCGGTTAACCCGAATAGTGAGCGCTTATTCAAAAATAAGTGTAGCATTCACATTCAAACAAATCACATCAATTACCCATTCAAAGGGAAATATTGATAGTCGGTTATTGAACTATCACTGGATATGCACACATCACCAGATTCCAAATAATTTTCCAAATTATTTATTTTCCAAAATATCTTCACTAGATATATAATTTCAACACTTCAAAAATAAATCAATATTTATTTTTAGACAAATTCCACTTTCACATATAAATTCTATAATGAATTTATATTCCAAAATATTCATGCATATACGATTTCAACTACCCATTTTCAATTTATCTTCAAAAAGATAAATTCTAAATATTCACTTCATATTGGAAAACATTTCCATACTTATTAAAAATAAGTAATTCACAAATCTTTTTATTTTCAACCTTGGAAAATATTCAATATACTTAAATCGAATTAAGTATATATTTCATTCTTTAAGGAAATCATTCTCTTAAACATATTTATTTGGGCCAAAACGAATGTTACGTAAAACATCGTTACGACAACCCAAAATCACTAGTATAGGGATTCGAAATTAAAATAGATATATAAATCCCAATACTATACAAAACATTTCCTTTCGGAAATCATTTACTATAACAACAGTGTTATAGTCCACTATTTCCTTCTATTTCTCGAAAACGTCTATTTCAACAATAAATGTTGAAATCTATGGTTTCGAATCTCAACACATTTTAAAACATCGTTAGATCGTTTTAATTCAATTTAAAACATCCAAATACAAAACAATTTCTTTAACGTGTTATTCACTATTCAAAAACGTGAATATACTTTGTTAACAAATTTCATCCTTTCATTCATTTTAATTCAAAGGATTATTCACTATTCAAAAATGTGAATTAACTCCATTAATAGGTTTCAACAAATTTTCTTGTCAAAATAAGTCATTTGCGAATTTATAAAACAACGTTTATAAATTCCATTTCTATTTATTTATAAAAAAACTTCCTTTTTATAAATTCTTTTATTAACCTATTCCAGTTTATAACTCAATTATAAACTAAAAGTTCATATTATAAGTTAATTACTTATAAAACGATTATTTTACAAAATCGTTCCTTAGAATTTCATAATTATAAATCTTATAACTTATGAGATTCAATTATTTACCCAAGTCTATTCTTTTAATAACTTTACAAATTTTATAAACCTACTGTTTATAAAATTCCATTTATAACTTCACCGTTTATAATTCTATTAATTTCATTCTTATAACTTCACCATTTAAATTCTATAAATTTCATTCTTTAATGAAATTCATTTTCACTTCATTCAAACACTTATAAAAACTCGTTTTATAATGTCTATATCTCAATTTATAAATATCCATTTATAAATCTCTTAATATAAATCAATTTATATTATTCTTTTAAAACGTCTTTAAATTCCTTTATAATTTCACCATTCTATTGATTTATAAAATAATTAAATTTCATAAATCCTATATTTAAACTTTTCACAATAAATCCTAAAATATCTCGATTAAACTATTTTATAACTCAATAGCATCATATTCTCAAAAATCAGTTTTTAACTATATTTCTCAAAAATCATAATTTTTATAACTTTAAAAATTATAACGTTTATTTATTTCAAATGGATCAATTCCAAAATTATTTTATAAAACGTATACTTTCTAAAATCACTTTAAAAATCATTTTTAAAATTCTAAATTTGGTCCAATGATGCTACACACCAAATAGTCAATCACGACTACACGATCCATCATATATCAATATGATAATCCATCAAATATCAAAATATCTGAAATCAAATAAAAACTGTTGAGGAATCCAGTTGGATCCCTCCAACCTGTTTTCCTGCATCCACAAACATTAGCACAATACCAATTTCGCTCCAGTACGAAATTATCGCGGTATATGTTCTTATTAAATATTATCCGCTTAATAACGGCGTAATAGGGTCTCATCCGCTAAAAAATACGGGAAATCAACAACTGCAATATATACATATGCCAATATATATATATTGATATTATTTATAATACCAATTTCACTGTTTATGAAATATTCGCGGTATATGTTTTTAATAAATAACATCCGCTTACTAACGGCGTATAATGTCTATTTTAACAATCAATAGATAACAATCAACATTCAAACATGCATTCAAATATTTTAAATCTAACTATTTAAAATAAAATCGGATCTGATTCGATTGAGTGAGAAATTCTCACCTTGATTTTAATTTCGTTTTAGCGATTTATTTCGAATAAAATTAAACGCGCGTTTAATTTTACCCAAAATTCTCATTAACTCCAAACGACTCCAAACCAACTCCATCGCGTAGTGCTCGTCCATACGATTCCAACGCAACTGGTTTCGTAATTTTTCGACCTCGTATGAAAAAGTTATCAATTTATGAAGTTACACGTGTTTATATACATAGATTTATAACATAATTTATAAAACTCATAACTTATCTTCATCACAGCCGTGCATTTTCACATCCAACGGCCCCCCCTTTCTTCTTCATCATCACGCAAATCACCTACAGGTTATCAACGTGAGCATGAACCCATATAGTTGAAAACTAGGGTTGAATCTTGCATCCACTTCACTCGACTAAACTCCATCACAACCCCACCATGTCGAAGCCCATATCACTAGCTACTTTCGGCCTCAATAGGGTGGAGCTCGGTGGTCCCTATTGCACGCAGTTCGAGCATGAACGGCAGGCCTTTGAGCCTCGATTTCGACCACTACGTTGCTCCAATCCAGATCTTGACCGTTGGATGTGTGGATGGCATTGTGCTCTTCAATTTACTAGTTGGAGATTCGTTGAATCGATGAACGGATTGGAAGAACGAGAGGGAAAGAGGGAAGAAGATGTCGGCCATTGGTTATAGAAATGGCGGCCCTGAACGTTTGAGAAACCCTAGTTTCTTTTTATCTTGTTTTTGTGATTTTCTTTGCCTATTTATAGAAAATAAACGAACACTATTCATCCGGAATTCCCGAACTTCGATTTACGCGCCGAAACTGACGTACCTAGGGTTTGCCCCGCGTTCCGGACATAATGGAACAGGTTTCGGAAGCTAATTCGGACATCTGTACGAGTTATGGCTGTAAACGCTCAATTTGAATTAAACCTATTTAAGTCGATTTCTAGGCGTTTTAATTCGTACAGGACAAACGGTAAATCCAGTTGACTTGAAATTTGAAACCTTACAATAATATCACATTACGGATCAGATGAAACTGGTTTCGTCAAAATCCGAGACTTTTTGAAAAATGGCTATTTTGACTCGCCAAATTTAAATTAAAAACGATTCGATGCGTTTCGAGCTGCCACGATCAAACGATAACTCCGATTGACACGAAATTTGAAATCCGGTAATAACTAACTATTACGGATCCAATGGAACTGGTTTCGTTCAATTCTGAGACTGTTCAAAAATTGACTATTTTCACTAGTCGATTTTAATATTAAAATATTCAATTTTCACAAATTAACTCTTAATTCGATTTTAAAAGTTCTAAAATATCATTCTAACTTCAATATGATAAAATAAAATTTTACAAATCATTTTCAATCATATTTAACTATATTTTCAATTATTTCCATAATTTAACGTATTAAATTATCGATTTAATTATCCAATTAAATCCAATAATTCAAAATAAAATTTATTTGACTTATAAATTCACTTATTAATATTTAAAATTAATTAAATATTCATATTTTAATTATCAAAAAATTCTGGGTCGTTACAATAAATTATTTCAAACTTATTAAATTAAAGTGTTTTAATTTATATAACCTTTGTTTTTAGAGTTTTTAAATAAACTTAATATTATAATTGAATGGATAATTAAGAAATGAAATGTCATAAAAGTTAATTTAACTTAAAAGTTTTTAAGTTAATTGGTAATGAATATTTAAATCCAAAGGCTATTAATAAGATTTAAAAGATAATCAAAGTGATTAATAAAGATAAAATGTTTTATCTTTTAATAAATTAGGATCTTAAGTAATTAGTAATTTATTAATTAAAGAAAGTAATTAAGGGTAATTACGTATTGAAAGTGAATAGAGGATAATTAACGTGATTAATGAAAAGAATAACTACTTGATAAAAGTGATTTAAAGTCTAATTACTTGATTTATTTAAGGATAATTAATTAATATGATTAAAAAATTAATGTAATTAACCAAAGGTTAATTAATATAATTAATTAAAAGTAAATTTATAAATTAAGGGTTAATTAAATAATGATTAAAGATGGACTAATTTATAATTACTTAATGTAATTAATTGAAGATAAATTAATTATGTAATTAACTTAAAAGTTAATTTAATTAATATAATTAATTAGGACGATTTATTTAATTATGTGAATAATTAATGGTTAATTAATTAAGAATAATTAATTAAGGATGATTAATTTAGGGTAATTAATTAATATAATTAATTAATAAATTAATTAATTAAAGGATAATTTACTAATTAAAGGTTAATTATTTAATGATTAATGGTAGATTAAATTATTAGTTAAGGTTGATTAATTAATAATTAAAGGTTGATTAATTTATTATTAAAGGTTAATTAATAAATGAATAAAGGTTAATTAGTTAAGATGGTTTGTAATTAATTAATATTAATTAACCAAGATTAGTAGTTTACTCATTAGTAACTAATTAATTTAAATTTATCAGATAATTAATGGATCTAACTTATGGATGTTTAGATTCTATTGAATGTTGAATAATTTGATACCCCTGATGTATGATGCTCTGTTTTGATTTGAGCTGTGATGAATGTAATTTATTTATCTGTGATAAATGTAAATTATTTATCTGTGATGAATTTATATTATTTATATGTGAATCTGTGAATAAAGATAAGCGTTATAACATTTTACCGCTTATCGATATTGATGTTTTTGAATCTATGATGATTGATGATATTGCACTATTGTGTAAAATCCCCCGACTACACCGTACACACACAAATATGGATTTCATGGGATATCGATTATGTCACAAATATTTTGAATTTAATATTATATTATTTAAATGATGAAAAGTTTAAAAGTTGAATTTTGAATCCAAATGGTTTTGGAAATGGAATTGGGTTGAATATGAAAAGCTTTTGAAAAGGAAGTTTGAAATTGAAATTTAGTTTAAATATAATATATCTTATTTAAGATTTGAATTTTTTTTGGAAATTCGATTTGAAAGGTTTATACAATTTATATAATATATATATGGTTTTGAAACCATCTTTAAAGTAATTTAAATGTATTATCTTGAGAATTTAAATTCAACCCAAATTTATACTTTAAGGGCTTTAACTTATGCAAATGAGATCGGATTTTTCCGAAACAAATTTTTTTGTTTATAAACGATAATGGCTTTTATATAAAGGAAAGAACTTTTGATTTTTTTTGAAAAGATTTCAAGTTTGAAATGGAATTGTTTTGAAAGCTATGAATGAACCTTTGTGAAAGATGGTGAACTTTGTTTTCAAATTGAAGAGGATCTTAAAGGTGTATCTTTTGTATAAAAGATTTGAATTGGAAATAATTTTGAAAACTATAAATGAATCTTTGTGAAATGTTGGTGAATGAATCTTTTTGTTTAAACGATTTAAAGTGGAAATTTGTTAAACCATTTGAAGAAAGGTATTGGGCTAAAAGGTTGTGACTTAACTAAGATCCCAATATCCATATGTTTTTTTAAATTAAGCGCTCATTATTCGGTTTAGCCGGGAGAGGACTTTATGTCATATAACCCATTCCGAATAATGATACGACGTTACTTATTGCATTTGAAGACCGGTGGTGAAGACCGGATATTTTCGAAAGCGAAAGGATGACCTGTCGAATGTCTCTGCACTGAATGGCCCCGGTATAGAGATTTGATCACCCTTTGTGATGGGGAGTCTGGATGTGATTAGGGATTATCCGGATTGCAAGGGCTTCTTTTGAAGTGCCTTCGGTTCCGTTCGAGCCCGGAATAAACTTGTATGGATGTATGTCCGACTTTACACTTTGAGATGTAAAACTGGTTTCTATCAAATACATTTCTATTTGGTGGCGGAGAATTTATTCTCTTAGCTTGACACCCTTCTCTGAGGCGTACGAGCTCAGAGGTTATGTAGTTGATGGTTACTAGTGATACATTGCCAATTTGATAATGTGGCATACGAAGTGCTGCTGATCATATGTAGATCGAAGCATGGCTTTTGTGAAAAGCGTAGCCTTGTGGACGAGACTTCGTCGTGCCTCACAAACCGGAATGGTCGAAACAGGAATGATGCAGCAAGGTTATTTGGGGGTAGCCCCTAAGGGTATGTCCATTTTCTAGTTGATAGAGGTGGTATCATGGTATGTAGCCCAGATATTTAACCTATATGGTTACTGCAAATTTATTACTTTGTGGTTGTTGGCATCGAGGCCTCAGATAAAGGTCGGTTACGACCGGGGGGTGGCATACTCATGACAGTTAGTTACCTAGTTACAGAGGTAACCTGGCCTTGTGTTGGTAGAGATCCGGTTAGGTTCTCGAGACGTCCCTCCAGAGGCCTATCCATGTGGCCCAGGAAGTTCCTTAGCCTGACCATTTGTTGGAAATCCAAAGAAACAATACGCGCCCTGTACGATTTTAGTTGTATAACCTTTCATGGAATGTGGTAGTAACCTGCTATTGAATATCGTAGCTATAGTAGGCATACAATAATGGTTGTATTCTGGCTAAGATTAATATTATACTATCGAAAGGTTTTCTGCACTATGCACTAATAATAATATCAAATGATTTTTTCGTATCAAGCATGTTTGACTATCATAAGGAGAAATCTCCTCCAATTGTGTGTTTGCATTATGTGTGTGGCGGGGGGCCTTATGGTAGTTTCATTTTCCAAAAAAACATTGTGGATTTTTTTTTAAAATTCTCTTTTTTGCTTTTATTAAAGATAAACCGTTTTTGTTTTCTCACACTAGTCTCATGAATGACCAGGAGTTTATTGTTCCTTTCTAAACTCAGGGTGCCCACAATTTTTCGCACGGGCAGTCCAGAGTTAGACTTTTAGATAATCAGCTAGTAGATGTAGATTTGGTAGCTTTCAGTCTCGGGTTTGGTAGCTTTTAGAAATGTTCGAAGCTTTTGGATTTGGTGATCGCATTTGTTTCACTTGGACTGACCTTGCTTGATACAATTTGATGGTGGTTCGAGCTGCTTGGATTGGAGACTTTAAAGTTTGGCATTGAGATATCTTCCCACTACTGTTGTATCTCTTCTTCTTCTGGTGCTATTATATTTCCGCTGTTGTTCATCTCCGATAATGTTGATAATCATATGTACCAATGTGTTGTATCAAATATTGTATATCAATGATATACATTTTCCTCCGCCGTGTTATGGTACTTAAAGTATTATAAGCTCTATCCAAACTGGAGTTCGACGTTCGAATCTGCGGCATTCGAATACGGGTGAAGTATAGATGTCGATTTTCGAGTGTCGGATTTCGGGTCGTGATAAGTGGTATCAGAGCTAAAGGTTGAACTTTAGCTTTTGGAGTATAACACATTAGGTAACACATTAGAGATGGGGTAAAGAATACCCTAGAATGAGTATATCCCTAAGATATCCATCTGTATGCCTCAGTAAATTCTCTTACTATCCACTAATAATGAGTATGAGTGCAAGAAGAGGATGAGGTAGGGGATAGTGGAGTACCACTACAAATGGTCAATACCCTGCAACAACGGAAACAATCTTTTCCCATCAATTCTCTTTTTGATCGTCATCCAATTTCAGTTCTTTGATGGCTTCGTGGCAGCTCGAGGGAGAAGCTTTGGTGTGGTGATGGCCCTGTGAATCATTGTAGAAAGTTCTTAATTCTTATTCTCTTCATCAATTTTTATCAGCTTTTCATTTTAACTTTAATGAATTTGAAATTTTATTTGAAATAAATTGGTTAATAAAATAAATTGAATTGTACCAATTTTCTATTCTTTGGGTTTTAGATATATTCTACGAATGGTTAGTTGACCTTCAAACTAACCAGTTCCCTTGCATATTTCGTAGACCGGATGACCCGAGTATCTTGCGTAGTATTGAATGAGTTCGTTCTCATATTGATATTCTGATTTGGTAAGCGAAATGAAGAATAGATATTCAGCTTGATTGATGTGTTTATTCTCTATCTTTGTGTATCCATCTTTTGTTTGTCTCCCTGTCTAGCAATGAAATTTTCTTAAGGGGGAATCTGTAACGATCCCGATTTTGAGTTAAATTTAAATTGAAGTTTAAATTAAATTGTGGCTTAAATTGTGAATTAAATTGAATTTTTCCAAATTTAATAATACTATGTGTTTGTTATTTATATATAGGTATATAATAGATTGTGATTTGAAATTTGATTTTGAAATTCAAAAATAAATATATTGAAAATAAATTGAATTTGATAAATTAATACTAATAGAAATTTGTTTCTAATTTATAATATATACATGTATTTTGAAAGTTATATTGGAATTCAATATTGTAAATTTTCAATAGCTATTTGATTTTAATCTAATATAATAATTTTTAAATTGCTATTTGAAAGTAATAAGTAGAAGGTTAAAAATATATACATATGTATCTTTTGGAATTTATAAAACATAATACTTAATAAAGAAAAGCATAAAACATGTTTCATAAATAAAGATTAATTAGGGATTTGAACATAATTTACAAATTAAAATAAAGTAAGGTTTAAAACATAATTTGTAAATAAATTAATAAAAGGGTTAAAACATAAATTTTCTTGTTTTTACAAGTGTAAGAAGAAAAATTAATGGATGTAACAAGTGTTTACATAACTTAACAAGTGGCTTAAAAACTTCTTTTAAATTAAAATATGTGCACAGTGTACAAACCAAGCTTCTTCATTTTTCAACAAAGTCTTCTTCTTTCATGTTCTAAAATCCCGATGAAAAAAAATGTTTCAAAATCAAAAGCTTGTTTCAATTTCAAGCAGATCAAAAGAAAGTTAAAAAAACAATATTATGTTCAAAGTTTCACCTGAAAGCTATCAAAACTGGAAACCAGAAAACAAAAGTAAATCTATAAAAGATTAGAGGCAAATTTCAACCAGGAAATATAACCAGATTTCAAATTCAACTTGTTCGAGCAGTAGATTCAATACATCAGAGTTTCGGATTAAAATCTAGATCAATATCTCAACAATTTCAGATCAAAAACAACAAGAGCATTTCCGGATTTTAAAAGCTAAACTGGTCCTCTATTCACTTTCAGGTGAGCAAACTTCAAATTTAAAGAAACTAAATCCATTTATATATTGTTGTTTGTGGTAAACAATCAAAGTAGTGTTGATGCATGGTTGAATTTTTAAGCATTTGTCTGTACATACGGTAAAGCATCTGTATATGTCTGTGAATTTGTTTATGTATGTGTCCGTGTTCAGTAACAGGTTAACAGATCCAAGGAAAAAAATGTATATCTCAAAACCAAAAAAAAGATTTAAGTAATAATCTTTAAATGAAATTTTGGTATATCTACCTGATTCAAATTTTAAAAACATTTAGAAGTATAAATAACAAACAACATTTCAAAAAACAAGGAAATACAGTGAAAATAAATCAAAATCAGAAAATTGATATTCAAAATTTCTGTAAACTGATTCGAGTTGTAAAATCATGGATTTTAATTCTTGAATCAAAATTTTTAGCTTCGATTCGAGATAGAATTCTCGAATTGAACGGAAAACACAACATTGTTGATTTCTGGTGATCAACGTTGAACTAAGTATCGGGTTTGATGATGGTGATAGCTGGAAGGATGGTGATTGTAAGAAAAATGGTAGATAAATTTATACGCCATCGGCTCGGTGTGGATTTCTTGAATTGGGGTCCGAATAGCAGTTTTCGTCGAGTAGGTTTGATGAGTTACTGCATCGTCAGGGGTTGATCGGAGTGGATCAGAGCTAGAGGGATCGTCTTGTTGGGGTGTTGTGCAGCTTTGGACGAAGCCGCGTGATTTCTGGTGGATTAGATCGTCGGCGTCGAGGCAAAATTTTTATGGTGGTTGGGTTCCAGTTTCTATCGATCAGCTTAAATTTCATTTTATTGGTAATTTCGACGAGCAGGGTTACCGAGATCTTGGCGAAGTTGTAGTTGACCTGAGGATGGTCGCAGTGAAGGCCAGAACGTCATGGTTGAACTGTGCATGTGCACGTGGTTTCTTCGATGTCAGGTTGGAGAAGATGAAATCGCCTCGGGGTTTTGTTCAAAAAATTTTGCGATTGGCTCGAGAAGCATAGTGGAGGAGTTTCCTCGAAGTTAGGCTCGGGAACAATTATAAATTGGCTCGGATCTTCTTTAATGATCAGGTTTAAAGAAAATTTTATATATACAAGTTTTAAAATTTTTAAACAAATTAATTTTTTAATCAAAGAATTCTTTTAAAACACTTTTCTTTCTTAAATAATAAATGGTTAATTAGGTTTGAGATTACTTCAAAATTTTAAAAATAAATTATTTCAAACTTATTAAATTAAAGTGTTTTTAATTTATATATCCTTTATTTTAAGAATTTTTAAATAAACTTAATATTATGCTTGAATGGATAATTAAGAAATGAAATTTTATAAAAGTTAATTTCACTTAAAAGTTTTTAAGTTAATTGGTAACGAGTATTTAAATCCAAAGGCTATTAATAAGATTTAAAAGATAATCAAAGTAATTAATAAAGATAAAATGGTTTATATTTTAATAAATTAAGATCTTAAGTAATTATTAATTTATTAATTAAAGAAAGTAATTAAGGGTAGTTACTTATTGAAAGTGATTAGAGGATAATTAATATGATTAATTAAAAGAATAATTACTTAATAAAACTGATTTAAAGGCTAATTACTTAATTTATTTAAGGATAATTAATTAATATGATTAACAAATTAATGTAATTAACTAAAGGTTAATTAAGTAGTTAATTAATATAATTAATTAAAAGTAAATTAATAAATTAAAGGTTAATTAATTAATGATTAAAGGTGGATTAATTTATAATTACTTAATGTAATTAATTGAAGGTAAATTAATTATGTAATTAGCTTAAAAGTTAATTTAATTAATATGATTAATTAAAGGATAATTAATCAGGGTGATTTAATTAATTATGTGAATAATTAATTTTTAATTAATTAATAATAATTAATTTAGGATAATTAATTAAGGGTAATTAATTAATGTAATTAATTAATTAATTAAAGGATAATTCAATAATTAAAGGTTAATTATTTAATGATTAAAGGTAGATTAAATTATTAATTAAGGTTGATTAATTTATTATTAAAGGTTAATTAATAAATGATTAAAGGCTAATTAATTAAGATGGTTTGTAATTAATTAATATTAATTAACCAGGATTAGTAGTTTATTCATAAGTAATTAATATAATTTAAATTAATCAGATAATTAATGGATCTTACTTATGGATGTTTGGATTCTATTGAATGTTGAATTGTTTGATACCCCTGATGTGTGATTCTCTATTTTTATTTGAGATGTGATGAATGTAATTTATTTATCTGTGATAAATGTAATTTACTTATCTGTGATGAATTTATATCATATATCTATGAATCCGTAAATGAAGATAAGCGTTATAAGATTTTACCGCTTATCAATATTGATGTGTTTGAATCTGTGATGATTGATGATATTGCACTATTGTGTAAAGCCCTTGGACTACACTGTACACACAAAAATATGGATTTCACGAGAAATCGATTAAGTCATAGATATTTTGAATTTAATATTATTTTATTCAAATGGTGAAAAGTTTAAAGTTGGATTTTGAATCCAAATGGTTTTGGAAATGGAATTGGGTTGAATATGAAAAGCTTTTGAAAAGGAAGTTTGAAACTGAAATTTAGTTTAAATATAATATATCTTATTTAAGATTTGAAATTGTTTTGGAAATTCGGTTTGAAAGGTTTATACAAGTATATTATATATATGGTTTTGAAACCATCTTTAAAGTATTTTAAATGTATTATCTTGAGAATTTAAATTCAACCCAAGTTTATACTTTAAGGGCTTTAACTTATGCAAATGAGATCGGATTTTTTTGAAAAAAAAACTCTTTGTTTTTAAATGATAATGGCTTTTATACAAAGGAAAGAACTTCCGGTTTTGTTGAAAAGATTTCAAGTTTGAACTGGAATTGTTTTGAAAGCTATGAATGAATCTTTGTGAAAGATGGTGAACTTTGTTTTCAAATTTAAGAGGATCTGAAAGGTGTATCTTTTGTATAAAATATTTGAGTTGGAAATAGTTTTGAAAACTATGAACGAATCTTTGTGAAAGGTTGGTGCTTTGTGAAATGAATCATTTTGTTTAAAAGATTTAAAGTGGAAATTTGTTAACCATTTGAAGAAAGGTTTTGGGCTAAAATGTTGTGACTTAACTAAGATCCCAATATCCATATGTTTGTTTTTAAATTAAGTGCTCATTATTCAGTTTAGCCGGGAGAGGACTTTATGTCATATAACCCATTCCGAATAATGTACGACGTTATAGATTGCATTTGAAGACCGGTGGTGAAGACCAGATATTTTCGAAAGCGAAAGGATGACATATCGAATGTCTCTACACCGAATGGCCCCGGTATAGAGATTTGATCACCCTTTGTGATGGGGAGTCCGAACGTGATTAGGGATTATCCGGATTGCAAGGGCTTCTTTTGAAGTGCCTTCGGTTCTATTCGAGCCCGGAATAGACTTGTATGGATGTATGTCCGACGTTACACTTTGGGATGTAAAGTTGGTTTCTATCAAATACATTTCTATTTGGTGGCGGAGAATTTATTCTCTTAGCTTAACACCCTTCTCTGAGACGTACGAGCTCAGAGGTTATGTAGTTGATGGTTACTAGTGATACATTCCCACTTTGGTAATGTGGCATACGAAGTGCTGCTGATCATGTGTTGATCGAAGAATGGCTTTTGTGAAAAGCGTAGCTTTGTGGACGAGACTTCATCGAGCATCACAAACCGGAATGTTCGAAACAGGAAGGATGCAATAAGGTTATTTGGGGATAGTGCCCCCTGAGGGTATGCCCATTTCCTTCTAGATAGAGGTGGTATCATGGTATGGAGCCCATATAATTGACCTATGTGGTTACTACAAATTTATAAATTTATGGTTGTTGGTATCGAGGCCTCGGATAGAGGTCGATTACGACCGAGGGGTGTCATACTCGTGACAGTTAGTTACTTAGTTACAGAGGTAACCCAACCTGGTATTGGCAGAGATCTGGTTAGGTTCTTGGGGCATCCCTCCAAAGGCGTATCCATGTGGCCCAGGAAGTTCCTTAGCCTAACCATTTGTTGGAAATCCAAAGAAACAATACGCGCCCTTTACGGTTTTAGTTGTATAACCTGCCATGGAATGTGGTGGTAACTTGCTATTGTACATGGTAGCTATAATAGGCATACAATAATGGTTGTATGTTGGCTAAGATTAATATTATACTTTCGAAAGGTTTTCTGCACTATGGACTAATAATAATATCAAACGATTTTTGCATATCAAGCATGTTTGACTATCATAAGGAGAAATCTCCTCCAATTGTGCGTTTGCATTGTGTGTGTGACGGGAGGCCTTACGGTAGTTTCATTTTCCAAAAAAGCATCTCGGATTTCTTTTAAATTCTTTTGTTTTGCTTTTGTTAAAGATAAACTGTATTTGTTTGCTCACATCAGTCCTATGACTGACCTGGAGTTTATTTTTCCCTTTCTAAACTCTGGGTGCCCAAAATTTTCCATATGGGCAGTCTAGAGTTAGATTTTCAGGAAGTCAGCTAGTAGATGTATATTTGGTAGCTTTCAGTTTCGGGTTTGGTAGCTTTGGGAAATCTTTGAAGCTTTTGGATTTGGTGGTCGCATTTGTTTCACTTGGACCGACCTTGCTTAATACAACTTGATGGTGGTTCGAGCTGCTTGGATTAGAATCTTTGAAGTTTGGCATTGAGATATCTTCCCGCTACTGTTGTATCTCTTCTTCTTCTGGTGCTATTATATTTCCGCTGTTGTGCATCCCTGATTATGTTGATAATCATTTGTACTAATGTGCTGTATCGAATATTGTATATCAACGATATTCATTTTCCTCCGCTGTATTGTTGTACTTAATGTGTTATAAGCTCCATCCGAACAGGAGTTCGACGTTCGAATCCGCGACATTCGAATACGGGTGAAGTATAGATGTCGATTTTCGAGTGCTGGATTTTGAGTAGTGACAAATATTAATTTTAATGAACTTATTCAATTTTTATAAAACTTGGTTTATTATTATAAAACTAGTATTTTTTTAGAAAATTAGTTAACATAGCTAAATATGTATTAATTAATTATTTAGAAACTTAGTTAATATATAGTTAAATTTCTGTTAAATATAGCTAACTTTTATACACTCGTTTATTTTATAGAACTTGGTTAATTTTTGTAAAACTTAGTTTAATTTTGCAGACTTACTTTATTTAGTCAAATGTTTATAAAACTCGGTTAATTTTAACAACTTAGTTATTTTTAAAAGCTTAGTTATTTTTTTACGATGATTAATTTTGTTAAGGAAAATTCTATTGGGACACAAATTATAGACACAATTGTGACACGATAAATCTCTACCATTGGATGTCATCTGATTTCCACCTCCCATGTAAAGATAAAAAGATCTAACGATCCATATTTGTTGTGTCAGATTTGTTATTTAATTTTGTGTCTCAATAGCCACCCCTTTTTATAAGCTTAGCTATTTTTATAAACTTGATTTTTTTTACAAAATTATTTAACTTCTATAAAAATTAGTTAAATTTTATAAAAATTAGTTCGTTTTTATAAATTAGGTTAATTTTTGTAGATATAGTTAATTTTTATAAAATTTAGAGAAATTATTTACATTTATATAAATCTTAGTTAATTTTTATAAATTTATTTACTTTTATAAAAAATTAATATTTAAAAAACTATTTAATTTTTATAAAACTTGGTCAGCTTAGTTAAATTTTTACATAATTCAGTTAATTGGTATAAAAACATTTGAGTTTTATAAACTTACTTAATTTTTAGAAAAATATTCATTTTTATAAAAGTTTGTTAACTTTATTAGCTTTTATAAACTTAGTTAACTCGGTTAGATTTTAATAAATTTAGTTCATATTTTTAAACTTTTTTCCAACTTAGTTAAATTTGTATAAAACCTTAGCTTTTATAAATGTGTTTAATTTTTGCAAATGTAGTTGATTTCCATAAGACTTGCTAAACATTAAAATTATCTTTTGAATTAAAAAAATATTTTTCTTTTCTAACCAAATAGTGTTTTACATATATAATTTTAAAATATTTATTTTGTAATCTATACTGTTTAAACATATTACCGTTTATGCATATTAAAACAGTGTTGTGCGTATAAATGAATAAATAATATATATATTTGGTTGTTAAAATTAATTTTACATAAATATACATATTAAAATTTGATTGAAGATATAGTAATTGATACTTTTAAGATGTAACGACCCGCTATTTTGACTATTCGCATCCGCACATGTCGGACTTGAATAATTCAAAATACCGAATTGTTAATTTAAATTTGGCAAAACTCAGATATATAGTAAATAAATAATCACAGAATCACAGAAACAGAGTAATAATATGCAGCGGAAGTAAAAGGGATAGTAGTTCATGAAGCTATTATATAAATATATAAGATACATCAGAGTTTACAACAGAAGAGTAACGCGATACAACATGTACAAATCAGAATACATCACTGGAATTATCCAATACTGGAAGCAGAATAGATGGTTGGATCTTCAAGCAAGCTCCAACTCCAAAGGCGAGTCTCGAAAGCTGATCAACCACTCGGTCTGGCCCGAGCGTAAAGCAAAACACAAACACTCGAGTCAGGATTAACATTCTTATATCAATAAATCCAACTCAAGTGAAATAACAATTGAAATACAAGTAACTCAAAGGATGTTGGAATCACCATCCTCTAAGGATCCGTTAAACTATCTACTATGTAGTAGTGTACGCTAAATAGATAATGTCCATCAGTAATATAAAATATCAAAATAGTGTTAAGGCATCACCATTATCCCCCTTAACACATTTTATATAAATGTCATAGTCTACACAGCACTGTAAACTCCACCGTAAACTAGTGGGATATCAGGGAGTACTCCATAGGTATAACACAAAACAAATTCGTAGTGGTCGCGTATATAGGGATGCAAGTATGACAAGGCACATGAGGCAATACCCAAGGTAGTGAAACTACCGTTTGCCTGATCCGGACTGGTGAAAACGCATCGCTGCAACGATCGCAACACCGCGAAACAACACTCCTGAAATTCCGAGGGTGCACCAATCAATCACAAGTAATGAGTAGTAGTTACGAAGAAGTGTGTTCGCTCGAGGGGGCTAACCCCATTTGTCCCGGCACGGCTCCTGATTTTAGTCATTTCCAATTTGACACAAGTGTCAAGGCTATCCATTATCGTTCTCTTTCTCCAGTCATCACGTACATCATTCCAACCACTTCGTTCAAGATCATCACTCCGCATATAGTTATTAAAGTGGTTTTCGGTTTAGATAGAGAGTATATCCGTAACCGATTCCGGTCTCTTTAATAACTTCCGTGATTATTACACCGATTGGTCATTTAATATATTTCAAAACCAAATCAATTTCAATTTCAATTAGAATTTTAAAATTAATTTTTCATTTGTCTTCCAAATCAATTTCCAAAATCTACGTTTCAAAACTTCCAAATTACCATTTCAAAATCTTATAATTCAATTTCAATTTTATTTTAAAACAATTCAAATATTCATTTAATTTCATATATAAGTTCATTCCATAATCATTTAACTTAATTTATCGTTCAAATTGATTTAAACCCAATTATCGATTTCATTCAATACTCATTAGTTAATTAATCATTCAAAACAATTTCCATTTAATTCCAATTTATTAAATCAATTACTTACATTCAACTTCATTATATCAAAACATCAGATTGAACTAAATTAGATTCGTCAAACCAATTCTTTAAATTACAAGTCTTACGTTGATTTCAATAAATCCCGCTTTATTTCAATAAATCACATTTTATTTCTTGTTAAAGAAATTCAATTTTTCACTTATTTATTGACTTCATTACTAATTTCAGACTCAATTAATAAAGAACTAAATTTCACATAATCGAGGAGTTTCAATTTCTCTTATTAACTTACTTAAACAAATTTTTCCAAAACATAAATAAGGAAACTCAATTTCATTTATTAACAAAGTTCTAATTCACTCATTCAAAAGTTCAATTTCTCTTATCAAAGAATTCAATTTTTATTCAATTATCAAATAATTAAATCTTATTCAATTATTAAATAATTTCAACTTAATTATTAATAATTTCAAACTTAAAACTTCAACTTAATTATAAATTCAAACTTAATAATTAAATCATTTCAACTTAATTATGAATTCAAACTTAATTATCAAATCATTTCAACTTAATTATCAATTCAACTTAATAATTTCAAACTTGATTACAATTCCAAACTTAATTATAATTTCAAATTTAATCATTAAATGATTTCAAACTTAATAATTTCAAACTCAATTATTACTAATTCCAAATTATTTCTTCATAATTCCAAATTTAATTATCAAATAATTAAATTTCAAACAGCGTTCTTTCATTAATTACTACGTTAATGTTTATTTCAGATTTCAATCTTTACATTTTCCTTTCATAAAATTCAAATTCCAATTGCATTTCAAAACTTATTCTATGCTCGAATAAAATCATTATTTTATTTTAAAATCAATCTATTGACCAATCGGATTTTATTTAATTCTCTATCCTATGTCAAATTCATTTGGGTATATATCATTTCAACCCGATTCCATTTCAATTCAAAAATCAAACATAACAAAGGGAACTTGCAGTGTGATAACTAGGATGGTGTCAAAGTAAATAAACAAGCAATAACAATAAACAAACACAATTCAAATAATCCCGAAATAATCGTATTATTTCACATTGTTGTCTGTGCAAATTAATATAATTATTTCTAGAATCTACACTATCATTTCATGTAGATTAAAGATTATTACACTAATTATTCTATGCAATTCTACACTTTACATCAATTATTAAATTTCATATTACATCAACATATACGATCATACATTCAATGGTTCAAGGTGTAATTAACCAATTCTACGTGTCAATTTTTATCTAACATTTAAAGGTCGTATTACACAAATTTAACTAAGCAAATTCAACACATATGTCAATTCAAAATTTTAACTATCCTGCGTCAAATTCAATTTCATAATATTTATCACTTATTCATTACAATTTAGCATCCAATATAAACAACAATCAATCAATCAATTATCAACCAAACTGGATTTATTATTGCATACATAACAGACAACAGTGTCAGATGTCAAAGGTGAACTGATACATAAATAACAGTGCAATAAATAACAGCAGTATATTTCAATTGTCGTTCCAATTGAAATCAAATTTAATAAATAAAGGAACATTAATCGTGAGTGATTGCTCAACTTTCGAGGCTGGAGAGATTTGGCAAAGGAATGAGCTATGAATTCCAAAACAACGCTAGATGGATACGATTCGATGGAGAAAACAGGCACGACGGATAAAGCTAATAACAAGAATCGACGGAATCAAATTAGAATCGGAATAACTATAATTATTTACACATAAAGAAATCACATTCTAAATTCAATACATTTAAAATTTAAAATATATATGTATTTCGGAGTCATAGTTTTTTTTCTTTTTTTTTTCCTCTTTTTTTTAACACACATTAAATAAAGTCAAAGCTTCTATAAATATTTCAAAATCAAGATATCAACATTTTACATTATTAATATATTCAAAATCAACATTATACAACCCACATTACAACAAGTATCATCAATTTATATAATCACTTCCTTCATATACTTATTTATATATAACAAAATAGATTTGATATATAAACTGTAAACAGAAGTCTGGATATGAACAAATGAGTTCGAACACATATAAACAAACATTGTTTACCTATATCTGTATAAAACTATTAATATAAAATATACCCACCGTGTAAACTTAAATAAACTACCAATCCAAAGCCAACAAATAAACTATATATATGAATATAACAAAACAAACAGACTTAGTTGGAATAGGTATATAAGTAGATTTATATTCAACAAAAGAAATAAATATCCATAATTTGCAGTTTATAAAAATTATAAAACAAACTCATACACTATAAAATAACTATGCACACATCGGGCTACAAGTAGTACAAACGGCCCTTGTCTATCTACATAAACAAATATATATAACTTAATATATATACACTCACCTAGATAATTGAACAGAGGAGGGGAGGATGGTTGTCACGCGGTAAGGTAGAAGTTGTGGTGGAGGTGCGGTCGCGTGCCTAGGTTGCTCGGACTGATCAAGCAAAGGCGAGGAGAAGCAAATGGTCGAAGGTTGATGGGATGGATCTGGCAATGCAGGGTTTGGTGATAGGTGAATTTGTGGCTGACATGGGTGTGGAGAATGACAACTAGGAATGCAGTGGTCATAGCTGACGAGGTGGTTCGACGAACCGAGGCGGATGGTTTGCCGTGGGAAGCAAGGGCTATGTGGTGCTCTGGAGGCGGCTACAGCCAAGGGATGGTCGGTGGATGTGAAGTGGGATTGGAAGGCGGGGAATATGGCCGTGAGGTGTTGGAGGAAGAGAGGCGGAGCAAGAAAGTGGGCTATTGGCTGTTGTTACAGGAGGGAAGGGTTGCTAGGAACTGGTGGGTGGTTGTCGGAGGCTCTCGGGTGGGCTGCGCTTACGGTGGTTGCCATGGCCGAAATGTGGCTTTGGTGGTTGAAGGCCATGAGGAAGACAAGGGCGTTTGGCGTGAATCGGAAGGCGGTGGGTGATAAGCTTGAGTGGGTGGTGCATGGCAAGAGAAAGAGGGAGAGAGAGGAGAAGGGGAAAGGAGGCTCACGGGTAGTGAGTGCAGGTTTGCATGCATATATACATGCATGCTAGGAAATGTGAATGTGCTTGTTTTCATTTTTTTTCTTTTCAAAAGTGAAATGAGAACTGAAAGAACAAAAGAATAGAAAGAGAAATATGAATGAGCAGCTACAATATTGGGACCAGAGAAAAAAAATGAAACGACACACTTTGAAAAGGTAAGAATATCAAATTTAGACATCGGTTATGGGGTAGAATAAAGCTGATGTCTATTCGCATTACACTACGGACAAATGAAAGATCACACGAAACAAAAGACAGACCGTCACCGTCTAACCGTTTCGTGTTTTCATTGTATACCAGACCTCAAAATACAGAAATAAATATACTGTATTGATCAGCACGACGAGACGATCAAAACGGTATACTGATATCAGTGATTCGATTGAATTTATAAAAATTTGAAATTTTATACTAGCGGAAAATGCATGAAAAACACAGAAAAATAAGATCGACGGAGCTAAAGATGTCCGAATTTGGAAAAACGATCAACTGGCATCTTGCTCAGAAGATGATTTAGAATTTTTCTATGTAAATATATTTTGGATTTCAAAATTAATTCAAGATACTCCTTTAAGTTGATTTATTTCAATTTATTTACTTTCAAATCAAATTTTTCTACTATTAATCATACCGATTATTTATTTAACTTATTATTCTATTAATCTTCATAAACATTTTATAATTAAAATGTAAGTGAATAACATTTATTATACGCACTCACATTTCTATTTATAAAGACAATTTATATTGTATATTATCCAATTATCTTAAATTAACAATTTCAAAGGTCCTAAATTTGAATAGTCATTTATTATAATCATACTTTATTCGACAAATTTAATTCTTCTTTATTCCAAATTATTATTAAATTAATTCTACTTAATATATCTTATCACATATATATTAAGTATATTTACACTTATTATAACTTCTCAAATTTTATTGATAAATTCCTTTAACTTCATTTATACTGTATAATATTCGATTACATAGTTGACTTTTGAAAATTTTAGGTAAGTTATATAATGAAACTGAGTATTATCCAATTGAAATTTTACAATTCAGCTATTACAAGTTAAGTATTTACATAAAAAGAATTTGGCTTTATTTAATTGAAAATCATCCTTTAATCAAAATTTTAAGAATTAATTTTCGATTAGCTTCAAACAACTTGGAGATAAAATGAATATATATATATATATCATAATATATCAAATCAAACTCAAGTCATGTTTAGAAATTTAAATCAATTTATTTTTCAAAACAAACCGTAGCAAAGCTACAGAATAGTCTCTCCACTTCGAAACTCGAAAATAAATGTCGATGATGCGGTCATCATCACCGAAATTATTTTTCAGCGACAAAGCAAAGAGCTCTAATTTAATTATTTAAAATTCTTTGGAAACCATTTCTATTCGAAAATATTTTAAATAATATACGTTTTAGAATTTTAAAACCAAAGTTCGAAATTATCGAAAATTAAATTCTCAATTTCTAAACTTAAATTCAATTAAAATTTCAAATTCGCATGTTGAAATAGTCAATGGTTTACAAAATAAATGAAAATCAAATATTTCTTTTCAACAACAAATTCATTAACTATTTAATTCCAGAAAACTTATACTTATATAAAATATAATCATATAAAACTATTCTGATTTCCAAATTCGAAAACAATATCGTATCAGTTCGTTCTGTTCAAGTGTTTTGGAAATCCTATCGATAGCGTTGATCAGACGAATCGATCGAAAATCCAAATCAACATCAACAACTCAAACAATACAATATATATGACATTTAAATATTAATTTTCAAATACACTTCCTCGCTTGACGATATAATAATGGATTTTAAAATAAGTATAGAGATTTAAATTTGATGAAAATCCAATCGAAGAGAATTTTGATTCGATAATGAGTTCGAAACAGAAGATAAGATAATTCAATTTATCAAAATCGAGAGGTGGATGAGGTTATTTAATTCACGGACAACCTTAGCCGGATTGACCGTAACTTCAAGAATAAGATCGACGCTGAATTCCGAGGTAAATCAACATTCGATCTCAAGAAATAGAAACCAGGTATAGCAGGGGATAGATGGCATCGTAAACCGAGAATACAGAAATATCCGGTAAATAGATGTCTATTTTTAATGGTGTTTCACCCATTACAAATAATTCGAAGATTGGCGAGACCGCCGGTTTATTATACAGATTATTCAAAGTGGAGCTATGGGATGCTCCAGCGTTGAAAGAGAACGATAGTAAGGGACAGGAATGAATTTCAAAACCGTGTGAACGTTCCAAAATTCAAAGGAATTGAGTCAAAAGGAAGAGACTGAAACTCGAATGAGAGTGATTCTGTAAATACATTTTCCATATATGCTAAGTTCTGCCTCGAGCTACCAAAAGCTCTGATACCAACTATAACGACCCGCTATTTTGACTATTCGCATCCGCACATGTCGGACTTGAATAATTCAAAATACCGAATTGTTAATTTAAATTTGGCAAAACTCAGATATAGAGTAAATAAATAATCATAGAATCACAGACACGGAGTAATAATATGCAACGGAAGTAAAAGAGATAGTAGTTCATGAAGCTACTATATAAATATATAAGATACATCAGAGTTTACAACAGAAGAGTAACGCGATACAACATGTACGAATCAGAATACATCATTGGAATTATCGAATACTGGAAGCAGAATAGATGGCTGGATCTTCAAGCAAGCTCCAACTCCAAAGGTGAGTCTCGAAAGCTGATCAACCACTCGGTCTGACTCGAGCGTAAAGCAAAACACAAACATTCGAGTCAGGATTAACATTCTTATATCAATAAATCTAACTCAAGTGAAATAACAGTTGAAATACAAGTAACTCAAAGGATGTTGGAATCACCATCCTCTAAGGATCCGTTAAACTATCTACTATGTAGTAGTGTACGCTAAATAGATAATGTCCATCAGTAATATAAAATATCAAAATAGTGTTAAGGCGTTACCATTATCCCCCTTAACACATTTTATATAAATGTCATAGTCTATACAGCACTGTAAACTCCACCGTAAACTAGTGGGATATCAGGGAGTACTCCATAGGTATAGCACAAAACAAATTCGTAGTGGTCGCGTATATAGGGATGCAAGTATGACAAGGCACATGAGGCAATACCCAAGGTAGTGAAACTACCGTTTGTCTGATCCGGACTGGTGAAAACGCATCGCCGCAACGATCGCAACACCGCGAAACAACACTCCTGAAATTCCGAGGGTGCACCAATCAATCACAAGTAATGAGTAGTAGTTACAAAGAAGTGTGTTCGCTCGAGGTGGCTAACCCTATTTGGCCCGGAACGGCTCCTGATTTTAGTCATTTCCAATTTGACACAAGTGTCAAGGCTATCCATTATCGTTCTCTTTCTCCAATCATCACGTACATCATTCCAACCACTTCGTTCTGGATCATCACTCCGCGTATAGTTATTAAAGTGGTTTTCGGTTTAGATAGAGAGTATATCCGTAACCGATTCCGGTCTCTTTAATAACTTCCGTGATTATTACACCGATTGGTCATTTAATATATTTCAAAACCAAATCAATTTCAATTTCAGTTAGAATTTTAAAATTTATATTTCATTTGTCTTCCAAATCAATTTCCAAAATCTACATTTCAAAACTTCCAAATTACCGTTTCAAAATCTTATAATTCAATTTCAATTTTATTTTAAAACAATTCAAATATTCATTTAATTTCATATATAAGTTCATTCAATAATCATTTAACTTAATTTATCGTTCAAATTGATTTAAACCCAATTATCGATTTCATTCAATACTCATTAGTTAATTAATCATTCAAAACAATTTCCATTTAATTCCAATTTATTAAATCAATTACTTACATTCAACTTCATTATATCAAAACATCAGATTGAATTAAATTAGATTCATCAAACCAATTCTTTAAATTACAAGTCTTACGTTGATTTCAATAAATCACGCTTTATTTCAATAAATCACATTTTATTTCTTGTTAAAGAAATTCAATTTTTCACTTATTTATTGACTTCATTACTAATTTCAAACTCAATTAATAAAGAACTAAATTTCACATAATCGAGGAGTTTCAATTTCTCTTATTAACTTACTTAAATAAATTTTTCCAAAACTTAAATAAAGAAACTCAATTTCATTTATTAACAAAGCTCTAATTCACTCATTCAAAAGTTCAATTTCTCTTATCAAAGAATTCAATTTTTATTCAATTATCAAATAATTAAATCTTATTCAATTATTAAATAATTTCAACTTAATTATTAGTAATTTCAAACTTAAAACTTCAACTTCATTATAAATTCAAACTTAATAATTAAATCATTTCAACTTAATTATGAATTCAAACTTAATTATCAAATCATTTCAACTTAATTATCAATTCAACTTAATAATTTCAAACTTAATTATAATTTCAAATTTAATCATTAAATGATTTCAAACTTAATAATTTCAAACTCAATTATTACTAATTCCAAATTATTTCTTAATAATTCCAAATCTAATTATCAAATAATTAAATTTCAAACAGCGTTCTTTCATTAATTACTACGTTAATGTTTATTTCAGATTTCAATCTTTACATTTTCCTTTCATAAAATTCAAATTCCAATTGCATTTCAAAACTTCTTCTATGCTCGAATAAAATCATTATTTTATTTTAAAATCAATTTATTGACCAATCGGATTTTATTTTATTCTCTATCCTATGTCAAATTCATTTGGGTATATATCATTTCAACCCGATTCCATTTCAATTCAAAAATCAAACATAACAAAGGGAACTTGCAGTGTGATAACTGGGATGGTGTCAAAGTAAATAAACAAGCAATAACAATAAACAAACACAATTCAATAATCAATTCAAATAATCCCGAAATAATCGAATTAATTCACATTGTTGTCTGTACAAATTAATATAATTATTTCTAGAATCTACACTATCATTTCATGTAGATTAAAGATTATTACACTAATTATTCTATGCAATTCTACACTTTACATCAATTATTAAATTTCATATTACATCAACATATACGATCATACATTCAATGGTTCAAAGTGTAATTAACCAATTCTACGTGTCAATTTTTATCTAACATTTAAAGGTCGTATTACACAAATTTAACTAAGCAAATTCAACACATATGTCAATTCAAAATTTTAACTATCCTGCGTCAAATTCAATTTCATAATATTTATCACTTATTCATTACAATTTAGCATCCAATATAAACAACAATCAATCAATCAATTATCAACCAAACTGGATTTATTATTGCATACATAACAGATAACAGTGTCAGATGTCAAAGGTGAACTGATACATAAATAACAGTGCAATAAATAACAGCAGTATGTTTCAATTGTCGTTCCAACTGAAATCAAATTTAATAAATAAAGGAATATTAATCGTGAGTGATTGCTCACCTTTCGAGGCTGGAGAGATTTGACAAAGCAATGAGCTACGAATTCCAAAACAACGCTAGATGGATACGATTCGATGAAGAAAACAGGCACGACGGACAAAGCTAATAACAAGAATCGACGGAATCAAATTATAATCGGAATAACTATAATTATTTACACATAAAGAAATCACATTCTAAATTCAATACATTTAAAATTTAAAATATATATGTATTTCGGAGTCATAGTTTTTTTTTCTTTTTTTTTTCCTCTTTTTTTTTAACACACATTAAATAAAGTCAAAGCTTCTATAAATATTTCAAAATAAGATATCAGCATATATACATTATTAGTATATTCAAAATCAACATTATACAACCCACATTACAACAAGTATCATCAATTTATATAATCACTTCCTTCATATACTTATTTATATATAACAAAATAGATTTGATATATAAACTGTAAACAGAAGTCTGGATATGAACAAATGAGTTCGAACACATATAAACAAACATTGTATACCTATATCTGTATAAAACTATTAATATAAAATATACCCACTGTGTAAACTTAAATAAACTACCAATCCAAAGCCAACAAATGAACTATATATATGAATATAACAAAACAAACAGACTTAGTTGGAATAGGTATATAAGTAGATTTATATTCAACAAAAGAAATAAATATCCATAATTTGCAGTTTATAAAAATTATAAAACGAACACATACACTATAAAAAAACTATGCACACATCGGGCTACAAGTAGTACAAACGGCCCTTGTCTATCTACATAAACAAATATATATAACTTAATATATATACGCTCACCTAGATAATTGAACAGAGGAGGGGAGGATGGTTGTCACGCGGTAAGGTAGAAGTTGTGGTGGAGGTGCGGTCGCGTGCCTAGGTTGCTCGGGTCGATCAAGCAAAGGCGAGGAGAAGCAAATGGTCGAAGGTTGATGGGATGGATCTGGCAATGCAGGGTTTGGTGACAGGTGAATTCGTGGCTGACATGGGTGTGGAGAATGACAACTAGGAATGCAGTGGTCATAGCTGACGAGGTGGTTCGACGAACCGAGGCGGATGGTTTGCCGTGGGAAGCAAGGGCTATGTGGTGCTTTGGAGGCGGCTACAGCCAGGGGATGGTCGGTGGATGTGAAGTGGGCTTGGTAGGCGGGGAATATGGCCGCGAGGTGTTGGAGGAAGAGAGGCGGAGCAGGAAAGTGGGCTATTGGCTGTTGTTACAGGAGGGAAGGGTTGCTAGGAAGTGGTGGGTGGTTGTCGGAGGCTCTCGGGTTGGCTGCGCTTACGGTGGTTGCCATGACCGAAATGTGGCTTTGGTGGTTGAAGGCCATGAGGAAGACAAGGGCGTTTGGCGTGAATCAGAAGGCTGTGGGTGATAAGCTTGAGTGGGTGGTGCATGGCAAGAGAAAGAGGGAGAGAGAGGAGAAGGGGAAAGGAGGCTCACGGCTAGTGAGTGCAGGTTTGCATGCATATATACATGCATGCTAGGAAATGTGAACGAGCTTGTTTTCATTTTTTTCTTTCCAAAAGTGAAATGAGAACTGAAAGAACAAAAGAATAGAAAGAGAAATATGAATGAGCAGCTACAATATTGGGACCAGAGAAAAAAATGAAACGACACACTTTGAAAAGGTAAGAATATCAAATTTAGACATCGGTTATGGGGTAGAATAAAGCAGATGTCTATTCGCATTACACTACGGACAAATGAAAGATCACACGAAACAAAAGACAGACCGTCACCGTCTAACCGTTCCGCGTTTTCATTGTATACCAGACCTCAAAATACAGAAATAAATTTACTGTATTGATCAGCACGACGAGACGATCAAAACGGTATACCGATATCAGTGATTCGATTGAATTTATAAAAATTTGAAATTTTATACTAGCGGAAAATGCATGAAAAACACAGAAAAATAAGATCGACGGAGCTAAAGATGTCCGAATTTGGAAAAACGACCAACTGACATCTTGCTCAGAAGATGATTTAGAATTTTTCTATGCAAAAATATTTTGGATTTGAAAACGATTTATTTTCATCGCTTTTTAACTGATTAAATTGAAGTAAATTTACGCATGAAATAAACTTTCGTATTTTTGGACGAAAATTTACCAGTTGTTATGTTTAACTAGACGCATTCCAAATATCAAATTTATATTTCAAAATTTTATCGTTTAAAATTTCAAAAATTCAAATAAACACGTTATTAAAACCGGTTAAATTTACGGGTCGTTACATAAGATCTAATATTGAATTTTAAAATGTTTTACTAAGTCTTAGTTACATATTATAAATACAAATTTTGATTTCAAAATTTAACTTAGTCTAAACTAGGCTAGATATATATTTTATTATATATAAGTAATTTCAAAATTTATATTTGAATTTATATATTTATAAATATACTAAACAGTGTTTGAGATGATATGCACATACATAAATGACCAATGTTTACACTAGTAGATATAAATCTCAATATCTACCTATGTAAACATTAGCCATGTACACAAGGCAATGTTGCACTCTACACTTATATACACACATGAGTATATACCCATATGCTCAAAACATATAAATGTTAAATTAATCAACATACATTAATTAATTAAATTAAGAAAATTAAATGAAATATGATTTTATTTAAATAAAATCTTTTGGATCTAGTAAATCCATCAGACTTTAAATTAGATCAAATTAACAGTTTTTTTTGAAATTCACCCAATCTACCCACTACAGATCGAGCCAATTCAAACATTATCAACTTGAAGGGCGAGGTCACATGCATTCTATTCTAGCACATTAGAAACCTAAGTAATGGTGGTGGAGGTAAAGACATTGTTGCTTATGCATTTTTCTTCTTTTCCCTCTCACTTGCCCACCTCTAGCAGTAGAACTTTCAAGCAACTACGGCATCGTTGTTACTCAAGAAGGAGAGGTTGTCAACCTCCCTGGTCACACACAACCACTTTAAACTTTCATTCTTATTCTCTCACTTCCCTTGGTTAGCTTTAGGCCTCTGGCTATGGCTGGTGTTATGATCACTTTCCAATGGCTCCCTCAATCAAAAATCTTAATGTAAAGAAGTTTCCAGTGGGATGATAGTAGGCAGCTCCTAGAAAATGCCTTGCTCTGCTACTCATGGCTAGTATAGAACTGCCTCTCGACATGTGCACAAACATAATAGTGGGCTGCGTAATTTGCCTCCTCACGATTCCGCAGTTACTTCTCCTCCACCACAGCTTGCTCCTTCTACACCATCTTAAGATCTATATTAGCTTTCTTAGTCGACTTCTCTACAAGATCAGCCTTAACTTTTACCAAGCCTCATTTTCCCTCAAAGAGGGCAGATCATCTTGCAATTGTTGAACTTTCTTCCTTAGCTGGGTATGAGAAGTTTTAATGGCTACTAGCCTGGAGTGAGCGGACTCTAGCTCACATCAGTAATGATTTAAATATCATTGTCTGCCGACAATGAGGCTGCCACACTAAAAAAATAGAGTTAGGGAGAAGAAAGTCAATTACAAAAATATAACAATTATCCAGCACAGTGTTCACTGCCTCTGTAAACACCTTCAATGAGGTCATATGATGCAAACGTGTTATATAGAAAATAAGGAGAGGGCATTAGAGGGGAAGGGTCCAAATCATCAAGTGTGCCATCTCAAAGTTTAACTCAGTGACATCCCCAAGGAGAATAGTTTGCATGTAGGAGGAATTGATGAAAAAGAAAATCTATGTTGGGAAGGCTTAACCTGGACATTTTTCTTGGATACCTTTGATGGTTTAGCATGCTCGAAAATGTCCTCTAGGACCTCATTTTTCCTTCTATTTGTTTTTATCCATAGCCATTGGTAGAGCAAAAGTGTAATGACCCAGAAATTTCATTCCCGAAAATTCCAAATAGTTAGAAAAAGAAGAAAAGAGATAGTAGAAGAAGAAACAGAAAACCAAACTCAGAATCTCACATTCGCAGCAGAAAAATATAATATCAAATAATATTCTTTACACAAAGAAAACTGTATCAGTCAATTACATTTTAATACATCAGAGTTACAACATTTACAAAATCACTGGACAATTAAGATTAACTTGTCCCGGATAAATAATAGTATATCATAGCGGAATACACTCCATACGTTTCTACCATCTAGTTCGCCTCCCGAGCTCCAGAGTGTCCTTACCTGAAAATATGAAATACTCGGTCTGACCCGAGCATTACATCAACGTAACACCCGGGTCAGGCTGGAAACTAGCGTGAGTAAACCCATACAATTTTAAATACTAAGTTCAAATCATAAAAGAAAAACCTGGGGTAACTCGTATCAATTTTACAAATTCTCAATTTGTTATAGGCAACACTTAATTTCACACATCAATTTTTAAGGACCAAAACTTAGATTAAATGGTCCAATTCCCTGAAATCATTCCATTCCAGCTTATTGATTTTACATATCAAATTCTATATAGAATTATTATAGATTACAAATCGAAGTGCTTTCGGGTATTTACTAATACCCGATTCCGGCCTCTTCGAATTCCAAGTCATCTTAACCTAAGCTATTCAAGTGAAATACAATTCAAACTTTAAATACAAGGTGTCACCTTTACACAGTAATTCATCATCGATAGATAACCACATTATCACAGTTTAAACCAAACATATCATATCACATAACATCAAAAATCTTATATCGGAGATGTCAACTAATTTAAGGCATTCAATATCATTCAATCATTCATAAGCAAGATTAATTTGTCACATCATCTCGAATTAATTTAAATAAATTAAATTAATTTCTTCAATTACTTCAAAAAATTTCTCTTGCTTACTAAATCATTAATTAATTACATATCATTAATTAACCATCCTTTAATTATACTCTCTAATTATATTCAGTAATTAGCCCTTCATTATTTACATAAGCTAATTATTCCCAACGAATTGATTAACCTTTAACCATCATCTTAATTTATTATCTGTAATTAATTACTTTAACCTTCAATTAATTACACTAATTAATTATTCTATAATCGTTTACTTTGATTAATTATCCTTTAATTACTTTAATAAATTAATTATCCCTCAATTAGTTAACTAACCTTTATTTACTATATTAATTTATTTACCCATTAATTAATCACCTTGGTTATTAAATAATCAAGACCTTAATTTAAGATAACCATTGTCTTAATTAACTACTTAATTATTAATAGATTTCATTTAAAAACACTTAAGAATATAATTAGTTAATAAATTTTATTAGAAATTGAACAAATTACATTTTCAAAATCATTTGTCTTACAATAAACTTGATAAATAATTTACCTGGAAACTAGTTAAATAGTTAACGTAAAAATTGTTTTCCAAATTACTTTCAAAATCCGGTCAAGTTTCCTTTTTACAACTTGATTCATGTTTCATTAATTTTAAATATTTGTCTAAGCTATATAAAGGAAAAACTGGATAAACAAAAACAAGGGAAGTCCAAAACTCCTCTACCTCCCACAAATAAACTCGAGAACGACACGGCCCAAACCCCAAAAATTCCAATCCAACTTCGTTCTTTTCCATCTACCTTCCTCTTCTTACCGTTACTTCCTTCGCTCCTTTAAAATAACTTTGCATAGAGAAAGCATGCACACGAATGTGCACGTGTACGACGCCTTAGACCATCAATTTCCACCGACGACCCACCTTCCAAGTCTCCCTCGGCCCCGTGCTTCTGATCATCACCTGAAACATCGACGGTGGTCGCTCATTCAAAAAACGAACACCTTCCCCAAAACAGAAACCTGGAACGAAAAACACCGATTCCCAAACTCGTCTCGCCCCGCCACTTTACTCCACCATCGACCATTTGACTTCGGTCAGAACCCCTCCGCTCCTTCATCCACCGAGTCCCCCCTCAGCGATCATCCATCGCTTCACTATCATCTCGCCATGGCCAAACAAACTTAGAACTAGACAATCACCTCTTAAACCCTAAGTCACGATCGACAAGCCATTCCATCCAATAGAAAAACCATCTAGCATTTTTCTAGATTTCGCCAACCCTTGACGATCATCCCACATCAATCACGAAACCCAATTTCCTTCAGATCTCCAACAATCGACAATTTATCCCAAACTGATTAACATACAATAACTCACGATTTACAGCTCTAAAAATTATGATTTTAACTTTAAAAATCATCAATTCTGATAACAAACCAGAATGTATATTTGAAGCATTCAATTATTACGATCGAATTTTGGTAAAATTTAAATCTACTATTCTTCTTCCCTTATATTTCAACTACCATCAATTTCTTACTGGAAGTATTTATAATTCCACCATCTTGTGTTTACGAACAAATTTTGTTTATAAATCTAAGTCTAAAAAGTAAGAGAGAGAGAAGTATGAATTTTTGATCAAGTTTGTATCCTGTATATAAAGAATAGCATCACTCTACAAACAAACATATACATACCTACATTCAGATACATGTATACATACAACATATATTAAACAATCATGCAACAATTTTTCATGCATTACTTCAGATATTAAATTGCATGCATCAGATATTTAACCAAATTAAAAACTTAAATGTGATTGTTTTACTCACAATCATAAATTTCAAACAGGTTTAAGCATTTAACAAGAGTAGTAGATTACTCACCTGCTTCTCAGAAACCAGAGAACCAGGTTTGAGTATCTGGAAAATTTTGATTTGCACCTGAAAAAAATTGCTTAGCTTGTTGTTGAGATTTGAAAGCCGGAATGAACTTGAATTTTATTTGCTGAATTGATCCCTTCTGCTAGATTTATGAATTGAGTTCCTATTGAGTTGATTTTGCTTTTTGTTTGCATTTGATTTTCCAGTTTTTAGTTTCTCCTCTTATAATTTTGGTTTTCAGGTTTCAATTTGATTTTGATTTTCTCTTTTTTTAAAGGATGTATGCCACTTGTAAATTCAAATAGAAACCACGTATTATTCCTTAGTTCCTAAGCTGACAAGTGTTTTAGACTTGATTTACATATAAATTCCTATTTTTTTAACATTAATATATTATGTTTTATAATTTAAAATATACATATATACAACTTTTATACATATATACCTCAAAAATATTATATATTTACAAACTATGTTTTTAAATATATACATATAAAATAGTACTTAATTCATGAGATGTTTTAAAGGAAGAATATTTTAAATCTATATATATATATATATTTTATAAACTATTCTAGTTTAAGAACTTTATTTTGAAAGAACTCACAATAAAAAATTTATTAAATTTGTACAATAAATATTTATCTTATGAATTACTTAATAAATCTAAATTTTTCATATTCAAATTAAATTTGAAAATCTAATTTAAAATCAAGTCAACAATACATATATATTTTAAACAAACCCAAATTCAATTTGTAATTAATAATTCTATTTAAAAATTTATTTATCTATATTTAAAAACAACCCATTATCATTATTGTTTGAAAATAACAATTTTTATCAAATTAAAATAATTTATAAAGGGAATTATCACATTTAATTTGCTTGAAATTTTCGGGATATCACATTCCTTCCCGCTTTTAATCTTTTCATCCTCGAAGAGGAACGAAGACAGAATTTATTAAAATACTTAATATCAGTTAAATTTTCTCTTTGAACATTTTTAAAACACTTTAAAATCTATATAACATTGCTAAAATAGTTTATATAAAAATATCATTTTATAACTCGATGTTTCAACAAGTCTGTCCTCGTTCTCACAGAAATTCGGTCATACGTTAATCAGGCATAGGACTGAAAATCTATAAGTACTTAGCAGAACAATTTTCAACACCCAGTGAACATACTTGGAAAATAATTTTATTGAAAATACAGAAAACATTTTTGAAAATAGAGGAAATATCTTTGGTGAGAATGCTATGGAAATCATCACCCCCATCCATGGTCGCAGTTACGTTCCAAGGTTACGTTGCCATCACAACAAAAGTCCATGTAACTGTAGGAACTCCGCGCCCCTCGATTACGCCTTGGAACCCACCACGGATCGCAGTTACATTCTAGGGTTAAGTTGCATCACAGCAAAAGTCCATGTAACTATAGGCATCAGCGCCCCCGATTTTCGCTGTTAAATGAAACTTCACCACTCCCACATAAGTCGCAGACTACATCAGTCAAGTCCCAATGTAGCCTCAGGCTTTCACGGCCTCTTGACTTTCGCTATGTCTTTATATGTCGCAGCTTATCGATATAAAATCAAATGTAGACTGTTGGCTCTCTGCAGCACACATGACTTTCGCTATATTACCATAGGTCGCAGTCTACCGATATAAAATCAAACGTAGACTGTTGGCTCTCAGCAGCGCACACGACTTTCGCTATATTACCATAGGTCGCAGTCTACCAATATAAAATCAAACGTAGACTGTTGGCTCTCATCGGCATATATGACTTTTGCTATGGTCTGTAGTAGATCACAGTGACATCGAGATAAACTGTCGTCACAGCATAACCCAAATGCCTCTGTAGGCATCAGCGCCCTCGACTTTCGTTACACACTACACATAATCCTCAGGAACTTCAGTTTGTCTGCACTTCCTCACAAGATCAACTTTAGAACCCCCCTTAGAGTTCAAGGCAGTACCACCATGTGGCACTCCTGAGAAGTTCATTTCAAGGAAGCGCCTTTTCCCCCAGAGCCAATCTCAAAACACGTTATACTATACTCTTATAGTATCTTTCAAATCATACCCTTTATGATTTTCATCAAAATCCCTTTTACACAAAATCAATTCCCAAAATCGATAATTCTCAAACTAGGTTTTCAAACTTCCCAAAATTGTTTTTTTCCAAAAATCAAAAGCCTTTCCAAATCCAAAGGTTCAAAAAACCTTTTCCCAAAATCATTCTCATACAATCCTTTATATATATAGATATATATAATCTTGAAAAATCTTTGAATCATTTCCTATTTGTATAAAATCCCTCTTTATAATTGAAATACTTTTCAAAAACTGTTTCCTTCCGGAATAGATTCAACAAAGGGAGATTTATCTTATATAACAAAGATATATAACATTGTTTATTCCAAATCAAACATTCAAATTTGATTACTCTTATAAAGTTATTAACCATATTACTTATATAAAGTAAATTTCTATCATAGAAATATCCAATTTCCACTTTATTTCATCATATATTTCACAAAATATACTTTTCATTTCAAAAACCATTTTACATTTCTTATCCACAAATTTTCCAATATCAATTTCATTCAAACCCGTACGATGTACACATATCATTTGTATGGTATATCAATCTGATTGCTTACTCGATCACACAACTTTCGAACTAGTATCGTCCACCCGACTTCCTAGTGCGAACTCAGATCTGGTTTCTTGATCAGAACCCGTTATTCTTCTTACATAGCCATAACTATGATAGAGAATATCCAAAACCAATCAACAATCCATATCCAGGTTCGCCATCGAAAATCGAGTGAAAAATCCCAACTCGGATCGATATACTATCTCGAAATTCTATGCTCGAATATGGATCAAATCACTATGCGAATAGAATAATATACGTACATCCTACGTATTTATCCTCATTGCTTATTAGCCAAATCAATTTTATTTCTATTTACACTTATTTGATTTCTACTCACTTATTCACAGTTGCTTTAATTCCCATTTGGATTATCACTTCAATTCTTATCTCAAATGATTATTTAACCATAAACAGTTTGGACTCTATCCAGCTTAAATTTAGAAAATAGCTTGAAGAGTTAAAAATAGATAAGTAGTTGAAAAATAATTATTAGTTTGTAAAATAGCTGTAAAATAGTTAATTAATTGTAAAATAGTTGGAAAATAGTCAAATAATTATAGAAATTTTAAATAATTGCAAAATAGTTGTAAAATAGTAATCAATTATAAAGTAGTTGAAAAATAGTAATTAGTTTATAAAACAGTTGTAAAATAGTTAAATAGATCCAAAAGTAGTTATAAAATAAGTATAAGATAGTTTGATTTTGAAAAGAAAGTTTGTATAGTAATAGCTTGGAAAAATAGGTTTATATTAAAACAATTTATTTTGAAAATAGTCCAGAGCTAGACTGTTTAACTTCCAAATCTTCATTCCATTTAAATTTCCACTTTCTCTTGAATTGACTCAATTTCAATTCAATTTTAAATAACTTAAATTCCCATTCCAAATTTAAACTTTATTCAAATTCGCTTCCAATCTCAATTAATTCAAATAAATTTCAAATTGAACCAATTTTAATTCATATCAATTCCAGTTTGAATTAATTTGTGACGACCCGGAATTTTTGGATGTTTGAAATTGGAATATTTAATTGATTTTAAATATTCAAAGGTTAATTTTTAACTTGAATTCAAATATTATTATTTTTTAGCAATTAAGTTATTGGATTTAATAAACTGAAAGTGGGCAAATTATTGAATCTTCAGTTTTTAAGCTTGTTAAAAATAATTTGAAGGCTTGTAAAATTTATATTGACAATACTGAAGATAGTAAAAGTATTAAAATTGAATTTAAAAGTGATTTGTTTAGTTTTAATAATATATCGTTTAAATTGAATTTAAAAATAGCCTTCCGAGGCACAGTCTCGGAATTCGACGAAACCAGTTCCATTGGATCCGTAATAGTTAGTTATTATCGGATTTCAAATTCTGTAGCGTTTGGATTTACCGTTTGCTCGTATGGGTGAGAAAAGCGTTGAAATTAAAATCGATAATTTAATATTTTAAATCGATTTAAAAACTAACTTCCACATACGATCAAATTAGCCTCCGAAACGTGTTCCATTGCGTTCGGAATAGAGGTGCAACACTATAAACGCCTGGCGGCATACCTCGGTATGGTTTGGGATTTTATGTTGCCATATACGAGATATTTTTAATATTATAATATATATTCAAAATCAAACGTCATTATCTCCTAGTCAGCCTATCTTCCTCTCGAAGACTCAACTCTTCAATTTTATAAAGCAAGGGCTTATCTTCTTTCAGATAACAGAAATTGAAAAACAAAAATGGCCGAACATAAACTTTCTTTTGAAATTGAAATCGTGGCCCTTTTTATTCTTCCTCCTTACTAGTTCGAAGCCGGTGCTTCCTTCTCTTCCAATTCAAATCAAAGCCGTGCCCTCTTCATCTTCAAAATTGAATTCGACAGCAACCAAAAAGAAAAAAAACTCCAAAGCCATTCGATTTCTTATTATTAGGGAATGCAATCACCTCGAGGAGGTTGCACGATTAGAGTTCTGTGATGGCGAAGGGGAGGAGATGCATCGGCAGTGGAGATGGCGTGTACGCAGAAGCTAACGCAAGGGGTTGTTGCGAACGGGATTAGGAGGCAGAGTCGTGCTTAGTGGCTCGAGCATGCGCAAATGTGGACTACGGAGGTCGCGAGGAGGCCTGAGGCGACGTCGCGGTGGCATCATAAATCTTGGGGTTAGTGTGACGCCCCACCTCTATGCCCATGCTAGCCAAGAACACTACGGTGTAGTGCTGTCGACTAGCACGGAGAATAAGGCCGTTGAGGAGCAACCATCCGTGTAATTGCCTTGTGCGAGCACCGATATGTCAGATAGTAAAACATGGATTTTATTTTCAAGAGGAAATCCGACATGCCGATGCAAACTCAAAGCTACTACACAGTGGCTATAATAGTCTAGGACAAAATATAAACTAATAACACAGATAATATAAATGCAGAACATAGATGAAACAGAAAGTCTCATATATATATATATATATATATATATATATATATATATAACTGATGTCAGTTACAATACATTTGACACGGTACATGTGATACAACTACAACAGTCGACTCAGGAAGTTATATATACAAGTACATTATCGACTAATATACATGAATACATATCAACCTATACTATGACTCGACAACTCCAAAAGATATGAAAAGTCTTCATAGCTCAAGCAGCATCCCAAAGCAGAATATCTACAACATGAAAATACTCGGTCTGACCCGAGTATTAAATTCAAAAGAAAATAATACTCGGGTCAGTCTAATTCAAACTCAGTTATTAGTGCACAGAAGCAATAATAATTAAATAACGAATAGACGACAATCACAATAAATCTCGTCTATCCAATCACTAATAAGGATGAATTGGACAAAGGAATCAAGTAATTGGAAACATCAATTAAGACGTCAACTCGAGTAGGGCTGCAGTATACGCAAGCGTGTACTGCCACGCCACTACAACATATGGAATACGAAATAGTTCCATAAATCAAAAGCAAAAGATATAACAATAAAAGCAGTACCATGTGGCTACAGTTCACGCTTGCGTGCACTGCCTTGCCACTACAGTGATGATGTGCCCAATGAATACCGTGTGGCTGCAGTTCACGCTTGCGTGCACTGCCTTGCCACCACAGTGATGATGTACCCAATGAAAATTCACAAGTAAACACAAGATCAAACCCGAGTCACCGGATTCAACTCAAGTGTAATTCGAAAATCAATCCAAATGCCATCAAATAGTACAAGGCCACATATATAAATATGTAGAAAATGACAATAACTAACTCAGGAATGCAGTACAGTGTACCACAAGCAAACCCATATGACATGCATACAGGGATTTCAAGTGAACTCAACAAGATTGTTAAATCCAAATGAACAAAATAATGCAAACCAACATCAGTGACTCAAGTACAAAGATTGACCAGAAATGCAACTGCAAATTACATGGGGGATGACACGGTAAAATGAACCAAAGTTCGACCGAGAAATGAATAAGGCAAGCCGACATCAGTGACACATCCTCAAAATGAAATGGTTAAAATAACCATATATGCACACTGCAGCAGCTCAAGTGAACAGAGAGAAGCAACTGGCAACAATGCACAGTGCCTCAATGAATTAAATAAGACTCAAGTGTAGCCTCAATATCAAAGAAGTAAGCCCCAAATACATGAAGCAGTGAACTACATAATTATATGTAGTATAACCACACTTATTTATGTAAACAAGAGTGACACCACCAAACTGAAGAATGCCAAACACTGTCACTAGTGTAACAAAATAAACACAATGTCAAAATAGCACTGCAATTACAAACAGGTAGGTACTTAAGTGGATGTTCACATATATGGCAAAAAAAAATGGAGCAACCGCATGAATAACACGTCATTTACACATGCAGTGCACAAATAACTGGGTGACCCAGCTAGTTCGAACAAGGATACAAGTATCAGGGCATATGCCGAGTATAACAAAGTCAAGGATGCAATAAATCAAGTGCATAATGGACGAAGCCAATGCACATAGGAAATGCAAAAATCAAGACCAGATACCGCACAAAACAACCTAGCAATGTGGGAGTGCATACTGGATGAACAAAATGCAAGAACCAGCGGTGGATAAATATCTCACCGTGACACAAGTACTAGCTTAACCGAGTCAAGTGGAAATAACCAATAGCACTTGCAACTGAAACTGTCTCGAGGTGAATGAGAACAAATGCAAAGTCTAATGAATGCAACAGTGACTCAAAACATATGCAGTGAAACAGTAAATGACCCCAATTGAATCAAAGATCCAAAGTCCATCTAGCAATACAAAACTTGTCAAGAGAAACCAGAAAACAACAAAAGGGGCCAGGTACAACATGCATCATTCGAAACCGCAACAGTATACATATGCCCAAAGCAAGGCAAAAAAAATCAAATAGAAAGACATGTCTAGCCTGAAGCTCACTCAAGTCAAGCTACAGGGAAGAACACAACAGGTCAGAGTTGAGTGATGACCACGAAAACGAACAGCTCGAAACGATAAAGCCAGAAACAATATGCAGTTCGAAATCAAAACAATGCCGAAATCAAAATAGTTCATGCAATGACCGAAGTCAATACTCAAAGTAAATACATAGTCGAATGGCCGACAAATCAAGGGACGAATTCAACAATCAAATACGAACGAAAATCATCGAATTCGAACACTAATAAACACGAGATAGGAATTAGATGTGAGTGAAGGGGATCACTCACCTTGTCGACGAATTGAAGCTATCAACCGAAGCCCAATCGAGCACGAGCACGTTGAATTGAAGAAGCCAGCATCATAAATTTTGAACGCGCCCTAGCTTCAGACGAACGAAGATGAGATGCCGCCATTTATATTCTTTTGAGGGTTTTAGGGTTACGAACGAAATAAAAGAAAAATGGTAAAGGGGCGGGTCGAGTTTCTTGAAGAATGGGTCGGCATTGAGATAAAGGGTACGTGTACATTTGCTTTGCAAACTCTTCACGGCTTCAAACATTTGAAAATGTTGGCCGAGAATTTATTTTAAAGCCCGTCACCCTTTAACAGATTTTTCAAAAGAGTTTCAACTGGTTAAGCAAAAATTCCAACCAGCAATTTGCTAGGAAAAGAAACCGTCCAAAGACGATAAATAATCGGTACGAAATACCGGGTTGTTACAGACTCCCCTCCTTAAAGAAATTGCGTCCTCGCAATCATAAGGAATAAATGGATAAAAGGTAACAACCATAAAAGCATATCATCACAAAATGATGAAATTTGAAAATAGGAAGTTCACCATATAGAGCATGAACGTGTTTGCTCGATGAATTCTCTGGATTCCTGAGAGAAATCCATAGAATTTGAGAACCACAGAACTTTCACGAGAAGAACATCTTTATTTCGAAGGTGCTGAACCCCCGAAACATTGATGTGAATAAAATGTTGCTCAAAGTCAAATCTGGCGAAACTTCAATTTCTTCAATAATACCGGGCTCAAGAATAAAATCAGAATCCCTAAGGCATTTCCATAGAAGGAAGACGCGTGAAACACGTCATGAATAATAGAAAATTGAGCAGGTAATAAGAGGCGATAAGCCAAGAAACCAATACGTTCAGTGATAGGAAATGACCCAATATATCGAGGCACTAACTTTCCCGACCGACCGAAACGCACAACACCTTTCATAGGTGAGACACGAATAATTTGGAACAACAGCGTAGTACAATAACGATACGCCAGATGAATCAAAGCTTCATTAATTCGGAACGCCAACGTAGTACAAAAACGGTACGTCCAATGAACCGATCAACATAAAAGAACATCAGATGTAAGTCCATAAAAGGAGTGAGACGAAGCTCAATAAAACGAAGTACATCGAAACGTCTGATGAACTTGGTAAAAAGATGATTCCATACGGACATCACCAAAGAAACAACCACTTGTTGCCTACGACTAAGTGCATCGGCAACACGATTTCCCATCCGGGAGTGTACAGAATATCAAGATCATAAGATACAAGGAACTCGAGTCAACGTGATTGACGTAAATTAAGTCCCTTATGAGAAAATAAATATTCCCAAGATTCATGATCAGGGTAGAGAACAAATTTCTCACCCAAAAATAATGATGCCAAATTTTTAAGAGCGAAATCAATAGCCACGAGCACTAGATCATGAGTGGCATATCTAGTCTCAATAGGCATTAATGATTATGAAACACAAGAGACAGAACGTTCTCTTATGCAAGAGAATGGCATGCAAACCAATACGATTAGCATTGGTACAAACGATAAAGTCTTGGTTCCCTCGGGAATCACAAGAATAGAAGTATCGGAAAAGAGTTGTTTTAAATAATATTCTTTCCCGAAAAGCTAAAACTTTCAAAATTTACAATTTACTTTATGTAATTATCTTTTCAGGCAGATTTACATTTTAAAATTCAATTTACTGTGTCTGATTGTCTCATCAAAGCGTCTAGGAGATTCCTATCGATAAAGTTGATCAAGCGCATCGACCAGAATTCTTAAAGCACTCAATGGGCAATACAATCACAAAATATTCGATTATCAAAAACGATAACCAGAAATCACAAATATTCAATTAACAAGTCCGGAATTAACCGAAATAGCAAACGCACATGTCCCATAACCACGAGTTTTACTAAATCGTTTAATTCACTTCATCGTTTCCTTGAAGGTGCAAGAATTGTGTATTTTAAAAATAACATTTCACATTCTCAAACAGACAAGTCCGGAATTAAACGAATCAGTAAAAGAAAGGGGTCATAGTCCTCGATTTTGCTGAAACGTTTAAATCGCTTCCTCATTCTTTTGAAAGCGTAAACTGTAAAAATTTTGAAAACGATTTTTATTTTGAAACAATTTTTAAAACACGTGATTAAAACAGCGATATCAATAGCAACTTCAATAAGTGGATTTTCATTCATAAAAAATGTCACAAGAATCTTCTTAAAGATAGAAAGGGGTATCATACCCTAAACTCGTATTCATAACAAGTCAATAACACACGAATTCACCAATGCACAAAAATTGATAAAAATTATCAATAGAAATCACGAAAATTGGTGAAGCACAAATTCTAGAAATCTACACAAGAAATCCAGAAACCACAAGATGAGAGTATGAAAACTCGAACGGGAGTATGAAAACTCGAACGGGAGTATGAAAAATCGAACGGGAGTATGAAAACTCAAATGGGAGTATGAAAACTCACCTACACGCGAGCATGAAAACTCATCAGCACATGTAACGCAAAGTGAGAACGGGAGCATGAAAACTCACCTACACGCGAGCATGAAAACTCATCAGCACATGTAACGCAAAGCGAGAACGGGAGCATGAAAACTCACCTACACGCGAGCATGAAAACTCACCAACACGTGCAATGCAAAGCGAGAACGGGAGCATGGAAACTCACCTACACGTGAGCATGAAAACTCATCAGCACATGTAACGCAAAGCGAGAACGGGAGCATGAAAACTCACCTACACGCGAGCATGAAAACTCATCAGCACATGTAACGCAAAGCGAGAACGGGAGCATGAAAACTCACCTACACGCGAGCATGAAAACTCATCAACACGTGCAACGCAAAGCGAGAATGGGAGCACGAAAACTCACTACATGCGAGCATGAAAATTCATCAGCACGTGCAACGCATAACGAGAACGGGAGCACAAAAACTCACCTACATGCGAGCATGAAAACTCATCAGCACGTGCAACGCATAACGAGGCACTATCTCATGGTTTCAAGCCATTAATTTTGACACACGAATGGCCCGAAGACCGTGGGGCGCTACCCCACATGTGTGAGTCGGAATCACACAGATTGAGGTCTAGACTAACCAAAATTCAAAAAGGTATGTGTGAGTGGAATCACACAAGTGGTGTCTAGCCTAATCTCGCAAACAAAAGGAAAGTATGTGTGAATGAAATCACACAAATGGTGTTTAGACAATCCTCAAAGCCCAAGAGATATGTGTGAGACGAAATCACACCGATGAGGCCTAGTCTAACCGTGCAACAAGGAAATATGTGTGAGACGAAATCACACAAATGGTGTCTAGACAATCCTCAAAGCCCAAGAGATATGTGTGAGACGAAATCACACCGATGAGGCCTAGTCTAACCGTGCAACAAGGAAATATGTGTGAGATGAAATCACACAAATGGGGTCTAGGCTAACCAAAAAGGTATGTGTGAGTGGAATCACACAAGTGGTGTCTAGCCTAACCAAAAGGCAACATCGCACAATTGCTAGTCTAAATCATAAGAATGATCGTCATGATCAACGAGAAGTGTCAATTACACTAAGTTAGTGAATATAAAAGTTTAGCTTCATGTCCCATAACCACTAGCTTAACTTAAATATTTACGAACAAACTGTAGATCGTCACTAGAAAATTGTCACAAGAGATTCAATCGAATAAGTCCAAAAATTAACCGGCGAAGTAAACGCAAGCGTTATATACCACTCGTTTTACTAAGTCGTTTAATTAGATTTCTCATACGAGTGAGGTAAAGGTTAGTATATACTAATAGATTGGAAAACAGTTTAGGAAAAGAGTTTTATAGTAAAATAGTTTTGAAATCGTTTGGAGAAAAGGGTTCTGATATTTACTACTAGTATAGAAAACCTTTATATTTTTAAAGTGACAAATCACAAAAATGATTGTAGAAACAATCAATCACAAGAATTCACATACAAAGATGTGAATAGAATCCAAAGAAATCGATACTGTACCCATCAAAAGGTATGTTCATGAAAATCCCGAAGAAAATGTTATCAAAGTTGCTAATAAATGATAGCAACAAATCAGGGAATTAACAAGAATCGATTAAATTTGGAAACCAAATGAATTCACTAAAATCCACAATCGAAGACGTGAATTAAAATCCAAAGAATTCGATTCTAAATCCATCAATGTAGGAATATCCAAAAATTCCAGAAATAGAAGTTATCAAAGTCGACAAAGGAGATAACAACTAATCGGAAAAGAAGAATCGATCAACAATTGGAAAGACAAAGCAAAACGAGCATAAATGCATGAATGACTTTAACAAAAGTAAAAGTCAAGTCAATGTCGATATCGACAAGGCAAAGTCAAAGACAATTTCTTTTATACCAAAGAAATTTTAAAACTATCAGAGAGAGGCACATGAAAGCCAACAAACCATGGATAAACAGACAGAGTCGACAATTGAAATGCAATTTGTCGAATAAACAGACAGAGTCGACAATTGAAATGCAATTTGTCTCAACGATTGATACCCAAAACCCAATTGCATAGAGACTGCATTAAGTACATGAATCAGAGATAAGAATGCATATATACAGCAGTTCGAATAAACAATGTGAGCTCAAATCGAAGTGGGTACGAGTTGCAGCAATATGCAACTTGGTATAGCATATACACAAGGATACTTAGCAGTGCATACTCGAATGAGCAAGTGCAACAGAGAATAGCAGCAATGCTCATGAATAAGAGTTAAGAATTCATACCTAACAAATCATAGATGATCTTAGGCAAAGATGAGAAATAAAACATCGACAAATAGTTGTAATACATGTTCCATCTAAGTTATGTTTTATATTCGTCCTAAACCCCAGGCTCTGATACCAAGCTGTGATGCCCCACCTCTATGCCCATGCTAGCCAACAACACTACGGTGTAGTGCTGTCGACTAGCATGGAGAATAAGGCTGTTGAGGAGCGACCATCCGTGTAATTGCCTTGTGCGAGCACCGATATGTCAGATAGTAAAACATGGATTTTTTTTAGGAGGAAATCCGACATGCCGATGCAAACTCAAAGCTACTACACAGTGGCTATAATAGTCTAGGACAAAATATAAACTAATAACACAGATAATATAAATGCGGAACACAGATGAAACAGAAAGTCTCATATATATATATATATATATAAAACTGATGTCAGTTACAATACATTTGACACGGTACATGTGATACAACTACAATAGTCGACTCAGGAAGTTATATACACAAGTATATTATCGACTAATATACATGAATACATATCAACCTATACTATGACTCGACAACTCCAAAAGATATGAAAAGTCTTCATAGCTCAAGCAGCATCCCAAAGCAGAATATCTACAACCTGAAAATACTCGGTCTGACCTGAGTATTAAATTCAAAAGAAAATAATACTCGGGTCAGTCTAATTCAAATTCAGTTATTAGTGCACATAAGCAATAATAATTAAATCACGAATAGACGACAATCACAATAAATCTCGTCTATCCAATCACTAATAAGGATGAATTGGACAAAGGAATCAAGTAATTGGAAACATCAATTAAGACGTCAACTCGCGTAGGGCTGCAGTATACGCAAGCGTGTACTGCCACGCCACTACAACATATGGAATACGAAATAGTTCCATAAATCAAAAGCAAAAGATATACCGTGTGGCTGCAGTTCACGCTTGCATGCACTGCCTTGCCACTACAGTGATGATGTACCCAATGAATACCGTGTGGCTACAGTTCACGCTTGCGTGCACTGCCTTGCCACCACAGTGATGATGGACCCAATGAAAATTCACAAGCAAACACAAGATCAAACCCGAGTCACCGGATTCAACTCAAGTGTAATTCGAAAATCAATCCAAATGCCATCAAATAGTACAAGGCCACATATATAAATATGTAGAAAATGACAATAACTAACTCAGGAATGCAGTACAGTGTACCATAAGCAAACCCATATGACATGCATACAAGGATTTCAAGTGAACTCAACAAGATTGTTAAATCCAAATGAACAAAATAATGCAAACCAACATCAGAGACTCAGGTACAAAGATTGACCATAAATGCAACTGCAAATTACATGGGGGATGACACGGTAAAATGAACCAAAGTTCGACCGAGAAATGAATAAGGCAAGCCGACATCAGTGACACAGCCTCAAAATGAAATGGTTAAAATAACCATATATGCACACTGCAGCAGCTCAAGTGAACAGAGAGAAGCAACTGGCAACAATGCACAGTGCCTCAATGAATTAAATAAGACTCAAGTGTAGCCTCAATATCAAAGAAGTAAGCCCCAAATACATGAAGCAGTGAACTACATAATTATATGTAGTATAACCACACTTATTTATGTAAACAAGAGTGACACCACCAAACTGAAGAATGCCAAACACTGTCACTAGTGTAACAAAATAAACACAATGTCAAAATAGCACCGCAATTACAAACAGGTAGGTACTTAAGTGGATGTTCACATATATGGCAAAAAAAATGGAGCAACCGCATGAATAACACGTCATTTACATATGCAGTGCACAAATAACTGGGTGACCCAGCCAGTTCGAACAAGGATACAAGTATCAGGGCATATGCCGAGTATAACAAAGTCAAGGATGCAATAAATCAAGTGCATAATGGACGAAACCAATGCACATAGGAAATGCAAAAATCAAAGACCAGATACCGCACAAAACAACCTAGCAATGTGGGAGTGCATACTGGATGAACAAAATGCAAGAACCAGCGGTGGATAAATATCTCACCGTGACACAAGTACTAGCTTAACCGAGTCAAGTGGAAATAACCAATAGCACTTGCAACTGAAACTGTCTCGAGGTGAATGAGAACAAATGCAAAGTCTAATGAATGCAACAGTGACTCAAAACATATGCAGTGAAACAGTAAATGACCCCAATTGAATCAAAGATCCAAAGTCCATCAAGCAATACAAAACTTGTCAAGAGAAACCAGAAAACAACAAAAGGGGCCAGGTACAACATGCATCATTCGAAACCGCAACAGTATACATATGCCCAAAGCAAGGCAAAAAAAATCAAATAGAAAGACATGTCTAGCCTGAAGCTCACTCAAGTCAAGCTACAGGGAAGAACACAACAGGTCAGAGTTGAGTGATGACCACGAAAACGAACAGCTCGAAACGATAAAGCCAGAAACAATATGCAGTTCGAAATCAAAACAATGCCGAAATCAAAATAGTTCATGCAATGACCGAAGTCAATACTCAAAGTAAATACATAGTCGAATGGCCGACAAATCAAGGGACGAATTCAACAATCAAATACGAACGAAAATCATCGAATTCGAACACTAATAAACACGAGATAGGAATTAGATGTGAGTGAAGGGGATCACTCACCTTGTCGACGAATTAAAGCTATCAACCGAAGCCCAATCGAGCACGAGCACGTCGAATTGAAGAAGCCAGCATCATAAATTTTGAACGCGCCCTAGCTTCAGACGAACGAAGACGAGATGCCGCCATTTATTTTCTTTTGAGGGTTTTAGGGTTACGAACGAAATAAAAGAAAAATGGTAAAGGGGCGGGTCGAGTTTCTTGAAGAATGGGTCGGCATTGAGATAAAGGGGACGTGTACATTTGCTTTGCAAACTTTTCACGGCTTCAAACATTTGAAAATGTTGGCCGAGAATTTATTTTAAAGCTCGTCAGCCTTTAACAGATTTTTCAAAAGAGTTTCAACTGGTTAAGCAAAAATTCCAACCAGCAATTTGCTAGGAAAAGAAACCGTCCAAAGATGATAAATAATCGGTACGAAATACCGGGTTGTTACAGTTAGTCGGCGTCAATTGGAGGGGGTTTTTGCATCGTTCGATGGTTTGGTGATGGTAAGGGATTTTGCGAACGACTTCACGATGGTGAGGAAGATCCGCCAGAGTCTGGATTCATCTTTTCTGTAAGGTATATTAACATTGATTTTGAAGCTTAGATTTAAAAAACAGTAAGTTTAGAGTTGCTGATTTCAAATAGTAAATTAATAAAATATTTAAACAATTTTATTTTGGGATCAGTTATATATATAGGACAGTAAAGTAAATCTGGGAATTTTATTAACACTTCAAAATTTTAAAAATGGACTTCAATTCAAACAAGTAGTTTAAATAAAATTAATAAATAAATGCTAATAGATTGTCCGATATTTTCAAAATATTAATAAACCATATGAATGTTCATACAAGGTCTAAATTCTTGGGGAACAAGTCGTGATGGAATGGATTGCAATTACAAAAATCAAAGGTGAGTTAATCTCATTCTTCTGGATTGCCGTTTAAATTTAAATGGTTAAATTTAAATAATTGGTTGAATGATTGAATTTATTTGATATGCTATATTATATATAGTAGTATATAGTATATATTGGTTGATTGATTTCCCACATTATTTAGCGGATGAGACCCTATGCGCCGCATAATAACGGATGATATTATATAAATCCCATATACCGCGATATTCCACGTCGAAGTGGAATTGGAATTTTATGTTGTGCCAACGTCTGTGGATGCAGGGAAATAGGTTGGAGGGATCCAACTGGATTCCTGAAGATTATTTAGATTGTTTAATATTCTGTGTTATGAATATTTGATATTCTGTGATGAACTATATTGATAACTGGAATATTGAATTTAAAAATGAATTTGGTTTTAAATTCCTTTAAACTTCTTTTATAAAATGAGTAATTAATTTATTTAATGAAGGAAATAAAAAAGTAGTTAATTACTGGTTGAGATTAATCCGGAGTGATTAATATTTGTGGTTTAATTAATGATTAATTACTTAATGTAATTAAATTAGATTAGGATAAATTAAAATGTAATTAGAAATCATTAATTTATATAATTAATGATGTAATTAAAGGTTGAGTAATTAAGATTAATTAATCAATAATAAGTGATTTATGAGAAATTAATTAATATAATTAATTAAGGATTAATGTAATTAATTATAGTTAATTAATTTGTGAACTAATTAAAGATTAATTACTATTTTGGTTAATAATAATTAATTTGTGTAATTAATTAAAGATAATTACTTAAATGTAATTGAAGGATAATTAATCCAGGGTGATTAATTAAGATGGATAATTTAGGGATGATTAATTAATTGATTTGAAATTAATTAATGTCAAGTGAAGAAATCTAAGTGATTGAGGTTAGTAATTCAATTAAAAGCGACTAAATTTATTTTGGAAGTGATCAAGTTTGCTTATGGATGATTGAATGGTATTAGATGCCTTGAATGAGTTGATATCTCTGATATGAAATGTTTTGTAGTACCATATGTTTAGGCGGATAGGATATTGTGGTTATCTATCAATGGTGAATTGTTGTGTAAAGGGACATCCTGTATTTAAAGTTTGAAGTGTATTTCATTTGGATAACTAGGGTTAGGATGACATGAGACTCGAAGAGACCAGGGTCGGGTATTAGAAAATACCGGAAACCACTTCGAATTTTTATAGATTGATATATGAAATCAATAGGCTGGAATGAAATGATTTATGTGAATTGGACTATATAATCTAAATTTTGGTACTTAGAAAATTGATGCGTGAAATAAGTGATGTCTATAAGAAATTGTGAATTTGTAAATTGATACGAGTTACCCCGGGTTTTATATAAGTTGTATGCTTTGTATTCCATGTTAGATGGGTTTACTCACGCTGGTTTCCAGCCTGACCCGGGTGTGACTTTGATGTAATGGTAGGGTCAGACCGAGTATTACAGATTTTCAGGTAAGGATGTTCTAGAGCTCAAGAGGCGGGCTAGATGGTAAGAACGTATGGAGTATTTCCGCTGTATTATATTGTTGTATATCTGAGACTTGATGATTGTGTATATTCAGTGTCTGTATATATGTGTAACTCCGATGTATTAAAGTGAAATTTGACGAGTACAGTTTTCGTTTGTATAACTGTTATTATTTGTTATTATATTTTATCCGCTGCGAATGTGAGATGTTGGTGTTTCTGTTCTTCTTATTCTTCTATCTCTTTTTTCTTTCTCATAACTATCGGGAATTTTCCGGATCAAAAATTCTGGGTCGTTACAGTTGGTATCAGAGCTGAAGGTTAAGCGAGAATCTTGACTCTGGTGGGATTACTCATTAAGGATAGGGTCAATGGTACCCTAGAATGAGTTGATATATATATATATATATGAGCGCGTACTTGTTATTTTCTTATATAAAGGTTTTAAATGATTTTATATAAGAATATATTTTGATATATAAACAATATTTCTTTCTAATAAATATTAAGGTAATTGGTTGTTATATTATTTGAAAATTTTAATAATGAGAATTAAGTGATAATAGAAATACAATAAAATTAAAATTAAATGAAGATAAGTTAGAAATGGATTCAGAACTAAAAGGTTTAAAGAGATAATTGATTTGATTTAGAGGATTAAATCAATGTTTAAAAATTTAACTCGAATTTATATAATTCGAGATGGTTTAAATTTGAAATTTGAATTGAATTCGTTCAAATTGAATCTGATTTAAATTAATTGGATTTGTGGTTGAAGATGTACAAGTTTAAAAATTTAAATGGAAAATTTGAATTGGATTGAATTGAAATGATTTGAAATTGAAGTGGGTTCAATTGATATTAGTCCAAATTGATTGGAATAATTTGGAATTGTAATTAAAGTTGAGTAGGTTTAAAATCAAATGGAATTTGATTTGAATTTGGAAAGAAATCAAGATTGATTCTACTTGAATTGGGGTTAAATCAATTTCAATGGAAATTGAAGTTATTCAAATTAGAATTGAGTCAATTTAAATGGAAGTGGAAGTTTAAATTGAATTGATGGGGAAGTGAACAATTTTGACTCTGGACTATTTTCAATATAAATTGTTTTAATATAAACTTATTTTTCCGAGCTATTTAATATATACAACCTTTCTTTTTAAAGCCAAATTATTTTATATTTATTTTACAATTATTTTTGGAACTATTTAACAATTTTTCAACTGTTTTATAAACTAATTACTATTTTTCAACTATTTTACAAATTAATTACTATTTTATAACTATTTTGCAATTATTCAAAATTTCTATAACTATTTAACTATTTTCCAACTATTTTACAGTTACTTAACTATTTTACAGCTATTTTACAAACTATTAATTGTTTTTCAACTACTTATATTTTTTTAAACTTTTCAAGCTATTTTCTAAATTTAAGATGGACAGAGTTTAAACTGTTTATGATTAAATATCCATTTGAGATAAGAATTGAGGTGATAATCCAATGGAATTGAAACAATTGTGATTATGTGGATAGAAATTAAAGGAAATATGAATAGAAAGAGAAATTGATTTAGTTGATAATCAATGAAGATAAATACGTAGGATGTACGTATATTATTCTATCCGCATAGTGATTTGATCCAGATTCGAGCACAAAATTTCGAGATAGCTATATTGATCCGAGTTGGGATTTTTCACTCGATTTTCGACGGCGAACCTGGATATGGATTGTTGATTGGTTCTGGATATTCTCTATCATAGTTATGGCTATGCAAGGAGAATGACGGTTTCTGATCAAGAAACCAGATCTGTGTCCGCACTAGGAAGTCGGGTGGACGATACTAGTTCGGAAGTGAAATTGTGTGATCAAGTGAGCGATCAGATTTGGTATAGCGTACGGATGATAAGTGTACATCATACAATTTGAATGAAACTGATATTGAAAATTTATGAATAAGAAATGTGAAATGATTTCTTTTGAAATGAAAGTATATTTTGTGCTATATACAACGGATAAAAGTTAAAATTGGATATTTTTACAATGATGAGTAAGATGTAAACAACTTTATAAAAAAAAGGAGCAATCAAATTTGAATATTTGATTTTGAATAAACAAAGTTACATATCTTTGTTATATAAGATAAATCTCCCCTTGTTGAATCTATTGCCGGAAGAAAAGAATTTTGAAAGTGTTTGAAGTATAAGGAGTTTTATACAAGTTTGAAATGATCCAAAGGTTTTTTTTTAAAAAAATTAACTTTATATATATATATATATATATATAAAGGATCTTATGAGGATTTTGGAAAAAGATTTTGGGAACCTTTGGATTTGGAAAGGGTTTTGATTTTTGGGTAAAATCAATATTGGAATTTAGAAAGCCTAGTTTGAGAATTATCGATTTTGGGATAATCGATTTTGAGAAAAGGAGATTTACATGAGATTCATACTAGGTGTATGATTTGGAAGATACTATATGTGCATAGTATAAAGTGTTTTGAAAATAGCTCTGGGGAAAAAGGCGCTCCCTTGAAATGAACTTCTCAGGAGTGCCATATGTTGGTACTGCCTTGTACCCTAAAGGGGGATTCTAAAGTTGATCCTGTGAGGAGTCCGGACAAAACTAGTTCCTGAGGATTATGAGTATTGTGTAGCAAAAGTCGAGGGCGATGATGCCTACAGAGGCATTTGGGTTATGCTGTGACGATAGTGTAACTCGATGTCACTGCGATCTACTGCAGACCATAGCGAAAGTCGTGTGTGCCGCTGAGAGTCAACAATATACATTTGATTTTGTATCGGTAGACTTCGACCTATGGTAACATAGCGAAAGTCATGTGTGCCGCTGAGGGCCAAAAGTCTACGTTTGATTTTACATCGGTAGACTGCGACCTATGTGGGAGTGGAGAAGTTTCATTTTTGACAGTGAAAATCGAGGGCGTTGATGCCTATAGGTACATGGACTTTTGCTGCGATGGCATCGTAACTCTGGAATGTAACTGCGATCTGTTGTAGGTTCCATAGCGTAATCGAGGGGCGTGGAGTGCCTACAGTTACATGGACTTTTGCTGCGATGGCAACGTAACCCAGGATGTAACTACGACCATGGATGGGGGTGTTGATTTCCAGAGCATTCTCACCAAAGACATTTCCTCTGTCTTTTAAAAAAATGTTTTCGATATTTTCAATAAAATTATTTTCCAAGTATTTTCACTGGATGTTGAAAATGGTTCTGCTAGGTACTTATAGATTTTCAGTCCTATGCCCGATCAACGTATGACCGAATTTCTGTGAGAACAAGGATGGACTGGTTGAGACATCGAGTTATAAGAAGTATTTTTATAAAAATTTATTTTAATAGTATTGTGTGAATTTAAAAGTATCTCTAAAATTTTAAAATAAAAGAGTAAGCTGATTAGCTAAATAAATTATTTGATAGAGTATGTTAATAAAATTTAACGCAGTTAAATAAAATGGTTTGTTAGTTAATAATGAAGTTTGGAGATAAACTCGAATTATAATAGAATTCGACTTGGATTGATAATGAATTAAAATAAGTGGAGATGTTGTAAAAATAAAACATAATTGGATTATAATAAAAATGATTTGAATTACGAATAAAATCAAATTCGAGTATAAATGAGTTAAGTATGTGCTTGGATATTATTTTGATAGATTGAGAAGGTGAATTAAAATAAAACTGATGGGCTAACGAAATTAAATGAAAGTGAACTTAAGTTTGAAGTTGGAATAAATTGAAATAAATTAACTTAATTTAAGAATAACGAGAAGCTCGACTTCCAGTAAGAATGGAAGACCATTAAATAAAAGCTTGGATTGAATTAATTTGGGAATGGTTAGTGGTATACAAGCATAGAATGTGTCGAGCTAAATAAAATGGTTGTGAATGGATTAAAATGGAAGGAATTAAGTATAAATTTAGTCGAAATCAATTTAAATTGGTTATAAAACTTAAGTAATTATTTATTCACATGGATATCATCCAATTGCATAGAATGAATTATCATTTGACATAAACAAAGGTAATTAAAATTCTATGAGTTGATAAAGATTAAATAAATTGGTTTTAAGATCAATTGAAGTGAATATGAGTTTGTTTTGCTTAAAAATGAATTGAATGTAAGAAATTGAGTTGTAAACATTTAAATTGAATGAAGTTGTATACGAGTTGGTTGTAATAATTAAAATTAATGTCGGAACCCCATAAGTTGCTTATAAATATTGTTTAACCTGCATTGCTTATAGAAACTCGTATGTTTACTAGTTAAATATGAAAAATGTTGTTAAGTTACATGATTTTGGCACTTACATATTTAAATTGAGTAAGTACAGGTACCGAGAAGTTGTTTGGCTGGATTTGGACGCGCTAATTGCTAAAATAATAAGCGGCTTGCTTATTAATGCTAAACAAGGTACGCCTACGCAATAAAAATAGGAAATATGAAGTGTTTTTGTTTTTTCGACCGTGTGGGTCGATGTATATATATTTATATCTCTTGTCAAATTGCAAAAGCTCCTCCGTACAAAGGAGACTCTGCCAAAATTTTCCGAAAATTTAGGGAGTTAGAAAAATTTTGGGAAACTTTTTGTTAGCAACAAAATGATTTCAAATTGGAATTGAAATAAAGAATTTTGAAAATGAAGAGTGTAACTAATTGTTTAGTTGGAACTAAGGGATTAGAAAAGTGAATATGTGATGATTGTGAATAAGTGAATAGAAATCAAAATAGATATGAAATCTTTTATAAAGAAATGTGTAAAGCAATTTTTGAATCTTGTAATTGAACATTATTGCTTAGTAGGATATACAGGTATTATAAAGGAAAAGGAAAATTGGTTTTGATTCCAGAAGATAAATTTGAATCGCTTGACAAAAAGGTATGTGTTTAAATTTCTGTATGATTGGGTTTTTGATCTAGCCACTTGGTCTTTTGTTTTCTTTTAGAATTTTGGAGCCCGTAGAGGCATTTTGTAGTTGTACCGAGCTAGCCACGCAAAGGAGACGCTGACGAAATTTTTTAAAAATTTAGGGAGTTAGAAAATTTTTGAAAAATTTAGAAAATTTAAAACTTGTTTTTGAATTATAATTTGAGTGGTTGAATAAGTAAAGTTGTTTAGGAACTATGGAAAGGTTTGGAAAGTTAGTAAAATGGATAGTGTGTCTTTAATAAAGATTGTTGGGTTGTTGTTAAAAACTGTTTGGTTTTGGAAATAGTAATGGGTATGGGATCATTCTTCTTAACTAGCAATTTCGGGGACGATATTCTACTAACGGGGGAGGAATGTGACGACCCAGAATTTTTGAATGTTTGAAATTGAAATATTTAGTTGATTTTAAATATTTAAAGATTAATTTTTAACTTGAATTCAAATATTAATATTACTTAGCAATTAAGTTATTGGATTTAATAAACTGAAATTGGGAAAATTATTGAATCTTCAGTTTTAAGCCTGCTAGAAATAATTTGAAGGCTTGTAAAATTTATATTGGTAATACTGAAGACGGTAAAAGTGTTAAAATTGAATTTAAAAGTGATTTGTTAAGTTTTAATAATATATCGTTTAAATTGAATTTAAAATAGCCTTCCGGGGAACAGTCTCGGAATTCGACGAAATCAGTTCCCTTGGATCCGTAATAGTTAGTTATTATCGAATTTCAAATTCAGTAGCATTTGGATTTACCGTTTGCTCGTACAGGTGAGAAACGTGTTGAAATTAAAATCGATAATTTAATATTTTAAATCGATTTAAAAAGCTAACTTCCACATACGATCAAATTAGCCTCCAAAACACGTTCCATTGCGTTCGGTACAGGGGTGTAACATTATAAACGCCTGGCGGCATACCTCGATAGGGGTTTGCGATTTTATGTTGCCGTATACGAGATATTTTTAATATTATAATATATATTCAAAGTCAAACGTCATTATCTCCCAGTCAGCTTATCTTCCTCTCGAAGACTCAACTCTTTAATTTTACAAAGAAAGGGCTTATCTTCTTCCAGATAACTGAAATTGAAAAACAAAAATGGCCAAACATAAACTTTTTTTTGAAATTGAAATCGTGGCCCTCTTTATTCTTCCTCCTTACTAGTTCGAAGCCGATGCTTCCTTCTCTTTCAATTTAAATTGAAGCCGTGCCCTCTTCATCATCAAAATCGAATTCGACAACAACCAAAAAGAAAAAAAAACTCCAAAGACGTTCGATTTCTTATTATTAGGGAATGCAATCACCTCGAGGAGGTTGCACGATTCGAGTTCTGTGATGGCGAAGGGGGAGGAGATGCAGAGATGGCGTGTACGTAGAAGCTAACGCAAGGGGGTTGTAACATCCCGCCTTTTCGCACGCCTTAAAGAGACACACGTGCCAATTCAAACCATACGGAAGGGCAGATTGTTATGGGGTAAATAAAAACAAGAAAGAAAAAAAACAAACAGAATCTCACAATGGAAGGATAAAATATAATAATCAAATATACAATTCATGAAGCTGTTTTTCAAAATATTTAATTGTACTTACAATATATATCAGATTTATACATACCATAGAATATCAATAATGCAGAGGGATACAATAGTATAGTGGAACAATATAATATATATTAATAATAATACCGAAATCTTCGTCTTCGTCCTCCAGAGATAAAGCCTCCGATCCTAAAATGCTCGGATTGACCCGAGCGAATTGAAAAGACAAAACACTCGAGTCAGAACTAAAATATCTTATGTATGTTAAATCAACAGAAATAAATATGAGTGCAGTAACTTACGAGATGCTCGGGATTCACATCTCCTAAGGATCCGCTAAACTATTTACTATGTAGTAATATTTCGCTATTATAATAGTGTCTAATAGTAAAGTAAACTTACTTTTTTCTTAGCATTAAAGGGTTACCCATATAGCCCTTAACACATAATAGTCCCAGTAATCCATCCAATACCATAGTCCCTCTTGATCGGGAAGCCACTAGAAGATACCACACGGTCTACGGGAGAAAACAAACTCGTACAAGGCGCGATAGGGTAGGTGACACGGCACAACTAGGCAATGCCACGGTAGATATACCAATTACGTATCCGGGCTGGTCGTAACGCGTAGCGCGCAGCTACCGCCCACCTCGAGCCACACCCCCAAATAAAAAAAATCAAAAGTGGCCACCGAATCAATCCAAAAGTCAAAGTATAGTATCGAAGGGATGTGTCCGACCAAAGGTGCAACCTCATTGGCTCGAGAATCGCTCCTGTTTTAGCCACCTTATGCCAACTCATGGGAGTTGGGTCCACGTATTTACCTCAAAAGAAACGGTGCCACCATCCTACTTCATTCTGGAAACTTCACCGCGTGCACGGTTGTTAAAGTGGTTTTCGGGGTTGGCAGAGAGTACGACAACTTCCGATCCCGGTCTCTTCAACAACCAAACATTATTATAACACCGCAGTCATTTTAAAATAATTATACTTTAAAACCAAAATATAATATCCATTTCAAAAACTATAAATACGATATCATTTCGGTTTTAAAAACCCAAATCAATATGATATCATTTTTATTTCAAAATATTTGTTTTTCTAAAACCATACCCTTCTCAAAACTATATAACTTGAAACCCATAGCTTTGAAACATAACTTCTAACACTTTAATGGGTTAAATATTAAATTACTTTAATATAATAAATAGCTTCTTCACCTTCACAAATCAAATTCCAAATTTTAGATTCGAACCCCCAAATACCCGTTTTTATTCTATATATTTCAAAGCTTTATATATTTCACTATTTCAAAACTAATTCTTTGATAATTCCATATATATCCAATTCAGTTTCTATTATTTAGATTGGAAATGTTTACTTAACAAATCCAACATAATTTAAGTAAAACTTTGAACTTCAAACAACTGGATATTCTTTCAATTTATTTAACTTGATATATTCATTTGCCTCAACTTAATATTCATTTAAATCAGTTAAACCAAATCAAGTTATAAAATCATACCCTTTAAAATCTCCACTTTTATTTATATTTCAAATCATATACAAAATTTATTCAAGTACAATTCTTAAATAATTCAATTTTAAACCAATTTCATATTTATTTTCCAATCTTAAATTTCATTTTAAGTCATTTAAAATTCTATATATACAATACCTTAGACAGGTACTTAACCATATAATATAAAACAATCAAACTCTATTATTCAACTTATTTTCATTAAACCAATTTATGCATAGCTTGAATTCAAGAATTTAACTATATATATGTTATCCCGCTTTTTGGCAAAGCCGCGATACCAAAAGATCGATCAGAAACGGAGAACAGTTCGTCTCAGAGATCGGTCATACTTCATTTCGCTATGGATATCATTGAATTTTGTCCGAGTCCAAATTGTGCTACAATTGATAGGACATGACAAGAGTGATCATAGAAGTCGTCATCTCAAATTTCGAGTCAATCCGAGTTCATACACTCAAGTTATGATCAGTTCAACTTGAAGGGAACACACTGGTTTCGAACCCATCATGGTGGTGTCTTCGAACCCATCATCCAACACCATTCGAACCGATCACCTTCGAACCGATGGACTTCGAACCCATTGGAATGCCTCGGTTCGACTCCATCAACTTCGAACCCATCTAGTCCGTGTCGGTAGGCCATATGTCCAGGGAGGGGTTGCAAAGCTCGTATCCATCCAAAGAATCCTTGTTCGAATCCACTAAGCATCAGCTGTTCGAACCCATTATTGGGGCCTTGTTCGAATCCATCCATGAAGTCCTGCTCGAACCCATTTGTGAAGCTTCATTCGAATCCACTGGGTCAATTAGCCTCGATGACGTGTCTTTCATCGGTTCGAATGCGCCGAGATATATGGAGTCGAAGCGGTCAACTCGGAGTGAAGACCGGATCGGTTCGAAGTTTGCGCTCCACGTCACCACGAAGGCGTGTGCCACCATCGGTTCGAAGGTGATCGGTTCGAATGGATGGTTTCGAACCAAACAGCCACGCAATGAACCCCATCTCGAATCCATCATATCTCTCAATCCACTGATCCAAATGCCACGAAATTTTCACAGAAGCTTGCATTCATGTCGAAGAATGTCCACACCAAATTTCACATCGATTGGATGATTTTATGATCGATTCGAATGGAGTTCGAACCGATGCCAAAGTGGGCCCAAATTTCCTGAGGCTGGGCGTGTGGGCCCCCTCACGTGCCAGGAGTGGTCTCCCGTGTTTCCAGCGAAATATCAGCATCCTACGCCTATAAATAGAGCCCCAGAGCCAACAGAAAAAGGGGCTTTTCGACTCTTAAGCGTCCAGACTCTGCCGGATCGAGATCTCCATCATCCTACATCATAATTAGCTGTTTATTTCGAATTTCCAGTTGTAACTTGCTGTTGATCGCTATAACAACTTGTAACTATTGAAAGATAATTAATAAAACATCAGAAAACTTCACAGTGGACATAGGCAACACGCCGAACCACTATAAATCGCTTGTCTACGCATTTACTTTACTGTTGATTGGAGTTTTTGTTAGATAATATCTGTCTTGAACTTACATTCTTCACTATTATCTATTCAACGACTCCCGAAGAGTGTTGTGACCAATTTTGGTGCAAACACTTTGGCGCTTTCACTGAGAAAACCCAGATTTGCTCCTACTCATTGGATCTGTCATCGATACCGGATTGAATAATTCTAAGAGAGAGATCCAGATCATTAAATCCAGCTTTCTTCCCTTCTATTCAGATTTGCATAAAGTCTAGGAAAGGAATTCAACTATCAGGATGGTTAGCACAAGAACCACCTCAAACGCTGTCAATCAAGAAGAACAGGATAGACAAAATCCTGTGCCCCCACCTCCATCTAATCAGGATGCTACTGGGCACTCTGAACCGTCCGGTCTAGTTACTCGACAAGAGTTGCAGTTGCTACTCCAAGGGCTGACCCAGAGTCGGCAACAGCTAGAAGAACAGCTACGCGCTAACGCTGAGCTAATCAACAAGCTGGATCGCCAGAAACGAAAGAGATCCACGAGAGACCATGCTTCTCGCTCCTCCAGCAAAAGTTCCTCATCCTCTGATTATCATAATCGGCCTCCGCGACCCCGGCTAGATGGGAGTTGTATACCACCCATTGGAAATCAACCGACACTAACCGTTGGACAATTGAGGGTTGGTCCATCAGCCAGTTTCCAAACCGGACCCTCCTCCCGAGGAGGTGCCATCCCTCACCGCACTACAGAATACCGCACTACTAACGTTGCGGTTGAACCAGGAGTCGACGCCCATGATCAGTCGGACCTGGACCGTCGTCATAGCGGACGTACTCCTGAACCGTACGTCCCGGAGGACTATGAGCCAAGGAGGCAAGACTTGGACCGTCGACGATATCCGGTTCAAACCCAAAGTATGGAACGTGATCATACTCCGGCGCAAATGCCAGATCTTTCAACTATGATACGTCAGATGATCCATGAAAGCCAGGGATTCACAAATGACGATTGGGGAGTCTCCCGAAGTCACACTCCTTTTACGGACGATATTCTTACTGCTGAACCCCCACGGCGATTCCGAATGCCCACTCTACCCATGTACGAGGGAAACTCTGACCCCAACCAACATATTCTAAAATATGAATGTCGATGGCTGCTACCAGGGCTGACGATGCAGTGAAATGTCGTAGTTTCCCCATATCCTTGGGGGGCATCGCTACCATGTGGTTCACTCGATTGCCACCTCGATCCATCTCTTCCTTCGATCAGTTAGCCACAAAATTTGTTGAGCAATTCCGCATGCACGTCGCAAGGCCAAAAGATGTCAACACTCTATATAGTGTCACGCAAGCTCCCGGAGAGACACTCAGACACTACTTAGAGAGATTCCATACTACATGTGCGGAGATTAGTAATCCAAATGATAACTCCATCCTTATGGCATTGACTAAGGGGATCGACCCTGATTCTGAATTTGGCAATTGGCTAGCTGGGAAACCACCTGCATCATTGGACCGTTTCCATGCCAAAGCAGCTCAATTCCTGAGACGGGAAGATGCGAAACAGTCTAGGAAACAAACTGACACAGGACCAAATGCGGAAGGGATCAAAAGCAATGTTGCAATAAAATAGTCCGGTGAGAGCTCCGGAAAAGTTCAGTTGAAAATTAAAAATAAACAAGCTCGGCGAAGAGAAAGCGTGAATCAAACTAAAAAACAAGATCAAAATCGTGGCCCGCAGCGCAAGATTCCAATGTTTGACAGTTACACTCCTCTGAATACATCACTAGAGGACTTGTACTTACAAACCTGTGATACAATTCAATATCATAAACCTGCACCAAGACCGTCGTCAGAGAGACAAATCCAGACGGGAAAGTTTTGCAGGTTCCATGAAAGCTACGGGCACAATACGAACGAGTGTCGTCACTTACAGGATCTTGTTGAAAAACTAATCAGAGAAAGGAAGCTGGAACAGTTTGTGTGAACACCGCAGCCCAGAGAAGTGGGCCCATCAAATCCAAACAATGGACCCAATCGGCCGAGACAGGAGGACTCGACTTGTCCTCGCGGAAGATTGGTGATAAACGCCATCAGTGGCGGACCTACTTACTCAGGAGCCTGGAACGACGAAGATCCTTGTCACTGTCACACATGACAGGCTCCTTCAATCTATGAATACTTTGCAGTTTCCTTTGCATTCTGAAATTTGAATTTTTAATAAGGCACTGACTTTGCCATATTTTCTTATTTCAGTAATAAAATACTATCTCTTCAAGCTAGAGCTGTGATTCACCGAATACGACATTCAACAATCACGACATACGAAGAGCTAAGTTCCATCAAACAATGGAATTTATTCAAATAGTGAGTGACTGTGATACGACCGGTCACTCACTAAGTGAAACCCCAGCTCGGGGGCAAGACAACACACCGAAGGCTGAACTGGACCAACACACGACAGTCCTACCAACAACTCGTTCCCACAGCGTGAACGGACTCCAACTTCCCAGATTGTGAATTGGAGTATAAACATTCAACAATTTGTTCCCGGAGTGCGAACGGACTCCAACTTCCCAGAGCGTGAATTGGAGTATAAACATTCAACAATTCGTTCCCGGAGTGCGAACGGACTCCAACTTCCCAGAGCGTGAATTGGAGTATAAACATTCAATAACTCGTTCCCAGAGCGTGAACGGACTCCAACTTCCCAGAGCGTGAATTGGAGTATAAACATTCAATAACTCGTTCTCAGAGCGTGAACGGACTCCAACTTCCCAGAGCGTGAATTGGAGTATAAACATTCAATAACTCGTTCCCAGAGCATGAACGGACTCCAACTTCCCAGAGCGTGAATTGGAGTATAAACATTCAATAACTCATTCCCAGAGCGTGAACGGACTCCAGCTTCCCAGAGCGTGAATTGGAGTATAAACATTCGACAATTCGTTCCCAGAGCGTGAACGGACTCCAACTTCCCAAAGTGTGAATTGGAGTATAAACATTCAATAACTCGTTCCCGGAGCGCGAACGGACTCCAACTTCCCAGAGCATGAATTGGAGTATAAACGTCAAATCTATCGTTCCCAAAGTGTGAACGGACTCCTAAAAAGCCCAAATAGATGTGACCGACCATCCAGCGGCTAACTCCAGATTCCCGAAGCACGAGTCGGAGTACAAACATCAATTCCAGGTTCCCGGAGTGCGAACCCAAACATACATGTGTTCTCCAAGTTCCCAGAGTGTGAATTGGAGCACAAATACCAAGTCAAAGTTCATGTAGCGCGAACCGAAATGTCGATACTAACTCCAAGTTCGCAGAGTGTGAATTGGAGTGTGAACATTAATTCCAAGTTCCCGGAGCGCGAACCGTGTTGCAAACATCGATAACTCTCAAATTCCCGAAGTGCGAACCGGATTATCGATCTTAAATTATCTTAAGTCCCCAGAATGTGGACTTGTGCTTAAGGTTTGCAATAAACGCAGTCAACCACCGAAACACAAATGTTATTCCCCGAGACTAGGGGGCAAAAAAGCTAAGTGTTAATCGCTAACCAAAGTGATACGATGTCCGAAGTTCGATTATTCATCGATCACAACTTGCGACCAAGATTCTCAGACTTGGCGAATAAAAACGAACTCTACTTGACGGTAAAAACACCACAAGTGCACCGGACTGAAAACAAAACACTACAAACACTTAAGCACAAAAGAAATGAGAGTTGAAACAAAGAAAATAAAATTTATTTCAACTAACTGAAGACAAGGACTTACATGCAAATAAGTTCTCCCAAAAAAGAATCCCTACTAGCAGGGGCCGAACCTGCATCTATACACGGCCTACTAACAAAAAACGAAAACAAGTTCCTATCTACCAAAAAATCTGTTTGGGAGGCCGATCTATTTCTTCTTTCTTGGCTTCCTTATCAGCGGTTCATCATCAAAATCACTAGGAACAGAGATCCTTCGTTTGGACGGCCTCCTCTCTGGTGGCTGCTCTTCGGCAGGGGTCGTAATGTCCACGTCCTCCTCAGAACTTGAACTTAAATGAAGGCTCCCTACCGGAGGAGTAGGGAAGACCGGACCCGCGATGGAAGAGTGCCACCTGATGTTGTTGTCCTTAAAGGCGCTGGGCTATGCGCTGCCGTACTGCCGCCAACACTACTACTTTTCCCCACAGCTTCAAATTCTGCATGAATCTCGGCCAAGATCTCTTCATCGCGAATCGTTTGGGCTTGGCTGGGGGCATCCGCAATCTGCATTGAAGAGCTAGAGGTTGGCGGAAGATCACTGATGATAAATGGCAAGTCTGTAAAAGGATCACCCTGTTGGCCAAGCAGCTCGCTCACCATCTGTTCGTCAAGAGATAAGGATCTCCCCTGCGCCATCTCAGTAGACACTGCCATTGTCACGACAGTTGTTTCAGTAGTGATAGCTTTTCGCCCTTGAATGGACTCCTGAGCCGAAGATGCCGGAGTAATTTCGGTTACTGAACAAAGAGGAAAAGAAAATATAAGCAATCTCTTCAAAACAAACGCTTTAATAAAAGCACACTTGAGATATGTTCAAGTACCTTCCTCAGTTTGACTCATTGACGGTTGGACGGCCTCAGAGACGTGCTCCCGAATGGGAGATAACCGCGGCTATTCTGGGTCATAAGCAGGAACAGGTTGTGTACCGACCACAGATACAGGCACTATCGAAGGTGGAGCGGTGATTTCAGTAACAATAGAGTGATGCTCAACACCTAATCCCTCTCCAACCTCCAGAGATCGACCATTAACCATCTCCTTCTCATGAGCAATAATAGCGTCATGGAGAATCTTCTTCTCATCATTGGTCAGCAACCGGTTTTCGAGTTCGAATCGGTCGACCGATTCATCCGGATACGCTTCCTCTTCTTCCTCAACCAATCGACCCCAAGCGCTGCGGAGGTGTACCGGGTAATCTTGGATCCAGGCTAAATTTCGATGTCTCAACACATTGGCATTGTAAGTGATGAGCAAATCTTCAATATCGGCCTCCAGCCTGGCCTCCGTTTGATGAACTCCCTCCTCAACCTCCATCTCGACCGCCTGGACCTTGGCTACTAATGCATCCCGTTCAGTCCGAAGAATCACGGCTTGTTCACACGCCTCCTGGGATGCATTATTCGCATCATCCCTATCCTTGGCGATTTCGGCGAATTTGGACTTAAGCTCGTTTAACTCCTTCAGGGCTGCGTTCCTCTCAGCAGTGACCAAGGTGTTTCGATGGCCCATGTCCTCTACCATGGCATAGTGCTCATGTTTCATCCTATCCATCGTTGCTTGGGCTTCGTCGGCCATTTTGATAGCCTCCATTTCAGATTTTCGAGAAGATTCAGCTTCAGTGTTTAGCACATCAATAATACGGCTCTTTTGAGCTAACTCAGCCTGCAATCTCTCGATGGTGGCCTCACGCTCAAAGGCCAATGCCGACGCTTTGTCTGCTGCTTTCGACCACGCTTTGTACTGAGCACAAAAGTCGTGTACGTAGTCATGTACCAATTGTTCAGCCTCCTCCGGGATTTTCTTTAAATGTGGAGGAAAGATATAGTTGTCGAAGCAAATGTTTGGGAAATCTCTCTTCAGCTGAGCAAGCTTGATCGCTCCTTCCCCTGAAATTTCCACGGGGGGCTGATCTGTAACGGCAGTAGTTATTGTTTCGCTCCTAGAACGGCGAGAGTCATTCCTAGAAGATTGAGAGGCCGACATATGATGTGAAGATTCAGAAGGACGAGAGACGTGAACATGAGGTTGTATGGGATCTCTGGGGGGAGGAGGAGTACGCGATCGAGATCGACGCTTATAACCTCTGTCTGTATCATATTTTTCTTGACCAGAGTACCCAGAGCGTCCCTGGTCGTAGTCTCTGTCCCCTTCTCGTCTGCGCGAATCATAATATGAAGACTTGCGAGCCTGTCGGAGACTCCCTAACATCGAACCTCGCCTAGACATAGTATCTGCAGAACAAAATAAAATAGAATTAATCACCTTCCGAAACATGTAGTTTATAGTCAAAGGTTATGCGGTGTTGTGAAATATGTATGGATATGCGTCCCCCCGACCCACCGGATGTGTCTGCCACACCAGTGGGAAAAGACTCGCTCGAAACTAAAGTCTCTGAAAGTTCTTCCAATCTGGCATCATGCTGCAGGGACACGTAGTCCGGAATTGGAATATCGGCAAGCCCTTCGTAAAGACTTTCAGTTCTCGGAGGAGACATCTCCGAAATTCTAACTCCGGGAGAGGATCGGGCCGTGACAACCGATTTCCATCTTCCCTTCTTAGTTGACGTGACGACGGCTGCCTTGCCTTTTCTCTGCTCTGCGACATCCTGAACTACATCCGTAGGCTCGGTCAGCGGCTCATCATCGGTGTGGGTTCTTTCAGAATCAGCCTCCTCGGCTATAACAACTTGGGGTTTCTTGTGCTTGACTCGCTTTTTCGAGACAATCCTTAATGCCCTGTCAAACTGTATGCTCTGCCCTCTTTCAATCAACCCGTAAGTCCGAAGATTCCTATCCGTCAAGAGCAGCTCAATATCCCTATCTTCACTCGGGACTCCCCGAAGTACTCTCACTACCTCCTTAAATCGTTCACCTTCAGGTCGCTGAATCGTTGCTGCAAAAAGAAAAAAAATATAAGTTTCACTTTGACCGCCATTGCCTTAGTAATTACTTGAAAACTCAGCTACACTCACGTCTGAATAACCATCGCCGGGCAAACCCCGGAGGAAACCTGACATAGAACCATTCCGTCCTGTAATAACTCAACCTGGTCCAGGACCCAGTGACCACTTGGCAGTTCCTCACCGCTTCCAGAAATGTGAAGGAAGGGTAATCACCTCGAGTTTTGAAATTAAATAGATATATGATCTCGGTCGGGATCGGAGGCCTATGAAGGTACTCCATGAAGACGATGAATAAACTATTCACGGAGGCATACCCGTTTGGGTGTAGTTGAGATGGTGCGATCCTCAAAAAAGACAACACTTCCCTTATGTACTCGTTGAACGGAGGAAGTGTCCCAGCCGCACACGCGTGGCGATTAAATGCTGTATATCCCTCCGATGAGTTGTGTGGTCTATCATTCGGCCCCGGCAATAACACGTCATCCGGTGACAGGCCGTGCCTCAAGCATATTCTCCCCAACATATCTTCAGAAATATTGGATTGAACGGAATCCGACGAATTGGCAATGAAAGACGCATTGGGAAGTTCGTCCGGGGCCGGACCAATGATCTCAGATTCAATATCCAGAACCTTTAGTCTCGGAGCAGCTGTGCTTTGAACCTCCTGCTGTTGCAAACTTGAAGGTTCCATAACTAGCTAACTCATGAGAAACCATCGTTAGACAACAAAGGACCCGTGCGTTCCCCAGTGTAAAGTGTATGAATGTATGTTGTACAGTTCCATGCATTACTTGAATAAATATCGCAAAGTTAAAGGAAATATGCAAATGACAAAGCTACGAGGCCCAGTTATAATGACCGTCATCGCTGACCGTCATCACTAAACCGTTTGTATGATGGAATTTGATTTGGATAGAAGCTGTTATGGTTCCATCGACGAGCTTCGAAAGGTGGTCAAGTATGCAGTGTGATTATCAAGTCCAAGTATGCAAGGATGAAGCTCGTCGGAATTATGCTCATGAAATGTCAAACTTTGGTATCCATCATAGAGGGTTCGAACCGATCACAAGGAACTCATTCGAACCCATCCTAACGACACTTCGAATCGATGCAGAAAGGCAAGCTTCGAATCGATGATCAGGTGTCAAGTTCGAGTCGATCAATGAAGGATGACTTCGAATCGATCCTTGGTTAGCTAGTTCGAACCGATAAGGAAACCCTCAACTTAACACCAACCACGTTTGAATCGATACCCTCCGTATCGATGCAAAGTTGAGAACTTCGAACCGATGGCTGATGGATTCGAATCCATCGATTCGAATGGACCCATCAAAGATGGTCAATCGGTGCGAATTATGTCACCCTCATAAAGTCATTCCAGGGATCGACGCGAAATCCAACGAAGAATGACGCCGCCATCCTCGATTTGAACTCGAATCCACACATCGGTTCGAAACCTTCCCAAACTAGATCTGGTTTTGCCAATCTCGAGACTGAGCAATCGATGAATAAGAGATAGGTTCTAAGTAACTTTGCCGTTTGGATTCGAGGCTAATTACTTAGTTTAAGTGATGGATTCGAGGAGTTAAAGTCTTGGATCTTGAATGTTTCGAGTACGTAACACGGAGTTGTCTTCTCAGAAACTTCGAAACGATGCGAAACACAGTAAAAGCAAGGCGAGAGTAAAAAGTGAAAAGTGAAAAAGTGGCAAGCCCACTGCTATTTATATGGAGTTTTGAGGGCGACCGAGACGATTCCCCTTTCGGTAAACGCGACCGATCGCAACCAGTCATAGCGTGGATCGTTTCGAAATCTCCATTCGAAACCATTCAACTAATGCCTTATGGATTCGAAGTTAACCCCATATTTCATCGATACGAAGCACACGGCAAAACATCGAGTCACATCGATGCGAAACGCACAGTGGGCACATCAGTTCGAAGCCCCTGTCCACAACTCCATCCACAACCTACCGATACGAACGACGAATTTCGTATCCATCATTTCCTATCGATACGAACTACTATTTCGTAACAGTCCTTTCACATCGGTTCGAATGTCAGTTTCGTACCCATCATAGCATGAGTGTACTCCATCCATACGAATGCAGATTTTGAACCCATCAATGCTCCAATACATCGGTTCGAAGCATTACATTCACGCAACCCAAAGTCGTTTCCTTCGACCTTCTATATCGGTTCAGGAGAGGATCGATACGAAAGGACTTTTCAAAACAACCATCAAGCGTTATCTCAAATCGAATTTCCAAATCGGTTCAGGAGAGAATCGATACGAAATTCAATAGCAAATCAAACTGACAACGACTCGTGGACACACGACGTTAACAACAGTCAAACGCACATATGCATTTATGTCGAACTAACATTCGATTTTAAACGTTTATAGGGATCGAGTACTCGCCTTGCCACAAGTGCAACAACCGACGGCTAAGCGCTAGCATACAACAATCAACCATATCAACGCAAGGTTGCAGCAATACAGGGTACAAATCTCAACAAAAAGAGAGCAACGATTGTTCAGAGAGAAATTGCAGCTATTCAAAGCACGTCATGTTCCCACAAGACGTACTTTGGGGGGCAAAATGTTATTCCGCTTTTTGGCAAAGCCGCGATAACAAAAGATCGATCAGAAACGGAGAACAGTTCGTCTCAGAGATCGGTCATACTTCGTTTCGCTATGGATATCACTCAATTTTGTCCGAGTCCGAATTGTGCTACAATTGATAGGACATGACAAGAGTGATCATAGAAGCCGTCGTCTCAAATTTCTAGTCAATCCGAGTTCATACGCTCAAGTTATGATCGGTTCAACTTGAAGGGAACACACTGGTTTCGAACCCATCATGGTGGGTGTCTTCGAACCCATCATCCAACACCATTCGAACCGATCACCTTCGAATCGATGGACTTCGAACCCATCGGAATGCCTCGGTTCGACTCCATCAACTTCGAACCCATCTAGTCCGTATCGGTAGGCCATATGTCCAGGGAGGGGTTGCAAAGCTCGTATCCATCCAAAGAATCCTTGTTCGAATCCACTAAGCATCAGCTGTTCGAACCCATTATTGGGGCCTTGTTCGAATCTATCTATGAAGTCCTGCTCGAACCCATTTGTGAAGCTTCATTCGAATCCACTGGGTCAATTAGCCTCGATGATGTGTCTTTCATCGGTTCGAATGCGCCGAGATATATGGAGTCGAAGCGGTCAACTCGGAGTGAAGACCAGATCGGTTCGAAGTTTGCGCTCCACGTCACCACGAAGGCGTGTGCCACCATCGGTTCGAAGGTGATCGGTTCGAATGGATGGTTTCGAACCAAACAGCCATGCAATGAACCCCATCTCGAATCCATCATATCTCTCAATCCACTGATCCAAATGCCACGAAATTTTCACAGAAGCTTTCATTCATGTCGAAGAATGTCCACACCAAATTTCACATCGATTGGATGATTTTATGATCGACTCGAATGGAGTTCGAACCGATGCCAAAGTGGGCCCAAATTTCCTGAGGCTGGGCGTGTGGGCCCCCTCACGTGCCAGGAGTGGTCTCTCGAGTTTCCAGCGAAATATCAGCATCCTACGCCTATAAATAGAGCCCCAGAGCCAACAGAAAAAGGGGCTTTTCGACTTTTAAGCGTCCAGACTCCGCCGGATCGAGATCTCCATCATCCTACATCATAATTAGCTGTTGATTTCGAATTTCCAGTTGTAACTTGCTGTTGATCGCTATAACATCTTGTAACTATTGAAAGAGAATCAATAAAACATCAAAAAACTTCACAGTGGACGTAGGCAACACGCCGAACCACTATAAATCGCTTGTCTACGCATTTACTTTACTGTTGATTGGAGTTTTTGTTAGATAATATCTGTCTTGAACTTACATTCTTCACTATTATCTCTTCAACGACTCCCGAAGAGTGTTGTGACCAATTTTGGTGCAAACAATATATATATATATATATATATATATAATATTATTTATATAATATCAAAAATTAATATTTATTAAACCGTATTATATAAAATAATCAAACTTTGTTATTGGTCTTATTTTATATTTCAAATCATATTTATATATAGCTAGGAATCAACAATAAATTTGACGTTTCTATAACATCAGAAATCAATATTTATATAACCTGTATATTTCTTTCCAAAACCATAGAAACATTTCAAAATATTTTTATACATATAGACCCCGGTGTCTGTATATAATTTTCTACCCTATGGTCAAGTGATACGGATATTTATCATTTCAATCGGTAATTTAAAAATAAAAATTACGGTTATATATCATTTCAAACCGCAATCTCGAATGAGATAAAAATGCATAATAACTTGCAGTTTATAACAATATAAAATACATCATCCATTCATCCAATATAAACCATCAAACATTTATCACAATCATCATCAAATTCAAACAATAGCATCAATATAGAACGGATAATAAACAACAGGTATTAAATATCAGTTTATATTCAATAATAAATTAAATAACTGTTTAACTGGCAGTTTATATGAAATGAATAAATTAAATAGCAATTTAATTTAATTAAATGAAATTAACTAAGATGATGATTAAAAATATGCCAAACGACGATAAATAAATTTTAAAACACATCATATAACAATCTAACAAACATAAGAAATTTTAGAAGTTGTGAGTGGGTTAAAACGCTCACCTTTTGAATTTAAATTGAATTTAAATTCAATTTAAACCCAAAAATTGCACACTCTCAGAATCTGTCCAAACCAGCGCCAAAGTGTTTGGAATTCCAATACGAAGCTAGAGGAAACTGCGCGTAAAACGGATATCGTATATGAAAGATATAGCGATTTGTGTGTTCGAATTTCAATATTAAATTAAAACAAAAAAAAAATCAAAATTCACCCTACATCCCACTAACCACGTCACCCTCCACCTTCAACACATGGGAGTGTTATAGAACGCACGCAACTATGTACGTAGAACCCAAACACGCCAGGAACAGTAAACGCACGCGATCCACTCGGTAGATCAACGCGACATCGCGGCTCACCAGAAAGACGCGCTGTGCCTCTAAGCCGGCCTCCTCACCCCTGCGAGCCCACGCGACCCCAAAAGCCATAGCCGCCGCCAATTTTAACCCAAAATTCGAAACCCTAATCACGATTTGCCAACGATCTAGCCACCAATTCGTCAAACCAATCAACTAGATGCGATCCCCTCGGCTCTCTCTCCAAAACCCAGAAAGGGTTCGACGATCCCACAACTTTCACTGACGCGTGATGGACGGCCGATACTTCTTCGATTTTTACCGGTCAAACGACAATCCAAAACGAAAAACGAATTTCACCAGAAGATTAGGCACTTTGTGAGCTTCAAGATATATTTTTTCTGAATTTTTCTGAGGAGTTTGAATTTTCATTAGATTTTTGAATTTGCAATTGGATCTAGGGTTTTCAGCCATTGAGGAGCATAGAAGTTTCCGTACGTATAGAAATGAGGTATAAAGGGCTGCTAGGGTTTATAACAGGATATTTATAGACAAACTGGAATAGAATAGATGGATCGGATTGAACATACGTGCTAACGACAAAGTGGCCCAAAAAGCCCGTTTCGACTCCGGGACGAAATTGGGTTAACCCATATATAAAAATAGGTGTTTTAAAATATTTTAAACGCAATGGAAAAGGTTTCGGGTTCAAATTGCATCATATGAAGAAGTTATGCTCAAATCAATGTTTTCAAATTGATTTCAATTGATTTCAATTTCATAAATTTCAAGGTGTTTTGAGTCCGTACGATCAAACGACAAGTCCGATCGCTACGAAACTTGAAACCTTACAATAGTTCACCGTCACAGATTCGATGAAACTGGTTTCGTCGAAATCTGAGTCAGTGGCCAAAATGGCTATTTTTACATAAATTAAATAATCTAATATTAAATTAATTAAATCCAATTTTTAAATTTCAATTCTATAACCGACAATTCTTGTCATTTTTAATTTCTTAAATATTTATCTAATTTAAATAAATTTAACTGTTGATTTAAATTTGATAAATTCCGTAATTTCCTTAAATTCAACAATTATAAATTAAATTTCAAAAATTCTATTTAATTAAACCCATCAATAATTATTCCATTCATTATTGTTAAATAGATGACTTAAATATTGGATTTAAAACTATTACATTAATTTTTCTCATATTATCTTTATTTCAAATAATGTAGTAATTAATTTCATTCACAGTAAATCCAATGAATTATAATTTATTTCAATAAATAAACTTGATTTAACTCCAAATCCTTTTTATTTCATAAATAATTATTCAATAAACAAGGTAACCTTTGTTTACCCTATTATTCATTAGTAAGTCCAAATTTTCATCTTTCCTCCGTACTAACTACCCTATTTTCATTTTATTACATTTCTACGAATATACACGCTAATTGCGTTGTACATTCTAAATAAATTCATTACTTAGGTTCATACTTTCCAATATATCGATTACTACATGTTAACGGTAAAAATAGCTTTAACGCTAACACCCGGCGTATCTCGTGATGAAGTGAAAGCACCATCCGTTTATACGGGAAACAAAGTAAAGAGAAAAGTCGCAGAAAAGTAAAAGAGACAGAGATTTTTATAGTGGTTCGGCTTCTAGTAAGCCTACATCCACTTTACATTCTTCATTATCGTCTTTGTACACACTTTTACAAGATTACAACACTTTTACAGCATGATCTCTCGATTACAACACCTTTACAACACGATCTTACAATTACAACACGATCAGAGAAAGAAGTTTGAACTTTGATGAAGGATTGTTCTTTTAATTCATGTTGAATGAAGTAGATCTCTTGATGAAGATTCTTCGGTGTTTGAAGTGCTTGGAGAGTCCAGAAATCAGCAGAGTATAGGCGCCTTGAAATCCGAAAAGTCCCTCTTCTAAGTGGAGTAGATGGAGTATTTATAGGTGAAATCGGAGTTAAGTCGGCAGGGGCGACTTAGGTCGGCAGGGGCGACTTAAGGAGTTAGGTCGGCAGGGGCGACTTAAGGAGTTTGGTCGGCAGGGGCGACTTAAAGAGTTTGGTCGACAGGGGCGACTTAAGGAGTTTGGTCGGCAGGGGCGACTTAAGGAGTTTGGTCGGCAGGGGCAACTCAAGGAGTTAGGTCGGCAGGGGCGACTCAAGGAGTTAGGTCGACAGGGGCGACTCAAGGAGTTAGGTCGGCAGGGCCGACTTAAGGAGTTACTGGGCATAAGTCGTGAACGACTTAGGGTAAGTCGTAGATCGTTCCACATAGCTAAGTCGTTAGGTCGTGGCATCTTTAGGTCGGACCTTCTGGTGAGTTGCTAACTCATTTAGTCTTAGGTCGTTGAGCCGCTTCTCCTGTTAGCTCGTTAACTCGGCTGAGCCGCTTTACGCCTTAAGTCGCTTGTAGGTTATCCCGTTAGGTCGCTGACCTTTGGTCCAGCTTAGGTCGCTCCACGTGTTAAGCCGCTAGGTCGCTTAACCTAGTCACGTCTTAGGTCGCGAGGTCTTCTTAGGTTGTAGGCGCTGGCCTCGAGTAGAAGATAGGTCGCTTCATTCTTTAAGTCGTATACCGTTTTGGACGGGGCGCTGCCCCGCACCCCACCGGGGGCGCTGCCCCCTGGACCCCTTCGACCTGACCGGTCAGGTCGAACACCGTAGCGGTGGCGTTGCCCCTGCACCCCCACCTTAGGGGGTTGGCACCCCCTGGACCCTTCCTCCGTAGGGGATCTTAGATGAAAAATCATTCAACATAACTTGCTTTGTTGAGATGTTGAGTTGACCAATCTTTGAGACGAGCTATCTTGCTTCTCTCGGTCGATCTTTTGATATCACGGCCTTGCTGAAAAAGGCGGGATAACACTTGCCCCCCAAAACATGCCTTGCGGTAGGAAGGTGTGTTTTGTAATGCCACAATCCGGACGTTCATATCCTGTTGATAACCTGTAAAGGGATTGACAGTTTTATATGGCCCCAAAATGACGACCGTTCGAGATCGAGCTATTTGGGATGAAGCGCGACCGTTCATGGTCAAGCGCTTAACTTCAAGTGACGACCATTTGTGGTCGAGTCATTTGAGGTGAAGTGCGGCCCTGCGCGGTCAAGCGTCTAAATCCATGTGACGATCGTTCGAAATCGGGTTATTTGTAGTGGAATGCGATCATTCATGGTCAAGCGCTTTACTTCGAATGACGACCATTCGGGGGTCGAGCCACTCGTGGTAAAGTGCGGCCCTGTGCGATCAAAATGACAACCGTTCATGGTCAAGCGCTTTACTTCAAATGACGACCATTCGGGGTCGAGCCATTTGTGGTAAAGTGCGGCCCTGTGCGGTCCGGTGATAGAGCTCAACCGTCCATGGTCAAGCGCCTTACTTCAAATGGCGACCATTCGGGGTCATGCCATTCGAAGTAAAGTGCGGCCCTGAGCGATCAAGTGGTAAAGCACGGCCGCTCGCGGTCAAGTGCTTAACTTCAAATGACGATCGTCTGGGATCGAGCCATTTGAGGTGTAGCATGGCCGTCCGTGGTCAAGCACTCAACTTTATATGATGGTTGGGATCAAGCCAAGTGAGATGAAATGCAACCGTCCACAGTCAAGCGCTTTACTTCAAACGACGACCATTCGGTGTCGGGCCATTTGAGGTGAAAGTGCGATTGTTGGCGGTGTGAAGCGCGGCCGTTCACGGTCAAGCGCTTAACTTCAAACGATGACCATTCGTGATCGAGTCATTTGAAGTCAAGTGCGGCCCTGCGCGGTCAAGCACTTAAATCTACACGACGATCGCTTAGGATCGAGTTATGAATTGAAGCGCGGCCGACCACAGTCAAGCGACTGTTGGCGGTCAAGCACTTAAATCCATGAGTTTTTGACTGTTCAAAGTCGGGTGCCTGTTCAAAGGACTTAATCATTGAGACTGTTCGAAGTCAGGTGCCTGTTCGTAGGGCTTGATGATGCCTGTTCGTAGGGCTTACACATTTCAAAATCATGAAAATCAAATATTCAACTGAAAAGTTGTCAAGTAGAAATGTCTAAAAAAGTCAAATCCAAACATTTGAAGCAAATCGTGAAAGCAATGTGGAATCAAATCCAAACATCGGAAGCAAATCATGAAAGCACAGTAGAGTCGAACTCAAACATCAGAAGCAAAACATGAAAGCCATGTAGAGTCAAACTCAATCGTCGGAAACAAATCATGAAAGCAATGTCAAGCCTAGTCCAAACACAGAAGGCAAAGTAATCAGTCATCAGAAGTAAAATACAAAAGTAAAGTAGTCAACCATCAGAAATAAAATTCAAAAGCAAATAATTGACGTCCGAGTGCAAACATCTACATTAGTATGATTTATAGTTGTATTAGAGCATGCCTGGGGATCGATCGTGGTCCCATACATGCGTGAACAACTTAATGGTATTGATGCAAAGTTTTCCACTCATTCGTCATAACCTCAATCATTCGATGACAGGTCGCCGTCTCGATCCTGAGGCATCTCCAGTTGGTGCAGGTAGCGGTCATTCTTGTTCCACAATTGCAGCCTTCTTTTTCACATATTGTGATAGCAAACCATCCCGAATGTGCTCCTCAACCTCATTTTCAAGTGTCTGCAGTCATTCGTGCTATGACCATTTAGCTCATGGAATAAGAAATACTTGTCCGACTTTTTCTCGCTGTTAGTTGGATCTCTCTTTATCGGCTTTCGATAAGGAACCTGTCCCTTGGTTTCTTGGTAAATCCGCTCCAGAGTCTCATTTAACTCCGTGTATGAGGTGAATCTTGATCCTCTTTGCTGTCGTGCTGATTTATCGTTGTTATCCTCAGCTTTTCGTTTACCTTTGTTATTTTCTGCACCTTTCACAGGAGGATTCTCACCTTTGATTGCAAAAACATCGATTCCTTCCCCTTCCTCTGTTTCAGCCTTTGCGTCTTCTAACCGCAAGAACCCTTCGGCCTCATAGAAAAATTCTCCTAAATCCATAGGAGGATCTTTGGTCAATGAATTCTTGAATTCTGTGCCGTTAGCTATTGTAACGTTTCGGATTTTCGTTGCCGAAACCGAATAGTTATGGGTTTTAAGAAGAAGAAAGAGGTAGAAGAAGAGAAAAGGAAAAAAACAGAGAACAAGGAAAAATAGAACAGAATAGAACCACTACGGAACAATATCAGTTATTACATTATCATCATATTACATTACATCAAATCATCAGAGTGTACAACAACATACAACAACATAACAGCGGAAAAAGAAGTACTATATACTAGTAATACGCCTTGCCAATCCAGCTTGCCTCCAGCAACTCCAGAATATCCAGAATATCCTGATAAACCTTAACTCTTGACTGCCCGTGTGGAAATTGGTGGGCACCCAGAGTTTAGGAAGGAAAACAATAAACTCCGAGTCAGTCATGTGACTGGTGTGAGAACTCAAAATAGTTTATTTATCTTTAAAATCAAAATAGAGGAATATTTTTAAATCAATTCGCAATGCTTTTAAAAATGAGACTACCATAAGGCCTCCCGCACACACACACATGCAAACGCAGAATCGGAGGAGATTTCTCCTTATGATAGTCAAAGATGCTTGATACGCATTTTAAATAACATTTGATATTATTACTAGTGCATAGTGTAGGAAAATATTTCGAAAATAAAGATATAAATCTTAGCCAACATACGACCATTATCGTATGCCTACTATAGCTACTATCCAAACAGTGGTGACCACCATAAGTGAATAGCAGGTTCTACAACTAAAACCGTAAAAGTTTCGTATTGGGAATTGGATTTCCAACAAATGGTCAGGCCAAGGAACTTCCCATTGCCACATGAGAATGCCTCTGGATGGACATCCCCGAGAACCAAACCGGATCTCTACCAACACAAGGCCGGGTTACCCCTAACTGAGTAACAACTGACCGAATATGCCATCCCCCGGTCCTTTGGGACCTTTATCCGAGAGCGCTCTCTAATCAATTCACACAATCATAAAAACAAAGTGTTTCAACATGAGTAAGTATCTGGGCTCCATACCATGATACCACCCTTTTCCAGAAGGAAATGCACATATCCTAAAGGGTGCTACCCCTCATAACCTTGCTGCTTCTTTCCTGTTTTGACCATTTCCGGGATGTGAGGCTCGACGAAGTCACGTCCACAAAAACATACTTTATACAAAAGCCATGCTTTGGGTCAACAAATGATCAACACAATGATCACTAAGATAGACGATCAAATAAATGATCCTATCACAAATAATCAACATAATGATCATTTCAGCATCACTCAGCATGTCACATTACCAAACTGGGAATATATCGCTGATAACTTCAACTATATAACCTCTGAACTCGTACGTCTCAGAGAAGGGTGTTAAGCTAAAAGAATAAATTCTCCGCCACCTCAGAAATATATTTGAAAGAAATCGGCTTTATATCTCAACTTGTAATGTCAGACATACAATCCATACAAGTCTGTTCCGGGCTCGAACAGAACCGAAGGCACTTACAAAGAAGTCCTTGCAATCCGAATAATTTCTAATCACGTTCGGATTTCCCATCACTTATGGAGATCTCTATACCGGGGATCAGCCAGTGCAGAGACAATCAACAAGAAACCCTCTCGTTTTCGAAAATATCCGGTCTTCAACACCGGTCTTCGAATGCAATTCATAACGACGTATCACATATTCGGAATGGGTTATACGACCCCATGGTCCTTTCCCGGTTAACCCGAATAGTGAGCGCTTATTTTTAAAAAAAAATAAGTGTGGCATTCAATTTCAAACAATTCACAACAAATACCTATTCAAAGGTAAATATCGATAGTCGGTTATTGATCTATCAATAGATATGCCAACATCACCAGAATCCAAATAATTTTCCAAATTATTTAATTCCAAAAATATCTTTAGAAGATATAACTTTCCATATTTCAAAAATAAATCAATATTTATTTTTAAACCTATTTTCCCAATTCCATTTATAAATTCCATATTGAATTTATACTTCCAAAATATTTATGAATATACGATTTCAAATATTCATTTTCAATTTATCTTCAAAAAGATAAATTCTCTAAACTTTCCATTTCTCATTGGAAAAAAACAATTTCCATACTTATTTATTTTATAAGTAATCCACAAATTTTATTTATTTTCAACCTTGGAAAATATTCCATATACTCTAATCGAAATTAAGTATATATTTCATTCTTTAAGGAAATCATTTACTTAACCATATTTATTTGGGCCAAAACGAATGTTGCGTAAAACATCGTTACAACAACCCAAAATCAGTAGTATAGGGATTCGAAATTAAAATAGATATATAAATCCCAATACTATACAAAACATTTCCTTTCGGAAATTATCTATTATAACAACAGTGTTATAATCTATTATTTCCTTCTATTTCTCGAAAACATCTATTTCAACAATAAATGTTGAAATCTATGATTTCGAATCTCAACATATTTTAGAACATCATTAGATCGTTTTAATTCTATTTAAAACATCATGTTCAAAATAATTCCTTTAACATATTATTCACTATTCAAAAACGTGAATATATTACGTTAACAAATTTCATCTTTCTATTCATTTTATTTTAAGGAATTATTCACTGTCTAAAACATGAATATAACTCTATAAATAAACTACAACAATTTTACTTATCAAAATAAGTCATTTCGAATTTATAAAACAACGTTTATAAATTCTATTTCTATTTATTTTATAACCACTTCCTTTTATAAATTTCCTTTATTAACCTATCTCAGTTCATATCACAGTGATATATTAAAAATTCATATTATAAGTCAAATACTTATAATTTATTTATTTACAAAATTATTTCTTTGAACTTCTCAAATTTATAAATTTTATAACTTATAAGATTCATTTATTTATCCAACTCATTCCTTTAATAACTTTATAAATTTTATAAACCTACTGCTTATAAAATTCTATTTATAACTTCACCGTTATAATTCTATAATTCCAATTTATGAAATTCATTTACAATTTTTTTTCTAACACTTAAAAAAGTTCGTTTTACACTTCTAATATTTTTAATTTACAAATATCAATTTATAAATCTTTTAATACAAATGAATTTGTATTATTATTTTAAAACATCTTTTAAACTCTTTTAGAATTCCATCATTTTGATTTATAAAATAATCCAATTTCATAAATCCTATATTTAAACTTTTTTTTTTTACAATAGATTCAAAAATCTCAGTTTAAACTATTTTATAAAATCATAAATCCCATATTTTCAAAAAATCAATTTTTTTTAACTATATTTCTCAAAAATATAATTTTTATAACATTAAAAATTATAACGTTTATTTAATTATAATGGATCAATTCCAAAAATATTTAATAAACGTATATTTCCAAAAATCCTTTTTGAAATTAAAATCGTTATTTTTAAATTTCAAAAATTGGATCCGATGATGCAACACATCAAATAGTCAATCACGATTTTCCAATATCATATATCGATATGATAAACAATCAAACATCACAATATTTAAAATCAATAAATATTTGTGAGGAATCCAATTGGATCCCTCCAACCTGTTTCCCTACATCCACAGACATTAGCACAATACCATTCCGTTTCAAGACGGAATATCGCGGTATATGGGATTTTATAAAATATATATCCGCTTACTAACGGCGCATAGGGTCTCATCCGCTAAAAGAAAATGCGGGAAATCAATCAACTGCAATATATACATATGCCAATATATATATATATATTGCTATATATATAATATAATACCAATCCCACTTCAAGGTGGAATATCGCGGTATATGTGTGTAATAAATAACCTCCGCTTACTAACGGCGTATAGGGTCTATTCACATCCAATATATATATTACAATCATCATTCAAGCAATCAATCAACACAGTCAATAAATTTTAAATCTAACTATTTAAAATTCAAATAAACAATTCCTTTTTTTGAGTGAGAAGTTCTCACCTTTTATTCCTGTTTGCCATCCACTTCCAATTCAACTTGATTTCTTCATTTATACCTTGTATAAATATTTACACAATTTATTAATATTCGAAATAAATCGAATAATAAATTTTCATTTTTTTTTTGATTGTTTAATAAATCAATAGTTTTATTTAAATCCGTTTCTTCTTTAAAAATTTTATTTTAACTAAAAATTAAATTAAATTAACCAAACTCTCTTTCAAATAATTTAATTAACTATAGATTTAATTTTAACTAAAGATTTCCTTTTTAGTAACTATAGTAGATAAAACAAATTTATTATCGTAAACTATTTATTTTATAACAACTGAACTAATCATATTTGTTTAATATCCTTATATCAATTTCTTTTAATAAACTTTCTTAACTAACTATTTAATTCGAAGCATTCTTTCTCTTTAATAAATTAATCTAAATTTATCTTTAACAATTTTTTTTCTTTAATAAATCATTTCACTTAATAAATTAAATTTCCTTTTACTTACCAAAATTATATTTTAAACTAAAATTTTATTCTTAATAAAATAATTTGAACTAATATTTTTCTTTTAACACTAATTCTTCAATCTATTAATACTTGAATATAAAACCAAGTAATTAAATTTTTATTTCTAAATTTTAGCTGTAAATTATCTTCAAACCAATTTCTTCTTTAAAATTTTATTTAACTAAATTTTTTTTTTTGACTAACAAAATTTAAATCAATAATTTACATCAATATACCTTACTGCCAACAGCCGCAACCACCATCGCCTTGCTTCGAAGCTCGACCGCGACGAGCTGCCGCACCATCGCGACCCATTGAATCGCGCGCCCTCGCTCCAGCGCGCGACCCCACGCTGCCGTGCCTCCAATACATCACCGCGAACCCCTAACTGCCGACACCACACCCCACCACAATCGCGACCACCTCCCCAGATCCATGCGACCCCAAGTCGCCACACTCGATCGCGAGCACCGCTCGAAGCCCCACACACGAGAGCACGCCACCCACCAACACACGACCCTTTAACCTCGCGCGCGCCATCCCCTCGAATCGAACGACTTCGATTCGATTTTTGAAGAGAGGGGGAAATCATCGGCTTCGGCCATTATTTAGTTTTTTTTTAAACGAGGAACGAAACAGAAGGGGGGGAAAGAGGAGAATATAAAGCTCGGCCATTATAAATTTTGATCTGCCATTTTTTTTTTCCTCGATTTGATCTTCGAACAGAATGTCGCGTGGGATTGTAAAGGAGGGGGAAGGACGAGAGATCGTGTTTGCACGTTCCTGTATCGCGATTTTGGGCATGTTCTTAGGGATGCTGTCGTTGAAAAAATTTCTTTTTATTTAAATTTAAATTGAACTTAATTAAATTTCAACGCGTTTCATTATCGTACGGTCACACAACAACCCAAAAAAATACGAAATTTGAAATCCCGCAATAATTCAATATTACGGACCCAATGGAACTGGTTTCGTCGAATTCCGAGACTGTGCCTCGGACGGCTATTTTTAAATATCGATTCGAACGATTAAATTTCAAAACTGTACAATTCACTTCCAAATTAATTTCTGAAGCTTCTAAAATCTTCAGTGTTATAAATATGAATTTTACAAGCCTTTGAAATATTTTTAATCAGCTTAATTTTGAAGATTCAAATTTTTATTCAACTCTCGATAGATTAATTCTATAATTTAATTGTCATATTCAAAGTTATATTAAAAATTCAAACTAAACCATCATTCAAATTTTTAAAATTAATTAAATATTTTCAAATTAAATTATTCAAAATCCTGGGTCGTTACAATCTTTCCCCCTTAAAAGAATTTCGTCCCGAAATTACGAGTTAAGAAGAATGCCCTTATCCCGTCTATTATTTTTCACAATTCAAATAGTTTTATCAACTTACTAGCCTAAATCTTTTTACTAGAGTTTCATTATCATTTCAACTAGCTTTCCAACTTCAATTATAGGTTTCAAACAATATTGTTTTACTAACCATTCAAATTTAAATTCAAATTCAAATTTCAAACTTTCAAATTTTTCTCAAAATTTTTTCTAACACCCTAAATTTTCGAAAAATTTCGCCAGCGTTTCCTTTGCGCGGCTCGATCGGTACAACTACAAAATGGCACCACGGCCCCTCAGAATCAAAAAGAAAAGAGAAAAGCCAAGTGGCTAGAGAAGAAAGTCACCAAATCTCATACTGAAATTGAAATACGTACCTTTTTGTCGAGCAATTCAATTTTATCTTTGAAATCAAAATTTCAATTCCTTTATACACCTGTATAACCTGTATAATCTGCTAGTAGTAGCATCCAAATCCAACATTCAAACCATTTTGCAAATTCTATTACAAAATTTTCAACATATACTTCTTATACGTTTTTACTTCACTATTGAAGTTACATATCAATTTCATTCAATTTTACTCTTCAATTCAATTCACAATTTCAATTCTATTTGAATTCAATTCATAATTTAAATTTCATTCGAATTTAATTCTCAATTTTAAATATTGAATTTTATCGATTAACTTTCATTTAGTAATTCACATTACTATTTTAAATTAGTTTCATCCACTAACTCTTTTCACCATTTCAATTCATCTTGATTTCACTTAATTACTCAATTCAACTTTGCATTTCAAATTTCATTCCACTTGAAATTATTTCACAAATGAATAAATTATTAAGTTAATTTACTCGAATTCAATCTATTTTTATTTAATTCCATACACTAATGATAATAATTCAATAGTATCACTTCTAACAATCATACAACCATATACTATAATAATCCCTAGAAAATCATTTCTTTTCTATACAAAAATAGTTTTGGGCAAAAATTATTTTATAATATAAATCAATTTTATATTCACTAACAAATACGCGCTCATATCTATTATTACACTCAAACTCATTCTAGAGTACTGCTGACTCTATCTCTAACGAGTAAGACCCTACAGAACCATGGTTGTCGCTTAACCAACAGCTCTGATACCAAATGTAACGTTTCGGATTTTCGTTGCCGAAACCGAATAGTTATGGGTTTTAAGAAGAAGAAAGAGGTAGAAGAAGAGAAAAGGAAAAAAACAGAGAACAAGGAAAAATAGAACAGAATAGAACCACTACGGAACAATATCAGTTATTACATTATCATCATATTACATTACATCAAATCATCAGAGTGTACAACAACATACAACAACATAACAGCGGAAAAAGAAGTACTATATACTAGTAATACGCCATGCCAATCCAGCTTGCCTCCAGCAACTCCAGAATATCCAGAATATCCTGATAAACCTTAACTCTTGACTGCCCGTGTGGAAATTGGTGGGCACCCAGAGTTTAGGAAGGAAAACAATAAACTCCGAGTCAGTCATGTGACTGGTGTGAGAACTCAAAATAGTTTATTTATCTTTAAAATCAAAATAGAGGAATATTTTTAAATCAATTCGCAATGCTTTTAAAAATGAGACTACCATAAGGCCTCCCGCACACACACACATGCAAACGCAGAATCGGAGGAGATTTCTCCTTATGATAGTCAAAGATGCTTGATACGCATTTTAAATAACATTTGATATTATTACTAGTGCATAGTGTAGGAAAATATTTCGAAAATAAAGATATAAATCTTAGCCAACATACGACCATTATCGTATGCCTACTATAGCTACTATCCAAACAGTGGTGACCACCATAAGTGAATAGCAGGTTCTACAACTAAAACCGTAAAAGTTTCGTATTGGGAATTGGATTTCCAACAAATGGTCAGGCCAAGGAACTTCCCATTGCCACATGAGAATGCCTCTGGATGGACATCCCCGAGAACCAAACCGGATCTCTACCAACACAAGGCCAGGTTACCCCTAACTGAGTAACAACTGACCGAATATGCCATCCCCCGGTCCTTTGGGACCTTTATCCGAGAGCGCTCTCTAATCAATTCACACAATCATAAAAACAAAGTGTTTCAACATGAGTAAGTATCTGGGCTCCATACCATGATACCACCCTTTTCCAGAAGGAAATGCACATATCCTAAAGGGTGCTACCCCTCATAACCTTGCTGCTTCTTTCCTGTTTTGACCATTTCCGGGATGTGAGGCTCGACGAAGTCACGTCCACAAAAACATACTTTATACAAAAGCCATGCTTTGGGTCAACAAATGATCAACACAATGATCACTAAGATAGACGATCAAATAAATGATCCTATCACAAATAATCAACACAATGATCATTTCAGCATCACTCAGCATGTCACATTACCAAACTGGGAATATATCGCTGATAACTTCAACTATATAACCTCTGAACTCGTACGTCTCAGAGAAGGGTGTTAAGCTAAAAGAATAAATTCTCCGCCACCTCAGAAATATATTTGAAAGAAATCGGCTTTATATCTCAACTTGTAATGTCAGACATACAATCCATACAAGTCTGTTCCGGGCTCGAACAGAACCGAAGGCACTTACAAAGAAGTCCTTGCAATCCGAATAATTTCTAATCACGTTCGGATTTCCCATCACTTATGGAGATCTCTATACCGGGGATCAGCCAGTGCAGAGACAATCAACAAGAAACCCTCTCGTTTTCGAAAATATCCGGTCTTCAACACCGGTCTTCGAATGCAATTCATAACGACGTATCACATATTCGGAATGGGTTATACGACCCCATGGTCCTTTCCCGGTTAACCCGAATAGTGAGCGCTTATTTTTAAAAAAAAATAAGTGTGGCATTCAATTTCAAACAATTCACAACAAATACCTATTCAAAGGTAAATATCGATAGTCGGTTATTGATCTATCAATAGATATGCCAACATCACCAGAATCCAAATAATTTTCCAAATTATTTAATTCCAAAAATATCTTTAGAAGATATAACTTTCCATATTTCAAAAATAAATCAATATTTATTTTTAAACCTATTTTCCCAATTCCATTTATAAATTCCATATTGAATTTATACTTCCAAAATATTTATGAATATACGATTTCAAATATTCATTTTCAATTTATCTTCAAAAAGATAAATTCTCTAAACTTTCCATTTCTCATTGGAAAAAAACAATTTCCATACTTATTTATTTTATAAGTAATCCACAAATTTTATTTATTTTCAACCTTGGAAAATATTCCATATACTCTAATCGAAATTAAGTATATATTTCATTCTTTAAGGAAATCATTTACTTAACCATATTTATTTGGGCCAAAACGAATGTTGCGTAAAACATCGTTACAACAACCCAAAATCACTAGTATAGGGATTCGAAATTAAAATAGATATATAAATCCCAATACTATACAAAACATTTCCTTTCGGAAATTATCTATTATAACAACAGTGTTATAATCTATTATTTCCTTCTATTTCTCGAAAACATCTATTTCAACAATAAATGTTGAAATCTATGATTTCGAATCTCAACATATTTTAGAACATCATTAGATCGTTTTAATTCTATTTAAAACATCATGTTCAAAATAATTCCTTTAACATATTATTCACTATTCAAAAACGTGAATATATTACGTTAACAAATTTCATCTTTCTATTCATTTTATTTTAAGGAATTATTCACTGTCTAAAACATGAATATAACTCTATAAATAAACTACAACAATTTTACTTATCAAAATAAGTCATTTCGAATTTATAAAACAACGTTTATAAATTCTATTTCTATTTATTTTATAACCACTTCCTTTTATAAATTTCCTTTATTAACCTATCTCAGTTCATATCACAGTGATATATTAAAAATTCATATTATAAGTCAAATACTTATAATTTATTTATTTACAAAATTATTTCTTTGAACTTCTCAAATTTATAAATTTTATAACTTATAAGATTCATTTATTTATCCAACTCATTCCTTTAATAACTTTATAAATTTTATAAACCTACTGCTTATAAAATTCTATTTATAACTTCACCGTTATAATTCTATAATTCCAATTTATGAAATTCATTTACAATTTTTTTTCTAACACTTAAAAAAGTTCGTTTTACACTTCTAATATTTTTAATTTACAAATATCAATTTATAAATCTTTTAATACAAATGAATTTGTATTATTATTTTAAAACATCTTTTAAACTCTTTTAGAATTCCATCATTTTGATTTATAAAATAATCCAATTTCATAAATCCTATATTTAAACTTTTTTTTTTTACAATAGATTCAAAAATCTCAGTTTAAACTATTTTATAAAATCATAAATCCCATATTTTCAAAAAATCAATTTTTTTTAACTATATTTCTCAAAAATATAATTTTTATAACATTAAAAATTATAACGTTTATTTAATTATAATGGATCAATTCCAAAAATATTTAATAAACGTATATTTCCAAAAATCCTTTTTGAAATTAAAATCGTTATTTTTAAATTTCAAAAATTGGATCCGATGATGCAACACATCAAATAGTCAATCACGATTTTCCAATATCATATATCGATATGATAAACAATCAAACATCACAATATTTAAAATCAATAAATATTTGTGAGGAATCCAATTGGATCCCTCCAACCTGTTTCCCTGCATCCACAGACATTAGCACAATACCATTCCGTTTCAAGACGGAATATCGCGGTATATGGGATTTTATAAAATATATATCCGCTTACTAACGGCGCATAGGGTCTCATCCGCTAAAAGAAAATGCGGGAAATCAATCAACTGCAATATATACATATGCCAATATATATATATATTGCTATATATATAATATAATACCAATCCCACTTCAAGGTGGAATATCGCGGTATATGTGTGTAATAAATAACCTCCGCTTACTAACGGCGTATAGGGTCTATTCACATCCAATATATATATTACAATCATCATTCAAGCAATCAATCAACACAGTCAATAAATTTTAAATCTAACTATTTAAAATTCAAATAAACAATTTCTTTTTTTGAGTGAGAAGTTCTCACCTTTTATTCCTGTTTGCCATCCACTTCCAATTCAACTTGATTTCTTCATTTATACCTTGTATAAATATTTACACAATTTATTAATATTCGAAATAAATCGAATAATAAATTTTCATTTTTTTTTTTGATTGTTTAATAAATCAATAGTTTTATTTAAATCCGTTTCTTCTTTAAAAATTTTATTTTAACTAAAAATTAAATTAAATTAACCAAACTCTCTTTCAAATAATTTAATTAACTATAGATTTAATTTTAACTAAAGATTTCCTTTTTAGTAACTATAGTAGATAAAACAAATTTATTATCCTAAACTATTTATTTTATAACAACTGAACTAATCATATTTGTTTAATATCCTTATATCAATTTCTTTTAATAAACTTTCTTAACTAACTATTTAATTCGAAGCATTCTTTCTCTTTAATAAATTAATCTAAATTTATCTTTAACAATTTTTTTTCTTTAATAAATCATTTCACTTAATAAATTAAATTTCCTTTTACTTACCAAAATTATATTTTAAACTAAAATTTTATTCTTAATAAAATAATTTGAACTAATATTTTTCTTTTAACACTAATTCTTCAATCTATTAATACTTGAATATAAAACCAAGTAATTAAATTTTTATTTCTAAATTTTAGCTGTAAATTATCTTCAAACCAATTTCTTCTTTAAAATTTTATTTAACTAAATTTTTTTTTTGTCTAACAAAATTTAAATCAATAATTTACATCAATATACCTTACTGCCAACAGCCGCAACCACCATCGCCTTGCTTCGAAGCTCGACCGCGACGAGCTGCCGCACCATCGCGACCCATTGAATCGCGCGCCCTCGCTCCAGCGCGCGACCCCACGCTGTCGTGCCTCCAATACATCACCGCGAACCCCTAACTGCCGACACCACACCCCACCACAATCGCGACCACCTCCCCAGATCCATGCGACCCCAAGTCGCCACACTCGATCGCGAGCACCGCTCGAAGCCCCACACACGAGAGCACGCCACCCACCAACACACGACCCTTTAACCTCGCGCGCGCCATCCCCTCGAATCGAACGACTTCGATTCGATTTTTGAAGAGAGGGGGAAATCATCGGCTTCGGCCATTATTTAGTTTTTTTTTTTAAACGAGGAACGAAACAGAAGGGGGGGGGAAAGAGGAGAATATAAAGCTCGGCCATTATAAATTTTGATCTGCCATTTTTTTTTCCTCGATTTGATCTTCGAACAGAATGTCGCGTAGGATTGTAAAGGAGGGGGAAGGACGAGAGATCGTGTTTGCACGTTCCCGTATCGCGATTTTGGGCATGTTCTTAGGGATGCTGTCGTTGAAAAAATTTCTTTTTATTTAAATTTAAATTGAACTTAATTAAATTTCAACGCGTTTCATTATCGTACGGTCACACAACAACCCAAAAAAATACGAAATTTGAAATCCCGCAATAATTCAATATTACGGACCCAATGGAACTGGTTTCGTCGAATTCCGAGACTGTGCCTCGGACGGCTATTTTTAAATATCGATTCGAACGATTAAATTTCAAAACTGTACAATTCACTTCCAAATTAATTTCTGAAGCTTCTAAAATCTTCAGTGTTATAAATATGAATTTTACAAGCCTTTGAAATATTTTTAATCAGCTTAATTTTGAAGATTCAAATTTTTATTCAACTCTCGATAGATTAATTCTATAATTTAATTGTCATATTCAAAGTTATATTAAAAATTCAAACTAAACCATCATTCAAATTTTTAAAATTAATTAAATATTTTCAAATTAAATTATTCAAAATCCTGGGTCGTTACAGCTATGCCCAACACGGCCGCCATTAGAACCATGGATGGATCTGGTCGGTCCACTGATGCCGCAGCTACGTTGAATCGCGTTAAAAAGCTTCTCAGAGATTCTCCATTTCTTTGCTTTAGTGATGTCAAACTCATAACATTCTTGGGTTTCGAGATGTGAACCCTGAATTGCCTCATAAACCTTTCGATCAAATCATTCCAAGTCTTGATCGACCTATTCTCCAGTTGTCTGAACCATAGTGACGCAATATCTGTCAAGTATAGTGGAAAGCACCGGGCCATCACTTCTTCTGATGCCCCCAGCACTTCCATATGCCTCATATATTTCGTAAGATGAACTGTAGGGTCCGTCCTTCCATTATACATGTCTAGCGATGGTAGCTTAAAGTATGGTGGATTTTTAGCTCGCCTGATTGCTGTGGTAAAAGGACTTCCATTGACATCCTCCAAGTCTTTGTTTACCAAACCACCTCTCATAGCCTTTTTGACCATTTCCACTAATCTGTCGTTGTCACTGAGCGATAATCCTCGCCCATTGCCTTCGTCTTGCCCCCCGAGTTCATGAGGGGACGGTGGAATTTGTTCTTCTGGTTGGTCTTCTGTTCCTCTTTGATTCCGCGCTCCAAATTGCTCAATCTGATGAAACAAATTCTGGATCAAATCCTCTTGCCTTTTCATCATTGCCTCCATCTCCTTACTTGTAACAAAGGCTGAAGTTTGGCTTGCTCTCGAAGAAGCCTCTTGACTTCCTTCATGCTGACTATTCTCTGGTCTTTGTAGTCTACTCGATCGCCTTACCATAGTTCTTCGGATTTCAGTCTCAATCTCTCGGACTAAAGTATTGATTAATAGGATTCCTGAGTTCAATTCTCAGTGAAAGCACCAAAATGTTAACGGTAAAAATAGCTTTAATACTAACACCCAGTGTATCTCGTGATGAAGTGAAAGCACCACCCGTTTATACGGGAAACAAAGTAAAAAGAAATGTCGCAGAAAAGTAAAAGAGACAGAGATTTTTATAGTGGTTCGGCTTCTAGTAAGCCTACATCCACTTTACATTCTTCATTATCTTCTTTGTACACACTTTTACAAGATTACAACACTTTTACAGCATGATCTCTCGATTACAACACCTTTACAACACGATCTTACAATTACAACACGATCAGAGAAAGAAGTTTGAACTTTGATGAAGGATTGTTCTTTTAATTTATGTTGAATGAAGTAGATCTCTTGATGAAGATTCTTCGGTGTTTGAAGTGCTTGGAGAGTCCAGAAATCAGCAGAGTATAGGCGCCTTGAAATCTGGAAAGTCCCCCTTCTAAGTGGAGTAGATGGAGTATTTATAGGTGAAATCGGAGTTAAGTCGGCAGGGGCGACTTAAGGAGTTAGGTCGGCAGGGGCGACTTAAGGAGTTAAGTCGGCAGGGGCGACTTAAGGAGTTTGGTCGGCAGGGGCGACTTAAGGAGTTAGGTCGGCAGGGGCGACTTAAGGAGTTAGGTCGGCAGGGGCGACTTAAGGAGTTTAGTCGGCAGGGGCGACTTAAGGAGTTAGGTCGGCAGGGGCGACTCAAGGAGTTAGGTCGGAAGGGGCGACTCAAGGAGTTAGGTCGGCAGGGGCGACTCAAGGAGTTAGGTCGGCAGGGGCGACTCAAGGAGTTAGTTCGGTAAGGGCGACTCAAGGAGTTAGGTCGGCAGGGCCGACTTAAGGAGTTACTGGGCATACGACTTAGGGTAAGTCGTAGATCGTTCCACATAGCTAAGTCGTTAGGTCGTGGCATCTTTAGGTCGGACCTTCTGGTGAGTTGCTAACTCGTTTAGTCTTAGGTCGTTGAGCCGCTTCTCCTGTTAGCTCGTTAACTCGGCTGAGCCGCTTTACGCCTTAAGTCGCTGATAGGTTATCCCGTTAGGTCGCTGACCTTTGGTCCAGCTTAGGTCGCTCCACATGTTAAGCCGCTAGGTCGCTTAACTTAATCGCGTCTTAGGTCGCGAGGTCTTCTTAGGTTGTAGGCGCTGGCCTCGAGTAGAAGATAGGTCGCTTCATTCTTTAAGTCGTATACCGTTTTGGACGGGGCGCTGCCCCCTGGACCCCTTCGACCTTACCGGGCAGGTCGAACACCGTAGCGGTGGCGTTGCCCCCGCACCCCCACCTTGGGGGGTTGGCACCCCCCTGGACCCCTCCTCCGTAGGGGATCTTAGATGAAAAATCATTCAACATAACTTGCTTTGTTATTATGTTGAGTTGACCAATCTTTGAGATGAGCTATCTTGCTTCTCTCGATCGATCTTTTGATATCACGGCCTTGCTGAAAAAGGCGGGATAACACTACAATACACATAAATTTACAATTCCAATTATTCCATTATTACATTTACGCCTTCCGTTATTATATTAATAATCACTAAGTAACGTTTATTATCAACTATAATAGTATAACTACTTAATGGACATTGATTTTATAAATTTACAATTTATTTGAATTCCGTTCCCAATTTAGTAATTTCAGTCAATCCAAACTTTACCATCTATTTCAATTAATAGGGTGTGCACTAATTTAATTATTGCGTTAATTCTTATTAATATAACATTAAGGTTCCTTTACTCTAATTGATTTCAAATTTTATTATAAATGAAATAAACAAGTAACCTTACAATACACTAAGGTTTATTATTTCCAACAAATTATCATAGTTGCTTACATAATATTTACTCCAATATTTACACACAACCGTTACTATTTTCATATGCCAAATTTTTATACAATGGTCATTTTATTTTTGTTTATTATAACATTTATAACTTAAATGTTTGCCTTGGTTTTCTTACATTAATAGGGTTTTTATTTCTTACAATATCAATGTTACCATTTATCCTATTATTTCACCCATTTTTTAATTAAAGTCTCAATTAAATTTATTTATCTCGATTTCACTCTTTTATTACATCATTTATTACTTTACAAAATAAAATAACATTTAAACTCATCAATGTAATACGAAATTTCATTTTAAATCCAATTGATTTCCAAATCAAAGTTTATACATATTTCAGACAACTATTATAATTACTCCCAGAACATTGGTTTTATTAATTGACCATTTATTAATATTAAATTTCCTTAAATTACATTGAATTACTGTTGACAATGTTCTTCCATAAATCAATTCAATACTTACTTTTATAATTTTTCCCATACCCAGGTATAACACTTACCCTATTTCATTTATTGCAGTTTCATTAAATCTATCCAAATTTTAGCTTTAATAACCATTGTTATACTTTATCCTAGTTATTATTCATTATTCCTTTACAAATTTTATTCGTTTCAATATTATTCCATTTATTACAATAGATCCAATTTATTAAAATTTGATATCAACAAATCGTTTTGAATTTAATTTCAACCAATTACTATAATTTCATACATAATATCGTGTTCATTCAATCACCACTAATTATGCCATTTCACTAGTTAATTTAATTTCCCATTTGGTTTCTTATATTAAACTTTGACCAAGTATAACCAACTACATTATTTTAACTAATTGCAATTTTTTTATTGTTAATTTTTATTACAATTGCTACCTTTTAAATTCTAACATTCGCTTCATTATAAATTATAAGATTTTTATTTCTGTCTAAATTTAATTCCAAGATCTTATTAATATGACAAATTTTTAATTAACGAAATTTACGAGTCGTTACACTCTCCCCCACTCAAAACTTTTCATCCCCGAAAAGGAAAAAGGAGGGAAAAGAAATAATTAAGTAATTAATATCTTATTCAAAATATTAAATTTATAAATAAAAATTTTACAAAATTTAATAATTTATATAAAATATATCAATTTATAACCATAAATCTTTTTATACTCAAATTAACAAAGTTTGGAAAACATTTTCAAAATTTTCTAAGTCCAAAATTTACGGAAAATTTCGGCAGGGTCTCCTTTGTACAGAGAGGCTCGGGAGAAAATATAATATAAATATAACAATATACAATAAATAATTTCCAAAATAATATATATCCCAACACGGGAAAAATAATATAATAACGATATAAACCGTAGTCCGAAAACGTACCTATTCGTCGGGTAATTACGCTTAATTATGAAACCAAAAGCAGTAGCAATTGCTTTCATAACCTGTATTTCACTTATATGATCCAAAAAGGGTTAACAATTGTATAAAATGAGACATTTAAGGTTATTTCAATCATAACAACAAATAAATGCAACCATCAATCATTTGCAACAACGGCATACAACCATAACATAGAATCAACCCAAATCAATCATTCATTCATATCAAACAAAGAAATAGTGGTTGGGGTTCAACTTTAAATTGCACAAAAGGGAAAATAGACTACTTAGTGCATCATTTACTCAACAGTCTTAGATGAAGCTAAATAGATTATTCATTCATCTACGTAATTTTAAAGTATCATTGCCCAAACAACCATAAAACCAAACAACAACAATTTCAACAATAAATCAAGTTTATTTTTATCAATTCCACTTCATTCATTTGTTGTTTGGTTTCCTTTTCAATCATTATTTATTTTTATCTATTTCTATTCATTACCTACCAATTCATTTTCATCTATCTATATAATGTCAATTTCTATTTATTGCATTACATTTATTTATTTATATTAGTCATATTCAATCAAATTTCTTAGTAGGTAAGTTTATTAACTTAAGTTTATAGTCATTTTTCAGTATTCATCTTTTATTCTTATTTTATTCATAGGTAACTTCAACCTATTACTAGATTTTATTATTATTTATTTATAATACTTACCTTTCTTTTCTATTTTATCATAGTACATTTCAATTATAACTAAATCTTTTAACCATTTCAACATCAAATTCTTATTTATTAAAGAAATTCATTGAACACTTTCATTCATAAGTTTACTTTTACAACTTCCATTATTTTTCTTATTAACATTTCAACTTTTTACATCTTTTGGTAAGTTATATATACGTTAAAGAAAATGCAAATGAAACTTATACAAGTTTTACCTCATCTTTTAATTTAAATTAAATGTTCAATAATTACATCTTTGGTTTATAAGTTACAATTTCAACTTTCTTTAATTTTATTTATAACTTAGCATTTATCTCTTATTTAAAAGTTCCAATTATTAATTAGTTACATTCCATTTTACTATAATAATTGAAACTATTAATTAACAGAAATTTAAGAATTTAAATACTGGGTTTAATTTTTCAAATCATTTTAAAATAATAGATAAATGTATACTTACAATTTATATCCAATTATATTTAAAATAATTTAAAATTTTCATTTGTTTATCAAAAATGAATCTGTAGTAAAACTACTATAATGGTCTTCCCACTTTGAAACTCGAAAATGAATGTCGATGATGCGTGCACTCATCACTGAAATTATTTTCCAGCGACAGAGAGGGAAGTACATAACTTATTTCTTTTCCAAATTTCTTTTAAAACAATTCTTTCAATTTATATTGAAATATTTATATCAGAAAATACTTCTAAAAATATTATTATTATATTCCAAATCATTTGAAAGAAATTTTAAAAACCCAGGGACTTAAGTTCTAAATTTCCAATTTTATTTATTTTATTTTCAATCTTATTTCAACTATTATTTTTATAATTTTTCATTACTTAACAACCAATATATTACAACCAAATATATATCTTATTTATAAAATTTATTTTATATATATAGAAAATATAGTAGGCAAAATTATTTCATTCACCTATATTAAAACCAAATATTAGGTCGGTCTGTCTTATTAAGTGTTTAGAAATCCCTATTGATGTCATAGCGTCACATGCACCAACCAGAATTTTTAAATACAAAACGGAACAAATTAACATAATATTAAAACATTTTTATAACACTAACAAATACACTCTCTCATACATATACACTCAGCAACTCCCATAGGGTATTACTACCCTATTAATAAAGAGTCAGACCCCACAAAGCTAAGGTTTATCGCTAAACCAAAGCTCTGATACCAGATGTAACGGGCCGCGCCAGTGGGGTAACGCCCACCGTAGCATACATTGGTACATGTGTTCTGCCTTTATGGCCAGCCTCTCGACTGCACCACCAACCCCCATGGGGTCATGTAGGAGTAAGAATCAACCGTTCGCTACCAAACAAGGAAGCAAGAACCCCCTATCATGCTGCACCCTCCAAGTGTAATGGCAGACACACGTGCCAATTCAAACCATACGGAAAGGCGGATTGTTATGGGGAAAATAAAAATAAGAAAGAAAAAAAACAAACAGAATCTCACAGTGGAAGGATAAAATATAATAATCAAATATACAGTTCATGAAGCTATTTTTCAAAATATTTAATTATACTTACAATATATATCAGAGTTATAAATACCATAGAATATCAATAATGCAGCAGGATACAATAGTATAGTGGAACAATATAATATATATTAATAATAATACTGAAATCTTCGTCTTCGTCCTCCAGAGATAAAGCCTCCGATCCTGAAATGCTCGGACTGACCCGAGCGAATTGAAAAGACAAAACACTCGAGTCAGAACTAAAACATCTTATGTAAGTTAAATCAACAGAAATAAATATGAGTGCAGTAACTTACGAGATGCTTGGGATTCACATATCCTAAGGATCCGTTAAACTATTTACTATGTAATAATATTTCGCTATTATAATAGTGCCTAATAGTAAAATAAACTTACTTTTTTCTTAGCATTAAGGGGTTACCCATATAGCCCTTAACACGTAATAGTCCTAGTAGTCCATCCAATATCATAGTCCTTCCTGATCGGGACGCCACTAGAGGATACCACATGGGCTACGGGAGAAAACCAAACTCGTACAAGGCGCGATAGGGTTGGTGACATGGCACAACTAGGCAATGCCACGGTAGATATACCAATTACGCATCCGGGCTGGTGGTAACGCGCAGCGCGCAGCTACCGCCCACCTCCAGCCACACCCCAAAATAAAAAAATATCAAAAGTGGCCACCGAATCAATCCAAAAGTCAAAGTATAATATCGAAGGGATGTGTCCGATCAAAGGTGCTACCTCATTGGCTCGAGAATCGCTCATGTTTTAGCCACCTTATGCCAACTCACGAGAGTTGGGTCCACGTATTTACCTCAATGGAAACGTCACCAACATCCTACTTCATTCTAGAAACTCCACCGCGTGCACGGTTGTTAAAGTGGTTTTCGGGGTTGGCAGAGAGTACGACAACTTCCGATCCCGGTCTCTTCAATAACCAAACATTATTATAACACCGCGGTCATTTTAAAATAATTATACTTTAAAACCAAAATATAATATCCATTTCAAAAACTATAAATACGATATCATTTCTGTTTTAAAAACCCAAATCAATATGATATCATTTTTATTTCAAATTTTTTTTTTCGAAATCATACCCCTTTCAAAACTATATAACTTGAAACCCATAGCTTTGAAACATAACTTCTAACACTTTAATGGGTTAAATATTAAATTACTTTGATATAATAAATAGCTTCTTCACCTTCACAAATCAAATTCCAAATTTTAGATTCGAACCCACAAATACCCATTTTTATTCTATATATTTCAAAGCTTATATATTTCACTATTTCAAAACTAATTCTTTGATAATTCCATATATATCCAATTCAGTTTCTATTATTTAGATTGGAAATGTTTACTTAACAAATCCAATATAATTTAAGTAAAACTTTTAACTTTAAACAACTGGATATTCTTTCAATTTATTTAACTTGATATATTCATTTGCCTCAACTTAATATTCATTTAAATCAGTTAAACCAAATCAAGTTATACAATCATACCCTTTAAAATCTCCACTTTTATTTATATTTCAAATCATCTACAAAATTTATTCAAGTAAAATTCTTAAATAATTCAATTTTAAGCCAATTTCATATTTATTTTCCAATCTTTAATTTCATTTTAAGTCATTTAAAATTCTATATATACAATACCATAGATAGGTACTTAACAATATAATATAAAACAATCAAACTCTGTTATTCAACTTATTTTCATTAAACCAATTTATACATAGCTTAAATTCAAGAATTTAACTATATATATATAATATTATTTATATAATATCAAAAAGTAATATTTATTAAACCGTATTATACAAAATAATCAAACTTTATTATTGGTCTTATTTTATATTTCAAAGCATATTTATATATAGCTAGGAATCAATAATAAATTTGACGTTTATATAACATCAGTAATCAATATTTATATAACCCGTATATTTCTTTCCAAAACCATAGAAACATTTCAATATATTTTTATACATATAGACCGCAGTGTCTATATATAATTTTCTACCCTATGGTCAAGTGATACAGATATTTATCATTTCAATTCGCAATTTAATAATAAAAGTTACGATTATATATCATTTCAAACCGCAATCCCGAATGAGATGAAAATGCATAATAACTTGCAATTTATAACAATATAAAATACAGCATCCATTCATCCAATATCAACCATCAGCCATTTATCACAATCATCATCAAATTCAAACAATAACATCAATATAGAACAGATAATAAACAACAGGTATTAAATATCAGTTTATATTCAATAATAAATTAAATAACCGTTTAACTGCCAGTTTATATGAAATGAATAAATTAAATAGCAATTTAATTTAATTAAATGAAATTAACTGAGATGATGATTAAAAATATGCCAAACGGCCATAAATAAATTTTAAAACACATCATATATCAATTTAACAAACATAAGAAATTTTAGAAGTTGTGAGTGGGTTAAAACACTCACCTTTTGAATTTAAATTGAATTTAAATTCAATTTAAACCCAAAAATTGAACAGTCTCAGAATCTGTCCAAACAAGAGCCAAAGTGCCTGGAATTCCAATACGAACCTAGCGGAGAAAACCGCGCATAAAACGGATATCGTATGTGAAAGATATAGCTATTTGTGTGTTTGAATTTCAATATGAAATTAAAACAAAAAAAAAATCAAAACTCACCCTACATCCCATTAGCCACGTCACCCTCCACCTTCAACACACGGGAGTGCAACAGAGTGCACACAACTATGTACGCAGAACCCAAACACGCCAGGGACAGTAAACGCACGCGATCCACTCGGTAGATCAACGCGACATCGCGGCTCACCAGAAAGACGCGCCGTGCCTCTAAGCCGGCCTCCTCACCCCTGCGAGTCCACGCGACCCCAAAAGCCATAGCCACCGCCAATTTTAACCCAAAATTCGAAACCCTAATCATGATTTGCCGATGATCTAGCCATCGATTCGTCAAACCAATCACCTAGATGCGATCCCCTCGGCTCTCTCTCCAAAACCCAGAAAGGGTTCGACGATCCGACAACTTTCACCGACGCGTGATGGACGGCCGATACTTCTTCAATTTTTACCGTCAAACGACAATCCAAAACGAAAAATGAGTTTCACCAGAAGATTACGCACTTCGAGAGCTTCAACATATATTTTTCCTGAATTTTTCTGAGGAGTTTGAATTTTCATTAGATTTTTGAATTTGCAATTGGATCTAGGCTTTTCAGCCATTGAGGAAGAGGAGCATAGAAGTTTCTGTACGTATGGAAATGAGGTATAGAGGGCTGCTAGGGTTTATAGCAGGATATTTGTAGACAAACTGGAATAGAATAGATGGATCGGGTTGAATATACGTGTTAACGACAAAGTGGCCCAAAAAGCCCGTTCGACTCCGGGACGAAATTAGGTTAACCCATATATTAAAATAGGTGTTTTAAAATATTTTAAACGCAATGGAAAAGGTTTCGAGTTCAAATTGCATCGTATGAAGAAGTTATGCTCAAATCAATATTTTTCAAATTGATTACAATTGATTTCAATTTCATAAATTTCAAGGCGTTTTGAGTCCATACGATCAAACGACAAGTTCGATCGCTATGAAACTTAAAACCTTACAATAATTCACCATCACGGATTCGATGAAACTAGTTTCGTCGAAATCCGAGTCAGTGGCCAAAATGGCTATTTTTACATAAATTAAATAATCTAATATTAAATTAATTAAATCCAATTTTTAAATTTCAATTCTATAATCGACAATTCTTGTCATTTTTAATTTCTTAAACTTTTATCTAATTTAAAGAAATTTAACTGTTGATTTAAAATTGATAAATTCCTCAATTTCCTTAAATTCAACAATTATAAATTAAATTTCAAAAATTCTATTTAATTAAACCCATCAATAATTATTCCATTCATTATTGTTAAATAAATGACTTAAATATTGGATTTAAAACTATTACATTAATTTTTCTCATATTATCTTTATTTCAAATAATGTAGTAATTAATTTCATTCACAATAATTCCAATGAATTATAATTTATTTCAATAAATAAACTTGATTTAACTCCAAATCCTTTTTATTCCATAAATAATTATTCAGTAAACAAGGTAATCTTTGTTTACCCTATTATACATTAGTAAGTCTAAATTTTCATCTTTCCTCTGTACTAACTACCATATTTTCATTTTATTACATTTCTACGAATATACATGCTAATTGCGTTTTACATTCTAAATAAATTCATTTACTTAGGTTCATACTTTCCATTATATCGATTACTACAATACGCATAAATTTACAATTCCAATTATTCCATTATTACATTTACGCCGTCCGTTATTATATCAATAATCACTAAGTAACGATTATTATCAACTATAAATATAATAACTACTTAACGGACATTGATTTTATAAATTTACAATTTATTACGTATTCTTCACCAGTTAACATTAAGCTTCCTTTACTCTAATTGATTTCAAATTTTATTATAAATGAAATAAACATGTAACCTTACAATACACTAAGGTTTATTATTTCCAACAAATTATCATAGTTGCTTACATAATATTTACTCCAATATTTACACATAACCGTTACTATTTTCATATGCCAAATCCTTATACAATGGTTATTTTATTTTTATTTATTATAACATTTATAACCTAAATGTTTGCCTTGGTTTTCTAACATTAATAGGGTTTTTATTTCTTACAATATCAATGTTACCATTTATCCTATTATTTCACCCATTATTTAATTAAAGTCTCAATTAAATTTATTTATCTGGATTTCACTCTTTTATTACATCATTTATTACTTTACAAAATAAAATAACATTTAAACTCATCAATGTAATACCAAATTTCATTTTAAATCCAATTGATTTCCAAATCAAAGTTTATACATATTTCAGACAACTATTATAATTACTCCTAGAACATTGGTTTTATTAATTGACCATTTATAAATATTAAATTTCCTTAAATTACACTCAGTTACTGTTGACAATGTGTTCTTTCATAAATCAATTCAATACTTACTTTTATAATTTTTCCCATATCCAGGTATAACACTTACCCTATTTCATATTTTGCAGTTTCATTAAATCTATCCAAATTTTAGCTTTAATAACCATTGTTATACTTTATCCTAGTTATTATTCATTATTCCTTTACAAATTTTATTCGTTTCAATATTATTCCATTTATTACAATATATCCAATTAATTAAAATTTTATATCAAAAAATCATTTTAAATTTAATTTCAACCAATTACTATAATTTCATACATAATATAAAGTTCATTCAATCACCACTAATTATACCATTTCACTAGTTAATTCAATATTCCCATTTGGTTTCTTATATTAAACTTTAACCAAGTATAACCAGCTACATTATTTTAACTAATTGCAATTTCTTTTTTTATTGTTAATTTTTATTACAATTGCTACCTTTTAAATTCTAACATTCGCTTCATTATAAATTTAAGATTTTTATTTCTGTCTAAATTTAATTCTAAGATCTTATTAATATGATTAATTTTTAATTAATGAAATCTACGGGTCGTTACAGGGGTATCGCGAATGGGATTAGGAGGCAGAGTCGTGCTTAGTGGCTCAAGCGTGCGCAAATGTGGACTATGGAGGTCGCGAGATGGCCCGAGACGAAGTCGCGGTGGCGTCTTCGAGCTTGGGGTTGGTCGACGTCAATTGGAGGGTTTTTGCATTGTTCGATGGTTTGGTGATGGTATGGGGTTTTCCGAACGACTTCGCGATGGTGAGAAAGATCCGCCAGAGTCTGGGTTCATCTTTTATGTAATAACATTGATTTTGAAGCTTTGATTTTAAAAAAAACAGTAAGTTTAGAGATGCTGATTTCAAATAGTGAATTAACAAAAGGTTTAAACAATTTTATTTTGTGATCGGTTATATATGTAGGATAGTAAAGTAAATCTGAGAATTTTATTAACACTTTAAAATTTTAAAAATGGACTTCAATTCGAACAAATTGGTTTAAACAAAATTAATAAATAAATGCTAATAGATTGTCCGATATTTTCAAAATATTAATAAACCATATAAATGTTTATACAAGGTCTAAATTCATGGGGAACAAGTCGAGATGGAATGGATTGCAATTACAAAAATCAAAGGTGAGTTAATCTCACTCTTCTGGATTGCTATTTAAATTCATATTGTTAAATTTAAATAATTGGTTGAATAATTGAATTTATTTGATGTGCTATATTATATATAATGGTATATAGTATATATTGGGTGATTGATTTCCCGCATTATTTAGCGGATGAGACCCTATGCGCCGCATGATAGCGGATGATATTATATAAATCCCATATACCGTGATATTCCACCTCGAAGTGGAATTGGTATTTTATGTTGTGCTAACGTCTGTGGATGCAGGGAAACAGGTTGAAGGGATCCAACTGGATTCCTCAAAATTATTTAGATTGTTTAATATTCTATGTTATGAATATTTGATATTCTGCGATGAATTATATTGATAATTGGAATATTGAATTTAAAAATGAATTTGGTTTTAAATTCCTTTAAACTTATTTTATAAAATGAGTAATTAATTTATTTAATGAAGGAAATAAAAAGGTAGTTAATTACTGGTTGAGATTAATCAGGAGTGATTAATATTTATGGTTTAATTATTGATTAATTACTTAATGTAATTAAATTAAGTTAGGATAAATTAAAATGTAATTAGAAATCATTAATTTATATAATTGATGATGTAACTAAAGGTTGATTAATTAAGATTAATTAATCAATAATAAGTGATTTATGAGAATTAATTAATATAAGTAATTAAGGATTAATGTAATTAATTATAGTTAATTAATTTGTGAAGTAATTAAAGATTAATTACTGTTTTGGTTAATAATAATTAATTTGTGTAATTAATTAAAGATAATTACTTCAATGTAATTGAAGGATAATTAATCCAGGGTGATTAATTAAGATGGATAATTTAGGGATGATTAATTAATTGATTTGAAATTAGTTAATGTCAAGTGAAGAAATCTAAGTGATTGAGGTTAGTAATTCAATTAGAAGTGACTAAATTTATTTTGAAAGTGATCAAGTTTGCTTATGGATGATTGAATGGTATTGGATGCCTTGAATGAGTTGATATCTCTGATATGAAATGTTTTGTAGTACCATATGTTTGGGCGGACAAGATATTGTGGTTATCTATCAATGGTGAATTGTTGTGTAAAGGGACATCTTGTATTTAAAGTTTGAAGTGTATTTCATTTAGATAACCTGGGTTAGGATGACATGAGACTCGAAGAGACCGGGGTCGGGTATTAGAAAATACCCGTAACCACTTCGAATTTTTATAGATTGATATGTGAAATCAATAGGCTGGTATGAAATGATTTTAGTGAATTGGACTATTTAATCTAAATTTGGTACTTAGAAAATTGATGTGTGAAATAAGTGATGTCCGTAACAAATTGTGAATTTGTAAATTGATACGAGTTGCCAATGGTTTATATAAGTTGTATGCTTTGTATTCCATGTTAGATGGGTTTACTCACGCCGATTTCCAGCCTGACCCGGGTGTTACTTTGATGTAATGCTCGGGTTAGACCGAGTATTACAGATTTTTAGGTAAGGACTTCTAGGGCTCAGGAGGCGAGCTGGATGGCAAGAACGTATGGAGTGTTTCCGTTGTATTATATTGTGGTATATCTAAGACATGATGATTGTGTATATCCAGTATCTGTATATATGTGTAACTCTGATGTATTAAAGTGAAATTTGACAAGTACAGTTTTAATTTGTATAACTGTTATTATCTGTTATTATATTTTATCCGCTGCGAATGTGAGATGTTGGTGTTTCTGTTCTTCTTATTCTTTTATCTCTTTCTTCTTTCTCCTAACTATCTGGAATTTTCGGGATCGAAAATTCTGGGTCGTTACATAATCCCAATTCCCATTTGAATTTGAACTCATTCAACTTCATTTTCAATTAAAATTAAGTTAACTTCCATTCTCATCAATTCAATTTAAATCTCAACTTTAAACCATCTCGAATTATAAATTTGAGTTAAATTTTAAATGTTGATTTAACCCCTTAAATAAATTAACCTTTATTTTTAAATCAACAATCAAAATCTTTAAAATTCAATTAATTAATAAATTTTATCTTTCAACTTTGAACCTAATTCTTAAACAACTTTTAGTTTGCAAGTTCATTATTTTAACCTTTGGATCTTAAGTCCAAAGTGATTCCCTTTTTCATAAGTTCAAATCTTAATTATATTTTATATCAATAATGGATGTATATTACCTTAATCCATTTCCAATTCCAAATCTCAAACCCATTTTGAGATCACAAATACTCCCAATTCAGATCAACCATTTAACTTTCCAAGTTAAATTTCAATTTCACCTTGAAATTTCCAATTCAGATTGTTTATTAACTTATTTAACTTTCCCAAAAGTAAATTCAATTTACTTAATCCAGTCAACTTTTGCAAATTTGAATTTCCATTTCAAATTTTAAACTTCGGACTAATAATCTTCCCACTTAAGTTTAAAAACTTATTTCACTTTGGGTTTTACATCACACTTCAGGAAAACTCAAAACTCATCACTTTAGAGTTTATTTCAAATCTGTTCTAATATTATATATATCCCACATACATATTTGTTTCCTTTACACACCAAGTTACTTTAAATTTTAAACCACCTTTGGTTTTAAATTCAAAAAGAATTTTCAAACAACCCTTGTTTGCAACAAGTCCCTTCATTCAAATAACATTAGTTATTATTTCTTTGTCACTTTGAAACAATTTTCCAATTCTGGATCCAGATTTAAAACTTCACAATTCAGATCATCTTTAATTCCAATTTATAAGTCATACTTGCCTAAATGTTTTACTTCCCTAAAACATTTCATTTTGCTTACTCATTAGTACAAATTTTATTATTAAACACAATCAATCAATTGTGATAATAACCAAAATTATCATAACTGGAAACCCATTCATTACTATCTTATTCTAAAAATCTTTCCCAAATTCAAGATTTAAATTTCAGTTGGAATCAATTTCAAACTTATCTTCATTCAATTTAAATTTTGTTGTATTACTATTACCACTAAATTCTCATTATTTTATTTAATTCCAATGATTTAACAACCGATTACCGTAATGTTTATTAGAAGGAAATATTGCTTTAAATATCAAAATATAATCTTATATAAAATCATTTACCATTAAAATCATTTAAAAACCTTTTTATAAGAAAATAACAAGTATGCTCTCATATATTTATACACTCAACTCATTTTAGGGTATTACTTACCCTATCCTTAATGAGTAATCCTACCAGAGCCAAGATTCTCTCTTAACCATCAGCTCTGATACCAAATGTAACGACCCAGAAATTTCGATCCTAAAAATTCCAGATAGTTAGGAAAAGAAGAAAAGAGATAGAAGAAGAAGAAACAGAAAACCAAACTCAGAATCTCACATTCGCAGCGGTTAAAATATAATATCAAATAATATTCTTTACACAAAGAAAACTATATCAGTCAATCACATTTTAATACATCAGAGTTATAACATTTACAAAATCACTGGACAGTTAAGATTAACTTGTCCCATATAAATAACAGTATATCGTAGCGGAATACTGTAACGACCCGTAAATTTTCGATAATTAAAATAGCTAATTTAATAAGATTTCGTGATTTAATGTTAGAAAAAAATTTTGTAATTCATTTGGAATAATAATAACTGGAATGAATTGCAACAACTATCCAAGTAATGAAAAATAAATGCTACTTAGTAAATTCCTTTGCAATCGATAGTTGAATAGGGTGATAAATGTTGAATTCATTTGGTATAAGAAAGTAGTTGATTGATAAGTAAAATCTATTTGAAATCAAATATTGAATATTGAACACGTAAATTGTTTAAATTAAATATTTAAAACTTATTGAATAATTGAATAACTGTAAAATGAAAATAGGGTTCTAAATTTTGAAATGGTTTTAAAAGTTGAATCTTATAAGTTCAATTTCAATATTTCAAAAGATAATGAATCATTGGATAAGCGAAATTGTCTAAATTAAATATTTGGAATTTATTGGATAAATTAAATAACGGGTTTAATATGATTAAAAATGATTTGTAAAATTTTATTTTATCATATTGATTTTATAATTATGTTATAGAACTTTTAAAACTGAATTTAAAATTTATTTGTGAAAATTGAATATTTTAATATTTAATTTTCGACTGGAAAATAGCCAATTTTTGAACAGTCTCAGAATTGGACAAAACTAGTTTCATTGGATCCGTAATAGTTAGTTATTATCAGATTTCAATTTTCGTAACAATGGGAGTTGTCGTTTGACCGTGGCAGCTCGAAATGCGTTGAAATTGTTTTAATATTAATTTGGCGAGTTAAAATAGTCATTTTTCAAACGGTCTCGGATTTCGACGAAACTAGTTTCATTGGATCCGTAATGTGATATTATTGTAAGGTTTCAAATTTTAAGTCAAACGGATTTACCGTTTGTCCGGGGCAAGCCAAAACGCATAGAAATTCGATTAATCGGTTTAATGTAAAATTGATCGTTTATTTCCGTAACTCTCACATATGATCGAATTAGGCCTTGAAACTAGTTCCATTGCGTCCGGAATGGGGGTAAAACCTTATAAACGCCTGGCGGCACGTCTCGATTGGAGTTCGGATGATTTTGGACCTACCTATATAAATACGCACGCAAACCGAGGCAGTTTTATTATTATTTTAATCCAGAAACCCTAATTGACTTCAGCCCTAGCCGCCATTTCCTGAATCAATGGCCACGAAATTCGAAACTTCTTCCTCATTTTCCTCTCAATCCATCAACAATTAGCAAAAACTCTCAACTACAAAGTTGTAGAGGACGATGAAAGCTTCAAATCCATACGGAGATGATCGAAAACGGAGCTTCGAATCCACGGGAAATCGAGCAAGAAGGGGCTGCGTTTTTCACGCAAATCGAGGTGATAGGGGAGGCCGAGTTCAGCATGGTGGCAGTCGATGGTGGCTCTCGAGCGGGGCTTCGCAACGATGGTCTCTGATCAACTTCCCGACGTTCGTGGTGGCCGCGATTTGGAACCCTAGGCCGCGTTTGATGGGTTCTATGTTGCGTCTCTAACCTGTAGAAGTAACGTGAGTTGAGGGAGAAGCAAAGGGACGGGCTAGATTGCAGGGTGATGGATCTCACGGCTTGGTTTGATTTAGGTTGAGAAAAATTAAATTATGTTGTAAAATTATGAATATAAAATCGTGTAACTTCTAAAATTCATAACTTTTTCATACGAGGTCGAAAACGCGTGAAATAAATTGCGTTGGAATCGTATGGATGAGCACTACGCAATGGAGCTGAATTGGAATCATTTGGTGCTAGAGAAAATTTTGAGTTAAATCGAACGTCGTTCGATTTGATTTAAAATCGTAAAAATCAAGGTGAGTGTTTTATAACGCTCACACCGTACAAAATATCTTTATGCTAGTTAAATTGATATTATGAAGTGTTATGATCTTATTTGTCGTTGTTTGATAAAAATTTAATTGTCATATAGCTTGTCTTTTGCATTAACCGTTGAAAAATTTAATTGACAGTTAAATTGAAATTAAAATTGAATTGCGATTAAATTACCTGACATTGATAACTATGAAACTGCCATGAATTGTATTGTTTATTGGATGATGTATTTTGATGGATGCTATTGGTTGATAATTGAATGTTGGATGTTTATTTGCTTATATAGATCCTGTTATGCATACATATGATACTGTGATTTAATTTAAGTAATATATACTCATCCCTGACATTTAATCGAAATAAATAATTACTTGGCCATAGGATAGAAAATTATATACGGACACCGAATTGCTAAATTAATAATTTTTGAAATCGTCGATTTGAAATTTATTTAAATGTTTCGATTTAAAAGTTATAAATAGAAATCAATTTATAGAAATCGTATTTATCGAAAAATTGAGTTTGGAATGTTGAAATAAAATTTGGTTAAAAGAAATTGTTGAATAAAATTTAAGTGGAGACTTTGAGATTTAAAATTTGGATATGATTGAATTTCAGATATTTATTGTTTTAAAGATTGAACATTAAATTTGAGCTTTGGATATTACCAAGTAAAAGTGACATAAAAATGATATTTTGAAATGAGCTTGGGATTGAATCATATTTGAAATTTGGATTTAAATTTGAATATTGAAGGATAATTTTGTTAAGTGTTATAAATTGATATTTTGAAAATCCAGCTCTAAACCGATATAAACTGAAATTGAATTAATTGAAAGTGAATATAAAATTGAATAAATTTGAATTCAAAGTTGACATTGATTTGAATTGGAATCGAAATTTAATCGGTAAATTGGAAATTTGAAATTTATTTGAATTGGGAAGTTATAATTGAAATGGATTGGTTTTGAAGCTGTTTTAATTTGTTTTCCCAAATTACTCTGTTATATAAACCATTTTGAATACTTAAACTATTTTAATCTATTTTTAATCTACTTAACCCAATTTAAATTATTTTAAACTAATTTATCTATTTTAAATCCATTTTAAAGATTTTAAGTATTTTTAACTATTTTAATTATTTAAACTACTTTTAAACTACTTAAAACTATTTTCTAAAAATTTCAAGCTGGTTAATAAGGTGGAATGTTTATGTTTAAATCTTGAATTTAAATACGAATTGGGTTAAATGAAGTTGCAACATAAAATTGAAATTCGGAATGATTTTGAAACCGAAACGAGATATTGAGACGCAAAATGATTTTTGAAAAGGAACCTTATATTTTGAATGGCTATATCGATATTTGAAATGGATTTGATTTTGAAGTGAATATGACATTTGATATCAATCATGAATCGATTTGAAATGTAAAAGAGCCAACGGTGTAATAATACGTAGTTATTAAAGAGACCGGGATCGGATATGGACGTACTCTCTGTCGATACTGAAAACCACTTTAATAACTATTATACGCGGAGTGTTGATCCAGAATGAAGTGGATGGTTTGGTGAACGCGTTGACTGAAGAAAGAGAACGATTATTGGATGACCCCTGACATGACTAAAACAGGAGCCGCGCCGGGCCATTGAGGTTCGCCACCTCTAGCGGACACACTTCTTCGATACCCTTTCTATTACATTTGTAATGCGATTTGGGTGCACCCCTTGATTTGGGAGTGTTGTTTCGCGGTGTTGGGGTAGCTGCTGGCTATGCCCAACATCAGTCCGGATCACGCAACTACTAGTATCCTAGTTGGTATCGCCTCATGTACCTTGTCATACTGATTATCCTATTCGCGACCACTACGTTTTGATTTGTACCTTGAGTATATGGATTGCCCTCTGGTGACTTCCGGTTTTGGGGAAACTACGGTCTTGTATATGCTTTTGGGAATATAAAATGTGTTAAGGGGGAATTATGGTAACGCCTTAACGCTATTTTGATACTTTATATTACTGATAGACATTATCTACTTAGCGTATATTACTACATAGTAGATAGTTTCACGGATCCTTGAGAGATGGAAAATCCCGTAACATCTCTTGAGTTATTGCACGCACGTTGACACTGGATAGGAGATGTCAAACCCCGTAAACATCTCTGACGCCGTTACACTCATATTTATTTACGATTGACTTAACTTACATAAGGATATTTAGTCCTGACTCGAGTGTTTGTCTTTTCATTACGCTCGGGTCAGTCCTGAGTTTTCAGTTTAGGTTGAAGATCATTTCCTTGGAGGACGGAGACGAAGATTTGGTATATTATCTACTACTATTATATTCATTCCATTCCGCTGCATTGTTGTATGATATTTGTGTGTATGTAACTCTGATAAATGTTGTATAATAATAATCAAATGTATTCATTTCAAATGTATTCATTTAATTAACAGCTTCATGAACTGTTATTTTATTATTATACTTTAGCCTTCCGCTGTGAGATTCTGTGTTGTTTCATTTCCTTTATTTCCCTTCCTTTTCTTTTCTTAATTACCCCAATAACTATCTGCCCTTTTAATGGTTTGGAATCGACATGTGTATTTGATCGTCGGTTTAAACTGTCCAAAAAGGCGGGTCGTTACAGTTGGTATCAGAGCTTTGGTTTAGCGATAAACCTTGCCTCTAGTGGGGAATAACTCATTGAAATAGAGGTAAACTATATGAATGAGTTGAGTGTATATGAGAGAGCGTACTTGTTATTTGATATAAAATGGTTTTATATTGTGTTAATTTGTTCCGTTGAGTATTTATGAATTCTGGTCGATACTTGGGACGCCAAGGTGTCGATAGGAATTTCTAAACACTCGAATAGGACAAACCAACACAATATCGTTTTGGAATATATTTTATATAAAAGAATTATTTGAATATTTATTCATTTTGATTGAATTGATTGTTAGGAGATGATAATATTAGATTATTATCGTTATTGTTTGATCAGTCAATATTTACAACAATTGATTAAATAACAATGGATTTAGGAAAATGAAATCTTGTAAACACAATTGATAATGAATATAAATGAATTTTAACTTGGATTTGGGAATTTAAATTCCGGTGTTTGAAATTGACTTACAAGAATTTGAAAAATATAATATGAGTATTATATGATAGTATAATTGAGTTGAAATTGTTTTCGAAGGATTTTTTTTATGATAAGTGTTATATTCCCTACTCTTGACGCTAGAAAATGATTTCGGTGATGAGTGCACGCATCATCGGCGTTTATTTTCGAGAGTCCGAGTGGGGGAGACCACTTAATAGCTTGTCTAAACCTTGTTTTAATTCAACTTTTATTTTATTTTGTATTCTCTATAGTATGATTTGATATATAAATTATATAAGTATATATTATTTCAAAACTTGATTTGAAATGAAACCGGGATTGGAATTCCTAAGTCCTTTAATAATTAATGATTTTTTTTAAATGATTGAAATGAATTTAGACTTGAATCATTGAGGAACTTCTGAATTGTGAAATGAGAAATGAACCTAAGAGCTAAGTGAAAATATCAATTGAAGTAGAAATCCTTAGAATTAGGAAATTATGAACTTAAAATAAAATTGAAACTGTAAAACTCGCATAGTATTAAATTTCATTCTATAGCATGGATATAACTTACCAAAATACTTAAGAAGTTCAAAATGTTATATGAATTGTTAATTGGATAATATACGAGTATAGGTTTGAATAATGAAATGTGCATTTAATTAATGGTTTGCAAATATAAATAAAATTGTTAGTAAATGATTGGAATTTAAATTAACATTTAAAGGTGATTCACAATTATGTTATTATAAAATGGAAATACTATATGTGAATGTAAATGTGAAATTAAATTATAGTGAAATTTAAGTAATGACTTAAGAATTAATTAATTGAAAATTCAACTTTAAATGAAAAGAAGTTGTATGTTGTTTAACTACATTCTATTAGAATAACTATAACTTACCAAATACTTAAAGGGTTTAAAATGCTAATAAGGATAGGTAGAGAAATAATATACCAGTGTGAGAATGAATAATAAAATGTGAAGATCTATTGATAGTTGTAAATATAAAAGAAATTTAAGCTGTAAAATGAATGATATATCTAAGTGAATATATAAAATTTAAAATTAATGAAATATAAAATTGGTAAATGGAAACTAATTAAATTTGAATATAGCTAAATGTCAATAAACTTGGAAGTGTATGAAATTAAAGTTGACTTGAAAATGTATAATTGATTTAGTGTATATTTTGGATGGATGTTAATGTTGATATGCATTGGCTGTTAGATGGATGATAATTGATTAAGTAGAATTCATTAGTGTTAATGGAATTGAATAAACGGAATAAAATTGTAAAATAATTAAATTCAAATTTGAAGCAAAGTGAAATTAAATATAATTGAATTCAATTTAAATTGAAGCAAATTGACTTGAATTAAAAATGTGAATGAAACAAACTTGAATAAATCAGAAAAAAATTAAATGTAGACCTATTGCATGGATGAATAAGGAAATAAATGACTTTGTGTTTATGATTGTTCTTTAAAAAATTTGAAGTTTTGATGTTTTGTACTTTGAAATAATAAAAGCAAATTTTTGGAAAAAAAAAAAAATCCAACATTGTCCAATATATGCTGAAACGAAAACAATCATAACTTTTAAATGGCTGAACGGAATTCGACGATTTTGGACTTTTCGGAAAGCTTAGAAACTATAGCACAACTTTTGTTTAGATAACTTGAGAAAATTCCTTCGTCTGCTTGGTAAAAACTTGAATGTTACTCGCTGTCCTGTGTAAAAATAAGTAAAATCTGTAGTATACACCCTTAGTATTTTTGCCATATCTTTTGACTGGTTTATCGGATTTTGGTGATCTTATACTTTCTGAAAAGATAAGAACTTAAGCTAAAACTTCTGTTTTAAGTGTTTTGTGTTTTGATATTGTTTAGAAGGTCGGAAATGTGGGTGAACGTCGCGGACCTGCGCAAAACACTGCCCAGGCTGAAGCGTATCCCCTAAGTAAAATGGCCATAACTTTTGAAAGGATGATCGGAATTCGATGATTTTGGACATTCCGGAAAGCCTGAAATGAATGAAACAACTTTTGTTTAGATTCTATTGTCAAATTTTACCGTTTAGATGACCTAAAGCTAAGATTTGTTTGCTGTCCAGAAATTGAAATCTCAGTTTTGAAGCTAAATATGTTATATATATGTTGTGTAGGCTAAGTATAGCGATCTATCATTATATGCATGGTTCTAACTTAGTTATTGAGCATTTTAGTAGGTAGCAAAGGGGTTGCGCTTCGTTGTGGAGCTCGCTTCTACGCTAAACGCATAATGTAAGTAAAATGCTAATAAATGCCAAATAAAAGGTACGCTTACGGTTTTATATGATATTGGTGATATTTATATATTGTTTCCCCACATATGGAATGCCTCATCATTGAGATGAGATGTATATTTGTGATATATATGCTATTATATTTTTTCCGATCGAGCCGCGCAAAGGAGACTCTGCCGAATTTTTCCGTAAATCCGGGTATTAGAAAAATTTTCAAGTTTAAATTTTTTTATATAACTTGTTTTGATAATTAACTTTTAAGTTTAGAAAGCCGTTCGGAGTAAGTTAGTGGAAGCGTAGTTATGACTTTATAAATGGAATTTCATTGTTTTATAAGTTGGTAAATTTGAATAAAATATATCTAATGTTGAATTCTATACTTAGTTTCTTTTCCCTTCTTTTCCTTTTCGGGGACGAAAAGTTTTGAAGGGGGGAGAGTGTAACGACCCGTAAATTTTCGATAATTAAAATAGCTAATTTAATAAGATTTCGTGATTTAATGTTAGAAAAAAATTTTGTAATTCATTTGGAATAATAATAACTGGAATGAATTGCAACAATTATCCAAGTAATGAAAAATAAATGCTACTTAGTAAATTCCTTTGCAATCGATAGTTGAATAGGGTGATAAATGTTGAATTCATTTGGTATAAGAAAGTAGTTGATTGATAAGTAAAATCTATTTGAAATCAAATATTGAATATTGAACACGTAAATTGTTTAAATTAAATATTTAAAACTTATTGAATAATTGAATAACTGTAAAATGAAAATAGGGTTCTAAATTTTGAAATGGTTTTAAAAGTTGAATCTTATAAGTTCAATTTCAATATTTCAAAAGATAATGAATCATTGGATAAGCGAAATTGTCTAAATTAAATATTTGGAATTTATTGGATAAATTAAATAACGGGTTTAATATGATTAAAAATGATTTGTAAAATTTTATTTTATCATATTGATTTTATAATGATGTTATAGAACTTTTAAAACTGAATTTAAAATTTATTTGTGAAAATTGAATATTTTAATATTTAATTTTCGACTGGAAAATAGCCAATTTTTGAACAGTCTTAGAATTGGACAAAACTAGTTTCATTGGATCCGTAATAGTTAGTTATTATCGGATTTCAATTTTCGTAACAATGGGAGTTGTCGTTTGACCGTGGCAGCTCGAAATGCGTTGAAATTGTTTTAATATTAATTTGGCGAGTTAAAATAGTCATTTTTCAAACGGTCTCGGATTTCGACGAAACTAGTTTCATTGGATCCGTAATGTGATATTATTGTAAGGTTTAAAATTTTAAGTCAAACGGATTTACCGTTTGTCCGGGGCAAGCCAAAACGCATAGAAATTCGGTTAATCGGTTTAATGTAAAATTGATCGTTTATTTCCGTAACTCTCACATATGATCGAATTAGGCCTTGAAACTAGTTCCATTGCGTCCGGAATGGGGGTAAAACCTTATAAACGCCTGGCGGCACGTCTCGATTGGAGTTCGGATGATTTTGGACCTACCTATATAAATACGCACGCAAACCGAGGCAGTTTTATTATTATTTTAATCCAGAAACCCTAATTGACTTCAGCCCTAGCCGCCATTTCCTGAATCAATGGCCACGAAATTCGAAACTTCTTCCTCATTTTCCTCTCAATCCATCAACAATTAGCAAAAACTCTCAACTACAAAGTTGTAGAGGACGATGAAAGCTTCAAATCCATACGGAGATGATCGAAAACGGAGCTTCGAATCCACGGGAAATCGAGCAAGAAGGGGCTGCGTTTTTCACGCAAATCGAGGTGATAGGGGAGGCCGAGTTCAGCATGGTGGCAGCCGATGGTGGCTCTCGAGCGGGGCTTCGCAACGATGGTCTCTGATCAACTTCCCGACGTTCGTGGTGGCCGCGATTTGGAACCCTAGGCCGCGTTTGATGGGTTCTATGTTGCGTCTCTAACCTGTAGAAGTAACGTGAGTTGAGGGAGAAGCAAAGGGACGGGCTGGATTGCAGGGTGATGGATCTCACGGCTTGGTTTGATTTAGGTTGAGAAAAATTAAATTATGTTGTAAAATTATGAATATAAAATCGTGTAACTTCTAAAATTCATAACTTTTTCATACGAGGTCGAAAACGCGTGAAATAAATTGCGTTGGAATCGTATGGATGAGCACTACGCAATGGAGCTGAATTGGAATCATTTGGTGCTAGAGAAAATTTTGAGTTAAATCGAACGTCGTTCGATTTGATTTAAAATCGTAAAAATCAAGGTGAGTGTTTTATAACGCTCACACCGTACAAAATATCTTTATGCTAGTTAAATTGATATTATGAAGTGTTATGATCTTATTTGTCGTTGTTTGATAAAAATTTAATTGTCATATAGCTTGTCTTTTGCATTAACCGTTGAAAAATTTAATTGACAGTTAAATTGAAATTAAAATTGAATTGCGATTAAATTACCTGACATTGATAACTATGAAACTGCCATGAATTGTATTGTTTATTGGATGATGTATTTTGATGGATGCTATTGGTTGATAATTGAATGTTGGATGTTTATTTGCTTATATAGATCCTGTTATGCATACATATGATACTGTGATTTAATTTTAAGTAATATATACTCATCCCTGACATTTAATTGAAATAAATAATTACTTGGCCATAGGATAGAAAATTATATACGAACACCGAATTGCTAAATTAATAATTTTTGAAATCGTCGATTTGAAATTTATTTAAATGTTTCGATTTAAAAGTTATAAATAGAAATCAATTTATAGAAATCGTATTTATCGAAAAATTGAGTTTGGAATGTTGAAATAAAATTTGGTTAAAAGAAATTGTTGAATAAAATTTAAGTGGAGACTTTGAGATTTAAAATTTGGATATGATTGAATTTCAGATATTTATTGTTTTAAAGATTGAACATTAAATTTGAGCTTTGGATATTACCAAGTAAAAGTGACATAAAAATGATATTTTGAAATGAGCTTGGGATTGAATCATATTTGAAATTTGGATTTAAATTTGAATATTGAAGGATAATTTTGTTAAGTGTTATAAATTGATATTTTGAAAATCCAGCTCTAAACCGATATAAACTGAAATTGAATTAATTGAAAGTGAATATAAAATTGAATAAATTTGAATTCAAAGTTGACATTGATTTGAATTGGAATCGAAATTTAATCGGTAAATTGGAAATTTGAAATTTATTTGAATTGGGAAGTTATAATTGAAATGGATTGGTTTTGAAGCTGTTTTAATTTGTTTTCCCAAATTACTCTGTTATATAAACCATTTTGAATACTTAAACTATTTTAATCTATTTTTAATCTACTTAACCCAATTTAAATTATTTTAAACTAATTTATCTATTTTAAATCCATTTTAAAGATTTTAAGTATTTTTAACTATTTTAATTATTTAAACTACTTTTAAACTACTTAAAACTATTTTCTAAAAATTTCAAGCTGGTTAATAAGGTGGAATGTTTATGTTTAAATCTTGAATTTAAATACGAATTGGGTTAAATGAAGTTGCAACATAAAATTGAAATTCGGAATGATTTTGAAACCGAAACGAGATATTGAGACGCAAAATGATTTTTGAAAAGGAACCTTATATTTTGAATGGCTATATCGATATTTGAAATGGATTTGATTTTGAAGTGAATATGACATTTGATATCAATCATGAATCGATTTGAAATGTAAAAGAGCCAACGGTGTAATAATACGTAGTTATTAAAGAGACCGGGATCGGATATGGACGTACTCTCTGTCGATACCGAAAACCACTTTAATAACTATTATACGCGGAGTGTTGATCCAGAATGAAGTGGATGGTTTGGTGAACGCGTTGACTGAAGAAAGAGAACGATTATTGGATGACCCCTGACATGACTAAAACAGGAGCCGCGCCGGGCCATTGAGGTTCGCCACCTCTAGCGGACACACTTCTTCGATACCGTTTCTATTACATTTGTGATGCGATTTGGGTGCACCCCTTGATTTGGGAGTGTTGTTTCGCGGTGTTGGGGTAGCTGCTGGCTATGCCCAACATCAGTCCGGATCACGCAACTACTAGTATCCTAGTTGGTATCGCCTCATGTACCTTGTCATACTGATTATCCTATTCGCGACCACTACGTTTTGATTTGTACCTTGAGTATATGGATTGCCCTCTGGTGACTTCCGGTTTTGGGGAAACTACGGTCTTGTATATGCTTTTGGGAATATAAAATGTGTTAAGGGGGAATTATGGTAACGCCTTAACGCTATTTTGATACTTTATATTACTGATAGACATTATCTACTTAGCGTATATTACTACATAGTAGATAGTTTCACGGATCCTTGAGAGATGGAAAATCCCGTAACATCTCTTGAGTTATTGCACGCACGTTGACACTGGATAGGAGATGTCAAACCCCGTAAACATCTCTGACGCCGTTACACTCATATTTATTTACGATTGACTTAACTTACATAAGGATATTTAGTCCTGACTCGAGTGTTTGTCTTTTCATTACGCTCGGGTCAGTCCTGAGTTTTCAGTTTAGGTTGAAGATCATTTCCTTGGAGGACGGAGACGAAGATTTGGTATATTATCTACTACTATTATATTCATTCCATTCCGCTGCATTGTTGTATGATATTTGTGTGTATGTAACTCTGATAAATGTTGTATAATAATAATCAAATGTATTCATTTCAAATGTATTCATTTAATTAACAGCTTCATGAACTGTTATTTTATTATTATACTTTAGCCTTCCGCTGTGAGATTCTGTGTTGTTTCATTTCCTTTATTTCCCTTCCTTTTCTTTTCTTAATTACCCCAATAACTATCTGCCCTTTTAATGGTTTGGAATCGACATGTGTATTTGATCGTCGGTTTAAACTGTCCAAAAAGGCGGGTCGTTACAAATACACTCTATACGTTCCTTCCATCTAGCTCACCTCCTGAGCTCCAGAACGTCCTTACCTGGAAATCTATAATGCTCGGTCTGACCTAAGCATTACATCAAAGTAACACCCGGGTCAGGCTGGAAACCAGCGTGAGTAAACCCATACAATTTTAAATACTAAGTTCAAATCATAAAAGACCCAGGGTAACTCGTATCAATTTTACAAGTTCTCAATTTGTTATAGACAACACTTACTTCACACATCAATTTCTAAGTACCAAAACTTAGATTAAATGGTCTAATTCACTTAAATAATTCCATTCTAGCATATTGATTTTACATGTCAAATTCTATATAGAATTATTATAGATTACAAATCGAAGTGGTTTTGGGTATTTACTAATACCCGATTCCGGCCTCTTCGAATTCCAAGTCATCTTAACCTAAGCTATTCAAGTGAAATACAATTCAAACTTTAAATAGAGGGTGTCACCTTTACACAGTAATTCATCATCGATAGATAACCACACTATCATAGTTTAAACCAAACATATCATATCACATAGCATCATAAATCTTATATCGGAGATATCAACTAATCTAAGGCATTCAATATCATTCAATCATTCATAAGCAAGATTAATTAGTCGCATCATCTCTAATTAATTTAAATTAATTAAATTAATTTCCTCAATTACTTCAAAAAAAATTCTCTTGCTTACTAAATCATTAATTAATTACATACCATTAATTAACCATCCTTTAATTATACTCACTAATTATATTCAGTAATTAGCCCTTCATTAATTACACAAGCTAATTATTCCCAACCAATTGATTAACCTTTAATCATCATCTTAATTTATTATCTGTAATTAATTACTTTAACCTTCAAGAAATTACACTAATTAATTATTCTATAATCACTTACTTTTATTATCCTTTAATAACTTTAATAAATTAATTATTCATCAGTTAATTAACTAACCTTTATTTACTATATTAATTTATTTACCCATTAATTAATCACCTTGGTTATTAATTAATCAAGACCTTAATTTAAGATAACCATTGTCTTAATTAACTACTTAATTATTAATAAATTTCATTTAAAAACACTTAAGAATATAATTAGTCGATAAATTTTATTAGAAATTAAAAAAAAAATCACATTTTCAAAATCATTTGTCTTACAATAAACTTGATAAATAATTTACCTGGAAACTAGTTAAATAGTTAACGTAAAACTTGTTATCTAAATAACTTTCAAAATCCGGTCAAGTTTCCTTTTTACAACTTGATTTATATTTCATTAATTTTAAATATTTGTCTAAGCTAGATAAAGGAAAAACTGGATAAACAAAAACAAGGGAAGCCCAAAACTCCTTTACCTCCCATAAATAAACTCTAGAACGACACGGCCCAAAGCCCAAAAATTCTGATCCAACTTCGTTCTTTCCCCTCTACCTTCCTCTTCTTACTGTTCCTTCCTTCGCTCCATTAAAATAACTTTGCACAGAGAAAGCATGCACATGAATGTGCACGTGTATGATGCCTTAGACCATCAATTTCCGCCGACGACCCACCTTCCCAGTCTCCCTTGGCCCCGTGCTTTTGATCATCACCTGGAACATCGACGGTGGTCGCTCATTCGAAAAACGAACAGCTTCCCCAAAACAGAAACCTGGAACGAAAAACATCGATTCCCAAACTCATCTCGCCCCGCCACTTTACTCCACCATTGACCATCTGACTTCGGTCAGAACCCCTCTGCTCCTTCATCCACCGAGTCCCCCCTCAGCGATCATCCATTGCTTCACTATCATCTTGTCGTGGCCCAACAAACTTAGAACCAGACAATCCCCTCTTAAACCCTAAGTCATAATCGACAAGCCATCCCATCAAATAGAAAAATAATCTAGCATTTTTCTAGACTTCGCCAACCCCTGACGATCATCCCACATCAATCACGAAACCTAATTTCCTTCAGATCTTTGACAATCGATAGTTTACCCCAAACTGATCAACATATAATAACTCGCAATTTACAGCTCTAAAAATTATGATTCTAACTTTAAAAATCATCAATTCCGATAACAAACCAAAATGTATATTTGAAACATTCAATTATTACGATCGAAAATTTGATAAAATTTAAATCTACCATTCTACTTCCCTTATATTTCAACTACCATCAATTTCTTACTGGAAGTATTATTAATTCCACCATCTTGTGTTTACGAATAAATTTTGTTTATAAATCTAAGTCTAAAAAGTAACAGAGGGAGAAGTATGAATTTTTATCAAGTTTGTATCCTGTATATCAAGAACAGCCTCACTCTGCAAACAAACATAAACATCCCTATATTCAAATACTTGTATACGTATAAGATATATTAAACAATCATGCAACAATTTGTCATGCATTACTTCAGATATTAAATTGCATGCATCAGATTTTTAAACAAATTAAAAACTTAAATGTGATTGTTTTACTCACAAGCATAAATTTCAAACAGATTTAAGCATTTGACAAGAGTAGTAGATTACTCACCTGCTTCTAAGAAACCAGAGAACTTGGTTTGAGTATCTAGAAAATTTTGATTTGCATCTGAAAAAAATTGCTTAGCTTGTTGTTGAGATTTGAAAGCTGGAGTGCACTTGAATTTGATTTGCTGAATTGATCCCTTCTGCTAGATTTATGAATTGAGTTCCTGTTAAGTTGATTTTGCTTGTTTTTTGCATTTGATTTTCCAGTTTTCAGTTTCTCTTCTTCTAATTTTGGTTTTCAGGTTTCAATTTGATTTTGATTTTCTCTTTTTTTAAAGGAAGATGTATGCCACTTGTAAATTCAAATAGACAAATGTATTATTCCTTAGTTCCTAAGCTGACAACTATTTTAGACTTGATTTATATATAAATTCCTATTTTTTTAACATTAATATATTATATTTTATAATTTAAAATATACATATATACAACTTTTATACATATATACCTCAAAAATCTTATATGTTTACAAACTATGTTTTTAAATGTATACATATAAAATAGTACTTAATTCATGAGATGTTTTAAAGGAAGAATATTTTAAATCTATATATATATATATATATATATATATATTATAAACTATTCTAGTTTAAGAACTTTTTTTAAAGTAATCACAATAAACTTTTTATTAAATTTGTACAATAAATATTTATCTTATGAATTACTTAATAAATCCAAATTCATATTCAAATTAAATTTGAAAATCTAATTTAAAATCAAGTCAACAATACATATATATTTTAAACAAACCCAAATTCAATTTGTAATTAATAATTATATTTAAAAATTTATTTATTTATATTTAAAAACAACCCATTATCATTATTGTTTGAAAATAACAATTTTTATCAAATCAAAATAATTTATAAAGGGAATTATCACATTTAATTTTGCTTGAAATTTTCGGGATATCACAAAAAGGAGGCTAGGCGCTAGCATCACTAAGTGAAAGGAAATGTCGAGAAGACATGTTGCCTACAAATGATAAATGCACAAAAATACATGAAAATAAATAAGGAAATAAGTCTATGCTATATTTGAACTAACATAACTAAGAAAGGATAATGTTTGGGTAAAGTTAACTAAAGGCAAGATGAAATATAACCCTGCTCAGGACTAGAGGAACCATACCCCTTCGCCACATTAGAAATCAATTCACACATAAAAACTAACCATGAGAAATGGAGACCGTGTAAGAAATGAGAAAGACATTAGCAATAGTTTGAAAAAAAATCTTTGAGCATATGCATAGGTTTACATCAACTGAATGATAAAATTCCCTATGCTACATAAATTTCCCTTCCTCTTGTAGAAGGAAATAAAGTCAACTGGCTAAAGAAAGAATTCAAGTTCGGTTAGCGCAGGTTAATTAAGAAAAGAACATGAAAAGGAAGTAGAAGAAAGTAGTACCTACTTGTTGAAAAGAAGAAATAAAGCCATCATGGTTCGAAATGTAGAATGTTAATTTGCCAATTTCTAGGTCTTATGAGGAGAGGTTTTAAGGCAGAATCGATATTTTGAATATAGAAAAGCCTCTTGCAGCCCAACATAAAGTTCTTACACATAGAATAAAGAAAAAGTAGCATATGACAGGTTGGCAGAGAGTCTGGGCACTTGGCATAAAGAACGTACATACAAGTCAAGGGAAAATTGGTACTAGATGGATAAGTGAGATCCTCGCACTATCCAACCATTCCTTGACTATAGGTGAAGGAGCCAGTAGAGGTCACAGAAAACGTGTTTGTATGTTAATAAAATCTACATCTCAAGGGTAGATTAATGCGCCTAGATACCGGGAGGACCCTATATGCATAATCACTAATCCCAAAAGCTCAAGGGTATATTTGGTTTGATCAAGCTACCGAATTTTTGAAACAAAGTAGATGAAAAGGGTAGTGTCTTGGCTAAAAGAACTGGGGGAATTATCGAAATCCATGCTCAACTAAGGCAAGAAAAGATGAAATAAGATTTACAAAGAAAAAAGTCATTATCAAATTCCATGTAATTAAATTACCTACATACATGCAAGAAGACATATTATATTGGGGTGTTTGATTAATACCTAATCGAGAATATCAAATTTGTCTTTTGATCGTACATAAGAAAGAAGATGTCGATAAGAGTGGGAAACTACGATGGAATCTCTCATGAAAAGAAAATATGACTAAAATAAAAAAGGGTAGACAAGAAGTAATAAACCAAAAAGAAAAATAACTAAATGTTGATAGATAATTAGAGATCAAAAAATAAGATGGTAATGGACGATAGAGTTTGAGATACCGCAAATGAGTGGAAAAAAATTAAAGAGTAGAGTTCAGTATATATAGGAGATAAATAATTCCAACTGTAAAAACATAAATGGTACAAAGATACGAACTGTTGGATGCTTTCTCTTCTCTCTTGATGCTCAGCCAGTGATCTTGACTCCACCCCTGCCGTCAAGAACTTCCTTGATGTATTTGGTGAACTCAGTTCTCTTTCTCCTAAGAGGGAAATCGAATTCCGTATTGATCTTATTCCGGGTGCTCGACCTGTTGTTCTCCCTCCCAATCAGATGGCACCGAAAGAGAAGGTTGAGTTGAAGAACAAAATTTAGGATTTGTTCTCTAAGGGTTTGGTTAGGCAAAGTTTTTCTAAATTGGGTGCCGCTGTAGTCTTTGTCACTAAATACGATGGTTCTTTGAGGATGTGTGTTGATTATAGAGAGCCAAATAAGCTTACTCTCAAGAACCGATATCTGATGCCTCACATCAACGATATGTTCGATTAGCTCTATGGGGCTAAAGTATTCTCTCGGTTGATCTTGCTACCGGGTTCCACTAACTTCGTGTAGTTGAGGATGCATCCCAAGACTGCTTTCTGAACATAGAATGGGTTCTATGAATGGTTAGTCATGGCTTTTGGACTGACCAATGCTCCTGCCTTCTTTGTCGATCTTATGAATCGCGTATTTCGCGATGTCCTCAGCAAGTTTGTTCTGATATTCTTGTCTTATCTAAGTCAAAGAAGGAACATGAATCTCACTTGGGCTGTGTTCTTTACACTCTTGGGGACCATAAGTTGAAAGCCAAGTTTTTTAAGTGTCATTTTTGGAAAGACGAAGTCGATTTCTTGAACATATTGTTTCTGAGAATGGAGTCTCGGTTGACACGGTTAAGGACGTTGCGGTTAATATAAGTCTATCCACCGTGTCTCTTTGAATTTATTCATCTTATTTATCTTTGAACTTATCCACCTTATCCAAATTCTAGGATTGGGAGACACCTAAGGCTCCGACTAATATTCATAGCTTTCTAGGCCTTGCTGGTTATTATCGGAGGTTTATGAGAATTTTTGCCCATATAGACGCATCTCTCATTGCTTTAACCAATAAGAGGATCAAGTTTAATTAGAATGAGAAGTGAGAGGCTGCATTTAATAAGTTGAAGCAAAAGCTTACCTCTGCTCCTGTTCTCACCATTCTGAATGGGGAGGAGGGATTATCGGTATATACCGATGCTAGTAATGAAGGATTGGGTGTTGTGTTGATCCAAAATGGGAAGGTTATAGCTTATGATATCCGTTAGTTGAATCCCCACGAAGCTAACTATGCCACCCATGATTTAGAATTGCTTGCTGTTGTGTTTGCTTTGAAGTTTTGGAGGCATCGCCTTCTGGGAACCAAGTTTGAGATTTTCACCGATCACCGATCTCTTAAGCATATCTTCAACCAGAAGGATTTAAACCAGAGGCAAGTTCGATGGCTTGAGTTCTTAGCATCTTACGATCTCGAAATCAACTGTACCCATGGGAAAGCCAATGTTGTAGCCGACGCTTTGAGTCGGAAGAAGGCCTTGATGTGTCAGATTTTGGTTACTCCATCTCTTATGGATCAGATTGCAGTGAAGCAGGTTGAAGATGCAATGCTTAGGCTTATGAAGGAGAATATCCAGAGTAGAGAAGGTGATAATCAAAATGAGTGAGGAGCACAGATTGATCGGAAGGGAGTTTTGAGGATAAATGGGCAGATTTGTGTCCCGAATGCTGATGGTTTAGGGTAGGAAGTTCTTAGGGAGAATCATCAGTCTAGACTCTCCATCCATCCAGGTGTTACGAAGATGTTTTAGGATATGAAGAGGTTATAGTGGTGGAGTGGTATGAAGAGAGATATCTCTATATTTTTCAGTAGATGCGCCACTTATCAGCAGGTTAAGGCTGATCACCAGAAGACTGCTAGATTGCTGCAACCCCTTGAAATTCCCATTTGGAAGTGGGATCAAGTTTCTATGGATTTTATCGATAGTCTACCAAGGAATAGAAGGGGTAACGAGAGTATTTAGGTAGTTGTCGATCGATTGACAAGGTCTGCTAATTTTATTCCGATAAAGTCAAATCGAATTGCTTCGAGCTTAGCTCAAATCTATATGAGGCAGATTATCCGTCTACATGGTGTTCCTTCTAGCATTATTTGTGATCGTGATTCCTTCTTCATCGGTAAGTTTTCGAAAGCTTTCCAGGAAGCTTTGGGTACCATTTGAACCTTAGTACGACTTATCGTCCTCAGACTGATGGTCAGATGGAAAGCGTGAATCAGATTTTAGAAGATCTTCTTCGTGCTTGTATTCTTGATTATGGAGGTTCTTGGGGAGATCATCTTCATCCCGTTGAATTCACTTATAATAACAGTTATCAGGTATAACCCTATATTTAAATTTGAATCATCTTAAGGTTAGTCAATATATTTATCCCAATATTTTGGAATCAGGCAAGTATCGAGATGTCTATATTTGTTTCTCTTTACAAATCTCCATCTTGTTGGATTGAGTCTGGTGATCGCTTGTTCTTGGGCCTGATATGATTCTAGAAGCATCTGAGAAGGTTGAGGAGATTAGGAGGAAAATGAGGATTTCTCAGGATAGGCAGATGAAGTATGCAGATGGGGGTAGAAGGGGTTTGGAATTTTCAATAGGAGATCAGGTCTTTCTTAAGATTTCACCGCTGAAGAATGTGGTTCGATTGGGCTGGAGAGGGATGCTAGCTCCCAGATTCATTGGTACTTTCTGCATTTTGGGAAGAGTTGGTCATTTGGCTTATAGAGTTGATTTTCGGAGAAACTAGCGAGTGTGCACAACATGTTTCACGTATCTCACCTTCGCAAATATCCCCATGATCCATCCTTGGTTATTCAGCCAACTTTATTAGAGAATTTGGACATTGAGCCAAATCTTACCATCGAGAGGAAGCCACTTCGCATTGTTGATAGAGGTATGAAGTAGCTTCTGTTTGCACAAAAAATGGGCAAACACCTCCAAGTCGTATGAGTTAGTTGATTTTATGTTATTTTTAGTGATTTGGGTGATTTATGCAAATATATAAAAAGCAGGGACTAAACTGTAAAAAACACACAGATTTATAGTGGTTCGGCCAGAACGTGCCTACGTCCACTTTATATGTTATTCTCCTTTTCTCTTCAGATTACAAGTACAAAGCTTTGATTACAAGTAACTGAAAGTTGTTTGAAAGTTTTATCCGTGCTTGAGCTCTCAAACTTGTCTGCCATTGTTGTACCCCTGCCCCTCTATTTATAGAGTGAGGCTGATGGTAGGGGTCTTGGATGTATATAGCTGCTGGTGGGCCTGGGCTGAAGCAATCTGGCCTGGCAACGTTGGTTCGGCAAGGCCTTGGTCCGGAGATGGTTGGAGTGGAATTGGTCCGGTATCACTTTGGTTCGGCAGGCATGGGAAGGGAGTTGGTTTGGCAGTGGTTGGTCCGGAGATGGTTGGAGTGGAATTGGTCCGGTATCACTTTGGTTCGGCAGGCATGGGAAGGGAGTTGGTTCGGCAGTGGTTTACCTTGCTTCTGGTTCGGTGGTGGAAATGCACACACAACATTGATATTCCAATTTTGACCAAAAAATGGGATAACACTTTGCCCCCCAAAATATGCCTTGCGGTAGGAAGGCGTGTTTTGTAATGCCATGGGCTGCATGTTCATATCCTGTTGATGTCCTGCAAAGGAATTTACAGTTTTATGTGACCTCAAATGATGACCGTTCGGGATCGAGATATTTGAGATGAAGTACGACCGTTCATGGTCAAGCGCCTAACTTCAAATGACGATCGTTCGGGATCGAGCCATTCGAGGTGAAGTGCGACCGTGCGCGGTCAAGTGGCGGACCTCAAACGACGACCATTCGTGATCGAGCCATTTGAGGTGAGGTGAGTTGTGCCGTTCGGGGTGAGTTGTGACCGTTCGAGGTCGGGTTCCGTTCGAGGCGGGTTGTGACCGTTCGAGGTCGGGTGCCGTTCGAGGCGGGTTGTGACCGTTCGAGGTCGGGTGCCGTTCGAGGCGAGTGAGTGTGCCCGGAGGGGACTTAATATTATCTATGCCAGAGTTATTGTTTGGGGGAGTTTCCGAATCAAAGACTTTGGAAGTTCACTGCCATGCAAGAGGTGCTCGTGGACCGTTCGCGATCCAACGGGCATACAAGTAGATTTTTTTCATAGAATTGTAATTATTAAGGCAATAATCATATGAACCTTACAGCAGAAATGTCCAAACAGGCAGAATTTAAATGTTCAAATCAAAGTCAAAGCAAAAAGCAAAATGAAGATGTCAAATCGTAAACTCTTACTATAACGCGGTTGGTAGTCATTCAGAGCATGCCTATGGATCGTGCGTGATCGCTCACATGTGTAAATGATTTAACCGTGTTAATGAGAGGTTTACAACTTGTTCATCATTATTTTAATCAAGCAATCAATGGATAATCAAACGGTGCCCCAATCCAGGGTCACCTCTAGCCGATGTAGACGGTGGTCGCTCTGGCTCCACTGCTGGAGTTCGCCTCCTCACATACTGAAGGAGCATACCGTTCCTGATATGCCCTTCCACCTCGTCCTTCAAATGCCTACAATCATTAGTGTTATGACCATTCAATTCATGAAATACACAAAACTTGTCTGATTTTCTTTCGTCAGAAGTTGGATCCCTTTGCATCTGTCTACGATACGGAACCTGCTCTTTAGTATCCTGATAAATTCGTACCAGACTCTCATTCAGCTCAGAGTAAGTGGTGAATCGCGGCTCCCTCCATTGCCGCTTTGACCTGTCCCCGTCATTCTCAGTCTTTCTTTTACCTCTACTAGTTTCCGCGCCTTTCTCAGGGGGATTTCCTCCTTTGATCGCATAAATATCAATTCCTTCTCCTTCTTCTCTTTCGGCGTTCGCATCCTCCAATCGTAGAAACTTTTCCGTCTCATGATAGAATTCTCCTAGATCCACGGGTGGATCCTTAGTTAATGAATTTTTGAACTCTGTTCCGTCAGCTATCCCGGACACAGCCGCTATCATAACAATGGATGGATCTGGTCGATTCACCGAAGCTGCTGCCGCATTGAATCACGTTAGGCAACTCCTCAAAGTCTCTCCGGTTTTCTGCTTTAGGGTTGCCAAAGTCATCACATTCTTGGGTTGTGTAATGTGGACCCTGAATTGCCTCATAAATCACTCAATTAAATCATTCCACGTTCCGATGGATCCATTCTCCAATTGTCTAAACCACAATGCTGCAATATCTGCCAAGTACAATGGAAAGCACCGGGCCATAACCTCCTCTGATGCCCCCAGCACTTCCATATGCCTCATATACTTCGTTAGATGAACCGTGGGGTCCGTTCTCCCGTCATACATGTCCAGCGATGGTAACTTGAAATCCGGTGGGTTTCTAGCTTGTCTGATTGCTGGGGTAAAATGACTCCTATTAACATCCTTCAAATCTTTGTTTACCAAACTGCCTCTCGTAGCTTTTCTAACCATCTCCGCCAACCTGTCATTGTCTACGAGATGCAATCTTTGTTCATTACTTTCGACCTGCCCCCCGAGTCCATGAGGGAATTCTGGGGTCTGCCCCCTTGACTGAGCGTTCACTCCTCTGCTGCTCCCAGGTTGTGTAGATGCTCCTCTTTCTCTCTCCGAAATTGGATCTATGTTCTCCATGGGTGTGCCTCTTAATCCAGGTGCTATGCCGGATGGTCCTGCTCCGTTCCGAACTCCATCCGCTTCCCTATTCTGTGCTCCAAGTTGCCCAATCTGCTGAAACAAATTCTGAATCAACTCCTCTTGCCTTTTCATCATTGTCTCCATCTCATCCCTGGTGATGAAGACTGAAGTTTGGTTCTCTCCTGAGGAAGCCCCTTGACTCCCTTCGTGCTGACTTCTTTCTGGTCTCTGTCTTCTACTTGTTTTCATTCCAAGAGCCATAATCTCGGATAGACTTCTGGTTCTTAAAGAGAGTCTCTCAACAAATCTTTGCGAGGCAATGATTAAAGCGCTCCTGAGTTGTTCTCAGTGAAAGCACCAAAAATGTTTGCACAAAATATGGGTAAACACCTCCAAGTCGTATAAGTTAGTTGATTTTATGTTGTTTTTAGTGATTTGGGTGATTTATGCAAATATATAAAAAACAAGCACTAAACTGTAAAAAAAACACACAGATTTATAGTGGTTCGGCCAGAACGTGCCTACGTCCACTTTATATGTTATTCTCCTTTTCTCTTCAGATTACAAGTACAAAGCTTTGATTACAAGTAACTGAAAGTTGTTTGAAAGTTCTATCCGTGCTTGAGCTCTCAAACTTGTCTGCCATTGTTTTACCCCTGCCCCTCTATTTATAGAGTGAGGCTGAGGGTAGGGGTCCTGGATGTATATAGCTGCTGGTGGACCTGGGCTGAAGCAATCTGGCCTGACAATGTTGGTTCGGCAAGGCCTTGGTCCGGAGATGGTTGGAGTGGAATTGGTCCGGTATCACTTTGGTTCGGCAGGCATGGGAAGGGAGTTGGTTCGGCAGTGGTTGGTCCGGAGATGGTTAGAGTGGAATTGGTCCGGTATCACTTTGGTTCGGCAGGCATGGGAAGGGAGTTGGTTCGGCAGTGGTTTACCTTGCTTCTGGTTCGGTGGTGGAAATGCACACACAACATTGATATTCCAATTTTGACCAAAAAATGGGATAACAGCTTCGAAGGAAATCCGTCAGCCTAATTAACGTACAGTGGAGTACGAATGACCAGGATTGCATTAGGGAAACCGAATGCTTCAAATGCTGAATTATTTGACTCAGGTACTATTCGTTGCCCTCAGTTATCTTTTCGGTTATTTCTATTCTCCTATCTCATTCCTTTTTGGGGATGAAAAGTTTTGAATGGAGGAGAGTGTAATGATCCAAGAATTTTCAACGACTTTATAACGTAAATAATAAAAAATTCTTGAAAGTTAAACAATAAAAATTTGAAATAAAAATTGATATTTGAAATGCGTCTAGTTAACTATAGCAGTTGGTAAAATTTTGTTGAAAAATATGAAAGTTAATTTATTTGTGAAATTTTAAAATATAAATTCCACTAGTTTATTTGTTGAAAATTTAACATTTTTGACATCTGAACATCTTTATATAATAAAAATGTAAATCATTTCCTGAGAAAAACGTCGTAATTCGTTTCGTCAAATGTGGATTTTTATAGCTCCGTTTATCTTATTTTCTGCATTTTAAAAGCATTTTCGGTAACGGAAAAATTTGAATTTTTATAATTTGATCGTATCACTGATATTTGTATACCGTTTTATTCATCTTATAGTGCTAACCTCCGCAGTATATTTATTTCTGTATTTTGAGCCTGGTACGCGACGTAAACGACAAAATACAATGGTCGTATCGGCACCATATCCGTTACTTTTTGTTTCCTTTGCCAGTTCAAATTTCAGTCGTGTCATCCAAGCAACAATTAATTGCTTTAAATTATTTACCTAATCAGAGCGTGAGTGACCGCTGCCATTACATCAATTTTTATATATACTCAAAGCTTCTTCACATTGCTCTACTGTCATTTCTCTAGGAAGGTACGTTTCCCTTTTCCTCTCCTTTTCTTTTGCTTCTTTATTCTTCTCTGTAGTTTTTCTTTCTTCCCCTCATTCCCATGATACACTCAGCTCCTTACCTCCTCTCATCTTACAAATGAAATTGTATATATATCAACAAATAGACGGCCATGCCTCTACCACCCACCATACTACTTCCCTCCGACCACAAGATATAAGAGAACATGGAGCGCCTCCCAACCGATCCAAACCTCTCCAGCCCAGATCAACGTCGGCAGTACCCAACAACCATCCTCCCTCCTAAGCGTCGCCACAACCATTTCACCCCACCCCCTCCTTTGCCGCAACCACAACCACAGCCTTCGCTTACATATCCACGACTCCGCCTTCTCTAGCCAGATAGACCCCATGCCCACATCAAAATCGACCCGCCCTACCTTCCATCAGCCGAGACATCACCTTTCCATAACCCAAGAACTTCCATGCCTGACCGAAGCTCCACTGTGCCGCTCTCAACCTATCCCCAATCTCAACCCGATATATATATATATATATATATATATATATATATATATATATATATATATATATATGACAGTTGAATATATATACGTTTCGCACATATAAGCTTATATGTGACTATCTTAAAAACTCTTATATCTGCTATGTATATGTGTTTGGCAGAAGTTATACATATATTATGCTTGAGTATTTATATGTGAAACTTTTCTTTCTTTCGTTTTGATACGCCCTTTGTGGTTGTTTTGAGTTCGCCCTTAACCAATATATATATATATATATATATATATATATATATATATATATATATATATATGATAGTTCATTATATAGGTTGTTGTTGTATATATACTCGTGAACAGAAGTACATATATAGATTGCTTGATATATATATGTCTGTAGATAGAGATATATGGTGTAATTATGGACCATCTTTATTGCTCTGGTGGTAGGAACTAGTATATATTTTGGTACTTTTGTACATAGTGCATATATTAGATAGCAGGAGCAATTTTCGGCTTAAAATCCAAGTGTATGGGTTATATGCAGTGTACGCAGCAACTTAAATTCATACACATTTAAAATCTAAGTTTGCTTAATTTATAAGATATAGTATTTTATTTATATTGCTTACATTTGTAGGGAGACAGCATATAGGCTGCGCGAAAAAAAACTACAGTAGTGTATTGTGCATATATGTGTTAACAGCAGTATAAGTGTCATCATAGCCTAGCTATGCTTTGTCGGCTAAACTATATGTTGCTTATTTAACATAACTGTTCCAGATAAATTATAATAGAAAAAATGTAGATACATATATTTCACACACACACACACACACACACACACACACACATATATATATATATATATATATTTGATTGTTTCCATTGAATTTATCATGTTGAAAATCTGCTTTCGTATTTGTCGCAGCTAATTGATTATCATGCCTGATTCGTGCTAGTGTTTGTTCCATCATTCATTTCCACGGTTGTTTTCAATCATCCGCTAGCCTCAAAAGGTGAGCAATCACTCACGATTAACGTTCTTAAGCTTATTAAACTGATTTCATAGGAAATGGCGTTTTAAATGTACTGTTAACTTAATTTGCTAGTTATCAACTGTTAAATATTATAAATTGTTATTAAAATTTGATCACTTATGTAAACTGACACTGTTATATGTTAATTTATTTCACCAGTAATTGTTATGTTATGTTATTTATTGTCCTCACTCTGCAAGTTCCCTTAGTTCTAGAAATCATTATGGGTTGAAATGATACATAACCGAACAGATTTTAGAATAGGGAAAATTCATTATGGGTTGAAATGATAAACCCAAATGATTTTCAGTTATTATTGAAATTTCGGGATTAGGGGTTTAATAATATAGACCCACAAATTTAAATTATTATGGATTGAAATAACAAATTTCTGTATCACTTGACCATAGGATAGAAAATTATGTATAGACACTGTTGGTCTATTTTTGAAAATGATTTCAAAACATATGAGGGGAAAAATATGAGTTTGATTTTACGTGTAATGAGTATCCTATTTGATTATTGTAAAATTTATAACCTTAACCATTGATTTTGGAGATATAAAAGTATGAGTTTAGTTTAAAGGTAATTTGTAAAAATTTACTTATAGTTTATTTTCTAGAATATATAAAATAAGAAAAAAGTTTAATTTATTTTAAATTATATAAAAATAGTTTTTATTTAATATATTATATTTTTAAAAGGTTCACTTAATTTATATTTAAATAGGATTTTTTATAAATTTAATAAATAAAAAGTTCGGAAACGTACATTGGAATTTGACTGGTAACTTAAATTGGGTATTAATTGAATTTAAATAAAGAGTCATACAGAACTTAATGATTTTCGAAATGATTTATAACTTGTTTTAATAAAGGTGATTAAATGAATACTTTAAAATTTAAATAGAATTAAAATTGAATATGTGTTTTGACTTAATTTTGTATTTGAGATTTTATTTAAATATTTGTAAAGTAATTTTATAAATGACCACAGTGTGAAATAAGCGTTTGGTTGTTAAAGAAACCGGGATCAGATATTGTCATACTCTTTGCCAATAACGAAAACTGCTTTAACAACTGTGTACGTGGTGGAAATTCCAGAATGAAGTAGGATGGTTTGGTGACGATTCTGTATGAGGTATTTACGAGACCCTGACTCCCGTGAGTTGGCTTGATGTGCCTAAAACAGGAGCCACACCAGGCCAAGTGAGGTCATTCCTCCTATCGGACACGTTACTTTGAAACCATATCTATTGCTTTTGTGACTTGATTTTGGTGTGCACACCTTTTATTGGGAGTGTGTCTCGAGGTGGGCGGTAATAGCTGCTATGCGTTACCACCAGTCTGGATATGCAACGGTATATCTACCCTGGCATTGCCTCTTGTGCCTTGTCACATGCCCTTTTGCGCCTTCTACGAGTTTGGTTTGTACCATACCTATAGAGTGCCCTCTGATTGCCTCTAGTTTACGGAGGAGTTACGGTACTGTAGACTATGGGAATATATAAAATGTGTTAGGGGGATGCGGGTAACGCCTTAACGCTAGTTTGATATTTTACTTTACTGTAGAAAATTTATATGCTAGCGTATTGTACTATGTATGTAGATAATTTATCGGATCCTTAAAGGATGGAATCCCAACATCCCTTTAAGTTATGTTGCATTTACTTGACATTTCACTTGCCGATTTGAGTGTTTTGTTTTGCTTTACACTCAGTTAGCTTGAATGTCACAATTTGAGATTCATCCTTTGGAGCTGGAGTTCATTGGAAGATCTAGCTTATCTATTTCCGCTTTCAGTTTATTTCTGTTGTTTCCAGTTGTATGTTCAGACTTGTCATCTACTTTGTACTAGAGACTTCTATGTACTGGGATTTATGGTGCGTTCTGCTTCAGACTATGTTATTTCTATAGTAGATTCATGAACTACTATTTATTCTATTCCGCTGCTTTGTTGTAAGATCTGTGTCTGTGGTTCCGTGATTTATTTATTTACTGTATATGCTAAATTATACCAAATAAATATATAAACAGTCTGTTATTTGGAGCAATTCAAGTCTGTCATTGTCAATTTGAATGGGTTCGAAATTGCGGGTTGTTACAGTTGGTATTAGAGCTCTGGTTTTGGAAAACTTAACATATGGAGTGAAAACACATTAGAGATAGCGTAGTAGTACCCTAGATGAGTTGACTTAATTTCATAATCATATTCATTCGTACCTAAGATTCTTAGTTAAGTTTCCCTTCGATTAGGATTTCTTTTAAGTTTTGGTACCTTGACATTGTTTTGAAGCCTATTCTTTTCTTTTCAGATGAGTAACCATAGGAATGTCAGTGGTAGAGGTCGGGGAAATGCTCCCGCACCACCAGTTTGTTGAATATGCGAGTGTATGATTTTTGTTTGATGATAATAAACATATATATATATATATATATATATATATATATTCATTTAAATGTATTTGTTAATGTACTATTTTATTTTCACAGATTAAATAAATATTTGGTGAATAAAATAAATAACATAGAATTTGAATTCAAACGGATATTTTGTTCAAACAAATATTTATTACAATTTTTGAATAGTACAAATTTCAAGCTCTCACTATATATATACAATTTCAATTACAGTACAATTTTGATTACATCACGATTCATATTTACATTTGACCTCACTTCATATCATTCATTCACTCAACTCGTATTTTATCTTCGACTTCACCCCAAATTGAATCCAGCATCTGAGCAATGTGCAAAAATAAATATTGACGCAGTAAAATTGAAAAGGAAATACTTAGTTCATCAAACCAGAGAATACAAACTATGACACAAGACCACAAATCCAAACCAAGTTCAACAGTCAAAGCATCATCAATAAAGTGGTACAAACTACATGAAGACATAGCAGAATGAAAATGTAAAAACAGTGGTGAATGCAGATACGACATGCATCAAATTAGACTCGACTAATGCTACACAGACCAGACCCAAATGAACAGGAATCTGACTCAAGGAAATGTACAATGAGGTGAAGAAATAAAGTGCACCAATACTAAACAGAAGCACGGTAAAAACCAAACTGTAATAAACAAGTTTAGTTCATGTAACTGCAATAGCAGGTACAAGTTAAATATGACACAGCTAGTTCGAACAAAGAGAGGAAATTTCAAACTGCAGTTCAAGGTAATGCCGAAGTCACAGTCGAAAACGAGTTCAAAAAAAAATCATGGAACAGCAGTTTCACATCAAGACAGTGCCAAACCCAAAATATTTTCATAAAATCAACATAATCAATTCAAATGACCGAAGTCAACAGAAATCGAAATCGTGGTGGCCACAAACGAAATCAACATCGTCAAACCAGAATCGAAACCGTGATGACCAAGAAAAATGAACAGTTCAAAATCAGTACCGTGTTATTCAAGTAAATTGAAAAAGTCAGTAATCAATCTCAAGCATCCAAATGAAGATCGAATGGTTGAGCATAGTATTGACGAAATCAAACAACTATCAGACGAACACAAATATAGGAATTCGATTTCTATAAATCCCATTCATCATCGGCAGTTTCAAATCCATCGAGTTCAAGCATGCAAAATTAGAAGAAGAAAAAGCACAAATTACATACCGGAGCAAGATTGAACGCGATCATCCAAGGAGCCATTAGCAAAGTGAAGAGACGACCCATCGACAAACAAAGAGAGCGAAATCCCAATTCGATCGATCAATTAAAAATCAGCTTCAAAAAGCCCTAATTTTTAGAAACGAACGAGCAATGAAGAAAGCCACTATTTTTCACAAGGAAGTGGGCCGATATAGATAATAAAAGAATAAAGGGAATAATATTCCACTTAAGAAAAATTGAGCCAGCCTTTTCATTAGTATTGGTTTATAATAAAAGGGTTTTAATTATGGTTTTGTTTCTTTTGTTTTAAATTGTGTTTAAATTGTATTTTGTTTAAACTCGTATAATTTCTAGTCGTGTGACTAGGGGACAAACTACGTAGCGTAGTTTGAGAATTCGCAACTCAGTTGCTGAGTTGTGGTAGAGTTTTGAGCGAAGAGTTAAGGATAGTCGATAGCGGGTATTGCGAGTTTACATGTGCAAGAGTCTGACTGCTTAATTTCTAGTAGAAACCTTGGGGGAAGAACGTATGCAGGGTTTTGCCGAAGCTGGGTAAATTCTGTGTCGTTCTATTTCTGCATTTATTATTCTGCTATTATCTGTGCTGCTATTATTTTGATATATCTGTGTTGGAATAATTTTATAAGCTTTTGCAATAATTTTTATAATTATCAACATCACCCTATTCACCCCCCTCTAGAGTGAAATCGATCCTACAAGTGGTAACAGAGCTAGGAACAAAAGCCATTTTTGTTTTAAAAAAATTTGATTTTACAAAAACCAATTTTTGTTTTAAAAATTTGAATTTTTAAAATGGCTTCTTTCAATAATGCTTTTGTGGAGGGTCAATCCATTGTTAGACTACCAATGTTCAATGGTGAATACGCCTACTGGAAAAATATGATGGAAATTTTTCTAAAAACCATTGACACTTAGGATATTGTTGAGGTAGGGTATAGAGCACCAACTATAATTGTAAATAATCAGGAAATAAACAAACGGAAGGATCAATGGACAGATCTAGAAAATAAGTTACAGAATTCTAATGCCAAAGCTATGAATTCAATTATTTGTTCATTGGATCAATTTGAATTTAATCGTGTCTCACATTGTCTAACTGCACAGGAAATATGGCACACACTCGAAGTGACTCACGAAGGAACGTCGCAAGTCAAAGAATCTCGCCTTGCCATGCTAAGAAGCGAATACGAGAAGTTCACAATGACCAAGGAAGAAAATGTTAAAGAGATGTACAGACGTCTTTCCAATATCATATACAAATTAAAAGCTCTCGGAAAATCATACACGAAATTGGAAATAGTCCAAAAAATCCTCAGAGTCCTTCCACGAAGATTTGAAGCAAAAGTGACTGCCATTCAAGAATCGAAAGATTTAAAACAAATGAAAGTTGAAGAACTCATCGGAAATCTCACTACTTATGAGCTAGAAATGAAATTCAAGGAAGAGCGTGAAGGAGGAGATACTCAAAAGAAATCAATAGCTCTCAAAGGAACAACTGAAAGTGATGACGACGACGACGATGATGGAGCAGCAGAGTTGGAAATGGTAATAAAGAAATTAAAAAGGTGGAACCACAAATACGGAAATCCAGCTTTAAATCAAAAATTAAAAAGCAGAATAATCAAAGTTTTAGATAACACAGAACAGCGAAAAATCATCTGTCATAAGTGCAACCAACCTGGACACATCAAGCCCAATTGTCCTCAAAATCGACACGACTTTGAAAGTAAATCAAAAAGGAGAAATTTTGCAGCCACGTGGAATACAAGTGATGAAGATAATCAAAGTACTAGCAGTGAGAGTGAGGAAGCAGATATGTGCCTTCGAGGTAATATAACTGATAGCGACGATGACGAGCCAAGCGAGGTATCAAAACTCACTCACTCACAACTACTTATATATTTCCACGATGTAAATGGCTGTTTTGAAAGACTTAGGGAGAAATATGCTAAAATCGTATCACAAAGAGATAGTTTGATAGAAGTAAATGACCAGCTTGAACAATTAGTTAAAACCTATCAAAGTAGGATCCCTAAGTGTGATAAGTGTCCAACATTCGAAGAAGAAATTAAAAAATCAGAAATTAAAATTAAATTGCTTGAAAATGAAATTTTGATTTTGAAAGAGAGTGAAAATACTAGAAGAGAAAATTCTATTAAAAAGTGCACACAATTATTAAACGAAAATGAATCTATCAAAACACAAGTCCAACAACTGTCAACAACTTTAGATAAATTTTCAAAAAGTGAAAAATTGTTGAAAATGCTATTAGGAAAACAAACTGTTAATATAGTTAGACAAGGACTTGGATATAAACAATCTAAAAATGATAGAAATGAAATTAATCAAGTCGATTCAATGTGCACAATTGTAGAAAATTTGGACACAATCAAAACAATTGTTGGTATAGACCCAAAAATGTGAAAACTATACCAATTTGGGTTCCAAAAGGAACAAATATAAAATCTCTCAAAGTTAAACAAATCTGGGTGCCGAAAGGAACATATATAAATAGTTTTGGGTCTCCACAAAATTATTTTTCAAAATATTCTGCCACTAACAATCATGGACCTATAAAAACAAACAGGTCACAAAAATCTTCTATCGTGTAGGAGTGGTGGCAGGCTAAGGAACAACAACTGTGTCATCTGGATTCTAGCTGTTCCGGAAACACAACGGGAGACAAAGAAAAGTTCCTTAGCCTGGTATAAAGGTGACAGAATCACAATGGACAACAACGAAAAATATCGTAAAGGTAAAACAGGTAATGGTATATTTATTTGAACGATATATTAAATGTGATAATCTGCACCATAATCTGAGTTAAATCAGCCAATACTGTGATGATGAAATAATGATGATTTTGATTCTGACTTATTCAAAATTGTTGGCCAATTATATTCTTATGCGAAGAACACTATACAAATCTATAGAGTCTTTGAATTACTTCATATATATTAGTTTGGATTAATAATAGTATTTTATTGGATGATAATACATTTGGTTATTTTACGGCTAACTCTATATTCCCGGTTTTTGATTATTTACTCGGTTTCAATTTAAATTCAATATAATGTCATTTAAAAAGCTGTTAAAATTGATTTTGAGTGAAAGAAAATTTCAGATGCAGATTACACTGGTAATCTAGTTGATAGAAAAATTACTAGTGAAACGAGATTTATGTTGAGACATATAGTAACTGCATCGTTTTTCAAAGAAAATATCTTCATATTTTTCATTTCAAATAATTTTCAAATAGTAGAAATTTTTCTCATAAAACCCCTTCTAGAAAATCATTTTTGACCTTGTTTCGAGATTGGTCATTTTTAGAAAAATTGATTTTATAATTATTTTTGAATTTTATTATAAATAACTACATTGACTAATCTGACTCCCTAATGATTATCGAAAAGATAAATAGTGATTGAAAAGCTGACTAGTGTTAATATTAATCATATATTATAACTTGAGATGGTATATTTAGTAAATTTCTTTAGAAATTTGAACAAGAGTTAAAAAAAAATTTATTGGTAAAAATTCCATGACCATCTATATTTCTATCATATTTCTAACGACCACCACTCATCAAAATTCAATATAGTTTGTCGATATGTAGTACTTTAAACAGGAATCATTCGTTTTTCATTTTATATTTTTTTAATAAAATAATAATAATAATAAAAAAATAAAATAAAATCCAAAGTATTCACTCTCATTTAAAAGTCCTCACGGTTATGCATGGGTGAATTACTTGGAATTTGTTATGTGCTTCCATGCTCATTTAAAAGTCCTCCTGGTTATGCATGTATGGAACGCATATCAAAATTGATTTTTTTAAATAAACAAGTTGATTCTAATCCCATTTAAAAGTTCTCATGGTTATGCGTGGTTAGAAGATACTTGAATTCATTTTTTTTAAATAAAATTGGAATACTACTAATCTCATTTAAAAGTCCTAACGGTTATGCATAGTTAGTAGATATTCAAATTCTTGATATAAATATACCACAAATAGACACAACCGTATGGTTTTATATGATGATATCATTCCCATCATTCTAAAAGTGGAATATGCGCCTAACAGGGTATTTATGATTTTTGTTTGATTTTTTATTGAAATTTAATATTTACATTCGATTGAGTTTTAAGGTTGTATTAATATCTATCACTTTATCTCTATTTTTCTAACATTAATACTCTTTTGCTGATAACAAAAGGGGAAGATAAAAGTTAATATTTTGACAAATAAAGGTCAAATATTTTCTATTTGCATCTAGGCTCATTTGCATATTTTTAATTGTATGCATATATGAAGGGGGAGCTTTTTGTAGAGAGGAAGCAATCAAATAGTGGAGCAAATTGAATGATCAAATACATTTAATATATTCAAAATCTTACATATATGTTTGTTATCATCAAAAGGGGGATATTGTTGAATGTGCGAGTATATGATTTTTGTTTGATGATAATAAACATACATATATATATATATTCATTTAAATGTATTTGTTAATATACTAATTTATTTTCACAGATTAAATAAATATTTGATGAATAAAATAAATAACACAGAATTTCAATTCAAACAGATATTTTATTCAAACAACTATTTATTACAATTTTTGAATGGTACAAATTTCAAGATCTCACTATATATATACAATTTCAATTACAGTACAATTTTGATTACATCACGATTCACATTTACATTTGACCTCACTACATATCACTCATTCACTCAGCTCGTATTTTATCTTCAACTTCACACCAAATTGAATACCGCATCTGAGCAATCTGTAAAAATAAATATTGACGCAGTAAAATTGAAAAGGAAATATTTTTGCTGTATAAAATAAAATGTGGATTTTGAAAATAATATTTGCCTCAGTTATTTGGGTTGTTCGTCATCATTTAAATTCGAATTCATCATACAAGAACAGCTTGTGACATGCACAGTGTATCACTGTACATGCCACAAGGCCGTGCACACCGATATATACACTTGATAAAATTATAGGGACAGGTGAGCACAAGATCAAACCCAAATCAAAGTCGGGTTCAACTCAAGTGAAATCACAAACAAGCACAAGGTCAAACCTGAGCTTTAAAGATGGATTCAACATAGGTGTAATTCCAAAAATCAAGATGAAGTTCAAGTGAAAACAAAAATGAAAAGGTGACGAGCACAAGAATAAAATGTAGCTGGTCAGATATGGAACCATAGTTACAGTTTCAAGTTCATCAACCAAGTTCAATATCCAACAAAAGTACAGCCTCAATAATGAAGAGCAAATGAAGATTCAAATATTAATGTCACTGCCTCAACAGTCAAAGTATCATATATACAAATGTGCTCAAGACAGCCAATCTAAATATGCTAACCAAAAGTACGCATGAAGCTTATAGTGCAACAGGTCAGGGAAGCAAGCATCTGCACCAAAAACCAAACAAGAGCTAAACTACAAATGCACTTGCAACTGAAATTGTCTCGAAGTAAATGAAAACAAATGGAAAGACCAGTGATGCAACTCGATACATCAAAGACCAGGCACCAAGCATCAAGTGGCAGTTTTGATCAAAGAACAGTATAACATGGACAAAGTACATAAAACAGTGAAACAGTAGCTCAATATCAATATACAAGTAGTCAAGCATCATCAAAGACCAGATCCAAAAGATCTGATTCAATGCCAAAGCAAAATAGAACATGTGCATATATACACAAGGCTGGCAATATGATTATCAAAGTGTATACATGATGATGGTTACAGATTCAGGTTCGAATGCACAGTGCAAGCTACACACAGGCAGTGCATACATGAAGCAAAGACTAGAGATATGTGATACAAGAAAAAGTGACTTCAACAAGTTGATATGCAAACATGTATGCAGTGACAATGTACATGAAACCCAAAACTGCATAATCAAACTGCAAATGTCACAAAGGCTCGAGGCTATCAAATACACAGTGCAAAAGATGAATGCATACACCTGTGCAGACACACCTACATACACCCATAACTATATGCATGTATACAAGTGGAAATCGATGCGAACTACTAAATCCAGAAATGGTGACTGGAAACATAAAACACAATACAACATGAACTAGACTCGAGCACGGTTGAAGTTCAAGGTAAACTAGAGGTGGCAACATGAAACTTCATCAAACCAGAGAATACAAACTATGACACAAGACCACAAACCAAAACCAAGTTCAACAGTCAAAGCATCATCAACAAAGTGGTACAAACTACATGAAGACACAGCAGAATGAAAGTGTACAAACAGTGGTGAATGCTGATACAACATGCATCAAATCAGACTCGACTAATGCTACATAGACCAAACCCAAATAAACAGGAATCTGACTCAAGGAAATGTACAATGAGGTGAAGAAATCAAGTGCACCAATACTAAACAGAAGCATGGCAAAAACCAAACTGTAATAAACAAGTTTAATTCATGTAACTGCAATAGCAGGTACAAGTTAAATATGACACAGCTAGTTCGAACAAAGACAGAGGAAATTTCAAACTACAGTTCAAAGTAATGCCGAAGTCATAGTCGAAAACGAGTTCAAAAAAATCATGGAACAACAGTTTCACATCGAAACAGTGCCAAACCCAAAATATTTTCATAAAATCAACATAATCAATTCAAGTGACCGAAGTCAACAGAAATAGAAATCGTGGTGGCCACAAACGAAATCAACATCGTCAAACTAGAATCGAAAACGTGATGATCATGAAAAACAAACAGTTCAAAATCAACACCGTGTTATTCAAGTAAATTGAAAAAGTCAGTAATCAATCTCAAGCATCTAAATGAAGATTGAATGTCCGAGCATAGTATTGACGAAATCAAACAACTATCAGACGAACGCAAATATAGGAATTCAATTTCTATAAATCCCATTCATCATCGGCGGTTTCAAATCCATCGAGTTCAAGCATTCAAAATCAGAAGAAGCAAAAGAACAAATTACATACCGGAGCAAGATCGAACTCGATCATCGAAGGAGCCATGAGCAAAGTGAAGAGACGACCGATCGACAGAGCAAGAGAGCAAAATCCTAATTCGATTGATTAATTTAAAATCGGCTTCGAAAAGCCCTAAGTTTTAGAAACGAACGAGCAATGAAGAAAGCCACCATTATTCACAAGGAAGCGGGCCGACATAGGTAATAAAAGAATAAAGGGAATAATATTTCACTGAAGAAAAATTGGGTCGGCCTTTTCATTAGTATTGGTTTATAATAAAAGGGTTTTAATTAGGGTTTTGTTTCTTTTGTTTTAAATTGTGTTTAAATTGTATTTTGTTTAAACTTGTGCAATTTCTAGTCGTGTGACTGGGGGACAAACTACGTGGCGTAGTTCAAGAATTCGTAGCTCAGTGGCTAAGCTGTGGCAGGGTTTTGAGCATAGAGTTAAGGCTAGTTGATAGCGGGTGTCGCGAGTTTACATGTGTAAGCATCTGACTGCTTAATTTCCAATAGAAACCTTGGGGGCAGCACATAGGCAGGGTTTTGCCGAAGCTGGGTAAATTGTGTGCCATTCTACTTCTGCATTTATTATTCTGCTATTATCCGTGCTGCTATTATTTTGATATATCTGTGTTGAAATAATTTTATAAGTTTTCGCAATATTTTTTATAATTATCAGCATCACCCTATTCACCCCCCCTCTAGGGTGAAATCGATCCTACACAGTTGCCCATGTCCCACATGTTGTTGCTCTGGTTGTCATACATGTTCAGCCTATTGGGTTCACTCTGCTTTGTAAGGAGTATTCTCAGCTTGGAGGCACTAAGTTCACTGGAGCCGAAAGCATTATTGAGGCTCAGCAATGGCTAAAAAACCTTGAGAGGATTTTCACCAGCCTTGAGATCACTGATGCTCAGATGCATCATTTAGCTACTTGGAAGTTACAGGAGTCTGCCTAGGATTGGTGGGAATTTCTTACCACTCAGACTATTAAGGAAAATATCACTTGGCAGTAGTTCAAGTGAGATTCTTAGTTCTCTTTCCCGGTTCTCCCTGTCGAATCTATTTCTTTGAATTTATCTCTTTGAACTTTATCTCTGTCTTATATTTGATCCCTTCTTTCCAGGATGATTTTGTGGAAAAATGGATGCCCGAAGCAGGGAAATCACAATTATATAGGGCATTCATGGACCTTGAGCAGGGTGACATGACTTTTTCTGAGTATGAGAGGAAGTTTAATGAGCTCTCCAAGTTTGGTTCTATTTTGATTGACACTCAATTGAAGAAGAACGAGAAGTTCATTCATGGTGCTCGCCCAGAGTATTATAACCACTTGATTAGTCATGTTCACGACACCTTTGCTTCTCTGATGGATATGGCACTAGATTTGAGAACCCTACTTCCAAGGGTAAGTAGGCAGTTTCAGCATCTCAGGGTCCTTCCAGTGGTCCAAAGAAGAGGAAGCCCAACTTCCAACAGCAAAAGAAGAATTGGCAGAATGCTCATGGTATTGGATCTTTTCCTCAGAAGCGATCTCTTGACCTTTCTACATCACTTGTTTCAAGTGTAACTAGTAGGGTCATTATGCCAACAGTTGTCTGTCTCCTTCCGATGCCGCTATCCCTCCACCTCAGGCCACCAGAAACAGCCTATGCCACCTTTGTCTCAACCTGGTCATTTCAAGAATAACTGTCCAACCTAGTAGAGAGGCAAGATATCTGGAGTCTTTGCCATGACTTCTTCCACTCCTCCTCCTCCTCCTGCTAGTGATAACCAAGCTACTCTTCAGAGCTCATTTTCTTTGCATGGTTTTCCTATTCGTGTTCTATTTGACACTGGTGAATTCCATAGTTTTATATCTGTTAATCTTTGTAATAAATTCATACATATTTTGTAACCCTAAATGGCAACTTCATCATTATGTGTGATTAATCCCATCGGCGGTCCCATCAATCTTAGTATGATTTGTAAAGGAGTGAAACATCTTTACAAGAGTCGTCAATTCACCGAATATTTCTACATTTTGGGTTTCGTCGCATTTGATATTTTACTTGGAGGTGATTGGTTAAAGTGTTATGATGCTATCATTTCATATAAGACCCGAACTGTCTCCTTAGTCAGAGAATTGGGCAAGCCTTGGTTATCGAATGTCGAATGGCTCAAGATGTCGCAGGTAGCTTTACCTTCTCCCTTGATGCTCGACCTAGTGTTCTTGACTCCACTCCTATTGTCAAGAACTTCCCTGATGTATTTAGTGAAGTCACTTCTCTTCCTTCTAAATGGAAAATCGAATTTTGCATTGATCTTATTCCGAGTGCTCGACCTGTTGTTCTCCCTCCCAGACAGATGGCACCGAAAGAAAAGGTTGAGTTGTAGAAGCAAATTAAGGATTTGTTCTCTAATGGTTTGATTAGGAAAAGTTTTTCTAAATGGGGTGCTGTAGTAGTATTCGTCATGAAATCTGATGGTTCTTTGAGGATGTTTGCTGATTATAGAGAGCTGAATAAGCTTACTCTCAAGAACCGATATTCGATGCTTTGCATCAACGATATGTTCGATCAGCTCCACGGGGCTAAAGTATTCTCTTAGCTTGAACTTGATACCAGGTTCCACCAACTTCGTATTGTTAAGGAAAGCATCACCAAGACTGCTTTCCAAACATAGGATAGGCTCTATGAATGGTTAGTCATGCCTTTTGGATTGACCAATACTCCTACCTTCTTTGTCGATCTTATGAATCGCGTATTCAACGAAGTCCTCAATAAGGTCTTCGTTGATGATATTCTTGTCTTCTCTAAGTTAAAGAAGGAACATGAATCTCACTTGGGCTATGTTCTTCACACTCTTGGGGAACATAAGTTGAAAGCCAAGTTTTTTAAGTGTCGTTTTTGAAAAGACGAAGTTTAATTTCCTTGACATATTATTTCTGAGAATGGAGTCTCGGTTGACCCGGTCAAGGTTGCCTCGGTTAATGTAAGTCTATCCACCTTGTCTCTTTGAATTTATTCATCTTATTTATCTTTGAACTTATCCACCTTATACAGATTCCAAGATTGGGACACACCTAATACTCCCATTGATATTCATAGGTTTCTGGGCCTTACCGGTTATTATCAGAGATTTATTGAGAATTTTGCCTGTATAGCCGCTCTCTCACTGCTTTGACCCGTAAAAGGACCAATTTTAATTGGAATGAGAAGTGTGAGGCTGCATTTAATAAGTTGAAGAAAAATCTTACCTCTGCTCCTGTTTTCACCATTTTGAATTGGGAGGAGGGATCATCGGTTTATACCGATGCTAGTAAAGAAGAATTGGGTGCTGTGTTGATGCAAAATGGGAAGGTCGTAGCTTATGCTAGCTATCAGTTGAAGCCCCACGAAGCTAACTATGCCACCCATGATTTAGAATTGCTTGCTGTTGTGTTTGCTTTGAAGTTATGGATGCACCACCTTCTGGGAACCAAGTTTGAGCTCTTCACCGATCACCAATCTCTTAAGCATATCTTCAACCAGAAGGATTTAAACCAGAGGCAAGTTCGATGGCTTGATTTCCTAGCATCTTACGATCTCGACGTCAAATACACCTTGGGAAAGCCAAATGTTATAGTCGACGATTTGAGTCGGAAGAAGGCCCTGATGTGTTAGATTTTCGTTACTCCATCTCTTATGGATCGGATTGCAGCGAAGCAGGATGAAGGTGCAATGCTTAGGATTATGAAGGAGAACATTCAGAGCAGAGAAGGTGATAATCAGAATGAGTTAGGAGCACAAATTGATCGGAATGGAGTTTTGAGGATAAATGGGTGGATTTGTGTCCTGAATGTTGATGGTTTGAGGCAGGAAGTTCTTAGGGACAATCACCAGTCTTGACTCTCCATCCATCCAGGTGTTACAAAGATGTTTCAGGATATGAAGAGGTTATATTGGTAGAGTGGTATGAAGCAGGACATCTCTATCTTTGTCAGTAGATGTGCCACTTTTCAGCTGGTTAAGGATGATCACCAGAAAACTATTGGACTGCTGCAACCCCTTGAAATTCCCAATTGGAAGTGGGATCAAGTTTCTATGGATTTTATCGATGGTCTACCAAAGACTAGAAGGGGTAACTAGAGTATTTAGGTAGTTGTCGATCAATTGACCAAGTCCGGCCATTTTATTCCGGTCAAGTCCAATCAAACTGCTTCGAGCTTAGCTGAGATCTATATGAGAGAGATTGTCTATCTCCATGGTGTTCCTTCTAGCATTATTTGTGATCGTGATCCCATCTTTACTAGCAAGTTCTAGAAAGCTTTCAAGGAAGCTTTAGGTACTCATTGAACCTTAATACGGCTTATCATCCTTAGACTGATGGTCATATGAAAAGAGTGAATCGGATTTTAGATGATCTTCTTTATGCTTGTGTTCTTGATTATGGAGAATCTTGGGAAGATCATCTCCATCTCATTGAATTCACCTATAATAACAGTTATCAAGTATAACGCTATCTTTAAATTTGAATCGTCTTAAGCTTAATTGATTTATTTATCCAAATCTTTTGGAATCAGGCAAGTATCAAGATGTCTCCATTTGCCGCTCTTTACGGACGATCCTGCAAATCTCCGTCTTGTTGGATTGAGTTCGGTGATTGCTTGGTTCTTGGGGCTAATATGATTCTAGAAGCACCTGAGAAGGTTAAGGAGATTAGGAGGAAAATGAGGATTGCTCAAGATAGGCAGATGAAATATGTAGATAGGCGTAGAAGGTATTTGGAATTTTCAGCAGGTGATTAGGTCTTTCTTAAGATCTCACTGCTGAAGAATGTTGTTTGATTTGGATGGAGTGGGAAGCTTGCTTCTAGATTCATTAGTCCTTTTTACATTTTGGAAAGAGTTGGTCCTTTGGCTTTTGGAGTTGATTTTTCGGAGAAACTAGTGGGTGTGCACAACGTGTTTCACCAATCTCACCTTCGCAAATATCTCCATGACCCATCCTTTATTGTTCAGCCAGCTTTATTGGAGAATTTGAATATTGAGCTAAATCTCACCATCAAGAGGAAGCCACTTTGCATTGTCGATAGAGGTACGAAGCAGCTTCGATGGAAATATGTTAGCCTATTTAAAGTACAGTGGAGTATGGATGACCGGGATTGCATCTGAAAAACCAAGGAATAAATACATGCTTCAAATATTGAATTGTTTCACTCAGATACTATTCATTGCCCTCTTTTATCTTTTTGGTTATTTCTATTCTCCTATCTCGTGCCTTTTGGGGGACGAAAAGTTTTGAGTGGGGCCAGTGTAACGATTCGAGAATTTTAATGACTTTATAACGTAAATAATAAAAATTTCTTGAATTTTAAATAATAAAAATTTGATATTTGAAATGCGTCTAGTTAATTGTAGCAATTGGTAAAATTGTTGAAAAATATGAAAGTTAATTTATTTATGAAATTTCAAAATATATATTCCACCAATTTATCTTGAAAATTTAGTACTTTTGAAATATGAATATTTTTATATAACAAAAATGTAAATCATTTTCTAAGAAAGTCATCGTAATTCGTTTCGTCAAATGTGGATTTCTATAGCTCCATTTATCTAATTTTTTGTGTTTTAACATCTTTTTCGGTAATGGAAAAAATTTGAGTTTCTATAGTTCGATCGTATCGCTGATATCCGTGTACCGTTTTATTCACCTTGCCGCGCTGACCTCCACAGTATATCGCTGATATCCGTATCACTTGACCATAGGATAGAAAATTGTATACGGACACAGTTAGTCTATTGTTGAAAATGATTTCCAAATATGTGAGGGGAAAAATATGAGTTTGAATTTTAAGTGTAATGAGTATTCTATTTTATTATTGTAAAATTTATAACCTTAACTGTTGATTTTGGAGATATGAAAGATGAGTTTAGTTTAAAGGTAATTTGTAAAATTTTGCTTATAGTTTATTTTCTAGAATATATAAAATAACAAAAAAAAGTTTAATTTATTTTAAATTATATAAAAATAGTTTTTATTTAATATATAATATTTTTAAAAGGTTCGTTTAATTTTTATTTAAATAGATTTTTTTATAACTTTAATAAATAAAAAGGTTGGAAAGGTACATTGGAATTTGACTGGTAACTTAAACTGGGTATTAATTAAATTTAAATAAAGTGTCATTCAGAACTTAATGATTTTTGAAATGATTTATAATTTATTTTAATAAAGTTGATTAAATAAATACTTTAAAATTTAAATAGAATTAAAATTGAATATTCGTTTTGACTTAATTTTGTATTTTAGATTTTATATAATTATTTGTAAAGTAATTTTATAAATGACCACAGTGTGAAATAAGCGTTCGGTTGTTAAAGAGACCGTGATTGGATATTGTCATACTCTCTGCCAATATCGATAACCACTTTAACAAATGTGTATGTGGTGGAGATTCCAGAATGAAGTAGGATGGTTTAGTGACGATTCTGTATGAGGCATTTACGAGAACTTGACTCCCGTGAGTCAGCTTGATGAGGCTAAAACAGGAGCCACGCCGTGCCAAGTGAGGTCATTCCTCCTATCAGACACATTTCTTAGAAACCATATCTATTGCTTTTGTGATTTGATTTATGTGTGCACACCTTTGATTAGGAGTGTGTCTCGAGGTGGGCGGTAGTAGTTGTTATGCGTTACCACCAGTCCGGATACACAAACGGTATATCTACCCTGGCATTGCCTTGCGTGCCTTGTCACATGCCCTATCGCGCCTTCTACGAGTTGGTTTGTACCATAGCTATGGAGTTCCCTCTGATAGCCTCCAGTTTACGGAGGAGTTACGGTACTGTATTGACTATGGGAATACATAAAATGTGTTAAGGGGGATGTGGGTAACGCTATTTTTATATTTTACTTTACCATAGACATTTTATATGTAGCCTGTTGTACTATGCATGTAGATAGTTTATTCAATCCTTAAAGGATGGAATACCAACAACCCTTTAAGTTATATTTCATTTACTTGACATTTCACTTGAACCTAATTTATCCGCATAAGAATGCTAATCCTGATTCGAGTGTTTTGTTTTGCTTTACGCTCAAGTCAGTTTGAGTGTCACAGTTTGAGATTCATCCTTTGGAGCTGGAGTTCGTTGGAAGATCTAGCTCATCTATTTCTACTTTCAGTTTATTTCTACTTTGTACTAGTGACTTCTGTGTACTGGGATTTCTGATGTATTCTGTTTCAGACCATGTTATTTCTATAGTATATTCATGAACTACTATTTATTCTATTCTTCTGCTTTGTTGTAAACTTTGTGTCTGTGATTCTATGATTGATTTATTTATTGCACATGCTAAGTTATTCCAAATAAATATATTAACAATCTTTTATTTGGAGCAATTCAAGTCTGACATTGTCAATTTGAATGGTTTGAAATTGCGGGTCATTATAAAATATGGCTGTCAACTATGAAGTATGATGTCAGCAATCCATGTGATGTCTTTATTAAAAGGAAAGGAATGTAGTAGAAAAATGAGATCGAACGTTTTATATTCAGAGAATCAAATACTGTAAAAGGTGTACAAAATCGCTGTTGAATTCAGTGCTTATGCTATAAAAAAATAAAGATTGATTAATTTGACTAGGGAACATAGCATAGCTTAACAATTGAACCACGAAAATTCTCCATATCTTAATGTGACGACCCGCCTTTCTAAACCCAGAAAGACGTATCATCAATAAGAAAAGAAAGGGATAGAAATCAAAAAGATAGAAAGAAAGAATAACAACAACAGAATATCACAGCGGAATGGAACAAAATTTAATACATCACATAACGATTACATAGTTTTTACATATATCAGAGTTATACAACATCATACAACAGGCTAGTCATATACATGTCTGTCAATACATACATCCAAAATACAACATACATCAACTCCACAGCGGAACTAGATAAATATATAGATACTTCTGGAACTCCTGCTCCAAGCTCCTCCAGAAATCAACAATCCCAAAACCTATCACTTGGCTACTCATAAAAATTCGAGTACCCAAGAGTTTGTGAAAAACAAAATATAAACTCCGGGTTAGACTTGGGTCTGGTGTGAGTAAACGGGTTAAAGTTGTTTAACTTTGACAATCATTTGAAAATAAAGGTATCACGTAAGACTCCCCGCACATAAACACGGGTAAGTTTTTACCTTACGCTAGCCAAATCATTTTATAGGAAATTCAATGATATTATATAGCGTCTAGGGTTTTCAAGTAAAATACAGAAATAGCTGAAATGCTTATATCTCACATTTCAACGTAGTTGGGCACAATCAAAACGTACATCTCTTATTGGAAATTGGATTCCATACAATGGCAGGGCTACTGGGGTACCGCCCGTCACGGTACATGGCCTAGATCACCATGCCTAGGAGACATCCTAACTCCCTTGCAACACAAGGCCGGAACCATTCCTTACTAAACAGTTCCGAACAAAATAACCCCGCAGTTGGCTGTAAATCCAACTGCCCACAAAGCCGAATAAAAAGGGACATCTAGACAGGGGTATATCTCATCTTGCTTGGGCATGACCCACCTAACCTTGCTGCACATCCCCTGTTCTAGCCATTCCGGGTTGATGAGGCTTGAGGCTGCGATTACCTTTATAGAACATATCTCTTAGAATGCTCATCGTCCGCCTGATGATGTGCTGAAAGCATTCAATCCATACAAATTCGTTCCGGGTTCAAACGAAAACGAAGGCATTATCTCGTTACACTCGTTTTGGAATCACCCTCAGAGTTAACAATGATAACACTTGCATTCTGAAAACACCATCTCGACCTTCACTTGAGATGCCACGACCTAACGTTTAATTTGGATCGATGTGGTTTTCAGAATATCAAAATGACACCCGATCCCGGTCTCATCGAAATCCAAACGCCATTTTAGAGGCCAAGTTGTTTAAATAGTTTAAACAATTTACTTTCAATACTTGAATTCACATAACATTTATCACCGAGAAATCATACACAGTCATCACAAATATATCCAGAATATCACAAAGTATAACAGAATATCACCCAATAGATATCAGAGTCAATCAAACAGAATCATCGATTCATATCAAAATGGTTTGATTAATTTAAACATAATTAATTACTTAAGAATTTTATCCTGCTTAATTAATCACTAATTAATCGTCTTATAAAATTTATTAATTTCTTCTTAATTTCTAACTTAATTAATTAATCAATTCTTAATTATTAATTAATAATCTTAATTATTGATTTATAAATCTTAATTACCAATTTAATTATCACTAATTACTTAATTAACCATTAATTACCAATTAAATTAATCATTAATACTTAATTAATCACTTAATTAGTTAGCTACTATGATTTATTTATTAACTTTAAATAGTTAATTAAACTCTTAAGTTCAAATTGATTTAAACACAAGATTATAATTATCAATCATTAATTACACATTTATTAAATCTTAAATTACTTATTTAATCACAAGTTTAAATTAATTACATCCTTAATTAACTTTCAATTTAAATTAATTAACCATCTTACGTTTGTAAACCTTTCTTGATAAATTTTAAATCAAGTTTTAGCTTAAACCTTGTCAACATTATTAACTTAATTAATACTAAACTTTTATTTAACAAAATAACTTAAAGGTTATTAAGCTGATTCACAAAGAAAATAAAACCCGAAGCAAACACTTGGTTTACGCGAGTAAAACCCGTGTCTCACTTCTGTTTTCCCACGTTCCTCTCTTCTCACCTACCTCATTCTTCTTCTACTACCCATCCTTTCTTCTTTTTCTTTTTATTTTAAGTTAAGTTAAAAATATAACTTCAGTTATACGACCTCGCTCTTGCACCTAGGTTTGAACTCGAGGCAAACCCCCCAATTTCTCAAGCAAAATTCGCGACGACTCAAACGCAACCTCACTGGCACATACGCCACCGTGCACGTGCACGGTGGTTCGCCGTCCCTCCGGTGACCCTCGTCGTCTCCTACAAAACCCAAATCGACCTTATGTTCAAAATCGAAACCTAATTCATCATGAAAAGATGGAAATCAAAATATGCCCATCTGCTCAAACCAAAAGCTCGAACATCCCACAAAAAAATCGCCACGTTCAACCATCACCAACCACTGGAGGCGACGCCATTTCGTCCATGCCATGGCCATAACCTCCTCTACCATCTCCTCTAATCTTGTACGACTCGATCAATTCACGGCAGTAGGAACAACGAATTACAAAACACAAAAAAAACGCGGCCAAAACCCTATTTTCGATTCGACTCAAAATTTATTGCATTCGAAAATTTTTCTGGTATTTTTCCTATGTTCGTGGATCATCAAGCTAACTTCACCACAAATTTCAACATCAACAATTCATTAAATCAACAGAAATTGATGGAAAAGCATTTTGGGTTTCTTAATAAACTACACCTTGAATACTTACCTAAAAATTATCATTTTTGTTTTTAAAATCCTATCTTTATATGTTTATTCAAGAAATGAAATGAAATCAACGCTTCAAGATATTCGAATTTTACATATTGGTTTGCTTTTTACCGTAAATTTGGATTTACAATATTTATATTTCACTGCCAACCTTCAAACAATTTTCCAAGCCCTGATCTTTAGTTTAAACAAATTTATTTAGTTAAATTTCTAAGTTAAAATGTTTTTATATGAAGAGTATAAATCATTCTCTACTTCTCTTGCCTCAGAAACTTGAAAAATTTGAAGAACATCATAAAGCGGAGCTTTCAGTAATTAGCAAACATCACAGAACAATATATATATCAAACATAATATTTTTCATGAACCAATTATTAAGAATTAAATTTCAAAGAAGTATGTTTACTCACCTAAAATCACAGTTGAAATAGAGAATAATTTGTTGTTGAAAGAAAACTGCAGTTTGAATTTAAATCCCTGTAATCTTCCCTTGCCTTTGAATTTGAAAGAATTATATGTAAAGATGATGCTTATTTTTTTTCTTTCTTCAGGTTTACTTCTAAGTTTTGTAAACGAACTAAATAATTTGATGTTTATATATAAGAATAGCTTGAACAGGGATATCAGCTTCTAGTACAAGCCTTACTTATTTGATCAGACAATATCTTTAGGTTTACTTACTGTGATTTTTGAAGTGATATTACACATTTTGGCTGAATAAATGTTTGTGGTGCTGAGATAAAGGCATTTAATGAAATGGTCTTCAAATATGTTTACGTACTTATTATATGTTGTTGTGTATAGATTATTTTGTACAAATATTTTTGTTTTATTATCTTTTCTAGCTAACACATATATATTTGTCAGGTACTATTTATACTATGTCTGATTTCATGTGTTACAAAACTATCAATTTATTTTATAAGTTTACTTCTATTCTAAACTTAAACTATCAAGTACTTCATTCACTTGTTCATATTAATATTATGGTTTTCTTATGTTTAAATACTTATGTTTATAACCATATATTTATTTCATACTTATGTTCAATATTTATAAGAGTTATTTTATTTTAGTCAGATAAGTTGTTGTTAAAATAACCTCTCAATTTTATTTTTATTTAGAGTTTAACTTTCAAATATTTGATTTATAACCTATTTTTGCATTTATATATTTTATATTTATATTTAATATGGATAGAATTGATTTATTTTAAACATTATTATTATTGACTACATTTATATATGTATTGTATCAAATATTAATAATATGGAACCTTTAAGATTTTATTATAAATATTTTTGAAATAATCTATTTTAAATTTTTAAATCAAAATTTCCTTTACAAACACATATATAACTGGAAAATGCCCAAAAATCTTATTTATTTATAAATGAAAACTTGTGTTTTATTTAAATTAGATTAAATACTTATTATAATAATATGGTCAAAATTCTGGGTCGTTACATTCCTCCTCCCTTAAAAGAATTTCGTCCCCGAAATTTAAAACAAAAGTTAATTCAAAAGCTTTTATATTAACAATACAAACATATATATCATTCATACAATAATAAACAATCAAAAAGTCTATCCTAACAGACATCACTAATTATCCGGCCACAAATCCGGATAAGCTTTCCTAAAACTATCCAGAGTTTCCCAGGTACAATCTCTGGGATCCTCGCTTCACTATACCTTGACAAGTTTCACCACTTTGCTCCTGAGTTGCTTCTCGTCTTGATCTACAATCCGAACAGGATTTCTGACCACAGTCAAGTTAGGTTCTACTTCCAAATCTTCTTGAACTACTGGTTCTACAACCAGTGATGGGTCATGAACAAATTTCCTTAAATGGGACAATTGGAATACATTGTGAATTCCAAACATCCGTTTTGACAATTCAATTCTGTAAGCTACAGCTCCAATTCTCTCTAGCACTCGGAATGGTGTAATATATCTTGGGGCAAGTTTTCCCCTTTTTTTCGAATCTTATAGCTCCTTTTATCGGGGAAACTTTGACAAAAACTAAATCTCCAATCTCAAACTCCAATGGTCTTCGCCTCTTATCTGCATATTTCTTCTGACGATCCTGAGCAGCTTTCATTCTCTTCTTGATAATCTCAACTTTCGCAGAAGCTTCACGAATTAGATCGGGTCCGAGCACAAGACGATCTTTTGATTCTATCCAACAGGACGGGGATCTACATGGTCTTCCATACAGAGCTTCATATGGGGCCATCTTAATACCCGCTTGGTAACTATTATTATAAGATAATTCCAATAGACGAAGATGGTCTTCCCACGATCCACCAAAATCCAATACACCAGCTCCCAGCATATCTTCCAGAATACGATTAAGCCTCTCCCTCTGTTCGTCTGTCTGAGGATGATAGGCTGTACTTAATCTCAAACTTGTTCCCATAGCTGATTGCAGAGCCTCCCAGAATTTGCTAGTGAAAATAGGATCACGGTCACTTACTATACTTACGAGAACACCATGCAATCTGACTATTTCCCTCAAGAAAATCTCTGCCAGAGAAGCTGTAGTACGAGTTGCCTTAACCGGCATAAAGTGGGTGCTCTTAGTCAAACGATCAACAATAACCCATATTCCTTCATTTCCTTTCTTGGTTCTAGGAAAACCGTCAATGAAATCCATCGAGATCATCTCCCACTTCCAATCTGGAACTTCCAAAGACTGCAATAATCCAGCTGACTTCTGCTGATCTCCTTTAACTTGTTGACAGATGGCACAACTATTTACGAAAGCAGCTACATCCCCCTTCATGTTCGGCCACCAGAAAACTCTTCTCATATCTTTATACATCTTTGAGATTCCTGGGTGAAATATTCAATATGGAGCGATGACACTCAGCTAAGACTTCTTGCCTCAGTCCATCTATATTAGGCACACACAAACGACTGTTAATCCTTAAAGCACCTTGATCGTCCACCTTGAAATCCGATTATCGACCGTCCTTAGTTCCAAGAATTAGTTCCTCAAAAGATCTATCCTCCATTTGCTTACTAATGTTCTTTCCTGGAGAGATGGAACGACTTCCAAAAGAGACAAAACAGCATTTCTACTAAGAGCATCAGGTACAACATTTGCCTTTCCCGGAGTATACAGAATATCCAAATCATAGGATGCCAGAAATTCGACCCATCGCTGCTGTCTCAAATTAAGATCTTTTTAAGAGAAAAGATATTTCAACGGTTTGTGATCCGTGAATAACTCAAACTTCTCTCCCAAAAGATAATGTCTCCAGGTCTTCAAAGCAAAAACAATGGCTAACAGTTCAAGATCGTGCGTAGCGTAGTTCCTTTCATGTGGCTTCAATTGCCGACGCGCATACGCAATTACTCTTCCATTCTGCATCAGAACTGCTCCCAGTTCAACTATACAAGCATCAGTATGAACTTCAAATTTGCTTTTTCCATCTGGGATAGCAAGCACCGGTGCACTGGTTAGCCTTGTCTTCAATTCCTGAAAAGCTTCTTCACATTGGGTTGTCCACTTGAATTTCGCTCCTTTCCTAGTTAGCTTTGTCAGATGTGAATAAATCTTGGAATAATCCTTAATAAATTTTCTGTAGTAGCCAGCCAAACCCAGAAAACTGCGAACCTCGGTCGGTGTCTCCGGCTGCTTCCATTCCAGAATAGTCTCAACCTTCGTTGGATCTACAGAGATTCCTTCTCCAGAAACAATATGCCCTAAAAATTTAACTTTCGATTTCCAGAAATGGCACTTCGCGAACTTTGCCTTCAAAACATGCTTCCTCGGAGTCTCCAATACAATCCTCAAGTGATGCTTGTGCTCTTCTTCAGACTTGGAGTAGACCAAGATATCATTAATGAATACCAGCACGAACTTATTCAACACATCCTGAAAGACTCGGTTCATCAGGTCAACAAAGTAGGCAGGAGCCTTGGTTAACCCGAAAGGCATAACCAACCACTCATAGAAACAATTTTGTCCCATAAATGCAGTCAAGGGAATACTGTCCACAGCTACCCTCAACTGAAGGAAACTTGAAGCTAAATCCAGTTGAGAAAAGATAGAAGCTCCATGCAACTGGTCAAAGAGATCATCAATACGAGGAAGATGATATTTATTACGAATGGTCACTTTATTCAATTCTCTATAATCAACACAGAACCTTGGCGATCCATCCGATTTGGTGACAAACACCGCAGCAGAGCCCCAACAAGAAAAACTGGGCCTAATCAACCCCTTCACCAAAAGATCATGTGTCTGCTTAACTAACTCCTCCCTCTCCTTAGGAGGCATTCTCCTATTAGGCTGAATCACTGGCACTGCTCCCGGAATCAAATCAATACGAAACTCAATCTCTCGATGTGGAGCCGGACACTTAACTTCTTCAAATACATCAGGAAAATCTTGGACCACATCGATATCTTCAACCTTCTCTTGAGATGTATCAACACCTTGCAAAAGACTACTCAAGTGAAATCCAGAATCATCACATGACACTCTGGCAATTCTACCCAAATTAGTTTCCAGCGAAACTGTTCTCTCATCACAATTCAGAATTGCTTTATACTTATCGAGCCAATCCATTCCAAATATAAGATCAAATCCCTTAAAATTTAACACATAGGGGTCATAAGAAAAACTATGGGACAGATAAGAAATCTTCAAGTCCTTACAGATCATATCTAATTTGGCTGCCCCTCCTATAGGATTAGATACAAGAATGGGACGATCCACAACACTAGGGGTGAGAAAGAACTTTTCTACTGATTCCATAGAAATAAAACTCAAAGAAGCACCCGAATCAAACAAAATTTTAATATATTTGCCATCTAAAAGTAATGTACCTTCCAATACCCCTCTGCCTTGAGAAGAAGATGGACCGGCTTCCAAAGCAAAGACTTTATTCTGAGGCGCCCTCTACAAAAGTGGACAATTCTTGATCATGTGACCGGACTGGTGACAATTAAAACACAACGATCTCTGAACCATTGCTGATCCTAGACCACTCTGACGTTGCTGAGATCTTCCCTGAGGACACTGATTAGCCAAATGTCCAACTTGTTAACAATTATAACACTTGCGGGGTCCATTGTTGCTTTCTCCAGGTTTCTTTCCTTTGCCTTGCCTTTTCCAAAGTGGATTAAACTTCCTCTTATTTGGGTTAGCCAAATTCCCTCTGAAAGCTGCTACTGGTGCCACTGATTTCTTGTTCACCAAATTCTCATATCTCAAAGTCATATCAATTAAATCAACAAAACATCCTTTCAAGAGCACCGCCATCTTTTCATGAAATTCTAGCCTCAATCCTTGCACAAACATTTTGTTCTTTTTGAGGGGAGTATCAATGAGCCCTGGTCCATAGCATGAAAGTTCATTGAATTTGGTCTCATACTCCGCTATAGACATGCTTCCCTGCTTCAAATTCAGAAAATCCTGGTATAGACGGGTTTTCCCTGCTGTTGGCATAAACTTCTCCTCAAATAACTCCTTAAATCTTTCCCATGAAATGTCTTCCTCATAAATATTTGCTACTGTTGCATCCCACCAGGCTGCGCCCCTTGCAATTGCCACAATGCCATTTCCCTCTTCTGTTCATCAGACAACTTCATACTCTTAAAGATGCGCTCAAAAGAGCGTAGCTAAGCTTAAACTTCAATTATCGATTCTGACCCTTTAAATGGTTGGCCTCCAAGGTTGATGAAGTCTTTGCATAAGGCGGCAAAACTAACATGAGGGTGTACTGGATTTACAACCTCACTAGCAGCTTGACTTCGTCCATTATCAGTCGAGGTACTGGCCCTACCTCTGCCTCTCCTTCCAGAACTCATGTTGGCCACCTGGATAGGTAACTCAACAAATTTAGATAGGTATATAATTATATGAAAATACAAATGCGCACTCTCAAGATATATATTACTCAAGAGCCTAGGTATTCGCTTAACCAGTGCTCTGATACCAAATGTGACGACCCGCCTTTCTAAACCCAGAAAGACGTATCATCAATAAGAAATGAAAGGGATAGAAATAGAAAAGATAGAAAGAAAGAATAACAACAACAGAATCTCACAGCAGAATGGAACAAAATATAATACATCACATAAAGATTACATAGTTTTTACATATATCAGAGTTATACAACATCATACAACAGGCTAGTCATATACATGTCGGTCAATACATACATCCAAAATACAACATACATCAACTCCACAGCGGAACTAGATAAATATATTGATACTTCTGGAACTCCTGTTCCAAGCTCCTCCAGAAATCAACAATCCCAAAACCTATGACTTGGCTACTCATAAAAATCCGAGTACCCAAGAGTTTATGAAAAACAAAATATAAACTCTGGGTCAGACATGGGTCTGGTGTGAGTAAACGGGTTAAAGTTGTTTAACTTTGAAAATCATTAGAAAATAAAGGCATCACGAAAGACTCCCCACACATAAACACGGGTAAGTTTTTACCTTACGCTAACCAAATCATTTTATAGGAAATTCAGTGATATTATAATAGTGTCTAGGGTTTTAAAGTAAAATACAGAAATAGCTGAAATGCTTACATCACACAGTTCAACATAGTTGGGCACAATCAAAACGTACGGCTCTTATTGGAAATTGGATTCTATACAATGGCAGGGCTACTGGGTACCGCCCGTCACAGTACATGTCTAAGATCACCATACTGAGGAGCCACCAGAACTCCCCTGCGACACAAGGTCGGAACCATTCCTTACTTAACAATCCCAAACAAGATAACCACACAGTTAGCTACAGATCCAACTGCCCACACAGCCGAATAAAAAGGGACATCTTGACAGGGGTATATCTCATCCTGCTTGGGTATGACCCACCTAAACTTGCTGCACATCCTCTGTTTTAGCCATTCCCGGTTGATGAGGCTTGAGGCTGCGATTACCTTTATAGAACATATCTCTTAGAACGCTCATCGTCCGCCTGACGATGTGCTGAAAGCATTCAATCCATACAAGTTCGTTCCGGGTTCGAACGAAACCGAAGGCATTATCTCGTTACACTCGTTTTTGAATCACCCTCAGAGTTAACGACGATAACCCTTGCATTCTGAAAACACCATCTCGACGTTCACTTGAGATGCCACGACCTAACGTTTAATTTGGATCGATGTGGTTTTCGGAATATCAAATTGACACCAGATCCTGGTCTCATTGAAATCCAAATGCCATTTTAGAGGCCAAGTTGTTTAAATAGTTTAAACAATTTACATTCAATACTTGAATTCACATAACATTTATCACCGATAAATCATACACAGTCATCATAGATATATCCAGAATATCACAAGTATCACAGAATATCGCCCAATAGATATCAGAGTCAATCAAACAGAATCATTGATTCATATCAAAATGGTTTGATTAATTCAAACATAATTAATTACTTAAGAACTTTATCCTGCTTAATTAATCACTAATTAATCGTCTTGTTAAATTTATTAATTTCTTCTTAATTTCTAACTTAATTAATTAATCAATTCTTAATTATTAATTAATAATCTTAATTATTGATTTATAAATCTTAATTACCCATTTAATTATCACTAATTACTTAATTAACCATTAATTACCAATTAAATTAATCATTAATACTTAATTAATCACTTAATTAGTTAGCTACTATTATTTATTATTTAACTTTAAATAGTTGATTAAATTCTTAAGTTCAAATTGATTTAAACACAAGATTATAATTATCAATCTTTAATTACACATTTATTAAATCTTAAATTACTTATTTAATCACAAGTTTAAATTAATTACATTCTTAATTAACTTTCAATTTAAATTAATTAACCATCTTACATTTGTAAACCTTTCTTGATAAATTTTAAATCAAGTTTTAGCTTAAACCTTATCAACATTAATAACTTAATTAATACTAAACTTTTATTTAACAAAATAACTTAAAGGTTATTAAGTTGATTCGCAAAGAAAATAAAACCCAAGACAAACACTTGGTTTACCCTAGTAAAACCCGTGTCTCACTTCTGTTTTCCTGCGTTCCTGTCTTCTCACCTTCCTCCTTCTTCTTCTACTACCCATCCTTTCTTCTTTTTCTTTTTATTTTAAGTTAAGTTAAAAATATAATTTCAGTTATACGACCTCGTTCTCGCACCTGGGTTCGAACTCGAGGAAAACCCCCTAATTTCTCGAGCAAAATTTGTGATGACTCAAACGCGACCCCACTCGCACATACGCCGCCGTGCACGTGCACGGTGGTTCGCCTTCCCTCCGACGACCCTCGTCGTCTCCTACAAACCCCAAATCGATCTCACGTTCAAAATCAAAACCCAATTCATCATGAAAAGATGGAAATCAAAATATGCCCATCTGCTCGAACCAAAAGCTCGAACATCCCACAAAAAAATCGCCACGTTCAACCATCACTGGAGGCGACGCCACTTCATCCACGCCATGGTCATTACCTCCTCTACCATCTCCTCTAATCTCGTACGACTCGATCAATTCACGGCCGTAGAAACAACGAATTACAGAACACAAAAAAACTCGAACCAAAACCCTATTTTCGATTCGACTCAAAATTTCTTACATTCGAAAAATTTTCTGGTATTTTTCCTATGTTCGTGGATCATCAAGCTGACTTCACCACAAATTTCAACATCAACAATTCATGAAATCAACAGAAATTGATGGAAAAGCATTTTGGGTTCCTTAATAAACTGCACCTTGAATACTTGCCTAAAAAATATCATTTTTGTTTTAAAAATCCTACCTTTATATGTTTATTCAAGAAATGAAATCAAATCAACACTTCAAGATATTCGAATTTACATATTGATTTGCTTTTTACTGTAAATTTGGATTTACAGTATTTATATTTCACTGCCAACCTTCAAACAATTTTCCAAGCCCTGATCTTTTGTTTAAACAAATTTATTTAGTTAAATTTCTATGTTAAAATGTTTTTATATGAAGAGTATAAATCATACTCTACTTCTCTTGCGTCAGAAACTTGAAAAATTTGAAGAATATCATAAAGCAGAGCTTCCAGTAATTAGCAAACATCACAGAATAATATATATATCAAACATATTATTTTTCATGAACCAATTATTAAGAATTAAATTTCAAAGAAGTATGTTTACTCACCTAAAATCACAGTTGAAACAGAGAATAATTTGTTGTTGAAAGAAAACTGCAGTTTGAATTTAAATCCCTGTAATCTTCCCTTGCCTTTGAATTTGAAAGAATTGTATGTAAAGATGATGCTTATTTTCTTTCTTTCTTCAGGTTTACTTCTAAGTTTTGTAAATGAACTAAATAATATGATGCTTATATATAAGAACATCTTGAACAGGGATATCAGCTTCTAGTACAAGCCTTACTTATTTGATAAGACAATATCTTTAGGTTTACTTACTGTGATTTTTGAAGTGATATTACAAATTTCGGTTGAATAAATGTTTGTGGTGCTGAGATGAAGGAATTTAATTAAATGGTCTTCAAATATGTTTGCATACTTATTATATGTTGTTGTGTATAAATTATTTTGTACAAATATTTTTGTTTTATTATCTTTTCTAGCTAACACATATATATTTGTCAGGTACTATTTATACTATATCTGATTTCATGTGCTACAAAACTATCAATTTATTTTATAAGTTTACTTCTATCCTAAACTTAAACTATCAAGTACTTCATTCACTTGTTCATATTAATATTATGGTTTTCTTATGTTTAGATACTTATGTTTATAACCATATATTTATTTTATACTTATGTTCAATATTTATAAAATTTATTTTATTTTAATAAGATAAGTTGTTGTTAGAATAACCTCTCAGTTTTATTTTAATTTAGAGTTTAACTTTCAAATATTTGATTTATAACCTATTTTTGCATTTATATATTTTATATTTATATTTAATATGGATAGAATTGTTTTATTTTAAACATTATTATTATTGACTACATTTATATGTGTATTGTATCAAATATTAATAATACGGAACCTTTAAGATTTTATTATAAATATTTTTGAAAGAATCTATTTTAAATTTTTAAATCAAAATTTCCTTTACAAACACATATATAACTGGAAAATGCCCAAAAATCTTATTTATTTATAAATGAAAAACTTGTATCTTATTTAAATTAGATTAAATACTTATTATAGTAATATGGTCAAAATTTCGGGTCGTTACACTTTAATTTATGCATTTCTTGATGTTTTTCTCTATGTTTGGACTTGCTTTAATATTAATCCATTTATTTAGGCATATTAACAAATAGTTGAACTGTGTTCCTTATAATAGTATAAGCATACTGTAACAACCCATACATTGTAATACCTAGAAATCAATACCTAATATCAACACTAGACTTTCGAATACCATAAAAGACAGATTGTCAGGTAAAATTAAAAACAAATACTATACCAAGGTATAACGATATAATTTCACAATGGAATGATAATATATATTATAATAAATATACATGAACAGAATAGGATGAATAACACGCAAGAGACTGCACTGGTGGAAGTAATTGATAGGTAAGTATTAATATAGAAAGTTAGAATAGAATACCTGATACAATAAGTCTCATATAATAATAACTATTAACCAAATTTATGGTCAACACCCCTAAGCTATTCCAAGCAGTGTGGTAAGTATAAAGGGTGTGATTCCCTTAAGGATTGTTTTTGTATCCCCAATCGTAAGTATCTTGCGTCCTTCCGTTGACACTGAAAGGTTTAGAGCTTGGGCTAAGCGACCTTCCGGCTTCATTGAGCTCGCTTGAAGTCTTTTACAAAGTCTTTTGTTTTGATTAGATTAGGTTTTCCTGAATTGAGTCTTCAAAAGGTTGGATTCAATCTTATCGAGAAGTTATGGAGACAGCCTTCTTTGATTTAGGACAGGAACTCAATTACTTTGGTGAGAAGGTAGTAGCTTCTGACCTGGACGAAAGGATTGATCACTTATATTGAGTAGATTCCAACTTGGTCGAATGAATTAAACAATTGATCTGATAGCTTCGAAAGGTTTCTGTTAACCAAATAGATTGTCGACCTTGTCAAAAGGTTTAGGTTGAAGGGTTTCAGGCTTCGACAGGTTGCAGTCATTGATTGTTCAAGAGTGTTGTCGACCTTGTCGACAAGAACCTTCCGATGAGATTGAATCTGCAAGTATGGGTTAACCCGGCAAAGATTTATACATAGAGTAGAGTAATTAACAAAGCTAAGTTCTTTCCTTTTTATTCGAGAAAAAACTTCACTTTATTAAATTTCCCTAAATCACACTCAATTAGGGTTTCAATCCATTAATCAAGAAGTTACAAAGTTAGAATGAGAGAAATTCGGTCCCTAAACCATGACTCCTTAGGTCCTATTTATATACATAGGCGACCCCGCTTTCGTCTCCATACTCTCGATTGGGACGGAAGGTTTCCCTTTTATACGCAACTACAAACCTTTCATTTTTGTCGAAAGGTTTTCCCCTTATATGCCATAATGAACCTTTTGACACCGTCAGAAGGTTTATCTTTCCGATGCCTTCATGAACCTTTCGGCTTCGACGAAAGGTTCCTTTTCTAATGTCTTCATGAACCTTTCAGCTCCGTCGGAAGATTGCCTTTTTGAAGCTATCATGAACCTTTCAATGTTGTCGAAAGATTTGCCTTCTTCCTACTATTGTGTTCTCTTCGAACTTGTCGGAAGGTTGCTCTTCCCCTAATTTATGTGAACCTTTCTACCTTGTCAAAAGGTTCTCTTCGCATGTTTGTACTGAATCCTTCGATCTTGTCGGAAGGATGCTTCTTACTCGATTGTTGTCGAGTGTTGTGTTTCCCTTTAATGTTTTCGAATGGTCGTCTACCTTTCTTTGCTGACTTGTGAGTGCTGCTATCTTTATAAACCTTTCGTCATTGTCGAAGGGTACCTTGGATGTACTTTAGCCGGTTCAAAATGCTTATCATTCTTTTGAAAAGGTCATTAAGTACTTGCTCACACTTGCTTTGACTTCTTCATCCCCTTCGAAAGGTAAGAACACTTTGGATACTAGAGACGGAACCTTTCGAATCCTTCGAAAGTTTTGATGCTTATGAAATTTGATGATTGCATCCCTTGGACGCTTTCGAAAGGTTTGGGCTGTGTTTCTCTTCCTTTGCTCTTGTTGAAAGTCCTCCCAACCTAGTCGAAAAGTGGATTCTTGGAGCATCATCCCGTCTATGGACTTTGAAAAATAGCCTTGGACTTCCCCGAAAGCTTCTTGTCAGAAGGTATGATTATCCAGAACATCTCAGTGCTTTCTGATCCTTTCTCGTACTCTCGTGACCCTTCTTTCATACCTTCATTCTTCTAAATATTTTATGGTTAACATTTAGCACCCCTCTATATGAAAGAAGCTTTTGTTCTTTAGGACAAAACTCCAATGAACTTCCTTCTTTGCTTCATTCAAAATAGATTATATCTTCTATTAAGGTTGTAACTTTGGTATAAAATTTTAATGAGCAATCTTAAATTTATAAAGTTAATAATCAAGATGTCATAAGGGTAACATTTTCAGATAAGTTTGTAGTGATCATGATTAAACTTCCTTTAGAGTGTGGAGTAATATCACCTGATTTACAGATATTGATTCAAATAAATGAACCTTTGGAGAAAGTCTATTACATATTCTTGATATTTCTTTCTCAAGTTAAATCTTTTCAACATGTAGAAATCAATTTCATGCTATCAGGGACTTTTCCTTGCCCCTCTTAGTTTCCTTTATTTTCAACCTTAAACCATTGATCGGTAATTCTCATTTAGTGAAAAAGTAGAAAGTAGTTTATTAATGTTTCCATTTGGTCCGATGAAGATCTCGTATTGGAACCAAGTTTTAAATTCAATGGAAAATTCACTAATTAACATAAAATTCAATAGCATGGTATACAACTTATAAAGTTAGGAATCCAATAAAGGTCCCATAAGGAAATCAGAGTTGTATTCATAAATTGTCATCAAAACCCATAAAGAAATTTTAAAGTCCATGAAAATAATTAGTTGACAAAAGATCATTCAAAATTCAGTGAGAAAATCAAGCATGGAAAATCTATAAATCATCAGGGAAACCCTCAAGGAAATTTCAGAATTCATTCGATCAAAAACCCAAATAGTGATCATCAAAAACCTCAATAAGGACAGTAGAAATATGAAACTTACGAATCATGATAAAAATAATTAGGGAAACACGAGATTTTTAAAATCAAGGACATGAAAATCCAATAAAACGGTAGGGAATAGAAAAATCATAAACTCTCATCAAAATCCAAAGGAAATGTAAATCTCAACAAATAAAAAAACAGGCAGGAAACCATCCAAATTCTACCACGGAAGTACATAGAACCAAATTCGTGAACTAATACGAAGACCAATAAGAAATTATCCCAAATCCATTGTGAATGCAAAATTTAAAAATCACCATAAAGTTCCATAAGGAAATCTTAAAGTTCATGAAATCAGAAATCTTATAAAGGATTACCAAATACCTAATAAGGAAATCAAAAATTCATAAATCATCATGAAAATCATCAAGCAATTTCAGAGTTCATCAATTCAAGACCTTAATAATGAACATCCAAAATTTCCAATAGGTAAATTAGAAATACGAAATTCGTCAGTCGTCACAAAAATTAGTAAGGAAGCTTAAATTCCATTAAATCAGGGAATTAAAAATTCAAGAATCAACAATGTGATCTGAAACTCATCCACTCTTGTTCAAAATCAAAAGATCAATGGAAAATTCCTAAATTATCACGGAAAATCAACAAAGGAAACTAAGAAATCATGAATTCATGAAAGAAGTGATCAATGGGAATTTGTTACAGGTATAATTCATGGATCATCAGAGAAATTAGCGGGGAAATTCATTAACCAATAATTCAGCAAGAAATAACCACAGTGATTTAATAAAGAAATCATGAATATAAAATCAGCAAATCATCACAAAACTCAATGGAAAGTCCACAAATTATCATAATATCTCCACAAATGAGTTAAGAATTTTGGAACTCAATAAACAAACGAATGATGGGAAATCATCATGGAAATTCGTGTACGTGAAATTCATAAGCCATTTCAAAAGTTAATGAAGCAATTGGGAAACCTTGAAACTAAGAATTCAATATGTTGCTTTTATAGAAATTCTCCAATGAAATTGATAAATCATCATGAATTCAATGAAATTAATAAATCATCATAAACAAAATCTTGCGAAAAGGAGTTGAAAGTCTATAAATCATCACGGATATCCATAAGGAAGGGTAGAATTCCTTAAATCAAGCAAGCAACAAGAAATCATTACAAAAATTCAATGGGGAGAAACTTAGTATCTGGCATCCATAAACCATCATATGAGACAAATATGGAAATTCATAATTCAGGAAATCAATTGAAAGTTATCATGAAAATCCAACAAGGAAAAAATAAATATGAAATCTATAAATCATCATCAAAAGCGATATTTAAATTCAAAATTCACGAAGTTCAAAATGAAATCTACATCAATAGAAATAGTGAAACTGAAAATTTACAAAATCAAGAATTTATCCAAAGTCTCGTCAGGATCTCATCTGATGAATTAACCATTCAAAACTTCAATCAATATAAGTACAAGACATAGATATGTCTACTTATAGCATATTTAGTAGATTTCAAATAAAAGATAGCTAATTCTAGCTAACCTTAATCTATAGTTATTCGTAGGAAACTTTACTGTTAATAAATGTGTTGCTCCTAAAGTGCCTATAAGTTAGTAGTATATACATATATGTGTGTGTGTGTGTGTATGTGTGTGTGTGTGAGTGTGTAGGTATAATAGACTCTTCCATCCAATCGGTCACTTTATCTCAAAGGATTCAAGAGTGGCTTCCTTATCTTGCTCTTAGAGTGAAGTACTTTATCTTTATAGCTAAAAATATGTCACCCATTCCATTCCTTTGGTTTACGTATCGATCTTTACTCTTCTTTCTGTGTTAAGGATTCCTTTTTCCATTTTTTGGTCTCATGTTTTTTTGTGGCATGAAAGTTTCTTAATTAGGAATCATTTTCCTAAGATTGGATTCATTAGCATACGCTTTGCCTCCGTGTGTATCCTCTTCTTGGATGCCAACTTTGTCTCAAATGATGGATAGGTTTCTTTCTTTAACCCATAACTCTCTTGGGTTCTAACTTTCTTCTTGAGTTATAGACATCTTTTTCTTTATTCTTTTATTTAGAGCCTCTACTGGGCTTGGACGTCTTAGTCTACTCTTTAATGAGCCACTCTTTGGGCTCGGACATCTTAATATAAAAGCCTCTCTTTGGGCTAGACATCTTAGTCCATTGTTTGACGAGCCTCTCTTTGGGCTTCCCTTGTCTCAAAGGGATATACACTTAGCTGACCTTTCTCCAGAAGGCCACTGATGAGCGCTTTACCAGATCCTTCCCTAAGAGGTAATTTGGATGTTAGAGGCTTTTGATTTTGCGGGTGCTTATCCTGACCCTCTCCTTGGAGGTGATATGGACATTAGAGGCTTTTGATTTTGTGGGTGCTTATCTTGACCCTCCCTTAAGAGGTTATATGGACGTTAGGGGTTCTATCTCTCCCTCTAGGAGATACTACATAATAACATCGTAGGCTTATGTCCCTCCCTCTAAGAGGTGCCACGGAATAGCGTCGTAAGTTTATGTCCCTTCCTCCAGGAGGTTGTGACGACCCGGAATTTTCGAGCATTTAAAATTGGAATGTTTAATTGTTTGGAAATATTCAATATAATGATTTGAACTTGAATTACAAATATCGCTATTTATTTAATAATTAAATAATAGAAATCTAATAATTAGAAGTTGAGTAAATTGTTTAATATAGAATTTTATGCCTGTTAAAAATAATTTGAAGGCTTGTAAAATTTATATTGTTGATAGTGAAGATAGTAAAAGTGTTAAAATTGAATTTGGAAGTTGTTTGTTCAGTTTTAAAATTTATATCGTTTAAATTGAATTTAAAAATAGTCTTCCGGGGCACAGTCTCGGAATTCGACGAAACCAGTTCCATTGGGTCCCTAATATTGAATTGTTTTCGGATTTCAAATTTCGTAGCTTTTGGAGTAGAGTGTGAGTGTACGATATATTAACGCGTTGAAATTATATTGAATACTGTAGCTAGCATCACGTATAAGGTTTAGAAATAATAATTGAAATAGCGTTACCTTCTTCATTACGCTTCTTTAAAAAATAAAATAAATGGCGAATGAAAGCAAAATCGTTCAGATTCAAAGAATGGCCAACTAGATTTTTAGGTCTTCCTCTCCCTATTCTGGTACTCAAACCCTCCCTCACATCCAAATTGAATTGCGTTCCATCCCTCTTCTATGCTTCTCGACATCGATGCCGAGAGTACAAAGGGGTAATCGTAAGTGACAATGTGGCGGTTATGGGCCGGCGCTCGAAGGGGGGTGACGCGCGAGGTCGGAAGGAGGATGTTGATGGAGTAGGCGGTGTAGAGAGCGATGGGATGAAGGTTGCGTTCGTCTCGTTTTGCAACAAGGAAGCTCGCGACCTCTGGGTGGTTTCGTTCGAACCGTTGAGGTGGGGATCTCGTGCTCGAGTGAGAGGCGACGCCAATGGCGACGTGAGGGTGATCTCGGCCTGAGATCGCGTGGGTGATGCTGGGAGGTGGGATTGGGTTTGTCGGAAGATTCGATCTGAGTTCTTTTATTTGCAGTAAGTTTATTTATTTATTTATTTTATAGTAGGATATATCTAGATGCAGATTTTTATATATATTTGTACAGACAAGGAAAACAAATTTTTATAAATATATGTATTTAGCTAAACTTAAATTTTATATAAATAAGATTTTGAAGGCAATATAAATACATATCTTAATTTAAATATATTGGCTGATAGTAAAAATATATGGAAGTAGGACTTTTGAAAAGTGGTAAGATTTATAAACAGGTAGATATTTAGATATATAGATATATAGGTATATACAGTATATTTATTTCAGTTTAATTTTGAATGTATGAATATATATAAGTTAGGGAAATTATAAATAGTAAAGTAGAAATTTATTTTGCTATTTACTGAAATGAAAAAAAAAGAAAAAAAAGAAAAAATAATATGTATTAAGATAATTAATTTGTTTTGTTGACATATTTAATTTATTTTAGTTTCGGAAACTAATTTCTTAAACAAAAATTTGATTTAAATAAAATTATGGTTAATTAAGTTTAATTTGTCAAATGAGAATTAATTTGGGAATTAATTAGTTCCATTGAACAAATATTAATAAAACATCTAATGATTTTACAAGGTCTGAAAATCGAGGAAAACAACTTGAGATGGGATGGTTTGCGAAACAAAAAGCAAAGGTGAGTTAATCTCACTCAGTGAATTTAAATTTAAATGATTAAATTTAAATAATTGTTTGAATGGTTGAATTGATTGATGTGATATAGTATGATATTTTGGATTGGAATATTATATGTTGTGCTAATGTCTGTGGATGCAAGGAAAACATGTTAGAGGGATCCAACTGGATCCCTCAACATTTATTTAAATTATTTAATTCCCCTGTTATGATGATTTGATATTTTATGATGAATTATGTTGAAATATTGAATGCTATGGTTCGATTGGTTAAGATTGGGTTTAATGAATTACCAAAATGATATATATAAAATTTTGATTTTGGAAGGAAAATAAAAGAAGTGAATCTGTAAGTAAACTAATTATAGAATGAATTTAAGAATAAAATTGGAGAAGAAAGAAAGTGACTTTAAATTTCTAATAAATAAATTGTGAGTATAGAAAGGGAAATTGAATAAATAGGAAATTAATGAATTTTAAAATTCAGTGTTATCATTAAAAAGAACAAAACATTTATTTAAAAATTCAAGATTTAAATTATTGGAAAGAATAAAGAAGAAATGGGAAAAGACTGAAATTTGTATATTTCAGTTAAAAGATTTAAAATCAAACGTCAAATAATAATAATAAAAATAAAGTCCATAATTAATGAATTTTGAAATAAACCGAGCAAGTAAATAAATTTATTTCAAATAGAATAAATTGGAAATCAATTTGGGAAATTGATTTAAGTGCCTGAAGTTGGAATTTTCTCTGGATGTCCAAGTACACGTTTTTAAAAGTAAATTTGTAAATATAAATTAAATGTTTTAAAGTTGTTTTTTAAAGAAAGCAAGTTTTGTAAAATTTATTACTTCTAATATTTAATTTCTAAAGCAAGTATTTCCTTTTAATATATTATAGCAATAATTATTTAAAGAGTGATTTAGTATTTGTTTTAAAAGTGTAAATCTGGTTTTATATTTTATTAAGTAACCTTATTTTCAAATATTTATATAGTATGTATTTTTAACAAATTATTGAAGTAGTTTAACTTAAATGTTTTAAAAGTATTTTAAAGTAAGGTGTTTTAAATTATTTAAAAAAAATATAGTTTGTGCTTGGCAAATTTCAGTGGAGAGAAATATTTGGGAGGTTATTCTGAAAGGAGAGATGGTGTGAAACTATTTTCAAAGGAATTTGAAAAGTGAAAATTTCTCTTGTGAAGATATTTTGGGATGGAAAATTATTTATTGTGTGATGGATGTTGTGAACATTAATTGATAGTTAGATCACCGACTATCAATATTGGACAAAAATACGTTGATCGTTTCAAAGAGACCGGGATCGAGATTTATTTCTCGAAAACCACTTCGATCCGGTTTGTACGTTTTCGTGAAAAACGATTTTGGACTCGAAGATGGAGCAGTGAAGTGCAAGGGCTAGTCGCTACTAATCCTGAGGATATTTCCAAAATGGATGTAGTAGGAATAGTGCCTTCGGTTCCGTTCGAACCCGGGACGGACTTGTATGGATGAATGCTTGCGAAACATCGTCAGGTGGACGATGGGAATTCTAAGGGATATTGTTCTATAAAGGTAACGCTTAGCCTCAGGCCTCATCAAATGGGAATGACTGAAAATCAGGGGATATGCAGCAAGGCTTCGTGGGTAGCCCCCACTGGAGAGTAAGGTCATCCCTGTCTAGATGTCTCTTTTTATTTCGGCTTAGTGGTGCGGTTGCTGATCCCAACCGCGGGGTGATCTTATTCGAAACTGTCAAGTAAGGGATGGGTCCGGCCTTGTGTTGCAGGGGAGCGGGCGTACTCCTCGGTACGGTGATCTAAGCCCCGTACTGTGACAGGTGGTACCCCAGTGCCTAGCCATTGGTTGGAAATCCATTTTCCCTACGAGCCTTATACGAGTTTTGTTTGTATTACCCACTCTGTGGCTAGTAGCTGGAATTTAATAGATGTAACAATTTCGGCTATTTTATAAGTATTTGTATATAGACCTTATTATAATATCAGAGGATTTCTATAAAAATTGTTTTAGCCATCGTAAGGTAAAAACCCGACATGTTTATTTGTGGCGTGGTCTTACGAGATGCTTTTATTTTCAAAGGATTTTTGAAACTTTAATAATCAATTGGTGTGATTTTCTCACGCTCGTAATCTAGACTGACTCGGGTGTTATTTAACTGTAATGCTCGGGTCAGACCGAGTATTATAGGATACAGGTTTGATGCGGTGGAGCTCAGGAGACGAGCTGGTCGACGATACGTATTCTCGTACTTGTTTTATATGTATATTCCGCTATGTTGAGTAGTTGTGTATCTAGTTGTATGCTATTGATGTCGTATGATCTCTGATGATGTACTCTGATAATTTAATATATAAACAGAGATAGTTAAGTTTTGAGTAAAGAGTATTTATTATCTATTATATTTTAATCCGCTGTGATGGTTAGATTCTGTTGTTGTTTTCTATTTTTCTTCTTCTACCTCTTCTTCTTTAACCCAAATGGTTCGTATTTCTGTACAACTTGAGTTGATTGTTGTAGAATAGTGTTGACTCAAGGGGTACGGATTTGCGGGCCGTTACAGAGGTGCTATGGAATAATATCGTAGGCCTGAGTAATTGTATATGAAAATAATTTTTGGCCAATTAAAATGGAGTCTCCTTTAAAAGAAAGAACTTTATGATTAGACCCTTCAATTATATGAAGAGTTCCTTTTGAAAAATAGTTTGGATTCATGAACCCTTTTATGAAAGGTTTTTTTTGTTATTTTAAAAATCTTTTGCAAGAACTTTCTTGCAGTTCTCATAGTGGAGACACAAATCTCAAATAGGAGACTAGGAGGTCATGATCCATGAACCAATAGCCTTTTAGTCGAGAATAGAGTTCTCCAGTTCGAGTTCCAATAAAAAAATTATGCTTTCAAAATCTTTCTTGAAAAATTACGAATAGGCTTATCTCCGCCTATGATTTTAGTTAACTTTGAAACATTATTAATGCTAGGTTTGAAGTCTTTGGTGCGCATTTATTAATGCTCTATAATATCTAAAATTAGTTACATAAATCTGCTTTTGAGATAAATAAGTATTTGTTTCCCCCTAGGCCATGGGGTGACTGAAAATAGTTTTCTTAAGAGGATATAATTTGAGAAGTTTCCTTTTGAAATCACTTGCTAAAAATAGAAATTTGAATTGAGTTTAGCAGTGATTCAACATTTCTTACAGGAAAGCCTTGGTGTTGGATGAACTATTGATAATTGCCTTGTGTCAGGCATCTGAGTTGTCCTCTTTAAGTATTCTAGAATTTGTCGAGTGCTTCGGCCTGATTTTGTTTTTACCTATAATTGCACTCAAATCTTAATCAGTACATGATCAATGCACAATACAAATTTAAGTATCATGTTAAAGAGCTATGAAAAGAAAGAGAGAAAGTTCATGGTTGAACCGATGTCATGAGTACTCATGATTTGATAGGAATCTGCATTTTGGAGTTGCTGAATTGTTTTCCTCTTAGTTTGAATAAGATGTCTTTCAAGTTTCTCTAATAAACTCCTGTAAAAATCATGATCTGACCATGCCTTGAATTTTATCTGACAAGACAAAGCATCCATCTGTTTCATGTCCATTTCCTTTATGGCACTCGTAGTGACTTCCTCCTTTATTTGGCTCTGGGGTGCTCCGAACTTTTTGAGGTGCAATAAAATTCTCATTTCTTTTTATCTTTGCATATACGTAGGGGAGGGGTTTTCTCAGGACTGCACAATTCATTTTAGAACTCTTTCTTCAACTTCCCTTCATATTTTCACTTTCCCTTGGCCTCTTGTCAAGGCGCATAAAATTAGATTTCTCTTTCTTGAAATCTCGGTGGAATTCTTTCTTAGCATGGTGCATCTCGTCCAATTGAATAAACTTCTCAGCCTGGAGAAAGAAATATTGTAGATCTTTGCACCCATTATTATAAAGGTCTTTCTAGAATGGGGTTTGTTCAATTAACCCCAATCGAACTGCCATAAGATTTTCTCTATCAGTAGTACTTTTTCCCTTAATGCTTCTACGCTAAATCTGTTTAAATATTCGCTAAGTAGCTTCCCTGGCTTTTGTCTGATGGTTGCCAGCAAGCTAAAGTCTATAGTTGTATCTCTGGATATAGAAAATTGAGCCACTAAGTGGCGAGTATATTGTTCCCAAGAATAGATAGTTCCCATCCGCTAACTCCTACACCATTTGCTTGCTGCTCCTTTTAAAGTAATGGGAAAAAGTTTATAGTGAAATTCCTCTAGAGTATTGTATAAGTTCATCTATTTTTCAAAGACGACAAGGTGATCATCTGGATGAATTGTCCCATCATATTTTAGTGAAGGAATTTGAAAATGTGGAGGAAGATTTGTTGCCATTATTTCTTTAGAAAAGAGGGCCTTTTGCAGGGTAACATATTCTTCAGATCATAATTTCTTTATCTCTAAGTTCATTAACCACTATATGGTGAAAGTTGTCATTTTAATTGGTCTCATTTGTGTAACTTCTCCTATTGTATTCTAGGATAAGGCTATTTGATTGCTCAAGAGATTTATTTACTCGACTATCTCTATGTAACCCTTGATCCACTATCTCATTTGGAGGTTGAACTTCATTCTCCATTTCCATAATCCTTATTGATTCCCGGGTTGTGGCTCTTTTTGAATACTCCTTTGTTACCTTCTTTTGTGGCATTGATTCTGAACCTTGATCATATTGCTTTCTAATTTTGTTAGGTTGAAGGTTGCCTAACTTCTTTTTTGCTTAAGTTAGGATTTGAGACCATGTGACCTTTAAAGGTTGATTGTGATGTAGCCTCTTCGTTTGGAACGTTGCTACTACTTTTAGCTTTGTCCATACTCCTCTTTTAGTCAAGGCTCCTTATATAACTGATCGAGGATGAAATTTATTGAAGGTCGGTAATTTAATCCCTCTTTCTAACACAAAAAATGTCAACCAAATTTATGGTCAACACCCCAAAGCTATTCCTAGTAATGTGGTAAGTTTAAAGGGTGTGATTCCCTTAAGGATTGTTTTTGTATCCTCACTCGTAAGTATCTTGCAAATCAGACCTTAGTTAACACCGAAAGGTTTAGAGCTTGGACTAAGTGACCTTTCGGCTTCGTTAAGCTCGCTTGAAGTTCCACAAAGGCTTTTCTTTTGATTATATTAGGTTTTCCTGAATGGAGTCCTCAAAAGGTAGGATTCAATCATATCACAAAGTTAGAGAGACGGCCTTCCTTGAATTATGGTAGGAAATCAATTACTTTAGTTAGAATGTAGTAGTTTTTCGACCTGGAGGAAAGGTTAGATCACTTATATTGAGTAGATTCCAACCTTGTAGAACGAATTAAACAATTGATCCGATGGCTTCGGAAGGTTTCTGCTAACCAAATAGGTTGTCGACCTTGTTAAAAGGTTTATGTTGGAGGGTTTAAGACTTCGAAAGCTTGCAGTTATTGATTGTTCAAGAGTGTTGTCGACCTTTTCGACAAGAAACTTCGGATGAGGTTGAACCTGCAAATATGGTTAACCCGACAATGATTTACATAAGTAGTAAAGTGATTGACAAAGCTAAGTACTTTCCTTTTTATTCAAGAAAAAGCTTCACTTTATTAAATTTCCCCAAATCACACTCAATTAGGGTTTCAATCCTTTAATCAGGACGTTACAAAGTTAGAATAAGAGAAATTTGAACCCTAAAACATGACCCTTTGGGTCTTATTTATAGACGTAGGCGGCCCCCTTTTGACTCCATGCCTATGGCTGGGACGGAAGGTTTCCCTGTTATATGAAACTACGAACCATTCATCTTTGTCGAAAGGTTTATTTCTTATATGTCATAATGAACCTTTTGACATCGTCGGAAGGTTTGTCTTTCCGATGTCTTCATGAACCTTTTGGCTTTGACGAAAGGTTGCTTTTCTGACGTCTTCATGAACCTTTCAACTCTATCGGAAGGTTGCCTTTTTGAAGCTTTCATGAACCTTTCGATGTTGTCGAAAGGCTTGCCTTGTTCCTACTGTTGTGTTCCCATGTCAGAAGGTAGCTCTCCCCCAAATTTCTGTAAACTTATCGATCTTGTCAGAAGTTGTTCTTCGCGTGTTTGTTCTGAATCCTTTGATCTTGTTGGAAAGTTGCTTCTTCCTTGATTGTTGTCGATTGCTGTGTTTCCTTTCAATGTTTTCGAATGGTTGTCTACCATTATTTGCTGACTTGTGAGTGCTGTTATCTTCATAAACCTTCGTCGTTGGCGAAAGGTACCTTGGATATGCTTCAACCAGTTTGAAAGACTTATTATACTTCCAAAAAGGTCATTAAGTACTTGCTCGCACTTGCTTTGACTTCTTCATCACCTTCGAAAGGTAAGAACACTTTGGATACTAGAGACGGAACCTTTCGAATCCTTCGAAAGGTTTGATGCTAATGAAATTCGATGATTGCATCCCTTCGACCCTTTTGAAAGATTTGGGTTGTGTTTCTCTTACTTTGCCCTTGTTGAAAGTCCTCCCGACCTAGTTGAAAGGTGGATTCTTGGAGCATCATCCTACCTATGCGACTTTGAAAAATAGCCTTGGACTTCACTGGAAGCTTCTTTTATTTCTTTTCGGAAGGTATGATTATTTAGAACATCTCGGTGCTTTCTGATCCTTTCTCATGCTTTCGTGACCCATCTTTCATACCTTCATTTTTCTGAATATTTTATGGTTAACAATAACATCCATCATGTACTACTGCAATATCAAGTGTGTGTGTGTGTGTGTATATATATATATATCCAAGTATTGTCTTCACCTCTAAAGCTTCAGCTATGCAAACTCTAATAGCACATCCCCATAACCACCTGACTTCCAAAGTACTTAATCGAATACCCAAGAGTTATCATGAAATAAATAGACAAAGACAATATGTAGGTCAGACAAAAAGCCTAGTGAGAGGGAATTTATTTCAAAATATTACATATTAAAACTATATACATATAAAAAAGGAACTAATAAAGTACAGTTGATCCTCTCCACAAATGTGGCTCAATGATAGTCTCAACTGTCCATAAACAAGTAATGTAAATCCATCTCAAAATTGGGGAACCATCCATATCTTGCCCTTCTCCTGTAATCAACGAGTCAGCACAACTAATATAACGTGACTGATACAAAACAGTGTACTATATTAAGATAACCTAAAATATAAATGTAGAGAAAATATAAATATCATAATATAATCATGTCCTAGAATACACAGTAATATTATCAACCAATTAATATAACACATGAAATATAACAAAAAGCGATTGGCAGAGAATACATGTTGATACTCATCATTACTAATGAGTGGAGTTCGCGGTAGACTCGTTTCGAAGATAAATAAATAATGTATCTCAACTTTCCATAGACTCTGAGTCACCTCTAGTGTCATCGAATTCGTGTAGGACTTTCTGTACCCATCAGTGGGAAAAGATGATATATAACCTACTATATATGTGTGTGTGCGTGTGTGTGTGAAACTTGAGTCTGCGTTAGGAATCGATCTATAATTCAAATTATCGTGATCCAATAATTCTCGCCAAAGTCCAAAATAAATAGAGTCCTCAGTGTATCTAGACCCTAAGCTACATCCTTAGTGATCAAACTTTTATAGGCCTCTCCAAACCCCTTAGCGAGCATAGGTGATATCGAACCTACTCTATTTACTTATATCCTACATGGATCTCACCATACTCCTAAATGAGCATAGGTGATTTATGATCCACTCATAAATGATTGTCATCATCTCCCCTTTAGCCATCATGGAATTCTAACCTAGGTTGCATACACCTTTACCAGTAAAGAAATACTTCCTATCCTATATAATATGCTATCGGGAGCATAAGGGAACACTGATGCCATATAGATATATTTATACATCAAATATAACATCATATGATAATACAGGCCCATCACAAACAAAGACCAATATCACATCATCATCTACCTATATATATGGTCAGTACTAAAAGACTAATAATATGCATGGCCACTAATATAAGGCTAATACGATTCATCAAGTCATATATACCCTAAGGTCTAAGCCAAGAGGTACAAACTTACATTGTTCGATCATACACGCTCATCAGACATGATCATAAGACCAATCACCATACTGATCCCTTGCCTGATTATTGTTGATCCCAACTAAATAACATAAAATTCAGACCCAGATCTCGAGCTTCACCTTGCGTTACGTCTCCTTGAGTTGCCCATAGTCTTCCACGAAGTTGCACCGAGGCTCCGCACGAACCTGAAACTGGGGAAGAATCCCCATTAAAATTGCATACTACCTGGGCTTTACTTCCTAGGATAATGTACAACTAGTGGGTCGGTGTTGGCTTAACCTAGTTATAAAGCCTGGGGCAGTGTGAACTATGCCATCGATCACCGATTTGAGTCTCGTCTGCTCCGTTGCTTTGGCTCACGAGTTCTCTAGCTTCTCAAGCCTACCTTCACAACCTTGGAACTCTTCTGGAGTCTATTAGTTGATATTTTGAAAGTAGTTTCTTATTATTCGAAAACCAATTCGATACACAAAACTACTCTTTTAGGCATAGAGTTCTGTGGGATGGTATGCTACGACCCAGCCTTCTCTAACATGCCGAATAAACTTAACCAACCTTCTAGCCTCAGGTGTTGCTCACACGTATGTCGATGCACCTACTTGTGCGTGCATATGCACACACATACATGCAAACACGCTTCCACTACATAAATCATATTTCGAGCTTCAAAGAGCGATTTCTTAGCCCGGTATTCTCTCAGGTGGTTTAGCGCACCAAATAATCACTATAGCTATAGGAGATCACTCATGACGTACATATACACATGTATGGAGATTTACTTATGCATATACAACTATTAAAACATATAAACAATCATTATCAATAATCCAAAGCATTTAACAATTACAATCAGGGTACATGAATTTTATTGATTATTATATAACTTCCAATATACCTATATGTATACTAACTCGTATTTATATACATATACGTGTATTTAAATAAGTATTTCAATTATTACTTAAATCAAAACTTACTTTTATTTACTAAATCATTTCAATAAAATTCAAATCCTTTTGTTTTACTATTTTATAAAATCATTCTATTATTTTATAAAATAAAAACTAGCTTATAAATCATATTTAAGCTTTTATAATATTTAATTTCTTTATTAAATTTAAGTATCCATCTTATAATTATTTTACAAAACCTTATAACCATTTAATAAAATAATTCCTTCTTACTATTTTATAAAATCTCATACTTTTATAAAATATCTCTTTTATATTATTTTATAAAATCTCATACTTTTATAACATATCTCATTTATGATATTTTATTAAGCCTCATATATAACTATCATACCATTTTATAAAATCTCATTCCATTTTATAAAAAATATCATTTATATTATTTTATAAATTTCATTTTATTTCTAAATTATATCATTTATACTATTTCATAAAACGTTCTATTTTAGCAAATATACATTAATGCTATTTTATAAAATCAAGTTCTATTTTATAAAATATACAATTTATAATATTTTATAAAATATCATTCTATTTTATAAAATATATCTTTCACTTATAAACTTATTTCCTTACTTAAATAATATTTATAAGTATTAATTAAGCTTTGTTAAGCCTCTAGTTACTTTAGTAATAAGTGTAGAGCCATAACTCACTTAATTAGCTCACTAACTTCAATTTATAAAATATTCCATATTTTATAAAATCATACTTTTAATTAAATAATATTTATAAATACTAACTATGCATTATTAGGCCTTTAATCACTTTAACGATAATTGTTGACCCCCTAACTCACTTAATTAGCTTACCAACTTTTCCTTCCAATGGCATGGACATCCTTATATCACTTAATTGATCACAAACCAAACCATAACATTGAACATAACCATCCAATCAATCCCAAACCCAATTCATAACTTATTAACTTTTCGAAGATTAGTAATTACAGTGTCTAATTAATAATGGGATATTATTATCATGTTCGTAACATGAATACAAGCCTATACTATAACATAACAATCTCTAAATCATTCCATAATACCTTATAATCGTATATAAACAAATTAATGAAGTATAATAAGTAAACTAAGTAGGAGAATTATCCCATGCACCTCTTCTTCTCCAAACCATGCTCAAAATCACAAAAACTCAAATCCAAGCCCTCTTTAATGTTAAGATTTAGCTTCGAACTCCATTTCATGCTAATTCCTTAATAGGTTATGTAAGGAATGAGTAGAGAGGAATTATGGTGATTTTACTTTGAATTTAGGAATATTATTTAAGCTTGGGTTAGTGGAATATAAAAAGGGAATTAAGAGCGTTATTAGGGAAAAGGTTAGGAGAAGAGGAAAAGAAATAACATAAAATGACAAGTGAATGAGAATTATAAAAGGGTTAGCAACTTATGGGCAAGTCAATGGGTCTAAGCCCAATATTCAATTTTCATTTCGAAATTACTATTCACTCTAAAAAACCAATCTAATCCAAACATAGTCAAGTTTATACTTATTTTTCTCATAACGAAAATGTTGTCTTAATGGCGGGTGTCTCAAGTTCCAATTCATCCGTCTTTGAAAAATCAAGTATAGCGGGCATTCAGTTAATTAATGATAAATATTTTAATTAATCGTTTAATTATTCAGTCGCCAAAATTACGATGTGATATACACACTTTAATGCATCCACTACTAATTTAATAAAGATTAACTTATTGATTCATAATCATGTTAGCCTATAGCAACATGATTACTTTAAAATTTCGGCACTATGAGATCAAAAAATCTTACTAACACAACCACACGTCCATCCCTCAGATCTAATACATTATGAGCATCGCTCGTAGAACAAACCAAAGGACCTTTCTCTAATTGTTATGCATTTTAGTTTTCAATGTATAAAGCATTATCCACATTCTTTCCTTTTTTCCAAGCAGTGGTTTTCATGAAGTTCCCAACATAATATTTCTAATCTACATCTTTGTTACCTTTTACAATTCCGTCTTCATTAAGGGTTGGGAACTTCATCTTCAAGTACCATTAAACCAAAATATCTTTAAAGATAGAAAGATGATCTTGCCAAATAGGCATTATTGGTTAATAAGTTGTCCACTATTACAATGGTTTACTTCTTGATTACTGATCTCAATTGGTCTCCCATCTTAATGAACAAAGCAACTCACCCTAATGGAAACGTACCTTCCCCATTGAAACATTGTAATGGTTACTTGTACGAATTAAGTCTTTCATTAATAGTTGGCTCCTATATAAAGCACTCTAAATCATAAAATTAACAGAACCTCTACTATCTACGAACACACTACGCATTTCTACATATCCAAGCATGGGCGATATTACCATTGGATTAGTGTAGGGCTATTATTTCCATGTAAATCCCTTCCATTAAATGTAATTTCAACCTTATCGCCCCGAGGAGTCTTCATTTCTCATTCCTCATCCAAAACATATACAAACTACTCATTATGCTTTGGAGATTTAACATACTTTTACATTTCAGCCCAGCTTTTGTCTTCCACATATGGACGTCCATTTAATGTATTGACCATGATCCATCCTTCTTTTACTTATAGGCTGGTTCCATCAATATCATCGTAACCGCGTGATGATTGCCTTAGTGGTTGATGCATGTGATGAGGAAGCCTTTATGGTCTTTGATATACCTTTGTAGCTTCTTCTTTTCTATGTATTCCTTAACGATATCGCTTAAATAGTGCCATTCATTCGTGTTATTCTTGTGAGACTGGTGTAAGTAGTAATACTTCCATAATTTTAGGTCCTTCTCGCTCTCTTTATTGGACGGTGGCCTTCTGTATTCAACTCTTATGTAGCCAAGTAAATGTTATTGTTGGTATCATATAGATCCATATAAGCATCAAATAGGTTAGCCCTTTATTTTTTGCTATCGAATTTCCTTCTACCAAAATCACCTCAGTTATTACCCTTATTTTTTTGTAGCAAAATCATTACTACCTTCTTTAGTCGAGTCATCTACACTTAATGACTCCCCAATTTGAGTTGGTCCATTAGGTTTCTTTCAAATGCAGCATCCTCCAATCCTGTATATTTCGCTACCTCATAGCAGACTTTTAGGAGGTTTGTTGTCTTCTTCTTGGTTAGTTTTGTGAGAATTTGGTTTATGAATCCACTCTTCTAAACAAATACATTAGCACCAATTTTTCATCTACATTTTGTAGGCTAGCGACAACGGTGCTAGTATGGGTAAGCAACTACTACATGGACTCGTCAATCCGTTGGTTGATATCCGATAGTGGTATGCATCCTTTTGTTATTTCATGTGAACATAGAACTGTTTATGAAATTTTCACATATCATCTACCATGAACCGGTCGATCCTAATGGGGGTCAGTAAAACTACATTAATGCCAAATTAGATTAAAAAATAATGAGAAACATTTGCATAAGGCCTTTTTGCTGCTACACTCATCAACATGTATTGGATATATGACTGAACATGTACTACAGGTTATGTCAACCCTTAATAAGCTTCTGTTGTAGGCATTATGAATTTGTAGGATTTGTAGCTATCTCAATCTTATATGTAACTGGATTTTTTTATCCTAACTCCATAGCCTCTTTACGCCTGCTGTCTTAGGATGTACTCCTTAATCATTTAGTCTATTCTATCTTCGAGTTTAGGGTCTCCCTTTCGATGGGATGAGTAAATCACCAATGAGTGTATTTGTCAAGCCTTTCTTGCTACAAGGAGTGTTCGCTTTGTTCATGTTTATGCTAATTGAGGTTACTCATAATCATGACTCCAGATCCTAGAATGTTCCTGATGAGCTCTGTATCCCTCATTAGCAAGTTCCTTCAGTCAAATAGGGAAATATGATACGAATGAATAGGTTTGGACATTGCTTAATCTAATTTAGTACCTTTTTGAAAGATTTTGAGATGAAGAAATATTTTCTTTAGCAGAATTTGATAGAAGAAAAAATGTATCAGAGGATTTTTATTATGAACAATGATTGCCTTTACAATGATCGAAAGTATAGCTTATATATAGTGTTACAGTCATCTGCTATTGGGCTTTAGCCCACAAGACAAAAAGAAATACAATTGTGCTGAACGGTATGGATGAAATCTTAGTAATCTGATGGCTGTAAGAAGGCAACACTGTAACATATACATCAATAGAGAAGAAAGGGTTTCTCATTTTATACGCCCCTACAAACCCTTCTTCAGTTAGGGTTGAAAGAAAAAATGCCCTAACACTCGATCGCTTCCACCAATAAATCAAAAAATGGCTGTAATCGATGCCATGAAATCTGAAAATAGCTTCATCTGACCCTTACCAGAGCTTGATTTCTCTCAACAACATGTTGTTTGAAGCTTGAGATCTTGCGTCTTTAACGTCTTGTTGAGACTTGATTTGAGTTTAATCTCTTTTAACAGCAAGTTGTTTGGAAGCTTTTAACTTGATTTCTCTCGACAACATGTTGTTCGAAGTTTGAGATCTTATTTGAAGCTTTGCGTTTGATTTCTCTCGACGGCATGTTGTTCAAAGTTTGAGATCTTGCAACCTTGAGACTCATTGAGATTCGAAGTAGCTGAATTTGACTTGAAACAATTTCTGGCTAAGGATTCCAGCAAGGTTGCTTTGACATCGGGCTGCTGATGAAATCTTTGTGAGTTGCTAACTTTCAATTTATCTCCGAGCCGCACAAAGATGGCTTTAGACAGTTCCTTAGTTAGGATGTCTGCAACTTGGTAAGATGAAGGTATGTGATTAATATCTAATTTTCCTTGAGCAACTTGTTCACGAACAAAATACAGATCAAGTTCCATGTGCTTCGTTCTAGAATGTAATACTGGATTTGCAATAAGTTAAACAGTACTTAAGTTGTCGCACCATATTGTAGTTTTGTCGTCTAACTTGATTTGTAATTCATCAAGTAGTGATTATATCCACATCACTTCAGCCGTAGCATTGGCTACACTTCTATATTCTGCTTCTGTACTTGATCTAGACATAGTAGGTTGTTTTTTTGAACACCAAGATATAGGATTATTGCCTAGAAAAATACAATAACCAGTTGTTGATCTTCAGTCATCCGGATCACTAGCCCAATCAGCGTCTGCATACCCTGTAATATTGATGTACTTGCTTGACTGTAGTGTTAGACCGTGGTCTGCAGTTCCTTTGAGATATCTTAAGATTCTTTTCACCATTTTCCAGTGTTCATCTATTGGTTTTTGCATGAATTGGCTGACCTTATTAACACTGTAAGCAATGTCTGGTCTTGTTATTGTTGCATATTGAAGAGCACCAATAATGCTTATGTACTGTCTTTCATTGAGTATTGCATCACCTTTGAATTTTGACATATGTAAATTACTGATCATAGGAGTTGAAATAGCATTGGCTTGACTCATCTTAGCTTTATTCATACACATTTAAAATCTAAGTCTGCGTCATTTATAAGATATAGTATTTTATTTATATTGCTTACATTTGTAGGGAGACAGCATATAGGCTGGGCGAAAAAAAGTACAGTAGTGTATTGTGCATATATGTGTTAACAGTAGTATAAGTGTCATCATAGCCTAGCTATGCTTTGTCGGCTAAACTATATGTTGCTTATTTAACATAACTGTTCCAGATAAATTATAATAGAAAAAATGTAGATACGTATATTTCACATCTATATATATATATATATGATTGTTTCCATTGAATTTATCATGCTGAAAATCTACTTTCGTATTTGTCGCAGCTAATTGATTATCATGCCTGATTTGTGCCAGTGTTTGTTCCATCATTCATTTCCACGGTTGTTTTCAATCATTCGCTAGCCTCAAAAGGTGAGCAATCACTCACGATTAACGTTCTTAAGCTCATTAAACTGATTTCATAGGAAATGGCATTTTAAATGTATTGTTAACTTAATTTGCTAGTTATTAACTGTTAAATATGATAAATTGTTATTTAAATTCAATCATTTATGTAAACTGACACTGTTATATGTTAATTTATTTCACCAGTAATTGTTATGTTATGTTATTTATTGTCCTCACTCTGCAAATTCCCTCGGTTCTAGAAATCATTATGGGTTGAAATGATACATACCCGAACAGATTTTAGAATAGGGAAAATTCATTATGGGTTGAAATGATAAACCCAAACGATTTTCAGTTATTATTGAAATTTTGGGATTAGGGGTTTAATAATATAGACCTACAAATTTAAATTATTATGGATTGAAATAACAAATTTCCGTATCACTTGACCATAGGTGTAACAACCAGGTATTTTCAACCATTCGCATCCATTATAAGTGTATAGGTAGACACTCATGCCGGAATTGAATTGCTCAAAATACCGCGCTGTAAATAATTTTTTTGGCAAATCTCAGAATATACAGTAAATAAAATCACAGATCACAGACACAGAGTAATAATAATGCAGCGGAAGTGAAAGAGATAGTAGTTCATGAAGCTACTATATAAATATATCAGAGTTACATAAGATACAATAGAAGAAATAAAGTATAACAGAAGTTTAAATATGATAACCAAGTACAAGCTGAATAGAACAACCGAACTGAAAAGATGAAACTTGACAAGTAGATAATCTCCAGCGATTCCAATCTCCAGAAAGTGGAAATCCAAATCTATGAATAACTCAGGCTGACCCGAGCGTAAATAAAAATACAAACACTCGAGTCAGGACATACATACTTATACAATGTAAACCAACTCAAGTGAACTGTAGCAAAGGTACAAGTAACTTAGAAGATGCTTGGGACCGCCTATCCTCTAAGGATCCGTTAAACTATTTACTATGTAGTAATATACGCTATATACAGTAGTGTCTAACCAGTAAAGTATAATCATATAGAAAATAGCGTTAAGGGGATGGTGAACCTTAACGTGGTCGGATCTTTAAAACCAAAATCGTAGTGGGCTTGATATAAGGAAATGACACGGCACGCGAGGCAATGCCAGGGTGGATACACCGTTTGCACTCCCGGACCGGTGGTGACGGCAAGCCAGCAGCTTCCGCCCACCTCGAACAATACCCCCGAATCAAAGTGGCGCCACATATAGAATCGCAAAAGTAATAGAATGGTTTTCGATGGAGCATGCTCGATGAAAGGGTGCGACCCTTTGTGTAGCCCGGTATAGCTCTTGTTTTAGTCATTTATGCCAACTCACGGGAGTTGGGTCCACGTAATATACCTCGAGAACGTCGCCACCATCCTACTTCATTCTGGAATCTCCACCGCGTACACAGTTGTTAAAGTGGTTTTCGGTATTGGCCGGCTATAAACAATATCCGATCCCGATCTCTTTACCAACCAATCGTTATTATAACCCGTAGTTATAACTTTAAAACAATATTTTATACTTCAAAAATAAAATGTCATTTCAACCCAAATCTTTATCAAAATAAAGATTAAATCATTTTCAAACCATTTCAATATATCATCGCACCATATCTTTCAATTCAAATATTTATCAAAATAAATATCAAGTCATTTCTAAACATTTCAATATATTAAATTATCATATCCTTTCAAAACTTCCTTTCAAATCATTTTTAATATATCAACATATCATAACTTTTCAAAGCTTCATTTCCAAAATATCATATCTTTTCGAAACCACATTTCAATCATTTTAATATATCAAAATATCATATCTATTCAAAACCACGTTTCAATCGTTTTAATATATCAAAATATCATTTCTTTTCGAAACCACATTTCAATCATTATTCATTTTATTCAATTTAGAATACCATTTCAATTCATATTTCAAAACAGTTTATATTCCAAAAAAAAAAATCATTTCTTTATCATTAAAATGAAGTGATCATGTTAATAATTAAATTATTAAATTTCCAAAAATTTTCAACTTCCAAAGTTCATTTATTCACTTACGTTTATCAAAACAGTGAAATTTCACTTTACGCAGCATTTAGAGAACGTTACGGAAAGTTACATTCAAAACAGTTCAATTTGACAAAAGACAACATTTTAAAATGTTGTAATAGGGTTTACTTAAATTTCAAATAAACTTAGTTAAATTCAAAATTACAGCACTTACAACACTTGCCATAATAGTTTTTAATTCAATAGCTTTTTAATTCATTATCATCAACTACAGCATTTACAAATGCTGTAATATCATTTACATTGTAATTAATATCATTTCAAAAATGCAGTAAATTAACCTCAAATATTCAATATAATTTCTCAACCAGTTATATTTTTATTTAAAACATTTTTAACTCGTAAAATCATACGTTTTCACATTTATAAACATCATTTAATTTTCCTCAAGTTTATGATTTTATAAAGTTAAATTTCCATTCAAAAATCAAGATTTAATAATAATTCACTTATTAAAATGCAATGTTCAATTTTAAATTCATTACATTAAATTTCAACTTAACACTTAAGTTCGAATTCTAAAATATAACTTATTTTTATTTTTATTTACTTAACTAAAAGTTCACTTTTAAGTCAATTTCATAAATTTCCAATTTTAGTTATATTCCAAAATTTCAACTTAAAATATCCATTCATTTCACATTTTAACTTTATTCAAAATCATTAATATGTTATAAAATCATTTTAAATTGATTTAGATTCAAAATATCATAATTTTATCATATTTTCAAAGTTATTTAAATTCCATTAAAAATTAAGTCAAAATTTCCAAAATAACGTACATTCATATTTTCTAACTTCCCCATAATTTATTTAACTTACAGATTTCCAGAAAATAAATAATACTTTACAAAAATATATTTTTATTTAATTTCAAATCAAAATATTATAAAAATTAAATTTCTAAAATATTTTAATTTTTTTTGAGAAAAACATATTTTAACTACGGGCCTGTATATAATTTTCTACGCTAGGTAATGTGATACGGGTAATATATCATTTCAACCCGTAAGTTACAAAGAAAATCCAGGTGTTATCATTTCAAACCCGCAATCCCAAGTCAAAATGAATAATTTAAAAACCGCTCAGGCCTATCATTTCAGCCCGTAATGATTTTTCCTTATTCTAAAGTCTGTTCGGGTATGTATCATTTCAACCCATAGTGATTTCTAACCTTCAGGGAACTTGCAGTGTGATAGACAGATCAAAAATGAACAGTTTAACAATATACAATAGTAACAGGTGATGTGACATGTAACAGGTGATATGACATAAAAGTTAACATGTTGACATCATATATATATAAAATCACATGGCAGTTATAACATCATAAATATTTCTACACATTCAGTTGTTGTTGTTTCACAACTGCATAAGTATAAATGTCGTGTGAGCTTTACTCACCTCTAACTACTGAAGATGTCAAAACCAAAGGCACAACAGAAAACAAAGCACGATGTCACAATTACGGACTTGAGTGGAGAGCGAATCCAAGCTACAACTCTTGTGTACAACCCAAAACAAACAATCAAAACAACACAATTCAATACGACTTTAAAATGCAATAACTTTGAAATAAAAGAGAAACGAATTGCCAAATTTTTTGCCTTTCTTCCTCAAACCTTTGTCACGGCCTAGGGTATAGTTTGGTTCAGATTTGGTTAAGTTTTGGCTCAGGTCTAGGCTAGCATGGGTCGGGTTCATGTCATGAGCAAGGTGGAGTTTCATACATGAAGAGGTGAAGGGTCTTAGGCAAACAAATGGAGTTTTGGTTGGCTAGAGGGCTCGGCCATGGAAGTGTGCTTGGCCTGTGGGTGCACGATGACTGGACAGAGGTTGGAGGGGTGTGTGGTGATCAGGTCAGAGGTGGTGGTTGCTGCTATGGTGGTGGTTGAAGGGGATGGGGCCAAAATGGTCAACAAACATTGTTTTTGGCATGTAGGTTGCAATTTTGAAGGGTTTGACCACCATGGATGGCTCGGCCTTGGTCATGGCTGGAAGCATAGGTGGTGGTGATGGTAGGGAAGAGGTGTAGGAGTTTGTGGCTGCGGCTATGGAGGAGAAGCCTAGCAGAAAGCATGAGAAAACAAGGCATAATTCATAGAAAAATAAGAAAAAGAAAGGGAAGCCATTACCAAAACTTGCAAGATAGAGGCCATGAATTTTTTAGGGTTTGAGAAAGAGAAAATTTCGTGAAAAATAAGAAAGGGAAGTCGGCTGGAGATAGAGTAAGGAGTGGCTAAAATAACAGATGTATTGATGACAAAAGAAACTGTAAAAGAAACGTGAAACGACATTACGTTTCTTAGCCTTTAAACCTTTCAAACTTCATATATATAATTTGTAATTTTATAAATACATATAAACAGAGAAATAAAGATAAAAAATCAGAAATAATAATAAATATCTAAAATAAATAATTAAATTTTAATTAAATAGAATTTAAATTAAGAAAATGGCTTAAAATTGCAAATTAGGCTTTAAAATTGAAAACAACTCAAATAATCTTTGGAAAAATCTATTCAAATTAAAATACATGAAAAATTAATATTAATAAAGTAAAACACAGCAAATAAAAGTGAATGTATAAAATAAATTACTAAATTTTAAATATATATAATTAAATTAAGGAAATAACAAAGAAAACAGAAACTAGGTTAGAAAATTTGAAAATAAATGCAATGGACTTTGGAAAATTTTTATATACTTGAAAAATATTTATAAATAAAGATAATAATAAAAAAAAAATACATTCACAAAATTAAAAAAAAAATTAAATATAGTTTAGATGAAGAAAATAGCAGAAAAATAGAAACAGCCTTTAAAAATAGGAAATAAATACAGTAAATGTCAGAAAAATTCTATTATCATTTTAAAAATAATTAAAAGTCAAAATATACATAATATAACATAAATATACAAGTTATAATAAGATATATCAATTAAAAATGTCATTTATATAATTTAAAATAAAGACCATTGCTGAATAACCCAATATACACACAATATTGAAAACAGTATAATTTTTGCAATTTAAATCCGTTTTCAACGAAACGAAAAGCAGTGTTCTTAAAATTTATGTACTTTCATAATAAAAGATAAATTTTAAATTTTCAAACTTTTAAAAATTTAAATTAAAAGTCAAAGTTTGGTTATTTTGACCAAAATTCACTTTTTGGAAAATATTATTTTTAGTCATGCTTTGGAATGATAATTCATATCAAAACTAAAGTTTATCATTCAAAGTAAATAAAATAAGTTTTTAAATCAAAAATTAAATTAAAATAATTAAAATATACAAAAAATAAATAAATCACAAAATTCAGGGTTGTTACACTCTCCCCCACTCAAAACTTTTCGTCCCCGAAAAGGAATGAGGTACGGAAAAACAGAAAAAGATAGAGTGAAACAAGATTAGGACAAGATGACAAGGAGAATGAAATTATACGTGATGACTATTGTTATAGGTAAGTTTAACAAGGTGCAAATTATCAAAGATTATAGAAAGATTTCTAAACGGAAAAAATTTTTTTATAGAAAGATGCCTATACCAGTCTATAGCAAGATAAGGATGATAAGGACAACCAAAAGATAGTTTGAAAAAAAAGAAATAAGGAAATAAGTTTGAAACCATGGAAATTTAAACTTAAATAGAAAATAATTTTTTTACACAAGTTAAATAAATCTTAACTATCCCAAATTTCATTATCTTATTATCCAATCATCTAAAATTAACAATTTTTAAAACCCATAAAAATAATCATTTATTGCACTCACAATGTAATTAATAAATTTAATTCTCTTTATTCCTCTCATTATATTTATCACTTATGTTAGACATACTTACACTTATTATAACTTCTTTCTTTTATTCTTAGTTCTTTTAACGTTATTTTATTGTAAGTTATTCAATTACCCTTTATTATATTTACCTTTGTTAATCTCTTTTTTTTTCAACTAAAATTTAAGTGTATAACGTTTATTATAACCACTCAAATTTTATTTATAAAATCTTTTTTTATTGTATATTATCCAATTACATTGTTAACTTCTGAAATTAAGGTAAGTTATATTTGAATGCGATTGTATTATACAATTAAAACTTTCCAATTCAACCATTTCAAGCTTAAATCATTTATTCAAAAAATTTGATTTTCTTTTTTAATTGAAATTATTCTTTAAAAAATAAAATTTAAGAATTAAATTTCCAATTTCTTCAAACCATTTAGAGATAAATAAATGTATGTACGTAACTTATCGAATCAAATTTTTAAATCATATATCTATATTATATATTATAAATCAAGTCATATTTTAGAAAATTCAAACCAAATTAAATTCCCAAAACAAAGCCGTATAAAGACTACAGGGCAGTCTCTTCACTTCAAAACTCGAAAATGAACGTCGATGATGCTGCAGTCATCACCGAAGTTATTTTCCAGCGACAAAGAGAAGAGCACTAATTTTAAACTTAAAATTCTTTGGAAACAAATTTTTATTCAAAAATACTTTAAATAATATGACCTTTTAAAACTTTAAAAACAAGGTTTGAAACCATCGGAAATTAAATTCTCAAATTTCTTGTTCAAAATTCATTTCAGTTCCCAAATCAATTTATAAACAACTATCTATAAATTCATTTATAGAACAATAAATGATAAATCAAGTATTATCACTTCAAATAATCAATTTAAATCAGTTTGTTAAGTTTCATAAATTTAGTTATATATCAAAATTTATTTCATTAACCAAATTTTAAAATAATATTGTGTCAGTTTGTTCAGTCAAAGTGTTTTGGAAATCTTATCGATAGCGTTGATTAGAAGAATCGATCAGAAACCCAATTCAACATCAACAACTCAAACAATATAATATATAAACAAAACATAGATTTACAATTACAATTCAAAATGTTTGGAAGAATAGATTGGAAACAAAAGACAAGATGATTAAATAACAAAATAAGGGGTGGATTAGCCTAAATAAATCACGGACAACCTTAACCGGGTTAACCGTGACTTAAAGAATAAGATCAATGGGGATTTTTCTGGGGTAAATCTACATTGATCTCAAGAGTTAGAGTTTTGAAATAACAAAAGATATTAGCATCTAAACCAAGGATAGATAAGAATCTCTGGTGAATCGATGCTAATTGTAAGAGAGTTTTCCCTTTTTTTCAATTCAATTTGAAATTGGCGTGACCGCCGACTCACTTGAAAGATCATTCGAAGCGGAGTTATGGAATACTCCAAAGTCAAAATAAGTTGAATAGTGAGGGATACGAATGGATTTTGGAACCGTAGGGAATGTTCAAAAATTCAAAGGAATCGAGTCAAAAAGGAAGAGATTCAAACTCGAATGAAAGAGATTATGTAAATACATTCACTCCATATGTTGAGTTTTGCCTAGAGCTACCAAAGCTCTGATACCAACTGTAACAACCAGGTATTTTCAACCATTCGCATCCATTATAAGTGTATAGGTAGACACTCATGCCGGAATTGAATTGCTCAAAATACCGCGTTGTAAATAAAAAATTTGGCAAATCTCAGAATATACAGTAAATAAAATCACAGATCACAGACACAGAGTAATAATAATGCAGCGGAAGTGAAAGAGATAGTAGTTCATGAAGCTACTATATAAATATATCAGAGTTACATAAGATACAATAGAAGAAATAAAGTATAACAGAAGTTTAAATATGATAACCAAGTACAAGCTGAATAGAACAACCGAACTGAAAAGATGAAACTTGACAAGTAGATAATCTCCAGCGATTCCAATCTTCGGAAAGTGGAAATCCAAATCTGTGAATAACTCAAGCTGACCCGAGCGTAAATAAAAATACAAACACTCGAGTCAGGACATACATACTTATACAATGTAAACCAACTCAAGTAAACTGTAGCAAAGGTACAAGTAACTTAAAAGATGCTTGGGACCGCCTATCCTCTAAGGATCCGTTAAACTATTTACTATGTAGTAATATATGCTATATACAATAGTGTCTAACCAGTAAAGTATAATCATATAGAAAATAGCGTTAAGGGGATGGTGAACCTTAACGTGGTCGGATCTTTAAAACCAAAATCGTAGTGGGCTCGATATAAGGAAATGACACGGCACGCGAGGCAATGCCAGGGTGGATACACCGTTTGCACTCCCGGACCGGTGGTGACGGCAAGCCAGCAGCTTCCGCCCACCTCGAACAATACCCCCGAATCAAAGTGGCGCCACATATCGAATCGCAAAAGTAATAGAATGGTTTTCGATGGAGCATGCTCGATGAAAGGGTGCGACCCTTTGTGTAGCCCGGTATAGCTCTTGTTTTAGTCATTTATGCCAACTCACGGGAGTTGTGTCCACGTAATATACCTCGAGAACGTCTCCACCATCCTACTTCATTCTGGAATCTCCACCGCGTACACAGTTGTTTAAGTGGTTTTCGGTATTGGCCGGCTATAAGACAATATCCGATCCCGCTCTCTTTAACAACCAATCGTTATTATAACCCGTAGTTATAACTTTAAAACAATATTTTATACTTCAAAAATAAAATGTCATTTCAACCCAAATCTTTATCAAAATAAAGATTAAATCATTTTCAAACCATTTCAATATATCATCGCACCATATCTTTCAATTCAAATATTTATCAAAATAAATATCCAGTCATTTCTAACCATTTCAATATATTAAATTATCATATCCTTTCAAAACTTCCTTTCAAATCATTTTTAATATATCAACATATCATAACTTTTCAAAGCTTCATTTCCAAAATATCATATCTTTTCGAACCACATTTCAATCATTTTAATATAACAAAATATCATATCTTTTCAAAACCACATTTCAATCGTTTTAATATATCAAAATATCATATCTTTTCGAACCCACATTTCAATCATTATTCATTTTATTCAATTTAGAATACCATTTCAATTCATATTTCAAAACAGTTTATATTCCAAAAAAGAAATCATTTTTTTATCATTAAAATGAAGTGATCATGTTAATAATTAAATTATTAAATTTCCAAAAAATTTCAACTTCCAAAGTTCATTTATTCACTTACGTTTATCAAAACAGTGAAATTACACTTTACGCAGCATTTAGAGAACGTTACGGAAAGCTACATTCAAAACAGTTCAATTTGACAAAAGACAACATTTTAAAATGTTGTAATAGGGTTTACTTAAATTTCAAATAAACTTAGTTAAATTCAAAAATTACAGCACTTACAACACTTGCCATAATAGTTTTTAATTCAATAGCTTTTTAATTCATTATCATCAACTACAGCATTTACAAATGCTGTAATATCATTTACATTGTAATTAATATCATTTCAAAAATGCAGTAAATTAACGTCAAATATTCAATATAATTTCTCAACCAATTATATTTTTCTTTAAAACATTTTTAACTCGTAAAATCATACGTTTTCACATTTATAAACATCATTTAATTTTCCTCAAGTTCATCATTTTATAAAGTTAAATTTCCATTCAAAAATCAAGATTTAATAATAATTCACTTATTAAAATGCAATGTTCAATTTTAAATTCATTACATTAAATTTCAACTTAACACTTAAGTTCGAATTCTAAAATATAACTTAATTTTATTTTTATTTACTTAACTAAAGGTTCACTTTTAAGTCAATTTCATAAATTTCCAATTTTAGTTATATTCCAAAATTTCAACTTAAAATATCCATTCATTTCACATTTTAACTTTATTCAAAATCATTAATATGTTATAAAATCATTTTAAATTGATTTAGATTCAAAATATCATAATTTTATCATATTTTCAAAGTTATTTAAATTCCATTAAAAATGAAGTCAAAATTTCCAAAATAACGTACATTCATATTTTCTAACTTCCCCATAATTTATTTAACTTATAGATTTCCAGAAAATAAATAATACTTTACAAAAATATATTTTTATTTAATTTCAAATCAAAATATTATAAAAATTAAATTTCTAAACTATTTTAATTTTTTTTGAGAAAAACATATTTTAACTACGGGCCTGTATATAATTTTCTACGCTATGTAAAGTGATACGGGTAATATATCATTTCAACCCGTAATTTACAAAGAAAATCCGGGTGGTATCATTTCAAACCCGCAGTCCCAAGTCAAAATGAATAATTTAAAAACCGTTCAGGCCTATCATTTCAGCCCGTAACGATTTTTCCTTGTTCTAAAGTCCGTTCGGGTATGTATCATTTCAACCCATAGTGTTTTCTAACCTTCAGGGAACTTGCAGTGTGATAGACAGATCAAAAATGAACAGTTTAACAATATACAATAGTAACAGGTGATGTGACATGTAACAGGTGATATGACATAAAATTTAACATGTTGACATCATATATATATAAAATCACATGGCAGTTATAACATCATAAATATTTCTACACATTCAGTTGTTGTTGTTTCACAACTGCATAAGTATAAATGTCGTGTGAGTTTTACTCACCTCTAATTGCTGAAGATGTCAAAACCAAAGGCACAATAGAAAACAAAGCACGATGTCACAATTACGGACTTGAGTGGAGAGCGAATCCAAGCTACAACTCTTGTGTACAACCCAAAACAAACAATGAAAACAACACAATTCAATACGACTTTAAAATGCAATAACTTTGATATAAAAGAGAAACGAATTGCCAAAATTTTTGCCTTGCTTCCTCAAACCTTTGTCACGGCGTAGGGTATAGTTTGGTTCAGATTTTGTTAAGTTTTGGCTCAGGTCTAGGCTAGCATGGGTCGGGTTCATGTCATGAGCAAGGCGGAGTTTCATACATGAAGAGGTGAATGGTCTTAGGCAAACAAATGGAGTTTTGGTTGGCTAGAGGGCTCAGCCATGGAAGTGTGCTCGGCCTGTGGGTGCACCATGACTGGACAAAGGTTGGAGGGGTGTGTGGTGATCAGGTCAGAGTTGGTGGTTGCTGCTATGGTGGTGGTTAGGGTGGTGGTTGAAGGGGATGAGGCCAAAATGGTCAACAAACATTGTTTTTGGCATGTAGGTTGCAATTTTGAAGGGTTTGACCACCATGGATGGCTCGGCCTTGGTCATGGCTAGAAGCATAGGTGGTGGTGATGGCAGGGAAGAGGTTTAGGAGTTTGTGGCTGCGGCTATGGAGGAGAAGCCTAGCAGAAAGCATGAGAAAACAAGGCATAATTCATAGAAAAATAAGAAAAAGAAAGGGAAGCCATTACCAAAACTTGCAAGATAGAGGCCATGAATTTTTTAGGGTTTGAGAAAGAGAAAATTTCATGAAAAATAAGAAGGGGAAGTCGGCTAGAGATAGAGTAAGGAGTGGCTAAAATAACAGACGTATTGATGACAAAAGAAACTGTAAAAGAAACGTGAAACGACATTACGTTTCTTAGCATTTAAACCTTTCAAACTTCGTATATATAATTTGTAATTTTATAAATACATATAAACTGAGAAATAAAGATAACAAATCAGAAATAAGAATAAATATCTAAAATAAATAATTAAATTTTAATTAAATAGAATTTAAATTAAGAAAATGGCTTAAAATTGCAAATTAGGCTTTAAAATTGAAAACAACTCAAATAATCTTTAGAAAAATCTATTCAAATTAAAATACATGAAAAATTAATATTAATAAAGTAAAACACAGCAAATAAATGTGAATGTATAAAATAAATTACTAAATTTTAAATATATATAATTAAATTAAGGAAATAGCAAAGAAAACAGAAACTAGGTTAGAAAATTTGAAAATAAATGCAATGGACTTTGGAAAAAATTTATATACTTGAAAAATATTTATAAATAAAGATAATAACAAAAAAAATACATTCACAAAATTAAAAAAAAAATTAAATATAGTTTAGATGAAGAAAATAGCAGAAAAATAGAAACAGCCTTTAAAAATTGGAAATAAATACAGTAAATTTCGGAAAAATTCTATTATCATTTTAAAAATAATTAAAAGTCAAAATATACATAATATAACATAAATATACAAGTTATAATAATATATATCAATTAAAAATGTCATTTATATAATTTAAAATAAAGACCATTGCTGAATAACCCAATATACACACAATATTGAAAACAGTATAACTTTTGCAATTTAAATCCGTTTTCAACGAAACGAAAAGTAGTGTTCTTAAAATTTATGTACTTTCATAATAAAAGATAAATTTTAAATTTTCAAACTTTTAAAAATTTAAATTAAAAGTCAAAGTTTGTTATTTTGACCAAAATTCACTTTTTGGAAAATATTATTTTTAGTCATGCTTTGGAATGATAATTCATATCAAAACTAAAGTTTATCATTCAAAGTAAATAAAATAAGTTTTTAAATCAAAAATTCAATTAAAATAATTAAAATATACAAAAAATAAATAAATCACAAAATACAGGGTTGTTACAATAGGATAGAAAATTATGTATAGACACTGTTGGTCTATTTTTGAAAATGATTTCAAAACATATGAGGGGAAAAATATGAGTTTGATTTTACGTGTAATGAGTGTCCTATTTTATTATTGTAAAATTTATAACCTTAACCATTGATTTTGGAGATATAAAAGTATGAGTTTAGTTTAAAGGTAATTTGTAAAAATTTACTTATAGTTTATTTTCTAGAATATATAAAATAAGAAAAAAGTTTAATTTATTTTAAATTATATAAAAATAGTTTTTATTTAATATATTATATTTTTAAAAGGTTCACTTAATTTATACTTAAATAGGATTTTTTATAAATTTAATAAATAAAAAGTTTGGAAAGGTACATTGGAATTTGACTGGTAACTTAAATTGGGTATTAATTGAATTTAAATAAAGAGTCATACAGAACTTAATGATTTTGGAAATGATTTATAACTTGTTTTAATAAAGGTGATTAAATGAATACTTTAAAACTTAAATAGAATTAAAATTGAATATGTGTTTTGACTTAATTTTGTATTTGAGATTTTATTTAAATATTTGTAAAGTAATTTTATAAATGACCACAGTGTGAAATAAGCATTTGGTTGTTAAAGAAACCAGGATCAGATATTGTCATACTCTTTGCCAATAACGAAAACTCCTTTAACAACTGTGTACGTGGTGGAAATTTCAGAATGAAGTAGAATGGTTTGGTGATGATTCTGTATGAGGTATTTACGAGACCCTGACTCCCGTGAGTTAGCTTGATGTGCCTAAAACAGGGGCCACACCAGGCCAAGTGAGGTCATTCCTCCTATCGGACACGTTACTTCGAAACCATATCTATTGCTTTTGTGACTTGATTTTGGTGTTCACACCTTTTATTGGGAGTGTGTCTCGAGGTGGGCGGTAATAGCTGCTATGCGTTACCACTAGTCCGGATATGCAACGGTATATCTACCCTGACATTGCCTCGTGTGCCTTGTCACATGCCCTTTCACGCCTTCTACGAGTTTGGTTTGTACCATACCTATAGAGTGCCCTATGATTGCCTCTAGTTTACGGAGGAGTTACGGTACTGTAGACTATGAGAATATATAAAATGTGTTAGGGGGATGTGGATAACGCCTTAACGCTAGTTTGATATTTTACTTTACTGTAGAAAATTTATATGCTAGCGTATTGTACTATGTATGTAGATAATTTATCGGATCCTTAAAGGATGGAGTCCCAACATCCCTTTAAGTTATGTTGGATTTACTTGACATTTCACTTGAACCTAATTTATTTGCATAAGAATGTTAATCCGATTTGAGTGTTTTGTTTTGCTTTACGCTCGAGTTAGGTTGAGTGTCACAATTTGAGATTCATCCTTTGGAGCTGGAGTTCATTGGAAGATCTAGCTTATCTATTTCCGCTTTTAGTTTATTTCTGTCGTTTCCAGTTGTATGTTCAGACTTGTCATCCACTTTGTACTAGAGACTTCTATGTACTGGGATTTATGGTGCGTTCTGTTTCAGACTATGTTATTTCTATAGTAGATTCATGAACTACTATTTATTCTATTCCGCTGCTTTGTTGTAAGCTCTGTGTCTGTGATTCCGTGATTGATTTATTTACTGTATATGCTAAATTATACCAAATAACTATATTAACAATCTGTTATTTGGAGCAATTCAAGTCTGTCATTGTCAATTTGAATGGGTTCGAAATTACGGGTTGTTATACTTGGTATTAGAGCTCTGGTTTTGGAAAACTTAACATATGGAGTGAAAACACATTAGAGATAGCGTAGTAGTACCCTAGATGAGTTGACTTAATTTCAACATCATATTCGTTTGTACCTATGATTCTTAGTTAAGTTTCCCTTCGATTAGGATTTCTTTTAAGTTTTGGTACCTTGACATTGTTTTGAAGCATATTCTTTTCTTTTCAGACGAGTAACCATAGGAATGTCAGTGGTAGAGGTCGGGGAAATGCTCCCGCACCACCAGTTTGTTGAATATGCGAGTGTATGATTTTTGTTTGATGATAATAAACATATATATATATATATTCATTTAAATGTATTTGTTAATGTACTATTTTTTTTCATAGATTAAATAAATATTTGATGAATAAAATAAATAACATAGAATTTGAATTCAAACGGATATTTTGTTCGAACAAATATTTATTACAATTTTTGAATAGTACAAATTTCAAGCTCTCACTATATATATACAATTTCAATTACAGTACAATTTTGATTACATCACGATTCATATTTACATTCGACCTCACTACATATCACTCATTCACTCAACTCGTATTTTATCTTCGACTTCACTCCAAATTGAATCCAACATCTGAGCAATCTGCAAAAATAAATATTGACGCAGTAAAATTGAAAAGGAAATACTTAGTTCATCAAACCAGAGAATACAAACTATGACACAAGGCCACAAATCCAAACCAAGTTCAACAGTCAAAGCATCATCAATAAAGTGGTACAAACTACATGAAGACACAACAGAATGAAAGTGTAAAAATAGTGGTGAATGCAGATACGACATGCATCAAATCAGACTCGACTAATGCTACATAGACCAGACCCAAATGAAGAGGAATCTGACTCAAGGAAATGTACAATGAGGTGAAGAAATAAAGTGCACCAATACTAAACAAAAGCAAGGTAAAAACCAAACTATAATAAACAAGTTTAATTCATGTAACTGAAATAGCAGGTACAAGTTAAATATGACACAGCTAGTTCGAACAAAGAGAGAGGAAATTTCAAACTGCAGTTCAAAGTAATGCCGAAGTCACAGTCGAAAACGAGTTCAAAAAAAATCATGGAACAACAGTTTCACATCAAGAAAGTGCCAAACCCAAAATATTTTCATAAAATCAACATAATCAATTCAAGTGACCGAAGTCAACATAAATCAAAATCGTGGTGGCCACAAACGAAATCAACATCGTCAAACTAGAATCGAAACCGTGATGACCAAGAAAAACGAACATTTCAAAATCAATACCGTGTTATTCGAGTAAATTGAAAAAGTCAGTAATCAATCTCAAGCATCCAAATGAAGATCGAATGGCTGAGCTTAGTATTGACGAAATCAAACAACTATCAGACGAACGCAAATATAGGAATTCGATTTCTATAAATCCCATTCATCATCGATAGTTTCAAATCCATCGAGTTCAAGCGTGCAAAATCAGAAGAAGCAAAAGCACAAATTACATACCGGAGCAAGATCGAACTCGATCATCGAAGGAGCCATGAGCAAAGTGAAGAGACGACCGATCGACAGAGCAACAGAGCGAAATCCCAATTCGATCGATTAATTTAAAATCGGCTTCGAAAAGCCCTAAGTTTTAGAAACGAACGAGCAATGAAGAAAGCCACCATTTTTCACAAGGAAGCGGGCCGACATAGATAATAAAAGAATAAAGGGAATAATATTCCACTTAAGATAAACTGAGCCGGCCTTTTCATTAGCATTGGTTTATAATAAAAGGGTTTTAATTATGGTTTTGTTTCTTTTGTTTTAAATTGTGTTTAAATTGTATTTTGTTTAAACTTGTGTAATTTCTAGTCGTGTGACTAGGGGACAAACTACGTAGCGTAGTTTGAGAATTCGCAACTCAGTGGCTGAGTTGTGGTAGGGTTTTGAGCGAAGAGTTAAGGATAGTCGATAGCGGGTGTCGCGAGTTTACGTGTGCAAGAGTCTGACTTCTTAATTTCTAGTAGAAACCTTGGAGGCAGCACGTAGGTAGGGTTTTGCCGAAGCTGGGTAAATTCTGTGTCGTTCTATTTCTGCATTTATTATTCTGCTATTATCTGTGCTTCTATTTTTTTGATATATCTGTGTTGAAATAATTTTATAAGCTTTCGCAATAATTTTTATAATTATCAGCATCACCCTATTCACCCCCCTCTAGAGTGAAATCGATCCTACAAGTGGTAACAGAGCTAGGAACAAAAGCCATTTTTGTTTTAAAAAAATTTGATTTTACAAAAACCAATTTTTGTTTTAAAAATTTGAATTTCTAAAATGGCTTCTTTCAATTATGCTTTTGTGGAGGGTCAATCCATTGTTAGACTACCAATGTTCAATGGTGAATACGCCTACTGGAAAAATAGGATGGAAATTTTTCTAAAAACCATTGACACTTAGGATATTGTTGAGGCAGGGTATAGAGCACCAACTAAAATTGTAAATAATCAGGAAGTAAATAAACGGAAGGATCAATGGACAGATCTAGAAAATAAGTTAAAGAATTCTAATGCCAAAGCTATGAATTCGATTATTTGTTCATTGGATCAATTTGAATTTAATCGTGTCTCACATTGTCTGTCTGCACAGGAAATATGGCACACACTCGAAATGACTCACAAAGGAACGTTGCAAGTCAAAGAATCTCGCCTTGCCATGCTAAGCAGCGAATACGAGAACTTCACAATGACCAAGGAAGAAAATGTTAAAGAGATGTACTGACGTCTTTCCAATATCGTATACAAATTAAAAGCTCTCGGAAAATCATACACGAAATTGGAAATAGTCCAAAAAATCCTCAGAGTCCTTCCATGAAGATTTGAAGCAAAAGTGACTGCCATTCAAGAATCGAAAGATTTAAAAAAAATGAAAGTTGAAGAACTCATCGGAAATCTCACTACTTATGAGCTAGAAATGAAATTCAAGGAAGAGCGTGAAGGAGGAGATTCTTGAAAGAAATCAATAGCTCTCAAAGGAACAACTGAAAGTGATGATGATGACGATGATGATGGAGCAACAAAGTTGGAAATGGTAATAAAGAAATTAAAAAGGTGGAACCACAAATACGGAAATCCAGCTTTAAATCAAAAATTAAAAAGCAGAATAATCAAAGTTTTAGATAACACAGAACAGCGAATAATCATCTGTCATAAGTGCAACCAACCCGGACACATCAAGCCCAATTGTCCTCCAAATCGATGCGACTTTGAAAGTAAATCAAAAAGGAGAAATTTTGCAGCCACGTGGAATACAAGTGATGAAGATAATCAAAGTACTAGCAGTGAGAGTGAGGAAGCAGATATGTGCCTTTGAGGTAATATAACTGATAGCGACGATGACGAGCCAAGCGAGGTATCAAAACTCACTCACAACTACTTATATATTTCCACGATGTAAATGGTTGTTTTGAAAGACTTAGGGAGAAATATGCTAAAATCGAATCACAAAGAGATAGTTTGATAGAAGTAAATGACCAGCTTGAACAATTAGTTAAAACCTATCAAAGTAGGATCCCTAAGTGTAATAAGTGTCCAACATTCAAAGAAGAAATTAAAAAATCAGAAATTAAAATTAAATTGCTTGAAAATGAAATTCTGATTTTGAAAGAGAGTGAAAATACTAGAAGAGAAAATTCTATTAAAAAGTGCACACAATTATTAAACGAAAACGAATCTATCAAAACACAAGTCCAACAACTGTCAACAACTTTAGATAAATTTTCAAAAAGTGAAAAACTGTTGAAAATGCTATTAGGAAAACAAATTGTTAATATAGTTAAACAAGGACTTGGATATAAACAATCTAAAAATGATAGAAATGAAATTAATCAAGTCGATTCAATGTGCACAATTGTAGAAAATTTGGACACAATCAAAACAATTGTTGGTATGACCCAAAAATGTGAAAACTATACCAATTTGGGTTCCAAAAGGCACAAATATAAAATCTCTCAAAGTTAAACAAATCTGGGTGCCGAAAGGAACATATATAAATAGTTTTGGGTCTCCACAAAATTATTTTTCAAAATATTCCGCCACTAACCATCATGGACCTATAAAAACAAACAGGTCACAAAAAACTTTTATCGTGTAGGAGTGGTGGCAGGCTAAGGAACAACAACTGTGTCATCTGGATTCTGGCTGTTCCGGAAACACAACGGGAGACAAAGCAAAGTTCCTTAGCCTAGTATAAAGGTGACAGAATCACAATGGACAACAACGAAAAATATCGTAAAGGTAAAACATGTAATGGTATATTTATTTGAACGATATATTAAATGTGATAATCTGCACCATAATCTGAGTTAAATCAGCCAATAATGTGATGATGAAACAATGATGATTTTGATTCTGACTTATTCAAAATTGTTGGCCAATTATATTCTTATGCGAAGAACACTATAAAAATCTATAGAGTCTTTGAATTACTTCATATATATTAGTTTGGATTAATAATAGTATTTTATTGGATGATAATACATTTGGTTATTTTACGGCTAACTTTATATTCACGGTTTTTGATTATTTACTCGGTTTCAATTTAAATTCAATATAATGTCATTTAAAAAGCTGTTAAAATTTATTTTAAGATATTTTGATGCACACTTCATGGTCTGGTCTATCAAATTCAATTAATGATAATTTTGAGTGAAAGAGAATTTCATATGCAGATTACATTGGTAATCTAGTTGATAGAAAAATTACTAGTGAAACGTTATTTATGTTGAGACATTTAGTAACTGCATCGTTTTTCAAAGAAAATATCTGCATATTTTTCATTTCAAATAATTTTCAAATAGTAGAAATTTTTCTCATAAAACCCCTTCTAGAAAATCATTTTTGACCTTGTTTCGAGATTGGTCATTTTTAGAAAAATTGATTTTATAATTATTTTTGAATTTGATTATAAATAACTACATTGACTAATCTGACTCCCTAATGATTATCGAAAAGGTAAATAGAGATTGAAAAAGTCACTAGTGTTAATATTAATCATATATTATAACTTGAGACGGTATATTTAGTAAATTTCTTTAGAAATTTGAACAAGAGTTACAAAAAATTTTTTGGTAAAAATTCCATGACCGTCTCTATTTCTATCATATTTCTAATGACCACCACTCATCAAAATTCAATATAGTTTGTCGATATGTGGTACTTTAAACAGGAGTCATTCGTTTTTCATTTTATATTTTTTTAATAAAATAATAACAATAATAATAAAATAAAATCCAAAGTATTCACTCTCATTTAAAAGTCCTCACGGTTATGCATGGGTGAATTACTTGGAATTTTTTATGTGCTTCCATGCTCATTTAAAAGTCCTCACGGTTATTCATGTATGGAACGCATATCAAAATTGATTTTTTTTAAAATAAACAAGTTGATTCTAATCCCATTTAAAAGTTCTCATGGTTATGCGTGTTTAGAAGATACTTGAATTCATTTTTTAAATAAAATTGGAATACTACTAATCTCATTTAAAATTCCTAATGGTTATGCATGGTTAGTAGATATTCAAATTCTTGATATAAATATACCACAAATAGACACAACCGTATGGTTTTATATGATGATATCATTCCCATCATTCTAAAAGTGGAATATGCGCCTAACAGAGTATTTATGATTTTTGTTTGATTTTTTTATTAAATTTAATATTTATATTCGATTGTGTTTTAATGTTGTATTAATATCTTTCACTTTATCTCTATTTTTCTAACATTATGACTCTTTTTCTGATAACAAAAGGGGGACAGAAAAGTTAATATTTTGACAAATAAAGGTCAAATATTTTCTATTTGCATCTAGGCTCATTTGCATATTTTTAATTGTATGCATATATGAAGGGGGAGATTTTTGTAGAAAGGATGCATTCAAATAGGGGAGCAAATTGAATGATCAAATACATTTAATATATTCAAAATCTTAAATATATGTTTGTTATCATCAAAAGGGGGATATTGTTGAATGTGTGAGTACATGATTTTTGTTTGATGATAATAAACATATATATATATATATATTCATTTAAATGTAATTGTTAATATACTATTTTATTTTCACAGATTAAATAAATATTTGATGAATAAAATAAATAACACAGAATTTCAATTCAAACAGATATTTTATTCAAACAACTATTTATTACAATTTTTGAATAGTACAAATTTCAAGATCTCACTATATATATACAATTTCAATTACAGTACAATTTTGATTACATCACGATTCACATTTACATTTGACCTCACTACATATCGCTCATTCACTCAACTCGTATTTTATCTTCAACTTCACTCCAAATTGAATACAACATCTGAGCAATCTGTAAAAATAAATATTGACGCAGTAAAATTGAAAATGAAATATTTTTGCAGTATAAAATAAAATGTGGATTTTGAAAATAATATTTGCCTCAGTTATTTGCGTTGTTCGTCATCATTTAAATTCGAATTCATCATACACGAATAGCTTGTGACATGCACAGTGTATCACTGTACATGCCACAAGGCCGTGCACACCGATATATACACTTGATAAAATTACAGGGACAGGTGAGCACAAGATCAAACCCAAATCAAAGTCGGGTTCAACTCAAGTGAAATCACAAACAAGCACAAGGTCAAACCTGAGCTTTAAAGATGGATTCAACATAGGTGTAATTCCAAAAATCAAGATGAAGTTCAAGTGAAAACAAAAATGAAAAGGTGACGAGCACAAGAATAAAATGTAGCTGGTCAGATATGGAACCAGAATTACAGTTTCAAGTTCATCAACCAAGTTCAATATCCAACAAAAGTACAGCCTCAATAATGAAGAGCAAATGAAGATTCAAATATCAATGCCACTGCCTCAACAGTCAAAGTATCATATATACAAATGTGCTTAAGACAGCCAATCTAAATATGCTAACCAGAAGTACACATGAAGCTTATAGTGCAACAGGTCAGGGAAGCAAGCATCTGCACCAAAAACCAAACAAGTGCTAAACTACAAATGCACTTGCAACTGAAAATGTATCGAAGTAAATGAAAACAAATGGAAAGACCAGTGATGCAACTCGATACATCAAAGACCAGGCACCAAACATCAAGTGGCAGTTTTGATCAAAGAACGGTATAACATGGACAAAGTACATAAAACAGTGAAATAGTGGCTCAATATCAATATACAAGTAGTCAAGCATCATCAAAGACCATACCCAAAAGATCTGATTCAATGCCAAAGCAAAATAGAACATGTGCATGTATACACAAGGCTGGCAATATGATTATCAAAGTGTATACATGATGATGGTTACGGATTCAAGTTCGAATGCACAGTGCAAGCTACACACAGGCAGTGCATACATGAAGTAAAGGCCAGAGATGTGTGATACAAGAAAAAGTGACTTCAACAAGTTGATATGCAAACATGTATGCAGTGACAATGTACATGAAACCCAAAACTGCATAATCAAACTGCAAATGTCACAAAGGCTCGAGGCTATCAAATACACAGTGCAAAAGATGAATGCATACACCTGTGCAGACACACCTATATACACACATAACTGTATGTATGTATACAAGTGGAAATCGATGCGAACTACTAAATCCAGAAATGATGACTGGAAACACAAAACACAATACAACAAGAACTAGACTCGAGTACGGTTGAAGTTCAAGGTAAACTAGAGGTGGCAACATGAAACTTCATCAAACCAGAGAATACAAACTATGACACAAGACCACAAATCAAAACCAAGTTCAACAGTCAAAGCATCATCAACAAAGTGGTACAAACTACATGAAGACACAGTAGAATGAATGTGTACAAACAGTGGTGAATGCTGATACAACATGCATCAAATCAGACTCGACTAATGCTACACAGACCAAACCCAAATGAACAGGAATCTGACTCAAGGAAATGTACAATGAGGGGAAGAAATCAAGTGCACCAATACTAAACAGAAGCATGGCAAAAACCAAACTATGATAAACAAGTTTAATTCATGTAACTGCAATAGCATGTACAAGTTAAATATGACACAGCTAGTTCGAACAAAGACAGAGGAAATTTCAAACTGCAGTTCAAAGTAATGCCGAAGTCACAGTCGAAAACGAGTTCAAAAATAATCATGGAACAACAGTTTCACATCAAGACAGTGCCAAACCCAAAATATTTTCATAAAATCAACATAATCAATTCAAGTGACCGAAGTCAACAGAAATCGAAATCGTGGTGGCCACAAACGAAATCAACATCGTCAAACCAGAATCGAAACCGTGATGACCAAGAAAAACGAACATTTCAAAATCAATACCGTGTTATTCGAGTAAATTGAAAAAGTCAGTAATCAATCTCAAGCATCCAAATGAAGATCGAATGGCTGAGCTTAGTATTGACGAAATCAAACAACTATCAGACGAACGCAAATATAGGAATTCAATTTCTATAAATCCCATTCATCATCGGCGGTTTCAAATCCGTCAAGTTCAAGCATTCAAAATCAGAAGAAGCAAAAGCACAAATTACATTCCGGAGCAAGATCGAACTCGATCATCGAAGGAGCCATGAGCAAAGTGAAGAGACGACCGATCGACAGAGCAACAGAGCGAAATCCCAATTCGATCGATTAATTTAAAATCGGCTTCGAAAAGCCCTAAGTTTTAGAAACGAACGAGCAATGAAGAAAGCCACCATTTTTCACAAGGAAGCGGGCCGACATAGATAATAAAAGAATAAAGGGAATAATATTTCACTTAAGAAAAATTGGGTCGGCCTTTTCATTAGTATTGGTTTATAATAAAAGGGTTTTAATTAGGGTTTTGTTTCTTTTGTTTTAAATTGTGTTTAAATTGTATTTTGCTAAAACTTGTGTAATTTCTAGTCGTGTGACTGGGGGACAAACTACGCGGCGTAGTATGAGAATTCGTGGCTCAGTGGCTAAGTTGTGGCAGGGTTTTGAGCGTAGAGTTAAGGCTAGTTGATAGCGGGTGTCGCGAGTTTACGTGTGTAAGCATCTGACTGCTTAATTTCTAATAGAAACCTTGGGGGCAGCACATAGGCAGGGTTTTGCCGAAGCTGGGTAAATTATGTGCCATTCTACTTCTGCATTTATTATTCTGCTATTATCTGTGCTGCTATTATTTTGATATTTCTATGTTGAAATAATTTTATAAGTTTTCTCAATAATTTTTATAATTATCAGCGTCACCCTATTCACCCCTCCTCATGGGTGAAATCGATCTTACACAGTTGCCCCTATCCCACATGTTGTTGCTCTTGTTTTCATACATGTTCAGCCTATTGGGTTCACTCTGCTTTGTAAGGAGTATTCTCATCTTGGAGGCACTAAGTTCACTGGAGCCGAAAGTATTATTGAGGCTCAGCAATGGCTAAAGAACCTTGAGAGGATTTTCACCGGCCTTGAGATCACTGATGCTCAGATGCATCATTTAGCCTTTTGAAGTTACAGGAGTCTGCCTAGGATTGGTGGGAATCTCTTACCACTCAGACTGTTAATGCAAATATCACTTGGCAGTAGTTCAAGTGAGATTCTTAGTTCTCTTTCCCGGTTCTCCCTGTCGAATCTATTTCTTTGAATTTATCTCTTTGAACTTTATCTCTGTCTTATATTTGATCCCTTCTTTCCAGGTTGATTTTGTGGAAAAATGGATGCCCGAAGCAGGGAAATCACAATTATATAGGGCATTCATGGACCTTGAGCATGGTGACATGACTTTTTCTGAGTATGAGAGGAAGTTTAATGAGCTCTCCAAGTTTGGTTCTACTTTGATTGACACTCACTTGAAGAAGAACGAGAAGTTCATTCATGGTGCTCGCCCAGAGTATTATAACCACTTGATTAGTCATGTTCACGACACCTTTGCTTCTCTGATGGATATGGCACTAGATTTGAGAACCCTACTTCCAAGGGTAAGTAGGCAGTTTCAGCATCTCAGGGTCCTTCCAGTGGTCCAAAGAAGAGGAAGCCAAACTTCCAACAGCAAAAGAAGAATTGGAAGAATGCTCATGGTATTGGATCTTTTCCTCAGAAGCGATCTCTTGACCTTTCTACATCACTTGTTTCAAGTGTAACCAGTAGGGTCATTATGCCAACAGTTGTCAGTCTCCTTCCGATGCCGCTATCCCTCCACCTCAGGCCACCAGAAACAGCCTATGCCACCTTTGTGTCAACCTGGTCATTTCAATAATAACTGTCCAACCTAGTAGAGAGGCAAGACATTTGGAGTCTTTGCCATGACTTCTTCCACTCCTCCTCCTCCTCCTACCAGTGATAACCAAGCTACTCTTCAGAGCTCATTTTCTTTGCACGGTTTTCCTATTCGGGTTCTATTTTACATTGGTGAATCCCATAGTTTTATATCTGTTGATCTTTGCAATAAATTCGAACATATTTTGTAACCCTAAATGGCGACTTCATCATTATGTGTGATTAATCCCATCGGCGGTCACATCAATCTTAGTATGATTTGTAAAGGAGTGAAACACCTTTACAAGAGTCGTCAATTCACCGAATATTTCTACATTTTGGGTTTCGTCGCATTTGATATTTTACTTGGAGGTGATTGGTTAAAGTGTTATGATGCTGTCATTTCTAATAAGACCTGAACTGTCTCCTTAGTCAAAGAACTGGGCAAGCCTTGGTTATCGAATGTTGAATGGCTCAAGATGTCGCAGATTGCTTTATCTTCTCCCTTGATGCTCAGCCTAGTGTTCTTGACTCCACCCCTATTGTCAAGAACTTCCCTGATGTATTTGGTGAAGTCACTTCTCTTCCTTCTAAATGGAAAATTGAATTTTGCATTGATCTTATTCCGAGTGCTTGACCTGTTGTTCTCCCTCCTAGACAGATGGCAACGAAAGAAAAGGTTGAGTTGTAGAAGCAAATTAAGGATTTGTTCTCTAATGGTTTGATTAGGAAAAGTTTTTCTAAATGGGGTGCTGTAGTAGTATTCGTCACGAAATCTGATGGTTCTTTAAGGATGTTTGCTGATTATAGAGAGCTGAATAAGCTTATTCTCAAGAACCGATATTCGATGCCTTGCATCAACGATATGTTCGATCAGCTCCACGAGGCTAAAGTATTCTCTTAGCTTGAACTTGATACCAGGTTCCACCAACTTCGTATTGTTAAGGAAAGCATCACCAAGACTTCTTTCCAAACGTAGAATAGGTGCTATGAATGGTTAGTCATGCCTTTTGGATTGACCAATACTCCTACCTTCTTTGTCGATCTTATGAATCGCGTATTCAATGAAGTCCTCAATAAGGTCTTCGTTGATGATATTCTTGTCTTCTCTAAGTTAAAGAAGGAACATGAATCTCACTTGGGCTATGTTCTTCACACTCTTGGGGAACATAAGTTGAAAGCCAAGTTTTTTAAGTGTCATTTTTTAAAAGACGAAGTTTAATTTCCTTGACATATTGTTTCTGAGAATGGAGTCTCGGTTGACCCGGTCAAGGTTGCCTCGGTTAATGTAAGTCTATCCACCTTGTCTCTTTGAATTTATTCATCTTATTTATCTTCGAACTTATCCACCTTATACAGATTCCAAGATTGGAGACACCTAAGACTCCCATTGATATTCATAGCTTTCTGGGCCTTACCGGTTATTATCAGAGATTTATTGAGAATTTTTCCTGTATAGCCACCCTCTCACTGCTTTGACCTGTAAAAGGACGAATTTTAATTGGAATGAGAAGTGTGAGGCTGCATTTAATAAGTTGAAGAAAAATCTTACCTCTGCTCCTGTTCTCACCATTTTGAATGGGGAGGAGGGATTATCGGCTTATACCGATGCTAGTAAAGAAGGATCGGGTGTTGTGTTGATGCAAAATGGGAAGGTCGTAGCTTATGCTAGCTATCAGTTGAAGCCCCACGAAGCTAACTATGCCACCCATGATTTAGAATTGCTTGCTGTTGTGTTTGCTTTGAAGTTATGGATGCACCACCTTCTGGGAACCAAGTTTGAGCTCTTCACCGATCACCAATCTCTTAAGCATATCTTCAACCAGAAGGATTTAAACCAGAGGCAAGTTCGATGGCTTTATTTCCTAGCATCTTACGATCTCGACATCAAATACACCTTGGGAAAGCCAAATGTTATAGCGACGATTTGAGTTGGAAGAAGGCCCTGATGTGTCAGATTTTCGTTACTCCATCTCTTATGGATCGGATTGCAGCGAAGCACGATAAAGGTGCAATGCTTAGGATTATGAAGGAGAACATTCAGAGTAGAGAAGGTGATAATCAAAATGAGTTAGGAGCACAGATTGATCGGAATGGAGTTTTGAGGATAAATGGGTGGATTTGTGTCCTGAATGTTGATGGTTTGAGGCAGGAAGTTCTTAGGGAGAATCACCAGTCTTGACTCTCCATCCATCCAGGTGTTACGAAGATGTTCCAAGATATGAAGAGGTTATATTGGTAGAGTGGTATGAAGCGGGACATCTCTATCTTTGTCAGTAGATGTGCCACTTGTCAGCTGGTTAAGGCTGATCACCAGAAAACTATTGGATTGCTGCAACCCTTTGAAATTCCCAATTGAAAGTGGGATCAAGTTTCTATGGATTTTATCGATGGTCTACCAAAGACTAGAAGGGGTAACTAGGGTATTTAGGTAGTTGTCGATCGATTGACCAAGTCCGTCCATTTTATTCCGGTCAAGTCAAATCAAACTGCTTCGAGCTTAGCTGAGATCTATATGAGAGAGATTGTCTGTCTCCATGGTGTTCCTTCTAGCATTATTTGTGATTGTGATCCCATCTTTACTAGCAAGTTCTAGAAAGCTTTCGAGGAAGCTTTGGGTACTCATTGAACCTTAATACGGCTTATCATCCTTAGACTGATGGTCATATGAAAAGAGTGAATCGGATTTTAGAAGATCTTCTTTGTGCTTGTGTTCTTGATTATGGAGAATCTTGGGAAGATCATCTCCATCTCATTGAATTCACCTATAATAACAGTTATCAAGTATAATGCTATCTTTAAATTTGAATCATCTTAAGATTAATTGATTTATTTATCCAAATCTTTTGGAATCAGGCAAGTATCAAGATGTCTCCATTTGCCGCTTTTTACGGACGATCCTGCAAATCTCCATCTTGTTGGATTGAGTCCGATGATCGCTTGGTTCTTGGGCCTAATATGATTCTAGAAGCACCTGAGAAGGTTAAGGAGATTAGGAGGAAAATGAGGATTGCTCAAGATAGGCAGATGAAATATGTAGATTGGCGTAGAAGGTATTTGGAATTTTCAGCAGGTGACCAGGTCTTTCTTAAGATCTCACTACTGAAGAATGTTGTTTGATTTGGATGGAGTGGGAAGCTTGCTTCTAGATTCATTGGCCCTTTTCACATTTTGGAAAGAGTTGGTCCTTTGGCTTATGGAGTTGATTTTCCGGAGAAACTAGTGGGTGTGCACAACGTGTTTCACCAATCTCACCTTCGCAAATATCTCCATGACCCATCCTTTATTGTTCAGCCAACTTTATTGGAGAATTTGAATGTTGAGCCAAATCTCACCATCAAGAGGAAGCCACTTCGCATTGCCGATAGAGGTACGAAGCAGCTTCAATGGAAATATGTCAGCCTAATTAAAGTACAGCGGAGTATGGATGACCGGGATTGCACCTGAAAAACCAAGGAATCAATACATGCTTCAAATCTTGAATTGTTTCACTCAGATACTATTCATTGCCCTCTTTTATCTTTTCGGTTATTTCTATTCTCCTATTTCATGCCTTTTGGGGGACGAAAAGTTTTGAGTGGGGAGAGTGTAACGATCCGAGAATTTTAATGACTTTATAGCGTAAATAATAAAAATTTCTTGAATTTTAAATAATAAAAATTTGAAATAAAAATTTGATATTTGAAATGCGTCTAGTTAATTGTAGCAATTGGTAAAATTTTTGAAAAATATGAAAGTTAATTTATTTATGAAATTTTAAAATATATATTCCATCAATTTATCTTGAAAATTTAGTACTTTTGAAATATGAATATTTTTATATAACAAAAATGTAAATCATTTTCTAAGAAAGTCATCGTAATTTGTTTCGTCAAATGTGGATTTCTATAGCTCCATTTATCTAATTTTTTGTGTTTTAACGTCTTTTTCGGTAATGGAAAAATTCAAGTTTCTATAGTTCGATCGTATCGCTGATATCTGTGTACCGTTTTATTCATCTTATCGCGCTGACCTCCACAGTATATCGCTGATATCCGTATCACTTGACCAAAGGATAGAAAATTATATACGAACACAGTTAGTTTATTGTTGAAAATGATTTCCAAATATGTGAGGGGAAAAATATGAGTTTGAATTTTAAGTGTAATGAGTATTCTATTTTATTATTGTAAAATTTATAACCTTAACTATTGATTTTGGAGATATGAAAGATGAGTTTAGTTTAAAGGTAATTTGTAAAATTTTGCTTATAGTTTATTTTCTAGAATATATAAAATAATAAAAAAAGTTTAATTTATTTTAAATTATATAAAAATAGTTTTCATTTAATATATAATTTTTTTAAAAGGTTCATTTAATTTTTATTTAAATAGATTTTTTTTATAAGTTTAATAAATAAAAAGATTGGAAAGTTACATTGAAATTTGACTGGTAACTTAAACTGGGTATTAATTGAATTTAAATAAAGTGTCATTCAGAACTTAATGATTTTTGAAATGATTTATAATTTATTTTAATAAAGGTGATTAAATAAATACTTTAAAACTTAAATAGAATTAAAATTGAATATTCTTTTTGACTTAATTTTGTATTTTAGATTTTATATTAATATTTGTAAAGTGATTTTATAAATGACCACGGTGTGAAATAAGCATTTGGTTGTAAAAGAGACCGGGATTGGATATTTTCATACTCTCTGCCAATATCGATAACCACTTTAACAATTGTGTATGTGGTGGAGATTCCAGAACGAAGTAGGATGGTTTAGTGACGATTCTGTATGAGGCATTTACGAGACCTTGACTCCCGTGAGTCAGCTTGATGTGGCTAAAACAGGAGCCATGCCGTGCCAAGTGAGGTCATTCCTCCTATCAGAAACAATTCTTCGAAACCATGTCCATTGCTTTTGTGATTTGATTTATCTGTGCACACCTTTGATTAGGAGTGTGTCTCGAGGTGGGCGGTAGTAGTTGTTATGCGTTACCACCAGTCCGGATACACAAACGGTATATCTACCCTGGCATTGCCTCGCATGCCTTGTCACATACCCTATCGCGCCTTCTACGAGTTGATTTGTACCATAGCTATGGAGTTCACTCTGATAGCCTCCAGTTTACGGAGGAGTTACGGTACTGTATTGACTATGGGAATACATAAAATGTGTTAAGGGGGATGCGGGCAACGCTATTTTTATATTTTACTTTACCGTAGACATTTTATATGTAGCCTGTTGTACTATGTATGTAGATAGTTTATTGAATCCTTAAAGGATGGAATACCAACATCCCTTTAAGTTATATTTCATTTACTTGACATTTCACTTGAACCTAATTTATCTGCATAAGAATGCTAATCCTGATTCGAGTGTTTTGCTTTACGCTCAAGTCAGTTTGAGTGTCACAGTTTGAGATTCATCCTTTGGAGCTGGAGTTCGTTGGAAGATCTAGCTCATCTATTTCTGCTTTCAGTTTATTTCTACTTTGTACTAGTGACTTCTGTGTACTGGGATTTCTGATGTATTCTGTTTCAGACCATGTTATTTTTATAGTATATTCATAAACTACTATTTATTCTATTCCGCTGCTTTGTTGTAAACTTTGTGTCTGTGATTCTACGATTGATTTATTTATTGTACATGCTAAGTTATTCCAAATAAATATATTAACAATCTTTAATTTGGAGCAATTCAAGTCAGACATTGTCAATTTGAATGGTTTGAAATTGCAGGTCATTATAAAATATGGCTGTCAACTATGAAGTATGATGTCAGCAATCCATGTGATGTCTTTATTAAAAGGAAAGGAATGTAGTAGAAAAATGAGATCAAACGTTTTATATTTAGAGAATCAAATACTGTAAAAGGCGTACAAAATCGCTGTTGAATTCAGTGCTTATGCTATAAAAAAATAAAGATTGATTAATTTGACTAGGGAACATAGCATAGCTTAACAATTGAACCACGAAAATTCTCTATATCTTTATGTGACGACCCGCCTTTCTAAACCCAGAAAGATGTATCATCAATAAGAAAAGAAAGGGATAGAAATAGAAAAGATAGAAAGAAAGAATAACAACAACAGAATATCACAGCGGAATGGAACAAAATATAATACATCACATAACGATTACACAGTTTTTACATATATCAGAGTTATACAACATCATACAACAGGCTAGTCATATACATGTCTGTCAATACTTACATCCAAAATACAACATACATCAACTCCACAACGGAACTAGATAAATATATATATACATCTGGAATTCCTGCTCCAAGCTCTTCCAGAACTCAACAATCCCAAAACCTATCACTTGGCTACTCCTAAAAATTCGAGTACCCAAGAGTTTGTAAAAAACAAAATATAAACTCCGGGTTAGACATGGGTCTGGTGTGAGTAAACGGGTTAAAGTTGTTTAACTTTGAAAATCATTTGAAAATAAAGGTATCACGTAAGACTCCCCGCGCATAAACACGGGTAAGTTTTTACCTTACGCTAACCAAATCATTTTATAGGAAATTCAGTGATATTATAATAGTGTCTAGGGTTTTCAAGTAAAATACAGAAATAGCTGAAATGCTTACATCTCACATTTCAACATAGCTGGGCACAATCAAAACGTACATCTCTTATTGGAAATTGGATTCCATACAATGGCAGAGCTACTGGGATACCGCCCGTCACAGTACGTGGTCTAGATCACCATACCGAGGAGCCACCCTAAATCCCTTGCAACACAAGGCCGGAACCATTCCTTACTAAACAGTCCCGAACAAAATAACCCCGCAGTTGGCTGTAGATCCAACTGCCCACAAAGCCGTATAAAAAGGGACATCTAGACAGGGGTATATCTCATCTTGCTTGGGAATGACCCACCTAACCTTGCTGCACATCCCCTGTTTTAGCCATTCCCGGTTGATGAGGCTTGAGGCTGCGATTACCTTTATAGAACATATCTCTTAGAATGCTCATCGTCCGCCTGATGATGTGCTGAAAGCATTCAATCCATACAAGTTCGTTACGGGTTCAAACGAAACCGAAGGCATTATCTCGTTACACTCATTTTGGAATCACCCTCAGAGTTAACGACGATAACCCTTGCATTCTGAAAACACCATCTCTACCTTCACTTGAGATGCCACGACCTAACGTTTAATTTGGATCGATGTGGTTTTCGGAATATCAAATTGACACCCGATCCCGGTCTCATCGAAATCCAAACGCCATTTTAGAGGCCAAGTTGTTTAAATAGTTTAAACAATTTACTTTCAATACTTGAATTCACATCAACATTTATCACCGATAAATCATATACAGTCATCATAGATATATCCAGAATATCACAAAGTATAACAGAATATCACCCAATAGATATCAGAGTCAATCAAACAGAATCATCGATTCATATCAAAATGGTTTGATTAATTTAAACATAATTAATTACTTAAGAATTTTATCTTGCTTAATTAATCACTAATTAATCGTCTTATTAAGTTTATTAATTTCTGCTTAATTTCTAACTTAATTAATTAATCAATTCATAATTATTAATTAATAATCTTAATTATTGATTTATAAATCTTAATTACCCATTTAATTATCACTAATTACTTAATTAACCATTAATTACCAATTAAATTAATCATTAATACTTAATTAATCACTTAATTAGTTAGCTACTATTATTTATTAATTAACTTTAAATAGTTAATTAAACTCTTAAGTTCAAATTGATTTAAACACAAGATTATAATTATTAATCTTTAATTACACATTTATTAAATCATTAATTACTTATTTAATCACAAGTTTAAATTAATTACATCCTTAATTAACTTTCAATTTAAATGTGTTAACCATCTTACGTTTGTAAACCTTTCTTGATAAATTTTAAATCAAGTTTTAGCTTAAACCTTGTCAACATTAATAACTTAATTAATACTAAACTTTTATTTAACAAAATAATTTAAAGGTTATTAAGCTGATTCACAAAGAAAATAAAACCCGAAGCAAACACTTGGTTTACGCGAGTAAAACCCGTGTCTCACTTCTGTTTCCCCGCGTTCCTCTCTTCTCACCTACCTCCTTCTTATTCTACTACCCATCCTTTCTTCTTTTTCTTTTTATTTTAAGTTAAGTTAAAAATATAACTTCAGTTTTACGACCTCGCTCTTGCACCTAGGTTCGAACTCGAGGCAAACCCCCCAATTTCTCGAGCAAAATTCGCGATGACTCAAACGCAACCTCACTGGAACATACGCCACCGTGCATGTGCACGGTGGTTCGACGACCCTCGTCGTCTCCTACAAACCCCAAATCGACCTCACGTTCAAAATCGAAACCAAATTCATCATGAAAAGATGGAAATCAAAATATGCCCATCTGCTCGAACCAAAAGCTCGAACATCCCACAAAAAAATCGCCACGTTCAACCATCACCAACCACTGGAGGCGACGCCATTTCGTCCACGCCATGGCCATAACCTCCTCTACCAACTCCTCTAATCTTGTACGACTCGATCAATTCACGGCAGTAGGAACAACGAATTACAAAACACAAAAAAATAGGCGACCAAAACCCTATTTTCGATTCGACTCAAAATTTATTGCATTCGAAAAATTTTCTGGTATTTTTCCTATGTTCGTGGATCATCAAGCTAACTTCACCACAAATTTCAACATCAACAATTCATTAAATCAACAGAAATTGATGGAAAAGCATTTTGGGTTCCTTAATAAACTGCACCTTGAATACTTACCTAAAAATAATCATTTTTGTTTTAAAAATCCTACCTTTATATGTTTATTCAAGAAATGAAATGAAATCAACACTTCAAGATATTCGACTTTTACATATTGGTTTGCTTTTTACCGTAAATTTGGATTTACAATATTTATATTTCACTGCCAACCTTCAAACAATTTTCCAAGCCCTGATCTTTAGCTTAAACAAATTTATTTTGTTAAATTTCTAAGTTAAAATGTGTTTATATGAAGAGTATAAATCATTCTCTACTTCTCTTACCTCAGAAACTTGAAAAAATTGAAGAACATCATAAAGCAGAGCTTTCAGTAATTAGCAAACATCACAAAACAATATATATATAAAACATATTATTTTTCATGAACCAATTATCAAGAATTAAATTTCAAAGAAATATGTTTACTCACCTAAAATCACAGTTGAAACAGAGAATAATTTGTTGTTGAAAGAAAACTGCAGTTTGAATTTAAATCCCTGTAATCTTCCCTTGCCTTTGAATTTGAAAGAATTGTATGTAAAGATGATGCTTATTTTTTTTTCTTTCTTCAGGTTTACTTCTAAGTTTTGTAAACGAACTAAATAATATGATGCTTATATATAAGAATAGCTTGAACAGGGATATCTGCTTCTAGTACAAGCCTTACTTATTTGATCAGACAATATCTTTAGGTTTACTTACTGTGATTTTGAAGTGATATTACAAATTTTGGCTGAATAAATGTTTGCGGTGCTGAGATGAAGGCATTTAATGAAATGGTCTTCAAATATGTTTACATACTTATTATATGTTGTTGTGTATAGATTATTTTGTACAAATATTTTTGTTTTATTATCTTTTCTAGCTAACACATATATATTTGTCAGGTACTATTTATACTATGTCTGATTTCATGTGTTACAAAACTATCAATTTATTTTATAAGTTTACTTCTATTCTAAACTTAAACTATCAAGTACTTCATTCACTTGTTCATATTAATATTATGGTTTTCTTATGTTTAAATACTTATGCTTATAACCATATATTTATTTCATACTTATGTTCAATATTTATAAGAGTTATTTTATTTTAATCAGATAAGTTGTTGTTAGAATAACCTCTCAATTTTATTTTTATTTAGAGTTTAACTTTCAAATATTTGATTTATAACCTATTTTTGCATTTATATATTTTATATTTATATTTAATATGGATAGAATTTTTTATTTTAAACATTATTATTATTGACTACATTTATATATGTATTGTATCAAATATTAATAATATGGAACCTTTAAGATTTTATTATAAAGATTTTTGAAAGAATCTATTTTAAATTTTTAAATCAAAATTTCCTTTACAAACACATATATAACTGAAAAATGCCCAAAAATCTTATTTATTTATAAATGAAAACTTGTATTTTATTTAAATTAGATTAAATACTTATTATAATAATATGGTCAAAATTCTGGGTCGTTACATTCCTCCCCCCTTAAAAGAATTTCGTCGCCGAAATTTAAAACAAAAGTTAATTCAAAAGCTTTTATATTAACAATACAAACATACATATCATTCATACAATAACAAACAATCAAAAAGTCTATTCTAACAGACATCACTAATTATCCGGCCGCAAATCCGGATAAGCTTTCCTAAAACTATCCAGAGTTTCCCTGGTACAATCTCTGGGATCCTCGCTTCACTATACCTTGACGAGTTTCACCACTTTGCTCCTGAGTTGCTTCTCGTCTTGATCTACAATCGAATAGGATTTCTAACCACAGTCAAGTTAGGTTCTACCTCCAAATCTTCTTGAACTACTGGTTCTACAACCAGTGATGGGTCATGAACAAATTTCCTTAAATGGGACACATGGAATACATTGTGAATTCCAAACATCCGTTCTGGCAATTCAATTCTGTAAGCTACAGCTCCAATTCTCTCTAGCACTCGGAATGGTCCAATATATCTTGGGGCAAGTTTTCCTGTTTTTTCGAATCTTATAGCTCCTTTTATCGGGGAAACTTTGACAAAAACTAAATCTCCGATCTCAAACTCCAATGGTCTTTACCTCTTATCTACATATTTCTTCTGACGATCCTGAGCAGCTTTCATTCTCTTCTTGATAAGCTCAACTTTCGTCGAAGCTTCACGAATTAGATCGGGTCCGAGCACAAGACGATCTTTTGATTCTATCCAACAGGATGGGGATCTACACGGTCTTCCATACAGATCTTCATATGGGGCCATCTTAATACTCGCTTGGTAACAATTATTATAAGATAATTCCAATAGATGAAGATGGTATTCCCACGATCCACCAAAATCCAATACACCAGCTCCCAGCATATCTTCCAGAATACGATTAAGCCTCTCCCTCTGTTCGTCTGTCTAAGGATGATAGGCTGTACTTAATCTCAAACTTGTTCCCATAGCTGATTGCAGAGCCTCCCAGAATTTGCTAGTGAAAATAGGATCACGACCACTTACTATACTTACGGGAACACCATTCAATCTGACTATTTCCTTCAAGAAAATCTCTGCCAGAGAAGCTGCAGTACGAGTTGCCTTAACCGGTATAAAGTGGGTGCTCTTAGTCAAACGACCAACAATAACCCATATTCCTTCATTTCCTTTCTTGGTTCTAGGAAAACCGTCGATGAAATCCATCGAGATCATCTCCCACTTCCAATCTGGAACTTCTAAAGACTGCAATAATCCGGCTGACTTCTGCTGATCTCCTTTAACTTGTTGACAGATGGCACAACTATTTACCAAAGCAGCTACATCCCTCTTCATGCTCGGCCACCAGAAAACTCTTCTCATATTTTTGTACATCTTTGAGATTCCTGGGTGAAATATTCAATCTGGAGCGATGACACTCAGCTAAGACTTCTTGCCTCAGTCCATCTATATTAGGCACACAGAAACGACTGTTAATCCTTAAAGCACCTTGATCGTCCACCTTGAAATCCGAATATCGACCATCCTTAGTTCCAAGAATTAGTTCCTCGAAAGATCTATCCTCCATTTGCTTACTAATGTTCTTTCCTGGAGAGATGGAACGACTTCCAAAATAGACAAAACTGCATTTCTACTAAGAGCATCAGCTACAACATTTTCCTTTCCAAGAGTATACAGAATATCCAAATCATAGGATGCCAGAAATTCGACCCATCGCTGCTGTCTCAAATTAAGATCTTTTTAAGAGAAAAGATATTTCAACGGTTTGTGATCCGTGAATAACTCAAACTTCTCTACCAAAAGATAATGTCTCCAGGTCTTCAAAGCAAAAACAATGGCTAACAGTTCAAGATCGTGCGTAGCATAGTTCCTTTCATGTGGCTTCAATTGCCGACTTGCATACGCAATTACTCTTCCATTCTGCATCAGAACTGCTCCCATTCCAACTATACAAGCATCAGTATGAACTTCAAATTTGCTCTTTCCATCTGGGATAGCAAGCACTGATGCACTGGTTAGCCTTGTCTTCAATTCCTGAAAAGCTTCTTCACATTGGATTATCCACTTGAATTTCGCTCCTTTCCTAGTTAGCTTGGTCAGATGTGAATAAATTCTTGAAATAAGCCTTAATAAATTTTCTGTTGTAGCCAGCCAAACCCAGAAAACTGCGAACCTCGGTCGGTGTCTCCGGCTGCTTCCATTCCAGAATAGTCTGAACCTTCGCTGGATCTACAGAGATACCTTCTCCAGAAACAATGTGTCCTAAAAAATTAACTTTCGATTTCCAGAAATGGCACTTCGCAAACTTTGCCTTTAAAACATGCTTCCTCAGAGTCTCCAATACAATCCTCAAATGATGCCTGTGCTCTTCTTCAGACTTCGAGTAGACCAAGATATCATTAATGAATACCAGCACGAACTTATTCAACACATCCCGAAAGACTCGGTTCATCAGGTCAACAAAGTAGGCAGGAGCGTTAGTTAACCCGAAAGGCATAACCAACCACTCATAGAAACAATTTTGTCCCCTAAATGCAGTCAAGGGAATACTGTCCACAGCTACCCTCAATTGATGGAAACTTGAAGCTAAATCCAGTTGAGAAAAGATAGAAGCTCCGTGCAACTGGTCAAAGAGATCATCAATACGAGGAAGATGATATTTATTACGAATGGTCACTTTATTCAATTCTCTATAATCAACACAGAACCTTAGCGATCCATCCGATTTGGTGACAAACACCGCAGCAGAGCCCCAACAAGAAAAACTGGGCCTAATCAACCCCTTCTCCAAAAGTTCCTGTGTCTGCTTAACTAACTCCTCCCTCTCCTTAGGAGGTATTCTCCTATTAGGCTGAATCACTGGCACTGCTCCCGGAATCAAATCAATACGAAACTCTATCTCTCGATGTGGAGCCAGACACTTAACTTCTTCAAATACATCAGGAAAATCTTGGACCACATCGATATCTTCAGCCTTCTCTTGAGAAGTCTCAACACCTTGCAAAAGACTACTCAAGTGAAATCCAGAATCATCACATGACACTCTGGCAATTCTACCCAAATCAGTTTCCAGCGAAACTGTTCTCTCATCACAATTCAGAACTGCTTTATACTTATCGAGCCAATCCATTCCCAATATAAGATCAAATCCCTTAAAATTTAACACATAGGGGGTCACAAGAAAAACTATGGGGCATATAAGAAATCTTCAAGTCCTTACAGATCATATCTAATTTGGTTGCCCCTCCTATAGGATTGATACAAGAATGGGACGATCCATAGTACTAGGGGTGAGAAAGAACTTTTCTACTGATTCCAGAGAAATAAAACTCAAAGAAGCACCTGAATCAAACAAAATTTTAATATATTTGCCATCTAAAAGTAATGTACCTTCCAATACCCCTCTGCCTTGAGAAGAAGATGGACCGGCTTTCAAAGCAAAGACTTTATTCTGAGGCGCCCTCTGCAAAAGTGGACAATTCTTGATCATGTGACCGGACTGGCGACAATTAAAACACAACGATCTCTGAACCATTGCTGATCCTAGACCACTCTGACGTTGCTGAGATCTTCCGTGAGGACACCGATTAGCCAAATGCCCAACTTGCTGACAATTATAACACTTGCAGGGTCCATTGTTGCTTCCTCCAGGGTTCTTTCCTTTGCCTTTCCTTTTCCAAAGTGGATTAAACTTCCTCTTATTTGGGTTAGCCAAATTCCCTCTGAAAGTTGCTACTGGTGCCACTGATTTCTTGTTCATCAAATTCTCATATCTCAAAGTCAAATCAATTAAATCAACAGAAGATCCTTTCAAGAGCACCGTCATCTTTTCATGAAATTCTAGCCTCAATCCTTGCACAAACATTTCGTTCTTTTTGAGGGGAGTATCAATGAGCCTTGGTCCATAGCATGAAAGTTCATTGAATTTGGTCTCATACTCCGCTATAGACATGCTTCCCTGCTTCAAATTCAGAAAATCCTGGTATAGACGGTTTTTCCCTGCTGTTGGCACAAACTTCTCCTTAAATAACTCCTTAAATCTTTCCCATAAAATGTCTTCCTAAAAAATATTTGCCACCGTTGCATCCCACCAGGCTGCGTCCCTGCAATTGCCACGATTCCATTCCCCTCTTCTGTTCATCAGACAACTTCATACTCTTAAAGATGCGCTCACAAGAGCGTAGCTAAGCTTAAACTTCAATTATCGATTCTGACCCTTTAAATGGTTGGCCTCCAAGGTTGATGAAGTCTTTGCATAAGGCGGCAAAACTAACCTGAGGGTGTACTGGATTTACAACCTCACTAGCAGCTTGACTTCGTCCATTATCAGTCGAGGTACTGGCCCTACCTCTGCCTCTCCTTCCAGAACTCATGTTGGCCACCTGGACAGGTAACTCAACAAATTTAGATAGGTATATAATTATATGAAAATACAAATACGCACTCTCAAGATATATATTACTCAAGAGCCTAGGCATTCGCTTAACCAGTGCTCTGATACCAAATGCGACGACCCGCCTTTCTAAACCCAGAAAGACGTATCATCAATAAGAAATGAAAGGTATAGAAATAGAAAAGATAGAAAGAAAGAATAACAACAACAGAATCTCACAGCGGAATGGAACAAAATATAATACATCACATAAAGATTACATAGTTTTTACATATATCAGAGTTATACAACATCATACAACAGGCTAGTCATATACATGTCTGTCAATACATACATCCAAAATACAACATACATCAACTCCACAGCGGAACTAGATAAATATATAGATACTTCTGGAACTCCTGCTCCAAGCTCCTCCAGAAATCAACAATCCCAAAACCTATCACTTGGCTACTCATAAAAATTCGAGTACCCAAGAGTTTATGAAAAACAAAATATAAACTCCAGGTCAGACATGGGTCTGGTGTGAGTAAACGGGTTAAAGTTGTTTAACTTTGAAAATCATTCGAAAATAAAGGCATCACGAAAGACTCCCCACACATAAACACGGGTAAGTTTTTACCTTACGCTATCCAAATCATTTTATAGGAAATTCAGTGATATTATAATAGTGTCTAGGGTTTTAAAGTAAAATACAGAAATAGCTGAAATGCTTACATCACACATTTCAACATAGTTGGGCACAATCAAAACGTACGGCTCTTATTGGAAATTAGATTCTATTCAATGGCAGGGCTACTAGGGTACCGCCCGTCACAGTACATGGCCTAGATCACCGTACCGAGGAGCCACCCTAATTCCCCTGCAACACAAGGTCGGAACCATTCCTTACTTAACAGTCCCGAACAAGATAACCACGCAGTTGGCTGCAGATCCAACTGCCCACACAGTCGAATAAAAAGGGACATCTTGACAGGGGTATATCTCGTCCTGCTTGGGCATGACCCACCTAACCTTGCTGCACATCCCCTGTTTTGGCCATTCCCTGTTGATGAGGCTTGAGGCTTCGATTGCCTTTATAGAACATATCTCTTAGAATGCTCATCGTTCGCCTGACGATGTGCTGAAAGCATTCAATCCATACAAGTTCGTTCCGTGTTCGAACGAAACCGAAGGCATTATCTCGTTACACTCGTTTTGGAATCACCCTCAGAGTTAACGACGATAACCCTTGCATTCTGAAAACGTCATCTCGACGTTCACTTGAGATGCCACGACCTAACGTTTAATTTGGATCGATGTGGTTTTCGAAATATCAAATTGACACCAGATCCTGGTCTCATCGAAATCCAAACGCCATTTTAGAGGCCAAGTTGTTTAAATAGTTTAAACAATTTACATTCAATACTTGAATTCACATAACATTTATCACCGATAAATCATACACAGTCATCGTAGATATATCCAGAATATCACAAAGTGCCACAGAATATCACCCAATAGATATCAGAGTCAATCAAACAGAATCATGGATTCATATCAAAATGGTTTGATTAATTTAAACATAATTAATTACTTAAGAATTTTATCCTGCTTAATTAATCACTAATTAATCGTCTTATTAAATTTATTAATTTCTTCTTAATTTCTAACCTAATTAATTAATCAATTCTTAATTATTAATTAATAATCTTAATTATTGATTTATAAATCTTAATTACCCATTTAATTATCATTAATTACTTAATTAACCATTAATTACCAAATAAATTAATCATTAATACTTAATTAATCACTTAATTAGTTAGCTACTATTATTTATTAATTAACTTTAAATAGTTAATTAAATTCTTAAGTTCAAATTGATTTAAACACTAGATTATAATTATCAATCTTTAATTACACATTTATTAAATCTTAAATTACTTATTTAATCACAAGTTTAAATTAATTACATCCTTAATTAACTTTCAATTTAAATTAATTAACCATCTTACATTTGTAAACCTTTCTTGATAAATTTTAAATCAAGTTTTAGCTTAAACCTTGTCAACATTAATAACTTAATTAATACTAAACTTTTATTTAACAAAATAACTTAAAGGTTATTAAGCTGATTCACAAAGAAAATAAAACCCGAGGCAAACACTTGGTTTACCCGAGTAAAACCCATGTCTCACTTCTGTTTTCCTGCGTTCCTCTCTTCTCACCTTCCTCCTTCTTCTTCTACTACCCATCCTCTCTTCTTTTTCTTTTTACTTTAAGTTAAGTTAAAAATATAATTTCAGTTATACGACCTCACTCTCGCACCTGGGTTCGAACTCGAGGAAAACCCCCCAATTTCTCAAGCAAAATTTGTGACGCCTCAAACGCAACCCCACTCGCACATACGCCGCCGTGCACGTGCACGGTGGTTCGCCGTCCCTCCGACGACCCTCGTCGTCTCCTACAAACCCCAAATCGATTTCACGTTCAAAATCGAAACCCAATTCATCATGAAAAGATGGAAATCAAAATATGCCCATCTGCTCGAACCAAAAACTCGAACATCCCACAAAAAAATCGCCACGTTCAATCATCACCGACCACTGGAGGCGACGCCACTTCATCCACGCCATGGTCATAACCTCCTCTACCATCTCCTCTAATCTCGTACGACTCGATCAATTCACGGCAGTAGAAACAACGAATTACAGAACACAAAAAAACTCGAACCAAAACCCTATTTTCGATTCGACTCAAAATTTCTTGCATTCGAAAATTTTTCTGGTATTTATCCTATGTTCGTGGATCATCAAGCTGACTTCACCACAAATTTCAACATCAACAATTCATTAAATCAACAGAAATTGATGGAAAAGCATTTTGGGTTCCTTAATAAACTGCACCTTGAATAATTGCCTAAAAATTATCATTTTTGTTTTAAAAATCCTACATTTATATGTTTATTCAAGAAATGAAATCAAATCAACACTTCAAGATATTCGAATTTTACATATTGATTTGCTTTTTACCGTAAATTTGGATTTACAGTATTTATATTTCACTGCCAACCTTCAAACAATTTTCCAAGCCCTGATCTTTTGTTTAAACAAATTTATTTAGTTAAATTTCTAAGTTAAAATGTTTTTATATGAAGAGTATAAATCATACTCTACTTCTCTTGCGTCAGAAACTTGAAAAATTTGAAGAATATCATAAAGCAGAGCTTCGAGTATTTAGCAAACATCACAGAACAATATATATATCAAACATATTATTTTTCGTGAACCAATTATTAAGAATTAAATTTCAAAGAAGTATGTTTACTCACCTAAAATCAAAGTTGAAACAGAGAATAATTTGTTGTTGAAAGAAAACTGCAGTTTGAATTTAAATCCCTGTAATCTTGCCTTGCCTTTGAATTTGAAAGAATTGTATGTAAAGATGATGCTTATTTTTTTTATTTCTTCAGGTTTACTTCTAAGTTTTGTAAATGAACTAAATAATATGATGCTTATATATAAGAACATCTTGAACAGGGATATCAGCTTCTAGTACAAGCCTTACTTATTTGATCAGACAATATCTTTAGATTTACTTACTGTGATTTTTGATGTGATATTACAAATTTCGGCTGAATAAATGTTTGTAGTGCTGAGATGAAGTCATTTAATTAAATGGTCTTCAAATATGTTTACATACTTATTATATGTTGTTGTGTATAGATTATTTTGTACAAATATTTTTGTTTTATTATCTTTTCTAGCTAACACATATATATTTATCAGGTACTATTTATACTATGTCTGATTTCATGTGTTACAAAACTATCAATTTATTTTATAAGTTTACTTCTATCCTAAACTTAAACTATCAAGTACTTCATTCACTTGTTCATATTAATATTATGGTTTTCTTATGTTTAGATACTTATGTTTATAACCATATATTTATTTTATACTTATGTTCAATATTTATAAGATTTATTTTATTTTAATCAAATAGTTGTTGTTAGAATAACCTCTCAATTTTATTTTTATTTAGAGTTAACTTTCAAATATTTGATTTATAACCTATTTTTGCATTTATATATTTTATATTTAAATTTAATATGGATAGAATTGTTTTATTTTAAACATTATTATTATTGACTACATTTATATATGTATTGTATCAAATATTAATAATATGGAACCTTTAAGATTTTGTTATAAATATTTTTGAAAGAATCTATTTTAAATTTTTAAATCAAAATTTCCTTTACAAACACATGTATAACTGGAAAATGCCCAAAAATCTTATTTATTTATAAATGAAAAACTTGTATTTTATTTACATTAGATTAAATACTTATTATAATAATATGGTCAAAATTTCGGGTCGTTACACTTTAATTTATGCATTTCTTGATGTTTTTCTCTATGTTTGGACTTGCTTTAATATTAATCCATTTATTTAGGCATATTAACAAATAGTTGAACTGTGTTCCTTATAATAGTATAAGCATACTGTAACAACCCATACATTGTAATACCTAGAAATCAATACCTAATATCAACACTAGACTTTTGAATACCTTAAAAGACAGATTGTCAGGTAAAATTAAAAATAAATACTATACCAAGGTATAACGATATAATTTCACAATGGAATGATAATATATGTTATAATAAATATACATGAACAGAATAGGATGAATAACATGCAAGAGACTGCACTGGTGGAAGTAATTGATAGGTAAATATTAATATAGGAAGTTAGAATAGAATACCTGATACAATAAGTCTCATATAATAATAACTATTAACCAAATTTATGGTTAACACCCCTAAGCTATTCCAAGCAGTGTGGTAAGTCTAAAGGGTGTGATTCCCTTAAGGATTGTTTTTGTTTCCTCACTCGTAAGTATCTTGCGTCCTTCCGTTGACACTGAAAGGTTTAGAGCTTGGGCTAAGCGACCTTCCGGCTTCATTGAGCTCGCTTGAAGTCTTCTACAAAGGCTTTTGTTTTAATTAGATTAGGTTTTCCTGAATTGAGTCCTCAAAAGGTTGGATTCAATCTTATCGAAAATTTAGGGAGACGGCCTTCCTTGAATTAGGACAGGAAATCAATTACTTTGGTGAGAAGGTAGTAGCTTTTGACCTGGTCGAAAGTATTGATCACTTATATTGAGTAGATTCCAAATTGGTCGAATGAATTAAACAATTGATCTGATAGCTTCGAAAGGTTTATGTTAACCAAATAGATTGTCGACCTTGTCAAAAGGTTTAGGTTTAAGGGTTTAAGGCTTCGACAGGTTGCAGTCATTGATTGTTTAAAAGTGTTGTCGACCTTGTCGACAAGAACCTTCCGATGAGGTTGAATCTGCAAGTATGGATTAACCCGACAAAGATTTATACATAGAGTAGAGTAATTAACAAAGCTAAGTGCTTTCCTTTTTATTCAAGAAAAAACTTCACTTTATTAAATTTCCCTAAATCACACTCAATTAGGGTTTCAATCCTTTAATCAAGAAGTTACAAAGTTAGAATGAGAGAAATTCGGTCCCTAAAACATGACTCCTTAGGTCCTATTTATATACATAGGCGACCCCGCTTTCGTCTCCATACTCTCGATTGGGACGGAAGGTTTCCCTTTTGTACGCAACTACAAACCTTTCATTTTTTCGAAAGGTTTTCCCCTTATATGCCATAATGAACCTTTTGACACCGTCAGAAGGTTTATCTTTCCAATGCCTTCATGAACCTTTCGGCTTCGACGAAAGGTTCCTTTTCTAACGTCTTCATGAACCTTTCAGCTCTGTCGGAAGATCGCCTTTTTGAAGCTATCATGAACCTTTCGATGTTGTCGAAAGATTTGCCTTCTTCCTACTATTGTGTTCTCTTCGACCTTGTCGGAAGGTAGCTCTTCCCCTAATTTATGTGAACCTTTCTACCTTGTCAAAAGGTTGCTCTTCGCATGTTTGTACTGAATCCTTCGATCTTGTCGGAAGGATGCTTCTTACTCGATTGTTGTCGATTGCTGTGTTTCCCTTTAATGTTTTCGAATGGTTGTCTACCTTTCTTTGCTGACTTGTGAGTGCTACTATCTTTATAAACCTTTCATCATTGTCGAAGGGTACCTTGGATGTACTTTAGCCGGTTCAAAATGCTTATCGTTCTTTTGAAAAGGTCATTAAGTACTTTCTCACACTTTCTTTGACTTCTTCATCCCCTTCGAAAGGTAAGAACACTTTGGATACTAGAGACGGAACCTTTCGAATCCTTCGAAAGTTTTGATGCTTATGAAATTTGATGATTGCATCCCTTGGACTCTTTCGAAAGGTTTGGGCTGTGTTTCTCTTCCTTTACTCTTGTTGAAAGTCCTCCCAACCTAGTCGAAAAGTGGATTCTTGGAGCATCATCCCGTCTATGGACTTTGAAAAATAGCCTTGGACTTCCCTGTAAGCTTCTTGTCAGAAGGTATGATTATCCAGAACATCTCAATGCTTTCTGATCCTTTCTCGTACTCTCGTGACCCTACTTTCATACCTTCATTCTTCTAAATATTTTATGGTTAACATTTAGCACCCCTCTGTATGAAAGAAGCTTTTGTTCGTTAGGACAAAACTCCAATGAACTTCCTTCTTTGCTTCATTCAAAATAGATTATATCTTCTATTAAGGTTGTAACTTTGCTATAAAAATTTAATGAGCAATCTTAGATTTATAAAGTTAAAAATCAAGATGTCATAAGGGTAACATTTTCAGATAAGTTTGTAGTGATCATGATTAAACTTCCTTTAGAGTGTGGAGTAATATCACCTGATTTACAGATATCGGTTCAAATAAATGAACTTTTGGAGAAAGTCTATTACATATTCTTGATATTTCTTTCTCAAGTTAAATCTTTTCAACATGTAGAAATCAATTTCATGCTATCAGGGACTTTTCCTTGCCCCTCTTAGTTTCCTTTATTTTCAACCTTAAACCATTGATCGGTAATTCTCATTTAGTGAAAAAGTAGAAAGTAGTTTATTAATGTTTCCATTTGGTCCGATGAAGATCTCGTATTGGAACCAAGTTTTAAATTCAATGGAAAATTCACTATTTAACATAAAATTCAATAGCATGGTATACAACTTATAAAGTTAGGAATCCAATAAAGGTCCCATAAGGAAATCAGAGTTGTATTCATAAATTGTCATCAAAACCCATAAAGAAATTTTAAAGTCCATGAAAATAATTAGTTGACGAAAGATCATTCAAAATTCAGTGAGAAAATCAAGCATGGAAAATCTATAAATCATCAGGGAAACCCTCAAGGAAATTTCAGAATTCATTCGATCAAAAACCCAAATAGTGATCATCAAAAACCTCAATAAGGACAATAGAAATATGAAATATCTAAAATTAGTTACATAAATCTGCTTTTGAGATAAATAAGTATTTGTTTCCCCCTAGGCCATGGGGTGACTGAAAATAGTTTTCTTAAGAGGATATAATTTGAGAAGTCTCCTTTTGAAATCACTTGCTAAAAATAGAAATTTGAATTGAGTTTAGCAGTGATTACATTTCTTACAGGAAAGCCTTGGTGTTGGCTGAACTCGTAGTGACTCGTAGTCCTTACATTTCTTACATTTCTTACAAGACAAGGCATCCATCTGTTTCATGTCCATTTCCTTTATGGCACTCGTAGTGACTTCCTCCTTTTTTTGGCTCTGGGGTGCTCTGAACTTTTTGAGGTGCAATAAAATTCTCATTTCTTTTTATCTTTGCATATACGTAGGGGAGGGGTTTGCTCAGGACTGCACAATTCATTTTAGAACTCTTTCTTCAACTTCCCTTCATATTTTCACTTTCCCTTGGCCTCTTCTCAAGGCGCATAAAATTAGATTTCTCTTTCTTGAAATCTCGATGCAATTCTTTCTTAGCATGGTGCATCTCAGCCAACTGAATAAACTTCTCAGCTAGGAGAAAGAAATATTGTAGATCTTTGCACCCATTATTATAAAGGTCTTTCTAGAATGGGGTTTGTTCAATTAACCCCAACCGAACTGCCATAAGCTTTTCTCTATCAGCTGTACTTTTTTGCTTAATGCTTCTACGCTAAATCTGTTTAAATATTTGCCAAGTAGCTTCCCTGGCTTTTGTCTGATGGTTACTAGCAAGCTAAATTCTATAGTTGTATCTTTGGATATAGAAAATCGAGCCACTAAGTGATGAGTATATTGTTCCCAAGAATAGATAGTTCCCATCCGCTAACTCCTACACCATTTGCTTGCTGCTCCTTTTAAAGTAATGGGAAAAAGTTTATAGTGAAATGCCTCTAGAGTATTGTATAAGTTCATCTATTTTTCAAAGACGACAAGGTGATCATCTGGATGAATTGTCCCATCATATTTTAGTGAAGGATTTTGAAAATGTGGAGGAAGATTTGTCGCCATTATTTCTTTAGAAAAGAGGGCCTTTTGCAGGGTAACATATTCTTCAGATCATAAATTTCTTTCTCTCTAAGTTCATTAACCACTATATGGTGAAAGTTGTCATTTTAATTGGTCTCATTTGTGTAACTTCTCCTATTGTATTCTAGGATAAGGCTATTTGATTGCTCAAGAGATTTATTTACTCGACTATCTCTGTTTAACCCTTAATCCTCTATCTCATTTGGAGGTTGAACTTCATTCTCCATTTCCATAATCCTTATTGATTCCCGGGTTGTGGCTCTTTTTGAATACTCCTTTATTACCTTCTTTTGTGGCGTTGATTCTGAACCTTGATCATATTGCTTTCTAATTTTGTTAGGTTGAAGGTTGCCTAACTTCTTTTTTGCTTAAGTTAGGATTTGAGACCATGTGACCTTTAAAGGTTGACTGTGATGTAGCCTCTTCGTTTGGAACGTTGCTACTACTTTTAGCTTTGTCCATACTCCTCTTTTAGTCAAGGCTCCTTATATAACTGATCGAGGATGAAATTTATTGAAGGTCGGAGGTTTAAGCCCTCTTTCTAACACAAAAATGTCAACCAAATTTATGGTCAACACCCCAAAGCTATTCCTAGTAATGTGGTAAGTTTAAAGGGTGTGATTCCCTTAAGGATTGTTTTTGTATCCTCACTCGTAAGTATCTTGCAAATCAGACCTTAGTTGACACCGAAAGGTCTAGAGCTTGGACTAAGTGACCTTCCGGCTTCGTTAAGCTCGCTTGAAGTTCCACAAAGGCTTTTCTTTTGATTAGATTAGGTTTTCCTGAATGGAGTCCTCAAAAGGTAGTATTCAATCATATCACAAAGTTAGAGAGACGGCCTTCCTTGAATTAGGGCAGGAAATCAATTACTTTAGTTAGAATGTAGTAGTTTTTCGACCTGGAGGAAAGGTTAGATCACTTATATTGAGTAGATTCCAACCTTGTAGAACGAATTAAACAATTGATCCGATGTCTTTGGAAGGTTTATGCAAACCAAATAGGTTGTCGACCTTGTTAGAAGGTTTATGTTCGAGGGTTTAATACTTCGAAAGCTTGCAGTTATTGATTGTTCAAGAGTGTTGTCGACCTTTTCGACAAGAAACTTCGGATGAGGTTGAACCTGCAAATATGGTTAACCCGACAATGATTTATATAAGTAGTAAAGTGATTAAAAAGTCTAAGTACTTTCCTTTTTATTCAAGAAAAAGCTTCACTTTATTAAATTTCCCCAAATCACACTCAATTAGAGTTTCAATCCTTTAATCAAGACGTTACAAAGTTAGAATAAGAGAAATTCGAACCCTAGAACATAACCCTTTGGGTCTTATTTATAGACGTAGGCGGCCCCCTTTTGACTCCATGCCTATGGCTGGGACGGAAGGTTTCCCTGTTAGATGAAACTTCGAACCATTCATCTTTGTCGAAAGGTTTATTTCTTATATGTCATAATGAACCTTTTGACATCGTCGGAAGGTTTGTCTTTCTGATGTCTTCATGAACCTTTTGGCTTCAACGAAAGGTTGCTTTTTTGACGTCTTCATGAACCTTTCAAATCTATCGGAAGGTTGCCTTTTGAAGCTTTCATGAACCTTTCGATGTTGTCGAAAGGCTTGCCTTGTTCCTACTGTTGTGTTCCCATGTCAGAAGGTAGCTCTTCTCCTAATTTCTGTAAACCTATCGATCTTGTCAGAAGTTGTTCTTCGCGTGTTTGTTCTGAATCCTTTGATCTTGTTGGAAGGTTGCTTCTTACTTGATTGTTGTCGATTGCTGTGTTTCCTTTCAATGTTTTCGAATGGTTGTCTACCATTATTTGCTGACTTGTGAGTGCTGCTATCTTCATAAACCTTCGTCGTTGTCGAAAGGTACCTTGGATATGCTTCAACCAGTTTGAAAGATTTATTATACTTCCAAAAAGGTCATCAAGTACTTTCTTGCACTTGCTTTGACTTCTTCATCACCTTCGAAAGGTAAGAACACTTTGGATACTAGAGACGGAACCTTTCGAATCCTTCGAAAGGTTTGATGCTAATGAAATTCGATGATTGCATCCCTTCGACCCTTTTGAAAGATTTGGGTTGTGTTTCTCTTCCTTTGCCCTTGTTGAAAGTCCTCCCGACCTAGTCAAAAGGTGGATTCTTGGAGCATCATCCTGCCTATGCGACTTTGAAAAATAGCCTTGGACTTTACTGGAAGCTTCTTTTATTTCTTTTCGGAAGGTATGATTATTTAGAACATCTCGGTGCTTTCTGATCCTTTCTCATGCTCTCGTGACCCTTCTTTCATACCTTCATTTTTCTGAATATTTTATTGTTAACAATAACATCCATCATGTACTACTGCAATATCAAGTGTGTGTATATATATATATATATCCAAGTATTGTCTTCACCTCTAAAGCTTCAGCTATGCAAACTCTAATAGCACATCCCCATAACCACCTGACTTCCAAACTACTTAATCGAATACCCAAGAGTTATCATGAAATAAATAGACAAAGACAATATGTAGGTCAGACAAAAAGTCTAGTGAGAGGGAATTTATTTCAAAATATTACATATTAAAACTATATACATATAAAAAAAGAACTAATAAAGTACAGTTGATCCTCTCCATAAATGTGGCTCAATGATAATCTCAACTGTCCATAAACAAGTAATGTAAATCCATCTCAAAATTAGGGAACCATCCATATCTTGCCCTTCTCCTGTAATCAACGAGTCAGTACAACTAATATAATGTGACTAATACAAAACAGTGTACTATATTAAGATAACCTAAAATATAAACGTAGAGAAAATATAAATATCATAATATAAGCATGTCCTAGAATACACCGTAATATTATCAACCAATTAATATAACACACGAAATATAACAATAAGCGATAGGCAGAGAATACATGTTGATACTCATCATTAGTGATGAGTGGAGTTCGCGGTAGACTCGTTTCAAAGATAAATAAAAAATGTATCTCAACTTTCCATAGACTCTGAGTCACCTCTAGTGCCATCGAATTCGTGTAGGACTTTCTGTACCCATCAGTGGGAAAAGATGATATATAACCTACTATATATGTGTGTGTGCGTGCGTGTGTGAAACTTGAGTCTGCGTTAGGAATCGATCTATAATTCAAATTATCGTGATCCAATAATTCTCGCCAAAGTCCAAAATAAATAGAGTCCTCAGTGTACCTAGACCCTAAGCCACATCCTTAGCGATCAAACTCTTATAGGCCTCTCCAAACCCCTTAGCGAGCATAGGTGATATCGAACCTACTCTATTTACTTATATCCTACGTGGATCTCACCATACTCCTAAATGAGCATAGGTGATTTATGATCCACTCATAAATGATTGTCATCATCTCCCCTTTAGCCATCATTGATTTCTAACCTAGGTTGCATACACCTTTACCAGTAAAGAAATACTTCCTATCCTATATAATATGCTATCGGGAGCATAAGGGAACACTGATGCCATATAGATATATTTATGCATCAAATATAACATCATATGATAATATAGGCCCATCACAAACAAAGACCAATATCACATCATCATCTACCTATATATATGGTCACTATTGAAAGACTAATAATATGCATGGCCACTAATATAAGGCTAATACGATTCATCAAGTCATATATACCCTAAGGTCTAAGCCAAGAGGTACAAACTTACATTGTTCGATCATACACGCTCATCAGACATGATCATAAGACCAATCACCATACTGATCCCTTGCCTGATTATTGTTGGTCCCAACTAAATAACATAAAATTCGGACCCATATCTCGAGCTTCACCTTGCGTTACGTCTCCTTGAGTTGCCCATAGTCTTCCACGAAGTTGCACCGAGGCTCCGCACGAACCTGAAACTGGGGAAGAATCCCCATTAAAATTGCATACTACCTGGGCTTTACTTCCTAGGATAGTGTACTACTAGTGGGTCGGTGTTGGCTTACCCTAGGTATAAAGCCTGGGGCAGTGTGAACTATGCCATCGATCACCGATTTGAGTCTCGTCTGCTCCGTTGCTTTGGTTCACGAGTCCTCTAGCTTCTCAAGCCTAACTTGACAACCATGGAACTCTTCTGGAGTCTATTAGTTGATATTTTGAAAGTAGTTTCTTATTATTCGAAAACCAATTTCGATACACAAAACTACTCTTTTAGCCATAGAGTTCCGTAGGATGGTATGCTACGACCCAGCCTTCTCTAACATGCCGAATAAACTTAACCAACCTTCTATCCTCAGGTGTTGCTCACACGTATGTCGATGCACCTACTTGTGCATGCATATGCACACACATACATGCAAACACGCTTCCACTACATAAATCATATTTCGAGCTTCAAAGAGCGATTTCTTGGCCCGGTATTCTCTCAGGTGGTTTAGCGCACCAAATAATCACTATAGCTATAGGAGATCACTCATGACGTACATATACACATGTATGGAGATTTCCTTATGCATATACAACTATTTAAACATATAAACAATCATTATAAATAATCCAAAGCATTTAACAATTACAATCAGGGTACATGAATTTTATTGATTATTATATAACTTCCAATATACCTATATGTATGCTAACTCGTATTTATATACATATACGTGTATTTAAATAAGTATTTCAATTATTACTTAAATCAAAACTTACTTTTATTTACTAAATCATTTCAATAAAATTCAAATCTTTTTGTTTTACTATTTTATAAAATCATTCTATTATTTTATAATATAAAAACTAGCTTATAAATCATATTTAAGCTTTTATAATACTTAATTTCTTTATTAAATTTAAGTATCCATCTTATAATTATTTTACAAAACCTTATTGCCATTTAATAAACTAATTCCTTCTTACTATTTTATAAAATCTCATAATTTATAAAATATCTCTTTTATATTATTTTATAAAATCTCATACTTTTATAACATATCTCATTTATGATATTTTATTAAGCCTCATATATAACTATCATACCATTTTATAAAATCTCATTCCATTTTATAAAAAATATCATTTATATTATTTTATAAAATTTCATTTTATTTCTAAATTATATCATTTATACTATTTCATAAAACGTTCTTTTTTAGCAAATATACATTAATGCTATTTTATAAAATCAAGTTCTATTTTATAAAATATACAATTTATAATATTTTATAAAATATCATTCTATTTTATAAAATATATCTTTCACTTATAAACTTGTTTCCTTGCTTAAATAATATTTATAAGTATTAATTAAGCTTTGTTAAGCCTCTAGTTACTTTAGTAATAAGTGTAGAGCCATAACTCACTTAATTAGCTCACTAACTTCAATTTATAAAATATTCCATATTTTATAAAATCATACTTTTAATTAAATAATATTTATAAATACTAACTATGCATCATTAGGCCTTTAATCACTTTAACAATAATTGTTGACCCCCTAACTCACTTAATTAGCTTACCAACTTTTCCTTCCAATGGCATGGACATCCTTATATCACTTAATTGATCACAAACCAAACCATAACATTGAACATAACCATCCAATCAATCCCAAACCCAATTCATAACTTATTAACTTTTCTAAGATTAGTAATTACAGTGTCTAATTAATAATGGGATATTATTATCATGTTCGTAACATGAATACAAGCCTATACTATAACATAACAATCTCTAAATCATTCCATAATACCTTATAATCGTATATAAACAAATTAATGAAGTATAATAAGTAAACTAAGTAGGAGAATTATCCCATGCACCTCTTCTTTCTCCAAACCATGCTCAAAATCACAAAAACTCAAATCCAAGCCCTCTTTAAAGTTAAGATTTAGCTCCGAACTCCATTTCATGCTAATTCCTTCATAGGTTATGTAAGGAATGAGTAGAGAGGAATTATGGTGATTTTACTTTGAATTTAGAAATATTATTTAAGCTTGGGTTAGTGGAATATAAAAAGGGAATTAAGAGCATTATTAGGGAAAAGGTTAGGAGAAGAGGAAAAGAAATAACATAAAATGACCAGTGAATGAGAATTATAAAAGGGTTAGCCACTTATGGGCAAGTCAATGGGTCTAAGCCCAATATTCAATTTTCATTTCGAAATTACTATTCACTCTAAAAAAACCAATCTAATCCAAACATAGTCAAGTTTATACTTATTTTTCTCATAACGAAAATGTTGTCTTAATGGCGGTTGTCTCAAGTTCCAATTCATCCGTCTCTGAAAAATCAAGTATAGCGGGCGTTCATTTAATTAATGATAAATATTTTAATTAATCGTTTAATTATTCAGTCGCCAAAATTACGATGTGATATACACACTTTAATACATCCACTACTAATTTAATAAAGATTAACTTATTGATTCATAATCGTGTTAGCCTATAGCAACATGATTACTTTAAAATTTCGACACCATGAGATCAAAAAATCTTACTAACACAACCACACATCCATCCCTCAGATCTAATACATTATGAGCATCGCTCGTAGAACAAACCAAAGGACCTTTCTCTAATTGTTATGCATTTTAGTTTTTAATGTATAAAGCATTATCCACATTCTTTCCTTTTTTCCAAGCAGTGGTTTTCATGAAGTTCCCAACATAATATTTCTAATCTACATCTTTGTTACCTTTGACAATTCCGTCTTCATTAAGGGTCGGGAACTTTATCTTCAAGTACCATTAAACCAAAATATCTTTAAAGATAGAAAGATGATCTTGCCAAATAGGCATTATTGGTTAATAAGTTGTCCACTATTACAATGGTTTACTTCCTGATTACTGATCTCAATTGGTCTCCAATCTTAATGAACAAAGCAACTCACCCTAATGGAAATGTACCTTTCCCATTGAAACATTGTAATGGCTACTTGTACGAATTAAGTCTTTCATTAATAGTTGGCTCCTGTATAAAGCACTCTAAATCATAAAATTAACAGAACCTCTACTATCTACGAACACACTACGCATTTCTACATATCCAAGCATGGGCGATATTACCATTGGATTAGTGTAGGGCTATTATTTCCATGTAAATCCCTTCCACTAAATGTAATTTCAACCTTATCGCCCCGAGGAGTGTTCATTTCTCATTCCTCATCCAAAACATATACAAACTACTCATTATTCTTTGGAGATTTAACATACTTTTACATTTCAGCCCAGCTTTTGTCTTCCACATATGGACGTCCATTTAATGTATTGACCATGATCCATCCTTCTTTTACTGATGGCTGGTTCCATCAATATCATCGTAACCGCGTGATGATTGCCTTAGTGGTTGATGCATGTGATCAGGAAGCCTTTATGGTCTTTGATATACCTTTGTAGCTTCTTCTTTTCTATGTATTCCTTAACGATATCGCTTAAATAGTGCTATTCATTCGTATTATTCTTGTGAGACTGGTGTAAGTAGTGATACTTCCGTAATTTTAGGTCCTTCTCGCTCTCTTTATTGGACGGTGGCCTTCTGTATTCAACTCTTATGTAGCCAAGTAAATGTTATTGTTGGTATCATATAGATCCATATAAGCATCAAATAGGTTAGCCCTTTATTTTTTGCTATCGAATTTCCTTCTACCAAAATCACCTTAGTTATTACCCTTATTTTTTCGTAGCAAAATCATTACTACCTTCTTTAGTCGAGTCATCTACACTTAATGACTCCCCAATTTGAGTTGGTCCATTAGGTTTCTTTCAAATGCAGCATCCTCCAATCCTGTATATTTCGCTACCTCATAGCAGACTTCTAGGAGGTTTGTTGTCTTCTTCTTGGTTAGTTTTGTGAGAATTTGGTTTATGAATCCACTCTTCTAAACAAATACATTAGCACCAATTTTTCATCTACATTTTGTAGGCTAGCGACAATGGTGCTAGTATGGGTAAGCAACTACTACATGGACTCGTCAATCCGTTGGTTGATATCCGATAGTGGTACGCATCCTTTTGTTATTTCATGTGAACATAGAATTGTTGATGAAATTTTCACATATCATCTACCATGAACTGGTCGATCCTAATGGGGGTCAGTAAAACTAGATTAATGCCAAATTAGATTAAAAAATAATGAGAAACATTTGCATAAGGCCTTTTTGCTGCTACACTCATCAACATGTATTGGATATATCACTGAAAATGTACTACAGGTTATGTCAACCCTTAATAGGCTTCTGTTGTAGGCATTATGAATTTGTAGGATTTCTAGCTATCTCAATCTTATATGTAACTGGATTTTTTTATCCTAACTCCATAGCCTCTTTACGCCTGCTGTCTTAGGATGTACTCCTTAATCATTTAGTCTATTCTATCTTCGAGTTTAGGGTCTCCCTTTCGATGCGATGAGTAAATCACCAATGGGTGTAGTTGTCAAGCCTTTCTTGCTATAAGGAGTGTTCGCTTTGTTCATGTTTATGCTAATTAAGGTCACTCATAATCATGACTCCAGATCCTAGAATTTTCCTGATGAGCTCTATATCCCTCATTAGCAAGTTCCTCCACTCAAATAGGGAAATATGATACGAATGAATAGGTTTGGACATTGCTTAATCTAATTTAGTACCTTTTTGAAAGATTTTGAGATGAAGAAATATTTTCTTTAGCAGAATTTGATAGAAGAAAAAATGTATCAGAGGATTTTTATTATGAACAGTGATTGCCTTTACAATGATCGAAAGTATAGCTTATATATAGTGTTACAGTCATCTGCTATTGGGCTTTAGCCCACAAGACAAAAAGAAATACAATTGTGTTGAACGGTATGGATGAAATCTTAGTAATATGATGGCTGTAAGAAGGCAACGCTGTAATATATACATCAATAGAGAAGAAAGGGTTTCTCATTTTATACGCCCCTGCAAACCCTTCTTCAGTTAGGGTTGAAAGAAAAAATGCCCTAACACTCGATCGCTTCCACCAATAAATCAAAAAATGGCTGTAATCGATGCCATGAAATCTGAAAATAGCTTCATCTGACCCTTACCAGAGCTTGATTTCTCTCAACAACATGTTGTTTGAAGCTTGAGATCTTGCGTCTTTAACGTCTTGTTGAGACTTGATTTGAGTTTAATCTCTTTTAACAACAAGTTATTTGGAAGCTTTTAACTTGATTTCTCTCGACAGCATGTTGTTCGAAGTTTGAGATCTTATTTGAAGCTTTGCGTTTGATTTCTCTCGATATCATGTTGTTCGAAGTTTGAGATCTTGCAACCTTGAGACTCATTGAGATTCGAAGTAGCTGAATTTGTCTTGAAACAATTTCTGGCTAAGGATTCCAGCGAGGTTGCTTTGACATCGGGCTGCTGATGAAATCTTTGTGAGTTGCTAACTTTCAATTTATCTCTGAGCCGCACAAGGTTGGCTTTAGACAGTGCCTTAGTTAGGATGTCTACAACTTGGTAAGATGAAGGTATGTGATTAATATCTAATTTTCCTTGAGCAACTTGTTCACGAACAAAATACAGATCAAGTTCCATGTGCTTCGTTCTAGAATGTAATACTGGATTTGCAATAAGTTGAACAGTACTTAAGTTGTCGCACCGTATTGTAGTTTTGCTGTGTAACTTGATTTGTAATTCATCAAGTAGTGATTGTATCCACATCACTTCAGTAGTAGCATTGGCTACACTTCTATATTCTGCTTCTGTACTTGATCTAGACATAGTAGGTTATTTTTTTGAACACCAAGATATAGGATTATTGCCTAGAAAAATACAATAACCAGTTGTTGATCTTCAGTCATCTGGATCACAAGCCCAATCAGCGTCGGCATACCCTGTAATATTGATGTACTTGCTTGACTGTAGTGTTAGACCATGGTCTGCAGTTCCTTTGAGATATCTTAAGATTCTTTTCACCATTTTCCAGTGTTCATCTATTGGTTTTTGCATGAATTGGCTGACCTTATTAACACTGTAAGCAATGTTTGGTCTTGTTATTGTTGCATATTGAAGAGCACCAACAATGCTTCTGTACTGCCTTTCATTGAGTGTTGCATCACCTTTGAATTTTGACATATGTAAATTACTGATTATAGGAGTTGAAATAGCATTGGCTTGACTCATCTTAGCTTTATTAAGTATTTCTTGAATGTATTTCTTTTGACTCAAGTGAATTGATGAATCTGATAACCTTTTAACTTCAATGCCAAGGAAGTAGTTTGAATCACCAAGATCTTTAATACTGAATTTCTGATTAAGCTACTTTATGAGATTGTTGATTTCCTTAACATTATTTCCTGTAATAATAAAATCATCAACATATATAAGCATATAAACTATTATTTTTTTACTGAATTTTGTAAATAAAAAGTTGTCAGATTTTGTGAGATTGTATCCAAGCCCAATGAGAGTTGTCTTGAGCTTCTCAAACCACACTCTAGTAGCCTGTTTCAAACCATAAATAGCCTTGTTCAATTTGCACACAAGATTCTCTTTTCCTTTAAGCACAAATCCATGTGGCTGCTCCACGTATACTTCTTCCTGTAAAACACCATTTAGAAATGCATTATTCACATCAATTTGCTTGATGTTCCAATTTCTATACAAGGCAATTGTAATGACTGTTCTTATTGTAGTGGGTTTCACAAAAGGCGAAAAAGTTTCATTAAAATCAAAACCACTCTGTTGTGAAAAACCCTTAGCTACTAACCTTGCCTTGTATTTAGAAATTGTACCATCAACATTTTTCTTTAATTTAAAAATCCATTTGCACCCAACAATATTTTTATTCGTGGGTAATGGAACTAGACTCCATGTCTTGTTCCTCATAAGAGCATTGTATTCATCTGACATGGCTGATTTCCAGTTTTCATTTTCCAAGGCTTAATAATAAGCATTTGGTTCTTCAGTGTCCAAAATTGTATTGTATATTTTGGGTTTGAAAATGCCACTCTTAGACCTTGTAATCATATGATGACCTGTTCTTGTAGTCTGTTGTTGCTGATTACTACCACCTTTTTCCAGTTGTTCATTGTGTGACAGTGTATCCACTGATGTTTGATGTGAAATAGATTGCACACTAAATCTTTGTTGAGAATTTTGAACAGGTGTATCTGGTTCATCAGTACTCTCATGACCTGGTCCACTACTGGACACAGTGTGTTGTGAGTCTGATCTTTGTAAATATGAGTTGATATTGCCTTCATCTGTCTCTCTGGAAGCTTGTATCACTTCCTCATGTAAAGTAGGTATTGAAGGTAGTGATTCTTTTGGGTTATAAACTTTCTTAGATGCTTTGATTTTAGATGCTTTAAAAGGAAAAACTCTTTCATTGAATACAACATGTCTAGAAATAAATATTCTGCCATTACTGTCTAAGCATTTATACCCTTTTTTATTACTGGCATAACCTAAAAAAGTACAGGGGGCAGACCTGAAATTTAACTTGTGAGCATTATGTGGTCTAAGATAGGGGTAACACAAACATCCAAAAACTTTCAAGCTTTGATAATCAGGCTTAATGTAAAACATTATTTACAAAGGACTTTTGAAATATAAGACCTTTGTTGGTAGCCTATTAAGTAAGAAAACAGTTGTAGCAAATCAGGCCAAAATTTCAAAGGCATAGCTGCTTGAGCTAATAATGTGAGACACGTCTCAATAATTTTCCTATGTTTTCTTTCAATAATTCCATTTTGTTCAGAAGTATAGGGACAAGTTGTTCTATGAATAATCCCTTTCTTCTGAAAATAATGCTTCAGAGGCATATACTCTGTTCCACCATCAGATTGGAAACTTTTACTTAACAGTTAGTTTGATTTTCTGCCCGAGCAATGAATCGTAACACCGCATTATATGTTTCATCCTTAGATTTTAAAAAATATATCCAAACATATCCAGAGAAGGCATTAATAAATGAAATATAATATTAAAATCCATAATCACTTTGAATAGGTGCAGGCTCCTATAAATCAGTTGCAACTAGTTCAAGTGGCTTACTGCAAATAGTTTCAGAACTTGAAAAAGGCAATTTGTGTGCTTTACCCATTTGACAAAAAGTGCATATATATGGCACAGAAACATCATTGAAAGAAATATTGTTATTACTCAGAACATGTTTTACAATTTTAGAATTTGGATGTCCCAATTTATAATGCCACATATCAAAAGTCTTGCAATTTTCTTCCTGTTTCAGCTCAGAATTATTACACCAATTTCTTTTAATTTCTGGTTTTCTTGAATTAGCCACAGTGAACTTGTGCAGCCCTTTATATTCCTTACCCTGCAAGAGAATGTCTTTAGTAAGGATATCCTTAACTAAACAGTGATGTGGGTAGAACTCAAAATAGACACTGTTGTCTTTTGCAAACTGTGACACACTTAATAAATTTTCTCTGATTAATGGTACTCTTAGCAAGTTATTCAAATATAACTGCCTTTTTCCCATAATATGAGAACTGCCTGTGTGTGATTGCAATAGACTTAACATTTCCTACATGAATAGAATTCATACCTTTATACTCCCTGTTTCCAAGATTTAAATTTCTCAAGTTGTTTGTAAGATGATTGGTAACTCCAGAATCTGGATACCAGTCTTCATCATGAATATGCTCTGGCTTTTCCACTTCTGATTGTTGATAATTTTTATTGTCTGATTGATTGCTTAAATCATTATGAACTTGAGCCATATTTGCACTGAGACTTTGATTTCTTTGACTGTTAGAATTTTTCTTTGGTACATAATTCAGATTTAATCTGAAATAACACTTTGCTGTTGTGTGTCCCAATTTTTCACAAATCTGGCATCTTGGTCTATTATTATTGTTCCATTTGCCTTTTCCTCTAGATCTGTTAGAGTAACCACCTTTTTGTATTGCCTGATCAGATTTATTACTGCTTTGACCTTTGCCTTTATAATTTGTTGCATAATTGACTATGAAATCAGTTTCTTGAGTTTTCTTATTATCGATTCTTGCCTCATGTGCAAGCAAAACAAAATGAACATCTCTACAGATGGTAGAATTTTCTGAGAAGAAATCACAGCCACCACAGCTTCATATTCATCACTTAATCCATTTAGAATAGTCATAATTTGTTCTGAATCACTGATCTTATGCCCTGCTGCTTCAAGAAGATCACGTGTAGTCTTGACTTTGGAGAGATATTCTCTCATATTTTGACTGTCTTTCTTGATGCTATGTAACTGTCTTTTGTAAAACATGACTTTTGCTGCTGATTGAGTATTGAAAACTTTGTCAATAGTTACCTAGATTTCATTGGCTGTCTTGCAACCAATAACATGTGATAAAAGATTTACATTAATTGAAGACAACAACCAAGAACATATGAGTCTATCTTGTCTATGATATTTGATAAACTCTTCATTGCTGACTATCTTGTTTTCTTTGTCAATGATACATACAGGAGGAATCTGAATTGTTCCCTGAATATAGCTTTCAAATCCATATCCTTGTATTGCTGTTTTGACTTAAAGCTTCCATAGAAGATAATTATCTTCATTTAGATGAACAGTAAGTAACTGACTTTGGGGACTGACAACAGTCTTGATCAAATTCTCTACAGAATAAGCAAGTTGGGTATTATTGGCAGTTGATAATGCCTTTGAGTTGCCTTCATCAGCCATGATGATTTGATCTGATTTCAGGAAAGTAAGAAACTTAAAGAAAGATGCATTCAAAGCTGGAATGATGTTCAAGGACTCAAAAATAAAATGCAGAACAGGTAAATTGCAACCAATAAATTCTCGAATGATGAATTTTCTGATAGAATTTTTTTTTGGATGGCACTTCTCTGTTTCTTGTGTTGTTTTCTTGATTTCTTGATCTGACTTTCTAAGAATTTGATTGTATCTTTCATGATTCAGTGATGAAATCTTGCTGCAGCCTGTTGATTAACTAGCGAGGCACAGGATTGAACTGAATCAATCCTTTAAGTGATGAAATGAAACAATTTCTGATAAAGGATAAGATAAGATGATGAGATTATCCTCTGATGATGATTTGAATTTTTTAAAAGTTTGTTGTTAAGCAATTTACTGAAAGCTCTGATACCATGAAAGATTTTGAGATGAAGAAATATTTTCTTTAGCAGAATTTGATAGAAGAAAAAATGTATAAGAGGATTTTTATTGTGAACAATGATTGCCTTTACAATGATCGAAAGTATAGCTTATATATAATGTTACAGTCGTCTGCTATTGGGCTTTAGCCCACAAGACAAAAAGAAATACAATTGTGCTGAACGGTATGGATGAAATCTTAGCAATCTGATGACTGTAAGAAGGCAACGCTGCAACATATGTATCAACGGAGAAGAAAGGGTTTCTCATTTTATACTTTTAGAATTTATCTAGTGCCAAACAATTCATTAAATTATGCTTTGGCCTGAACTCTTGCATATTTCAACTGCTTTTCAGACTCTCTCTATCTTAATCTTCTGCTTCAATGTTTAGAATTATTACTAGAAAGCATCCTTCTCCTTCATTCATAAACCTATGATTAAAAACTTTCTTGTTCTTCAATGTTGCAATCGGCGTTTTGCTATTGCTTGAGGCATATCATCTAGTGGTCCATTATAGCTATTTGCTGAGCAATAAAATGATCATTTAACTTAGCCACTACTCTCTCCAGGTCGATTCTATAAACATTTCAAACAACAACTCGATAATTATTTGACATGACTAGTTACTGGAAGGTTTGATGTATTTCCTACATCCTTGCTGGTCGCTCCAATTGTGCTCTTAGGTTTAGGATGCATATTTGATGTCTTGAGTTCAATTCTCAATAAAGGCACCAAAATGTTGCTCAAAAAATAGGTGAACACACCAGAATGATTATGTATAACAGTAGATATTATTTGTATTCGATAGTTAAATATCATAATGTTAAGTTTTATTAGATTTTAGGCCGATAAGGTAAATAAAATGGAGAAGTTAAGAACATATAGAGATTTTATAGTGGTTAGGTCAAGTGATGCCTACATCCACTATAGTTCATTGTTCATTTGACCGTGGATCATAAATACAATGTAAAAATACAAAATACCACAATCTGTTTGTCAAAAAAATGAAAATACTTTGGAATTTTGTTTGGTAGTTGATAAGAATTATTTTCAGTGTCCTTTTGAGAAGAAGTTTGGTTCCTATTATTATTCATGTTTGGAACATTTATAAGTATCATATAAGTTGAATTTATTTGGTCTTTTCTATAACATAGTTATTTTGCATATATAACCAAATATGATGCACATAACTCTGTTCTGTAATATTCTAACTGGGACTGACTATTAAACCATTTTCATGGTTTGGTAGTATTCTACCTAATACTAAACCATGAAAATGGCCTGATACTTAGCTCTTGGTTAGCCCTCTTTGAAATTTTGCACTTAGCCCAAAAATTAAAGGAAAAGAAGAGTTTTGTACTAGCATCGATTATTGAACTAGTTTTTTTTTATGTTCAACAACAAATATTAAATTTTGATCCATAGTAGAAAAAATTAAGTACTTAGCCAAAACTTTTGTTTTTCTCTCATTTCCTTCTAGCTAACTTTCGACCTTCTTGATTCTCTATCTTACATATCCAACCATATGATAGTGGACTTATGATGGCTCTTCCAATAACCTCTTTGACTCTTACTATCCTTCTTCTAATCCATTATATGTAAATGCACTTATAGCCCATATTGAATGAACTAAATTAATGATTGACTAAGAAATGTAATGTCATATATACCAGTAATAAAACTTTTTCCATGTTGTTTTTTTAAGGACCACGCATGAGTCGAATTCATCCACTAGAAAATGTTGGGTCATTTTCATTGAGCATAAATTAATATTATTGCGTGTTTCTACTTGGAGTGTGAGATCTAAATACAAGAGTATGGACCTTCCATCCATATATATATATCACACCCAAAGTTGTAGGCAAATAGTCACGTTCATTGGGATACGAATATTGATAAAAAAATTCATTAGAACTAATAAAGTAGACCATAGTGCAATATTCTTTGCTTAATATAATTGAATACATCGATACTTTTGTTAAGTTGGAACAATTCTAGACCAAAGCTATAAATTGACTTAATTCTTGGATCATTGAAACGTCTGTTTGATCTATTGATTTAAGTGTAACTTATTCGATCTCCTTAACATGTTGAGCATGAGTGAATGCATTCATTATAAAGAAATCTAGTGTTTTCTCATATAAATTGTTTCTTTCTTAAATGCGAGACCTTTATAAAAGATAGTGAAAGTCTAAGAGTGGAAGTAACAAAGGCAAAATTGGGATGAATAGAGCATGAATGTCACCTTTGCTAGATGAAGAGGCATTAGGCATGAAATCGTATCAAATATTTATAGACATTTGAATAGGAATAAGAAGTAAGATTTCTGTTATTAAAGTATATTCTAATAGAGGATTATCTTATGTAATATTTATTTATTTAAGTTTTAGATACTAGGTAAGAAACTTTCGATTGTAAGTCGGTTACAGTAGAATAGTTAGAAAGCTCATGGAAAGAGGTTCAATGGAGTCATATGTTACGATGTTTCTTTTGTAGCAACTTGAGATGTGGGAGCATGCCATTTAACGGTTGCTAATGGATACGTGTAAGTTTTGAATAAACTTTTTCATTTATACCAAATGTTATTTATAAAATAATAATCACATTTTCATGTTTGACTGAAAATGAATGTTGTTTTTACATGTGAATATTATGAATACTCGTTATAAAAAGAATCCGATTTAGTATTTCAATGACTAAATGATAGTGATGAGTTAGCTTTGGTAAATAAAGAAGCCTTTAAAATATTAAGTTACTTTGGAATCATGGATTAAGTCATACCACCGAGAAACTATTACACAATATAAAAAGAATGTTTTCATTCATATGAAACTTATTAACTATATCACAAAGGGTTAGTGGAAAATCACTCACTTAGTCTATGGGAATAAGAGTTAGTGAACTCTTAGGATTGATACATTATTATGTATGCATTTCGAGGTCTAAAGATGCCAAAAGAGGATCCACTTACTTCGTTGAATTCGTGGATGACTTATTCATATAAAAACACAAGTATTTTGATACACAAGTTGTATGTCTATGACAAGTTCATAGAATACAAAAAGGAAGTAGAAATTAAGACGTGCAAAATAATTAAAAATATTGAATTGGTCGAAGAGGTGAGTACCTTGGATATGAGCTGCAAGAGTACCTCTCAAGGTCACTCCTCCTTATGCAACATAATAATGTATTGGTAAAGAGTAATCAAAATCTATTAAACAAAGTACGATTGGTAATAAGGAAGTTAAGTTATATTTTTCTTTTAAGGATATGTGCTTAAGAGTAAGCATGTATGTTGAATTTGGTTTTGTCTAATGCCAAGCTTATGACTCCTTGTAGGATATGATTGGGATGAAACCTCGTCTTAAATATTTTAAGATATGGGGTTGCCTAAGCTCATGAACTAAAAGCAAAATTTGTTGTATACATCTGTAGGTAAATTTTAAAATAATGTAAATACTTATTCTGTCGTACTAGGGAAAAAAATTGTTGTTTCAAGAAATGCCACCTTCATACAGAAATAATTTCATTATAGATAAACTAGTGGAAATGTGGTAGACTTGGATTGGGTCAAAGATTCTAACATGGAAACAATTGTGCATATAATACTGATTCAATCGAGCCCAAAAGGCATGGCTTAGTAGAATGTCTATAAGTAGTATTGTGCATCATAAAGAAACTATGAATTTCTTATTGATTGAAAGAAAGTGGATTATGTAATTCAAGACAACATTCCTATCTGTTACTAATAAATCATGGAGAGTATAGACTGTGCCAATTGGCGTGATGCTTTAAATCTGAAGTACATTCCAAATACACTAAAAAAATCAAGATTATGGAAGATGTTCCCATTCAGACAAATCCTTCGGCTATTACTAAGTCTCAAGATTGGTGTAGTTAAAAATGTAAAGACTTATGAAGTATGATTAATGGGAAATGAATTCATCAAATTCAATTGTTTATTTAGATGAAATATGTTTTCTCCGGTCATCATGCTTAAGTCAATTTATATTCCATTAACATATTACCGCATACTATAATTGTGAGTTTTGGCAAAGGAACGTTGTAACAACCCTTCTTTTTACATATTTTATTAGATTTTATTTATATCTTATTTATTAAAATATAAAGATTTTCCGTTTGAGGTTCACAATGCATTTGATAGAATATAAAAGATCTGTAAACTAGGATAAATATTTTATATCACCAATCAAGGAAACATTTAATTTTGTATTAACAAACGAAACCATGAAAATGGATGCTGCATGTATTGAACAGATCTGCACATTCACACACACACACACACACACACACACACACACACACACATATATATATATATATATATATATATTTGTGTGTGCGTGTGCGTGTGCGTGTGTTTGTGTGTGTGACTGTGTATTTGTAACACCTAGAAGTTTTTTAGTAATAAATTAAGATAGTAATAAGGGCCAAAAAAAGAATAGAAGAAAGAGAAAATATTCTAAGAAGGAAAATATGAATTCAGGAGAAGATTTTTCCCTTAAGCAAGTGCAATCATTTGATGCAAATAAAAACAATAAGAATGAGTAACAATCCAGCAATATTAGAGTTACTAGGTTATTTGTCTCCAAATCAATCTCCACCTTATGATGAACAACATTGGACATTGGAATGTAAGAGGTGCACATTTGGATTCAACAAACCATGAAATTAAGCATCTTATCAAATGCAATGACCTCGGTCTCATTACAATATCAGAAACAAAGCTTAATAATGAAACAACCAAGACTATAGCTAATATGATAAATCCAAGCTGGTCCTCTTTGAGCAATTTGATTCTTGCTCCATATGGCTGTATATTGATACCATGAAATCCACAAATATTGGCCCTCTCTTTAATCTCTTCTGATAGGAAATATATTCATTCTTGTGTAACCCATCTTCCCACTAATGTTTCCTTCTCTCTAACTTGTGTATATGTTGATAATAAAAATGCAGCTAGACATTTGTTATTTGATCAAATTCCTCCCCTTCACAACTCTCAATGCCCATGGCTTTGCTACGGTGACTTTAACAGTATGCAGCTATTTTCTGATAAAAAAGGAGGCAACATCTTGCATCTCAGCGATATCCAACCTTTAAATCAATCCATCCTCCTCTCCAATCTGGCCATGATTCCCTCTTCTAGTTCATATTACACATGAAAAACAATAGTAGATCTGGTTAGAGAATATTTTGCAAACTTGATAGAGCTTACTTTAATCCTTCTGCTTTCTCTTTTTGTCCTAATTTAGTTGCTTAATTCCCTTCACCAAACCTTTCTGATCATAGCCCAATCATTTTGAATCGGGGCATGGTAGAGACAAAAGGACCCTCTAATTTTTATTATTTCAATATTTGGATTGATGACATAGAAATTTTTACCTTTGCTGCAACAAGTATGGAGCTCAGAAGTATATGGGAATCCAATGTTTATATTTCGGTCTAAACTAAAACTATTTAAAATTGCTGACTGGTCAAGGAACAATTTTGAAGCTGATAATATAATGTCTTCTATAATAAGAGATAAGCTTTAATCCCTTCAAATCAAACTGCAAGCTGATCCCAATGAGTCAATTTGGATTGAAGAACATAACCACAAAGTTGAGCTATTTAATGTTATAAATAATGAGTTATCTATTGTAAAACAAAAATATAAAGCTATATGGAAAGCCCATGGTGATAATAATTCTAAACTATTCCATTCACTATTAAAATACATTAAATCCACGACCATAATTCATGCCATTCAAGAGCAATTGGGAGCCTTGCTTGAATCCCCTCATTAGGGCTCAATCCATTTTCATTTGATGAAATTTATTTAGGTTCTCCATTAGTTGAAACCAGGATTTCTATTGTGCAGTGCTTACCTCTTAATGAGAAAACAACACATAGGCTTAATAGCTAGTCTGTATCCAATTTGTCAATGGTTGGCGGGTTAGTGATCTTAAAATCGATTGGATTTTCTATGACAACCTATCTGACGCAGCGGATATTATGAAAACAGATGAAACTGTCAAAAGTAGCAATCGATGGATTGAAAATACTGCAAGGCCCAAATTCGTTGATCTGAAGATACCGAATTTTAGCTATCTCTGACACGTTGATCGCGCACGATATCGTGAAAAGAGATATACGATTCTTCGACGTTGATCTTGCGCACAAGATTCCGTGAATCAGCTTCAACAAACGATGATTCGAGCGCACTCGAATAACGTAAGTGGAGATAGGAGATTACACTCAACTACCAATTTAAATTGAAAGCACAAAGCTAACAAACAAGAATTTTATTCATGAATCAACCTAGTTACAAAGACCAACACAACCGCTATTTATAGCGTTTTACAACTCAGTCCCTTAAGTCGTTGCCGACTCATGACCCACGACTCACGACTCACGACTCATCAATAATACCACACCCATATTACAACACAACACATATATACAGCGACTCAATTAACCCAACTCGTCCAGTATACGACCTACGATTTAAAAACAAACGACTCAAGACAGAAACGGCTCAAACACAACGACTCACGAATGACTTACAACACTTACGACTTACACTAGGTCGTTGCCGACTCACAAGCCAACACAACACAACATACCAGTATAGCGACACAACATGCCCGACTTATGACTTAAGTATGTACGCGACTTAACGCATACAACGACTCAAGAGATTACATCACTTAGGTCGTAGACGACCTAATTACTTACGACATAAGGACATCCTCAAACAGCATCTTCATACGACTTAAATCATGGACGACTTAAGACTTCAACTTCATGAACTTCTCTCCGCTTCTTGATAAGTCGTAGACGACTTATATCTGTGTCGTTAGATCGTATACGACTCATCAAACCTGAATGACTTAAGCTTCCATTAAGTCGTAATTCCTTTCCATCTGATCTGTTAGGTCGTAGACAACTTAAAGCCGCTTCATTAACTCGCAGCTCCCCCTCACGCGACGCCTTAGGTCGTGGACGACCTATAGCTTCCATCTTAAGTCGTGGACGACTTAACTCTTCCTTAAGTCGTGTACGACTTATCCCTTGGAGAATTATTGGTTGCGTATTTTCTTCTCTGGCTTGAGCTGCATCATCCTCCCCTGATTGAGAAAAATTCGTCCTCGAATTTGTAAATTCTTCCACATCAGATTGTTCATCTCCATAATATGGCACAAGACGCTTAACATTGAACACGTCAGAAATGTACACATCCTCTGACAGCTTCAACTTATAAGCATTTTCATTAATCCGTTTCACAACTTCTACAGGACCAATTTTTCTGGCTTTCTACTTGTTATAAGCGCCTACTGGAAAACGATCCTTCGTTAACACAGCATATACTATATCTCCTTCATTAAACTCAACACTTCTTCGCTTCATATCTGCAGATCTTTTATACTTCTCATTTGCTTTCTCCAATCGCTCCTGAACGATTTTATGACACTCAGTCAACCCATCAACAAAGTCTATAGCTCGTTTAACCGTCCCCTTCGGTTGTGGTACTACCGTTAAGTCCAACGGTCCCCGGGGTAGATTTGAATATACAATCTGAAATGGACTGAAACCCGTACTACGATTCACTGCATGATTATGTGCAAACTCTGCTTGGCATAACTTCATGTCCCAACTCTTCAGATTGTCCTTCACAAGACATCGCAACAAATTTCCCAGCGATCTGTTAACAACTTCTGTCTGTCCATCTGTTTGCGGATGATAAGCGCTGCTAAAATTTAACTTCGTTCCCACCATCTTCCACAAACTTAACCAAAAGTGACTCAGAAAGCGAGTATCTCTATCCGACAAAATAGACTCTGGTAACCCATGAAGTCGATAGATCTCCTTGAAAAATAACCGAGCAACATAAACAGCATCCGCCGTCTTCTTACAAGCAACAAAATCTACCATCTTCGAGAAACGATCCACCACAACATATATCGAGTCATTTCCCCTTTGCGTTCTCGGCAAACCCAATACGAAATCCATACTAACGTCCACCCAAGGTTTTGTAGGAACAGGTAAAGGCATATACAAACCTGCATTTGTAGCTGTCCCTTTCGAAACTTGACAAACATGACATCTCTGAACAAACCTTTCAACTTCCTTCTTCATCGATGGCCAATAGTAGGATTAAGTGATTAACTACAATGTTCGGTCTCTACCCACATGCCCTTCCTCACGAAGCTCCTTTACTATCTTCATTCGCAAGCTACAATCCGGTACACACAATTGATTCCCCTTAAATAAGAAACCATCAATCAACACAAATTCATCAGAACTTCCCTCCTTGACTTTCTCAACAAATTTCTTAAAGTAAGGATCTTCTTCAATCAGTTCTGGCAATAATTCAAACCCTGTCACCTCAACCTTCATTGTAGTCAACAAGTGATTCCTTCTGCTCAATGCATCTGCTACACGATTCGTAATTCCCGATTTATGTTTCACAACAAACGTAAATTGCTGCAGATAGGCAATCCATGATGCATGCCTTGCTGAAATCTTGTCCTGCCCCTACAAATGCTTCAAAGCTTCATGGTCTGTGTAAAGAACAAACTCCTTATGGAACAGATAGTGTCTCCAATGTTTCACTGCTTACACTACAGCATAAAACTCCACATCATACGTACTATATCTCATCTTTGCCCCTGATAACTTCTCGCTAAAGTATGCAATAGGACGCCCCTTCTGACTCAACACCCCTCCGATTCCAACCTTAGATGCATCAGTGTGTAGCTCAAACAACAACTGAAAGTCTGGTAATACAAGAATTGGTGCTGTTGTCAAAAGTTCTTTTATTCGTTCAAAAGCAACCCCAGCTTCCTCCGACCAAGAAAATTGCTTCCATTTCATACAATCAGTAACTGGAGCCATCACGCTACTAAAGTGTGGAACGAATCTTCGGTAGAATGACGCTAGCCCATGAAAACTTCTCACTTCCGTAATTGTCCTCGGCTGTGGCCAATTTCTGACTGCTTCAACTTTATTCTGGTCCACCTGGATACCTTCTCCTGACACAACATACCCCAGAAATAAAACACTCCTTGTCATAAACACACATTTCTTCGTTGCGGCATAGAACTGTTCTTGTCGTAGGACCATCAACACTTCTTTCAAATGATGCAAGTGTTCCTCTGAACTCCCACTGTATATCAGAATATCATCGAAATACACCACCACGAATTTCCCGATAAAAGGTCTAAAAATTTGGTTCATCACCCGCATGAACGTACTTGGTGCATTCGAAAGACCAAACGACATTACCAGCCATTCATACAATCCTTCTCTCGTCTTGAATGCTGTCTTCCATTCGTCACCTGGTCTAATTCGAATTTGATGATATCCGCTCTTTAAATCAATCTTCGAAAAGATAGTTGCCCCACTCAACTGATCTAGCAAGTCATCCAACCTAGGCATTGGGAATCTGTATCTCACAGTGATCTTATTCAGCGCCCGACCATCGGAACACATCCTCCATGTTACATCCTTCATCGGTACCAACAAAGCTAGCATTGCACAAGGACTTAGACTTTCCTGCACACGCCCTTGTTCTAGCAATTCTTCCACTTGCCTTCGCAACTCTTCATGTTCCTTTGGACTCATTCGGTAATGTGGTCGATGCAGTAATACTGCTCCTGGAACAAGATCTATTTGATGTTGAATATCCCTCAACGGTGGTAACTCCGTTGGCAACTCTCTAGGAATTACATCTTCAAATTCTTCCAGCACTGGCTTCACTTCTTCAGGAATTTCAACCTCTTCATTACTCTCTCGTCCAATTAACAAAAAGACTTCAGGTTTATCTTCGACTTCCTTAACAAACTCCTTCAAAGATAGCAAAGTTTTCAGTTCTTCAATCTCCTCCAACTTGCTTTCCTTCTGTTGTTGCTTCTTGGGAACTAAAGTGATTTTAGTACCTTCAAACATGAAACTATAGCTATTAGCACGACCATCATGTTGCACTGCTCTATCAAACTGCCATGGTTTTCCCAACAACAGGTGACACACATCCATGTCTACAACATCACACCAAACCTCATCCTTGTATTTCTTCCCAATTGAAAAATTCACACAAGCTCTTCGTCCAACTTTCACCTCACCACCTTTCCTTAACCATGCTAACTTGTACGGTTTAGGATGCTTCTCAGTTTTCAAGTTCAACTTCCTTACTGCTTCTGTAGAGATAATATTGTCACAGCTTCCAGCATCAATGACAAACTTGCAAACTCTTCCCAGAATAGTGCATGTAGACTGGAAAATGTTATTTCTCAACCAGCTATTTTCCTCTTCTTGTTTCGGTGCCAAGTAACTTCTCATCATCAAATTACACCCTTCATCTCCGGACAACTCTTCTTCCTCCTCAACATAAGGTGAATTAGAATAATCAGCTTCCACATCCTCTTCTTTAATCTCAGCAACCATTGCTCTCTTCTTCGGCTTTGGACATTCGTTGCTTTTGTGACCCAACTCCTGACAATTGTAACATTTGAAACCGCTGTTCACCTTTTCCTTCTCAACCTCCTTCACCACTGGTTTACTGATAGGTTTAGGAACATTAGAACTTCCACTAACACCCTTCACCTGATTGTTAGAGTTAGCAAATACACCACCTCCATGCCTTCCCTACTTCTCCCAAGCCAATGCCTTTTGGTGTGCTTCTGCCACAGATCTTGGATCAAACATATTAACCATATTCTGGATCTGCATTCGCAACCCTCCAACAAATCTAGCGGTCAACTGTTCTTCTGTCTCCATAATATCATTCCTAGCAATGAGTTGGTAAAATTCATCTGCATAATCATTAACTGATTTCGTCCCTTGCCTTAGATTCAGCAATCTCTGGTACATAAGTGATTGATAGTTGTAAGGTAAAAATGTAGCTCTCATCAACTTCTTCATCTTATCCCAATCAACAACCTTTGACTTTCCCATTCTCTCCCGCGTAAGTTTAGTCTGCTGCCACCATGCTAAAGCTCTCCCTCTCAACCTAGTAGCAACCAACTTCACTCGACGATTCTCCGGAACCTCCTTGAAATCAAAGATCTCTTCAACATTTGACAACCAGTCTACGAATTCTTCAGCTACCATTCCACCCTTGAACTCTGGAATCTCCATCTTCATTTCTGATTCCCATCGACAATCATCTTCAACATCCCGATATGCATTTCGTACTTGGTCTCGATCTCGGTAATGAATAATACATCTATCACCATCTTCATCGAAAACAGATGTACTTGGGTAACGATCTCGACCTCCCACATCTCTTTGATCACGCATATCCCTTGTACTTGGTCTTTCAATATCACGATATGGCTCATATTCATACTCCCGTGGAGTCCTTCTCTCTTCACTTCTATGCTCATGATGTTCTCTCCTCAACGAAACTGAAGATTCTCTTCTTTCTCGGTAAGATTGCGGTGATACCCTTCTCGCTTCCGTAACCGATGGCAAAACTCAGTTTCCTCCATGGTTCGAGATTGGCAATCTCCTCCTTTGAGTTTGATTCATATCAATCATCAGCTTCTCTAACTTTCCAATGCCTTCATCAAATTTCTCATTAATGCGTTGTTCCATTTGCTCGGCTTCTTCCCTTCTATACAACGCTTCAACATTCTGATGACGGCTAGCTCTTCTCGGCGGCATGATTGAATCAACACAATCACTTCAACAAATTCAAACAATCTTCAAAGACTTCAAAAACTTCAAACAAAATGCACGGCTCAAGTTTCAACGACCACTCACTCCCTTAGCTCGGAATAAATTGCCTCACGACTCAACGCCTTAGCCCGGGTCGACGCGACTCAACACTAGCTTACTATCTCGGCCTTGCGACTTACTCCTTAGCTCGGCTATACCACTACACGACTTAACTTGGCTCGCACACTTCCTTGGATCGGCTCGGCTTGAACTTCACGACTTCAAGCGCTTCAATTTCAAACATTGGCGTGCAAACTCTCACGGCCAAAATTCAAACAACTCTCACACTTTGATCCAAAATGGAATGGATCGAAAGTTCTCCTCTTGTTGCAACTTCAAGATGAACACGATGAACACCAAACTTCAACTCCTTGGCTCCAAGACTCGACTTAGCTATGATTGGCTAAGTCTAGCTTTGATACCAAACTTACGCAGCGGATATTATGAAAACAAATGAAACTGTGAAAAGTAGCAATCGGTGGATTGAAAATACTGCAAGGCCCAAATTCGTTGATCCGAAGATACCGAATTTTAGCTATCTCTGACACGGTGATCGCGCACGATACCGTGAAAAGAGATCTACGATTCTTCGACGTTGATCTTGCGCACAAGATTCCGTGAATCGGCTTCAACAAACGATGATTCGAGCGCACTCGAATAACGTAAGTGGAGATAGGAGATTACACTCAACTACCAATTCAAATTGAAAGCACAAAGCTAACAAAAAAGAATTTTATTCATGAATCAACCTAGTTACAAATACCAACACAACCGCTATTTATAGCGTTTTACAACTCAGTCCCTTAAGTCGTTGCCGACTCATAACCCACGACTCACGACTCATCAATAATACCACACCCATATTACAACACAACACATATATACATCGACTCAATTAACCCAACTCGTCCAGTGTACGACCTACGACTTAAAAACAAACGAATCAAGACAGAAACGGCTCAAACACAACGACTGACGAATGACTTACAACACTTACGACCTACACTAGGTCGTTGCCGACTCACAAGCCAACACAACACAACATACCAGTATAGCGACACAACATGCCCGAATTAGGACTTAAGTATGCACGCGACTTAACGCATACAACGACTCAAGAGATTACATCACTTGGATCGTAGACGACCTAACTACTTACGACATAAGGACATCCTCAAACAGCATCTTCATACGACTTAAATCATGGATGACTTAAGACTTCAACTTTAGGAACTTCTCTCCGCTTCTTGATAAGTCGTAGACGACTTATATCTGTGTCGTTAGATCGTATATGACTCATCAAACCTGAACGACTTAAGCTTCCATTAAGTCGTAATTCCTTTCCATCTGATCTGTTAGGTCGTAGATGACTTAAAGCCGCTTCATTAACTCGTAGCTCCCCCTCACGCGACGCCTTAGGTCGTGGACGACCTATAGCTTCCATCTTAAGTCGTGGACGACTTAACTCTTCCTTAAGTCGCGTACGACTTATCCCTTGGAGAATTATTGGTTGCGTATTTTCTTCTCTGGCTTGAGCTACATCACCATTACTCAACCTTATTCATTCTCCTAAAAAAGCTTATCATCATGCTTAACTCTGCCTTTAAAAAAATTTAGCATGCCAATCCATATTCCAAGTAGATGATCCCCATTGCGTTCCATAAGCCTTAGTAGCCCCTCAAAAATGGTGGTCTCGTTCTTATCAATCATGAAGTACATAATCAGGTGGTTGCGTCCCATTATGTTAATCTCATCCTCAATAACAGTAGTAATCTATGGGCTCAATAAAACATTCACCACTATTTAAAAAACAATAATTTTTCGACTATGGTCATTCTTGTGGATAGCATTTGGTTTTCGCGGCACTTATTAAATTTAAGGCTCAAATTTCCTCCCTTTGTCAAATGCTTCCCTAACTCTTCCTTTTGGCATACTCCTTGGAGCAAATGAGGTATTGTATCATCTGATTTTATTGATTACAATCGTAGAACTCTTACTAGAATACCTGAAAACGCGATAGCCTCGATATATATTTCTAGTGGTAAGGTCTCCTTCCCTCACTCAAGCTCAATTGGCATCAAAATAATATGGGATGAAATCAAGAGAATTACATTATGCCCACTTCAAACAACACACTATGGAACTCTAGTACATAACATACAATCTCTGCTACTTATCAGTCTCTACTTGCATTTCATCAAACACGTACGTTCTCGTGGTACAAGGTAGTTTGAAGTGACAAATCTAAGCCCAAAGAGAATATTTTACTATGGAAAGTACTAAACAATGTTATGCACACCCACGATATTCTCCTTTCTAAGGGAATCAATATGAATTCTAAACGCTTTTATGCAAATGACACAATGAGAGTGTCACTCACTTTTTTCGCTTGTATATACGTTTATAATTTATGGAAAAGGCTTCTGGAAGTTCATAATTTCATTGCCCATCTCGTGATCCTTATGTTGAATAGGCTAAGTTATTTTAGGAAAGCACAATGGCATTCGGTCAAGTCAAATCTCCTTTTCAAACTGTTGAAGAAATTGGTTTATGCAGTGTTGGATGAGAGAAATAATAGGCAATTTTAGGATGTTCGGAGACCTATTTCTTCCTTACTGTAGTTTATTTGAATAAGGTCCGAAGCGGGCAAGATTTGAAGCTAATTCGTGCCCTAATTAGGGCTGTTTTTATTATCACTTTTGACTTGTTTCTATTTGTATTGTGTTATTTTTTCTCTTGTTTTCTAATTTTTCTCTTTAATGCTAGTTGTTATCCCTTTATTTATTCTTTTAATTTAATAAAATAGTGGACGGTCCACTATAAATCCAGCTTGTCTTGCTAACAAAAAATGTAATTTTACATAAAAGGATAAAATAATAAAATTACACACTGGACCTATTACATTGTGTCTGGAATGTCGTTTAAAGTTAAGAAACATACATAACTTATTAAATTTGATAAAACATGTCGAAAATAGCGGCAAATATGGTCAGTGGCATTTTCGTAAAAATGGATTCCTAGACTAACTCAGCAAACCATAGGGTTCAACTATAAATAAGATCCTAAACCTTATATCTTCTCACTTGAATCCTTAGCCACCACTTTATACGTACATTTCTTTTTTCTCTTCCTTATAAATTTCTCAATCTAAACTGAACTTCTTTTCTCCTCAAAAATTTATAGAAAAAAATTAAAATAAAAAAAGGTGAAATCAAATTAAAAGAGAGAGATGGAGGGAGGCTATGAATCTAGCAAAAAGGACTCAAATTAAAGGAAGAAGAGGAATAACAAACTCTAATCAAAAGGAGAATTTCTACAAACAAGGTGAGCGGGTTTACTTACATAAAGCATATAATGGAGATAAGTGATTGATTTTCAACTACGTTCCTTCTTCGTGAAATCCAATTTTTACTCATGAACCTATGAATTTATTTCAAAATCACTTGGTAAATGAGAAATACCCAAAATAAATTAACTTGGCTTATAGATCTAATTTTATATAACATGTTCAATTTGATTTGGTAAATAAGAATTAATTTGATTTGAAACTACCCTTAATCACATAGATCTGATTTATATGATGAACTTAAAATGACAGATAGAGATAAGTGAACATGTTTATTGAAATTTGTATGGATCCACTTGGATTTATAACGAAATATACATGATAATCGATTTGAAAATATAGATAACCCTTTGAAATACACATAGAAAATTTGATGGGGTAACTATGTACAACATGAGAAATCACTTGAATTTGGATACAAAAAAGTATGAATCATATCAAGAACATAAGAAAATATACCCCTAAATTTGAAATCAAAACCAAGAAGAAAATCAATAACATGAAAATAAGCCTAATCTATTAAAAACCTAGAAAACGGTAAACCAAATGTCTGAAATGCCAATTAGATGTGTAAATCCATTTTTAGACATTTAATTTATTTTTCATATGTCTGATTTTTAGGATTTACAACCCAAGAGAAACTAGTTTAATTTAAATTTGATTCAGACATTTGAATTCAACTTTAGACATCTATAATCGAAATCAAATGTCTGAGGCAATAATTTAGATGTTTGAACACTTAATGCATATATATATATATGTATGTATGTATGTATGTATATATGTATATATATGTATGTATGCATATTTATAGTCAGATGTCTAAAATATGCCAGTCAGCCCTGGTTGAACCAAGCCTTGGTATAGGCCAACGGGAAGGATCGGGGTAAACATGTCCCTTTGTTCATGTAGTGGAGTGGAGTCATGCAGCAAGCTGGAAACGTAATCACCTTACTGAAGTCCTAGGCTCGTGCTTTATGAAGTTGGTGGACATGGCGTTTGGAATAGTGAGCAACTAACTCAAAATTAAAAGCTCCTATCATTCATAGTCGGTCCTAACTACTAGTGGGAGCAAGCTGGAAAGAGGGATGATGGAGAAATATGTTTTGGTAAGAACTGTTAATCTTACAGGTAGTTGGAATTGTTAATCCGCTCTAGAAAGCTTCTTATGCAATGATAGAGAGCATATGATGCATATTCTGGGTATAGAGACTAGATTGAAATTGTTAACCCAAAAGAGTAAAACTGGGAATGTTAACCCAAAGGAGTAGAATTGGAAATGTTAACCAAAAGTGGAAAACTCGGGATTGTTAACTCGAATATATATATACTTAGCATAGCAAACTATATTTATATCAGAGTAGACCAAACAACTACAAAATGAATGTTTACTCTATAGGTAGCAATATAATAGAAATGTATTTTATGAAATATGAGTTGATACAGTCCACCAATGAGTGGAAATTTTTATAATAAAAATAGAATATTGTCACCAAAGGAGTAGATAAACCATATCAAAAAATAGTTAATCAATTATGTATAAAGAACACACACTAAAGAACACCCTTAGGCATAGGCCACAAGTAAACTTTAACTACTTTTACGCACCAAACCACTAGTGATATAATACACCCACTAGACTATGTCTAACACGCTTCATTTCTCCCTCCATATCTCTATTACAGAAGGACATGCCGGTAGTTAATTGGGATAGAGTCTGGTACATGGAGGAGAAGACGTAGTACTCTAGAGTTACATCTATTTACTGTTACTGTTCATGTATTTCATTTCGTATTATGTTATTCCTACTTTATGTATTGTTGTTTGGAGACACTGTTATAAGGACTATGTTAATTTTGAGATCGTTATCTGATGGCTATTTTTAGTACTTGTATTTTATTTCTTCTGCTATGAGACTTGAAGTGTAGAGTGTATTAAATTTATATTTGGCTTTATATCATGAAATATTTCCAAAACCCAATGCATCCTACTTTGCGGCACGATGCAAGTTCAAATGCCACTATGGACTTTGGAATGGTCAATCCTTAGATGTAGTTATTACAATTGGTATCAGAACTTAGGTTTAGGATTCGTTAAGAATTTGGTGCGTATTGAGAGAGCGTACCTGTATATTTTCAAAAAGTTATTTGTATGGTGCAAACCAACCCTATAATTTCAGTAATGCTTAAATGCTATATGAGGAAAGTTGCTAATGATTCCTATTTACAGATACGTGAGAATGAGCAATAAGACTGAAAATATTTATGATGAGGTAGATGAGGTTTCATCCGTGAACATTCCTATATTGTTCCACTAGTTGCTGCCCTAGCTCATCCGCATGCTTTGGATTTTCCTAAGTTATGTCGGGATTTTCAAATTCCGGGTGGAAATAATTATCATAGGACCGAATCATTTATCGAGACACGGACATGGCTGAGGAATTGTGATGGGATCTTTGTTATGCTGGGTTTGGAGGATGTAATGAAGAGGTAGTTGGCTTCATGGCATACAAAACGAGAGACCTTAAACTGATGGGAGATTGTTTTTGCTGAGACAAATGCGACCGGTATTCCTTGGAACGAGTTTAATAGGCACTTTGAGAAGTTTATTTCTATGGCTAACTGTGGGTAGAGCTAGAGAAGTTTCCTCATTTGGAGCAAGGAGATTGGAGGGGTTATGTTAATGAATTTAATCAATTAACCAAGTACGACTTAAACCATATCAATAAACTAGCAAAAAAGGAGATGAAGTTGGCACCATTTCCACAATTGAAAGTTGGCACCAAATATGTCCATGTATTCAAATGTCGAACATCCAATCGTCAGAAAGGCTAATTGTTAGGGTAAAATAAAAGGAAAAAGAATAGGAGAAATAGAATCTTACAGCAGAATGATAACATATAATATAACAAAGACAGTAAAAGTTGTCACTCTAAAATACATAGTATAAAAGAATAAAAGCAAACCTCTTCAACCTGGACAGTTATAACTGTTTGACCTTACAGTTGCTGGTAGGTATATATAATAATATAGCGGAAATAAAAATATTATGGTAGGTGAACGACCAGCGCTACTCCATGGGCACCGTGTCCCACCAATGATAATCTTGAAAAATATTTGGTCTGGCCCAAGCATTATAATAAAATAACATCCGGATCACTCTGGAAAACTAGCGTAATAAAATCTCAAGAGATATGGGGAACATATAATAATTTTGTGAGACTATGCTGCTAAACATGAAATGAGTTTTTACCTCACAAGAACAACATCTATACATTGAAGAATGAAAAAAAAATTAGAACAAAACCAAACTTGGAAGAATGACCATAAAAAAGATCAAAATCCAAACTTAAAGGATAGACACAAATAATAAAACATCAAGGAGTGCTCTAGGCACTTCTCGATGCAATTAAGAAATGATTAGAAGATTTGAATCAACAAGGGAAAGGGAAATTTTCCAACAACGATTAGGTGGGTGCACCCCTTTACTGAAAGTAAACCTCTAAAAATATATTTGAGAACTGCGATAGTTCTCGAAAACCTCCAAACTGAACCCTACCAACCTTTATCGAGAATAGAGTATTTCACATCTCTGCATGCATACTATTGAAACCAATCTAGAGTAGATGTAAAAATACCCTAATAAGAGCAACCCCACATAGCTTGGCCTCGATTTGTGCTTTGGTTAAAGTCATTTCCGACAAAGGGTATCAATGCTCAAATGAGCAATAAATCGTTTTAAATTGACGATATACAAGGAAGAAAGCTAAATCAACTATCAGGAATAATCAAAATGATCGTATAAGAAAATTAAATCTCATACTCTTACCACTACTCGTCGATTTCTATCTTGTACCGTCCCTCGATTGAAAATGAAACCATGTCCCTCGATTGAAAATGAAACCACGCAAGCTAAGGTAGTATTACTTCTAGGTATTGCCTTGACAAGAATTTTAAACTTTGAGATAGAAACGAGTTTCCATACCTTGACATTTAGTGCTAAGATTATGACCAAATCCTTTCCATACCATTTACGGAAATTAATTTCTTATCCTTTCCATAACCTGATCAAAAGTTTTAAGCTTTTAAAAACGAACTTGCGCTTGGTTTTCACATCATAAATATTTGTAAAACACTTTAAAACACTCTTTAAAATATTCTTTTTGAAGAGAAAATTATATTTTTAAGCGTAATGAAATGACGGGTCAAAAAACATGTCATTAAACATTGTTTACAATAAACCAAAAACAATTTACTTTTAGCTTTATTTAAAAACAATTCCTTTTAAAAGATTTTCTCATTTATAAACTATATTTTATAAATCACAAACAATATTTATTATCCTAGAGCATAATAAATCAATCAAAATACTTTTATAAATTTAAACAATGATATTGTTTTGAAAGATAATTGATACGATTATTTTCTAACTTTAAAACCACATCAATTATCCCAAAAGACAATTAATCAAACTTATAACTCTTTTAATAAATTAATTTATTAACTGTAAACATCTTTATTAAATCAGTTAACTAACTTTAATCATTTTTAGTAAATCAGTTAATTAATCTTCAGAATACTTTTATTAAATCCGATAATCAATTTTAAACCACTTTATTTAAACCAATAAATAATAATTAAGAATATATTAAACCTCCAATTCTTTCCAAATACTTATACTGTCCATAAAACCCATTTGAAAAGAATTTACATAATATTCAAGGTAAATAACCATTTAAAACAACATTAATTATCCTGAAAGATAATTAAATCTAATCTATAAACTTTTATAAATTAAAATGACATTGATTACCTTGAAGGATAGTTAATCAAATTTATAACCTCCTTATAAATTTAAAATAGCGTTAATTATCCCAAAAGATAACTAATTAACTTTATAAATTTAAAACAGCATTAATTATCCTAAAAGATAATTAATTAACTTTATAACTCCTTTTACAAATTTTATTCCACACTTATCCTTTATTTTCAAAATACTTCAAAATATAGTTATACAACTTTCAAACTACAAAATGTGACCAAACTTTTATTTTGCAGAAACGTGACTCAAATTCAACACACAACAAGGGTTTAAGGAAATGATATTTCATAAGTGACGGTATATCGACAATCGCTATAACGACACATACAAAAATCAAATAATATTCATAAATATTTCAACCAAACAACAATGTAAGCAACATCATAATATATGTAAATTAATATTGGCAAGAAACCCCTTAGGGTCTCTTAACAAAAGTCCTACGTAAATCATACAAATGAATGTGAATTTTTCGAAGTATTCCATAGCACCTATTCACCATGTATACATTTTAACTTTCCTATTTATGCTATCCACTTTTAAAGCGGGAATTTAAATATACACAAACAATCTAACAACAATAAAAACTAACATCTAAGCATTCAATAATAATTTATAATAACACAGATATCAATAGTTTATTTAGACGCGGGTAAACTACCCGAAATTTCATTTGATGCTATCACGTTTCAGTTTGGTCTAAAATTGAACGATGTTCGTTTTTAGTCGAAAATTCCACTAGCTCCAAATTCGACGAAACTAGTTCCATTACATAGCAAATGTTCTTATAAGGCCAACACAATCGACTCAATCCAAATTTGACCTTGTTTGTAATAGTTGTTCAACTTATAAGCTTTCGAATTTAATAAAATAATAGAATCCACTAATCACATATTAATTATTAATTATCTAACACAAACCTTTCTTTCCTAAATTCTTTACTTTCCCAAGCCATGCACGCACATGCCTGTTCACTCCAAATCAACTCCCTACAATCTTCTCCCTCTTCTTTTCTCCACCTCCCTCAATGAAATCGGCCACAGAAAATAGTTGTTAACTCCAATACGTGAGAGCTCCCCATCCATCATCACAAAATCAGGCTCGACTCAACTAGGACAAATGCGACCTAGCAAATTCCGTGCGACTTCAACACAATCGCATTTTATTATAGGTTGTCGCACCACCTTATTCCGCCACCACACTTGCTACTCGACATGAGAAACTCGATGATACCATCCTCGACGCCTAACTCCTCTAACATGTCTCTGAAAATCAAACCCTAACTAACGGCCGAAACAACCAAGCATGGCTAGATGACAATGCACACAACAGTATGTGTATGGAATCATAGATCTACGCCATACGAGTTCAAAGATCTTTGTTTTATAATTTTCCATCGAGTGAATATTTTGATTTTTAACTTTGAATGTTTCTACCATTATTTTGTTTACTGTCAAATGAAAAATGTAAAGTAGGGAAGGAAAATAAGAAGTCGGAATGGCTGAGTTGATTAAAGGTTTGAATTTGTGTTTGTTTTGTAATTCCCAACATCATGTTGCATAAATTTCATTCGCGTATGGGCCACGAATGACAAAATAAAAATACAGTCGTGCCAAAAAATATGGCACGATCTCAAAAAAATTATTGTATACACTGGTCATCTTATTCTATAAAATCACAAAAATACCATCGTTTGCCGTAAAATATGCCAAACGACAAATTAAATTGTAACAACCCGCCTTTTTGTTCCTCATAAGTCGACGCTAATACATCCATGGTATTCATGTACTGAGCATCAAAATGCCAGAAAGACAGATTATTAGGGATGAAAAAAAGAATGACAAGGAGAAACTAAAGAACACAAAACCTTACAACGCAAAGGGATAATATATAATAATCAATATAAAATTTGCATAATCATTTCCAAAATGATACATTAGAGTCATAATAGTAAAACTTCGAACCTCGGTCAGTTATAACTACATGTCCCTAGATAATTGATATAAAGTTCATCCGCCAGCAGAAATAAGGAACTATACGAGGGATATGTCTTAGGCATCCAGCTCGACTCTTGAGCTCCAAAGCATCCAAACCTAATATGAAAATATGCTCGGTTGTAACCAAAGCATTATAAGAAAACTATGCCCAAGTCAGTCTTGTAAAACCAGTGTGAGAAACTCAAAACACAAGAAATTTTATTTATAATAACTTGTAAATCCTTTAAAATCAAAGATATCTCGTAAAACCACGCCGCACGTAAACACGGATGGGTTTTTACCTTATGTTAACCAAATCATTTACTATTATAAAATCCAGTGATATTATAATAATGTCTAAGGTTTAAAATACCAATAATCAATTAGTTGTGATGTGTATACATCACAACAATAATAGTTATAAAATCAAAAACCAAAGGTGTTTATTAGAGAATGGATTCCCACAAATGGCAAGGTAAGAGACCACCTTTCAAAATAGTAAATCTCTAGATAAAATGTATTGTGGGCAGCAGTTACCTTTGCAACCCACGTGAAAAAACCAACCTTTTACCAGGGTACAAAGTTTGAGATGCTGTGATTTCCTTTTGCCTCGTAGCAGACCATATTGGAATGCAAACACTGCCCTCCAACTAGAAATGCAATGCCAACATTCATCCATACAAGTTGTTCCGAGAACGAACAAGCATTCAGCACTTGCTATCTTGCATTTTGGAATTACCCTCAGGAAAAATAATATAGCTCCAGAGAATACTTCATAATGATCCATCATGAATGTTGTGACGGCTTGAATTTTCGATGCTCGAAAATCGACATCAATACATTCACTGTATTACACGCCGAGCAATAGAATGTCGGAAATACCAGATCGTTAGAGAAACGAAGAAAGAGGTAGAAGAAGAAAATAGAAATAACAACATAGAATCTCACAATCACAACGGAACAATATATAATAGATAAAAACTTGTCTTTATACAAAAAGAACTACAACTATAACTTACATATCACATCATCAGAGTACAACACATCAATAACACAATAGCGGACAGTTATAATAACTTGGCCTCACAAAGCTGAATATACAGCCTACAATACACAATTGAATATAATCAAGTACGTGTGATACGTCTTCATCATCCAGCTCGTCTCCTGAGCTCCATAGCATCCTATCCTGCATCTGTAATATTCGGTCTGAGCCAAGCATTATAATAAAATAACACCCGAGTCAGTCTGAAAAAGCAACATGAGAAAACATACTCAATTTGAGTTATCAAAGCTATCAAAATCCTTTGAAAAACAAAGGTATCTCGTAAGACAATGCTACACATAAACAAGACTGGTTTTTTCCTTACGATAACCAAAACATTCTATATCAAAATCATGTGATATTATAATAGTGTCTAAGTAAAAATACTTATTCAAATAGTTGAAATTGTTACATTAATTAAATTCCAGCATACTAGGCTCTACAACCAAAACTGTAAGGTGCGTATTGGAGAATAGATTCCATACGAATGACTAGGCACTGGGGTATCACCTGTCACAGCACACATCTAGAAAAATATACCAAGGACCATGCTGGGATCCCCTGCAACACAAGACCGGACTACCTCTAACCTGGATAGTCCGAATATGCTATTACCCCGAGTGTTCCCACCCTTTTTCGAGCTCCTACCATGTATTGTAGTAAAAATATCCAAAGGTATTTAGAAAGGTGATAAACATACCATAATTGGGTGCGAACCACTTAGCCTTACTGCATCTTCCCTGCTTTTTAGTCATTCTCGGTTGATGAGGCAAGAGGCTACGATTACCTTTTTAAGGAAATTTCACTTAGAATGCTCATTGTCCTCCAATGACAATGTACTGATAGCATTCATCCTTACAAGTCCGTTCTGGGTCCGAACGGAACCGAATGCACTATTCCTACTACATCCGTTTTGGAATCATCCTCAAAATTAGTAGCATTAGCCCTTGCACTTCACTGCTCCATCTTCGACTCATGCTCTTTTTTTCCCTTTGAAAACGTACTCGTTGGATCGAAGTGTTTTTCGGATAACTTTTCTGATCCCGGTCCCTTCGAAACAACGTTCGATATTTTCAGTAAACTCAACCCTGGTTCTTTAGGAAATAAACAGACGAAAATAATATCGGAGATCACCTCTTAACCGTTAGTGGACGGATTTTCTTATAAACGCCCTAGAAGAACGAAACAAGTTTATCGTACAGTATAACACCTCAAACGGTAACTGCACCATATAATTCCCATATTTCTTTTAGATATTCCCAAAGTTATATTTGGGGTCCAGATTTGATAGTTTGTTTTTTTAACTATCAATAAATAATCATTGAACCAAATATTTCATTTCCACTTAAAACACCAAGTCTCATTATCATTTAATTTTACATAAATTCTCCTTATCCAAAATATATACTTGTCCTGCCAAATTTAGTATATTCACAAACTATTCTTTTCAAAAATATTTGAAAATCCCTTTTTAAAATAATATGGAAAGTACCACTACGGTGTCAACCATGGATTCACAGCTCAATGGTTAAGTCTCTATCCTAGAGAAATCCAAAACTTAACCGCAGGCACTCACCGCCTCTGATTTCTCCATGAAAGTATGCCTATACTTTCGAAAACTTTATTAAATAATTTTTAAAATAATACTTATAGAATTTCTGTACAAATTTCCAAGTTAAATTTAGGCAATACCCTTTAAAATAAAAGTTATTATATAATAATATTAATATTGAGTAATTTATCCTTTTTTAAAATAATAATGCTGATTAATTCTTAAATAATAATTGACTTAATATTACTAATTTAATTGATAATTAAACATACTTTAAACAAATTTTAAAAATTAAATAATTAATTTTCTGAAACATTCTTCAACACTTTTTAAATTTCTTAGTTAATAATTTAAAAATCCTCCTTTTTAAAACAAACTCAATTCCTTGATAAAAAAATATTTTCCAATTCCAATATAACCAGTCCAACAATTATAAACCTCTCTCGATTTATCCCCAATTTGATTTACATCCCAATTCCGTAAATCCCCTTTTTACATTTCTAAAATAAATCCACCATTTAATTTTAAGCCGATTTAACCATCTCCTTATAAATCCTCACCGTGAATTTATGACTTCATACTTATCTACTGATAATCACCTCACTTGAGTTGTAAACCTTGTCCATAAATTTCATTGTCTCATTTCTCGTTTATAACAGTTTCATAATACTTAATTAATTTTAAATCGATTTCTAATTTTAATTCCATTTTCCAATCAATTTCCCAAAAAATCCAACTATATTCCGCTTTCTTTTCATCATTTAAAATCTTATTTAAATCAAGTATAACAATATCTATCTTATTTTCAAATTCCCTTTTTTTATTTTCCCAAACTATTTGAAATCTCGATTTTAAAATCTTTTTATAATTAAACAAATATCGCATAAATTTTATTATTTAAAATCCTTTTATTTAAAATATTCCAAAATCTCTATTGTTTTTCCATATTCCGAAAATTATCAAGTACAAATTTTACAATCAACTATTTATTTTAACCAAAATTAATTTCTTTTCATAAATCCAAATTTCAATATAAATACACCACTTCCAAAATCCCTTTTAAATTTCTTCCAACTCAATATATATATATATATATGTGTGTGTGTGTGTGTGTGTGTGTGTGTGTGTGTGATATTTTAAAACATTAAAATCTAGACCAGTACTACCATAACACCAAATAAGTTCAAATCACACTATAATCTATCACAGATTATTCAACATATCATATCACCAAATATGAAATTAAATTCAACATTTTTGAGGAATCCAGTTGGATCCCTCCAACATGTTTCCCTGCATCCATAGATGTTAATACAATATAAAAATACCAATCCCACTTCGAGGGGGATATCATGGTACATAAGGTCATCCACTATTATGTGGGGAGCACAGGGTCTCATTCGCTAAAATATGCAGGAATATCAATCCAGCTACCAATATATATACTGCTATATATAATATCACATTCAATTGATAATAACTATTGTTTAAATTGCCCAATCAATCAATAATTAATTTTAACTATTTAAAATTAACTAGTAATCCAAAATTGAGTGAGATTAACTCACATTTATTTTTATTGTCACTCATGCGTTCTTTTCCAATTTAGTTCGAACGTGTTTGAAATTTATCTGAAAATTCAGAAATATCTAAATTTGATCAGTCCAGTTCCTATGCGTCGCATTCATCGATACAAACGCAACCTAACAAACCACGTCCCGATCAGAACTAAGACGAACGAGATATGCATTTCATAGGAATTAAGAATTTTAAATCAAACAATTTATATATATAACTAAATTTTCATTCAAAGTTATTACCTAGCCAACAACAAAATTTCGGCCAATCCTTCTTTCTTTTTTTATCTATGGCCCGAACCCCATTAACCCAGACCCGCCCAACACTTCTTCTTTCCCCTTTTCTTCCCTTTTGCCTGTACATGAGATAACTCGACCTGAGCGTGCACGTTCAACTGATACAAAGCTCTGGTCATCAACTCGACGCTCTGACCATGCCCATAGCCTCGCCATCGGAAACTCCACCTTCTCCAGCCATCGCCTTCACTTTCCACCCCTCACAGCAAATCATGACATCGTAAGTGACGCTCGTCCCCTGTCAGTTCGCAAATCACCATAAAGTATCGCACCCTCCCAATTTGATCACCGAGATGCTATCTCACCTTGCGACCACGAATCCAGGTTCACACAGCCACAACAACGCCCGCAACTCGAGATAGCCTTAACCCTAATCACTGTTGCTCCAAATCGAACATTCCACAACTTCCCCGTACCCTATAAATTGTATTCCAGACCGAAGATCAAACCAAACAAGAACTATAAGATTCGTTTCAGGAATTTTTTTATTGATTTAAATTTGAACTCGCAGCCATTTTTTTTCTTTTTTTCAAACTGCTTTCTGTTGACTATGCTCGGCTGTATTTTTAAAAGGAAGAGGGAGGGAAGAGAAATTAGCGTGTTGAAAGGGGAAACATGGTACAGTGATTTCGAAAGGAGGAAAAAGCTGATGTGAATAAACTTTGGCTATTTAACATATAAATATATAATTTCAAATTTCAAATTATCTCGATTATGCAACTTAAAATCTCGAACTCCAATCAAGGCATGTCGCTAGGCGTTTTTATTGTTATACCTCTATTCCGAATGTAATGGAAAAGGTTCCGAATCTTAATTCAATTGTATGGAGAAGATAGCCTTTTTGACCCAATTATTATATTGAATTTTCGATATAAATATCAGTGCACTTATATGCTGTACGACCAAAATATAACTTCAAAAGCTATGAAATTTAAAATCCGATAATAATACACTGTTGCGGATCCAATGGAACTTGTTTCGTCAAAATTCGAGACTGTGCCCCAGAAGGCTCTTTCTAAATGTTAGTTCAAACGATGTATTTTTAACACTGAACAATTACTTTTTAAATTCAATTTAATAGTTTTATCATCTTCAGTATTATTAATATAAATTTTGTAAGCCTTTAAATTATTTTAATCAAGCCTGAAACTCAAAATTCCATAATTTAACCAATTTTCAATTATTAAATTCAATAATTAAATTATCAAATAAATGGTTATATTTGAAACTCAAGTTAAAAATTAACTTTTAAATATTTAAAGTCGATTAAATATTCCAATTTCAAATAACCAAAATCTTAGATCGTTATATTCCTCCCCCTTAAAAGAATTTCATCCTCGAAATTTGCCAAGTAAGAAGAATGGTCCAAAACCCAATAACTTTTTTCCAAAACCACGCAGTTTTGAACATCTTCCCAAAAACAATTTTTATTGAAGCCACGTTATCACTTTTACTAATTTTCCAAATTCATCCATAGAATACAACTAATATCATCCCCTCATTCATTCAAAATATAATTTAAAACTAGATTTTAAATTACCAAAATTTTCTTCAAAATTTTCTAACTCCTTAAATTTCGAAAAATTTAGCTAGCGTCTCCTTTGAGAGGCTAGATCCGAAAATCTACAAAACGCCTCTGTGGGTCCCAGCTCATCAAAAGAAAACAAAAGCCAAATGGCACAATCTTAAATCATCAAATTCAAACACAATTTAAACACGTACCTTTTGTCGAGCAATCAAATTTTACTTCTGAAATTGAGGACATCAATTTAGCTTTTGCTTTTAAGTACCTGAACCTTATTTACCAATAGTGTCCAATCATACAAATCAAATCATTTTATTCGACATTTTCAATCTCCAATATTTATTTCACCTAAACCCATACGATGTACATATATCATCTGTACGCAATATCAAATCTGACCGCTCACTCGACCATACAAATTCACTTCCAAACTAGTATCATTCACACGACTCTCTAGTGCGGACTCAGATCTGGTTTCTTGATTAGAAACTATCACTCGCCGTGCACAGCCATATACTATGATAGAGAATTTTAGAATCAATCAAAAATCTATATCCAGGGTTTACCGTTGAAAATCGAGTGAAAAATTTCAAACTCGGATCGATACAAATTATCTCGAAATTCTGTGCTCGAATCTAGATCAAATCGTTATGCAGATTAAAATAATATACATACAACTTACATATTTATCTCAATTTCTTATGAGCTATATCAATTTTTTTTCTCATTTATTTCATTCCGATCAATTATCCACAATTATCATTTTACACACCTTTTATTTAATCTTCATTCAAATACTTACTTAGTATATTCCTTTTCATACTAATCTCACTCGAGAATTTATTTCATCAAATCCTATAGTTAACTAGTTCCTCTCCATATTAATTCATTTGTGGATTAATTCATAAACTTTACTTAAGTTTATAAACATCTCATACAACTTCTTATGGTTGATTACCACTTCACACTTAAGTCCATATTTACTTTAACTCAATCAATTCTATCTTCAAAATTTAGCCTATTTAGGCCAACTCAAACTAAATTTCATTTTATATAACATAATTTAAGTTAAATATCATCCCAATATTCAATTTCAATTTTATTTACTTACTAATTAAATTAATTACTCCATTTACTAATTTATTTCAAATCTCACTAAATTCCATCCTAGAAATTATTTCATTTAGCCTACTTAGGCTAATTTTTCAAATCTCTCTTATCTAACATAGTTTAAGTTAAATTTCATTTCATAAAATCAAATTTCAATTTTTTTCTCTTTCAAACTTATTTATATTGCATAAAACATTTTAAATAAGATTCCAGAGTTTTAAACAATTACTTAATATTTCAAAATCATTATTGAAATCATATATACCCAATATCCTTGGTATATCAAATCATCCCTTTGAATTTCAAAACCAAACTAGTTATGCAAACAAACACCAATTCAAATCATTCAGGTAGCAATCCTTCCCTTGAAGGCTCGAAAATGAGTGTCGATGATACTATAGCCACCATCGAAATTATTTTTCAATGACCAAAGTGAGTTCAATGCTTTTATTTCCGCTTTGAAACCATTTTAAATACCTCAATTCACAAATACTTCCCAACTAACATCATTATTATTTTCTAAGACTTCGTAACTCATTTCAAAACCAAAGGGCAATTTAATTCCAACATTTCTAACTCTTATATCCTTTGTAAATTGTTTTTATAAACTATATCATATTTAAATCTTCCTTTGGAATTTCATTTCATTACAAATTATAAATAACATTTATAAACTCATATTTACAAATTCCATTTTGTTATATGAATCACTTTCTTAACTGTTGACTAAAACATCAACTTTTTATTTCAGTTACCATAACAACAAATGATAATAGTTTAATATTATCATTTCCTAACAACCAGGCACACCATACATAATTATAATAATTTTTTGAAAAATTATTTCTTTTACATATAAAAATAATTTGGGTAAAATCATTTCCTTTACCCCATTTAAACAATACCGCGTCGAATTGTTCTGTTATAGCGTCTAGAGATCCCTATCAGTAACGTTAATTACTCATATTGACCAGAATCCATAAGCCACTCAACAGATCAATCAACATAATATAAAACAAATTTTATATTCACTAAAAAATATGCGCTCTATATATTAATATGCTCAAACTCATTCTAGGGTGCTACCGACTCTACCTCTAATGAGTAATTCCCACCAGAACCACGGTTCTCGCTTAACTTCAGCTCTGATACCAACTGTGATGGACCAGGTTTTTGACGCTCAAAAATCAACATCAATACGTTCACTGTATTACATGCCAAGCAATCGAATGCCGGAAATACTAGATCGTTGGAGAAATGAAGAAAGAGATAGAAGAAGAAAATAGAATTAACAATATAGAATCACCCAATCGCAGCGTAACAATATATAATAGATAACAACATGTCTTTATACAAAAAGAATAACAAATTTTATTTACATATCACATTATCAGAGTACAATACATCAATAACACAAAGCCGACAGTTATAATAACTTGTCCTCAAAAAGCTGAATATACAGCCTACAATACATAGCGGAATATAATCAAGTACATGTGATACATCTTTGTCATCCAGCTCATCTCCTGAGCTCCAAAGCATCATATCCTGTATCTGTAACACTCAGTCTAACCCGAGCATAATAATAAAATAACATCCGAGTCAGTCTGGAAAACCAACACGAGAAAACACACTCAATTTGAATTATCAAAGTTATCAAAATCCTTTGAAAAACAAAGGTAGCTCATAAGACCATGCTACGTATAAACAAGATGGGTTTTTACTTTACGATAACCAAAACATTTTATATCAAACTCATCTGATATTGTAATAGTGTCTAAGTATAAATACCTATTCAAAAGGCTAAAATTGTTACATTAATTAAATTCCAGCATACTAGGCTCTACAACCAAAACCGTAAAGGCACGTATTGGAGAATGGATTCCATAAGAATGACTAGGCACTAGGATATCACCAGTCACACTACACGTCTAGAAAAATGTATGGACGACCACACCGGGATCCCCTGCAACACAAGACCGGACTACCCCTAACCTGGATAGACCGAATATGCTATTGCCCTAGGTGTTCCCATCCTTTTTTGAGCTCCTTCCATGTATCGTAGTAATAATATCCGAGGGTATCTAGAAAGGTGATAAACGTACCCTAATTGGGTGTGACCCACTTAGCCTTGCTGCATCTCCTCTACTTTTCAGTCATTCCCGGTTAACGAGGCTAGAGGCTACGATTACCTTTTTAAGGAAATTTCACTTAGAATGCTCATTGTCCTCCAATGACAATGTACTGATAGCATTCATCCATACAGTCCATTTAGGTCCGAACGGAACTTAAGGCACTATTCCTACTACATCCATTTTGGAATTATCCTCAAGATTAATAGTGATTAGCCCTTGCACTTCACTGCTCCATCTTCGACTCCATGCTATTGTTTTTCCTTCGAAAACGTACTTGTTGGATCAAAGTGGTTTTCGGATAACTTATCCGATCCCGGTCTCGTCGAAACAACGTTCGATATTTTCGGTAAACTCAAACCCGGTTAATTAGGAAATAAATAGACAAAAATAAGATCGAAGATCACCTCCTAATCATTAGTGGATGGATTTCTTTATAAACGTTCTAGAAGAACGAAATGAGTTTATACATACAGTATAACACGTTGAACGGTAATTGCACCATATAATTCCTTTGTTTCTTCTAGATATTCCCAAAGTTATATTTTGGGTTTGGTAGTTGGTTATTTATCTATCAATAAACAATCGTTCAACCAAATATTTCATTTTTCACTGAAAACACCAAGTCCCATTTTTGTTTAATTTTATGTAAATTAAATCTCCGTGTCCAAAATATATACTTGTCCTGCCGAATTTAGTATATTCACAAACTATTATTTTCAAAAACATTTGAAAATCCCTTATTAAAATAATATGGAAACTACCACTGCGGTATCAACCATGGATTCACAGCTCAATGGTTATGTCTCTATCCTAGAGAAATCCAAACTTAACTACAGGCACTCACTGCCTCCGATTACGCCATGAAAATATACCATTACTTTTCAAAAACTTTATTAAATAATTTTGAAAATAATACTTATAAATTTCCAAGTCAAATTTAGGCAAATAATCTTTAAAATAAAAGTTATTATATAATAATATTAATATTGAATAATTTATCCTTTTTTAAAATAATAATACTTATTAATTCTTAAATAATAATTGACTTAATACAAACTAACTTAATTGATAATTGAACATACTTTAAACAAATTTAAACAACTAAATAATTAATTTTATGAAACATTCTTCAACACTTTTTAAATTTCTTAGTTAATAATTTAAAAGTCCTCCTTTTTAAAATAAACTCAATATCTCGTTAAAAATAGATTTTCCAAACCAGTCCAACAATTATAAATCTCTCTCGATTTATCCCCAATGTGATTTATGTCCCAATTTCGTAAATCCCCTTTTCACATTTCTAAAATAAATACACCATTTATTTATAAGCCGATTTAGCCATTTCCTTATAAATCCTCACCGTGAATTTATAACTTCAAATTTATCTGCTGATAATCACCTCACTTTATTTATAAATTTTGTCTATATATTCCACAGTCTCATTTCCCGTTTATAACGGTTTCACAATACTTAATTGATTTTAAATCGATTTCCGATTAGAATTCCGTTTTCCAATCAATTTCAAAAATAACCCAACTATATTCCACTTCCTTTTCATCATCTAAAATCTTATTTAAATCTAGTACCACAATTTCATATTTTATTTTCAAATTCCCTTTTTTAATTTTTCCCAAACTATTTTAAATCTCGATTTTGAAATCTTTTTATACTTAAACAAATATGCTTAAGTTTTATTATTTAAAATCCTTTTATTTAAATTATCCCCAATTTTTTTATCCATATTTCGAAAATTATCAAGTACAAATTTTAGAATCAACTATTTGTTTTACCCAAAATTCATTTCTTTTAATAAATCCAAATTTCAATACAAATACTTCACTTCCAAAATCCCTTTTTAAATTTCTTGCAACTCGATATATATATATATATATATATATATATATATTCATGATATTCTAAAATATAAAAATCTAGGCCAGTAATACCATTGCACCAAATAAGTTCAAATCACGTTATAGTAAATCATAGATTATTCAACGTATCATATTACTAAATATGAAATTAAATTCAACATTTTTGAGGAATCTAGTTGGATCCCTCTAACCTGTTTCCCTGCATCCACAGATGTTAATACAATATAAAAATACCAATCCTGCTTCAAGGGGGATATCGTGGTATATAGGGTCATCCACCATTATACGTGACACATAGGGTCTCATCCGCTAAAATATGCTGGAATATCAATCCAACTACCAACATATATACTATTATATATAATATCACATTCAACTAATAATAAAAATTATCAAATTGCCCAATCAATCAATAATCAATTTGACTATTTAAAATTAACTAGTAATCCAAAGCCGAGTGAGATTAACTCACATTGATTTTTATTGCCGCTCATGCGTTCTGTTTTCAATTTAGTTCGAATGTGTTTTAAATTTATCTGAAAATTCAGCAAGCTCTAAATTCGATCTATCCAGTTCCTACGCATCGTATTCGTTGATACGCACACAACATAATAAACCGCATCCCGATCGGACCTAAGACGAACGAGATATGCATTTGGTAAGAATTGGAAATTTTAAATCAAACAATTTATATGTATATATATACACAACTAAATTTTCATTCCAAATTATTACCCATCCAACAATAAAATTTCGACCCATCCTCCATTCTTTTTTTTCTCTACAGCCCGTAGCCCATTAACCCAGACCCGCCCAACACTTCTTCATCTTTCCCTTTTTCTTCCCTTTTGCCTGTACATGAGATAAATCGACCTGAGTGTGTTGTTCGACTGATACGAAGCTCTGGTCATTAACTTGACGCTGTGACCAGGCCCATAGCCTCGCTATCGAAAATTCCACCTTCTTTAACACTCCCATTCACTTTCCACGCCTCATAGCAAATCTCGACATCGTCGGTGACGCTCATCCCCCGCCAGTTCGCATGCCACCAGAAAGTATCACACCCGCCCAATTTGATCACGGAGATTCTATCTCACCTTGCAATCACGAATCCGGGTTCATACAACCGCAACAACGCCCACAACTCGAGATAGCCTTAACCCTAATCACGGCTGCTCCAAATCTAACGTTTCTAAAGTTCTTCGCACCCTACAAATCGTATACTAGACCGAAGATCAAACCAAACGAGAATTATAAGACTCGTTTTAGGATTTTTTTTTTATTGATTTGAATTTGAACCCGCAGCCATTTTTCACTTTTTTTCAAACTTCTTTTTGTTGACTTTGCTCGGTTGTATTTTTAAAAGGAAGAGGGAGGGAAGAGACGTTATTGTGTTGAATGGGAAAATGGTATAGTGACTTTGTGTAACGACCCACAAATTTTAGTGATTTTAGTTATTAAATTAATTGAAATTTTATGAAATTTTAAACAATAAAATTTGAAAATGAAAATTTGTTATTTGGGATACATCTATTTAAACATAGCAACTGGTAAATTTTCATCTGATAATATTGAAGTTTATTTTATTGTGTAATTTTATTTCAATTCAAATCAGCTAAAATTGATGATAATAAAATGTTTACCAAAACTTAAATATTTTTATATAATAAATTTGTAAATCATCTTCTGAGTGAGACGTCATCTTTTATTTCTCCAAATTTTGACTACTATTGCTCTATTTATCTTAATTCTGGCAAATTTGCAGCATCTTTGGGTACCGGATTTCGACTTTTGATAGAATGACCGTACCTCTAACATCTGTATACCATTTTTATCATCTCGTCATACTGATCTCTGCGGTATATTTATTTATGTATTTTAAGTCTGGTACGCGCTGGAAACATTAAAATATTCGTTGTAACGGTACTGTAAAATTTTGACTTTACTCCTTCGTTCGTTTTCAAAATTGAAACGTATTGTACAAACCATTAATTGCCTTAATTATTTTTCTGAACCAATGTATAGCCGTTGCTTTTATATTTTTCCAAAATTTAAGGATGATAATTACTATTCCCAACTGTTCACTCGTTCATATTTTGCATGCTGCCTAGTTCTAGTCTTCACTTTCTTCTTTTTCCCAGAGTTATAAAAGTAGCTTGCTCCTTCTCTATTTGGTTGCTTGTGCATACCATTCTTCTTCCCGCCTCTGCCACTTTTCACTCTCCCTCATGCAAGCACACCGCCCCACGCTCTCTCTCCTCCACCCCGCTCTCTCCATCGTCGGCCTACCCAATATCGGCCACAACTACCTATGCTAGCAACCTCACCCGAGCCAGCGCCGCCTCTACCACTGACCTCACCACTTATCCACCACCACAATAAACCCTGTTCGCCCCTGACCTTCCATCTTGCACGACAGCCACCCCTAAGCTGTCAATGTCCGCTAAAAAAAGAGAGAGGTGTGTATTATATATATATATATATATATATATTTGTAGTTTACCTTAGTATATATATATATATGTTACATAATATTTTATAAAATGTTTCATATATAAGAGTTTATATCTTGGTCTGCGCTTAAATTTTAGGCATGCGTAGGTTATAGATAGTCTACATGGCTATATACATAGGTTGCATATCTTCGTTTTGAGTAGCTGCATTTATATTTTCACACCTAGTTATATATTATATGAAATTTTATACAAAATTTTTGGGAGATAATATGTTCGTTTATCTAATATCGATTTCTAAAGCGTATGTGTAAATATATGTGGTCACTTATAGAGTATAATATTTGTCTGCATAAGCTGTTTTATAAGTTGGTTATAATATATAGTTATATAGGCTGTAAGTAGTTGTTGTATGCTAGTTTATTTGCTAATTTATGTAAGTATATAGATTGGAGATCCCATAGAAGAATATTATAAAGTTTTTTTTACAATTTACTTTTCTCAATATGCTAGTAATATTTTCTCAAATATATGATAGTAATATATTGTATGTAGTTATATATTGATTTTCTTAAAGTATTAATTTTGGGTTTCAGAATCTAACATGTGAGCTCATTTTGTATAAAGTGTATATTATATATATATAGTTATAGCTCATATGTTCTTTACATATCTAACCGGTATATGTCATTTTAGTTATATATATATAAAGTTTTCTTAAATGTGTAGTTACGGTTTCACATATGATTTGGAAAAGAAAATATATATGGTTTCACGTATAATATCTATTAGTTCGTGTGTGTGTGTGTGTGTATCAAAGTTGCATGTTGCACATATACCCAAGCACGAGGTCCTTATGTATGCCTGGTTTTGGGAAATGCAACATTTGTATGGTATAGTTTTGTTGTAGATTTCTTTTATAGTTCGTGTATACATATGTATGTTATAATATAATAGTAATGTATATTTTCAGTTTATATAAAAAAAACCAATTTGATTTGTTCCGTCAATTCCTATCTATCAGCCTTATCCGTCGCATTCGTACCCACCTTGTTTCGCTTTGAAATTCGTGTTTGGATTCACAATTTGCTTCCACTCCCGTCCATCTCTATAGCCTCGAAAGGTGAGCAATCACTCACGATTAACGTTCTTACATTTATTAAATTCGATTTCAATTGTGACGACAATTGAAATATACGGCCGTTAGTTATTTGAATTGTTATATATATGATATTGTATGTAACTGTTCACATGTGTGATATGACACCATATCTTGTTGTTTATATTTTATTTAATCACTGATGATATACGCTTGTTGTCATATGTTATATTTTATTATATATTTTCTCACTCTGCAAGTTCCCTATTAGTTTAGGATTCCCTATGGGTTGAAATGATACATACCCGAACGATCTGTAGAATAGGAGAAAATTGTTATAGGTTGAAATGATAAACCATGGCGATTTTCAAACTTGAATTGAATTTGGGATTACAGGTTGAAATGATATATACCCGTATATATTTAAATTACGGATTGAAATGATAAATATCCGTATCACTTGACTATAGGATAGAAAATTTTATACCGACATTATTGGTCTATATATAAATATTTTGAAAATGATCTCTATGGTTTTGAAAGTAAATATATACGTTTTTATTTAATACTGAAAATATTTTATATATAAAAAAGTTTTAATATAAAATAGATTTAATAATAAGCATTAATTTAATAAAGTTTGATTTAACTAATATATAATATATTTAAGCATTTATTTAAAATTTTGTTTTAAAAATAGATTTTTATAATGATTTGAATAAGTTAAGGTTGGAAAGATAAATTTAAATTTATTTAAAATTGTATTTAATTAAGAATATTATTTAATAAAATTGATTTGAAACTTATTGAAATTTAAGATATGATTTTATAACTTTTTTTTTGAAATGCAAGCGGGGTTAACTGGTCCCCTACAAGTGTTTATTGATTGAAAAGTAGAACAGATGAAAGAAAATTGAAAAAAAAGCTTTTGTCAAAGCACCAAAACAGTGGTGGACAGTAATTGCAAAACCAAAACACCCAAAAGAAAACACATTGTTGAGAAAACAGCAATCATGCAAAACAGCAAATTGCCAGTGTGACCAACAACATGCACAGGAGGAAGTTAATGCAGTAACATTAAAATTTAACTAACCAAAACAATTGCCAAAACAAAACCAAAGCCCACGACTGTGTGGGGAGAAACCATGACAAGAGAAACGTAACCCAGTTTCAATCTTAGTCATGATAGTGAACCATAATTGAGTTGCAGCAGCAGCTACACCATTAAAACACCGAGAATTTCATTCTTTCCATACAGTTCTAAAATAAATTTTTAGCACAAAGAAGGTAATATTCCTTTTACCATTCCTATTCTTTGCAATTAACTGAAGCTCATTCCATTTGGCAGCAGAATCCCCATCACTGCTAGCCAAACCAATCTTGGTAAATAGTGAATTCACCATGTCAGAAAAAAAAACACAGTAAAAAAAAAGGTGATCAACTGATTCCGAAAGCATCAAGCCCGACATGTGAATTCACCATGATTTTATAACTTGATTTTTGATTTAAGTAATTTAATGAATATTTCACGTTTAAATAAATTGAAGGTAATATTTAGTAAAATGTAATTTAAGGTTATCTAAATATTATTGAATTTATTAAGTGAATATTTCAAGACTAAATAATAATTAAGTTAAATCAAGATCTATATGAAACTGTTAAATTTAGTTTTGAAAATGTTGAATAATTAAAGCTTTGAAATATATTGAAATTTAGATGGTTTATTTTGTGGTTAAAATATGTATTTGAAATCGATATAATTTGAATTTGTTTATCTAGAAACTAAATTGAATTAAAATTGATAACTTGAGATTGAATTAAATTTGAATTTCGAATTCGTGTTGATTTGAATCGATTTGTGAAATTTGAGAAAATTATAAATATTTTACTTTATAAATTATTTAATATATATACTATTTTAATATAAAACTATTTTAATATAAACTATTTTAATATACTAATTATTTTAATATAAACTATTTTATTTTATATACTATTATTAAACTATTTAAGTGGTGGAAGTTATGATTTCAAAGTTATGGTTTTCCAAAGAATTATGATTTCAAAGAGTTTTAGGTTTCGAAAGTGTTGTAACTTTGAAATTGCTATAATTTGTAAATGAATATATTAGAAATGGAAATGACTTTTGGAATGACCACGGTGTTACAATGATGTTTGCTTGTTAATAGCGTATATTTCTACATAGTAGATAGTTCCACGGATTCTTAGAGGATTGATATCCCAAACATCCTTTAAGTTAATTGTATTTTAGTTGATATTTCACTTGAGTTGGATTTATTGATATAATAATGTTAATCCTGACTCGAATGTTTTGTGTTTTGCTTTACGCTCGGGTCAGACTGAGTAATTCAGCATTTGAGACTCACCTTTGGAGTTTGGAGTTTTGCATGGAGATCCAACCATCGATTCAGCTTTCAGCTTTTCTAGTTGATTTGTTCAGAGATGTCATCAATCACTAATTGAGTATTCTGTTGTATTTTATTTCTAACTATGATGTTTATATAGTTGCTTCATGAACTACTATTCATCTATTCTGCTGCATTATTATTATATTACTCTATGTGTGTGATTCTATGATTGATTTATTTACTGTATATACTGAGTTTTGCCAAATTTAAATTAACAATATGATATTTTGAGCAATCCAAGTCCTACATGTGCGGATGCGAATGGTTGAAAATGTCGGGATGTTACAGTTGGTATTAGAGCTCTGGTTTTAGCCAAAACTTAGCATATGTAGTAGATTTAATTATAGAATTACTTTCGTTCGTGCTTGAATCTCTTCCACTTTGATTCGGTTTCCTTTGAATTTTGGAACGCTCCCACTTGTTCTGGAATCCATTCTTGTCTTCCCTTATTTATATTCTTTTGATTTTGGAGCATTCCATAACTCCACTTCGAATGATCTCTATGAAAATCGGCGATCCGCCGATCTTTGAATGATTTGTAAAGGGGTGAAGCTCCTTTACAATTGGCATTGATTCACCGGAGATTTCTATGCCCTCGGTTTGGATGCTACTATCTCTTGCTATGCCAAATTCTACCTCTGGTGATCGAATTGTCGATTTTCCTTATATTTCCACATCGATTATATTCCTGAAGTCACGGTTGACCCAGTTAAGGTCACCGACGATTTATATAAGTATATCCATTTTCTATTTTGTAATTCAATTATCTCATCTTCATTCGAGCCTATCTTCAAATCAGAATTCTATTTGATTAGAGTTCCTCTAATTTAAATCTCTATCCTTGTTTTCAAATACATTCTTGAATCATCCTTTAAAAAATCTTGTTTGTTTGTATTATAGAGATTGTTTTATATATCGAAATTATTATTTTGATAAGTATGATTATATTTTATATATAAAAGTGACAATGTTTTCGATAAGGATTATATACCCTTTTCAAAACAAGAAGTTGAAGTTTCGAAAGGATTTGAAATTTTGAAAATTTTATAAGAAACTGATTTATGTAAAAAATTGATTTATAACTGAAGGGTTTTAAATTTTAAATTTGAGAAATTGAACTCCGATATTTTGAAATCGGTTTTAAGATTTTGAAAATATATAATAATAGGATTTGAAAGTATTTTCCGAATAAGAACATTTCAAATGACTTCAAATGAGTTCCAACGATTTCGAAGAAATTTCAAAGAAGTTTTCAAGAAAATAGAAGTCTAGAACTCACTTATGTCGCTGGAGAATAATTTTGTTAATGAGTGCATGCATAATCGACATTGATTTTCGAGTTTTAGAGTGGGGGATGGGCCACTTTAATAGTTTTTCTATGTGATTGATTTTGTGAAACCGATTTTGATTTCCAATTCCAAAGTATGATTTGATATTCGAAAGATATGTGTATATATTTGAAACGATTTGAAGTGAACCCGGTGTTTAGTTTTTGAGTTTTGGATTTAACCCTATCTATTGAAATTAATTTACTGATTGATTGCTGATTTCCGACTCTTGGATTGGAAAATTTGATTTCTCCGACTATTTTGAATGTTCGAACACTTCCAAATCGAGGTTTAATTTTCAAAGATAAGTAATTTTGAAAGGTATAAATTATTTGATAAAGTACATAAGTTTAATGTTGTATGTTTAAGTATGAAGTAATATGATTTAAATAAGTTTGAAACTATTTTGTTAAGTAAATGAATAAGACTATTTTGAATTATACTAATATAAAATTTAGTTTTGAAATGTTTTGAATAAAATTTAGTTTTAAATGTTTTTAACTTAGTAACATCATTTATAAAACTATATAGAATAATAATTTTCAAAAGGTAAATTGGATCTTTCAAATATAAATAAATATTTCAAAGGTTTTAAAGGGATGGTTATAAACTTGGTAATCATTTTGGGTATAATTGATTTTGAGAAAAATATTTGGTCTCGAAAATAGATTGGAATTTAAAACCCAGTATCTATATGATGATTTTTAGAAATGAATTTGTTTGACTTAAATTATGTTGATTTGGAAACTTGGATTATTTTCTAAACCTATTATTTTGGAAACTTTGAAACTAAAGATATTTAATTTGGAAGAAATGATTTTGTGAAATCGTATATGATTTTGAAACTGAACTGATATTGAAACAAATTAAAATTGAGAACCTATTTTACTAAATACTTGATTTAGGAGTTATCGAACTTATATAAACTTGATTTGCAAAAGTATGAAGTTGATTTGAAAACTATTGATTTGGAAAGGTACTCAATTTGAAAAGCAAAATCTTATATAATCGAAGTCTATATAAGTGCGATTTGAAAATGAAATCTTATATATAATTGACTTTCTATAAGTATGATATCTGAAATTGATTTGAAAGGGTACTATATGATACATATTTTCGAAGTAAAGATATGGAAAGTGCCTTCTGCTTGATATCCTCTTTGTGGCCACATTATGGATTCATTCTATCGATATTATTCTCTCTGATTTGGGTTTCCGGATATGATACTCGAGTGTCCTTCGAATTCCATGGCATTACCCATGGTCTTACGAACTCGACTGCATAGCGTAATTCGCAAGGCAATGAATGCTTAAAACGTGCGGATGTTTCCTAGGGGATCTAGGCGTAACCATTGTGTATCTGCGATTTATGGTCGTTTTAGTAGGATAATCCGCAAGGCAGAGATTTCTTAAAGGGTATGGATGTTTCCTGGGTGATCCAGGCGTAAACATTGTGTATCCGCAGTCTACAAGTTTTTGTTATCATAGCATAATCCACAAGGCAGAGATTGCTTAAAGGTACGAATGTTTCCTGAGGGATCCAGGCATAACCATTGTGTATCCACGGTCTACAGATTTTTTGTTATTATGGAAAAATTCACAAGGCAGTGATTGCTTAAAGGTTATGGATGTTTCTTGGGGGACCCAGGCGTAACCATTGTGTATCTACGATCCATGATTCGATTCGATTGATTTGATTGGATTGTACTTTCCATGTCGGTTTTGAAGGTTTTTCGAGTATTTTTTCACTAGGTGTTGAAACATGTCTTCTAAATACATGGAGCATTCTAGCTTTGCGCCTGACCAACACATGGCCAGAGTCTGCAAGAACGAGGATAAACCTGTTAAGACATCGAATTAGAAAAGTATTTTTGATAAAGTATTATATAAAGGATATATTGATCATTTTTTTCTTTCTTTCTAAATAATTTAAAATGTTAAAAATACTATTTATTTATATACTACATCAAACACTAATAATTTACTATTAACCCATATAGTATAATAAAATGGGTTTTACCAAATTATTAAATATTTATTAATTTAAATTTAAATCTATATGGTTTTAAATTAATTGTTTACTTTGTTTTTTTCCAATCCATTTTCTTTTGGTTGTTTCTATTCTCCTACCTCGTTACTTTTCGGGAACGAAAAGTTTTGAGTGGAGGAGAGTGTAACGACCCATAAATTTTAGTGATTTTGTTTATTAAATTAATTGAAACTTTATGAAATTTAAAACAATAAAATTTGAAAATAAAATTTTATTATTTGGAATACGTCTATTTAAACATAGCAACTGGTTTTCATCTGCTAATATTGAAGTTTATTTTATTGCGTAATTTTATTTCAATTCAAATCAGTTAAAATTGATGATAATAAAATGTTTTCCAAAACTTAAATATTTTTATATAATAAATTTGTAAATCATCTTCTGAGTGAGATGTCATCTTTCGTTTCTCCAAATTTTGACTACTTTTGCTCCGTTTATCTTAATTCTGGCAAATTTGCAGCATCTTTCGACACCGGATGTCGACTTTTGATAGATTGACCGTACCACTAACATCTGTATACCGTTTTGATCGTCTTGCCGTGTTGATCTCCGCGGTATATTTATTTCTGTATTTTGAGGTCCGGTACGCGACAGAAACAATAAACTGTTCGCTGTAACGGTACCGTAAAATTTTGACTTTATTCCTTCCTTCGGTTTCAAAATTGAAACGTGTTGTACAAACAATTAATTGCTTTAATTATTTTTCTGAATCGATGTATAGGTGTTGCTTTTATATTTTTCCGGAGTTCAAGGGTGACAATTACTATTCCCAATTGTTCACTCGTTTATATTTTGCATGCTGCCTATTTCTAGTCTTGGCCTTCTTTTTTGTTCCAAACTTATAAAAGTAGCCTGCTGCTTCTCTATTTGGTTGCTTGTCCATACCATTCTTCTTCCCACCTCTGCCACTTTTCACTCTCCCTCACGCAAGCACACTCTCAAAACCGCCCCGCCTCTCTCTCCTCCGCCCCGCTCTCTCCATCGCCGACCTACCCAATATCGGCCATAACTACCTATGCTAGCAACCTCACCCAAGCCAGCGCCGCCTCTACCACCGACCTCACCACATCTCCACCACCAAAATAAACCCTGTTCTCCCTTGACCTTCCATCTTGCATGGCGGCCACCCCTTAGCTGTCAACCTCCACTAAAAAAAAAGAGGTATGTATTATATATATTTGTAGTTTACATTAGTATATATAAGTTATATAATATTTTATAAAAAATTTCAATTATAAGAGTTTATATTTTGGTCTGCACTTAAATTTTAAGCATGCATAGGTTGTAGATAGTCTACATGGCTATATACATAGGTTGCATATCTTTGTTTTGAGTAGCCGCATTTATATTTTCACACCTATTTATATATTATATGAAAATTTTATACAAAATTTTTGGGAGAATATGTTCGTTTATCTAATATCGATTTTTAAAGCGTATGTGTAAATATATGTGGTCACTTATAGAGTATAAGATCTGTCTGCATAAGCTGTTTTATAAGTTGGTTATAATATATAGTTATATAGGCTGTAAGTAGTTGCTGTATGCTAGTTTATTTGCTAATTTATGTAAGTATATAGATTGGAGATCCCACAGAAGAATATTATAAAGTATTGTTTACAACTTACTTTTCTTAATATGTTAGCAATATTTTTTAAAATATACGTTAGTAATATATTGTATGTAGTTATATATTGATTTTTTTAAAGTATTGATTTTTAAGTTCCAGAATCTTACCTATGATAGCACTTTATATAAAGTGTATATTATATATACATACATACATACATACATATATATATATAGTTATTGCTCATATGTTAGTTACATATCTAACGGTATATGTCATTTCAGTCATATATATAAAGTTTTCTTATGTGTGTGGTTACGGTTTCACATATCATTTGAAAAAGAAAATATATATGGTTTCACATATAATATCTATCAGTTTATATATATATATATATATATATATCAAAGTTGCATGTTGCACGTATACCGAAGCACGAGGTCCTTATGTATGTCAGGTTTTGGGAAATGCAAGATTTGTATGGCATAATTTTGTTGTCACTACAACAAAACAGTCTTTTTACAACGGGCAATGACCGTTGTAATATGGTTTTCGCAACGGGCTTGTGCCCGTTGTAATAGGCCTCGTTGTAATAGATCCACCATATTTTACAACGGGCAATGCTCGTTGCAGTATACCTTTTTACAACGGGTTATGACTGTTGTTATAGACTATAATACAACGGGCATAACCCGTTGCAATAAACTAATCATACTAGTTGCATAGCCTTTTTTACAACATGTGTTGGCCGTTGTAAAAATCTTATATAACAACGTGCAGTGACCGTTGTAAAAAACTCATATAACAACGCACATTGTCCGTTGCAAAATAAATGCAAATTTAAAAAAAAAAATTACAGCAGCATCCATACAATACATCCATACTAATACTAAATATTGTCATAAAATAATTAAAATCACATACGAAAAGACTAAAAGCTAGAGTCATAGAATTTTAACACACCAAAAAGTTAGATAAGTTTACATGCCAAATACATAAAGCATTAACACACAACAGTCATATTCACAATCTACAAAAAAAATCTCTGTACACATTTTTCTTACTGCTTTACATCTACAACTACTAACTTCTGCTAATTTCTGTTGTCTACTGTCACTGTGCAACTGCAATATAGTGCACATCCTCTTCATCTACAACCCACTTCTGCCTCACTGTTTCCACAACACTGCCACAAACAACCATAACCTCCTCTACAACTTCTGCCAAAATTCTCTGCCATCAACAATCCTATTCACTACCGAAACAACTTCCACAATAACAACTTGCTACGGTCTCATCATATCCTCCTCCATCATACAAGACCACAACTTCATACCACTGCTGCAATTCACATACACATCTTCCTCCTCCCGCAAACAAAACAACAGCATTCATCACCGCCCCATCCATTCATCATCATCCTATCACAACATCCATTATACACTCAATTTCTTCCCACTGCATATACATTCAACCAACCATACTCATCACTACAATACAAGTGCAACCACCACATTTCATCCATTCACAATTACTACTGCTAGCCTACTGACTCCCCCACTTCACTCATTGTTATTCACAGCATCAACATCTAACCACCACTCCACCCAAACTACTACATTTCCTATCTGCTGCCATCCACCATCACTGTTCTACTATATCACCATCCACTAACACTTCTTCCTGAACACCAAAAAAAACCACAAAACTTCACTGTTGCAGTCACCATTAACTACTCCACACACACCACCCTCATTACTATCAACCACAAACTAAACATCCACATTTTCACTGCCTTGCATTACTTCCTCTCCTATACTCATCCTACACATATACTCATCTCTGCCCAATCACCCTCCCTCTCTAATCACAGGCCAAGCATCATCTTCTATTGAAAGCCGAACCACCAACTTCTTCTTCCATCTTCACGCAAGCTACATACCCCACAAACACTCTGTCTCAACCAAACTTCCTCTCCTTGCCGAACCCACCAATATCGGTGCACGGTGCGTTCTCCTGAACACTGATACAACAGCCATCTAAACCACAAAATGCATCTTCTAAACTCCACTCATACTCCTTCAAGCTGTGCACATACAAGTGCAAAACCAAACATACAAGTGCAAATCCTCAACACCATAGACCATCACAGATAAAAGAAAAAAAACAATCGAATCATCTGCCTGACCTTTAAACCTCAGCCTCGACCCAGTTCTATCGCCTCCATCCACGAACTCAACTCAGAACCCAAATCGAATCCAATAAAAAACTGCATTTGCAAAATAAACAAGAATTAGAGAAGGAAGCATATAGAAAAGTAGAGCATATTCACAGGACATTATGTAGCTAATGATAGTTTCATTTGTTTGACCACCTCATCTAGATGTGAAATGTATATGAAACGTAAGAGAGTATTTATGCCATTTTGACAACTGAAACAGTGACACCAGTGAATCCTATAATATCAATTCATTAGTAGTATAGATAGCTTATTATTTTACAGTTATTTTTGCTTGCTTGTTCTGTGCTAAGTTCTTCCATTATTTGAATACAAAAACACTTCCGTTTACACAGGCAACTATTTCATAGTATACTTTGAAACTTAATAGGTGGATCCATTTTAAGGAACAGCTGATTGACTATTGAATAAAAAGATAAAAGTACAGACACTGAATGAATTATTTATCCTATGGACAGCAAGCCAGCTAATGAAGTATGTGGTACCTGCATGACCATTTGCATAAGATGCATGCAGGTCATCGTGCTGGAAAGCCATCCACTATTAGCACATATGTCAATCATAGCTTAAATAATACGTATGCTTTGGTCAAGTACAGATTTTAAATCAGTAATGTAGTCACTGATGGGCATCTCTACACGAGAGAAGTGTGCCTGCAATGTATAATATATAAGTACCAATTCAACATTAAGCATCACAATGCACTAATAATATCTTAAACAATAACACACGGAACAAACCTGAAACAGCAAATTCGTTTTCACGTGGGGATCATCAAGGTGATGCTCGTCAACCATAAGTGGAACGCTTTTAGATAGTGCTCGATTATAGTTATCCTGGAAATAATTGATAGAATATACTTATATAAAAATAAATGTGTGCATAAATGGTTATGAAAGCATATGGATCAGTGCATAAGTAAAGCTACAATAATAACCACTAAAACTCTACACAACCATAGGCAACGCTAAGCGATAATTATTTATCGGGGGAGCTACACTTCTTCGATGATTCCTCGGTTACACATAAATTCTTATATGATTACATTATAGTTAAGTAAATTGTAGAATTTTCCAACTGTGGTAGCAAACAAGCTAATCACAAGTGAGAAAGTACAAGACAATAATCCAAATGCAGCTGACTATAGAAATTAAAAAATTACAATAGGTATGTGTGTGCATACAGATACAGACATATACATCGATATGTATGTATGTATATCCACACACACACACACAGCCATTTGCGTGTGTATTGTAGCATGTACCAACGATGGTCATTTGTTACATTAGTGTATGCCAATTGAAGTGTAAGGCTCGACTGGAATGCATAGGGATAGATTGATCGGCGTTTACATCGGAGGTCAAAATTCAGGAATAACAACTCAACAAAAACAATGACTGCCAATTTGCGCTTTCTACCCCAGCTAAAATTCATTGGATTAAATAGATGGCCAGTTCATTTTTTGCATGTAGCTAAATAGAACCCTATATGACAAATTTAATTTCCTATCAAAGCAATCTCATTTCCACCAGAAGAATGCACCTAGTTAGGATTAGATAAATATCGACCGATGAAAATCATACAAGAATACTTCAACAAATTATGTTCTTCTAGGATCGAATTTGTATGCAGTACCTCATTATGCCGAACTGGAAGCTCATCATATTCAGAAGCACCAGAGAGAACATGCAAGAATACCTGGAAACATAATAAAAGAACAGATTTCCTAAGTATTTGAATTTGTAACACTTCATAAACGTTTGACGAACCGTATGCTTACTTCTAGGGAAGTATCTGGACCTATGTTGGAACCAAACATCGATACTGTCATGTAACTAAGGTAATACTGAGATGCCAACGACCCTAACATTGTCGACTCCACAGAATTTTCAGTCATTTTGATGCATCCGCTATCTTCCAGATCTTCTAATGTGGTTTGCACCAGCCTAAATAATAAGCAATGTATAAAAACATTTTGGATATTCCTGATAAGCACATCAAAAGGGAGTGAAAAAATTTGGCAATTGATAATTTACTACTATTATATTACCTTGACAAATATGAATTTATAGTCCCACTTTCAGCATCCTCCAGACCATAGTAAGATGGATTTATCACCTGTAAAATACACATAATGTGTGTTGTATGATCATTCCATGTAAAACTACACCGCTGTAATTTAATTTTGTAAATATTACATTAGTTGAACTATGGAGAAAGAGCACTAAATTTTTAACTAAACCATTGAAATACAGTTGTACTCAAGACCATATAACAAAAAAGTTAAATTTACACTTTAACACGGTGCTAGAGACTAAACAAGCTATGACGGTTAATAACATCAATATGACTAAAATACTATAATATTTTTGTTTCAAATAGAACTCTGAAGTAAAACCTAATAAAAAGAAACATCATCCGGTTCAAAATCTGTAGAAAAGCTGTTTAAGAACAATGACTAATCTAGTTCACAGGTAAAAACAAATCAATATATATTTTGTGTACACCATAAACAATAACAACCTGTTATCATCCTGCACGTGATAAAGAAACACACTGAATCATATATACCAAAGATAGAAAGATAGGAAACACTTTCTAAATACATAATGAAGTAGAAGCTAGGAAAATCTACCAATCGTCGAAATAGATAAGTCCATGTAAGATAATGAACAACATCTTCCATATGGCATATTGTATCCGAAACAATTTCAGCATTGATGTGACCATGCAAATGCTCCCTCAAATTACTTTCTACAGGGAATGGTATAAAGAAACTGCAAAGTGATGATGTATTTCAGGAAGTTAAATATAGATTCACATGTACAGTCATATAGTTAGTCATGTTAAACCTTTTTATAGAAGCTCTTCTTAGGTACATTATACAGATATTTGTTATGACAGAAACAAGAAACAAGAAAGAAAAACTCGCCTGAATGTGAACTTCAAGAGGTACAGGTCGAACACTTGGCTTGAAATTGAATAACCCAACATCACCAACCCCCAGCCAATTAGCTAAATTGCAAGAGATGAGGGAACATATTATCTAAGTTAGCACTTACATGTCATTAAAGAATCTGATGCAAATGAAAACATATTATCTATGTTAGCACTTATATGTCATTAAAGAATCTGACGCAACACACAAACCGAAGATACCACTGATAATCATACAGACTGGAAATAGATATAAATTTCAGAGCATGAAGTAAAAATGATTATTATTTGGAAATTTAGCATGAACACTTGCATCATATGAAACCATATCTAAGTCAGAAATATATAAACTGAAAAGAGTTCCCCTCAACTACACTGGAAAGGTCATAAATATTTATTATTATTCGTATAAAAGTTTATCAAAACCTCCAAGCTTGTCTGCTAGAATCTGAGTAATATCATGCCAATCAGTGTGACAAACAGAGTTTAATTTGCAACAAAGAAGTAAACAATAGCAATAGAAGTAAACAATAGCAATAGAAGTAGATGTTGCAGTGGTGCACAGCAATGAAGAGGTGGTTGAGAAAATGTGTTATGGTAGCAGTGCTGATCAAGTGAGTTTGGCAGTTAAAGTGTGAACAAGCACTGCAAAGTTTATGCAATACACTGCAAATTGGACACATCCTTTTTCTTCTCAACCATGTATCAATACACTGCAACTAAAGGACATGAAATCATCAAATCCAGTTACCCATGTCTTAAATAAACCTAATCACAGGTTTCCATACTCTTATTCAGAGTATGGAAACCTAAAAACAGAAAGCATGTGGACTAGAAAGTAGTTTTACAAAATCAAAGAAGATAAAGTCTTATTAATCTTAAAAGGTAAAGTAGTGATCACGAGAAAAAGAAAATTCTTGCATCTTTATGGAATTTATGCAAGCAAGGTAAATGCTGAACTGTATCTCCAATAGCAGGGGTCTCAAGGCATACAACACATGGCTCCTCAGTGTTTGCATTCTACTTGTGATAATCAACAAATAATTAACAGAAACTCCAAAATAACCAATAATTAACTGACATATTAAGTTAAAAAATGATTATAAGTGCACCTGGATTTTCGATTGTGGCAAGTTACTGATTTGACTCTGAAAAGCACCGCCGTGTTGATGGTTATTATCATCCAAAGACAGCAATATCTCATAATCATCCCTGAATGGAAACTTCTAGCTGTGCGCATTATTCAATTATTTTTGTTCAAATTACTCAACTTGAAACAGTCATGCATTATGCCATTTAATATGAAAATATTTTTATCTAAGAAAAGGCTTAAACAAAATACAATACAAATTTTAGCTTACTTTCCAGGTACAGGTAAAACCACTACTTGCCGCAGCCTTCACCTTGTGCATCACTGACATCAAGAAAACCCAATATGCCACCAAAATCACCTGCGAACTCCAATTCCAGCAATACCACAACCTACAGACTCCATCATCCAAATTCAACAGACTCAGCACCTCCGCATACCACTTCATCAAACTCAAACGCTTGAATCGAGCATCACTTCACCACAACCTCACAAACAGCAATCGCCACCACGGATCGCCTGGAACCCAACTGCAATTCTATTCCAACATCACCCGCGACCATCCAGAACTCCATGATGAATCCCATAAACGAATCACAGCATCGAATACGCAATCGCTACATCGAATACCATGACATCCTCTCCAGCAACTCCCCCCCTCATTCACCCCTACGACTTCTTCTCAACCCACTAAACAACAATCACAACCTTCAAACCAAATCGCCTGAACAACCGCTAGCACCCACTCTCAAGCAAGTTCAACAGCCTCGCCAACTTCGAACAACCCCAAACTAGCCTCGCGAACATTCCATACCCCCAATCCCCTTAAAGCCGCAATTACTTATATTGAGTTGTGACAGTTTGATTTCGATTTCGATTTGAGATCTAATTTTGTAGGGACAGAGCTTGTAACTGGAGGAGCTTGCAGCGGAGGAGCTTACAGAAGCGGTGTTGGCTTTGTCAATTTAAGAATTAGGGTTTTTGGCGGATTTGGGAGCGTGAGAGGCAAGAAGTAATTTGTTATTTTAATTTTCCGAGGGGAAGGCGTGCTGTGAAATTTTTGGGGAACAGAACGCGGGCTGTGAAATTTTCACGTATTACAACGGATATATTTAACCCGTTGTAAAGTTGACGCCTATTACAACGGGCATTTTTAGCCCGTTGTAAAATTGGCACCTCTATTACAATGGGCATTAAAGGACCGCTGTAATAACATTCTATTACAACGGGCAATCATCGTCCATTGTAAAAAAGGCATTGTATAGGGCATCTATTACAACGGACCTGAATGGACCGTTGTAATAGCCTACTATTACAACGGGCAGCCGATGCCCGTTGTAAAAAGGGCGTTGTAATAGAGTATTTTTGTTGTAGTGTGTAGATTTCTTTTATAGTTAGAATATACATATGTATGTTATAATATAATAATAACGTATATTTTCAGTTTATATCAAAAAATGATTTGATTTGTTCCGTCAATTTCTATTTAGCACCCTTATTCGTCGCATTCGTTCCCATCTTATTTCGCTTTGAAATTCGTGTTCGGATTCACAATTCGCTTCCATTCCCGTCCATCTCTCTAGCCTCGAAAGGTGAGCAATCACTCACGATTAACGTTCTTACATTTATTAAATTCGATTTCAATTGAGATGATAATTGAAATATACTACTGTTAGTTATTTAAATTGTTATATATATGATATTATCTGTAACTAGTCACCTGTGCGATATGACACCATATCCTGTTGTTTATATTTTATTTAATTACTGATGATATATGCCTGTTATTATATGTTATATTTTATTATATATGTTCTCACTCTGCAAGTTCGCTATTAGTTTAGGCTACCCTATGGGTTTGTAACAACCCTAGATTTTTGAAAATATTTTTTAAATTAGATTTCATTTCATTTTGAAAATATTTTAAAAATTGATTTTATTTCAAGATTTTATTTTTAAAACTTTTTAAAAGTGTAGTGGTAATTTTCCAATGATAATTGTATTTTGTTTACAATTTTAAATTCTAGCTTCAATTTAATAAACTATTTTCTTATTTATTTTATATTTTTCCTAAAAATATTTATTTATTTTCATTTTTACTTTATTTTGTTTTCATTTTTTTATTTTATTTACTTGATTTTTCTATTTTTTTAATCTTGAATTAAAAGAATTAGAAATTTGAAGAGACAAAGCTTTTCATTTCTTGTGACTTTTCATTTACTTTGTCTTTTCATGAGCTTGGCCATTCATTTCTACTTGATGGACGTGTATTTTGTTTGATATTCAAGTGAGAAAACTTCTCTTCACTTTCAATTCTCTTGGCCACTTCATTTTTGAAAACTTTGTAGGTTCTAATGGCTTCTTTTTCTTACCTTTCTTTCTTATTTTCAATGATTTTGCCTTGATCTCTCTTCAAACTTTGCTCGGCCATTACCCCATCATCTCCACCAACCATCACCATCACCATCCACGGCAGCAACCACCCTTTCCCCTTGTCCAGATATAGCCGTGCCACTATATGAAGCCATCACCACAAAACTCCACAAACACCCCTTGAAATTGCCTAGCCGAGCCATAAACTTCACCATACCCTTCATATTTCACCTCGGCCACCACCTTAGAACCACCACCACCTACTAACTTCACCTTTGTCCATCACTTGACCTCTAACCTAACCTATACCATGCACGACCAAGCCTAAAACTTGACTAGGCCGAGCCTAGTGGTGCATCAAAACTTCCTATTTTGCCTTGTCCTTTGACCTTCCCTATGTTGTAACTCCTACCCCTTCACTTACCCATGTAGCCATGTGTTTTGATGCCAAACCTGAGCCTATAACATAATCATGGCCGAGCATATGATACCCCTAGGCCGAGCACTTGAGTGGTTAAGGCAAGGTCAAGCCATTTGGTTTTTTCTTAATTTTAATTTCCAATTGTTTCAATTTAAATTTTTGTGTTGAATATATGTATTATATTTATATTTTGCTTTGTTTTGTTGTTGAATACAAGATTAATATCTTGGCTCTCCACTCACTTGAATCGAAAGTCGTGTTGTATCGTGCTTTCAGGATTTATCTGTGTGTTTGATTTGCTTACTACAGCTTGAAGAGGTGAGTATTCACTCATGACATATATACATATATAATTTGTGAAGTGACAACAACTGAATGTGTAGAATTGTAATATCATGTTATACCTGCCTGTGATGTGAATTATATGATGTTAAACCCAGTTATAAACTTGTCACATCATCTGCTATGTTATACTCTGTCATACTGTTTATTTATTTCGATTTCTCACACTGCAAGTTCCTAGTAGAATAGAATCGCCATGGGTTGAAATGATACATACCCGAACGGACTTTAGAATAAGGAAAAATGATTACGGGATGAAACGATAGGCCACGGTGATTTTTATTTATTTTAATTGACTTGGGGTTGCGGGTTTGAAATGATAGAACCCGGATTTTTCTTTGTAAATGACGGATTGAAATGATATATTATCTGTATCACTTGACTTAGGTTAGAAAATATTATACAGACTCGTGGTTATTATATAAATTTTTCTAGAATTCTTAAAGTATTTTAAAAATGTAAAAATATGATAATTTGATTTAAATTTGAATTTAAAATGACTTAATAAAGTATTATTGATTTTTCTATGAATTAAAATGGTTAAATAAATGAATGCTTAAAAGTGTAATTTGAAATATTACTTGACTTCGAAATGTGAAATTTCATTTAAAAATAAAAGTTAAGTTAAGAAAATAAAATGGAAATTTAGTTTAATTTATGAAATGGTAAATTAAATTAAAGTGTAAAGCAAATGCAAAAAAAAAGGAAAATTGTACATTGACTTTAATAAGTGAAGCATTGAGAAATTTCATATTTATTTGTGAAATTTACTTTATAAAAAACATAACTTAAAGGGTATTTAAATGACCATTTTAAAGTGGAAAATATGAAATTCTATAAGTTAAAATGGTTTAAATTGAAGTTTAATTGTTGCTGAAATTCTATTGTAAATCTGGAAATTCTTTTAGTAGTACTTCAGAAATGTTGTCGTTTCTGAAAATGAACTAAAATCTGGAATAAATTAATCTACAACACTTTGTAAGTGTTGTAGTTGCAGAAGTTAACTAAAAGGCTAAAAATAACCAAGAGTTATTGCAGCACTTGGTAAGTGCAGTAGTTCTAGAAACTAAAACTTGAACCTGAAACTAATGAAAGAGCTATTGTAGCACTTGTTAAGTGCTGCAGTTGGCTGAAATGAGACTTTTGAATATAATTGAACTACTACGGCAGTTTTGTAAACGCTGTCTTTGCTGAATTCAAATCTTTTAATTTGAACCCTGAACTATTACAGCAGTTTTGTAAATGCTGTCTTTGCTGAATTGAACTATTTTTCAACTACAACTGAACTATTATAGCAGTTTTTAAATGTTGTCTTTGCTGAATTGAATTGTTTTCAAATGTAACTTACCGTAGCATTTTCTTAGTGCTGCGAAAGCTGAAATTTCATTATTTTAATGTATTTAAGTGAATAAACTAGCTCAGAAAAGGCCAAATTTTAGGAATTGAATATTTGATTTGTAAATATAATGACTTCACTTTTAAATGGTTTAAATGAAGTATTTTGATTTGAAATATAAACTATTTTTGAAATTTATAACCACGGGTTATAATAACGATTGGTTGTTAAAGAGACCTGGATCGGATATGGACATACTCTCTGTCAATACCAAAAATCACTTTAACAACTGTGTACGTGGTGGAGATTCCAGAATGAAGTAGGATGGTGGCGATGATCCTTATGGTATGTACGTGGACCCGACTCCCATGATATGGCTTAAGGTGGCTAAAATAGGAGCGATCGATGGGCCAAGTGAGGTAGCTCCTCCTATCGAACGCACTTCTTCGATACCATTCTATTACTTTTTGATTGATTAGGTGCACCCCTTTGATTTTAGTAGTGTGGCACGAGGTGGGCGGTAGTGGCTGCTATGCGTTACCACCTGCCCGGAAGCGTAATTGGTATATCTACCCTGGCATTGCCCAGTCGTGCCATGTCACCAACCATAGCGAGCTTTACTACGAGTTTCTTTTTCTCCCTCAGCCCATGGAGTATTTAGGGTCGCCTCCTGATCTGGAGGTATGCTGATACTGGATGGACTATTGGGACTATTACATGTTAAGGGCTATATGGGTAACCCTTTAACGCTATTTAAATGATAGTTTATTTTACTATAGACATTATTATAATCGCGCAATATTACTACAATTTAACGGATCCTTAGAGGATGGGTGGTCCCAAGCATCCTTCAAGTTACTTGTACTTTATTATAGTTCACTTGTGTTGGTTTACATTGTATAAGTATGTATGTCCTGACTCGAGTGTTTGTGTTTTATTTACGCTCGGGTCAGCCTAAGTATTCACAGCTTTGGATTTCACTTTCTAGAGCTAGGAATCGCTGGAGATTCTTCTTATCTAGTTATTTATCTTTTTCAGTTTCAGTTGTTCTATTTCAGCTCTTGTATTAACGGACTTCTATGTATTGGGATTTCTATTGTATTTGTTTTCAGACTGATATTATGTATTTGTTTTGAGACTTTGTTATAGTAGCTTCATGAACTACTATGGTTTTATCTTCCGCTGCGAGTTATTCTAATATCTCTGTGTCTGTGATTCTGTGAATGATTTTATTGTCGATTTGAATGGTCCAAAATAGTGGGTCATTACAGTTGGTATCAAAGCTTTGGTTTTTAGGCAAACCTTAACCTACGGAGCAAAAACTCATTAGAGATAGGGTAGAAATACCCTAGAATGAGTGAAATCAATCTCAGAATCATATATTTGTGAGAGAACATATTTCCAAAGTATAAAATGATTTTCAAAATGATTTTTCAAAGGATTTTTCAAAGATTATTTTGATACAAATTTTTTCTTGTTTTAAAAGCAATTTTCTAAATTTCCTTCCTTTCGTATCTACCTTGTTAGTATTTTATTTCATTAGGATATTCATCCAAGTGAATTTTATCTTATCTTATATTTATCTTCTCTATACCTTGTCCTAAATTCATACTTGATTTTTTCAGGATGAATCATGGAAATACCAGAGATAAGGGTCGTGGTATTGCCCCAGCTCGTCAGCCTGCTGCACCTATTAGGTTTACTGTTCTTTGTAAGGAATTCTCTCAACTTGGTGGTACCAAGTTTACTGGTACAGAGAGCATTATAGAAGCTCAGCAATGGTTGCGTAGTTTAGAGAGTATCTTTACTGATCTCGAGATCACTGATGCCCAAAAGCATCAACTAGCAGCTTGGCAGTTGCAAAAGCGGCCTTGGATTGGTGGGAGTCTTTTACAGCTCACACTGATGAGGGTGATATTACCTGGGAGCAATTTAGGTATCCTTTGTGTTATCTTGAATTTTGTTCCTATTTTCCTTTCTTTTGAATATATCTTAAGTTTGTTCTGTATCTCCTTTCCAGGGAGGCTTTGGTGGCAAAATGGATGCCAGAAGCCGGTAAATCTCAGCTTTATCGTGAATTCATAGATCTCAAGCAGGGTACCATGTCCTTTTTTGAGTATGAGAAGAAGTTCAATGAACTTTCCATGTTTGGTCCTAGCCTGATAGACACTCCTCTTAAGAAGAACGAGAAGTTCATAGCTGGTGCTCGTCCCGAGTACTATGATCGTCCCATTTCTCATGTTCATGGCTGTTTTACACAGCTTATGGATATGGCTATCCGATATGAGAACCCTACTTCTAATGGTCCTGCTGTTGTTGGTGCTCCTTCATCTCAGTCTTCTCCTGCTAATTCTAGGTAGAGAAAGCCTAATTACCAGCAGTAGAAAAATAGTTGGCTCAAGAATGCGAGTTTGGGATCTTCATCATCTTCTCCTTCTCAAAGGCAGCCTGTTGATCTTTCTTCCATCACCTGCTTCAAATGTGAATAGAAGGGACACTATGCCAATAGTTGTCCTACTTTAGTTGGTGCTGGTATTCCTCCTCCTGCTCAGTTGACTAGGCGTGATCTATGCCATATTTGTCTTCAGCCTGGCCATCTTAGGAAGGATTGCCCAACCCAGCAGAAGGGTAAGCCTTCTGGTATATTTGCTGTCACCTTTGCATCTTCTCCAGCTCCTACTCTTAGTGATGACCAAGGTACTCTTCAGGGCACCTTTTCTTTATTTCATCATCCTGATCGTGTTTTATTTAATACTGGAGCTTCCTATAGTTTTATTTCTGTTGATTTGTGTGATAAGTTTGAGCATCTCCTTTCTCCTGTGTATGCTTCTGTTCCTTTATGTGTTTCTAATCCTATTGGGGGTCCCGCAAACCTTAGTATGATTTGTAGAGGAGTGAAACTCTTCCATTCTGGTTATCGTTTTTCTGGCGATTTCTATGTTCTGGGTTTCGATGCTTTTGATTTATTGCTTGGTGAGGATTGGTTAAAGAATCATGTAAATCCTGAATTGTTACTCTTGTGGGAGATAAGGGTGATCCTTTGATTATTCAGTGCCGCATACCTCCGGATTTTGCTGGCAGTTTTATTTATTCTCTGGATTCTTCTCCTGGTGATATTCATTCGACCCGTGTGGTCAGATACTATCCCGATGTATTTGGTGAAGTCACTGCTTTACCTCCTAAATGGAAAATTGATTTCTGTATTGATCTTATTCCTGGTGCTCAACCAATAGTTCTTCCTCCTAGAGGAATGGCACCCCGCGAGAAGGTTGAGTTAGGAAAGCAAATTGAGTACTTGTTCTCGAAAGGTCTGATCAGACCTAGCCATTCAGAATGGGGAGCAACGGTGGTTTTCGTCACTACGTCTGATGGACCCTTGAGGATGTGTGTTGATTATATGGAGATGAACAAGCTCACTATGAAAAATAGATATCCAATGCCTCGTATCAATGATATGTTTGATCAGCTTTATGGTGCCACTGTTTTCTCTCAACTTGATCTTGCCACAGGTTTTCATCAGCTCAGAGTTGCTGAGGAAAGTATTCCCAAGACTGCTTTCCGCACTGAGAACGGGTTTCATGAATGGTTAGTCATGCCTTTTGGTTTGACTAATGCTACTGCTTTCTTTGTTGATTTAATGAATCGTGTTTTTCATGATGTGCTTAATAAATTTGTTCTAGTCTTTGTTGATGATATCTTTGTCTTCTCTAAGACCAAGGAAGAGCATGAGTTCATTTGAAATCTTTTTTGGAGACTCTTAGGAATCATCAAGTGAAGGCTAAATTTTCTAAATGCTATTTTTGGAAGGATGAAGTCCGATTCCTTGGACATATTGTTTTTAGTAATGGAGTTTCTGTTGATCCAATCAAGATCGCTGCGATCAATGTAGGTCTTTTTTTCTTTCTCTTTTTTCTTCATCATTTAATTATTCTATCTTTTCTGTTGTTCTCATTTCTCCCTATTCTGTTACAGGATTGGGAAACTCCTAAGACTCCTTTTGAGATTCGTAGTTTTCTGGGCCTTGCCAGTTATTACCGGAGATTCATTGAGAATTTTGCTCGGATTACTGCACCTCTCACTGCTTTGACTCATAAGAATCTTGAGTATCTGGGTTATTATGGATAGACTGACTAAGTCCGCCCATTTCATTCTATTCAAGTCTACCCGTTCTGCTTCTAGCTTGTCTGAGATCTACATGAGAGAGATTGTTCGTCTCCATGGTGTTCCTCTCAGTATTCTTTTTGATCGTGATCCTATCTTTACTAGTCAGTTTTGGAAATCTTTCTAGGAATCTTTGGGTACTCATCTGAATCTGAGCACTGCTTACCATCCACGGACCGATGGTCAAACGGAAAGAGTGAATCAGAATCTTGAAGATCTTCTTCGTGCTTGTGTGCTTGATTATAGAGGATCTTGGGAAGATCATCTCCATCTTGTCGAATTCACCTATAATAATAGTTATCAGGTATAATCTAATCTTCTGCTTTAAGCTTATCTTAATCCTTCATCTATCTCATTCCATCTTTGAATCCATGCCAGTATTAAAATGTCTCTGTTTGCTACTCTTTACGGACGACCTTGTAGATCTCCATCTTGTTGTATTGTCCGGTAATCATTTGGTTCTTGGTCCTGATGTGATTTTGGAGGCTTCTGAGAGAGTTGAGGAGATTAAGAGGAAGTTGAGAGTTGCTCAGGATAGGCAGAAGAAGTACGTTGATAGGTGTAGGTGGAGTTTCGAGTTTGCTGTTAGTGATCAGGTTTTTCTTAAGGTCTCTCCCTTAACGGATGTTATTCGCTATAGTTGTAGAGGGAAGCTTTTTCCTAGGTTCATTTGTCCTTTCCACATTGCGGAAAAAGTTGGTTCTTTGGCTTATCATCTGGATTTTCCCGAGAAGCTTTCTAGAGTGCATAATGTATTCCATGACTCACATCTTCATAGGTATATTCATGACCCATCTCTTTTTGTTCAGCCTTTTGCTCTTGATAGTTTGGACATTGAGCCTAATCCGACTGTCGAGAGGAAGCCACTTCGTATTGTCGACAGAGGTACGAAGAGCTCAGAAGGAAATCGGTTAGTCTGGTCAAAGTACAGTGTACTGATGATCGAGATTATACTTGGGAGATGGAGGAGAGCATTTGTGCTTCGAATCCAAATTTGTTTATTTCAGGTGCTATTTGTTTTCTATCTTGCTTTCCTTATTTTCCTTGTTCGTTCTTTTCGAGGACGAAAAGATTTGAGTGGGGGAGAGTGTAATACCCCAGAATTTTGAAAATATTTTTTAAATTATATTTTATTTCATTTTGAAAATATTTGTAAAGTTGATTTTCTTTCAATATTTTATTTTTAAAACTTTTTAAAAGTGTAGTGGTAATTTTCCAATGATAATTGTATTTTGTTTACAATTTTAAATTCTGGCTTCAATTTAATAAACTATTTTCTTATTTATTTTCTATTTTTCCTAAAAATATTTATTTATTTCCGTTTTTACTTTATTTTGTTTTCTTTTTTTATTTTATTTACTTCATTTTTATATTTGTTTATCTTGAATTAAAAGAATTAGAAATTTGAAGAGACAAAGCTTTTCATTTCTTATGACTTTTCATTTACTTTGTCTTTTCATGAGCTTGGTCGTTCATTTCTCCTTGATGGCCGTGTTTTTTGTTTGATATTCACGAGAGAAAACTTCTCATCACTTTCATTTCTCTCGGCTACTTCATTTCTAAAAATTTTGTAAGTTCTAATGGCTTCTTTTTCTTACTTTTCTTTCTTATTTACAATGATTTTGCCTTGATCTCTCATCAAGCTTTGCTCGGTGATTACCCCATCATCTCCACCCACCATCACCATCCACGGTAGCAACCACCCCTTTCCCCTTGTCCAGATTTGGCCGTGCCACTATATGAAGCCATCACCACAAAACTCCACAAACACCCCTTGAAATTGCCTAGCCGAGCCATAAACTTCACCATCCCCTTCATATTTCACCTCGGCCACCACCTTAGAACCACCACCACTAGCTAACTTCACCTCTGCCCATCACTTGACCTCTGACCTGACCTGTACCATGCATGGCCGAGCCCAAAACTTGACAAGGCCGAGCCTAGTGGTGCACCAAAACTTCCTATTTTGCCTTGTCTTTTGACCTTCCCTATGTTGTAACTCCTACCCCTTCACTTACCCATATAGCCATGTGTTTTGATGCCAAACCCGACCCTATAACATAATCATCGCCGAGCATATGATACCCCTAGGCCGAGCACTTGAGTAGTTAAGTCGAGGTCAAGCCATTTTGTTCATTGTTAATTTTAATTTCCAATTGTTTCAATTTAAATTTTTGTGTTGAATATATATGTTATATTTATATTTTTCTTTGTTTTGTTGTTGAATACAAGATTAGCATCTTGGCTCTCCACTCACTTGAATCAAAAGTCGTGCTATATCATGGTTTCTGGATTTATCTGTGTGTTTGATTTGCTTACTCCGGCTTGAAGAGGTGAGTATTCGCTCATGACATTTATACTTGCATAATTTGTGAAGTGACAACAAGTGAATGAGTAGAATTGTTATATCATGTTATACCTGCCTGTGATGTGAATTATATGATGTTAAACCCTATTATAATTTTGTCACATCATTTGCTATGTTATATTCTATCATACTGTTTATTTATTTCTGTTTCTCACAATGCAAGTTCCCTATAAAATAGAATCACTATGGGTTGAAATGATACATACCCGATGGACTTTAGAATAAGGAAAAATCATTACGGGCTGAAATGATAGGCTTGGGTGATTTTTATTTATTTTAATTGACTTGGGATTGCGGGTTTGAAATGCCGGATTTTTCTTTGTAAATGACGGATTGAAATGATATATTATCCATATCACTTGACTTAGGTTAGAAAATATTATACAGGCCCGTGATTATTATATATATTTTTCTAGAATTTTTGAAGTATTTTAAAAATGTAAAAATATGATAATTTGATTTAAATTTGAATTTAAAATGACTTAATAAAGTATTATTGATTTTTTTATGAATTAAAATGGTTAAATAAATGAATGCTTAAAACTGTAATTTGAAATATAACTTGACTTGGAAATGTGAAATTTGGTTTAAAAATAAAAGTCAAGTTAAGAAAATAAAATGGAAATTAAGCTTAATTTATGAAATGGTAGATTAAATTAAAGTTAAATTAAATGCAAAAAAAATTAGGAAAATTGTACATTGACTTTAATAAGTGAAGCATTGAGAAATTTGATATTTATTTGTGAAATTTACTTTATAAAAATCATAAGTTAAAGGGTATTTAAATGACCATTTTAAAGTGGAAAATATGAAATTTTATAAGTTAAAATGGTTTAAATTGAATTTTAATTATCGATGAAATTCTATTATAAATCTGGAAATTCTTTTAGTAGCACTTCAGAAATGTTATCGTTTCTGAAAATGAACTAAAATCTGAAATAAATGAATCTGCAGCACTTTGTAAGTGTTGTAGTTGCAGAAGTGAACTTAAAGGCTAAAAATAACTAAGGGTTATTGCAGCACTTGGTAAGTGTTGTCGTTGTAGAAACTAAAACCTGAACCCGGAACTAATGAAAGAGCTATTGTACCACTTGTTAAGTGCTGCAGTTGGCTGAAATGAGATTTTTGAATATAATTGAACTACTGCAGTAGTTTTGTAAACGCTGTCTTTGCTGAATTGAATTAAATCTTTTAATTTGAACCCTGAACTATTACAATAGTTTTGTAAATGCTGTCTTTGCTGAATTGAACTATTTTTCAACTAAAACTGAACTATTACAGCAGTTTTTAAATATTGTCATTGTTGAATTGAATTGTTTTCAAATGTAACTTATAGTAGCATTTTCTAAGTGCTGCAAAAGCTGAAATTTCATTGTTTTAATGTATTTAAGTGAATAAACGAGCTCAGAAAAGGCTAAATTTTAGGAATTGAATATTTGATTTTCAAATATAATGACTTCACTTTTAAATGGTTTAAATGAAGTATTTTGATTTGAAATATAAACTATTTTTTATATTTATAACCACGGGTTATAATAACGTTTGGTTGTTAAAGAGACCGGGATCGGATATGGACATACTCTCTGTCGATACCGAAAACCACTTTAAAAACTGTCTACGCGGAGGATATTTCAGAATGAAATAGGATGGTGGCAACGATCCTATTATGGTATGAACGTGGAACCGACTCCCATGAGTTGGCTTAAGGTGGTTAAAACAGGAGCGATCGACGGGCCAAGTGAGGTAGCTCCTCCTATCGAACACACTTCTTCGATACCATTCTATTATTTTGTGATTGATTGGGTACACCCCTTTGATTTTGGGGGTGTGGCTCGAGGTGGGCGGTAGTGGTTCCTATGCGTTACCACCAGCCCGGAAGCGTTGTTGGTATATCTACCCGGGCATTGCCTAGTTGTGTCGTTCACCTACCATAGTGAGCTTTACTACAAGTTTGTTTTTCTCCCGTAGCCCATGGAGTATTTAGGGTAGCCTCCAGATCTGGAGGTATGCTGATACTTGATGGACTACTGGGACTATTACGTGTTAAGGGCTATATGGGTAACCCTTTAATGCTATGTAAAAGTAAGTTTACTTTACTTTAGACATTATTATAATAGCGCAATATTACTACATAGGTAATAGTTTAACGGATCCTTAGAGGATGGGCGGTCCCAAGCATCCTTCAAGTTACTTGTACTTTATTACAGTTCACTTGAGTTGGTTTACATTGTATAAGTATGTATGTCCTGACTCGAGTGTTTTTGTTTTATTTACGCTCGGGTCAGCCTGAGTATTCGTAGCTTTGGATTTCACTTTCTAGAGCTAGGAATCACTGGAGATTCTGCTTATCTAGTTATTTATCTTTTTCAGTTTCAGTTGTTCTATTTCAGCTCTTGTATTAGTGGACTTCTATGTATTGGGATTTCTACTGTATTTATTTTCGGACTGATATTATGTATTTGTTTTGAGACTTTGTTATAGTAGCTTCATGAACTACTATGGTATTTTATCTTCCGTTGTGAGTTATTCTGATATTTCTGTGTCATGTGATTCTGTGAATTGCTCCAAATTTTATTACAATCTGTTATATTGAATTATTCAAGTCTGACATGTGTGGATTATTGACGATTTTAATGGTTCAAAATAGTGGGTCGTTACAGGGTTGAAATGATACATACCCGAACGATTTGTAGAATAGGAGAAAATCATTATAGGTTGAAATGATAAACCCAAGCGATTTTCAAAATTGAATTGAATATGGGATTGCAGGTGAAATGATATATATCCGTATATATTTAAATTACGGATTGAAATAATAAATATCCGTATCACTTGACCATCAGATAGAAAATTTTATACAGGCACCATTGGTCTATATATAAATATTTTGAAATTGATTTCTATGGTTTTGAAAGCAAATATATATGGTTTTATTTAATATTGAAAATATTTTATATATAAACAGATTTTAATATATTTAATAATAAGCATTAATTTAATAAAGTTTGATTAATTAATATATAATATGTTTAAGATTTATTTCAGATTTTATTTTAAAAATAGATTTTTATAATGATTTGAATAAGTTAAGGTTGGGAAGATAAATTTGAGTTTATTTAAAATTGTATTTAATTAAGAATATTATTTAATAAAATCGATTTGAAACTTATTGAGATTTAAGATATGATTTTATAACTTGATTTTGGATTTAGGTAATTTAATGAATATTTCACGTTTAAATAAATTGAAGGAAATATTTGGTAAAATGTAATTTAAGGTTATCTAAATAATATTGAATTTATTAAGCGAATATTTCAAGACTAAACAATAATGAAGTTAAATCAAGATCTATATGAAACTGTTAAATTTAGTTTTGAAAATGTTGAATAATTAAAACTTTGAAATATATTGAAATTTAGTGGACTTTAATGTGTATTAATGAGGAATTTACGCTATGATTAAAGAGGTAAATGGAATAAATACAAACCAATGTGGATTGTATACATGGGATGACAATATTAGTGAATAATAGGATTTAAACATAAATAAATAAATTCCTTGAAATTTAAGTTGTAATCGCTACATAAATTGGAATTGTACGTTAATTTTGAATTATTCTATAATAAATTTATGTAGGAAGTTGTTTAAGGGATTCTAAATTTACCAAGTAATCCAAACTGACAAAATTTGCAAATATTTAAAGTTGAGTTGTTAATCTGATTCAATTAACCTATTAATAATTTATTCATTTGGAATATAAATGGCAATGATAGGACTTATTGCAATTAAAGGTAATGTAATTTGTACGCTATTTTAAATTAAGTCAAAACGGGTGGATATTAGGAACCAAGACCTAAAAATAGGGTAGATACATTTTATTTCAATAAGACTTGTATGACTAGAGTGGAGGATTTTATTTTGGAGTCTATGTTATAATTTCAAAGTTTAATAGATACTGAAATAAAGTAAACATTTGAATCTATGAATCTATCAACTCAAATTTTCATTTAAATTTGTTTAATCATTGTAATTTGTTTGAGAAAATAAAGAGGTATAATAAGTTTAGGTGTAAATGGAAGTATGTATAGGAAAATGAATTATTTGAAGGGAAATATTTGGTAAAAAGGGGTGGGACTAAGGAGAGGTTATTGTTTGTTGGAAACATTAATTAATATGGGAATATAATTTGACAAGCATAACCCATGCAAGTGTATAATTAAGAAATGAAGCAATAATTAATAATTATTAACCAATCCAAAATTTGGTAACCCATTTAATTAGTGATTGGTATAGGCTATTTATTTAAGTAACAGTGCAAAACCAATTTATATATTTGCGAAATGTTAATAAAATATTTATAGTATGGAATTCAAAAATATATATACGTAGGAATGTGGATTTTATAGTATGTAAACTTAGTCGATTTACAATAGTTAAATCTATTGGGAATGAATAAGAATCTAAGATAATTATTACGGTAATTTGAAATTTAGTTAAAAATGGAAATTATTTATGAATTTGAAATTTAATGAAATTATATTGAAAATTAAATTAAGCGTCTAAATTTATATTTGTAAATACGTTTAAAATTCAATGTAAATTTTGAGGAAGAAATTTATTTATTTACTAATCCGTAACGTATCCAATTAATATGAAATATTGTAACAACCCGCATATTTATCGATTTTACATTTAAATATTTTATTTAAATATTTTATCGTTAGTCGGATTTTAGTCCGAAAAGCTACTTTTTGCAAACAGCCGAATTAGGACTCGAGACCACCCCCATTGAGTTCAAAATGCCGTTTGCGACCTTTTTGAGTATAAGCTTCGATATGTTTGGAGAATGTTGAATTTTGCTACTTTTCACTTAGGGTTTTGGTTTGGGCTGAGCCCACTTATGTATTCAGTCCCAACCCCTCTCCTCTTCTTTCACTTCTTTTCTATTTTCCTAACACTCAAGCTCAAGCAAAAATGGTGGAAGAGAATGGGAAATAGAAATTCCTAAGCCCTAGCTTGCTTAGCAAATCCATCTTCTTGCTCCAAACTCAAGTGAATCCATTGGTAAGCTCTTCCTTCTTCTTCTCCAACTCTTTCTCTCCTTGATTTCAGAAAATTCCTAAACCTAGTTTGGAAAATGCTTCTCTTTTTAGCTCAGAATCAAGCTTCTTGAGTTGGATTTGAAGAGTGGTTGATTCTCCTTCGCCTTCAAGCTTCTCATTCATTGTTTTCGGATTAAAAGGTGAGATTTTTTATCTCACATCTATGCCTATAATTCTCTTTTATTGTTAGGTATGAATTTCTAACACTTATTCATGCGCATTTGATTTTGATTTGGATTGCTTTTGTGAATATTCCAATTTTTAGTGTTTTGAGTTCAATTCGTTAAAAATCCTAACTTTGATGTTTGAACATGTTTTTGGTGATGCATCGAGGAGCACATAGGGCCGGGTAGTCGATTGGCATAAACTCTTAGCGCCGTTGCTTGTGCGATTGCAATTTGGTCGGGATTTGCACCTCCTTTGAAATAGGGTAGGAAGTGCAAGTATACAGGTTCGGCCGACGGAGCCCCCTGGGCCAGCCGACCGACCTGTAGTCCAGGCACTTCCTGCCTCTGTTTGGAAGTGCTGGTTACAGGCTTCGGCCGACCGAGCCCCCTAGTCCGGTCGACTGACCTGCTACCCCGAGCACTTCCAACCCCTGGTTCGGTCGACCGACTCAGGGAGTCCGGTCGACCGACCTACTACTAATTGCCAGAATAGCCTATATTGCTAATTCGTTTGAATATCCAACTTTAATCGATTCGTGTTGTCTCCCTTTTGTTGTTGTCATTTATTATCGACTATGATGACCTTTTCTTTGGGAATTTTAGATATATCCACTTTGATGGATTTTATATCGATTTCTTTGGATTTTATTCACGTCTTCGAATGTGAATTTTTATGCCCGATTGTTTCTACAATCACTTCTATGATTTGTCACTTTAAAATATAAAAGTTTTCAATACTAGTGATAAATATCAAAACTCTTTCTTCAAATGATTTCAACACTATTTTATTACAAAGCTCATTTTCTCAAACCGATTTCCAATCTATTAGTATATACAAACCTTTACCTCACTCGTATGAGAAATCTAACTAAACGACTTAGTAAAACAAGTGGTATGAAACGCTTGCGTTTACTTCGTTGGTTAATTTTTGGACTTGTTCGATTGAACCACTTGTGACATTTTTCTAGTGGAGATTTACAATTTGTTCGTAAATATTCAAGTTAAGCTAGTGGTTATGGGACATGAAGCTAAGCTCATATATTTACTAGCTTATTGTAATTGACACTTCTCGTTGATCATGACGATCATCTTTGTGGTTTAGACTAGCAATGTGCGATGTCTCTTTGTCTATGTGGAGGACTGTTCCTCATTTTTGTTGAGTTTCGTCTCATTTCTCACATGGGTCGTACCTTTTTAGGTGCGTCAATGTTTTATTATGCATGGGGTGTACCTTTCTAGGTGCATCGATGTTTGTTTGTACATGGGTCGTACCTTTTTAGGTGCGTCAATGTTTATTTATGCATGGGGTGTACCTTTCTAGGTGCATCGATGTTTGTTTGTACATGGGTCGTACCTTTTTAGGTGCGTCAATGTTTATTTATGCATGGGGTGTACCTTTCTAGGTGCATCGATGTTTATTTACTTCGTGGAGCAATCGGCTCAATAAGTCGGGACATGGGGCGTATCTTTCTAGGTGCATCGATGTTCCTCTATGCATGGGGCGTATCTTTCTAGGTGCGTCGATGTTCGACTTAGCATGGGGTGTATCTTTCTAGGTGCATCGGTGTTAGACATTACATAGGGTGTATCTTTCTAGGTGCATCGGTGTTAGACATTACATGGGGTGTATCTTTCTAGGTGCATCGATGTTTATTTATGCATGGGGTGTATCTTTCTAGGTGCATCGATGTTTTTTTATGCATGGGGCGTATCTTTCTAGGTGCGTCGATGCTAGAGCATGGGGCATATCTTTCTAGGTGTGTCGATGTTCGACTGTACATGGGGCGTGTCTTTCTAGGTGCGTCGATGTCCAGTTTGTGGGATTAGCCATCCTTTTTATTATGATTTCTGGATTTCGTGTGTTGATTTCTGGAATTTATGTTTCACCAACTTTTACGATTGGCATGGATATATATGTCATTTATTGTGGCTTGGTGAATGAAATTAGGAGTATGACATTCCTTTTTATCTTGAGTAGATCTTTGTGATATTGATTAATCTCTTGTTGATTTTTCAATTACTTATATATCACAGCTTTGCATTGTGATTATTATATGTTTATGTCATATCTCTTATTATATATCACTTCATCTGATATTTATAGCTAGACTGATCCGTTTATTATTTTCTTCTTAAATAATACTCGGGTCAGACTGAAATATTACAGGTGCTTCTGCTTGACTCCTTATCGGACTATCATCTGACTTTTGGCTAACTACTTAGATTAGGAGTTTTTGTTGTATACATTTGAGATACAGACTCTATGATGTATACTTATTCTTTTATCTAGCACTTGTATCTATTCTTTTTGATATTGTGGATCTTGTTTGACCACTACTCTGATGTACACTTTCATGTGTTATATTCATATTTATTTCCGCCTTTGTGATATGAATTATCTGTGACTGATTTGTGTTATGTTTATTTCTATATTTGTTTCCGAAGACCTTTATAGCCACTGTGTAGTAGCTTTGAGTTTGTGTCGGTATGTCGGATTCCCTCTTGAGATGAAAAGTTGTATTTTTATCTGGCATATCGGTACTCGCACAAAGCAATTATACAGATGGTCGCTCCTCAACAGCCTTATTCTCCATGCTAGTTGACAGCATTACACCGTAGTGTTCTTGGCTAGCGTGGGTATAGAGGTGGGGCGTCACAGCATGGTATCAGAGCCATACTTCGGAACAATATGGAATATTATAACAAGGATCATCGTCCTAAGTCTTTCTTAGGAGTCGTGCTTTAGGATTTTATTCGAGTCTTCGTACCGATTCATCCTATTTTCCTTTATGATTCCTTGTTTTATCTATCAAGAATTGCTTGATATTTATCTTGAGAATAACTTTTTCCTCTTCTTTCTTTCTTTCTTAAAGAAGAGAAATGGTTAGACCAGGCCGTCCCAGCGTCGGTCAATCTAGTGCTACTCCTCAGGATGGAGTATTCATGTCTGCTCAGCAGCTTTTAGATCTTGTTAAGAACGCTCAAGCTGCCGGACCCAATCCAGAGCCTACTCATCCTAGATCCGGTTTTGCACGCTTGTGCAGAGACTACACCGATTTGGGTGGAGGGCCATTCAGGGGATCCGAGAGCGTTATAGAAGTTCAAGCTTGGCTCAAATCATGCGATCGCATCTTTTCTCGCATGAACCTTATTGACCTTCATCGAGTCCAAGTAGCTTCTAGCATGCTCCAAGAAGGAGCATTGGATTGGTATGAGCTTTTAATTTCTAAAATCGTTGAAGCGGATCTCACTTGGGAGCAATTCCGGGAAAGATTCGAATTGAAATTCGTGCCGGAGGCCGAAAAAGTAACTTTGGCCCGGCGTTTTATTGACCTTGTTCAAGGTGAATCTTCTGTGACAGACTATGTCGCATCTTTCGAATCTCTTTCTAAGTACGGGGTTGAATACATCAACACCCCATTGAAGAAAAATCAGAGATTTGTCTATGGCTTGAATAAGAATCTTAAGAAGCCATTACTTCTGAAACTTGAAGTTTCATTTGATCAGCTTATTGATATCGCTCTTCGTCTTGAAAAGGCCGATAATGAAGGTGATGTTGAAGTTGTGCGTGCCCAACAGAACTTCGACAATAACTTGAAGAGGCCTATCAAATTCAAAGGCCCCAATTCTAATAAGAAAGGGAAGCAACAAATTCCGGTAGCAAAGACTCCTACTTCCAGTCGTGGTCAATGCTACAATTGTGGTTCCACGAACCACTATGCAAGGGATGTCCGAGACCCCTCTTTTGTCGCTATTGCAAAAATTCGGATCACCATATTACTGCATGTCCCGTACTTCAAAATAAGAAGGAGGGAGAGCTCAATATTGTGCAAGCCCCTAGCAACTCTTCTCTTAGTCAAGGTATTTTACATTCAATCCTTGATGGCATAGTTTTATTTCGTGAACTTTCTATTTGAGTTCTTTTTGATATGGGTTTCATCTCACTATTTTATATCAAAAGAACTTGTCGATTCTTTTTCTTTGAAAATATTTTGGGCTTGATGACTTTTTTGAGGATTGTGAATCCGGATGGTAGATCCGCAACACTCAATTTTCTTTTTATTGATGTCGAAATTATTTTATGTGATTTTTCTTTCCGAGCCGATATTTTTACTTAGGCTTCGAAATTTATTTTTGTAAGGATCGGCTTAATCATAGTGAAGCCCATATCCTATTTTCCGTGTGGACTATTCATCTTCGACATTTTCAATCTGTTAAGCATATTTCTATTTTTCCTTTATGATTTTGATTCCAACTTGATGGCATCATTTTATTCCTTAAGCCCACTTATAAGGAAAGTGTTATTTCTCTCATTCATGTAGTTTGAGAAATTTTCCGGTATTTTTCAGTTTGTCTTAGGATTATCACCAAAGAAATCTTTTGTGTGGTGTTAAGGTCTTTCTAATTCGACCTTGCCACCGATTTTCGTTTGCTGCGAGTTACGGAAGTTAGCATTCCACTTACCGCATTCCGCACTCGTTATGATTCTTATGAATGACTTATTATGTCATTCAATTTGTCCAGCTTATTTCATCCATTTTATAAATCGAATATTCTATGAATATTTCGATGAGACTATTCTTGTATTTACTGATTTTGGATGAAAATAGTAATTTAAAATTTTGCAAATCTTTTTCATAAGATTTATTTATAAGTAAAACTGGATTTTTGTTCTTGAAACGAACAAAGAATATTCTTAAAACTTTTTAAGAGATTTATTTATCCTATAAAAGATGATTTTTTGATTGTATTGCCCGTTGAGTGTTTTAAGAATTTTGGTCGATGTGTTTGATCAACGTTATCGATAGGAATTTCCTAAACGCTTTGATGAGACAATCAGACGCAGTATATTAACTTGAAAATAGTAAATTTTTCTAGAATGATTATTACATAATGATAAATGTAATTTTGAAAGTTTTAACTTTTCAGGAAAGAAGATTATTTAAAAGAAATTATTTCTTTTCGATACTTTTATTCTTGTGATTCCTGGAGGGGGACCAAGACTTTGCTATTTGTACCGATACTAGTCGTATTGGTTTGGATGTCATTCTCCTGCAAAGGAGAAAGTGCTATCTCTTGTGCTTCTAAATCATTATGTCTTATCGAGACTAGGTATGCCACTCATGATCTAGTGCTAGCAGCTATTGTTTTTGCTTTTAGAGTTTGACATCATCATCTTTGGGGGAGAAATTTGTTCTCTACCTCGATCATAAATCTTTGGAATAATTATTTTCTCATATGGAACTCCATGTTGACTCGAGTTCCTAGCATCTTATGATCTTGATATTTTTCTATTCCCGGAAGGGAAATCGTGTTGCCAATGCGCTTTGTCGTAAGCAACTAGTGGTTGATTCTTTGATGTTGTCTGAAAGGAATTATCTTTCTATCAAGTTCATCGGACGTTTTGGTATACTTCGTTTTATTGAGCTTTATCTCATTCCTTTTATGGACTAGTGTCCGGTGTTCTTTTATGGTGTTCGGTTCATCGGATGTACTGTTATTATACTACATCGATGTTCCGTCTTATTTCGATTCATTGGATGTACCGTTTGTACTACATCATTGTCTTTCCTTTTGATTCATTGGATGTACCGTTTGTACTACATCAATGTCTTTGCTTTTGATTCATTGGATGTACCGTTTGTACTACATCAATGTCTTTGCTTTTGATTCATTGGATGTACCGTTTGTACTACATCAGTGTCTTTGATTCATTGAATGTACCGTTTGTACTACATCAATGACTTTGCTGTTTGATTCATTGGATGTACCGTTTGTACTACATCAATGTCTTCGCTTTTTGATTCATTGGATGTACCGTTTGCACTACATCAATGACTTGGCTTTTTGGTTCATTGGACGTACCGTCTTTGTACTACGTCGGTGTTCCAAATTATTCGAGTTTCTAGTTTCTCGGGCGTACTATTATTAAACTACGTCGTTGCACCAGCTCAACTTTCTGCTATTCTTGACGTTTTCCACGTCTTTTAACTATGGAAATGCTTTTATGTTTCCGGTTTTTATTCTTGAGCCCGGTGTTATTGAGGGATTGAAGTTTCACCAAATTTGACTTTTGAGCAACATTCTATTCGCATCATTGCTTTGAAGGTTGAGCGCCTTCGATATAAAGATATTCTTTTTGATAAAAGTTCAATGGTTCTCAAATCCTAAGGATTGCTCATGTGAAATCTTGAGAATTCATCGAACGAAAACTTTCGGATTTACTCCTTCGTGCTCTTTATGGTGGACTTCTTGATTCAAATTTTCTTTTGTGTTAATATGCTTCCACGGTTGTTACTATATATTTCCTTCTTAATTATTGCGAGGACGCAATTTCTTTAAGGAGGGGAGTCTGTAACAACCCGCATATTTATCGATTTTATATTTAAATATTTTATTTAAATATTTTATCGTTAGTCGGATTTTAGTCCGAAAAGCTACTTTTTCAAATAGCCGAATTAGGACTCGAGACCACCCCCATTGAGTTCAAAATGTCGTTTGCGACCTTTTTGAGTATAAGCTTCGATATGTTTGGAGAAAGTTGAATTTTGCTACTTTTCACTTAGGGTTTTGGTTTGGGCTGAGCCCACTTATGTATTCAGTCCCAACCCCTCTCCTCTTCATTCACTTCTTTTCTATTTTCCTAACACTCAAGCTCAAGCAAAAATGGTGGAAGAGAATGGGAAATAGAAATTCCTAAGCCCTAGCTTGCTTAGCAAATCCATCTTCTTGCTCCAAACTCAAGTGAATCCATTGGTAAGCTCTTCCTTCTTCTTCTCCAACTCTTTCTCTCCTTGATTTCAGAAAATTCCTAAACCTAGTTTGGAAAATGCTTCTCTTTTTAGCTCAGAATCAAGCTTCTTGAGTTGGATTTGAAGAGTGGTTGATTCTCCTTCGTCTTCAAGCTTCTCATTCATTATTTTCGGATTAAAAGGTGAGATTTTTAATCTCACATCTATGCTTATAATTCTCTTTTATTGTTAGGTATGAATTCCTAACACTTATTCATGTGCATTTGATTTTGATTTGGATTGCTTTTGTGAATATTCCAATTTTTAGTGTTTTGAGTTCAATTCGTTAAAAATCCTAACTTTGATGTTTGAACATGTTTTTGGTGATGCATCGAGGAGCACATAGGGCCGGGTAGTCGATTGGCATAAACCCTTAGCGTCGTTGCTCGTGCGATTGCAATTTGGTCGGGATTGCACCTCCTTTGAAATAGGGTAGGAAGTGCAAGTATACAGGTTCGGCCGACCGAGCCCCCTGGGCCGGCCGGCCGACCTGTAGTCCAGGCACTTCCTGCCTCCGTTTGGAAGTGCTGGTTACAGGCTTCGGCCGACCGAGCCCCCTGGGCCGGTCGACCGACCTGCTACCCCGAGCACTTCCAACCCCTGGTTCGGTCGACCGACTCAGGGAGTCCGGTCGACCGACCTGCTACTAATTGCCAGATTAGCCTATATTGCTAATTCGTTTGAATATCCAACTTTAATCGATTCGTGTTGTCTCCCTTTTGTTGTTGTCATTTATTATCGACTATGATGACCTTTTCTTTGGGAATTTTAGATATATCCACTTTGATGGATTTTATATCGATTTCTTTGGATTTTATTCACGTCTTCGAATGTGAATTTTTATGCCCGATTGTTTCTACAATCACTTCTATGATTTGTCACTTTAAAATATAAAGGTTTTCTATACTAGTGATAAATATCAAAACTCTTTCTTCAAATGATTTCAACACTATTTTATTACAAAGCTCGTTTTCTCAAACTGATTTCCAATCTATTAGTATATACAAACCTTTACCTCACTCGTATGAGAAATCTATTAAACGACTTAGTAAAACAAGTGGTATGAAACGCTTGTGTTTACTTCGTTGGTTAATTTTTGGACTTGTTCGATTGAACCACTTGTGACATTTTTCTAGTGGAGATTTACAATTTGTTCGTAAATATTCAAGTTAAGCTAGTGGTTATGGGACATGAAGCTAAGCTCATATATTTACTAGCTTATTGTAATTGACACTTCTCGTTGATCATGACGATCGTCTTTGTGGTTTAGACTAGCAATGTGCGATGTCTCTTTGTCTATGTGGAGGACTGTTCCTCATTTTTATTGAGTTTCATCTCATTTCTCACATGGGTCGTACCTTTTTAGGTGCGTCAATGTTTTATTATGCATGGGGTGTACCTTTCTAGGTGCATCGATGTTTGTTTGTACATGGGTCGTACCTTTTTAGGTGCGTCAATGTTTATTTATGCATGGGGTGTACCTTTCTAGGTGCATCGATGTTTGTTTGTACATGGGTCGTACCTTTCTAGGTGCGTCAATGTTTATTTATGCATGGGGTGTACCTTTCTAGGTGCATCGATGTTTATTTACTTCGTGGAGCAATCGGCTCAATAAGTCGGGACATGGGGCGTATCTTTCTAGGTGCGTCGATGTTCGTCTATGCATGAGGCGTATCTTTCTAGGTGCGTCGATGTTCGACTTAGCATGGGGTGTATCTTTCTAGGTGCATCGGTGTTAGACATTACATGGGCTGTATCTTTCTAGGTGCATCGATGTTTATTTATGCATGGGGTGTATCTTTCTAGGTGCATCGATATTTTTTATGCATGGGGCGTATCTTTCTAGGTGCGTCGATGCTAGAGCATGGGGCATATCTTTCTAGGTGTGTCGATGTTCGACTATACATGGGGCGTGTCTTTCTAGGTGCGTCGATGTCCAGTTTGTGGGATTGGCCATCCTTTTTATTGTGATTTCTCGATTTTGTGTGTTGATTTCTGGAATTTATGTTTCACCAACTTTTACGATTGGCATGGATATATATGTCATTTATTGTGGCTTGGTGAATGAAATTAGGAGTATGACATTCCTTTTTATCTTGAGTAGATCTTTGTGATATTGATTAATCTCTTGTTGATTTTTCAATTACTTATATATCACAGCTTTGCATTGTGATTATTATATGTTTATGTCATATCTCTTATTATATATCACTTCATCTGATATTTATAGCTAGACTGATCCGTTTATTATTTTCTTCTTAAATAATACTCGGGCCAGACTGAGATATTACAGGTGCTTCTGCTTGACTCCTTATCGGACTATCATTTGACTTTTGGCTAACTACTTAGATTAGGTGTTTTTGTTGTATACATTTGGGATACAGACTCTATGATGTATACTTATTCTTTTGTCTAGCACTTGTATCTATTCTTTTTGATATTGTGGATCTTGTTTGACCACTACTCTGATGTACACTTTCATGTGTTATATTCATATCTATTTCCGCCTTTGTGATATGAATTATCTGTGACTGATTTGTGTTATGTTTATTTCTATATTTGTTTCCGAAGACCTTTTTAGCCACTGTGTAGTAGCTTTGAGTTTGTGTCGGTATGTCGGATTCCCTCTTGAGATGAAAAGTTATATTTTTATCTGGCATATCGGTACTCGCACAAAGCAATTATACAAATGGTCGCTCCTCAACAGCCTTATTCTCCGTGCTAGTTGACAGCATTACACCGTAGTGTTCTTGGCTAGCGTGGGTATAGAGGTGGGATGTCACAAATATTCTGGTGGGCCAACAACCGTTTTGCGCGTTTATAATTCGTGCCTACCTATTCGTTTTCACTTTGTCTATAAATAGGCTGTGTAAACCCTAGCCTCCATCTATCTTCATTTCTCTGTGTGTTCTTTTCTTCAACCTCTTCTTTTCCAATGGCTGCAAAATTCTAGATCCAATTACAGTCCAAAATATAAATAAAAATTCAAACTCCTCTAAAAATTCCAGAAAAATTTATATGTCATAGTTCTCGAAGAGAGGTATTCTTTATTTTAGTTTATTTGATTTTCAATACAATTTCTTTAACGTTTAACTTGTGTAATTTTCACATACCGTGTCTGATTCACGCGAGATTATTTTTGTTAGGATCGTATTGAAATTTCAGATCTGTTGACGCTGGTTTGGATGAATTTGGAGACTGCGAAATTTTGGGTTTAAATTGGATTTAAATCCAATTTAAATTCAAAAGGTGAGTGTTTTAACCCACTCACAACTTCTAAAATTTTTCATGTTTGTTAAATTGACTATTAGATATGAGTAGAAATTTATATATGATTTGTTTGGCATGTTTTATTCATCTTCCCAGTTAATTCGCATTTTTATTTATTTAACTGTTTATTATTTTAATTATTGCATATAAATTTACAGTTAGAATTTATTTTGCATATAAACTGCTAGTTAACAGTTATTAAATTTATTATTGAATATAAACTGTTATTTATTACCTGTATAATTTATATGCACTACATCGATGACTGTTTAAATTGGACGATGATTGCAAATAATGGTTGATGATTGATATTTGGATGAATGGATGCTATATTTATATTGTATAAACTGCAAGTCATCATGCATTTTCATTTCATTCGGGATTGCGGTTTGAAATGATATACAACCGCATTTTTTATTTTAAATTGCGGATTGAAATGATAAACATCCGTATCACTTGACCATAGGATAGAAAATTTTATACAGGCACCGCGGTAAATATATAAAATTATTTTTGGAAATATTTTTCTATGGTTTTGTAAAGCTATACATATATATATGGTTTATGGGTTTTGATTTGATCATTAATAAAAGCTATATATATAGAAATTTTCCGGTTTTAGGCTTTGTATAAAAATTGATTTGAAGTATAAACCGAAGTTTGATTTTAAGATCAAATACGATTAAGCATTTAATTAAAATTTAATTTCTGGTAGTTCTATTGACTTAAATTAGAATAAAATTGGAAGTTGAATATTAAGTTAAATCGGAATTTAAATAAAAGTTAAATTTTTAAAGGATATGATTTATAACTTGATTTTGTGTAAAGTGATTTAAATGAGTATCAGGTTTTTTTAAATGAATATATCAAGTTAAATAAATTGAAAATTTTCCAGTTATGTGAAGTTAAAGGTTTACTTAAATTATATTGAATTCAATAAGTAAACATTTCAAGTCTAAATAATAAGTAATTGGATTTGATACATATGGGTTTGTCAAATAAGTTTGTTTTTGAAATGGTGAAATATTTAAAGCTTTTAACCATAAGAATTGAAATGGTATTAGGAAGTTAAATAGATATTTAGAATTGATTTGTGAAATCTAAAGAAGCTATTTGTTTTATAAAAGTAGTTAAGTATTTAACCATTTAAGAGATGGAAATTTGTTTCAAAGCTATGTTTTTTTCAAGGTAGTATAAGTTGGAAATATTATATTCAAGAGTTTTGATTTCTAAATATTTTACTTTGGAAACCCTATGATTTTGGAAATAATATATATTGGAAAATAAAATGATATCGTATTGATTTGGGGTTTTAAGAATAAAAATGATATCGTTTTTATATGGGTTTTAAATGGATATTTTATTTTGGTTTTAAAAGTATAATTATTTTTAAATGACCGCGGTGTTATAATAACGATTGGTTGGCAAAGAGACCGGGATCGGATATGGACATACTCTCTGTCGATACCAAAAACCACTTTGACTAACCGTGTACGCGGTGGAGATTCCAGAATGAAGTAGGTTGGTGGAGGCGTTTCCTGCAAGGTAAATACGTGGACCCGACTCCCGTGAGTTGGCATAAGGTGGCTAAAACAGGAGCGATTCTCGGGCCAATGAGGTCATTCCTCTTATCGGACACTCCTCTTCGATATTATATTTTGACTTTGGATTGATTCAGTGGCCACTTTTACTTTGATTTTTTTGGGGAGTTTGTTTCGAGGTGGGCGGTAGCTGCGGCTACGCGTTTCCATCAGCCCGGATAGCAATTGGTATATCTACCCTGGCATTGCCTAGTTGTGCCGTGTCACCTACCCTATCGCGCCTTGTACGAGTTTGGATTTCTCCCGTAGCCCGTGTTGTATCCTCTGGTGGCTTCCCGATCAGGAGGGACTATGATATTGGATGGACTACAGGGACTATTACGTGTTAAGGGGAATATTGGGTCACTCCTTAACGCTATTTAAAAGTATGTTTATTTTACAATTAGACACTATTATAATAGCGCAATATACTATATAGTAAATAGTTTAACGGGTCCTTAAGAGATGTAAATCCCGAGCATCTCTTGAGTTACTGTACTCATATTTATTTTGTTAATTTAACTCACATAAGATCTTTTAGTTCTGACTCGAGTGTTTTGTCTTTTCAAATTCGCTCGGGTCAGTCCGAGCGTTTCAGGATTTGAAGATTTAGCTCTGGAGGACGAAGACGAAGATGTATATTATTATTATTTATACTAGTACACTACACTGTTCCGTTGCATATTTATTGGTATGTGTAACTCTGATATGTAGTATATAAATGTTTTGTAAACAGATTTATAAACTATATATTTTATTATTATATTTTATCCTTTCGCTGCGAGATTCTGTTTTCTTTTATTTCTTTCTCGTTTTTCTTATTTACCCCATAACAATCCGCCCTTCCGTATGGTTTGAATTGGCACGTGTGTCGATTTAAAATGTACGAAAAGGCGGGATGTTACAGTTTGTATCAGAGCTTTGGTTTAGCGATAAACCTTAGCTTTGTGGGGTTTGACTCTTTACTAATAGGGTAGTAATACCCTATGGGAGTCACTGAGTGTATATATATGAGAGAGCGTATTTGTTAGTGTTATAAAAAGGTTTTAATATTGTGTTAATCTGTTCCGTTTTGTATTTATAAACTCTGGTTGGTGCATGGGACGCTGTGACATCAATAGGGGTTTCTAAACACTTAATAGGACAGACCGACATAATATTTGTTTTAATATAGGTGAATGAAATAATTTTACCTATTATATTTTCTATAAAATAATTTTTCAAAATAATATATATATTTGGTTGTAATAGATTGGTTGTTAGGTAATGAAGGTTTTGAATAATGATAGAAATAAGATTTAAAAATAAGATAAATGAAATTTGGAAATTTAGGACTTAAGATCCGGGGTTTTGGAATTTTTCGTAAAATTTTTGGAATATAATTGTTATAAGTATTTTCTGATATGAATATTTAATATAATTTAAGAGAAATTATTTTAAAGAAGATTTTTGGAGAAAATAAGTTTTGTACTTTCCTCTCTGTCGCTGGAAAATAATTTCGGTGATGAGTGCGCGCATCATCGACATTCATTTTCGAGTTTCGAAGTGGGAAGGCCACTGTAGTAATTTACTGCAGGATTGTTAAGAAAATTTTATCGTTTTAATTATAATTGGATATATATGTTAAGTGTAGATATCTATCTATTATTTTAAATGATTTAAAATTTAAACCGGTATTTGGTTCTTAAGTTCCAGATTTATTAATAGTACAATTAAATGTAGCAAATTTGAACCTTTAAGGTAAAAAAAAAACAATAGGAAGAGAAGTAATGTAAATAAACGGTTGTAAACCTTAGTAAATGGATAAAGGAAATTCTTTATTTATTAGAATTGATGTTATAAGGTTACAAATTAGGTGTAATTAAAATGTTACTATTATTAAATATTAGCATTAAATAAATGAATGAAAGTAAAAGTAAGTTGAAATTGTAACTTATAAAACGAATATATAATTAATGAACCACTAAAAAAATAAAAGGAATTGAGAAGAAACTTGTATAAATTTTCACTTACATTCTTAAAGCATATATATAACTTGCCATATAATAAAAGTTACAGTGTTAGTAAGAAAATGTAAGGGGGAAATCTTACAAGTAAAGCTTGAGATAATGAAAGTATTCAATGAATTTGCTGTTATAAATGGGAATTTATTGTTATAAACTTAAGTTGTAAATTTAAATTTTACCATAATTAAAGGTAAGTATTATAATTAGATGATTTTAAAACTTAAGTAAATAGAATGAAATTCTATAATAAATGAAACTGTGAGAAATAAATAAATAAAATTTAGAAATACATAAATGGAATGCAATAAAAAGAAACTTACATGACATTTAAAATGGAAGATGAATATTGTAAGTAATAAATGAAAATAAATGAGGTAATCACTCATTAATGAAAGAAAGGAAATCAAACAACTAAAATATGAAATAAAAATTTGTAATAAGTTAAACTGATTGTTGGGTTGAATGGTTATTGTTTGATTTATGTCTGGTTGGGTAAGGAAATTTGAAATTGTTGGATGAATAAATAATTTATTCCATCTAAGACTGTTGAGTAAATGATGCACTTGATAGTTATTTTTCATTCCGTACAATTTCAAGTTTGAACCCAAACAACTATTTGATTTGTGTGATTGTATGGTTGTTTTGTAATTGTATGTATGCTGTTCGAGGAAATTGATGGTTGTTGTATTAATTTGGATGATTAGTGATTGGAACTACTTAGATATTTAAATTTTGGACTTAGAAATATTTTGAAATGTTCTCCAAACTCTAATAAATTTAAGTATAAAAAGATAATGTTGTAAATTTGTATATTTTAAGAAAAGTAACAGATAGTGTAAATTTAATTGTTTATAAGGTAATGTTTTGAATAAGATATGTAGATTCTAAATCCTTCTTTTCCCTTCTTTTTCCTTTTTGGGGACGAAAAGTTTTGAGATGAAATATAAAGGGTAAATAAAACTAAATATTAGTATAGGGAATAAATCCTAATAAAGGTAGTAGTGAGAGCGTACACTTTGAAAATTTTTTTTTATATGAAAGGTAAGTAGTAAAATTATCCAATGCAATATTCGATTTATTAAAAGTAACTGCATGAAAATCTGGACAGTAAAGTTAATCTAGCTGAATTTGTATGAATTGAATGAAATAGGTTTAATATGAATGGTATATTAGTTTATAAAATCAAATGATAAAAGCAAGCGTAATTATTTGATTTATCTAATGAATGAAACATGTTGAATAGTAACTGGATGTTAATAAATGGAAAATTATACAATTTTGTTAGATGATTTGGTCATAATGTTTAATAATTGATTAAATAATAACGGAAGTACGTATGCAAGTTTAATAGAAACATGAATAACATGAATATAATTAAATGAAACCATGCAATAATGTGGTAAATGATGGCATTTATGAATGAAATAAGATTTGTAGGTAATTTGAATTTAATTCTAAAATGTGTAAACTGAATGTAATTTAATGTAATAAGGAGTGCGGTAACAATTGATTGGGATTCAAATTCATCTTAAATAAAATTTCAATAGTAATTGAAATTTACTATTTTGCGAGTTAGGTGAGAAATAAAGTTTTAATGAAATTAAGGAATGTAATCTAATTCCATGTAAAGAGTCAATATGTATAATAGCAAGGTTTTAATTAAATAAATGGTTTTATGTAGATTTCAACTGATAATTTATGAAGTCTAATGTGAGATCATATTTGCAATTAATTTTCTTAAGTTGTGCAGTAAGGTAGGTTAATTTGTCAATAAAGATAGTTGATTCTATAAGATGAAATAAAAGTTAGTATTAATTATAATATGAAGATTGTTGATAACGTTATTTGGGGGTTGAGGGATGAGTTGAAATTTGATAATTAAGATATTTAGGCGTACAGTATATAAAGAAAGGTATATTGATTCCATTTAATAAACTGGCGATTTAATATTATCAAAGAGAATTAAATATTGTCCTAATGTAATTTAGATAAATTGTGTAATTAAATGCTGGCTCCATTCAGAATATGACAATGGGTGTAATAATTTGGATTGTAAGAAATAGTTATAAGTTACATCTTTAATTTGGTTGATGAAATTTAAATAGAAATAAATGTTAATACACTAAATAAAAGTTACATTTAATATGAGAAGTAATACCATGTTAGAAGGGGTCAAATTTAGGGTGTTAAGACTTATAAATGGAAATTAAGAGGCGGTTGAAATTTAATGGACTTTAATGTGTATTAATGAGGAATTTACGCTATGACTAAAGAGGTAAATGGAATAAATACAAACCAATGTGGATTGTATACATGGGATGAAAATTTTAGTGAATAATAGGATTTAAACCTAAATAAATAAATTCCTTGAAATTTAAGTTGTAATCGCTGCATAAATTGGAATTGTACGTTAATTTTGAATTATTCTATAATAAATTTATGTGGGCAGTTGTTTAAGGGATTCTAAATTTACCAAATAATCCAAACTGACAAAATTTGCAAATATTTAAAGTTGAGTTGTAAATCTGATTCAGTTAACCTATTAATAATTTATTCATTTGGAATATAAATGGCAATGATAGGATTTATTGCAATTAAAGGTAATGTAATTTGTACGCTATTTTAAATTAAGTCAAAACGGGTGGATATTAGGAACCAAGACCTAAAAATAGGGTAGATACATTTTATTTCAATAAGACTTGTATGACTAGAGTGGAGGATTTTATTTTGGAGTCTATGTTATAATTTCAAAGTTTAGTAGATATTGAAATAAAGTAAACATTTGAATCTATGAATCTATCAACTCAAATTTTCATTTAAATTTGTTTAATCATTGTAATTTGTTTGAGAAAATAAAGAGGTATAATAAGTTTAGGTGTAAATGGAAGTATGTATAAGAAAATGAATTATTTTGCAGGGAAATATTTGGTAAAAAAGGGTAGGACTAAGGAGAGGTTATTGTTTGTTGGAAACATTAATTAATATGGGAATATAATTTGACAAGCATAACCCACGCAAGTGTATAATTAAGAAATGAAGCAATAATTAATAATTATTAACCAATCCAAAATTTGGTAACCCATTTAATTAGTGATTGGTATAGGCTATTTATTTAAGTAGCAGTGCAATACCAATTTATGTATTTGCGAAATGTTAATAAAATATTTATAGTATGGAATTCAGAACTATATATACATAGGAATGTGGATTTTATAGTATGTAAACTTAGTCGATTTACAATAGTTAAATCTATTGGGAATGAATAAGAATCTAAGATAATTATTACGGTAATTTGAAATTTAGTTAAAAATGGAAATTATTTATGAATTTGAAATTTAATGAAATTATATTGAAACTTAAATAAAGCGTCTAAATTTATGTTTGTAAATACGTTTAAAATTCAATGTAAATGTTTGAGGAAGAAATTTATTTATTTACTAATCCGTAACGTATCCAATTAATATGAAATATTCTGGTGGGCCAACAACCGTTTTGCGCGTTTATAATTCATGCCTACCTATTCGTTTTCACTATGTCTATAAATAGGCTGTGTAAACCCTAGCCTCCATCTATCTTCATTTCTCTGTGTGTTCTTTTCTTCAACCTCTTCTTTTCCAATGGTTGCAAAATTCTAGATCCAATTACAGTCCAAAATATAAATAAAAATTCAAACTCCTCTAAAAATTCCAGAAAAAATTATATGTCATAGTTCTCGAAGAGAGGTATTCTTTATTTTAGTTTATTTGATTTTCAATACAATTTCTTTAACGTTTAACTTATGTAATTTTCACATACCGTGTCCGATTCACGCGAGATTATTTTTGTTAGGATCGTATTGAAATTTCGGATCTGTTGACGCTGGTTTGGATGAATTTGGAGACTGCGAAATTTTGGGTTTAAATTGGATTTAAATCCAGTTTAAATTCAAAAGGTGAGTGTTTTATCCCACTCACAACTTCTAAAAATTTTTATGTTTGTTAAATTGACTTTTAGATATGAGTAGAAATTTATATATGATTTGTTTGGCATGTTTTATTCATCTTCCCAGTTAATTCGCATTTTTATTTATTTAACTGTTTATTATTTTAATTATTGCATATAAATTTACAGTTAGAATTTATTTTGCATATAAACTGCTAGTTAATAGTTATTAAATTTATTATTGAATATAAACTATTATTTATTACCTGTATAATTTATATGCTCTATATCGATGACTATTTAAATTGGACGATGATTGCAAATAATGGTTGATGATTGATATTTGGATGAATGGATGCTATATTTATATTGTATAAACTCCAAGTCATCATGCATTTTCATTTCATTCGGGATTGCGGTTTGAAATGATATACAACCGCATTTTTTATTTTAAATTGCAGATTGAAATGTTAAACATCCGTATCACTTGACCATAGGATAGAAAATTTTATACAGGCACCGCGGTAAATATATAAAATTATTTTTGGAAATGTTTTACTATGGTTTTGTAAAGCTATACATATATATATGGTTTATGGGTTTTGATTTGATCATTAATAAAAGCTACATATATATAGAAATTTTCCGGTTTTAGGCTTTGTGTAAAAATTGATTTGAAGTATAAACCGAAGTTTGATTTTAAGATCAAATACGATTAAGCATTTAATTAAAATTTAATTTCTGGTAGTTCTATTGACTTAAATGAGAATAAAATTGGAAGTTGAATATTAAGTTAAATCGGAATTTAAATAAAAGTTTAATTTTTAAAGGACATGATTTATAACTTGATTTTGTGTAAAGTGATTTAAATAAGTATCAGGTTGTTTTAAATGAATATGTCAAGTTAAATAAATTGAAAATTTTTCCAGTTATGTGAAGTTAAAGGTTTACTTAAATTATATTGAATTCAATAAGTAAACATTTCAAGTCTAAATAATAAGTAATTGGATTTGATACATATGGGTTTGTCCAATAAGTTTGTTTTTGAAATGGTGAAATATTTAAAGCTTTTAACCATAAGAATTGAAATGGTATTAGGAAGTTAAATCGATATTTAGAATTGATTTGTGAAATCTAAAGAAGCTATTTCTTTTATAAAAGTAGTTAAATATTTAACCATTTAAGAGATGGAAATTTGTTTCAAAGCTATGTTTTTTTCAAGGTAGTATAAGTTGGAAATATTATATTCAAGAGTTTTGATTTCTAAATATTTTACTTTGGAAACCCTATGATTTTGGAAATAATATATATTGGAAAATAAAATGATATCGTATTGATTTGGGGTTTTAAGAATAAAAATGATATCGTTTTTATATGGGTTTTAAATGGATATTTTATTTTGGTTTTAAAAGTATAATTATTTTTAAATGACCGCGGTGTTATAATAACGATTGGTTGGCAAAGAGACCGGGATCGGATATGGACATACTCTTCGATACCGAAAACCACTTTGACTAACCGTGTACGCGGTGGAGATTCCAGAATGAAGTAGGTTGGTGGAGGCGTTTCCTGCAAGGTAAATACGTGGACCCGACTCCCGTGAGTTGGCATAAGGTGGCTAAAACAGGAGCGATTCTCGGGCCAATGAGGTCATTCCTCTGATCGGACCCTATCGCGCCTTGTACGAGTTTGGATTTCTCCCGTAGCCCGTGTGGTATCCTCTGGTGGCTTCCCGATCAGAAGGGACTATGATATTGGATGGACTACAGGGACTATTACGTGTTGAGGGGAATATTGGGTCACTCCTTAACGCTATTTAAAAGTGTGTTTATTTTACAATTAGACACTATTATAATAGCGCAATATACTATATAGTAAATAGTTTAACGGATCCTTAAGAGATGTAAATCCCGAGCATCTCTTGACTTACTGTACTCATATTTATTTTGTTAATTTAACTCACATAAGATCTTTTAGTTCCGACTCGAGTGTTTTGTCTTTTCAAATTCGCTCGGGTCAGTCCGAGCGTTTCAGGATTTGAAGATTTAGCTCTGGAGGACGAAGACGAAGATGTATATTATTATTATTTATAATAGTACACTACACTGTTCCGCTGCATTGTTATTGGTATGTGTAACTCTGATATGTAGTATATAAATGTTTTGTAAACAGATTAATAAACTATATATTTTATTATTATATTTTATCCTTCCGCTGCGAGATTCTGTTTTCTTTTATTTCTTTCTCGTTTTTCTTATTTACCCCATAACAATCCGCTCCTCCATATGGTTTGAAGTGGCACGTGTGTCGATTTAAAACGTATGAAAAGGCGGGATGTTACATCATCAATCTATATTTGAGATATTCTGTTGTATTTTATTTCTAACTCTAATGTTTATATAGTAGCTTCATGAACTACTATTTATCCATTCCGCTGCATTATTATTATATTACTTTGTGCATGTGATTTTGTGATTGACTAATTTACTGTATATGCTGAGTTTTGCCAAATTTAAATTAGCAGTCTGATATTTTGAGCAATTCAAGTCCGACATATGCTGATGCGAATGGTTGAAAATACCGGGATGTTACATTTTGAAAGGAAGAAAAAGCCGATGTGACTTAACTTTGAATAGTCAACATATAAATATATTATTTAAATTTTCAAATTATCTTGATTACGCAACTTAAAATCTCGAACTCCTATCGAGGCATGCCGCTAGGCTTTTATAATGTAATATCCTTTTTCCGAACGCAATGGAAATGGTCTTGAGTCTTAATTCGATCGTATGGAGAAGATAGCTTTTTTGGACCCAATTATTATATTGAATTTTCAACATAAATTTGAGTGCGTTTATATCCCATATGACCAAACGGTAACTCCAAATGTTTCAAAATTTGAAATTCGATAATAATGCACTATTATGGATCCAATGGAATTGGTTTCGTAGAAATACGAGACTATGTCCCAGAAGGCTATTTTTAAATGTTAATTGAAACGACATATTTTTAAAACTGAACATTTTTATTATCTTCAGTATTATTAACATAAATTTTAAAAGCCTTTGAATTATTTTATCAAGCCTAAAATTCAAAATTACATAATTTGACCAATTTTCAATGATTAAATTCAATAATTAAATTATCAAATAAATGGTTATATTTGAAATTCAAGTTAAAAATTAACTTTAAATATTTAAAATCAATTAAACATTCCAATTTCAAATAACCAAAATCTTGGGTCGTTACAAAGGCTCTTAGTTTGGAATGGTTTGGATAAATCATACTTATCCGAAATTGGTGCCTCCCAACTAAAAAGTAATTTCCAACTAACTCAATTTTGGTTTTTTAGAAGTGTGCAATAAGTATTCGAGTCCTTGACGGGGAACTCGAATATACACAACATACTTCCTGAGTTAAACAGGTCAGGATTTGATTATAGGTTATTTAACTACAAACTACAAAATCAAAAGATTTAATTTTCCCATAAAAACCACTAGGCCTCAAAATAAGTTTTCATTTATTTATATCTAATTTGAGAATATTTATCAAAAATGGTCATAAACTTAATAAATTGTCATATACTTATTACACTGGAATAAGTATATTCATAAAACATTGTGAAAGATTTCTCAATTCAAAATCATATTGAAAGGATCAAATAAATGTTATTTAAATTAGAGATAAGGATCTCGAACACTATTCCTTCGATGTTAAGCATGGAACAATTGTACACACCATCATAATTAAGAAGGCCAATTAAGGGAAATCCCATCTCCAATTCTTTTATAAATTTTCTTTAGTAAATCCCTTTACTAACCATTTCATTAATGGAATCTCCTTTGCTCAAATTCTAAATCCATTTATAAAAATCTTTTATAGATATCCAAAAATCGTTCGTAAAACTCTTTTTAAAAATATCCAAAGTCATTATAAACTCTTCTCCCATATATTTCCAAAATAATTTATATAACTCTTTTATAAATCTTCATTTATAACTCTCTTTTCTTAAAAATATCTTTTACGAATATCATTTTTAAATCTCCTTTAAATAAATCCTTTATGAAATATTATTTACAAAATACTATTTTAAATACCTTTATTAAAATAATTGGACATCTTACAAAATCATTTACAAACACTTAAATTTAATTTGATAAAGAATTAAAGTCAATCTAAAAACTATGTTTACAAATTTGAAAGGAGGCTTGGTGACCATAATTGTACTAAATCAAGTTACCTTTTTAATTTGACTTCTAAGTCACACAACAGTTATTTACATATGTCAACATATACGTAAATACCATCCATAACCAATCAGGGAATAATATATCAATATAAATAAACTAGCGGATACATCCAAAAAACATAATAGTAGGATGGTGATTTGTCCTCCAAAACAGATATCCAAGAAATCTATGAAGTTCAATTGTATTAGAAGGGGACTTATTCTACTAACAGATGTCCATATAATCAGGCCAATTGAGTTATAGCAGAATGGGGATTTATTCGATGTCAAGTTCAGTGTAAACTGATAGGGTTTAAAATTAGTTTATTTGTAAAGAAGGCTAACTTAAAATATAAATGATAGGGTTTAAAATGAAACCTTTAATTAAATAATAAAAATCTAACTCTAATAATTAATTAAGGCTAAATTAAATCTCAACTAATAATTATTAAATCATAATTAAGTCAAAATTAGACCTTAATTTAAACTTAGTTAACCATTAATTAAATCTATTTTGATTTTAATTAAACCAGCCTGATTAGTAATTAATTAATTATAATTAAATAGTAATTAATTAAATAAAATTTAATTCTGAATTAACTCTTAACTTAATTCATCATTAATTAAAACATTCTCAATTAATTAATCATAATTAGCTTCTTAATTAATTACTTAAATACTAGTTACTTAACTTAATTATTTATTATGATTAATAATTATCCTTGATTAAATTGATTAATTAATTCATTAAACTCATACCTAATTACAAAAAAATTAACTTTGGTACTTAATTAGTGTTTGAAATAGTTTTCAAAACATTTAAAAAAAGAACCACTTTGAGTTTTTAAATATTGATTTTTCTCCGAACTGCATCCATAGTGATTATCACTGTGAATGCAGAACTTTGATTTAGCTTCTAAATTAAACTTTTTCAAACTTAACTATAACTTGTACTCATTTTAAAATAAAAGTAAAATGGGTTTTCAAATTTTAAAGCGAAGTTAGAAATTTGAAAAACATTTTGCAAAGTTAAAACTAGTAAACATGTTTTTTGCTTCAAAGAGATTTCAAGCCTCTTTTACATGAAAAATTCACTAACATACACAACATATAATCAGCACTTTCATGATTTTAACTAGACAAACATGTCATCATCATAACATAGCTAAAGATCATATTTTTAAACTAAAACACTTCACTTTAGACTTTGATTCATAGGTTTAATTCCAAAAAACAACTAGTACAACACATATACATCCAAACAACATGGATCTACAACCAAATAACTAATATATTATACTATATATATATCAGGACATAAAGATATAATCTTTCCAAAACATAAAAGAGTTTGCTCACCAAAGTCAACCAAAATCCATTCTAAGTTTGAGAAAAGCCTAAAACTTTGTAAATCTTTTGGCAAAAAGTGATTTTTGGACAAAAGCAAAGTAAGATGAGCTCGGCCTATGGCTTCTTGGGGTTGACCAAGAAATGATTGGTTTCGACCTTGATGGTGAGGAGGATGTACGGCTAGAAATTGAAAAAGAAAGAGAGGTAGAAGGAAAAACAAGCATTTTAAACAAGATTCTAAAGTAGAAATTTTTGATTTTTAACTTGAAAATTCAAAGTGGTAGCCATTAAAGTTTAAGGCTTTTGAAACAAATTAAAGTTTGAAAAAAAAAGAAAGTGAAAATGAAAGTGGGAGAGAGATGAAAAGGAAGAAATGGTTTTACATAAAATGCATTTGGTAAATTACCAAAATGGCCTAAAGTATAAAATGCCCTCCACTCAAATTTGAACACATCTCTACTTACTCTTATCCCCTTGGATCTACATGCAATACCCATGGATAAACCCTTTTACCCACCATGCAAACCCTTAAGTGTACTATGATGTGAAATGATGTGTGACATTTTATAATTCATTTTTTTTAATTTAAATCTTATGAAAATTGTCACATCTACTTCTTATCATTAGTGAACATATATTTATATTTTTACACATTTAATTAAGTACTCATTACTTATATAAGTGTATTTAATTATATTAAGACGTCTTACAACCTTTTTGACAATATTTAGATGGTTCAAAATCAGGACTTTTGAAAAAGCTTTTCGATCACATTTTCTAATTTCATATTAAATAAATATTTTTGAAAATCAAATTCAAAAATGAATTTTCTATCATTATTTATAAGTTAAAAGATAGCATTTTAATTATTAAAATCATTAATTAAATATTCATAAATCAAAGCGATAAATAGGTCGTTACATTCTCCTCCCTTAAAAGAATTTCATCTGCGAAATTTCACCATACAAAAACCCAATACTATTCATAAGTTTGCATGATGTTCATAAATCATCCATATACAAAATCTGATCACTATTCAAATACATAACTTCCTTTCCAAATTAGTATCGTCCCTAGTGTGGACTCTGAGCAGGCTCCTTGATCAGGACCTCTATTCTTCTTATATTGTCATACACTATAACAGAAAACTTTGTCCTATACCAAGAACCCTTACCAAGTGTCCGACATTAAGAATCGAGTGATAAATCCTCATTTGGAACTGTGTGAAACACCTAAAGCCTTGTACTCAAATCTTAGATCACAACTATATGGTAAGAAGAAATGATATATGTTCAACTTACGCACTTATATTATTGGTCCTTACTAAAATAAATTCCATTTCCACTAAAATTATTTATAAAACCATTTCATAAAATTAAACTTTGGTTCAACTTGTATAATACTCTACTGCATCTTGAGAGTATATACCGCTTTTTAATTCAACCTTTTCATGTTGAATTATTTCCGTAAGAAACTCAAAATCCAAATACCCAGTTTTATTTTCAAAACCTTTTTGAAATTAAACTATATATTTTAAATATAGAATATATATATATATATATATAGCCTAGGTAACCCTAAAATGATACTAAGGAACTGGGTACTACCATACAGTATCACACATTCCCTTACCAAGAAGGATAATATTCAAGAGAAGTGTTTACCATCTGAACACATCTCATTCCCATTTTAAGTTATTTCTGGACCATTTGGACCAGTTAAATTAAAAGTACTTCTTCTACTTCAAAATTTTCCTTTTTCAAACAATACTTTACATATTTTCAATAAAATATTTATTACCAACTTGCTTTGGGTTCATTCGATTTTGAACTTGTTTCAATCGTATAATGATAAAAGGAATAATTTATTAAGCGCCCTAGAACGTTCACCTAGGCAAACATTCGATCATCACTTAGAATATTATTCAGATCGTCACAAAACAAATCAGGACTCGTTTCTTGAACCAATCCAAAGAAAATACTTCTTACTCAAAATTTGCATTCCTAAATTTTATACTTAAAGCAAAATACTGCCAAGTAAGATTATTATTACTTTTCTCTATTCCTAGAAACCATTTTCAAAATCAACAGGATTTGAATCCTCTAATTCTATACTTCAATTGTTTTTATTTATACACAACATCTTATAAACCCTTTTTATAAAATCATTTTCTAAATGTTCTAACTTTTAATAAACATCTTTTATTATACTGAATCCTTAGCCCAACATTAACATCGAATGCCTTATAGTTAAATTGTGAAACTTAATTTGTAAGGTATTCATTTAAATCTCGACACAATTTCCACTTACCCAAACCATATTTTAAAAAGGAAACTACTTATAACACTCAACAACAGTCAATGCTTAAACGTGACGGGCATGACTAAGCCAAATCCTAAATGATAATAATAGAACATTATCATTTCCTGTTCAACTAGCATCTCAAAAATACTATACTAATTTTTGAAAATCATTTTTGTATATATAAAATGTATTCTTCGTAAAATTATTTCATTTACAATTTTAACAATATTGTGTCAATTTGTCTTGTTCAAGTGTTTAGAAACCACTATCAATATCGTTGGCCATACGCGTCAACCAGAATTCATAAGCTACTTAACAGATCAATTAACACAATATAAAACATTTTTACGTCACTGACAAATATAAACTCTTATATAATACACTCAAACTCATTTTATGGTGTTACTAACCCTATTTCTAATGAGTTTACCCTACCAAAGCTAAGGCTCTCGCTTAACCTTGCGCTCCGACATCAAATGTAACAACCCGCCTTTTCGATCCTCAAAAATTGACAATAATACAATGATGGTATTCATGTGCCAAGCATCCTAGCTAGAAAGATAGATTATTAGGTGAAAGAAAATGAAGGACAAGGAGAAACTAAAGAATGCAGAATATCACAATGCAAAGGAACAACATATAATTATCATTATAAAATTTTACACAATCATTTCCAAAATGATACATCAAAGTCATAATAGTACAACTTCCTACCTGGGACAAGTATAACTACCTATCCCTACATAGATGATACAAATTTCATCCAAAATAGTGGAAATAAGAAAATATATGAGGGATATGACTTGGGCATCTAGCATGACTCTTGAGCTCTAAAGCATCCAAAGCTAATATGAAAATATGCTCGATCCGACTCGAGCATTATAAGTAAACAACGCACAGGTCAGTCTGGTAAAACCCATGTGAGAAACCCAAATCACAAGGAATTTTATTTATTATAACTTGTAAATCCTTTAAAATCAAAGGTATCTCGTAAGATCATGCTGCACACGAACATGTACGTGCTTTTACCTTATGATAACCAAAACCTTTTCTATTATAAAATCTAGTTATGTTATAATGATGTCTATGGTTTAAAACACCAATAATCAAGTAGCTGTGATATGTGTACATTACAATAATAATAGGTATAAAATCAAAAACCAAAGACGCTTATTGGAGAATGGATTCCAACAGATGGCAAGGTAAGGGACTACCTTCCAAAACAGTACACCTCTAAATAAAATGTATAGTGGGCGGTAGTTACCTTTACAACCCGCATGACAAGACCAGTCTGCCCCTGACTAGAAAATACCGAATGTAATCATCCCTAGGTTGTGATCAACAACCAAAAATATACCTCGAATTAAACATATAGATATCGACTCTAGATAACTGGATGATCATACACTAATTGGAGCGAACTTCATAGCCTTTTGCATACCTTGTTTTAGCAATTACTGGGGTGTGAGTTTTGAGAGGCCACGATTACCTTTTTCCACATAGCAGACCATCTTGGAATGCTAACACTGCCCTCTTGGCAGAAATGCAATGCTAATATTCATCCGTTCAAGTTATTCAGGGATCAAACAAACATTCAACATTTACTATCTTCCATTTTTGAATAACCCTCGGCAAGAATAGTATAGCTCCATAACATACTTCATAATGATCTACCATGAACGTTATTAGTTTGGAGTAGTTCAGAAAAATTATATTTATTCGAAACTGATGGCACCCAACTAAGTGGTATTTTCCGACTAGCTCAATTCTGATTCTTTGAAAGTTACAACAACTATTCAAGTCCTTACGGAAGAACTCGAATATACACAACATGCTTCCTAAGTTAAACAGGTCAAGATTTGATAATCGGTTATTTAAATATCAACTACACAATAAAACAATAATCCAAAGATTTAACTTTCTCATAGCAACCACTAAGCCTTAAAATAAGTTTTCATTTATTTAAATCTCTTTTTAGGATATTTATTAAAGTGTTCATATACTTTTACACTAGAATAAGTATATTCACATAACATTGTGAAAGAGTTCTCATTTCAAAATCATATTAAAAGGATCAAACAAGTGTTATTTAAATTAGAGATATGGATAACCCCAAATAGTATTCCTTTAGTGTTAAGCATGGAACAATTGTGCTCACCACTATAATTAAGAAGGTCGGTTAAGTGAAATCCCATCTCCAATTCTTTTATAAATTTTCTTTAATAAATCATTTTCATTTATGAAATCTCCTTTGCTTAAATTGTAGATCCATTTATAAAACTCTTTTATAAATATCAAAAAATCATTTATTTTTACAAATATCCAAAGTCATTTACAAACTCATCTCCTATAAATCTCCAAAATCATTTATAAAACTCTTTTATAAATCTCCATTTATAATTCCCTTTTCTTAAAAATATATTTTACTAATATCACTTGTAAGTCTCCTTTAAATAAATCCTATATAAAATATTTGTACCAAATATCTTTTATAAACACCTTTATTAAAATAATTGGACATCTTACAAATTCATTTACAAACACTTAACCTTAAATTGATATAGAATTAAAGTCAATTTAAAAGCCATAATTTACAAATTTGAAAGGAGGCTTAGTAGCCGTAATGGAACTAAAATCAAGTTTCATTTTAACTAATGACTTCCAAGTCACATAATAATTATTTACATAAGCCAACATATATGTAAATACAACCCATAACAAAATCAAGGAATAATATATCAATATTAACCAACTGTAGATACATGTCCAAATAACATAATAGCAGGATGGTGATTTGTCCTACCAAATAGATGTCCAAAAATCTATAGAGTTCAATTGTAGCAGAATGGGAATTTATTCTGCCAACAGATTTTCACATAATCTAAACAATTGAGTTATAGCAGAATGGAGATTTATTTTGCTAAACAGATGTCAAGTTTAGTGTAACCTAACTACATTTGTATGGTTACTTAATGGTACAGACAAGAAATCCTTTGATTCAAAATGTTTACATATATAAAAAGGTTGACTTAAAGTATAACCGATAGAGTTTAAAATGAAACCTTTAATTAAATAATTAAATCTTACTTTAATTATTAACCGAGGTTTAATTAAATCTTAATTAATCGTTATTGAATCATAACTAAATGAAAATTAGACCCTAATTTAAAATTAATCAACCCTTAATTAAATCTGATTTGATTTATTTAGTTCAACCCTGCCTGATTAGTAATTAATTATAAATTAACTATAATTAAATAATTAAATTAATTAAATAAATCTAATTCTTTGTTAACACTTAACTTAATCCATCATCAATTAAAACATTCTTAATTAATTAATCATAATTTTCTTCATAATTAATTACTTAAATGCTAATTACTTCTGTAACGACCCGTAAATTTTAATCGCTTTAATAATATATTTAACTAGAATTTTGTGAAATTTTAAATACTTGAATTTGAAAATAAAATTTTAATATTTTGGAATACGTCCATTTTAACATAGCAACCGGTAAATTTTCATCTGATAATATTGAAGTCTACTTTATTGTGTAATTTTATTTCAATTTAAATCAGTTAAAAATTGATGGTGGTAAAATAAGTTCCAAACCTAAATATTTTTATACATAAAATTTGTAAATCATCTTCTGAGTGAGACATCAAATTTCGTTTCATCAAATTCGAACTTCTATAGCTCCGTTGATCTTATTTTTTGCATTTTAGCTGCATTTTTTACTAGCGGAAATTCGAATTTTTGTAATTCAATCGTATCACTGATATCTGTGTATCGTTTTGATCGCCTCGTCATGCTGATCTCTGTGGTATATTCAATTCTAGTAATTTGAAATATAGTTTATTTTGAAATTAAATAAAGGTGAATTTCTTTTGAATATAATAAGCTGAAATCTAGCATTTAAACAAACAATAGAATTTATGATGGAATTTTGATATTTTCTATGCGTCCATCTAGACAAAGCAATTGGCATATTTTCGTCAAATAATATAGATGTTCTATCAGTCGCTAGAAATTCAGTTTAAATCAGTTAATAACAGTTAAATTTAAAAGTATTCCGGAACCTAAATATGTCAACATGGGAAAATTTATATAGAACACTCTGAATCAGATTGCGTAATTCCTTTCGTGAAATTCGGACGTTTCTAGCTCTGTTTAGATTTTTTCATTCGGAATACCAACGTATATCGGTGTCCATATGGACTTTTGATAGGAAGGTCCTGACATAGATATTTCTGTTTACTCTTGTCCGTCTCATCGCGCTGATCACCATGATATATTTATTTTTGTATTTTGAGGTCCGGTACGCGACAGAAACAATAAATAGTACGTCGTATCAGTACCCTAAATTGTGACCGTTAGCTTTCCTTTGCCTTTTCAAATTTGAACGTGCAGCTCAAGCAATATGATAAATTGCTTTAATGACTTTTGCTGAATCAATGGACAACCGTTGCCATTTTCCGTCATTTCACTTCATTACACAGTGGTACGAATTCTCTACCTCTTCGTCTCATATCTCTGTTCATACTATTTGAAATAAGCAAATATATATAAATACGTTAGTCTTATTTTTTTCTTGCCTTCATTCATCACTGTTCTATATATTTTGCATTCAATCTCCTAGCCTGTTATCATCTTCCTCCTGAAAAATATACATGACAGCCTTTGCCTCTCCCCTCTCTGTCACAACTCCCCTCTTCCCGACTTCGACCACCGTCCATTGCCCTCTCCGTGTCAATGACCATCACCCATCACTAAACTAACCCGCTATCCTTTGTTCACCACCACATCAGCGACCAACCTCGGCATGGCTCGCCACCGATAGCAGCTTCGACCCACCTAGCTGTGCTCGGCCATTTTTTGTGTACCGTGCATGGCTTACCCCCTCTACCTGTGCTTGATAATCCGGTCGTGGCACATATTCAAGGTATTATATATATAAACATTTCATACTATACTAAATTGTGTATATATAGATGTGTTGTTGGTATATTCATATAGATATGCCGTGAATTTTGCATGTGTATAAAGCCATATATATTAGTTTATATATGCTATGTTTATATATATATATATATATACACACACACAATATAAATTTGTACGTGTCTTTATATGTAAGGGTTATGTTAGTAATATATATTTATATAAGAAGCAAGTTATATATATATACCTATCTGTTTAAAGTTGCATACCAATGTGAGTATTGAATAATATGTTTAAAAAGAGATATATATTGTTTAAAGATATATATTTAAATTTATGTTTAAATCTGTTAAATAGATTTTTGAGTACTAGCTTCATATATATTGTTTGCACAAAAAATGGGCAAACGCCTCCAAGTCGTACGATTTAGTTGATTATGTGTTGTTCTTAGTGATTTGGGTGATTTATGAAAATATATAAAATAGATGGACTAAAGTGTAAAAGACACACAGATTTATAGTGGTTCGGCCAGAATGTTCCTACGTCCACTTTATATGTTATTCTCCTTTTCTATGCAGATTACAAGTACAAAGTTTAGATTACAAGTATCTGAAAGTTGTTTGAAAGTTCTATCCGTGCTTGAGCTCTCAAACTTGTCTGCCATTGTTGTACCCTTGCACCTCTATTTATAAAGTGAGGCTGGGGGAAGGTGTCTTGGATGTATATAGCTGCTGGTGGGCCTGGGCTGAAGCAATCTGGCCTGGCAGAGTTGGTCCGGTCGTGTCCTCCCTTTCTTCTGGTTCGGCAGCGTGTGGAGGTGGGTTGGTTCGGTGGGACATGGTCCGGTGATGTGTGGAGGTATGTTGGTTCGGTGGGACATGGTCCGGTGGTGAGTGGAGGTATGTTGGTTCGGTGGGACATGGTCCGGTGGTGAGTGGAGGTATGTTGGTTCGGTGGGACATGGTCCGGTGGTGAGTGGAGGGAGCCTGGTTCGGCTATGCTTTGGTCCGGTAGTTGTTGGAGGTGAGTTTGGTTCGGTGGTGGTTGAGAGGCCTTGGTTCGGCAATGAAGTGGGAAGGCTTGGTTCGGCAATGAAGTAGAGGGGCTTGGTTCGGCAGTGAAGTGAAGAGGTTTGGTTCGGTGGTGCCCTCCTTGTAATGGCTTGGTGGAAACACCCCCAACACTTGCCCCCCGAAGTGGGGCATATGCTTGTATATGCCGCGTTTTGTTCTAGCTTGGGTGTTTTCATCCGGTCCTATGTGTTGAATTAACCGGTCCGGTCATCCTGCGTTCGCCTATAAGTAGGGGTGTTATGCCTTCGTTATTCCCTACCAAGCTTGATAGCCGAATCAGATTCTCTCCTGCCGAATCAAACTTACTGCCAATCACGTTAGATTGCCGAATCAGGTGATTGCCGAATGGGGTTTTAATCTTGAACTACCGAGTGTGCTTGAGTGCCGAATGAGCTGAGGATATAGTGCCGAATGGCCTTTTGCCTTGCTCTACCGAATGGGCTCGCTAGTTTGAGTGCCGAATGGCCTTTCGACCTTGTACTACCGGATGGACTTGGGAGTTTGAGAAGTGCGAGGCCGAATGGACTTTAGCCTCAAACTTTTATGTTCCATATTGAGAATGAGACTCCAGGCCGCATGAACTTGTTTGTTTATATTTCCATACTCCTGCTCTAACGATGTACTTTCTTGTGTTGCAGATAAATGTCTCGTAAAGTGGAAACTCGATCAGATAAGAAGAAATCCAAGGATAAAGGAGAGCCCACCGTAGTGCCCCCAGCTCAGCCAGGACTGGAACGTCGTGGACCCACCCCGAGATCGCTAGTAGATGGGTATGGTCCTCAAGAGCTTCTGAATTCTCCGCCTGACTTCTTTCCTAGCTCTCTCAAAGAGGAGCAGCTTAATGTTATCTCCCGCTCCTTTGGGATTGATAGAGCACGCATGCTGTTGCTAGGGAAGGGGGTCATGCCATATAATCCCCTTGAAGGATACTTCGCTTATAGTAGGTACCACTGCATGTGTGGGGCCATTCCTCCCATCAATGCTTGGATAGTTAGCTTCGTCACTTATTTGAAGGTGACCCCTTTCCAGCTCCAGCCCAACTCCTACGCTATCTTGGTGTGCCTATTCGTGATTTTCTAGAGAAAGTACGGATACCCCCCTTCTAACCGGGAGATTCGGTATCTATATAACTTAAGAGGTTACAAGAAGGGGTCTCCATACATCAGCTTGGAATCGGCCGTATCCTTCAAGCTGGTCCTGGACTTGTATTCAAAGTTCACCATGTTTAAGAAGGAATGGTTTTTTAACCAGGATGGCTCCATTTCTATCCACCGCTTCACCTTTGGCTGTAAGTTGAAGCTTATTTATAATTTATGTTCTGGCTGAGATGCTTCTTCTTATGTGTTTTTATTTCTTGCTAGCGACAGGTGGCTTTGCGGTCGTGGAGAATGATCACCTGGTTCAGATGGCCGCGGAGATAGAGGCCATTTCGGGAAGGGATAGGTCAGCTTCTTACCTAATCAGGAATGCCACTCTCCTGGGACATAACTTGATCCTACCACATTAGTCTGTGGTCAAACAGAGGGATACGGCTGGGGAAAGAGCTGCCAAAGCCAAAGGAGGGGCTACGACAAAGAGCAGCAAGAGGAGACCCTTCTCGATATCTCCAGTCGTCGGGGGGAAGAAGCTCAAGAAATATGATGGACCCTCTCCCAGCACATGCCCAGATGTTCCGGAGGAGGAAAGTGGAGAGGAGGAAAGAGGCGAGGAGGAGAGCGGAGGTGATGGAGAAGGTGATGGTGGTAACGGTGGCGAATGACAGAGTGGTAGTGGAGTTGGTGCCTTGACCTCTGGGCAAGCAGGTGAGATTCAAGAGTGGGCGGATGATGCTTTCCGCCAAGCCTTTGAGGGGTTGGAGGAAGGGTCGGCCTCGGTGGAGAAACCGAAGAAATCTGATAAGGCCGGGACTGGTGCCAGTCCATCTTCTGAGAGCATTTCAGCTAGGGCAACTCCGGCGGTTCAAGGTGAATTTTCGACTCCTCTTTTAACTTCACATGTTTCTTGGATTATAGTCTCATGCACGCTTTTAACACTTGGTTTTTATTCCAGGAACGGGTAAGGCGGCCAATACATCAGACATTCGGCACCGCCTCGAGCAATTCAAACTCTTCAAAGCTTCTGCTAAACCGAAGCCCTCGACTGACCGTTCCGGGGGCGTAGTCGGCTACCGTCCTCTTCTCGGAGTCATTGAAGAGGATATTCAAAAGGGAAAGAGGAGGCGTTCCATGTTCGAACCTTCACTTGGACCTCAGCCCCCAACCCAGCCTATTCATGACATCGCGGGGGAGGATACTGAGTCCATACCATCTCCGCATCCATTAGAGAATCCTTCCGTTACTCATGTTGATCGTCCCTGCTTGGCTCGTAACCCATTTGCGGGTCATCCAGATCTGGACCCGAGTTCTCATGATATTTCCTTCGATGAGGTTACCGGTTAGCACCTCCTACCCCGCAATCATATGGTAAGGGTGCTTGATGAAGCTAAGTCTTTGGATCTCGACTTGTTGACCACTCGGATTGTGACTATGGGGGATGAGGCCAAGGCAAACATCGATCGGGTGGCTGAAGAGACCAAGAAGTTGATGGGGAATCACGCCCGACTGGTCAAGGCTGGAGAGGAAATCGAAAATGCTAACATTCGGCTGCAGCTAATGGTTTACGATTAGGCCAAACAGCTTTCCGATCAGGCCATTCAGATCTCCCAGCATGAGGCGGCCTCTAGACGACTAAAGAAAACCATGGAAGAGGCTAGCAAGGCAGAATTGCGAAAGATGGAGGCTGCTTGCAAGAAACGAATTGACACGGCCATCGCCACGGTGGATGAGGTTCGGAGAGTGGATCTCGAGCAGGTAGAGGAGTTATCTGGAAGGCTCGAAGCTGCAGGGCTTGCTCAGGCCAAGCTAAAGGAGGATATGGAGGCGATGAGATCCCTTCAAGCTGACTGCTCGAGATACCGATTGGAGAGAGATGCTGCCGTTGCAAGGCTGTCGGCTTCCGAGGCCCGGATGAGGGAGTTTGAGGAGAACGAGGGGATGATAGATGAGATGCTCCAGGACATGTACTTCCGTACTTGGAAGCAGGGCAACCTGTCCTGGATGGACGATTATCCCCGGGTCATGGCTAGGATATATCTCTGGGCTTTGGAGGAGGCCAAGGCTGAGGCGAATAAGGAGGGTGGTGTAGCTTTCAGAATGGATGTGGTCATGGCCCAGTTTACTGAGGAGGAGAAAGTGGCAGTGAAGGAGGGCATGCGGCTGCTTACCGCCGAGGAAGTGGGTGTGCAGTTGGGGGATGATGATCAGGGAGCAGATGCTGGTAAGTCTTCCCTCTCAATCTTTTCTTAACTTGATTGCGTATCATTTATTTGATGGATACTTCTCCTGAATCGGACAGGTGGGACCTCTGGCCAGCATGCTGGGAGCTCTGATCCAGCGTTCAACTAGGTCCCGGAGGGCTGAGGGCTAGCAGGATAGAGGCGGAGCCCTGCTGTAGCTGACTACTTTTTTGGTTTACTTGGCATTCCTGAATATACTAGTCCAAAACATTAATTTCAGGCTGTAATTATGTAATTATGTCATTGTAGCGAATGATTTTATTCTTATATAATTTTATAACATAAGCTGATTCTGTCATATTTGAATGCTATCGTTATTTTGATGTGTTGCATAAGAAATATAGCTGTGTATATGCATGTGCTTTAATCGTGTTTGATGCTAAGCTCTTGCTTAAAATATAATTTCATGTCTCGCAATGTTTGTGTGATGTGTGAATAGGCTATAGCTACATGTTTATGTACAAGAAAAGGAAGTACCGCCCTTCATGTTTTAGTTGTGGATGGTAGCTTTGAATGTCTTGTGTGACTGAGGATGGAATGCAGCTGAGTGACCTGTTATCCAGTTGTGAGTTCTCATTTCCACTAGCGAGTGTCTTCCATTTTGTGTCCTGTACTTTAGTGATTGTTATAGAGGATAGGAGGAATGTTTTTATAAATAAAATGGAAATATAAGAAATGGTAAAACTTCCAATCACGGAAGGCCTTCGATGTGCTTAAGTTCGTGGCAAACGGGTTTTGTAGTCACTTTCCCTAGCTGTGGGTCTTCGAGACATTCGTCACCCATCTTACGCCTCCGCGGGGAGTTTTCTTTTTTACAACCGTACTTAAGACACATCGGAGCCGATATCGTGCACGGTAACTACCCGGGCCATTATGGCCCGTAGTCGTGGGTATTATTCGATTTACTGTGGCCAGCTAGCGTGGGTGCCGATCGTCAACTGTGAACTGCCCCTGGCTGGCCACACCTTATGTTGGGGCTTATAATCGGTTCACAGTCGCCGGCGAGCCGAACGCCGTAATGAGCTACCTCGGCTATAGTCGGCCTTCTAGTTGGCTTATGATCAGCTTATTACAGTTGGCTTTGAGGGCCATCGCGAGCAATGAGTTAACCCGCAACAGAGGAATGCTGGAGCAAAAGTGTCTCATTGACGAGGCCATAGATTGGTATTGTACCTGTTAGGTCTTGTCCAGGTGCGGTTGTGCCGTGAAATGTCCAGAATGGAAATTCCGTTATACAGGATTTTGTTCAACAGAAAAGGATAAAGCTTAACAAGCAGCCAAGATATAAAGGAACAAGTTAAAAAGGGACATGATTTTTAAAGTGGTTCGGCACGAAAATGCCTACGTCCACTGATTCTCTTTGTTAATTCACTTCAGTACAAGTTAACAAAAGTATCGACGAAGGTGTTGGATGTTCCATGCCCTCTGGAACACCTCTCCGTCCACTGTTGACAAAATATAAGCTCCGTTGTGGAGATCTTTATGAATTACATAGGGTCCGTCCCAGATTGGATCTAGCGCTCCGGGGTGCGGGAAGATCCGTTTGAGAACAAGATCTCCTTCTCGTAAGCTGCGGTGCTTGACTTTGGAGTTGTATCGTGCTGCCACTTTTTTGCTTGTGAGCTGCCGCTTTAAGTGCTGCATCATTTCTTCTTTCTTCAATTAGGTCCAAAGACATGTGTAGGAGTTCTTCATTCTCTTCTGGGTTGTAGTGGATCCTACGGTGGGAGGGCACTACAGTTTCAACTGGAAGCATGGCCTCCGATCTGTATGCCAAAGAGAAAGGAGTATGTCCTGTTGATGTTCTGTAAGATGTGCGGTAGGCCCAAAGTGCCGTAGGAAGTTCATCCACCCAAGCGCCTTTTGACTTTTCAAGTTTCTTCTTGATTAGAGTTTTGAGAATTTTGTTGACAGCTTCGACTTGTCCGTTTGCCTGGGGATAAGCTACAGATGATAAGCTTTTGTGAATTCTGTGTTCTCGGCACCAGTCGGTGAATTCCTCGCTGTCAAATTGAAGTCCATTGTCCGATATGATTTTGAGTGGAACCCCGTACCTGCATAAAACATTTTTGATCAAGAAGTTAATAACTTTTGCCGAAGATGTTTTATTTAAAGGTTCCGCTTCCACCCATTTGGTGAAATAGTCGACTGCCACTATAGCATATTTGGCTCCGCCTCGGTCCATTGGCAGTTCGCCAATCAGGTCAATTCCCCATACCGCAAAGGGCTAAGGACTTGTCATCGGAGTAATCTCATTGGTTGGTAGTCGAGGGATTTTATCAAATTTCTGACATCTGTCGCATTTTTTGACGAAGTCCAAGGCGTCTTTGTTTAAGGTGGGCCAGAAATATCCATATCGGAGTATTTTCTTTGCCAGAGTCTGCCATCCAGTGTGGTCTCCGCAACTTCCTCGATGGATGTGGGATAAGATTTCCTTGGCTTCCCTTCCGGCGACACATCTTAATAAGGGGTTAGAGAAGCCGCGCAGATAGAGGATGCCTTCTTGTATCGTGTAGCGGGGAGCACTCCTCAAGATTTTCCTGACTTCGTTACGCTCGTTGGGTAGTGTGCCATCTTGCAAGTATTTCCGGATAAGAGTCATCCAAGTTTCTTCTTCGATTGCAGCTATCAGATCCTCTTGTTCTAAACTTGGAGCTAGTTGTTTTGAGATGGCTACCGTTCCAAAAATGGTGTTGTTCTTCATGCTAGCTTGCTTTGCCAGTTCGTCGGCCTCTCGGTTCTCCTCTCGAGGAACGTGTTTGATTAAATAGTGATCCAATTGATTGAGCCGCAGCTTGGTCTTCTTTAGATATGCTGTGAGCCGTTCTCCTCGAGTCTGGAATTCTCCCAGTATTTGATTTACAATAAGTTGAGAATCGCTATGGAGACATAAAGAACTGACTCCAATTTCTAAGGCAAGTTCCAGTCCTGCTATTACTGCTTCATATTTTGCATCGTTGTTGGTGGCAGCGAATTCCAACCTTAGGGCATAGTGCAGCTTCCTTCCCCTGGGGGTGATTATCACAATACCTGCCCCCGGGCCCTGTTCGTTTGATGCTCCATCTACAAAGAGATTCCACTTGATATCTTTTGCTATTTCAGATTGATCCTTACCTTCGTTGGTAGTGAATTCGGCAATAAAATCGGCCATGGCTTGACCTTTGATGGCGGTGCGAGGATGGTAGGTGATATCATATTGACTTAGTTCAATGCACCACTTAAGTAGTCGCCCAGAAGTGTCGGGGCGATGGAGTACCTGCCTTAGCGGTTGATCGGTTAGAACTCTGATGGAGTGAGATTGGAAATAGTGTCGCAGCTTCCGTGACGTGATTAGCAGACAGTATGCTAGCTTCTCAAGTTTAGGGTACCTGGCTTCTGCCCCTGTAAATCCCTTGCTTACAAAGTATACGGGCCGCTGCGCGCGGTTGTCTTCTCTCACCAAAGCGACGCTTAAAGCATGGGACGATACAGCAAGGTATAGGTATAGTTCCTCGCCTTCATTTGGAGTTGAGAGTACTGGTGGTCTCTGGAGGTGTTCGATTAAGTTAAGGAAGGCTGTCGAGCATTCGTCGGTCCATTCGAACTTTCCTTTGTCTTTCTTTAGAGCTTCAAAGAAAGGGATGCATTTGTCAGTTGCTTTAGAGATGAACCTGCGTAGGGCGGCCACTTTCCCGTTTAGGCTTTGCATCTCTCTTCGAGGGGATGGTATCTTGATATCTTGCAAAGCCCGGACTTGTTCGGGGTTTGGTTCAATCCCCCGGGCATGGACGGTGAATCCCAAGAACTTTCCCGACGATACTCCGAAGGAGCACTTTAGAGGATTCAGCTTCATTCCATATTGGCGAAGTACTTGAACATCTCGTCCAGGTGGTTTATATGATCGTTGGCTTTTCTCGATTTTACCAGCATGTCATCCACATAAACTTCCATAGTTCGTCCTATTAATTCCGCAAACATCTTGTTGACAAGGCGCTGATAAGTAGTTCCGACGTTTTTAAGTCCAAAAGGCATTACTCTGTAACAGTACAATCCCTGGTCAGTGATGAAACTAGTGTGGTCTTGATCGGGGGCATGCATAGGGATCTGGTTATATCCTGAGTATGCATCCATAAAGGATAAGAGTTTGTGTCCGGCTGTGCTGTCCACGAGTTGGTCGATTCGGCGGAGTGAGAAGCAGCCCTTCGGGAAAGCGTCATTTAAGTTGGAGAAGTCGATGCATGTTCACCACTTCCCATTAGCCTTCTTTACCAGTACCGGGTTGGCGATCCATTCTCGGTAGATGGCTTCTCATATGAAGTTATTGGAAAGTAGATTCTTTACTTCTTCCTCGAGGGCTGCTGATCGTTCTTCCACCATGCTTCTCTTTTTCTGTTTTACTGGCACCTTGGTGGGATCGATGTTCAGTACGTGGCATGCTACGTCTGGGGAGATTCCAGTCATGTCAGCGTGCGTCCATGCAAATACATCCATGTTGTGGCGAGGAAAATCGACCAGTTGATCCTTCAATTCCGCTCTTAATTGAGACCCGACTCTCAGCAGTTTACTTGGATCGTGTTTTCTACAGATACCAATTCCATAGCCTCTGCAGGCTCGATGGTGGCCTCCTCCTCCTTGTCCCCGGGGTCTAATTCGTTGAAAGGATCGTTGGTATATCGAAGAGGAGGGGCTTTCTTTAATTGCTATGCTTCCAAGTTTTTCTTGTAGAGAGAAGTCTCTGCATCCTTCCCTTTATCCTTCCTGTGGTTATTGCGAAGTTCAGTCACATAGCAATCTCGAGTGGCGTCTTGATCTCCCTCTATTTCTCCTATTCCGTTGTGCGTTGGAAATTTCATCTTCAGGCACCACGGGGCTAGGACAATTTGAAAGTCAGACAAGGTTGGCCTTTCCAAAAAGGCGTTGTAGGCCGAGTGGTTCTCTATTAGTACAAATGTTTGTTTTCGCACAACGGAGCGGGGATGATTTCCTATTTCGACAAAGAGGTCGAGTTGCCCGAGGGACATCTTCGCATCTCCAGTGAAGCCATGTAGCGGTTTGCTGCAAGGAGACACATCCTTCATTGACAGCTTCATTTTGTCGAAAGCATGCTTGAATAGGATATTTACTGAACTTCCAGTGTCTACTAGAATTCGGAAAACCTTGGCTGGACCGAACCAGGCAGAGATGACCATAGGATCTATGTGAGGGTACTGCCTTCCCTCTAGATCGCCTACTGAATGTGATGTCATCATTCTCTTTCCGTTTCGAGTGGCGTTCTTCTATAACAGAATTAACGTAGCCTTCATTGTTTCTAAGTGACTTACCGTATCTTTCCATCTCTGCCCAGCTTCTGTCGGTGATGTGTGGTCCTCCTGATATGGTAAGGACCACTATCTTCTCCTGACTGGAGCCGCTGGTTTTGCGATTTCCTCCGCCTGCTTCCGGGAGGAGTAACCCTGGGTTCTCATTGGCAGGAGTTGAAGTCCTGTTCTGACCTTTCACATAGCATTCTAGTCTCTTCCTTCTGATGTGTTCTTCAATCTAGTCCTGGAGATGATGGCATTCATTGGTGTCATGCCCATGAGACTCGTGGAAGCGGTAGAACTTTCCAGACTTAATTGCATTATCTGATTCCTTCTTGGGCGGAGGGCGCTTGTATCTAACTTCGTCATGGATGGCCAAGAAGATGTTTTCGATTGTCTTATTTAGAGGAGTGTAAGAGTCAAATCTCGGTCCTGGCCTATATAAGCGCTTTTCCCCCTTCTTGCCCCCAGCACTATCTCTGGAGTCATTTCTTCGAACGTCCTTTGCTACTGCGGATGTGTTGCCATGAGCTGCCTTGGTTTGTTGCCCTGTCTACCTTTCAATGGCAGCGTCTTCAAGTCTCATATATTTCCCGGCTTCATGGAAGAAATCGGGAAAGGTAGCTGGCTTTTCTTTCGTTAATCTCCTAGCAGACTTAGTATCCGGATGCACACCACTGCAGAGGGCCATTAGGATAAGTTTCTCGTCGGCATCTTGGACTGCGGCCGCTGCGGTGTTGAATCGGGTTAGATATTGTTGCACTATCTCTCCAGGTTTCTGTTTGATATTAGATAAAGAATAAGCGTCCTTGGGTTGTTCCACATGAATGGGGAACTGCCTGATGAACTTTTCTTTCAACATTTCCCATGAGCTGATGGACCCTTGGGGTAGATGGAAGAACCAGGAGGTAGCTAGATCTGCCAAGAATAGTGGGAAGCATTTACACAACACTCCCTCTATTGCTCCGCTCATGAGCATAAGCTGTGTGTATCTCTGCAAGGGTACAACGGGGTCAGAGGTTCCCTTGTAAGGTTCCATTGTTGGCATTTTCCATTCTCGCGGGGTGATGGCAGTTTTGATATTGCGGGTGAAAGGGCTGGTTACCCTAGCGCCTATCCCCCGATCCCTTTGGTCCCGTTGGACGCACTCTCTGAACAATCGCGCCATCCTTTCATCAGAACTTGGAGTGGATAGAAATGAGTTTGGTTCTTCCCTGCGGGATTGATTCCGTCCAGATGACCTGTAGGGATGGTATCGTCTATCACTCCTAACATTCTCCAATGGCTGCCTCTGGTCTTCCGGGGGCACGCTGGGGTCAGCCACAGTTGGCCCTTGCCTTGATCTTCCCCTGCTGGGTTCTGTTCTCAGCACTTCTTCGGGTCCAACTTCGGGCTGGACTCCAGCTCGGCGCCGTCCATTGGTGTTTCCATGGTTAGGTAGCATGGCGGTCTCAGCTACATCCGACCCCTGCCTGGTACCTCCCCTGTTGGGTTCGGTTCCAAGTGTTTCCTCGGGTCCGAATTCGGGCTGAGTCCGGGCTCGGCTCCTACTATAGCTGTTTCTGTTGTTAGCCTCTTCGAAGAAGAAAGGCCTTTGTCGTCTCCCAGATCCTCCAGACCGGGACTCTCCCCATGATTCAGTGTTGCGGTTGGATTCTTCAGCATCCTCTAAGCGTGACATGAGTTGATCCACCAAGGCTTCTTGTTGAGATGCGAAGCGATTAGTTACTTCAGCCACAACCCTGTCCAGATCCGCCCTTGTAATTGGTTGTTCTGTAGCAGGGGCTGTTGGATTTTCCTGATTTCCATTTGCTGTTGGAACCGGACGATTGTCTTGATCTCTGATCACTGGATCCGGGATACTACCAGTTGCGATGTTCTTTCCTTTGTTAGCATCTTTCTTCCGTCCAGGAGGCATGTTTTCCAAGCAATGAACGATGCTGATAGGAAAAGGGTTAAGTGGGAGAAGCTGAAGCTTTGAGCTCCTGTTTCTCAGCGAAAGCACCAAAAATGTTTGCATAAAAAATAGGCAAACACCTCCAAGTCGTACGATTTAGTTGATTATGTGTTGTTCTTAGTGATTTGGGTGATTTATGCAAATATATAAAATAGATGGACTAAACTGTAAAAGACACACAGATTTATAGTGGTTCGACCAGAATATGCCTACGTCCACTTTGTATGTTATTCTCCTTTTCTATTCAGATTACAAGTATAAATTTTAGATTACAAGTATCTGAAAGTTGTTTGAAAGTTCTATCCGTGCTTGAGCTCTCAAACTTGTCTGCCATTATTCTACCCCTGCCCCTCTATTTATAGAGTGAGCCTGGGGGCAGGGGTCTTGGATGTATATAGCTGCTGGTGGGCCTAGGCTAAAGCAATCTGGCCTGGCAGAGTTGGTCCGGTCGTGTCCTCCCTTGCTTCTGGTTCGGCAGCGTGTGGAGGTGGGTTGGTTCGGTGGGACATGGTCCGGTGATGTGTGGAGGTATGTTGGTTCGGTGGGACATGGTCCGGTGGTGAGTGGAGGTATGTTGGTTCGGTGGGACATGGTCCGGTGGTGAGTGGAGGGAGCCTGGTTCGGCTATGCTTTGGTCCGGTAGTTGTTGGAGGTGAGTTTGGTTCGGTGGTGGTTGAGAGGCCTTGGTTCGGCAGTGAAGTGGGAAGGCTTGGTTCGGCAATGAAGTAGAGGGGATTGGTTCGGCAGTGAAGTGGAGAGGTTTGGTTCGGTGGTACCCTCCTTGTAATGGCTTGGTGGAAACACCCCCAACATATATATATATGTATGTATATATATATATAGTAAGTTACTTGTTTTTTTTAAAACTTGGATCTGAAGATGTAACGAGTGAATATATATAATAACCACGAAAGTTCATATTAGCGTGTTTGATGTGTGTTAGCTGAAAGTATATTTGGAAATATCTAAAACTTTTTTGTATGCACGAGATGTTACAAATTTTATAGCTTACATATTAGCTTGCCTATAAATATATATTTTATGCAAAGTTGTTTTGATAAGTGTTAAATTGAAATTTTGATCTTTTTTTTCATCCGTATGTTTATATAAAAAAATAAATTTTGATTTTTTTAGTATATGTGTTTAAACTAAGTAATGATTTAGTAATATATATATATATATATATGGGTTTATTTTATATATGGGTTAAATTAAATACTGATTGTAATATAAAAATTATATAGTTGTATGTCTATGTATATATATTTATCTCATACAAATTAGTACATCTTTTGTTTCAATCGATCTAGTTCTGGTGCGATTTCGTCAATCTCTAAATATTAGCTCTATCCGTCGCATTCGTGCCCATTTTGTTTCGCTTTGAAATTCGTGTTTGGATTCACAATTCGCTTCCATTCCCATCCATCTCTAGCCTTGAAAGGTGAGCAATCACTCAGGATTAACGTTCTTATTGTAACATTCCCGGTTTTAAACCTAATATAAATTGGTAATTAATTTAATTTTTGAAATTAAATTGTGAATTTATTGGTAAATTAATGAGAAAATTCCCAGAACAAATAAAAATATGTGGTTTGAATAGTATTTTGATTTGGGTTTCAAAATAAATAGCTTGAAAAATAAATTAAATTTAAAAACTCTATATTTTAAAACCAATAAAAGTTGTATTCTAATTTTAGTATATATGTATGTGTATTATTTATTTATGTATATATATATATATATATATACCTTTTGAAAATAAAAATGGTTTGTATATATAATAGGGTATTTTAACTTAAGTCCAAAAGTTTAAATAAGTTTAATAAAAATGCTTAAAACCCTTCTCTTTTATACTTGAATAAATAAAGCTTGTATATAAATATATATAAACATTTACAAATACAATACGTATATTAATGAATATATAAAATTATATATATGAAAATACAAAAGTAAAAGTAAAAGTATAAAAACAAAAATATAAAAAATATACCTATGAAAATATATTACATAAGTTATAATTATATAAAGGGTTTAAAACATAATGTATAAATATGATTTGTATAAGGATATAAATACAAAATTGTTTGTTTTAAAAACTGTAACCATTTTAAATTATATTAAGATATTTGTAAAGTGATTATACAAGAAATTAACAAGTGTGGAATTTTTTTTATCATGTATTGACAAGTGTTGAGTTAAATGAACAAGTGGCAAAATAAAAATTTCTTTTGATCTAGAATTTTAGAAGAAATGTATGAGTGAAAAACTAGGATATTTTCACTTCTAAATTACTTTCTTCATCTTTCATTTTCTCTAAAAACAAAAATGAAAAACAAAATCAGTCAACCTGTAAACAATATTATCTCATCATCTCAAGTACAAATCTGAAACCAGATCTGTTTGCAAGACTGTAAACAATTCAAAGATCAAGCCAAAAAGATCAAAAATACAAAATCAAAGTAATGATCAAAATATGTTCCAAGCTTTCAACCTGATAGCATGCAAGATTCAACTCAAAACCTGAATCAAACAGTCAGTTTCAAGCTTCAAACAAATTCAAGTAAGCTATAGAAAGGATTCAACTACAACAACTAAATAAGGTTGCAAATTAAAAACAAACACTGGTTCCAGATCATTTCATAAAGAATTTAAGCCTGTCTCCTCTGTTCGAACATCAAATCCAGGTGAGCAAAGTTACCTTAAATCTGATCTTTGATTTGATGTGGTGATTAATGTTTGAAGTGAAGTTGTAAATATGTTTGTAGTCATGTAAATATGCATGAATATATGTAAATATGGATGAGTGCATGTCTAGGTACAAAGCAATAGCTCTGTTCCAAATTAACAGTTTTTCAAACCTATTTTCAAAAATTCAGATCTCTACCTCCAATCCTCTTTAGACCTTAGGGTTTGAACAAAATGTGTTTGTATCATCAAGAGCTAGGGCTTAAAAATATTTTTGATAAGAATTTATTTAAGTTTATCTGGAAATTTAAATATACAGTGAAAAAATTTCAAAACATGATTAAATGGAATGTTATAATTATTTGATTCACTTATACCATTCATCTCGTATTTGAAAATCACGATTTTTAAAATTGAAAATAGAATTTTTAGTAAAAAATTGAGTGAGGAAATCAAGGTTGAACGGAATCGCATATTTCATCAAATTCTGGCGATCGACAAGATGATGGACCTCATGATCGTAACTGTAGCTTGCCGGTAGGTCAGAGAGTTTGGGAAAAATGTTCGATAAAATTCTTGATCATCGTGGATGGCAAACATTATCGATTTAGGGTTCAAAACCAGTTTTAAGTCGATCGTGTTCTTGAGGCAGTGGCGCCGTCAACGTCAAATCGAAATTGAACGGGATTGTTGGAATCGAAGCAGAGATCGTTGATGATAAGATGAGCGTGATGGCGATGTTTCAAACGGCCGGAATCGTCGAGGCGAAGGATTTTTGTGTATCTGAGTTCAAGTTCACAGGTTGGTCTCCTAGCTCGATCACGAGTTCGTCAACATCTTGGGTTTTTGGGTGCTCTTGTGGCTGGTGGGGATTGTCGCCGACTCGTCGATGATCGCGGCATCGATCGGAGTTCGTCAGAGTTTCTGTGCACATGCACGAGCAAATAATGGTATCTGGAACCATTATTTTATTGAGGAAGAAGGTTTAATCGAAGTCGAACTCGAGATCGATCGGGTTTGTCTCGAAGCAAGAGAAGCATGTGGGTTAACTCAAAATAGGGTTCGAGTATTTCATCATTTAGTTTAGGTTTTAGTTGAATTGAAAATAAACAAGTTTTAACTTAAAAGAAATAACAAATTTTAAAGTTTAAAACTTAATCAGGATTTAATAATTTATCAACCATTTCTTTAAAAATAATTAATGTCTAATTAAGATGGAGTTTATAAAAGATTTGGAAAAATAAAGTTATTTGAGTTTAAAGTATTTCAATATACATATATAACCTTTGTTTTTAAAAGTTTATTTTAAATAAACTTAATATTGTGATTAAGTAAATGAATAAAGGATGAAGTGTTTTAATCCTTAATTTAACTTAAAAGTTTAAGTTAAGTGGTTAATAATAATTTTAAAAAAAGGTTTAAATGATAGGTGAAGTAATGTTTTATCTTTTAAGATCTTAAGTAATTAATGATTTATTAATGAAAGTAATTAAAGATTAATTATTTAAGGAATAATCACTAAATGGAAGTGACTAAATGATTAATTACTTAATTACTTAAAAGGAATTAATTTATATGATTTATTAATTTATGGGGTAAATTAAAGGTTAATTAAATAAGTAAAGGTTAAGTACTTAGTAATTAAAGGTTAACTAATTAATTAGTGATGATAATTAATTAATGCAATTAATCAAAGATTAATTTATTGTTGTAAGTAGTTAAAGGTTAATTACTTAATGTGATTACTTAAAAATTAATTACTTTGATGTAGTTAAAAGTTAATTAATTATTTATTAAAGGCAAATAAATGATAAGTAATTAAAGGTAATCAATTATTTAAAGATAATCACATTATTAAAAGTAATTAATTAATGATTAAAGTTGATTAATCAAGTGATTAAAGAATTATTAATTAAGGATAATTAATTTGTGTGATTAATTAATTAAGGTAATTAATTTAAGGATAATTAATTAATAATTAAAGGTTAATTAATTGAAAGCGATTAAGGGATAATTTATCAATTAAGGGTTAGATAATTAATGTAATTAATTAAACGATAATTAAAGGTTAATTGTTTAATGATTAAACGTTGATTAATTAATAATTAATGGTTAATTAATTTATCATTAAAGGTTAATTAATAAGTGATCATAAGACAATTAATTAAAATAATTTGTAATTAATTAATGTTAATTAACCAGGATTAGTGATTAATCTGGTTTAAGTGAATTATAATCAGATAATGAATTGATCTTACTTATGGATGTTTAGATCGTATGGAATGCTTTGAATTATTTGATATCCTTGGTGTGTGATGCTTCATGATATGAATTATTTTGTTTTGAGCTGTGATGAATGTAATTTATTTATCTGTGATGAATTTGTATTATTTATCTGTGAATGAAGATAAGCGTTATAGGATTATACCGCTTATCTATATTGCTGTGCTTGAATCTGTAATGATTGATGATGTAGCACTATTGTGTAAAACCTCTGGACTGCACCATATACAGACAAATATGGATTTGCACGAGGAAATTGGTTAAGTCACAAATATTTGAATTTAATATAATGAAATGGTTTTAAATTTGAATTTTGAATACAAATTTGTTTGGAAATATAATTGGGTTAAATATGAAATTTTTTGAAAAGTAAGTTTTGGAAATTACTTTGAATATAATATAACTTGTTAAAGTTTTGAAATTTAAATAATTTGATTTGAATTTGAATTCAAGATTTGAAGTGGAGTCCTATGAATATATGTTATAATTTTGGAAATTATGGTTTGGAAAGGTTATACAAGTTACATAATGTATATATATGGATTTTAAACCAATTTTGAAGTATTTTAACAGTATTATTTTGGGATTTTAAATTTAACCCAAGTTTATACTTTAAAAGCTATAACTTGTGTATATTTGATCGGATTTTTTCGAAACGAAAAGTATTTGTTTTCCTAGTAATAATGTCTTTCATATAACGAAAAGATTTCCAGTTTTTGTTGAAAGGATTTCAAGTAATGTGATTTGAATTGAAAATAGTTTTGAAGGCTATGAATGATTCTTTGTGAAAGATTGGTGAATTTTGTTTTCGAAGTAAAGTGAATCTTTTTGTTTAAAAGATTAAAGGTGGAAATTTGTTTAAACCATTTGAAAGAAGGTTTTGGGCTTTAATTTGTGACTTAACTAAGATCCCAATATCCATATGTTTTTGAAATTAAGCGCTCACTGTTCGGTTTAGCCGAGAGAGGACTTTATGTCATATAACCCATTCCGAATAATGATTCGACGAAATGGATAGCTTTTGAAGACCGGTGGTGAACACCGGGTATTTTCGAGAACGAATAGATTACCCATCGAATGTCTCTACACTGAGTCGTATCGGTATAGATATCTCCATACGTGATGGGGAGCCTGATCGGGATTGTGAATACCCGGATTGCAAGGGCTTCTTTTGAAGTGCCTTCGGTTTTGTTTGAACCCGGAATGGACTTGTCTGGATGTATGCCCGACGTTACACTTTGAGATGTAAAACTGGTTTCTATTAAACACATTTCTCTTCGGTGGCGGAGAATTTATTCTCTAAGCTTAACACCCTTCTCAGAGACGCACGAGCTCAGAGGTTATGTAGTTGATATTTACCGGTGATATATTCCCAATTTGGTAATGTGGCATATGAAGTGCCGCTGATCATTTATTGATCGAAGCATGACTTTTGTGTAAAGTGTAGCTTTGTGGACGTGACCGTGTCGGACCTCACAACTCGAAAATGGTTGAAAAAGGAAAAATGCGGCAAGATTATGAGGGTCGCACCCTTTAGGGTATGTCCATTCCCTTCTAGAAAAGGGTGGTATCATGGTATGGAGCCCAGATACTTAACCTATGTGGTTGCTGCAAATTTATTACTTTGTGGTTATTGCTGTTGAGCGCTCGGATAAAGGTCGGTAACGACCGGGGGATGGCATATTCATGTCAGTAGTTACCTAGTTACAAAGGTAACCCGACCTTGCATTGGCTGAGAGCTGGTTAAGTTCTCGGGACATCCCTCCAGAGACGTACTCATATGGCCTAGGAAGTTCCTTAGCCTGACTATTTTTTTGAAATCTAAAGAAACAATGCGCGCCCTGTGTGATTTTAGTTATGTAACCTGCCATGGAATGTGATGGTAACCTTCTATTGAACATGTTAGCTATAGTTGGGAGACAATAATGGTTGTATGCTGGCTAAGATTGATATTATACTTTCAAAAGGTTTTCTCACTATGCACTAATAATAATATAAAAAGGATTTTCGCGTATCAAGCAAGTTTGACTATCATAAGGAGAAATCTCCTCCAATTGTGCGTTTTCATCGTGTGTGTGGTGGGAGGCCTTATGGTAGTTTCATTTTCAAAAAGCATTGCGGATTTCTTTTTAAATTCTTTTGTTTTTTTGTTTAAAATAAAACTGTTTTCGTTTGCTCACACCAGTCCCATGACTGACCTGGAGTTTATTTTTCCCTTTCTAAACTCTAGGTGCCCACAATTTTCCACACGGGCAGCCTAGAGTTAGATTTTCAGATAGTCAGCAAGTATATATAGAGTCGATTGCTTTTAGCCTTTAGATTTTGGCAATCGCATTGTGGATCGAGTTTGCTTAACTTCAGCATTGCTGTTGGATCGAGCTTGTTGGTTGGGAGTTCTTTAAGCTTTAGGTTTCAGATATTAAAGTCTTTTGAGCTTTGGAGTTTTGGAATGAAGATATTGTACGGTGATCTCTCTCCAGAAGTTGGTGTTGTTTCCGCTGTTATCTTTTCCACTGTTGTATATCGTCTTTGATAATATTGATATCAATTGTATCAATGTGGTGTACCAAATGTTATATATTAATAAGATATTCATTTTTCTTTCGCTGTGTTGTTGTACTTAATATGTTATAAGCTCCAGCGAGCTAGATTCGACGTCTGAATCTACGGCATTCGAATACGGGTGATGTATTTGGTGCCGATTTTCGAAGGTCGAGTCAGGATTGTTACATTTGGTATCAGAGCTGAAGGTTGAGTAAAAACTTTAGCTCAAGAGTATAACACATTAGGTAACTCGTTAGAGATAGGGTTTCAAATACCCTAGAATGAGTATCCCTAAGATATCCGTCCATATGCCTCAGTAAATTCTCTCATTATTCACTGATAGTGAGTATGAGTGCAAGAAGAGGACGAGATAGGGGACAGGGAAGTACCACAACAAATGGTCAATACCCTGTAACAACGAGGAAACAACTTCTCTATCAATCTCTTTGATTATCATTCGATTTCAATTCTTTGAATTGCTTCGTGGCAGCTCCGAAAAGAAGTTTTGGTGTGATGGTGGCCCTACGAATCATGTAGGAAATTCCTATTTTGTATTTTCTTCATCAGCTTTCTATCAACTTTTCTGTTTTAACTTTAATAAATTTGAAATATAATTTGAAATAGATTGGTTAACAAAACATGAAAGTGAAGTGAGTATCCATTGTTTGTTCTTTTGGGTCCAGATATATTCTACAAATGGTTAGTTATCCCTTCGGGCTAACCAATAGCCCTGTGTATTTTGTAGATTGGATGACTTGAGTATTTTGTGAAGTATTGAATAGATTCGTTCTCGTATCTATCGTTGATATTCTGATTGGGTAAGCCAAATGCAGAATAAATTTTGAGTTTGATCTGGAAAGCTGTATCTTTGTGTGTTCATCTACCTTTGTAGTCTCCCTGTCTAGCAAATTTCGAGGACGAAATTTTCTTAAGGGGGAATCTGTAACATTCCCGGTTTTAAACCAAATATAAATTGGTAATTAATTTATTTTTGAAATTAAATTGTGAATTTATTGGTAAATTATTGTGAAAATTCCCAAAACAAATAAAAATATGTGTTTTGAATAGTATTTTGATTTGGAATTCAAAATAAATATCTTGAAAAATAAATTGAATTTAAAAACTCCATATTTTAAAACTAGTAAAAGTTGTTTTCTAATTTTAGTATATATGTATGTGTATTATTTATTTATGTACATATATATGTGTATTTATCTTTTGAAAATAAAAATGGTTTGTATATATAATAGGGTATTTTAACTTAAGTTTAAAGTTTAAATAAGTTTAGTAAAAAAAAGCTTAAAACCCTTCTCTTTTATACTTGAATAAATAAAGTTTGTATATAAATACATATAAACAATTGCAAATATAATACATCTATTAATGAATATATAAAACTATATATATGAAAATACAAAAGTAAATGTATAAAAAAATATATAAAAAAATATACATATGAAAATATATTACATAATTTATCATTATATAAAGGGTTTAAAACATAATGTATAAATATGATTTGTATAAGGATATAAACATAAAATTATTTTGTTTTAACAAGTGTAACCATTTTAAATTATATTAAGACATTTGTAAAATGATTATACAAGAAATTAACAAGTGAAGAATTTTTTTTGTCATGGGTTAACAAGTGTTGAGTTAAATGAACAAGTGGATAAATAAAAATTTCTTTTGATCTAGAATTTTGGAAGAAATGTATAAGTGAGAAACCAGGATATTTTCACTTCTAAATTTCTTTCTTCATCTTTCATCTTCTCTAAAAACAAAAATGAAAAACAAAATCATTCAACCTATAAACAATATTATCTCATCATCTCAAGTACAAACTTGAAACCAGAACTGTTTGCAAGACTGTAAACAATTCAAAAATCAAGCCAAAAAATCAAAATACAAAATCAAAGTAATGATCAAAATCTGTTCCAAGCTTTCAACTTGATAGCATGCAAGATTCAACTCAAAACCTGAATCAAACAGTCAGTTTCAAGCTTCAAACAAATTCAAGTAAGCTATAGAAAGGATTTAACAACAACAATTAAATCAGGTTGCAAATTAAAAACAAACATTGGTTCCAGATCATTTCATAAAGCATTCAATCCTGTCTCCTCTGTTCAAACATCAAATCCAGGTGAGCAAACTTACCTTAGATCTGATTTTTGACTTGATGTGGTGATTAAGGTTTGAAGTGAAGTTGTAAATGTGTTTGCATGTATGTAAATATGCATGTATATATGCAAATATGGATGAGTGCATGTTTGGGTACAAAGCAATGGCTCTGTTCCAGGTTAACAGGTTTTCAAACCTGTTTTCAAACATTCAAATCTCTGCCTCCAATCCTCTTTGGACCTTAGGGTTTAAACAAAATGTGTTTGTATCATCAAGAACTAGGGATTAAAAATATTTTTGAGAAGAATTTATTTAAGTTTATCAGGAAATTTAAATATACAGTGAAATTTTTTCAAACTTGATTAAATAGAATATTATAATTGTTTGATTCACTTATACCATTCATCTCATATTTGAAAATCATGATTTTTTAAAATTAAAATCAGAATTTTTAGTAATGAATTGAGCGAGGAATTCAAGGTTGAACGGGATCGCATATTTCATCAAATTCCGGCGATCGACAAGATGATGGACCTCATGATTGTAACTGTGGCTTGTTGGAGGTCGGAGAGTTTGGGAAAAATGTTCGATAAAATTCCTGATTATCATGGATGGCAAACATGATCGATCTAGGCTTTAAAACCAATTTTAAGTCGATCGTGTTCTTGAGGCAATGGCATCGTCAACGTCGAATCGGAATCGACCGGGTTTATTGGAATCGAAACAGGGATCGTTGACGATATGATAAGCATGATGGCTATGTTTCAGACGGCTGGAATCGTCGACGCGAAGGGTTTTTGTTGATCGGAGTTCGAGTTCACAAGTTGGTCGCATAGCTCGATCGCGAATTCATCAACATGTTGGGTTTTTGGGTGCTCTGGTGGCTGGTAGGGATTGTCGCCAACTCATTGATGATTGTGGCATTGATCGGAGTTCGCCGGAGTTTCTATGCATGTGCACGAGCAAATAATGGTATCTAGAACCATTATTTTATTGAGTAAGAAGGTTTACTCGAAGTCGAACTCGAGATCGATCGTGTGACGCCCCACCTCTATATCCATGCTAGCCAAGGACACTACGGTGTAATGCCGTCAACTAGCACGGAGAATAAGGCTGTTGAGGAGCGACCATCCGTGTAATTGCTTTGTGGAAGCACCGATATGCCAGATAGTACAACATGCAGGAGGAAATCGGACACATCGATACAAATTCAAAGCTACTACATAGTGGCTATATATATTCTTTGAAAACAAATATAGAAATAAACATAACACAAATCAGTCACAGATATCCATATCACAAAGGCGGAAAAAGATATGAATATAACACATGAAAGTATACATCAGAGTAGTGGTCAAACAAGATCCACAATATCACAAAAGAATAGCTACAGTGCTAAACAAAAGAATATGGATACATCCATGAGTCTATATCTCAAGTGTATACAACAAAAACTACTAATCTAAGTAGTTAGCCAAAAGTCGGGGTGATAATCCCAGATGTGAAGTCAAGCTGAAGCACCTGTAACATCTCGGTCTGACCCGCGTATTATTTATAAGAAAATAATAAACGGATCAGTCTTGCTATAAATATCAGGTAAAATGATATAGAATAAGAGATATGACATAACATATGATAGCCATAAAGCCATACTGTGATAAGTATGTAATTGAAAATCAACAAGAGATTAGTCAATATCACAAGAATCTTCTCAAAGATAAAAAGGAATGTCATACTCCTTATTTTCATTCACCAAAACCATGAATATTGACAATAATATCAATGCCAATCACAAAAGTTAATGACACACAAATTCACCAATACACAAAAATTGATAACACATATCAATGAAAATCACGAAAATTGGTGAAACACAAATTCTAGAAATCATCAATGGAAATCGAGAAATTACAAAAAGGGGGAGGCCTATCACAAAATGGGAGCATGAAAGCTCACCAACACGTGTATCACAAAATGGAACGCTATTCCATGGTTGTTAACCATTAATTTTGAGCCGAAGCTCCACAAAACGGCCCGAAGACCATGGGTCGCTACCCCACCAAATTGAGCCGAAGCTCCATAGAAATGGGGTTTGGTCTTCCTCGTAGACAAAGAGACATCGCACATTTTCTAGTCTAAATCACAAAAAATGATCATCAAGATCATCAAGAAGTGTCAATTACATTAAGCTAGTAAATATAAAAGCTTAGTTTCATGTCCCATAACCACTAGCTTAACTTAAATATTTACAAACAAATTGTAGATTTCCACTAGAAAATTGTCACAAGAGATTCAATCGAACAAGTCCAAGAATTAACCGACGAAGTAAACGCAAGCATTTCATACCACTTATTTTACGAAGCCGTTTAATTAGATTTCTCGTACGAGTGAGGAAAAGGGTTATATATTTTTAAAATGACAAATCACAAAAATGATCGTAGAGACGATCAATCACAAAAATTCACATACGAAGATGTGAATGAAATCCAAAGAAATTCGGCTCCAAATTCATCAAAGTGGAAATACCCTTGCCACACGACACGGCGCGACCTAGTAGATGAGCGACCTAAGGAATGGTGCGACTCAACAGTGCAAACGACCTAAGTGGTAGCGGCATACATGAAGGGCGACTTAAAAGGTGGCGCGACCCAACTGCATGCGACCTAAGGAATGGTGCAACCTAAGGCGTCGCGCGACCTAACGGTGCACATGCCGAGCGACCTAAGGTGGTCGGCGACCTAAGGGATAAGGAGGCCGAGCGACTTAGTGGGCGAGCGACCTAAGGATGGTGCGGTTTCACATATGGTCGAGCGACCTAGTGGGCGAGCGACCTAATAGTTCGTGGCTTAATGAGTAAACATGCGGCCTAGGTTGTGCGACCTAAGGAGGTAAGCCGAACGACTTAAGGTCGACCAAGCCGAGCGATCTAACGACTTAAACAAGGTCGAGCGACCTAACGACCTAGGGGTGGAGCGACCTTTGGGCAGAAGGCCGAGTGTCCATGTGGATGCAGGCCGAGCGACCTAACGACCTAGGGGTGGAGCGACCTTTGGGCAGAAGGCCGAGTGTCCATGTGGATGCAGGCCGAGCGACCTAGCAACTTACGAGCCAAGAGACCTAACGACTTACAGATTAAATAAGGCCACGCGACCTAAGGGGGTTGTGACCTAACTACAGGCCGAGAATGATCCTTGTGCAGGCCGAGCGACCTAAGGGTTTTGGAGCTCAAAACTCACTCAATTTGCAATCTATCGAGCACGAATGCTAGGTGATTACCCTATCGGCTACCGGGTCCTATTGGCTCCTCGATTCATCACCAAAAACGTGTTCAAACATCAAAGATTGGATTTTTAAAGATTTGAACCCAAAACACTAAAAATTGGGATTTTCATCAATTCAATCCTAATCAATAGCAAATGCACATGAATAAGTGCTAGGAATTCATACCTATCAATCAAAGATAGTTATAGACAAAGATGTGAGATAAAAATCTCACCTTTACACAAAATTAATGAAGAAGAAGCTTGAAAGCAAGGAAGAATCAGTGGCTTCTCTTTGAATTTGGAGTTGGATGTTGGATTTGCAAATGATCTTAAGCTTGGAGTTTTAATTTCCCATTCCTTCCCCCATTTTTGATGAAGCTTGAGTGTTAGGAAATGAAAGTAAAGTTATGAAGAGAAGGGGGTTGAGTTAGAATTAATAGTTTAGGCAAATGGGCTAAACCAAACCCAAAACCCAAAGTGAAAAAGTAACAAAATTCCACTAACTCCAAACATATCAAAGTTTACACTCAAAAAGATCGCAAATGGTGTTTTGAACTCAATGGAAGTGGTTCCGAGTCCTAATTCGACCATATGCAAAAAGTAACTTTTCGGACTAAAATCCGACTAACGATAAAATATTTAAATAAAATATTTAAATGTTAAATCGTAAAATATGCGGGTTGTTACGGACTCCCCTCCTTAAAGAAATTGTTTCCTCGTAATAATTAAGAAGAAAATATATAGTAACAACCATAAAAGCATATTCAACACTAAAGAAGTTTGAAATAAGATGTTCACCTCAAAGAGCACGAGAAAGTAAGTCCGGATGTGTTCGCTCGATGAATTCTCTAGATTCCCAAGAGCAATCCTTAGGATTTGAGGACCATTGAACTTTAACAAGCGGAACATCTTTATTTCGAAGGCGCTTGACCTCCGAAGCAATAATTCGAATAGGATGTTGCTCATAAGTTAAATTAGGTAAAACTTCAATTTCTTCCACAACACCGGGCTCAAGAATAGAATCGAAATCTCTAATGGACTTCCGTAATTGAGAAACGTGAAACACGTCATGAATAGCAGAAAATTGAGCCGGTAATAAAAGGCGATAAGCCACGGAACCAATACGTTCGGTGATAGGAAATGGCCGAATATATCGAGGCGCTAACTTTCCCGATCGACTGAAACGTACAACACCCTTCATACGTGAAACACGAACAAACACAAGATCTCTCATAGAAAATTCTAATTTGCTTCTCCGGTTATCGGCATAGGATTTTTGTCTACTCTGGGCTTCTTTCATCCTATGACGAATAAGGTCAATCTTCTCTGTGGAATCACGAATAAAATCTGGACCTAAAACCAGCCTCTCATCGGCCTCAAGCCAACAAGAAGGAGATCGGCATGGTCTTCCGTAGAGTGCCTCGAAAGGTGCCATACCAATACTAGATTCGAAGATATTATTATAGAAAAACTCAACAAGAGAAATATGATCTTTCCAACTTCCACCAAAATCAAGAACACATGCACGAAGAAGATCTTCAAGAGTTTGATTCACACGCTCAGTATGTCCATCGGACTGGGGATGATAAGCGATGCTAAAATTAAGCTTCGTTCCCAAAGCTTTTTGAAGACTCTTCCAAAATCCACTAGTAAACAATGGATCACAATCACTAACAATAGAAGTAGGAACTCCATGCAATTTAACAATTTCTTTGATAAAAAATTTGGCCAAGAGAGGAACGGTTCGATTGGACCGAACGGGAATAAAATGGGCGGATTTAGTAAGTCTATCAACTATCACCCATAAGCTATCATGACCCAAACGAGAATAGGGAAGGCCATCTATAAAATCCAGGGAAATTTGATCCCACTTCCAAATTGGAATTTCTAAAGGTTGCAATAACCCACCGGGCCTTTGGTGTTCGGCTTTGATGAGTTGGCAAGTCGTGCAACACTTAACGAAGTTAGCAATATCAGATTTCATTCCCTCCCAATAATAAAGTCGCCTCATATCCGCGTACATTTTAATACTACCGGATGAATGGTAAATTTAGAACGATGTGAATCTTCTAAAATATTTTTACGAAGATCACTAATATTTGGCACGATAAGTCTATCAAATTTTCGAATACCGCCACGAGAATCAATATCAAAGTCTCTCAAACCTTCAATATCAATTTTATCCCTAAGATTTTGGCCAAGAAGAGCCAAGTCGGGATCTAGCTTTTGAGCTTTAAGAATGCAGTCTAAAAGAGAAGGATGAGCCTCAAGGCTACATAAAACAAGAGATGAACATAAATCGGAAACACGATCTCGAATCTCATAAGTGGATAGAATCCCGAGATCATTCCATTCAAATATCATCATAGAAACAACCACTTGTTGCTTACGACTAAGTGCGTCTGCAATACGATTTCCCTTTCCGGGGGTATAAAGAATATCAAGATCATAAGATGCAAGAAATTCGAGCCAACGTTGTTGACGCAAATTAAGTTCCTTTTGAAAAAATAAATACTTCAAAGATTTATGATCGGTGTAAAGAATAAACTTTTCTCCCAAAAGATAATGACGCCAAATACGAAGGGCGAAAACAATAGCCGCGAGCTCTAAATCATGAGTGGCATATGTAGTCTCGGTTGGCTTCAACTGCCTAGAAGCATAAGCAATAACAACGTTCTCTTCGCAAAAGAACGGCACCCAAACCAACGACTAGCATCGGTATAAACAACAAAATATTGATTCCCCTCGGGAATAACAAGAATAGGAGCATCGAAAAGGAGTTCTTTTAATTTCTGAAAAGAGGCTTCACATTTGTCCGACCAAATGTACTTAACTCCCTTCTATGTCAAGCTAGAAAGAGGCACGAAAATTTTGGAAAATTCCTTTATGAAACGGCAGTAATTGCCTGCCAATCCAAGGAAACTACGGATTTCCGTCACACTCTCCGGTCTCTTCCAATTTTGAATCGCTTCTATCTTTGAAGGATCCATGGAAATTCCGGACTCGGAAATAATATGACCGAGAAACTTCACACGAGATTGCCAAAAGTGGCATTTAGAAAATTTTGCTTTCAATTGATTACTCCTAAGAGTTTCCAACACAATTTGAAGATGTTTTTCATGCTCCTCCTCGGTTTTAGAATACACAAGAATATCATCAATAAAGATGAGAACAAACCGATCGAGGAAGTCTTTGAAAACTCTATTCATGAGGTCAACGAAATAAGCCGGAGAATTCGTTAAACCAAATGGCATAACAAGCCATTCATAAGATCCATAACGAGTACGGAACGATGTCAAAGGAATGATATCCTCTGCAATACGAAGCTGATGAAAACCGATAGCTAAGTCTAATTGTGAAAAGACTCTAGCACCACTAAGTTGATCAAATAGATCATCAACCCGAGGTAAAGGATACTTATTCTTGTTAGTAAGATCGTTAAGCTTGCGGTAGTCAACGCAAAGCCTAAGTGTACCATCGGATTTCTTCACGAAAATAGCTGAAGCTCCCCAAGGCAAGGAACTAGAGCAAATAAATTGCTTCGTCTCCAATTCGGATAATTGTTTACGCATCTCCTCATTTTCTTTATTGGACATACGATAAGGAGGACGAGTAACAGGTTGAGCTCCAGGGATGAGATTAATTTTTAACTCAATTGCTCGCTTGGGTGGTAGTCCTAAAACGGGCTCAAATATGTCGGAAAATTCACGAACAACGTGAATAAGAGAAATAATATCCTCTTCATCATCATTATCGTTATCATGAGGATTTGAAGAATACAAAGATGCGACCAAGCTGGAATCCCACCCTTTTAAGATCAATAGAAATTTGCTTAGCAGATTGAGGATGTCGAAGATGAATAGTCCGCTCAGGATATAGGATTTGGGATGCATAGTGGTCAAGCCAATCCATTCCCAAAATCATTCCAAAGCCTAAGTAGCGTATAACATGCAAATCGGCTCGGAAAGAAAAATCACACAAAATAATCTCGACATCTTTACACAATAAAATTATTGTTGCGGATCCACCAACAGGATTCGTAATTCTCAAAGAAGTCATCAAACACAAAATATCCAAAGAAATAGTATCGACAAGTTCTTTTGATATAAAAGAATGGGACGCACCCGTATCAAAAAGAACTCGAATAGGATGATCACGAAATAAAATAATGCCATCAAGGATAGAATGAGAAATACCTTGACCACGAGATGTGTTGCCAGGGTCTTGAGCAACATTAAGCTTTCCCTCCTTCCTACCTTGAAGTTTGGGACAAGAAGATAAATAATGATCCGGGCTTTTGCGATAGCGACAAGTACGAGGCTTTGAACACTTGTTTGCATAATGGTCCTTAGAACCACAATTGTAGCATTGCCCACTACTAGAGGTAGAAGTCTTTGCCACCAAAGTTGTTTGCTTCCCTTTCTTATTGGGATAAGGACCCTTGAATTTATTAGGCCTTTTCTTGTTGTTGAAGTTCGGTTTGGCACCCATAACTTCAATGTCACTTTCTTTATCTGCCTCTTCAAGACGAAGAGCGATATCAACGAGTTGATTAAAAGAAACTACTAACTTTAGAAGTAATGGCTTCTTAAGATTTTTATTCAAGCCATATACAAATATTTGGTTCTTCTTCAATGGGGTGTTTATGTATTCGACCCCGTATTTGGAAAGTGACTCGAATGATGCGACATAGCCTGTCACAGAGGATTCACCTTGAACAAGGTCAATGAAACGACGAGCCAAAGTCACCTTCTCGGCTTCTGGCACAAATTTTAGTTCAAAGCATTCCCGGAATTTCTCCCAAGTAAGATCCACTTCATTTATTTCAGAAATCAGAAGCTCATACCAATCTAATGCTCTTTCTTGGAGCATACTAGAGGCCACCTGGACTCGGTGAAGATCAATAAGATTCATGCGAGAAAAGATTCGATCGCACGTTCTCAGCCAAGCCTAGATCTCAATAATATTTTCAGAACCTTTGAATGGCTTCCCACCCAAATTGGTATAATCGCTACACAAACGTGCAAATCCAGACCTAGGGTGAGTAGACTCCGAATTAGATCTGGCTACTTGAGCATTCCTTACTAGATCAAGAAGCTGCTGGGCAGACATAAATACTCCATCTTGGGGAGTAACATGAGTTTGACTGGCGCTGGGATGGCCAGGTCTAACCATTTCTCTTCCTTAAGAAGGAAGAAGGAAGAAGAAAAAGGTTATTCACCAAATGAATATCAAGCATTCTTGATAGATAAACAAGGAATCGTAAAGAAAATAGGATGAATCGGTACGAAGACTCGAATTAAATCCTAAAGCACGATTCCTAAGATGGACTTACGACGATGATCCTTGCTAGATTATTCTACATTGTTCCGAAAATTGGCTCTGATACCAAGTCGTGACGCCCCACCTCTATACCCACGCTAGCCAAGGACACTACGACGTAATGCCGTCAACTAGCACGGAGAATAAGGCTGTTGAGGAGCGACCATCCGTGTAATTGCTTTGTGCGAGCACCGATATGTCACATAGTACAACATGCAGGAGGAAATCCGACACATCGATACAAACTCAAAGCTACTACATAGTGGCTATATATATATTCTTCGGAAATAAATATAGAAATAAACATAACACAAATCAGTCAAAGACATCCATATCACAAAGGCGGTAAAAGATATGAATATAACACACGAAAGTGTACATCAGAGTAGTGGTCAAACAAGATCCACAATATCACAAAAGAATAGCTACAGGTGCTAAACAAAAGAATATGGATACATCCATGAGTCTATATCTCAAGTGTATACAACAAAAACTACTAATCTAAGTAGTTAGCCAAAAGTCAGGGTGATAATCCCAGATGTGAAGTCAAGCTGAAGCACCTGTAACATCTCGGTCTGACCCGAGTATTGTTTATAAGAAAATAATAAACGGATCAGTCTAGCTATAAATATCAGGTAAAATGATATAGAATAAGAGATATGACATAACATATGATAACCATAAAGCCATACTGTGATAAGTATGTAATTGAAAATCAACAAGAGATTAATCAATATCACAAGAATTTTCTCAAAGATAAAAAGGAATGTCATACTCCTTATTTTCATTCACCAAAACCATGAATATTGACAATAATATCAATGCCAATCACAAAAGTTAATGACACACAAATTCACCAATACACAAAAATTGATAACACATATCAATGAAAATCACGAAAATTGGTGAAACACAAATTCTAGAAATCATCAATGGAAATCCAGAAATCACAAAAATGGGGAGGTCTATCACAAAACGGGAGCATGAAAGCTCACCAACACGTGTATCACAAAATGGAACGCTATTCCATGTTTGCTAACCATTAATTTTGAGCCGAAGCTCCACAAAACGGCCCGAAGAACATGTGTCGCTACCCCACCAAATTGAGCCGAAGCTCCACAGAAACGGGGTTTATTCTCCCTCGTAGACAAAGAGACATCGTGCATTTGCTAGTCTAAATCACAAAAAATGATCATCAAGATCATCAAGAAGTGTCAATTACAGTAAGCTAGTAAATATAAAAGCTTAGCTTCATGTCGCATAACCACTAGCTTAACTTAAATATTTACGAACAAATTGTAGATTTCCACTAGAAAATTGTCATAAGAGATTCAATCGAACAAGTCCAAGAATTAACCAACGAAGTAAACGCAAGCGTTTCATACCACTTGTTTTACGAAGCCGTTTAATTAGATTTCTCGTACGAGTGAGGAAAAGAGTTGTATATTTTTAAAATGACAAATCACAAAAATGATCGCAGAGATGATCAATCACAAAAATTCACATACGAAGATGTGAATGAAATCCAAATAAATTCGGTTCCAAATTCATCAAAGTGGAAATACCCTTGCCACACGACACGGCGCGACCTAGTAGATGAGCGACCTAAGGAATGGTGCGACTCAACAATGCAAACGACCTAAGTGGTAGCGGCATACATGAAGGGCGACCTAAAAGGTGGCGCGACCCAACTGCATGCAATCTAAGGAATGGTGCGACCTAAGGCATGGCGCGACCTAACGGTGCACATGTCGAGCAACCTAAGGAGGTCAGCGACCTAAGGGATAAGGAGGCCGAGCGACTTAGTGGGCGAGCGACCTAAGGACGGTGCGGTTTCACATATGGCCGAGCGACCTAGTGGGCGAGCAACCTAATAGTTCGGGACTTAATGAGTAAACATGCGCCTAGGTTGTGTGACCTAAGGAGGTAAGCCGAACGACTTAAGGTCGACCAAGCCGAGCGACCTAACGACTTAAACAAGGTCGAGCGACCTAACGACCTAGGGGTGGAGCGACCTATGCGCAGAAGGCCGAGTGTCCATGTGGTTGCAGGCCAAGCGACTTAGCGACCTACGAGCCGAGCGACCTAACGAATTACGGATTAAACAAGGCCGCGCGACCTAAGGGGCTTGCGACCTAACTGCAGGCCGAGAATGATCCTTGTGCAGGCCGAGCGACCTAAGGGTTTTGGAGCTCAAAACTCACTCAATTTGCAATCTATCGAGCACGAACACTAGGGGATTACGCCTATCAGCTACCCGATCCTATTGGCTCCTCGATTCATCACCAAAAACGTGTTCAAACATCAAAGATTGGATTTTTAAAGATTTGAACCCAAAACACTAAAAATTGGGATTTTCACCAATTCAATCCAAATCAATAGCAAATGCATATGAATAAGTGTTAGGAATTCATACCTAACAATCAAAGATAGTTATAGACAAAGATGTGAGATAAAAATCTCACCTTTACACAAAATTAATGAAGAAGAAGCTTGAAAGCAAGGAAGAATCAGTGGCTTCTCTTTGAATTTGGAGTTGGATGTTGGATTTGCAAATGATCTTGAGCTTGGAGTTTTAATTTTCCATTCCTTCCACCATTTTTGATGAAGCTTGAGTGTTAGGAAATGAAAGTAAAGTTATGAAGAGAAGGGGGTTGAGTTAGAATTAATAGTTTAGGCAAATGGGCTAAACCAAACCCAAAACCCAAAGTGAAAAGTAACAAAATTCCACTAACTCCAAACATATCAAAGTTTACACTCAAAAAGATCGCAAACGGTGTTTTGAACTCAATGGAAGTGGTTCCGAGTCCTATTTTGACCGTATGCAAAAAGTAACTTTTCGGACTAAAATCCGACTAACGATGAAATATTTAAATAAAATATTTAAATATCAAATCGTAAAATATGCGGGTTGTTACAGATCGCATTTGTCTCGAAGCAAGGGAAGCATGTAGGTTAACTCGAAATAGGGTTTGGGTATTTTAGAATTTAGTTCGGGTTTTAGTTGAATTGAAAATAAACAAGTTTTAATTCAAAAGAAATAACAAGTTTTAAAGTTTAAAACTTAATCAGGATTTATAATTTATTAACCGTTTGTTTAAAAATAATTAATGTCTAATTAAGATGGAGTTTATAAAAGATATGGAAAAACAAAATTATTTGAGTTTAAATTTTTTCAATATATATATATATATACATAACCTTTTTTTTCAAAGTTTATTTTAAATAAACTTAATATTGTGATTAAGTAAATGATTAAGGATGAAGTGTTTTAATCCTTAATTTAACTTAAAAGTTTAAGTTAAGTGGTTAATAATAATTTTTAAACAAGGTTTAAATGATAGTTAAAGTTATGTCTTATCTTTTAAGATCTTTAGTAATTAATGATTTATTAATTAAAGTAATTAAAGATTAATTATTTAAGGAATAATCACTTAATGGAAGTGATTAAATGATTAATTGCTAATTACTTAAAAGGAATTAATTTATATGATTCATTAATTTATAGTGTAAATTAAACGTTATTTAAATAAGTAAAGGTTAAGTATTTAGTAATTAAAGGTTAACTAATTAATTAGTGATGATAATTAATTAATGTAATCAATCAAAGATTGATTCATCGTTGTAAGTAATTCAAGGTTAATTACTTAATGTGATTACTTAAAGGTTAATTGCTTTGATGTAGTTAAAAATTAATTAATTTGTTATTAAAGGCTAATAAATGATAAGTAATTAAAGGTAATCAATTACTTAAAGATAATTACTTAATTAAAAGTAATTAATTAATGATTAAAGTTGATTAATCAAGTGATTAAAGAATAATTAATTAAGGATAATTGATTTGTCTGATTAATTAATTAAGGTAATTACTTTGAGGATAATTAATTAATAATTAAAGGTTAATTAATTGAAAGTGATTAAGGGATAATTTATTAATTAAGGATTAGATAATTAATGTAATTAATTAAAGGATAATTAAATAATTAAAGGTTAATTATTTAATGATTAAAGTTTGATTAATTAGCAATTAAAGGTTAATTAATTTATCATTAAAGGTTAATTAATAAGTGACTAAAAGATAATTAATTAAAATAATTTGTAATTAATTAATGTTAATTAACCAGGATTAGTGATTAATCTGGTTTAAGTTAATTATAATCAGATATTGAATTGATCTTACTTATGGATATTCGGATTGTATGGAATGCTTTGAATTGTTTGATATCCATGTGTGTGATGCTTCGTGATACGAATTATTTTGATTTGAGCTGTAATGAATGTAATTTATTTATCTGTGATGAATTTATATTATTTATCCATGAATTTGTGAATGAAGATAAGCATTATAGGATTATACCGCTTATCGATATTGCTGTGCTTGAATCTGTAATGATTGATGATGTAGCACTATTGTGTAAAACCCTTGAACTACACCATGCACACACAAATATGGATTTGCACAAGGAAATTAGTTAAGTCAAAGATATTTGAATTTAATATAATGAAATGGTTTTTAAATTTGAATTTTGAATCCAAATTTGTTTGGAAATATAATTGGGTTAAATATGAAAACATTTGAAAAGAAAGTTTTGGAAATTACTTTGAATATAATATAACTTGTAAAGTTTTGAAATTTAAATAGTTTGATTTGAATTTGAATTCAAGATTTGAAGTTGAGTCCTATGAATATATGTTATAATTTTGGAAGTTATGGTTTGGAAAGGTTATACAAGTTATATAATGTATATAGATGGATTTTAAACCAATTTTGAAGTATTTTAAAAGTATTACTTTGGAATTGTAAATTTAACCCAAGTTTATACTTTAAAAGCTATAACTTGTGCATATTTGATCGGATTTTTCCGAAATGAAAAGTATTTGTTTTCCTACTAATAATGGCTTTCATATAATGAAAAGATTTTCAATTTTTGTTGAAAGGATTTCAAGCTATGTGATTTGAGTTGAAAATAGTTTTAAAAGCTATGAATGAATCTTTGTGAAAGATTGATGAACTTTGTTTTCAAAGTGAAGTGAATCTTTTTGTTTAAAAGATTAAAGGTGGAAATTTGTTTAAACCATTTGAAAGAAGGTTTTGGACTTTAAGTTGTGACTTAACTAAGATCCCAATATCCATATGTTTTTGAAATTAAGCGCTCGCTATTCGGTTTAGCCGGGAGAGGACTTTATGTCATATAACCCATTTCGAATAGTGATACGACGAAATGGATAGCATTTGAAGACTGGTGGTGAAGACCGGGTATTTTTGAGAATGAAAGGATTACCCATCGAATGTCTCTGCACTGGGTTATGCAGGTAGAGATTTCCATATGTGATGGGGGGTCCGATCAGGATTGTGAATATCTGGATTGCAAGTGCTTCTTTCGAAAGGCCTTAGGTTCAGTACGAACCCGGAACAGACTTGTATGGATGTATGTCTGACGTTACACTTTGAGATGTAAAACTGGTTTCTATCAAATACATTTCTGTTTCGTGGCGGAGAATTTATTCTCTTAACTTAACACCCTTCTCTGAGACGCACTAGCTCAGAGGTTATGTAGTTGATATTTACCAGTGATATATTCCCAATTTGGTAATATGGCATACGAAGTGCTGCTGATCATTTGTTGATCGAAGCATGGCTTTTGCATAAAACGTAGCTTGTGGATGTGACCTCGTTGGATCTCACAACCCGAAAATGGCCGAAACAGGAAAGATGCGGCAAGGTTATGAGGGTCGCGCCCTTTAGGGTATGTCCATTCCCATCTGGAAAAGGGTGGTATCATGGTACAGAGCCTAGATACTTAATCTATGTAGTTGGCTGCAAATTTATTACTTTGTGGTTGTTAGTGTTAAGTGCTCGGATAAAGGTCGGTAACGACCGGAGGATGGCATATTTGTGTTAGTAGTTACCTAGTTATAGAGGTAACCCGGCCTTGTGTTGGCAAAAAGCTGGTTAAGTTCTCGGGGCGTCCCTCCAGAGGCGTACCCATGTGGCCCGGGAAGTTCCTTAGTCTCACCTTTTGTTGGAAATCCAAAGAAACGATATGTGTGCTGTACGGTTTTAGTTGTATAACCTGCCATGGAATGTGGTGGTAACCTGCTATCGAACATGGTAGCTATAGTAGGCATACAATAATGGATGTACGCTAGCTAAGATTAATATTGTACTTTCAAAAGGTTTTCTGCACTATGCACTAATAATAGTATAAAAAGGATTTTTACGTATCAAGCATGTTTGACTATCATAAGGAGAAATCTCCTCCATTTGTGCATTTGCATTGTGTGTGTGGCGGGAGGCCTTATGGTAGTTTCATTTTCCAAAAAGCATTGCAGATTTCTTTTAAAATTATTTTGTTTGTTTTGTTTCAAGTAAAACTGTTTTCGTTTTCTCACACCAGTCCCATGACTAATCTGACGTTTATTGTTCTCTTTCTAAACTCTGGTTGCCCACAATTTTCCACATAGGCAACCTATAGTTAGATTTTTAGATAGCCAGCTAGTAGATATAGAGTCGATAGCTTTTAGCCTTTGGATTTTGGCAATCACATTGTGGATCGAGTTTGCTTAACTTCAGCATTGCTGTTGGATCGAGCTTGTTGGTTGGGAATTCTTTAAGCTTTAGGTTTTTAATATGAAAGTCTTTCGAGCTTTGGAGTTTTGGAATGAAGATGTTGTATGGTGATCTCTCTCCTGAAGTTGGTGTTGTTTCCGCTGTTATCTTTTCCGTTGTTGTATATTGTCTCTGATAATATTGATATCAATTGTATCAATGTGTTGTATCAAATGTTATATATTAATAAGATATTCATTTTTCTTCCGCTGTGTTATTGTACTTAATGTGTTAAAAGCTCCGACGAACCAGATTCAACGTTTGAATCTGCGGCATTCGAATACGGGTGATGTATTTGGTGTCGATTTTCGAAGGTCGAGTCAGGGTCGTTACACTTGTATTTATTAAATTTGATTTCAATTGAAACGACAATTGAAATATGCTACTGTTAAGTATTTAAATTGTTATATATGAGATGCTATCAGTTGTAATTGTTCATCTGTGGGATATGACACCATATTCCGTTGTTTATATTTTATATTATATTGTTATTGATAATATATGCCTGTTGTCGTTATTATCATATCTGTTATCACTCTGCAAGTTCCACGTTAGTATAGAATTCACTATGGGTTGAAATGATACGTAACCAAATGATCTGTAGAATAGAGAAAATCGTTATGGCTCGAGTGTTTTGTGTTTTGCTTTACACTCGGGTCAGACTGAGTGATACAACATTTGAAAATCACCTTTGGAGTTTGGAGCTTCGCTTGGAGATCCAACTATCGATTCAGCTTTTAGCTTTTCCAGTTGATTTGTTCAAAGAGGTCATTGGTTTGTATCGGAGACTTCACTGTATTTGAGATATTCTGTTGTATTTTCTTTCTAACTCTAATGTTTATACAATAGCTTTATGAACTACTATTTATCTATTCCACTGCATTATTATCACATTACTCTGTGTCTGTGATTCTGTGATTGATTTATTTACTATATATGCTGAGTTTTGCCAAATACAAATTAGCAATCCGATATTTTGAGCAATTCAAGTCTGACATGTGCGGATGTAAATCATTGAAAATACCGGGTTGTTACAGTTAGTATCAGAGTTCTGGTTTTTGGCAAAACTTAGCATATGTAGTAGATTTAATTACAGAATTACTTTCGTTTGGGCTTGAATCTCGTCCTCCTTGATTCGGTTTCCTTTGAATTTTTGAACGCTCCCACTTGTTCTGAAATCCATTCTTGTCTCTCTCTATTTGTATTCTTTTGATTTTGGAGTATCTTATAACTCCACTTTGAATGATCTCTATAAAAATCGATGATCCTGCCAATCTTTTAATGATTTATAAATGGGTGAAACTTCTTTATAATTGGCATTGATTCAAAGAAGATTTCCATACCCTCGGTTTAGATGCTGCTGTCTCTTGTTATGCCGAATTCTATCTCTAGAGATCGAATGTCGATTTGCCTTAGAATTCCGCATCGATCATATTCCTGAAGTCACGGTTGACCCGATTAAGGCCGCAGCGTTTTACATAAGTATATCCATCTTCTATTTTGAAATTTAATTATCTCATCTTTGATCGAACCTATCTTCGAATCAGAATTCTATTTGATTAGAATTCCTCTAATTTGAATCTCTATATTTGTTTTGTAATTCATTCTTGAATCATCCTTTGAAAAATCGTGTTTGTTTGTATTTTAGAAATTGTTATATATACCGAAGTTATTATTTTGATAAGTATGATTGTATTATATATATATATATATATATATAAAAGTGAAATATTTTCGATAAGGATTATGTACCTTTTAAAAACGAGGATTTTGTAGTTTCAAAAGGATTTGAAATTTTGAAAATTATATAAGAATGGATTTATATAAAAATGATTTATAACTGAAGGGTTTTGAATTTGAAATATGAGAAATTGAACTCTGGTATTTTGAAAATTGGCTTTAAGATTTTGAAAATATATAATAATACGATTTGAAAGCATTTTCCGAACAAGAAATGTTTCAAATGACTTCAAATGTGTTCCAATGATTTCGAAGACACTTCAAAGAAGTTTTCAAGAAAATAGAAGTCCAGAACTCACTTGTGTAGCTGGAGAATAATTTTGGTGATGAGTGCATGCATCATCGACTTTGATTTTCGAGTTTCAGAGTGGGGGACAGGCCACTTTAGTAGCTTTGCTATGTGATTGATTTTGTGAAACCAATTTTGATTTCAAATTCAGAAGTATGATTTGATATTTTCGAACAATATATGTATATATATTTGAAACGATTTAAAGTAAGCCCGTTGTTTAGTCCTCGAGTTTCGAATTTGATTTAGTATAATCCTATCTATTGAAATTAATTTACTGATTGGTTGTTGATTTCCAACTCGTAGATTGGAAATTTGATTTCTCCGACTATTTTGATTGTTCGAACACTTCCAAATCGAGGTTTAATTTTTAAAGCTAAGTAATTTCGAAAAGTATAAATTATTTGATAACGTATATAAGTTTAGTTTTGTAAGTTTAAGTATGAAGTAATATTATTTGAATAAGTTTGAAACTGTTTTGTTAAGTAAATGAATAAGACTATTTCAATTATGCTAATATGAAATTTAGTTTTGAAATGTTTTGAATAAAATTTAGTTTTAAATGTTCTAACTTAACATCTTTTACAAAACCATATACATACATACATACATATATATATATATATATATATATAATAATTTTCAAAAGGGAAAATTGGATCTTTCAAATAAAAATAAATAGTTTAATGGTTTTAAAGGGATGGTTATAAATTTGGTAATCATTTTGGGGTATAATTGATTTTGAGAAAAATATTTGGTTTCTAAAATAGATTGGGATCTAAATCCCAATATTTATATGATGATTTTGAAAATGAATTTGTTTGACCTAAATTATGTTAATTTGGAAACTGGGATTATTTTCTAAACCTATTATTTTGGAAACTTTGAAAGTAAAGATATTTAATTTGGAAGAAATCATTTGATGAAGTCGTATATGATTTTTGAAACTGAACTGGATATTGAAACGAATTGAAATTGAGGACCTTATTTTACCAAATACTTTATTTGGGAGTTATCGAACTTATATAAAATTGATTTGTATATGTATGAAGTTAATTCGAAAACTATTGATTTGGAAAGGTACTCAATTTGAAAGGCGAAATCTTATATAATCGAAGTTTATATAAGTGTGATTTGATATACTATTGATTTTGGAAAGTATTCGGTTTGAAAATGAAATTATATATAATTGGCTTTATATGTATGATATTTGAAATCGATTTGAAAGGGTACTATATGATATATATTTTCGAAGTAAAGATATGGAAAGTGCCTTCTTCTTGATATCCCCTTTATGGCCACATTATGGATTCATTCAATCGATATTATTCTCTCTGATTTGGGTTTTCTGGATATGATGCTCGGGTGTCCTTCAAATTCCATGGCGTTACCCATGGTCTTATGAACTCGACTGCATAGCGTAATTCGCAAAGCAGTGAATGCTTAAAGGGTATGGATGTTTCCTGGGGGATCCAGGCCTAACCTTTGGGTATCTGCGATCATTGGTCATTTTAGTAGCGTAATACGCAAGGCAGAGATTGCTTAAAGGATACGAATGTTTCCTGGGGGATCCAGGTGTAACCATTGTGTATCCGTGGTCTACAACTTTTATTGCCGTAGCGCAATCCGCAAGGCGGAGATTGCTTAAAGGGTACGGATATTTCCTGGGGGATCCAACCGTAACCATTGTGTATCCGCGGTCTATATTTTTTTTATCATGGCAAAATTCACGAGGCAGTGATTGCTTAAAAGGTACAGATGTTTCCTAAGGGACCTAGGCGTAACCATTGTGTATCTGCGATTCATGATTCGATTCGGTTGATTTGTTTGGATTGTACTTTCCATGTCAGTTTTGAAAGTTCTTCGAGCATTTTTTTCATGGGGTGTTGAAACAGGTCTACTAAGTACTTGGAGAATTCTAACTTAGCGCTTGATCAATGCATGGCCAGAGTCTGCAAGAACGAGGATAAACCTGTTAAGGCAACGAGTTATAAAAGTATTCTGAAAGGAAAATTCGTTTTGATATAAAGGTATTTTATTACAAAGGTATTTTTCAGCAAAGAAATTCCGTATTAATATTTGAAATAGAAATTCTTATTGTTCTAAATTAATTATTCATGCCCGATACTATTCATTTAAATCTACCTTATCTACTCAGCTTTTTTTATTCACCTATATTCTGTTTTTTCGTATCTACCTTCTTTTACTTTTTTGAACGTATCCTTTAAAATATTGTTTATTTATATACTACATGGTTTAATAGTAAATTATTAGTGTTGTAAATATTTTAGAAGTTAATAATTAAATGCAATATATTTAAAGAAAATGATTATTGATATATTAATAATATTGAAAAGTATCTTGAGATAAATTAAAGAAAATTATGAATTATGGATTTAATATTTTCAATAACTTTTTTGTAAATATAAGTAATGATGTAAATAATTGTTTTAAAATAGTTTTCGTATATTTATAAAGGTGTTATTTAAACATATAAATGGTATTATAAAGGAAGCAAGAAATTTTAAAATGGGTTTTGAAAAGTATTAAAGAAAATTGAATTTCAAAATTAAGTTTTCAAATGAATATTTTGAGTAAAATTTATATAGTTTTAAATTAATTATTTATCCACGTCTTTCAATTTATTTTCCTTCTAGTTGCTTCTATTCTCCTACCTTCTTCCTTTTCGGAGACGAAAAGTTTCGAGTGGAAGAGAGTGTAACGACCCGTAAATTTTAATAGTTTTAATAATATATTTAACTAAAATTTTGTGAGATTTTCAATACTTGAATTTGGAAATAAAATTTTAATATTTGGAATATGTCTATTTTAACATAGCAACTGGTAAATTTTCATCTGATAATATTGAAGTCTATTTTATTGTGCAATTTTATTTCAATTTAAATCAGTTAAAAATTAATGGTGATAAAATAATTTCCAATTCTGAATACTGTTATACAGAAAATTTGTAAATCATCTTCTAAGTGAGTCGTCAAATTTCGTTTCATCAAATTCAGACTTCTATAGCTCCGTCGATCTTATTTTCTGCATTTTAGGTTCCTTTTCCACTAGCGGAAATTCGATCGTATCGCTAATATTAGTGTATCGTTTTGATCGTCTCGTCGTGCTGATCTCTGTGGTATATTCAATTCTAGTAATTTGAAATATAGATTATTTTGAAATTCAGCAAAGGTGAATTTCTTTTGAATATAATAAACTGAAATCTACCATTTAAACAAACAATAGAATTTTATGACGAAAATTTGATATTTCCTATGCATCCATCTAGACATAGCAATTGGAAAATTTTCTTCGAATAATATAGATGTTCTATTAGTCGCTAGAAATTCAGTTTAAATTAGTTAATAATAGTTGAATTTAAAAAAAATTCGAAACCTAAATATGTCGACATGAGAAAATTTATTTAGAACACTCTGAATCAAACTGCGAAATTCCATTGTGAAATTCGGACATTTCTAGCTCCGTTTGGATTTTTCCGTATGGAATAGCAACGTATATCGGTGTCCGTATGGACTTTTGATAGGAAGGTCCTGACACAGATATTTTTATTTCCTCTTGTCCGTCTCATCGCGCTGATCACCATGATATATTTATTGCAGTATTTTGAGGTTCGGTACGTGACGGAAACAATAAAACTGTACGTCGTATCGGTACCCTAAATTGTGACCGTTAGCTTTCCTTTGCCTTTTCAAATTTGAACATGCAGCTTAAGCAATATGATAAATTGGTTTAATGACTTTAGCTGAATCAATGGACAACAGTTACCATTTCAATCATTTCACTTTATTACACAGTGGTACGAATTCTCTACCTCTTCGTCTCAAATCACTGTTCACACTATTTGAAATAAGCATACACACACACACACACACACGTTAGTCTGATTTTTTTCTTGCCTTCATTTATCACTATTCTATATATTTTGCATTCAATCTCCCAGCCTGTTACCATCTTCCTCCAGAAAAATGTACATGACAGCCTTTGCCTCTCCCCACTCGGCCACAACTCCCTTCTTCCCGACTTCGACCACCGTCCATTGCCCTCTCCGTGGCAACGACCATCACCCATCACCAAACTAACTCACTTTCCTTTGTTCACCACCACATCAGCGACCAACCACGGCCTGGCTGTCCACCGATAGCAGCTCTGACCCACCTAGCTGTGCTCGGCCATTTTTTTGTGTATTGTGCATGCCTTACCCCCTCTGCCTATGCTTGATAATCCGGCCGTGGCACATATTCATGGTATTATATATATAAACATTTCATACTATATTAAATCATGTATATATAGATGTGTTGTTGGTATATTCATATAGATATGCCATGAGTTTTGCATGTGTATATAGCCATCTGTATATTAGTTTATATATGCTATGTTTATTTTTATACATATACAATATAAATTTGTACGGGTCTTTATATGTAAGGGTTATGTTAGTAATATATATATTTATATAAGAAGCAAGTTATATATATATATATATGTATGTATGTATGTATATATACACCTATCTGTTTAAAGTTGCATACCTATGTGAGTATTGAATAATATGTTTAAAAAGGGATATATATTGTTTAAAGATATATATTTAAATTTACGTTTAAATCTGTTATAGATTTTTAAGTACTAGCTTCATATATATAGTAAGTTACTTGTTTCTTTTTTTAAACTTGGATCTGAAGATGTAATAAGTGAATATATATAATAACCAAAAAAGTTCATATTAGCGTGTTTGCTGTGTGTTAGCTGAAAGTATATCTAGAAATATCTAAAACTTTTTTGTATGCACGAGATGTTACAAATTTTAAAGCTTAAATATAAGCTTGCATATATATATATATATATATATATATATATATATATATATATATACTATACAATGTTGTTTTGAGAAGTGTTAAATTGAAATTTTTGATCTTTTTTTCATCCGTATATTTATATAAAAAATACATTTTGTAACATCCCGCATTTTTGTACACTTTAAATCGACGATAAACCAAACACGTCAAACTTAAACCATAAAGATGGGCGGATTGTTATGGTGTAAATAAGAAAAAGCAGAGAAAGAAGAAAAAAACAAAATAGAATCTTACAGCGGAACGATAAAATATAATAATCAAATAAATACTTCATGAAGCTGTTTTACAAAAACATTTGATTATACTTATACAATACATATCAGAGTTACACATACCACAGAATAATAAATAATGCAGCGGAATAATGTGATGCAGTGGAACAACATAGTATATAATAATAATAATAATATCTTCGTCTTCGTCCTCCAAATTAAAGTCTTCAAAACCTTTAATGCTCAGACTGACCCGAGCGAATTGAAAAGACAAAACACTTGAGTCAGAACTAAAAGATCTTATGTAAGTTAAAACAACAGTAAATAATATGAGTGGAACGGCGTCAGAGATGTTTACGGGATTTGAAATCTCCTATCCAGTGTCAAACGTGAGTGCAGTAACTTAAGAGATGCTCGGGATTCACATCTCCTAAGGATCTGTTAAACTATTTACTATGTAGTAATATTTCGCTATTATAATAGTGTCTAATAGTAAAATGAACTTACTTTTAAATAGCGTTAAGGGGTTACCCATATAGCCCTTAACACGTAATAGTGCCAATATTCTATATAGTACCGTAATACCTCCTGATCGGGAGGCTACCAAAGGATACTCCATAGGTACGACACAAATCAAACTCGTACAAGGCGCGCTAGGGTAGGTGACACGGCTCAACTAGGCAATGCCAAGGTAGATATATCAATTACGCTTCCGGACCGTTGGTAACGCATAACAGCTACTACCGCCTACCTCGAGCCACGCCTCCTAAATAAAAAAGGGGCCCAAACAATCACAAAGTAATAGAATGGTATCGAAGGAGTGTGTCCGATAAAAGGTGCTACCTTCTTAGCCCGTCAATCGCTCCTGTTTTAGCCACCTTATGCCAACTCACGGGAGTCGGGTCCACGTATGTACCTTAAAGGAAACGCTACCACCATCCTACCTCATTCTGGAATCTCCCCCGCGTACACGGTTGTTAAAGTGGCTTTCGGAGTTGGCAGAGAGTATGACAACTTATGATCCCTGTCTCTTTAACAACTAAACGTTATTATTACAACACCGCGGTCTTTTCAAAATAGTTTATACTTCAAACCAAAATATAATATCCATTTCAAAACCATATAAATACGATATCATTTCCATTTTAAATCCAAACCAATATGATATCATTTTATTAAAGCCCAAATCAATATAATATCACTTTTAATTCAAATATATCCTTTCCAAAATCATAGCACTTTCAAAATTTATAGATTTCGAAATCAAACACTTGAAATATAACCTTTCAAAACATAATACTTCAAATTTCATAGCTTCTAAACCATAACTTCCAGAACTTAAATGGTTTGGATATCCAAACAGTATATAAAATAAAATAGTTTGAATTTAAGATTACTTTATAAAATAAAATAATTTCCTCGATTTCATAATTTAATTCACCTTAAATTAAATCTCAATTCATAACTTTCAACTTCACTTTCAGTTTCAATAAACCATTTCACTTTCAATATATTTCAAACTTTGAGTATTAAACAATTTCAAAACTAAGGTTGGTAATTACGATTCAGCAATTCAATGTTCTATTATTTAGTTTTGAAATATCTGCATAATAAATCCATTATCATTCTAAATATTTCCTTCAATTAATTTATACTTGAAATATTCATTTAATTCATCTTAATCCAAAATCCAGTTATAAAAATCATACCTTTAAAATCTCAATTTTATTAAATTTCAATCAATTTTATATGTATCTTCCATCCATATTCTCATTTAAGTCATTGTAAACTCCAGAGATATAATTTAAAATAAATATTTAGCCATATTATATCTCAACTATTAAACTTACTTTATACTTTAAACCAATTTTATACATAGCCTAAAACCAAGAATTTAACTATATATAAAATAACATTTACAAAATATCCAAATCAATATCTCATAAAACCATATATTCTTTACAAAACCATAGAAAGCATTTCAAAATATTTTTATAAATAGACCATGGTGTATGTATAAAATTTTCTATCCTATGGTCAAGTGATACAGATATTTATCATATCAATCCGTAATTTAAAATAAAGATGCGGTTATATATCACTTCAAACCGCAATCCCAAATGAAATAAAAATGCACAACAACTTGCAGTTTATAACAATATAAAATACAACATCCATTCATCCAATATCAATCATCAACCATTTATCGCAATCATCATCCAATTCAAACAATGACATCAATATATAACAGATAATAACAATAGGTATTTACTAGAAGTTTATATTCAATAATAAATTAAACAACTATTTAACCGGCAGTTTATATGCAATAATAAATTTAATAACAATTTAATTCAAATAAATTCAATTTAACTGAGATGATGATTAAAAATATGCCAAAAAGTCATAAATAAACTTCAAATCACATCCTAGATTAATTTAACAAACATAAGAAATTTTTGAAGTTGTGAGTGGGTTAAAACACTCACCTTTTGAATTTAAATCGAATTTAAATCCTATTTAAACCCTCCATGTCAAAATGTCCGAAATTCCGATACAAACCTAGCAGAGAAAACTGCGCATGAAACGGACCTCGTATGCAAAAGTTATTGTGGTTAGAACGATCAACCATATAAATTATGGATAATTAAAATAATTAATAAAGTACACGTCACCTATCTTCTCTCCCTCACGCACACGGTCAACGTAGGCACACATAAACCCAATCACGCATAGCCAACCTCGATTTTGACCACAAAATTCACGCACCTCAGGCCACCAGGACGTCCTCGACCACCTTCAAACCCTTCGCCTCGCCGAGATGCGTCGAACGGTGCCCACGATTTCCCCTCCGATCGCCCCCAATACGCGCGCCGTGGCTCCTTCCACGAACCCTAATCGCTAAATTCATGCTGCGACAGGTCAAGCTAGGCCACGAGACCACCACTCATTGACTCTCCAAGCCTCTCACTCCAAAACCCATATCCCAATTTCGTCGATTAGAGCCCAAATCAAAAGGCCCCAAATTGGCTTAGGGTTTCGAAAATTTGAGGGTTTGACCACGATTTTCCATTGATTCGAGCATTAATTCCGAAAATGAACACTGGACGTAGATTTGTATTGTCGAGATATTCGATATATAATTTTTTTGAAATTTTTTGAGGAGTTTGAATTTTTGGCTTTGAATTTGATTTGAAATTGCAATTGAATTTTTTTTGTTTTGTCTGCCATTGGAAATGAAGAGGAGCACTGGAATTGTATATACAGAATTAAGGAATAATAAGTAGGCTATGGTTTATAACAACATATTTATAGATGGATCAGAAAATAGAACAATTGGATCGAATCGGTTTGGAAGTTTAACGCTCCACGGCCCAAAAAGCCCGTTTCGACTCCGAAACGAAAACGGGTCAACCCATATATCAAAATAGATGTTTTAAAATATTTTAAACGCGATGGAACATGTTTCAAGTCCAAATTCCATCGTATGATGAAGTTATGCTAAAATCAAGTTATTTCAAATTGATTTCAGTTGATTTCAATTAAATCGATTTCTAGGCGTTTCGAGTCCGTACGATCAAACGACAAGCCCAATCGCTACGAAACTTGAAATCCTTCAACAATTCACCGTTACGGATCCGATGAAACCGATTTCGTCGAAATTCAAGTCAGTGGCCAAAATGGCTATTTTCCAGTTAATTAAGTAAATTAATATTAAATTAATTAAACCCCTATTTAAATTCAAATCCCATAATTTATAAATTCTATCATCTCGGATTACTTTAGTAATTTAAAATGCTTTATAACCAATTCCCATATCAATTTAAGGTTAATTAGTTCACCAATTTTAGTATTAAATTCCAATTCCATTAAGTTCATAAATTATCGATTGAAATTCCAATGAAATCCATTTACTTGATTTCTAAATCTTGTTATTCATTCAATTATCATATTGTCATCTTAGGTACCATTTACATTGGTTTATATCCTAATACATAAACACTTTCCCATTTCATCTTATAACATTTCAATTGCATAATATTTAATTTTAATTGCTACAATAATTACATTTATTATAAATTAAATTTCAATGGATTAGTTTGTTTCAGTTCAAATCTTTTTATTAAGTTCATTGCTACTCTATAAACCTAGTTACCTTATTTCTCCCTTTATTACCTTAATATACTCCAATTTAACAACTCCAAACATTTGTATTACCTTTCACATTAATATAACATTTATTTACATTTATTACAAATTTATTTTCAATTTCAATTAACAAGCTAAATAAATAGGTAACATACAAAATCATTACCTTTAACCTTTAGTCACATAAATAAGCTTTTATTACTTACAAATCAATGTTACCAAATATTTTCATAATACTAATTTCATTCACTTATGTCCAATCTATAGCCAAACATAACATTTAGAATTATTTTCATTAATTGGTATTCCCTTCAATTCACAAATTTATTAACCTTGATTAGTATTGTTTACTTTGCATTCCAGTTATTACTTCATTAATATAATTCCCTATTTTTTCATTTTTTCTTTCAATATTTAATTTCACAATCACACTAATTTAACAAAATTAATTATTGAAAATTACGGGTCGTTACACTCTCCCTCACTCAAACTTTTCGTCCCCGAAAAGGAAAAAGAAGGGAAAGGAAAGAATTGAGTAAACAATACACCTTATTCATAAATATTAACTTTATAAACAAATGAATTTATAAAATTAATTATTTTAATAAAATATACCAATTTATAACCATTAAATCTTTTATACTCAAATTAACAAAGTTTGGAAAACATTTTTCAAAATTTTCTAAGTCCAAAATTCACGGAAAATTTCGGTAGAGTCTCCTTTGTACGGAGAGGCTCGGGAGAAAATATAATATCAAATATAACAATATGCAACATATATTTTTCCCAAATAATATATCCCAACACGGGAAAAACAATATAACGCTATAAAACCGTAATCCGAAAATGTACCTATTTGTCGGGCAATTAACACTTAATTATGAAACCAAAGGCAGTAGCAATTGCTTCCATAACCTGTATTTCACTTATATAATCCAAAAAGTTAATAATTATATAAAATGAAATATTTAAAGTTGTTTCAACTACTAACAACAAATCAACATAACAACAATCAATTGCAACAAAGCACACAACCATCACATAAAATCAATATAACAACAATCAATGGCAACCAACAACACACCTATCAAATACAATTCAACCATCCAAGCAAGATAAACAATTGGTTTGTTCGGGTTAAGACACTTTAAATCACATAGAATGACAAATAACTATGAAGTATTCCACTTGCTCAACAGCCTTAGATAACTCCATAGATTATTCATACATCTAAGCAATTAAAAATATCCTTTACCCAAACAACTCATAAACCCAAAACACAAAACAATTTCAAACAATAAATTAAGTTCATCTTTTTATTAATTTCATTTCATACATTTGTCATTTGATTTTCCTTTTATTTCATATAATGATTTATCTTTTTACTTTACATTTAACTTCTTACAATTTTCATTTATTTTCATTTATTCATATCATGTAAATTTCTTTTTATTGTATTGCCTTCATTTATTCACTACTTAATTTCATTTATTCATTTATTTATAATACTTACCTTTCAATTATACTTAAGTTTATACCAACTACAACATCCAATTCTTATTTACTAAAGAATTTCATTGAATACTTTCATTATTTCAAATTTTACTTGTAAAATTTCCCATTACATTTTCTTTTAACATTTTAACTTTTTATAGTTGGTAAGTCATATATATGTTAAAGAATGCAATTAAAAATTATACAAGTTTATCTTATTTCTTTTAAATTAATTTAATGTTCAATAATTACATCTTTTGTTTTATATGTTACAAATTTTAATTTTCTTTAAATTTCATTTATAACTTAGCATTAAATATCTTATTTCCTTTAGAGGTTCCAATTATAAATTAGTTACCTTCCATTTCACTACAATAATTGAAACTATTGACTAAAAGAAACTTAGGGACTAAATACCGGGTTAAAATTTTAAATCATTTTAAATTAATAGATAAATATATGCTTGCAACTTATATATCCAATTATATTTAAAAAAAAATTATATTTGTTTATCAAAATAAATCAGTAGTGGAACTACTACCGAGGTCTCCCCACTTCGAAAATAAAAAATGAATGTCGATGATGCATGCACTCATAACCGAAATTATTTACCAGCGACAGAGAGGGGAGTACAGAACTTATTTCATTCCAAAGTTTCTTTAAAATGATCAAATTATATTGCAATATTTATATCGAAAAATACTTCTAATAATATTATCATATTCCAAAATCATTTGAAATAAATTTTCAAAACCTCGGAATTTAAGTTCCAAAATTTCCAATCTATTCTTATTTATTTTACTTTTCAAATCCTACATTAAACTAATATTTATAAATTACACTACCTAACAACCAATATATTACAACCAAATATATATCATTTATAAAATTTATTTTATATATAGAAAATATAATAGGCAAAATTATTTCATTTACCTATATTCAAAACAAATATTGTGTCAGTCTGTCCTATTAAATGTTTAGAAATCCCTATTGATGTCATAGCGTCCTATGCACTAACCAGAATTTATAAATACAAAACGGAACAAATTAACACGGTATTAAAACCTTTTTAAAACACTAACAAATACGCTCTCTCATATATATATATATATATATATATATATATACACGATAGGCGACTCATGATAGGGTATTACTACCATATTAGTAAAGAGTCAGTCCCTACAAAGCTAAGGTTTATCGCTAAACCAAAGCTCTGATACCAGATGTAACATCCCACCTTTTTGTACGCTTTAAATCGACGATAAACTAAACACATCAGACTTAAACCATACAGATGGGCAGATTGTTATGGGGTAAATAAGAAAAAACAGAGAAAGTAGAAAAAACAAAATAGAATCTTACAACGAAACGATAAAATATAATAATCAAATAAACAGTTCATGAAGCTGTTTTACAAAAACATTTGATTATACTTATACAATACATATTAGAGTTACACATACCAAAGAATAATAAATAATGCAGTGGAACAATGTGATGTAGTGGAACAACATAGTATTTAATAATAATATCTTCATCTTTGTCCTCCAAAATAAAGTCATCAAAACCTGTAATACTCAGACTGACCCGAGCGAATTGAAAAGACAAAACACTCGAGTCAGAACTAAAAGATCTTATGTAAGTTAAACCAACAGTAAATAATATGAGTGGAACGGCGTCAGAGATGTTTACGGGATTTGACATCTCCTATCCAGTGTCAAACGTGAGTGCAGTAACTTAAGAAATGCTCGGGATTCACATCTCCTAAGGATCCATTAAACTATTTACTATGTAGTAATATTTCACTATTATAATAGTGTCTAATAGTAAAATAAACTTACTATTAAATAGTGTTAAGGGGTTACCCATATAGCCCTTAACACGTAATAGTGCCATTAGTCTATACAGTACCGTAATCCTCCTGATTGGGAGGCTACCAGAGGATACTCCATAGGTACGACACAAATCAAACTCGTACAAGGCGCGCTAGGGTAGGTGACACGACACAACTAGGCAATGCCAGAGTAGATATACCAATTACGCTTCCGGACCGATGGTAACGCGTAGCAGCTACTACCGCACACCTCGAGCGACACGCCAAAAATTACAAAGGGCCCCAAATGTAACGACCCGCTATTTTTGGACTATTCGCATCCGCACATGTCGGACTTGGATAATTCAAAATACCAAATTGTTAATTTAAATTTGGCAAAAATCAGATATACAGTAAATAAATAATCACAGAATCACAGACACAGAGTAATAATATGCAGCGGAAGCAAAATATAGTAGTTCATGAAGCTACTATATATAACAGAGTTAAATCAGTTACAACAGCAGTCTCGAATACAACAGTCAAATACAAGAATCAGTATACATCACTGGAATCACTGAATATCTGAAAGCAGATAGATAGCTGGATCTCCAGGCGAAGCACCAACTCCAATGATGAGCCTCGAAAGCTGGTACTCTCAGTCTGACCCGAGCGTAAAGAAAAACACAAAACACTCGAGTCAGGATTAACATTCTTATATCAATAAATCCAACTCAAGTGAAATAACAATTGAAATGCAGGTAACTCAAAGGATGTTGGAATAACCATCCTCTAAGGATCCGTTAAACTATCTACTATGTAGTAATATACGCTAAATAGATAATGTCTATCGGTAATGTAAAACATCAAAATAGTGTTAAGGCGTTACCATTATCCCCCTTAACACATTTTATATAAGCGTTATAGTCTATACAGCACTGTAAACTCCACCGTAAACTAGTGGGATATCAGGGAATACTCCATAGGTATAACACAAAACAAATTCGTAGTGGTCGCGTATATGGGGATACAAGTATGACAAGGCACATAAAGCAATACCCAAGGTAGTGAAACTACCGTTTGCCTGATCCGGACTGGTGAAAACGCATCGCCGCAACGATCGCAACACCGCGAAACAACACTCCCAAAAGTACAAGGGTGCACCAATCAATAACAAGTAATGAGTAGTAGTTACGAAGAAGTGTGTTCGCTCGAGGTGGCTAACCCCATTTGTCCCGGCACTGCTCCTGATTTTAGTCATTTCCAATTTGATACAAGTGTCAAGGCTATCCATTATCGTTCTCTTTCTTCAGTCATCACGTACATCATTCCAACCACTTCATTCTGGATCACACTCCGCATATAGTTATTAAAGTGGTTTTCGGTTTAGACAGAGAGTATATCCATAACCGATTCCGGTCTCTTTAATAACTTTCGTAATTGTTACACCGATTGGTCGTTTAATAAATTTCAAACCCAAATCAATTTCAATTTCAATTAGAATTTATAAATCAACATTTCATTTGTCTTTCTGAATCAATTTCCATAATTTGCATTTCAAAACTTTCAAAATACCATTTCAAATCTTATAATTAAATTTCAATTTTTATTCAAACAATTCCAATATTCATTTAAATTCGTATATAGGTTTCATTCCGAAATCATTTAAAATGGTTTAAATTTACATTCGAATCAATTTAAGTTCATTTATCGATTTTATTCAATTTTCGTTAAGTAAATTTATCCTTCAAACAATTTCTATTAAATTTCCAATTCAATAAACCAATTACTTAAGTTCAATTTCATTATATCAAAACTACAAATTGAATTAAATTAAATTCGTTAAATCAAATTCTTAAAATTACAAGTCTTACATTAATTTCAATAAATCTCATTTTATTTCTTGTTAAAGAAATCCAATTCCACCTAATCATTTACTTAGTTACAAATTTCAAAACTCAGTTAATAAAGAAACTAAATTTCACATATTCAAAAAGTTCAATTTCACTTATTAACTTACTTAAATAATTTTCAAAACTTAATAAATAAAGAAACCCAATTTCATTTATTAACGAAGTTCAAATTCACTTATTCAAAAATTCAATTTCTCTTATCAAGGGATTCAATTTTTATTCAATTATCAAATAATTCAATCTTATTCAATTATTAAATAATTTCAACTTAATTATTAATAATTTCAAAACTTAACAATCTTAACTTGATATAAATTCAAACTTAATTATTAAATCATTTCAAACTTAATTTAATGAATAATTCCAAATTTAATTGTTAAATAATTTATTTCAAAACAACCTTCTTTCATTAGTTATTACATTAATATTTTGTTTCAGATTTCAATACTAACATTTTCCTTTCATCAAAATTTACGTTCCAATTTTTTTTCAAATCCTTATTATTCAAATAAAATCTTTATTTCAAATCAAATTATTGACCAATCGGGTTTATTTATTCTCTATCCTAAGTCAAGTTCATTTTGGGTATTTATCATTTCAACCCGATTCCATTTCAATTCACAAATCAAAACATATCAAAGGGAACTTGCAGTGTGATAACTAGGATGGTGTCAAAGTAAATAAACAAGCAATAACAACAATCAATAACAATCCAATAATTAATTCAATTAAATAATCCCGAAATAATCGTATTGATGTGGAATTGGTTTGTTTGTAAAAAAGAGACTAAACTTCCAATGGAATAATTAGTGAGATGAAAACAAATGCAAAGTAGACAACAGAGAGCAAACAGTGAGAAGGATTGAAATGCACAAACAAAAAAATGTAGCCGATACGGAAATCGTTCCGTAGATTTCGCCATATTGAAACTCCAAAACACCAAAATGAATATATCGTAGAGATCTGCACAACGAAACGATCAAAACGGTATATGGATATCGGTGGTACGATTGAATTACAAAAATTCAAATTCTATAATAGCGGAAAATGCATGAAAAACGTAGAAAAATAAGATCGATGGAGCCACAGATGTCCGAATTTGAAAAAACGACAAACTGACATCTTGCTCAGAAGATGGTTTAGAATTTTTCTATGTAAAAATATTTTGGTTTTGAAAAAGGTTTATTTTCATTTTTCATCGCTTTTTAACTGATTAAATTGAAGTAAATTTACGCACGAAATAAACTTTCATATTTTCGGACGAAAATTAACAAGTTGCTATGTTTAACTAGACAATTTTCAAATATCAAATTTATATTTCAAAAATTTATCGTTTAAAATTTCACAAAATTTTAATTAACTACGTTTTTAAAACCGGTTAAATCTACGGGTTGTTCACCAAACAATCACAAAGTAATAGAATGGTATCGAAGGAGTGTGTCCGATAAAAGGTGTTACCTTCTTAGCCCGTCAATCGCTCATGTTTTAGCCACCTTATACCAACTCACGGGAGTCGGGTCCACGTATATACCTCAAAGGAAATGCCGCCACCATCCTACTTCATTTTGGAATCTCCCCTGCGTACATGGTTGTTAAAGTAGTTTTCGGAGTTGGCAGAGAGTACGACAACTTTCGATCCCAGTTTCTTTAACAATCAAACGTTATTATAACACCGCGGTGTTCTCAAAATAGTTTATACTTCAAACCAGAATATAATATCCATTTCAAAACCATATAAATACGATATCATTTCCATTAAAACCAAACCAATATGATATCATTTTATTAAAGCCCAAATCAATATAATATTACTTTTAATTCAAATATATCCTTTCGAAAATCATAGCACTTTCAAAATTTATATATTTCGAAACCAAACACTTGAAATATAACCTATCAAAACATAATACTTCGAATTTCATAGCTTCTAAACCATAACTTTCAAAACTTAAATGGTTTGGATATTCAAACAATATATAAAATAAAATAGTTCGAATTTAAAATTACTTTATAAAGTAAAATAATTTCCTCGATTTCATAATTTTATTCATCTTAAATTAAATCTCAATTCATAACTTTCAACTTCACTTTCAGTTTCAATAAACCATTTCAATTTCAATATATTTCAAACATTGAGTATTTAACAATTTCAAAACTAAGGTTGGTAATTACGATTCAACAATTCAATGTTCTATTATTTAGTTTTGAAATATCTGCATAATAAATCCATTATCATTTAAATAAAACTCAAATTACAAATAACTAAATATTTCCTTCAATTAATTTATACTTGAAATATTCGTTTAACTCATCTTAAACCAAAATCCAGTTATAAAAATCATACTGTTAAAATCTCAATTTTATTAAATTTCAATCAATTTCATATTTATCTTCCTTCCTTATTCTCATTTAAGTCATTATAAACTCCAGAGATATAATTTTAAGAAAATACTTAGCCATATTATATCTCAATAAAATCAAACTTTACTATTAAACTTATTTTATACTTTAAACCAATTTTATACATAGCCTAAAACTAAGAATTTAACAATATATAGAATAAAATTCGTAAAATATCCAAATCAATATCTCATAAAACCATATATTCTTTACAAAACCATAAAAATCATTTCAAAATATTTTTATAAATAGACCATGGTGTTTGCATAAAATTTTCTATCCTATGGTCAAGTGATACATATATTTATCATTTCAATCCGTAATTTAAAATAAAGATACGGTTATATATCACTTCAAACCGCAATTCTGAATGAAATAAAAATGCATAACAACTTGCAGTTTATAACAATATAAAATACAACATCCATTCATCAGATATCAGTCATCAACCATTTATCACAATCATCATCCAATTCAAATAATAATATCAATATATAACAGATAATAACAATAGGTATTTACTGGCAGTTTATATTCAATAATAAATTAAACAACTATTTAACTGGCAGTTTATGTGCAATAATAAATTTATAACAATTTAATTCAAATTAATTCAATTTAACTGAGATGATGATTAAAAATATGCCAAAAAGTTATAAATATTTTTTTAATCACATCATAGATCAATTTAACAAACATAAGAAATTTTAGAAGTTGTGAGTGGGTTAAAACACTCACCTTTTGAATCTAAATCGAATCTAAATTCAATTTAAACCCAAAATTTGAACAGTCTCAGAATTCATCCAAACCAGCGTTAAATGTCTGGAATCCTGATACAAAGCTAGCGGAGAAAACCGCGCATGAAACGGACCTCGTATGCAAAAATTATTGCGGTTAGAACGATCAACAATATAAATTATGAATAATTAAAATAATTAATAAAGTACACATCACCTATCTTCTCTCCCTCACGCACACGGTCAATGCAAGCATGCACCAACCTAATCAAAAACAGCCAACCTCGATTTTTACCACAAAATTCATGCACCTCAGGCTACCAGGACGTCCCCGACCACCTTCAAACCCTTTGCCTCGCCGAGACGCGTCGACCGGTGCCCACGATTTCCCCTCCGATCGCCCCCAATACGCGCGTTTCATGTCCTTCCACGAACCCTAATTTCCAAATTCACACCGCCACAGTCCGAGCTAGGCCACGAGACCAACACCCATCGACTCTCCAAGCCTCTCTCTCCAAAACCCATATCCCAATTTCGTCGATTAGAGCCCAAATCAAGAAGCCCCAAATTGGCTTAGGGTTTCAAAAATTCGAGGGTTTGACCATGATTTGCCGTTGATTCGAGCATCAATTCCTCAAACGAAGACTTTCTATAGATTTATATTGTTGAGATATTCGATATATAGTTTTTTAGAATTTTTTTGAGGAGTTTGAATTTTTGGCTTTGAATTTGATTTGAAATTGCAATTGAAAATTTTTGTTTTGTCTGCCATTGGAAATGAAGAGGAGCACTGGAATTGTACGTACATAATTGAGGAATAAGAAGTAGGCTAGGGTTTATAATGACATATTTATAGATGGATCAGAAAATAGTACAATTGGATCAAATCGGTTTGAAAGTTGAACGCTCCACGGCCCAAAATCCCTGTTTCGACTTCGGAACGAAAACGGGTCAACCCATATATCAAAATAGATGTTTTAAAATATTTTAAATGCGATGGAATAGGTTTCGAGTCCAAATTCCATCATATGAAGAAGTTATGCTAAAATCAAGTTATTTCAAATTGATTTCAATTAAATTGATTTCTAGGCGTTTCGAGTCCGTACGATCAAACGACAAGCCCGATCGCTACGAAACTTCAAATCCTACAATAATTCACCATTACGGATCCGATGAAACTGATTTCATCGAAATCCAAGTTAGTGGCCAAAATGGCTATTTTCCAGTTAATTAAATAAATTAATATTAGATAATTAAACCCCTATTTAAATTCAAATCCCATAATTTATAAATTCTATCATCTCGGATTACTTTAGTAATTTAAAATCCTTTATAACCAATTCCCATATCAATTTAAGGTCAATTAGTTCACCAATTTTAGTATTAAATTCCAATTCCATTAAATTCATAAATTATCGATTGAAATTCCATTGAAATCCATTTATTTGATTTCTAAATCTTTTTATTCATTCAATTATCGTATCGTCATCTTAGGTACCACTTACATTGGTTTATATCCTAACACATTGACACTTTCCCATTTCATTTTACAACATTTCAATTACGTAATATTTTATTTCAATTGCTATAATAATTACATTTATTATAAATTAAATTTCAATGGATTGGTTTGTTTCAATTCAAATCTTTTTATTAAGTTCATTGCTACTCTATAAACCTAATTACCTTATTTCTCCTTTTATTACCTTAATATATTCCAATTTAACGACTCCAAACATTTGTATTACATTTCACATTAATGTGACATTTATTTACATTTATTAAAAATTTATTTCCAATTTCAACTAACAAGCTAAATAAATAGGTAACATACAAAAATCATTACCTTCAACCTTTAGTCACATAAATAAGCTTTTATTACTTACAAATAATGTTACCACATATTTTTATAATACTAATTTCATTCACTTATGTTCAATCTATAGCCAAACATAACATTTAGATTTATTTTCATTAATTGGTATTCCCTTCAATTCATAAATTTATTAACCTTGATTAGTATTGTTTACCTTGCATTCTAGTTATTACTTCATTAATATATTTCCTAATTTTTTTCTTATTTTCTTTCAATATTTAATTTCACAATCATACTAATTTAACAAAATTAAATTATTGAAAATTACGGGTCGTTACACATTTCGATTTTCTATTATATGTGTTTAAACTAAGTAATGATTTGGTAATATGTGACGATCCACTGACTCGACCTTCGAAAATCGGCACCGAATACGACACTCATATTCAAATGCCGCAGATCCAAATGTCGAATCTGGTTCGCCGGAGCTTATAACACCATTAAGTATAACAACACAGCGGAAGAAAAAGAATATCAATATATATAACATTGATACAATGACAGATACAACATCTGATATAATATGATACAATAGAATGATACAATAGATATCAATACTATCAAAGATACAAGAAATAACAGCGGAAAAGAATATCTTCAATAGAATGCATCTCAAAAACCCAATGCTCCAATCTAAAGCTAGCTCGAACCAACATTATGTTTCACAAAGATAAGCAAGTGCAATCGTGATCCAAAGACTGGACCAACTCCAGATAATCTACTAAACCCGACTATCTGAAAGACCCAACTCTAGACTGCCCATGTGGAAAATTATGGGCATCCAGAGTTTAGGAAAGGGACAATAAACTCCAGGTCAGTCATGGGACTGGTATGAGTAACAAAAACATTTGGTCTTTTAAAACGAACAACAAAGGAAAATAAATTCACAATGCTTTTTAGAAAATGAAACTACCATAAGGCCTCCCGGCACACACACAATGCAATCGCACACATGGGGGAGATTTCTCCTTATGATAGTCAAACATGCTTACTACACAAAATTCTTCTTTGATATTATTATTAGTGCATAGTGGAAAACATTTTGAAAGTATAATATTAATCTTAGCCAGCATAGGTACCATTATATTATGCCAGCTATAGCTGCCATTTTAAATGACAGGTTCTACAACTAAAACCGTACAGGGTGCGTATTGTTTTGATTGGATTTCCAACAAATGGTCAGGCTAAGGAACTTCCTACTGTCCATGGGTACGCCTCTGGTGGGATGTCCCGAGAACTTAACCAGCTCTCTGCCAACCCAAGGCCGGGTAACCTCTGTAACTAGGTAACTACTACACGAGCATGCCACCCCCCTGTCATGTGGGACCTTTATCCGAGGCGCCTCTAAAACACAAAGCAACAACCACACAGTAAATGAGATTGAAGCCACCACATAGGTAAATATCTGGGCTCCATACCATGATACCACCCATTACCAGAAGGGAATGACACACCCTAAAGGCCCGACCCTCATAACCTTGCCGCATCTTTCCTGTTTCGACCATTTCCAAGGTGTGAGGTCCTGATGCAGTTTCGTCCACAAAGCTATGCTTCATACAAAAGTCATGCTTTGATCACAAATGATCAACGAATGATCATCAACACACAACAGCACTCAGCATGCCACACTACCAAATTGGTTGTATATCACTGATAACCTTCACTACATAACCTCTGAGCTCGTACGTCTCAGAGAAGGGTTTTAAGCTAAGAGAATAAATTCTCCACCACCAACAGATATGTATTTGAAAGAAATCGGCTTTATATCTCAAAGTGTATTGTCAGACATACAACCATACAAGTCTGTTCCGGGTTCGAACAGAACCGAAGGCACTTCGTAAGAAGCCCTTGCAATCCGGGTATCCACAATCTCGATCGGACTTCCCATCACTTAGGGAACCTCTATACCGGAGCAACTCAGTGCAGAGACAATCGATAGGTTATCCTATCGTTTTCAAAGACAACCGGTCTTCAACATCGGTCTTCAAATGCTATCCATAATGACATATCATTATTCGGAATGGGTTATATGACACAAGGTCCTCTTTCGGCTAAACCGAATAATGAACGCAATATTTGAAAACATATGGATATGGGATTTCAGTTAAGTCACAACTTCAAAGAAAACCAAAACCTTTCTTTAAATGGTTTAAACAAATTACCATTTCAAATCCTTTAAACAAAAGATTTATTTCGCAAAGTTCATCTAGTTTCATAAAGATCCATTTACGGATTCCAAAATATCCCCATTTCGATTGGATTAACTCATTAAATCTTTAAATTAAAGATTTAATTTATAGCTTTCAAACCGTTTCCATATCTTGGAAATCATTTTCATTTCAAACTAGAAATCCTTTTAACACAAATTGGACGTTCATTTCTTAGGTGAAAGCTTTTATTATTTGAAAACAAATAGTTCTCATTTCAGAAAAATCTGATTATATTTGCACGAGTTAAAGCCCTTGAATTTAAATTCAAATTCCCAAATCAATACCTTTAAAATGGTTTAACCCATATATAACTTGTATAACATCTTTAATCCCTAGTTTCAAATCATAGAATTCAGTTTCAAATTTTGAATATAAATTTAAATCAAAATATTTAAACTTCAAGGCTTAATCAAGTTATTCAAAAATAAATTTTATCTTTGAAATTCCTTTTCAAAAAACTTTTTACTTTAATCCCAATCCATTTCTAAACTATTTGAATTTAAAATTCAAATTCAAAATTTATTTTAAAAATCTACGACTTAACAAATTTCCACCTGCAATCCATATTTGTGTGTGTATGGTGTGGTCCGGGGTTTCACACAATAGTGCAACATCATCAATCATCACAGATTCACAGATAAAGTAAATTAATCAATCACAAAGATTTATCATTACGATTCGATGTGGGTTTCGGATAACCAACTAGAATCCGACTCCCTATCAAATCGAAATTTAAATGTCGTTTTACGGGCAAAAGGGTTTTCACATACATACAGAAACAAATCACGGTTCAGCACAAAGCAATTCACATTACATAGAATCACAATCGCATGTCAAAAATATCCATCCAGTACACAATATTTGACAATTAACTTATATTAATAAAATTAAACTCAATTAATTACAATGAGTAATTAATCTTCTTGATTACTTTCATAAAGTAGTTACACTTACACAATTTCATAAATGATTATCATTAATTAATTAATCTAATTAATTGTTAAAATTAATCACATTAATAAATTATTTAAATAATCTAAGTTAATTACCTCCATTAACAATTAAAATTTCTTTAATTACTTCCCTAAAGTAATTTATTACCATGAATCATCATTAATTATAAATTAATAAATTTTTAATCCTTAATTATCCACTCCAATCTAGGATTCTTAATTTCAGTTTTATTATTTCTTAATTTATTAGCTTAAACCTTACTTAATAAATTTAAGCTTATAATTACTAATTTAATTAATACAAATCATTAATGATTCATTCTAATTAACTTCAAAATTAATGAATTTTAAATCATCCAATCTTTATTTACTTAAAAGTAAAACTCATATTTATTCATGATTTTTAACACTCACAAATACATTTAAAAACAACTTACTTCTAAATTTACTTTTATTTCATTTTAATCTTTAAATTTAAAATGAATACCAATTTATCTCTAATAAAGTTTAAAACCATTGTTTTTAAACTTCAACTTCACATGTTAAAGTATCACTTTTGTTATAAAGGAATTTAAAAGAGTTAAAATCAAATTCCCCTTAAGTTCACATATTAAAGTATACTTAAACATTTTAAACTTATTTAAACATTTAAATTTATAAAACTTATTTTATTTCAAAATCTTAATTTCAAATTTAAACTTACGTCCAGGTTCCAAAATTCCGATTAAGTCTTTGTTTAAATTCTTCTTTTACATTTCAAATTCCATTTTTAAATTCAAGTTCTTTTTAATCCTTTAAATACTTTAAAGTTATATAAACAAGTTTAAATTTTTAAAAACTTTATTTATCCCTAACTTAAGTTTCAAACTAAACTGGAGTTTATAATTAAACTTTGATTTTAAAATTCATTTTAAACCTTGCTTTAAAATTTAAAATTTAGTTTTAAATTGGCAAAACAGAACAGGTTCTGTTTTTAAAACCTGGGCAAGCTTCTACCCAAGCCACAAAAATCTGCTTCGAGCCAAAACTTAAAAAACTTCGAGTTCGCCCCATGTTACAAGGTCATTTGCTTCGAGTTTTCAAGAAATCGACCCAAGCGTATGTTAAGATTTCAACTTGAAATCCTTCTAAGTTCTAACACTACGCAACCAAATATTAATTCGAGCCTAACTTCGAGTCGCATCACGATATCCCCGAGAGTTTCCTCGAGTCGTATCCATCTTCCTCAATCTCATAACCACCCAGATACTTAATGGCACGCGTGCACGTGCACCGTTGCTCACCAGTGGTCTGACCACCCCCGAGACCTCCCGCATGTCACCGCGGACCACCCCATGACAGGAAAACACCTAGAAGTACTAACTCGCCTGAAACTCGAAATCAAGTAAGACGATGCACCAGAAACCCTAACTTCGATCAACCATAACCATCATCACCAACGATTCCAGCCACCTGGACACGAGCCATCAAGTCCAAAGCTTCCTCATGGCATGATGCATCGATTCACCCCCTTGCGACTGATTCCGATCCACCTACGAGGCCGCACGAACCCATTTTCCGATAATGACTAAAACTAGGTTACCAGACTTCAAACTAAAATCCCCACCTTCACATTGAAATACACGAGCATCTAGTAATTTTCCCATCGACACTAATCGCTAGTCCACCTCCAGGAGGAACCCCGACCATCAACCACCCTTCGATCAACAGGAATTGGTCAAAACCCAATTTTCGAACAAGAGTGAACTGCTCTCAAAACCACTCACTTAAAAATCATCAAACAAAGCTTAAAAATCCTATTTTTGAATAACGATTCTAGTTATATAATTGAATCAATGTTTTGTGACATTCGAAATTACCAAAAATTAAAGTTTGCTCTGTATAATCAAGTTTTTTCAATCTACATATTTGTATTTTACTTGAAACTATTTTAAAAAAAATAACTGATACTTAAACAAGCATATTTGCTTTTGAAACCAAGGCCTAACAAAGATCTAGTGGTTTAATATTTGAATTTTTTTTGATCGAGCCTTATGTTCTGAAGTAAGAAACAGGGATGGTTTCAACATAAACAGGCATTTACACTTCCAAATATTTATACACAGAGGAGTTGTATATATGTATATGCATAATAAAGCAATTCCAAATCTCAGACTAACAAGCAACAATAAATATACTCAGGTTTTTCTTCTTAAGTTGTTTACTCACCTTGTTTTCAAATGAACAGAGCTTCATTTATGTTGAAATAGGCTTGAAACTGTAAGCTGAATCTTTTGATTTCTGATTTGAATTGATTTGTATTGTTGTTTAGTTGAATTTTGTTTTTTTAGGTTAAGATGTTGTTTATTTCAGTTTCTTCACTTTAGCTTGATCGAAACTGAAATGAAGAAGCTTGATATATATAAAAGAATTTTACAGGTGATTGTATATTTTTACAGGGTGATATTTTCTTTTGTACAATATAAGTCAGGGATATTTTTTTATGTTTGGAGGCTGATGGATCTACTTTGGTGGTTGATAATCTATTTTGTGTGCTACGATATTAAATGTTATTTGTCTTGTTTATAGATATTTAGATTTTTTGTTTGTTCATGCTTGAATATATTTTAGTGTCTTCCTTTGCAAGCCTAAAGATATTTATATTCCTTCTTTGGCAATATTTTCATGTATGTGTTTACTTGTTTCATATTTATACTTTATTATAAAAATATTGTCTTGTATGTCTTTATATATATATATATATATATATATATATATATATATATATATTTTCTTGTCTTATGGCTTTATAATATGAATGAATTTCCATAATTAATATGTTGTTAGAATTTGTCTAATGTATTTACTTTACATTTTAATTCATCTTTTATTATCTATTGCTATTTCTAACTTAAATATTTATTTTTAACTTTAATACTTATTGTCTTATTTTACGTTTTGCATTCATATACATATAGATATTTAACCTTTAAACATCCTTTGAAAATTATTTTATATCAATTTCAAAATATAACTTTCAAAAAAATTCATTTGTATAAATAAAGGCACATCTAATTTAATCTTATCCAAAATCCAAATACAAATTTATTTCCTAAGATATTTAAATCTACATCCCAATTTCAAATTCTATTTTCAATCTATTTTATAAACATATTTATTTTCAAATATCCAAATTAATTCTCAACTGATTCATAATTTAACTAGAATCTTATATTAATTACCAATTAATTTCACCATTTTTATTCAAAAATTAAATTAATTAGCAATTTAAACTTAGTAAAAATCCGGGATCGTTACATAATATATATATGGGTTTTGTCTTATATATGGGTTGAATTAAATATTGATTGTAATATAAAAATTATATAGTTGTATGTCTATGTATATATATTTATCTCATACAAATGTGTACATCTTTTGTTTCTATCGATCCAGCTCTGGTGTGATTTCGTCAATCTCTACTTATCAGCTCTATCTGTCGCATCCGTGCCCATTTTGTTTCTCTTTGAAATTCGTGTTTGGATTCACAATTTGCTTCCATTCCCATCCATCTCTAGCCTTGAAAGGTGAGCAATCACTCACAATTAACGTTCTTGTATTTATTAAATTTGATTTCAATTGAAATGACAATTGAAATATGCTACTGTTAATTATTTAAATTGTTATATATGAGATGCTATTATATGTAATTGTTCATTTGTGGGATATGACACCATATTCCGTTGTTTGTATTTTATATTATATTGTTATTGGTAATATATGTGTGTTGTTATTATTATCATATCTATTATCACTCTGCATGTTCTCTGTTAGTATAGAATTCACTAGGTTGAAATGATACGTACCCGAATGATCTATAGAATAGGGAAAATGATAAACCTAAGCGATTTTCATTTGAATTGAATTTGGGATTGTGGGTTGAAATGATATATACCTGTATATATTTAAATTACAGATTGAAATGATAAATATTCGTATCACTTGACCAAAGAATAGAAAATTATATACAGACACCGTTGGTCTATGTATAAATATTTTGAAGTGACTCTATGGTTTTGAAAGAAAATATATATGGTTTTATATAATATTGAAAATATCTTATATATAAATAAGTTTTAATACAAAGTAGATTTAATAATAAGCTTTAATTTAATAAATTTTGATTTAATTTATATATATTATGTATACGTAATTATTTAAATTTTTATCCAAAAATAGATTTTTATACTGATTCTACAAGTTAAGGTTAGAAAGATAAATTTGAATTTATTCAAAATTGTATTAAGAATTTTGCTTAATTAAATCAATTTGAAACTTATTGAATTTAAGGGTTTCAAGATATGGTTTTATAATTTGATTTTTGATTTAAAGTGATTAAGTGGATATTTCAAGTTTAAATAAATCGAATGAAATATTTAGTTTAATGTAATTTAAGGTTATTTAGATGATAATGGATTTATTAAGTGAATATTTCAAAACTAAATAATAATGAAGTCAAAATAAGATATATATGAAATGTAACAACCCGGGATTTGCATTACCAATTAATAAATAAAAGTTAGGATTCTTTATTTATTTTAATGAAGCATAAAAGGATTTGAAATAACAAAATTTATTTGAAAAAGGCTATTTTAATTAAATGGGAAATATGGGATTTTAAAATGAGGATAAAATGTTATTTTTGTAAAGTTAAATATTTTAAGAGAGATTTTAAAACGGGTTTGGATAAGAAAATGAGTTTTATAAACATATATGAACACTTAGACTAATTTTTGAAAACATGTAAATAACTCTCTTCTTATTGGGTTACTAAACCTTGCCCAATAACCCACCCTAAACCTCCTCTATAAATTATCTCAAACTCTTCTAACCTCATTCATTCATCCCTAATCAAAACCCTAATCATTTCCTAAAGCTTTCTTCACTAAAATGGCCTCTATCTTCATCTCCTTCTAGTTTTAGCCTATGCAAGTCATTCTATGCAAAGGTAATGCAAATACCCACCTCAAATCCGTTTTTATATCTTTCTAATTTCTGAAATTTATTTGGTAACACACGTTTTATGTGTTTTTGATCTTATAGCCTCCTAATCATCTTTTTCTAACTTGGGTTGATGCTATAGTGGTCTTTGTTGCTTTCTAGAGAGGTATATTGCTAAAAACCTCTTCTAATATGTGTTTAATCGTCTCTTGATTTCAGTAACCATTTAGTAACACATGTTTTATTATGTAACATGTGAATCATAGCTCTTTGATCATCTTTGCTTTCATTTTGGGTGTGCATATAAGGTGCTTGTGATATTGCTTCCTAAGGTAATGCTAAGCTTTGGCCTTTTGTTTCCTTTAAAATAGTGTAGTAATAATTGTATAGTAGTTTGTGATTGATATTGGTGAAATTTGATGCCAAAAACTTGAAAAAAACATCCCAAAATCACCAAAATCAGCATTTCCAGCTGGCTGGAATGCTTCAGCTTGAAAACAGGCTGAAACAGTGGTCTGAGTGCACCATGGCAGGCCTGGGTTGCACCCAGACTGCTGCCCGAGCGCAGCAGGCTAGCCCGGTTGGGCTAGCCGGTAGCAGGCCAGCCCTTAGTGAGCTGGCGCGCACGCCAAGAGCAGGTCCGCACAGTGTGGCCCGCTATACCCCTCCCGCGCGGGCGCAGGGACCGTGCGAGCAAGAATTTCAGCACGCGGGCGCATGGCCCGCGTGACCCAGTGCTGACGCGGGTCGAGGCCCGCATCCCTATCTCCTCAGCCCATGCGGGCTGGGGCTTGTCCCTATTTCCCCAGCCCAGGCGAGATGGGGCTTGCTATTTTTCCCCAGCCTAGGCGGGCTGGGGCTTGCCCCATCTCCCCAGCCCATGCGGGCTGGGGCTTGCCTATCTCCCCAGCCCATGCGGGCTGGGCTTGCTATACCTTCCCAGCCCATGCGGGCTGGGGCTGGACGAAACCAGCTGCACCGCATGGTGCAGCCTGGTTCACAGAAATGGGTGGCACCATGCGGTGCAGCCGGCTTCTATGCAATAGGCTGCACCCATTGGGTGCAGCCGGGTTCCGACCCACCGGTTGCACCATTTAGGTGCAACCGCTTCAAATTGATTGTTTCTGCAACGAACCTTTGGGCTTCAATTGCTAATCAAAAATTGTCGAATTTTGGTTCACAACCATTCGGAATGTTTTCCAATACGAATATTGGTTTTCAGTGATTTTCTGATTTATCGATTTCTCTGAGATTTGGCACTAGATTTCGTACACGGGTTTTATGAACTATTTTAAAAGGATTTTTCACTCCTAAATGGCTTTCGAAATTGTTATATAATGTTATTTTTAATTATTAAACTATTTACTCCATAATAGGAGAGTTTTCAAAAGCCGTTTTAAAGTGATTTCAAAATCAATTATAAATCCGTTTCGCACCATTATTTTCTATAATAAAAATCTCACACTCACTTTTTAGCACGTCGAGCGAAGTGGAAAGGTGCTTAAATGGTTAGGAAATCTCCGGCCTATGGAACCGTGTGTATTTTCTTTCCGGTTAATCCCCGACTTATTTGATTGATTGTTTTGACCTTTAGGTCTTGTTTACCGATGATACGAGGTGGACTTTTTATTGTTTGGAGTGTGAGCTTGCTATTGGATAGTAAACCGTTTAGTGCAAACGTGGGGTATGGGACTCATTGTTAACACTTTACGGGTTCCTCTCCAAGAAGTTTGTGACACATTAGCCTACGGGTGGCCAGTACTGGACCTCTGGGTCACCACGTCTCTGGGCAACCGTCTCTGGACACCTGCTCTATGGATCAGTTTTTCAGCATGTGCCTCTGGGCCTTTATCCTTCTGAGAAGGATCTCGCCGTCTCGCGCGTTCCGCATCTGTGCGAGTGATCGATCACAACTCTACAGTACTTGGCAATAACGACTCTGGTCGGTGCACGTGCTATACTTGTATTATCTGATGACTTTTATATCCATTCGAGTACCGCCATTCGGTGTTGGTTCTATGGAACCATACGATGTAAGTGCGATTACCTTGTTGATTCACAGTGTCTCTGGACACAGCTTTTTCAGTGTTCGATTTCATTGACTTTTCAGTATATCCCTATTGCTCTTTGGAGCATCGATCTTTTCTTGGGCATTGATTACAGACTCTGGGCACTCTTGGGATTATTGCCTATGGGCAACTTTATATCGCTTTCGCTACGCCGATGATATGAGACGATTTTATTTATTCAACACTTTGGTGTTGATATTCTTTTTGGAGATTTTTACTGTTTATAGATGATTGGGGATCGTCATTTTATTCATGTGGTCCATAATACACTCCTCTTTGGAGAAGTACTGTTTTATTTATGTACTGCATTCTTATATATCTTAGTTATTACTGATTGTTTAGCTAGCCTGACCCGAGTGTTTTCGCTCGGGTCAGACCGAGTTGTTTCAGGTTAGGTCTCTGGACTTAGCTTCTGTGCTTCCGCTTGGACATTATCTGCTATGCTAATAGATAGCTCTTTATATTTGTCCACTATTTTGATACTCTGATTATTCAGTCTCTTATGTATATATTTTTGACTCACATGTGTGAGCGATGGGTTTGTATCCACTTTCTTTACATTTGGACTTGTATTGACGATATGATGTACTTATGCTCTGTGACTGTTCTGTGATGGATATATTATCGTTGTTATTATGTTTGTTCTGAATCTATTTTTAGCCATTGCAGTTTCGTTATAAATATCTATTGGATATGTCGAACCACTTGAGAAAAGAAAACCACATATTCGTCGTATTCAGCAGTTAGTTATAGCTTGATTACATATGGTCGCTTCCATTATACTCTATTCTCCGTTCTAGTGGACGGTATTACTCCGTAATACTCTTTACTAGAGTGGGTCTCGGAGTGGGGCGTTACATGAAATTATCAGTTTAGTTTTGAAAGTGCTATAATTTGGAAATATATATTTGAAATGGAAATTTATTTTGGTTTAGAAGTATAAATTATTTTGAAATGACCACGGTGTTATAATGACGTTTTGTTGTTAATAGTGTACATTTTTACATAAGTAGATAGTCCCACGGATGCTTAGAGGATGGTTATCCCAAACAGCCTTTGAGTTACATGTATTTCAGTTGATATTTCACTTGATTTGGATTTATTGATATAAGAATGTTAATCCTGAATCGAGTGTTTTGTGTTTTGCTTTACACTCGGGTCAGACCGAGTGATACAACATTTGAAAATCGCCTTTGGAGTTTGGAGTTTCGCTTGGAGATCCAAATATCAATTCAGCTTTCAGCATTTCCAGTTGATTTGTTTAGAGAGGTCATCAGTTTGTATTGGAGACTTCACTGTATTTAAGATATTATGCTGTATTTTCTTTCTAACTCTGATGTTTATATAGTAGCTTCATAAACTTTAATTTATCTACTCCGCTGCATTATTATTATATTACTCTATGCATGTGGTTCTATGATTGATTTATTTACCATATACGCTGAGTTTTGCCAAATATAAATTAACAATCTGATATTCTGAGCAATTCAAGTACGATATGTGCGGACACGAATCGTTGAAAATACTGGGTCGTTACAACTTTACTTAATTATTAATTATAGGTAACAATTATCCTTAATTAAATTAATTAATTAATTGATTATTAAACTAATACTTAAATACAAATAATTAACTTTGGTACTTAATTATGTTTGAAAAAGTTTTCAAAACATTAAAAAAGAACCACTATGAGTTTTTAAATATTAACTTCTCTTTGAACTACATCCATAGTGATTATCATTGTGAATGTAGAAATTTGATTTAGTTTCTAAGTTAAATTTTTCCAAACTTTACTACAATTTGTACTCGTTTAAAAACATAAGTAAAATGGGTTTTCAAAAATTAAAACAATGTTAGAAATTTGAATTTTTTTTGCAAAGTTTGAACTAGTAAACGCGATTTTTACTTAAAAAAACCTCAAGCCTCTTTAACATCACAAATTCGCTAACATACAAAGTACATAATCAACACATCTATAATTTTAACTACGCAAACATATCATCATCATAACATAACCAAAGATTATATTTTATACTAAAACACTTCACTTTAGACTTTGATTCACAAGTTTATATCCAAAGAAAAAAATGATTTTTGGACCAAAGCAAAGTAAGATGAGCTCGACTTATGGCTTCTTGGACTTGGCCAAGAAGGGATAGAAATTGAAAAATGAAGAGAGGTAGGAGGAAAAAAGTGTTTTAAACAAGATTTTAAAGTAGAAAATTTTGATTTTTAAACTTGAATTCAAAGTGGAAACCATCAATGTTTAAAAGCTTTTGAAAACAGAGTGGAGTTTAAAAAAATGAAAATGAGATATAGAGGAAAAGGAAGAAATCGTTTTGCACAAAATGTGTTTGGTAAATTACCAAAATTCTTTAAAGTACAAATTCCTTCCACTCAAATTTGAGCACATCACCGCATACTCCCCTCCCTTTGGATCTACACGCAATACCCATGGGTAAACCCTTTTACCTACCATGCAAAGCCCCTAAGTGTACTAAGATGTGAAATGATGTGTGACATTTCATAATTTACATTTTTTAAATTTAAATCTTATAAAAATTGCCACATCTATTTCTTATCATAATTAAACATGTATTTACACTTTTACACACTTAATGAAGTACTCATCATTTACATAAGTGCATGTTTAAATATATTAAGGTGTTTTACAACTTTTTTAATAACTTTTAGATGATCAAAAATCAAGATATTCATAAAAATATTCCGGTCACATTTTTTAATTTCTTTTAACTAATTATTTTTCTAATACAAATTCAAAGATCAATTTTCTATCATTAGTTATAAATTAAAATAGGGAAATTTTAATTATTAAAATAATTAAATATTTAAAATTAATTAAATATTCACAAATCAAAGCGATAAAATTCCGAGTCGTTGCATATATATTTTCCAAATTAAAAATTTGGCGAAAAATCCTATAAGTTCAACAAAAAATGCTAAAATAAAAAATAATTTTTTTTATTTACAAATTTTTTTATTATTATTTATTTGACCCATTTTTTATTGTAAATAAATCTGCAAAATGAGTTCACCATTACTATTTATTAAATAAAAGGTGTTAAATATGTTTATTTAATCCATTTAACTAATATTTAATTCACAAATGAAATTCCTATATTTGAATTTAAGTTATTCTAAATTTTAAACACGAATTATTTAAATATTTAAAATATATTAAATATCCAAAATAAAAATGTAAAATTCTGCAATGTTACATTCTCCCCCTTAAAAGAAATTCATCCTTAAAATTCCCTAACGAAGAAAATGTCTCCAACCCTTAAGGTTTAAGAACTATTAATTAAAATGAGTTATTAAACTCTTAAAGTTCCTTATGTTACGGAAAATTTCGGTAGCGCCTCCTTTACGTGGTTCATCCGGAAAAACTACAACTCGTCACAACTGACCCAAATCAACCAAAAGAAGAAAAAAGCCAAGTGGCCTTCTATATTTGGAGCATAAAATCATCAATCAATTTCCAATTTCTATCTACTACATATCTCTTTTGTTTAGTTGCACATGAAATCAAATAGTAATCTCCTTCTTTTCTCTACATACCTTGTATTGATAATCCAAAAGAGAACTACTTTGACAAAAAGCAATACACAAGCTATTTCTATTATAAGCAATTTCAACATAAACAATATAACAAGCATACATGCAACAAGATAATATAACAACCATATGTAACAAAAATATAGAGATATTCTGTCATAAAATACTAAGCATCCAATCTTTTCAAAATATAACTTTAAAACTTACTATCCGGGTTTTTATATTCAAAATATATTTTCAAATTTCTCCAAAGAGCAATATATCAAAACTAAAATCAATTATGACAAGGAGGGGGCTCCTCCTACCAAAGCATGGTATAACTTTAGAATCAAAACAACACGGAGCATCTAGTGGAATTTTGGTTCCTCCTAAAAAAACTATTAGAGTAAACAAATATACCTAGCAAGTCTTCAAAATCAGAGAACACCCAATCGCCTAACATTCGACATAACAAAAATAACTTGAAAAATCACTCACAGAACTCTTTTCAAATATCCTAAAATAATAACACTTCATCGATACTTTTCAAATAAATACTATTATTATTTCCCTTGCAAATTCTTTTGAAACCACTTTTTTTTTCAATAGCACCATGAATTAAATTCTAATAAACAATTACTTAATAAACCATAGTCTATAAAATCACACTATCAATCAAATCAAATTCCCTAAGGGAGTAAACGAACACTTAAAAATATTTAAATTGTTAAATGATTAACAAGAAAGATTTATAATTTTTCTTAGGTTTGCAATTTTCTAGATCATCCAATGATATAAATAATTTTCTAAGCACACCATTATGCTCATCAGCTTTTGGTTATTGCTTAGAAGATTATCTAAGCTCCCTCAAACAAAATTGAAAGTCACTTCCCAAACTTCCTAAGCTGCAAAACCAACATACATATATATTTAAGTTCGTGTGATGTACATAAATCGTCCATATGCAATATTTGATCCAACCACTTACTTGGATATATAGACTTTACTTTCAAACTAGTATTGCTCACTCGACCTCCCAAACGCAGACTCCGATCAGGTTCCTTGATTAGATGCCTCCATTCTCCTTACATATCCATATACTATGATAGAAAACCTCAATATCGTATTGAGAATCTGAATCAAATATTCGTTGATAAGAATCAAGTGAGAAAACCATTTCTGGACAAATGTGAATAACCCCGAGGTTATATACTCAAATTTTAGATTGAGAATCATGCGAATAAAATAATCTACTGTTAGCACCAGAATTGGTCACTAACACCCTTGAGTAGAGTTGTGTAGAGAGATTAATGAAGAAGGTAAATTAAAACTGAGGAATTACGCAGTAAAATGCAGTAATGACTACAAAAGACAAGAATATCAAATTTATAATGGTTCGGCGAAACTGCTTAAGTCCACTTTGAGTCTAATCTTTATTGCTTTTTCAAACTATTGAATTACAGATACAATCCATACACCAACTACTAGAATGCAAATGCTAAGTGAAAAAGAATGAGTCTTGAAAGCGGCAGCGTTTCCCTAGTGTTCTCGAAAAAAGGCCATGTTCGTTGTGCCTCTGCCCTTCTATTTATAGATGAAGATAGGGTGGACTCCCTGCACAGGCCTTAAAGTCGTGGTGACTTGGCCCATATAGGGCGATCTCGAGCTGGCTGGTCCATTCTTTCCAAACCGTACCTAAATGCCAAAACATGTCGACTGCATCAAACCCGTATATCTTTAGGCTCTTCTTGGTCAGAATCTTGTCTAGTGCTAACGATAATATCTTCAACTGTTGTTTTGTAGCCAGGCCAAGGTGCCGAGTAACATTTGCCCCCTAAAGTGTGTCATGTGAAGAATCACGACAAGCTTTGAATCGGCAAGTATTCATTGTTTCTAGAAATAAATCCATCGAGTTTCCTAATTAGTCATTATCTTTCAATTTATCATCCCAAGGTATCGTATCCTTCTTTGGTTGTCACGACGCTTGGTCGATTCCCAATATTATAAATCCAGGGTTTTAGTTAATCAGTAGCCATCCGTGTCCAGTTCTACAGGGCTAGTAAGCTTCGACTATCTGATCCAGTCTTTTCTTAATAACCTTAAATGAGAATTCAGTTTCTGTTGATTTCAAGAAGTCGAAATTTTCCGGATATACACATGCATGTTTGGGTACATGTTCTTGCCATTGGCTTTTGGATGCCTCTTATATGCTCATAAGTCGTCATCAATTCTATCTATTTTAATTGCAATTCAATCGTGATTCCTTGTTTGTATTTTCTATGAAATAAGGGTTTTAATTAGCCACTTGATGAGAGCTACAGACAATGAAGTTGATTATTTTCCTCATCTTGGTCGTGGTTAAAAGTTCTTCATCTGCTCATTTGGTGAAGTAATCAACTGCTATAATGGTGTATTTCGCACCACCTTTAGGATCGACAAGATGGTGATTCCAACGCCCCCAAGTGGCAAACGGCTATGGACTCGCCATTTGAGTAATTTCCACCAGCGGGGTTCCTGGATATTTTGCAAACATCTTGCACTCGTCGCATTGTCTAGCATGATCAACCGCATCTAAATTGATAATTAGCTAGTAATACCTGTAGCGAAGTATTTTCTTTATCATGGTTTTGCCCCTGATGTTATCGCCACATTCTTCTTCATAGACTTCGCTCAAGATATCATCATGGGCGATACACCGAAGCATGGGGACGGATAAAATCCTTTCTACACACGACTTCTTCTTGGATGATTTGGCATGAAGCTTTGAGGAGGATCTATCATTTTCCATTCCTCCTTTGAGTAAGAATTCCTCATTGTAGATAGTCTTTGATAGGAGTCAACCATGACACCTTTTCGGGCTCTGTCTCCAAGACCTAGCCGATCTTCATCCGTCAATGCTTGGAATATTAAGTATTTCAACCGAAATAATGTATGTCTATTGCGCGTCCCTAAAACTGTCCAGCTTGGCTAGTGACTGGACACTTTTCAGTTTTTTAGCTGAGTATATGTGTAATGATGTAATGCGTGAAGTCGGCTAGTAGCTCTTGGACCTGGCCGAGATAAGGAGCAAGACAATGCCCCTTAGCAAGATCAACCTCCTTAACTTTGCATACTATCAATCAGGAATCACAAAAGATATGCAAAGTTTCCACTCCAAATCCTCTAGCAAGTTTGAGGCTGGTGGTCGAGGCTTCATAATAAGCATTGTTGTTTGTTACAGGGAAATCGAGCTTCAGGACGTAGCAGATCGATTGTTCCTTGGGATTCATAACTCCTACGCCATAATACTAATCACTGGATGCTCCATCCATGTACATTTTCCATCTGTCAGTTGGATCTCTACAAGTCATCTGATGCAGTGAATTTGGGTATGAGGTTTGTTGATTTCCATCCTTTGATAGCCCTTCGAGGGAAATAAGTGATATCGAATTGACTTAGTCCGATATTCTATTTAAGTAGTCTTTCAGATGTCTCAGGTCATTGTATGCCCCGTTGCAACGGCTTGTAGGCAACACGTTGATGGGGTGAACCTAAAAGTAAGAGTAGAGCTTTCATGATGAAATCAATAGAAATTGTGCTAGCTTTTGTAGCTTCGTGTCGATATCCATTGCATGGCTCGCGATAGTTGGTGAAATCACACATGCATGTCAAAATGGGTCCAAGGGAACATATCATCATTTATTCAGAAAAATCCAAATAATTCTTTTATCATCATTGCACTGAGCTATGATCCGATATTCAACATTCGGATTCTTTGAGTTCAGATGTAACTATTTTGCATAACATTCAATGTGAAATATGGTTGGGACGGTCAATGTTGATGGTTACTCTTGTCAAATCCTAGAGTCTTGTCATGAGTTATTAAGTCAAATAGTGAAGGGCTATGAATGCTCTAATCGATTATCAGAAAATGGCGAAAGATCAGGCTTATAAGCACATTGAAGGAAATGTCAACTAGGGATCAGCCTTGAGTTGTGTGCAGCTGCATAGTTGGATCTTGCTATTAGTTTGAATTTGCTTGTATATTCGAGTAACGCACTTTCTATTCAATGCATTCATGATCCTTTACCCGTCCTTCGGGTTGAAGTGATAGTCGGTTGCCCACGAGCTTAGGTATTGATTCAATGATTCTATCTTTAGATATTCTTTCGGTCCTAGCCTTGAGTAGCTGTAAGCACTACATATAAGTTTCAATACCGAGCTATCGAAGCTAGTCTTTGGATGACCATGCGTCTGCTCCCAATCTCGGTTTGATAAATGTACTGCTTGGACGGTTGAGTCTCGTCCTAACTATGTTTATATTCCGACCTAAACTTCGAACACATAGAGTTGATCGATAAATAGTTGGTTCACATTCACTTGCTTCTAGCTTGTGCTTTCAGGTCTGGGGCATATACCGATAAGTAGGAAGGTCAGCCATGCCCACTTTAGCATTACTCTCTTTCCCGTTGAATCGTGGGATCAAGGCAGTTGATGGGAGGTTGGGTCTCACCTATCTTGGACTGTATTGTGAGTTTTCATTCCAAAAGGAATACTTCGATGCCTCGTCGGTTTCAGGGCATAATTTGGACACTGGATTGTCATCCACTTCCACTTTAGTTCTTGCTTGTAATCAGATCTCGGGGTAAAGTTGGCTACAAATGCAGTCAGGTCATGCTCATCTAGTTTCATACTCCTCCTGACGGATCGAATGAGGGTGCTGGAGAATTTTTGACCAATTCTTCGTGGTTTACTCTCATTTCCATACTCTAGAGGTCATAGTTTTCCAAAGAACATCCGAGTCACATTCGTATGTGCTTGATGCGGATCGGTATTGACCCTCGATCTAAGGTATGATATAGTCGGTTGCCCGTAGCTTTGGATGCCGTTTCGATTGGTTCTGTATTGAGGCCTCCTTGTAGTCATTGCCTTAAGTTGTAAAGAATGCCAAGCTAGAGATATAGTAAGCTGTCATATTCAGCTTTTAGAGATTTATACTCCTGCTTCTGGTATTGATTTGGCAAGGCCACTAGTTGGATGGTTGAACTCCATCCTTAGCGAGTTAATAATCCTCTTGTCGATTTCAGGCCGAAGTTTGCGGAATAGAGAACGGTCGGAATCCACTCGTCTATTTATCGATGTTTATACACCACTCTGCATTCTGGTGACTTAGTGTTATTCTCCCCACGGTCGACTCATGCCCAATTTGTGTTCATGCTTTGGTCCACGCTCTAGGGACTTAGAGATTTGTCGAACGGTTTATGCTTTAGTCCACAGTTCGAGACGCAGAGATTTTCGTCAATTCGTTTATACTCCAATCTGCACTCTAGGGACTTAGAGTACTCTAGTCCGCTTCTGGGACTTAGAGATTTTTCTCAAGTCATTTATAATCTAGTCCGTGCTCTATGGACTCAGTGTACTCTAGTCCGCTTCAGGGACTTAGAGGTTTCTAAGTCATTTATAATCTTGTCCGCACTTAGGGGACTTAGAGTACTCTAGTCCGCTCTCAGGGGACTTAGAGGTTTTAAAGTCAGTTATACTCTAGTCTGCACTCAGGGGACTGAGAGTACTCTAGTCCGCTTCAGGGACTTAGAGGTTTATAAGTCATTTATAGTCTAGTCCGCACTAAGGGGACTTAGAGTACTCTAGTCCATACTCAGGGGACTTAGAGGTTTTTAAGTCGTTTATACTCTAGTCCGCACTCAGGGACTAAGAGTACTCTAGTCCACTTTGGGGACTTAGAGGTTTTTAAGTCGTTTATACTCCGGTCCACGCTCAGGGTACTGAGAGTACTCTAGTCCACTTCAGGGACTTAGAGGTTTTTAAGTCGTTTATACTCTAGTCCGCACTCAGGGGACTTAGAGTACTTTAGTCCGCTTCAGGGACTTTGAGGGTTTTAAGTCATTTATACTCTAGTCGGCACTTAGGGGACTTAGATTACTCTAATCCACACTTAGGGGACTTAGAGGTTTTTAAGTCATTTATACTCTAGTCTGCACTCAGGGGTCTGAGAGTACTCTAGCCCGCACTCAGGGGACTTAGAGGTTTTTAAGTCGTTTATACTCTAGTCCGCACTCAGGGGACTGAGAGTACTCTAGTCCGCACTCAGGGGACTTAGAGGTTTTTAAGTCGTTTATACTCTAGTCTGCACTCAGGGGTCTGAGAGTACTCTAGTCCCCTTTAGGGATTTAGAGGTTTTTAAGTTGTTTATACTCTAGTCCGCACTCAGGGGACTTAGAGTGCTCTAGTCTGCTTTAGGGACTTTAAGGTTTTAAGTCATTTATACTCTAGTCCCCACTCAGGGGACTTAGAGTACTCTAGTCCACTTCAGGGACTTAGAGTTTTATAAGTAATTTATACTCTAGTCCACACTAAGGGGACATAGAGTACTCTAGTCCGCACTCAGGGGACTTGGAGGTTTTTAAGTCGTTTATACTCTAGTCCGCACTCCGGGGACTTAGAGGTTTTTAAGTCGTTTATACTATAGTCCGCACTCAGCGGACTGAGAGTATTCTAGTCCGCTTCAGGGACTTAGAGGTTTTTAAGTCGTTTATACTCTAGTCTGCACTCAGGGGACTTAGAGTACTCTATCCCGCTTCAGGGACTTACAGGTTTTTAAGTCGTTTATACTCTAGTCCACACTCAGGGGACTTAGAGTACTCTAGTCCGCACTCAGGGGACTTAGAGGTGTTTAAGTCGTTTATACTCTAGTCTGCACTCAGGGGACTGAGAGTACTCTAGTCCGCTTCAGGGACATAGAGGTTTTTAAGCCGTTTATACTCTAGTCCACACTCAGGGTACTGAGAGTACTCTAGTCTGCTTTAGGGACTTAGAGGTTTTTAAGTACACAGCTGTCGTATTTCCACCCGCTTAATTCATATTTCATTTATCGTATCGAGGCTAATGCTGTCAAATGAACGATCAGACTACGTTTGCTCATGGAATAGGACTCTGCCTCCAGCATGAAGGACGAAACTTGAAAAATGGACGGTCGATTCTCATCTTCTTGGTGATTATAGCTCTTCCAATCAAGTCAAGGAAGCAGATACATGACAGATGGTTGGATCACATCCATGATGGGATAGATAATCAAGTCTCGCACAATTTTCTTCGTATCTCTTTCTAGAAAATAAGGATAATAGATTATTGAGTAGACAAAGTAAGTTGCATATGTTTCAAGGTACAGTCGTGTCCATGTATTGAGAGCGATGGTTGGCGAGTAGGTAGTCCATCACCGCTACTCCAAGTCGGGCTTTCGAACAACCTTTTGTGTTCAGGGTAGGATTTGATGTGTAGATGATCAAATCATGTCTACACTAGATAGATCCCGGTGTCACTGAGCTTCAGGAGAGGCATTTGTATTTTGTTGAACTTTGTTTTATGACACGATTTGAGTGGATAATTGGGCCATATTCATTTCAAGCCTTGCTTAGGTCTTCCAGTCAAATGTGGAGGTCGATCAATGAACGATCGGTCGTATTCACTTTGTATTGGGCTCTGATCGTGACGAGCTTTTCAATCTCTAGTCCATTACCCCAAATCGAAGGAATATGTGTTGAATATGCGCTTATATGATTTTTTTTGATGATAATAAACATATATACATTCGTTTAAATATATTTGTCAATGTACTATTTTAATTTTCATAGATTAAATAAATATTTGCTGAATAAAAATAAATAACACAGAATTTGAATTCAAACAAAAATTTTATTCAAACAAATATTTATTACATTTTTGAATAGTACAAATTCAAGCTCTCACTATACATATACAATTTTGATTACAAATACATCACAATTTCATAGTTACATTTAACCTCACTACACATCACTCTTTCACTCAATTCATATTTTATCTTCAACTTCATTCCAGTTAGAATCCAGCATCTGAGCAATCTGCAAAAATATTCACTAACGCAGTAAAATTGAAAAAGAAATATTTCTACGGTATAAAATAAAAAGTGATTTTTGAAAATAATATTTGCCTCAGTTATTTGGGTTGTTCGTCATGATTTATATTTGAATTCATCACACACGAACAATGTGACATGCACAGTGTATCATTGTACATGCCACAAGGCCGTGCACACCGATATACACCTGATAATGTTACAGGGACAGGTGAGCACAAGGTCAAACCCAAAATAAAAAAGATGGGTTCAACACAGGTGCAATATAAATAAAATCTCGTCATCAGCACAAGGTCAAACCCGAGTTTTTAAAACTGGGTTCAACTCAAGGTTAATGCACAGTCCAACTATAAAGTCAATATGCTCATGAATGACTACAAAATTCAAGAAGGCACCAAACAATAAACTGAATGCAAAGGTCAAGCCATTGTTGTCATGACTCAACTCAAATGCAAAGCTTCGACAAATCAAAACTGCATCAAAGCACAAATACATGGAACAATGCAACTCTTCAATGATCAGACATGAACGCAAACTACATACAAATGGCAAGACCAAGCTGCAGCATAGCAGAGGTGCAGAGAACCAAATGAAACATGCTCAAAGTAAGCACAGAGGCAACAAGAATGGCCAGAAACAGTACAACTACAAGCAGATGCAACGCGACTAACAGTAAACAGGTGAACCAAACTAGCCAACGCAACAAGTATCATGTCAATAATACAACATGACAATGCAGACACAAATGAAGACTACTGACCGAAACAACATAAACCAAGCTACAAACATCAAGTGCAAAAATGTACACAATCCAGGCAAAACAGGATGACCACAAACTCAACAAGCATATGTACAGCATGAACAAGACATGTACACAAGGCATGGGGGCACTGGAACATATAGTGCAACAAATAAATCAATTCTGCAACACTGAATCAGATGAACCAGCAAAGGGCAAAGACTCAAAGACACAAATACAATGCAAATGGACACATGTGAAACAAGTGAATCAAGATACCAGACTCGAACAAGTGAACAAGATCTCAAAGATCAGACTCAATAAAACAACACTACAGGCAAACACAATATACAACTCAAAGTGAACAGAGCTAAGAAACTCGAGCTCCAAAAGCTACAACATAATGCACTAGTGAACAACTAAATGAAACAGTGGACAGGACAAGTACAGTGTAACTCAATGCTACAAAAGACCACCAGTATGCAATGAAGACTTCAAGAAATACAACAAAGAACTAAAATCAACTATGAACAATGCCGAAGTCATGGAACAATTCAAAATCAATACCGCGGCTATAGCATGATCAGAACCAGGTAAAGTCGAAGCAGTGATAGTACTGCAGACACAGAAGTCAAAATAAATAACAAAGACAAAAATCGATCAAGTTCATATTTTCACAAAATCAAAGTCAAAACCGAAGTCTCAGTAAAATCACCACAGTCATCTCAAATGAACAAGTCAAATTCAAAACAATGGTACCAAAGGCAAATTGACCAAGTTAAACATCAAAGCCGTGGGACGCAAGTGTCATAATATATGAATTTGAAAAAGTCAGTAAAATCTCAAGCATCAAAACAATATCAGATGGCCGAAACTAAAACGTTGAAGAAATCAGACGAACGCAATTCTAGGAATTCAAATCCAATATAAACCGCTCATCATCGGCAATTTCAATCATTGGAGTTCGATCGAGCATAACTGAAAAGCACAAAGGAAAACCACATACCAAATTAAAGTCGAACTCCAGAAGCAACCGAAAAGACGAACAAATATTCTCTCAATTTACAACCAGATTGATCAAACAATCGGTCGCTTCACGAAACCCTAGTTTGGATTGAAGAGAACGAAGCCCTAAATTTGCAAGAGGAACGACCGCCATTATTCACGAAAAGGAACAGACCAACTAAAAGTCGAAAGGGCGAGAATAGAATAAGGGGGCCGGTTTTGTTTTAAAAGGGCTTTTTATTTTTAATTAGGGTTTTCGTGTCCTTGTTTTTAATTTGCTTTTTAAATTTATTTTTAAATTTTAAACCGTTATATTTTCTAGTCGTGTGACTAGAGGACAAACTACATGGCGTAGTTTGAGAATTCGCAACTCAATGGCTGAGTTGTGGCAGGGTTTTGAGCGTAGAGTTAGGTTTAGTCAATAGCAGGTGTCGCGACTTTACGTGTGTAAGCGTCTGACTATCTAATTTCTAGTAGAAACCTTAGGGGCAGCACGTAGGTAGGGTTTTGCCGAAGCTGGGTAAATTCTGTGTCGTTCTATTTCTGCATTTTATTATTCTGCTATTTTTCTGTGCTGCTATTAATCTGTGATCTGTGTTGAAATAATAAGCTCCCGCGATTAATTTTTATAATTAACACTATCACCCTATTCACCCCCCTCTAGGGTGAAATCGATCCTACAATATGGTTGATGGTGACCAGTCGAATCATGCTCGTCTTGATGAAACTCCACAGGTCTAATCACTGTCTGCATGGATTGGTTGGTGGCCAAATCTGAGTACTCGGTCACCTGCAAATCTCATTGATAAAGAGGGCAATATCATGTGCTTGCAATTCAACTCTGCCCCTATCCTTTTCTAGCGGCATGTCAACTACCAATAGTCCAATTGATAATTGGAGTTCTTTATTGTTGGGCATCCGAAGGTCCTGGCTCGCCATTCTGCAAGGCTTACACGTACTATTGAAGATTTTCTTTCTGAATCCGCTTTTCGATGACACCTTGAAGGTGTTTGTAATCGCCAGTGTTAGGATCAGTGTGCATCTTGGAATATACAACATTCCCCTGAATTCCTCTAGACTTCAATGGACTTTCTCGAGGTTAGTTTTCATTATCACTTTGAGTCACGAGTCTCCAAATAGAGGCTATCGATTGATTCTTTCAAAGAGCATATGAGTCTAATTTTACGATCTTGTTTTGTCTACTGGAATCATTGCCTTAGCCGATGGGGCTGCATTGTTATTTCTCCTAGTCTGGTCCACTTCTCCTCACTTTGGTTTTGATTCAATTTGTAATAGAAACAATCCATGGTCGTAGGAGGCTCTCCAGCTAACTAGCTACCAAAATATATCTGGAGGTCGACATTCCTCAAACGCGATCGGTATGATATCTTTGTTATCATTTGGAATAAATTGCTTAGAGCCAAACATTGGTCTACTTGGAGTCACTTTGGGAGTATCGTTTGAGTAGCGGTTGCTTGTCCATTCCCTGGTTGTCGTTCAGAAGCTATCGCTAGATCGTCTAAAGCTTAAGTGGTATAAAATGGATATAAAGCTTAAGTGGTGAAGTGAAATAAATATAAGAAGTATATAAAATACTTTTATTAAGCTTAAGAAAGGGATGTTGAAATTCTTAAGTAAATTTGGTTTTGGGAAAAATATTTTAAGTGAATAATTGAATGAAGATTAAACTGGAAGTTGTGAAATGGGAAAATTATGAATAAATGGAAAGAAATCAAAATGATTGTGAATAAAAGAGAATTGATATAGTTAATAATCAATTGAGATAAATAAGTAGGATGGACGTATATTATTTTATTTCCATATCGATTTGATCCAGATTCGACCATAAAATTTCGAGATAGTTTTATCGATTCCGAGTTGGGATTTTTCACTTGTTTTTCGACGGCGAACCCTGGATATGGATTTTTGATTGGTTCTAAAATTCTCTACAATATTTTGTGGCTATGCAAGGAGAATGGATGTTTCTGATCAAGAAACCAGATTTGAGTCTGCACTAGGAAGTCGGGTGGACGATACTAGTTCGAAAGTGAAATTGTGTGATCGAGTAAGCGGTCGGATTTGGTTGTCACGACCCGAAGTTCATCGTTCAAAAATTGACATCAAATACCTCACTTGTATTTGACTGCAGGAGATTGGAACGTCGAATTCCAGTTCGGATGGAGCTTATAACAACATTAGATGAATATAAACAGCGGAAAATAAAACTGCCAACACAAATATCCCAGATACAACATCCCAATATCATTACAACAACAACACCAACATCAGAGTGTTTTTTTTATACATATACAACACAACTTTAAAATAGACCATCACGACATAACCACAAGTAATTGCATCTCAAGAAAGTCTTCAAATGAAGTGAAATGATAGCGAACATCCAACTAAGAACCTTTGAGATCAAAAAGTTTCAAAATATCTCCAAGTTAAAACCTTCAAAAACTAGTAGCCTCCAAACCATACGACTCCAAAATCCAGCTAGCACCAAAACATGGAAGACCTGCTACTAGGCTACCCGTGTGGAAAATATGGGCATCCAGAGTTTAGAAAAGAAATAATAAACTCCGGGTCAGTCATGGGACTGGTATGAGTAAACAAAACAGTTGTTTGAAATAAAAGCAATTTATTTTAAATCAAAAGAAAACAAAAGAATTTGAAATAAATTCGCAATGCTTTTTGAAATTGAAACTGCCATAAGGCCTCCCGCCACACGCACAATGCAAATGCAGACTTAGAGGAGATTTCTCCTTATGACAGTCAAAAATGCTTAATACGGTAAAATCTCTTTGATATTATTACTAGTGCATAGTGTAGTAAAACCTTTTTCGAAAATATAATATTAATCTTAGCCGGCATAAACATTCTGAACTATGCCTACTATAGCTACCATTTAAACAGTAGGACGCCACCATAAGTAAATGGGAGGTAATACAACTAAAACCGTACTGGGTTCCTATTGGTAAATGGATTTCCAACAAATGGACAGGCTAAGGAACTTCCTGGGCCACATGGGTACGCCTCTGGAGGGACGTCCCGAGAACCTAACCGGATTTCTGCCAACACAAGGCCGGGTTACCTCTATAACTAGGTAAGTACTACACGAGTATGCCATCCCCCGGTTGTAACCAACCTTTATCCGGGGCCCCAATAACAATAATCACAAAGTAATATATATATATTTGCGATATCCACATAAGTTAAGTATCTGGGCTTCATCCCATGATACCACTTCAATCCAGAAGGAAATACACATACCCTAAAGGGCGCTACCCCAAATAACATTGCCGCATCTTTCCTGTTTCGACCATTTTTGATTTGTGAGGTTCCATGAAATATCGTCCACAAAGCTACGCTTTTCACAAAAGCCATGCTTTGATCAACAAATAATCAGCAATTGATCATCAATACACAGCAGCACTTAGCGTGCCACACTACCAAATTGGGAGCATATCACTGATAACTTTCAACTACATAACCTCTGAGCTCGTACGTCTTAGAGAAGGGTGTTAAGCTAAGAGGATAAATTTTCTGCCACCAACAGATATGTATTTGAAAGAAATCGACTTTATATCTCAAAGTGTAGTGTCAGACACACGACCATACAAGTCTGTTCCGGGTTCGAACAGAACCGAAGGCACTTCGTCCAATAAAGGAAGAAGCCCTTGCAAATCCGGGCGTCTACAATCCCGATCGGACTTCCCATCACTTAGGTAATCCCTATACTGGAGCAACTCGGTGAAGAGAGAATCGATAGATTATCCTATCGTTTTCGAAGACACCCGGTCTTCACCACCGGTCTTCAATTTCTCTTCATTCGTCAAATCACTATTCGGAATGGGTTATATGACACAAATGTCCTCTCCCAGCTAATCCGAATAGTGAGCGTAATTTATAAAACATGTGCATATGTCATTCACAAAGATTCACAGGTTCGATGTGGGTTTCGGATAATCAACTGGAATCCGACCCCCTGTCGCATCGAAATTCAAGAGTCATTTCTACGGGCCAAAGGGGTTTCACATTCACATAGAAAATACAGGATCACAGCTCAGCACAAATAATTCATATCACAAAGCATCACAATTACAATCAGAGATATCAATAAATATCCATCATACAATAATTATCAATCATATACAACTACGATGAATAAATTGTGTGAATTAAACTAATTAATCACAAAATTAATTCATTAATGATTTTAATCAATGATTCGTTATCCCTAATAAAAATTAATTAAATCTTTAATTATCTTCATTAATTAAGCATTCCTTAATTAATTACCCTAATTAATAAATCATTAATTGTTAATTAATGAAACCCTAATTACTTTTATTTATTAATTTAACCTTAAATTTAGGTAATTACTTCTCAAGTAATTATATTATCAAATCTTCAATTATTTAATCAAAAGATAAATTAATTACTTTGATTTTTCTTTAGAGCTTATTTTATAAATTATCTCTATTACATCAATTAGTTAAAAGATTAAGTTTTGCTTAAATAACATTTATTTTAATTACCTTCCTTAATTTCATTATTAATTTATATAAATAAATTCTTGAATTAATGTAACAAAATTTAAGTTGAGTTTAATTACTTTAAAATGTCTTATTTTAAACCTTAATTAGCTAAAGATCAAATAAAAATCATCATTTAATAAAAGTCATTTAAAAATGGTTCAAAAGGTTGAATTTTCATTTTAAAGCAAAATTGTTTTGTATATAAAATCCGAGGCCACTTCAAGTCTTCCCCGGAAGATTTTGCTGTTTGCTTCGAGTCTCTACAAAATCTGACCCGAGTGCTGATATTTTTTTCCTTTTCAAAATTTTATAAGTACCACTCGAACAACCCCTAAACCACTTCGAGTTCACACTCGAGTTCAAAGCCTTATTACCCGATAGCTGCTTCGGGTTCTCCTCTTCTTCCCCAAATTCGTTTCCCCTGACACAACCAAACTATGTGCACCTGCACAACTTCGCCGGCCACCTCTGGTCCAACTACTAGTCGTCAACACATCATCGATGATGTGCTCGAGCCTCTCAAAAACTCACCAGTTCGAACAAATTACGAATTTGAAATTTCGTTCACAACCCAAAACTGGAACCATCAGTGCCTCAAACCAACGCCTCGCTCCGACGCCAAAGATCACCAGAAGCCACGTATCTCCATCATGAGCTTCCCATGTCAACTATGCTCCTCCACAACCCAATCTCATCTAGTCCGATGCACCCAAGATGACAAAATTGGCCAATTGTTGATCAATGCAAAAACCTGGGCTAAAGCCCTAATTCGATCTCGTCTTCATTCCATAATGTTTTAAAAAATTCCTGAGCATTTTTCTTAAGTTTCCCCACCCCCCAACAAGCTTCACCCAAGATTACAAGATGAATTGTGCCGCCGATCATCAGAAATTGCCAAGAAATTCGAATCTGATCATCCCCGCTTTCCTAAAAGAATACTTGCTTAAAAAATTTGATTTGACTTTCAAAAATCATTATTTGATATAACAATTCAGATTTTATTCCTGAAACTATGATTCATCATATTTGAATTTCCACATGATATGGATGGTGTCTGCATTTTTAATTTTCCAGAGCAGTTCCTATTCATTTAGCTTGAATTCATTTTTTTTTTAAATTTAAAACATGACAAAATAAACTACTTTTGTTTGAATTTTAAGATCAAACAAGGATCAGGGGGTAAGGAAATTGGATTTTTCTAAAGGATTATGGATCTCTGTAACATAGAACAGAGGAAATCCAATTTTAATTTAACATGCATAGGTAAAAGTAAATTTTTACCTGTAAAATTTATGCATGCAAACAATTTTTCAACCTTGTTTACATTCATCAACATCAGATCTTAGGAACGTTTTACTCACTTGTAAAAAAAATTTCTTCTTTTCCTTTTGTTTTATTTTTACAGTTTCTAAAAGAAACTCAAATTTTTGGTTTAAGTTAATTACTGAAACCTGGTCAACTTCAAAACTTATTAATTTTTGTTATTAAAATATGGTGCAAGCTTAAAATACAAACTCCAACTTGTTAAATACAACAGGAAAGAGAGACAGAGGTAAAGAAAAGAATTGTTGACAGGTTTCCATTTTTTTTCTTTCCTGAAACTAAACCAGAGATTGAAATGTACACAATCAACATGTAAAAACAAAACATTCCTTCATATATCTAGGATGCAAAACAAAATTTAACTCCCTACATCACAGCAACCAAAGATTGAGAGAACAAAGGTTTACTCACCTGAAATTTTAGCAGAGACAGATTCTGTTTTAAAATTTAAAATCTGGACTGTCTTTTTCTTCTTCTTCTTAGCTTGATTTTTAAATATGTTAGCTGCAACAAATTTGTATAAACTTGTTTAAATCTTTAATTTAATTTACTTATTTATTCTTTTAACAACAAAATAAAATAATTAAATTTACTTACACTTTAATCTTAGTTGAAACAGAGGTGAAAATCCTGGCCTGCACTTTTAAAAGCTTGTGTTTGTTGTTGTTTTTTTCTTTTTTTTCTTCTATGTAATTCCTGAGTTCCTTAATCTTTGAAGTTTTCTGGTTGATTCTGTATGGTATGTTGAAGATTTGAATTCAACCTTGGATTCTTCTTTTACCTTAAGATATTGAGAGGAGGGTTGTTGTTACAGATTTTTTTTTCCTGGAAATCTGTTTTTCTGATTTCAAATGTTGAGGAGATTTGTATTTGTTTTTGATGATTTTTTTTTCTTTTTCTGATGTAAAGATTGCATACAATTTTTCTTTTGAAATGAATAAAAAGTAAGAGGAGAAGATGTTGTATAAGCTTATTTCCTTTTTCTAAAAAATTACTTAAGAAAAAGAAATTGATAAAATGACACTTGTTACCTTTTCTTTCTCTCTTGATTTACACTTGTCATACTAGTTATTATTAGTTTAACGTTTGTAATTATTATTTTTTTCTTTATTTATATTTTATAAATTGTATTTAGACTTATATTTTCCTATTATCAAATATTAACTTTATATTAATGCATATTATCAAAAGAAAGTGTTTTAAATTTTTAAATACACATTTTATAAATTGCATAGATATAAATCAAATTATTTTACAAAACGTTTATTTTAAAATTTAAATTCAAATTAAAATTAGATTCAATATATAAATTTCAAATCTACCAAATCTACCCACATATGCACTAATACATATATATTCACATATATGAATCAAAATTTAGATTTAAATGATTTTAAAACTTATAGTATTTCAAATTTTTAAATTCAAAAGAAATTTGAAATTTTTTATTCATTAAATTTATCACTTATTATTTCATTATTTTGCAACTTTTTAAATTATATTATAAAAGTTCAAAAATAACCAAATTTAAATTGATAAAATTTTGGTATGTTACATTGGTATTGCATACGGATGATATATGTGCATCGTACAGGTTTAAGTAAAGAAAATAAGGAAAATTTTGTAAAAGAGTGAATAAAATGATTTTGGAACTGTGATTTAAAGGAAAATGTGAAATGGAAATTTGTAAACTGGTTTATAAATGAAGTGGAATATTTATCAATGGATAAATTTGAAAGTATAAATTCCGGTGAAATTTATAAGAAAAGGTACGATTGATTTTAAAAATAAAAGGTGATTTTATTTTTAAAAGCTGGAAAGTAATTTTTTCCTAGAAAACTAAATATATTTTCAAAGAAAAGATTTAAAAGTATAAACTAGAAGTTTAAAAATATTTTTTTAGAGTGTTTTAGAAAATTTATTATTTTAATTATTTTTAAGAGAAAAGTAAATATTTATTTAAGTTAATTATGGTAATTAATTATTTTTAAAGGTAAATTAGTATTATGATTTTTAAAAAGGAATTTTAACATAAATATTTGATATAATAACTTTATTTTAAAAGAAAATTTTGGTTTAAGTTTTACTTAGGAACTCTTATAAATTTCTTAAGTATTATTTTTATTTAAGTAATTTTAGTAGCCTTAATGTAAATAATTTAAATATATATATTTTTGAAAGGGATTATAAGGAGATGGAAATGTGTTTTAAAAATAAAAAATGGTTTTATTTTTAAAGGTGTAGGAAAGAAACTTTTGGGATTGAGCCGTAAATTAAATTGGGATAAATCAAGCAGGATTTATAAATGAATAGATGGCTATATTTAAATGGTAGTTTTTTTCCTTGTAAAACCAAATATATTTTCAAAGGATATATATGTATATATATACATATAAGTTGGAAGTTTAAAGTCATTTAAAAAAGTGTTTTATGAAAAAAATCATTTTAAGATTTTAAATAAATATTTGTTAAGTTAATTATAGAATTATTTTAAAGGTTTAACTAGTATTATGATTTAAAGATAATTATTTAATATTTATACCTTATAGAATAACTTTTATTTTAAAATTAGTTTTGGCTTAAGTTTTACATGAGAAATTATTATAAAATTCATAACTAGTACTTTAAATATAGTGTTTTGAGTAGTTTTTATTTTAAGTGTTTTAAAGTATATTTTTTTGGATAAAGTGATTTTAATTATTTTAAAATCTAAAGTATTAAGACTTGGTGAATTTCAGTGGAAATAAAACAATTGGGTGGAAATTTACTCCGTGAGAGAAAAGTGATTTAAAAACTATTTTCAAAGGGTTAAAGCATAGAAAAATAGCTTGCGAAGATACTTTGAAATAAATAATTTAGGAAATTATTAAGGCCTGATGGTTGTTTATGGATGTTATATGATAGTTAAATAACCGACTATCAATATTGGCCAATGCGCTGATCGTTTCGAAGAGACTGGGATCAGGATTAATTTCCTGAAAACCACTTCGATCCGGTTTGAATGTCTTCACGAGGAAGACATGAGCTTAGAGTCGAAGATGGAGCAGTGAAGTGCAAGGGCTAATCACTACTATCCTGAGGGTGATTCCAAAATCGATGTAGTGGGAGTAGTGCCTTCGGTTCCGTTCGTACCGAAAACGGACTTGTATGGATGAATGCTATCAGAACATCATCAGGGGGACGATAAGCATTCTAAGTATATGTATGTTAAAAAGGTAACGCTTAACCTCATGCCTCATCAACTGGGAATGGCTAAAACAGGGGAGGTTCAACAAGGCTAAGTGGCTAGCAACCAATTAGGGTAAGGTCATCCCTGTCTAGATGTCCCTTTTTTCTGTTGTGTGGCCAGTTGCTTATCCCAACCGCGGGGTGATCTTATTCGGATTATCCAGTAAGGGGTAGCTCCGGTCTTGTGTTGTAGGGGATCTGGGAGGATTCTCCGTATGCCGATCTAGACCAGGTACTGTGACGGACGGTACTCCAGTTGCCCTGCCGATGGAAACCCAATCTCTAATAAGTACCTTCGGACTTGTTTGTATACCTATTATGCTGGAATTTAATGAATGTAACAATTTCGACTATTTTAATAAGTATTTGTATATAGACACTACTATAATATCAGAGGATTTGATAAGAAATGTTTTAGTTATCGTAAGGTAAAAATCCGACATGTTTATTTGTAGCGTGGTCTTACGAGATACCTTTGATTTTAAAGGATTCTGGAAACTTTAATAATCCAATTGAGTGTGTTTTCTCACGCTGATTTTCCAGACCGACTCGGGTGTTATTTCACTATAATGCTTGGGTCAGACCGAGTATTATAGAGTACAAATTCTGGATGGACTGCTATGGAGCTCAGGGGATGTGCTTGATGGCGAGATGTATCACACGTATCTGTCTTATTTCCGCTGTGTTTGGTATGTTGTGTAGTCAGCTTTTTTGTGAACAAGTTAATATAACTATCCAGTATTTTGCTATTGAATGTGTTGTACTCTGATGATGTAATGTATAAAACAAATATAGTTCTTTTTGTATAAAGATCAGCCGTTTATCTATTATATATTGTTCCGCTGTAGTTGTGAGATTCTGATGTTATTTTGTTTTTCTCTTCTTCTACCTCCTTCTTTCTTTCCCTCAACAATCTGTCTTTTTCGGCACTCGATCGTCGGCATATTATACAGTGGCCTATTTGTGTCAATTTTCGAGGGTCGAGAAGGGCGGGTCGTCACAGTGGTATCAGAACTGAAAGTTAAGCGAGAACCTTGTCTTTGTTGGGGATTACTCATTAGAATAGAGTTAGTGGTACTCTAGAATGAGTTTGAGTGTATTAATAGATATGAGCACGTATTTGTTAGTGAATATTAAAATTGTTTTGTTGAGTGGCTTATGGATTCTAGTCAATACGAGCAATTAACGTTATTGATAGGGATCTCTAAACACCTGTACAGAATAATTTGACACTTTATTATTTTAATAGGGTAAATGAAATAATTTTATCCGAATTATTTATATACATATAAAAGAAATAATTTTTTGAAATTATCGTAGTATATATGGTTGCTTGGTTGTTAGCAAATGATAATATAAAATTATTATTAACTCAAGGGGTACGGAACTGCAGGTCGCTATAAATTTTCACTTAAGCTTCCAAACATTTTATAAAGACTCATTTCTATAAAACATTAAATTAAAACCTACTCTACTTTTTATTACTTGTATAACACTCTTCTACATCCTAAGAGTATATATACAATATCAATTTATTGTTTATTTATTTATTTATTTATTTTGTTATTATTATTTAAATGCAAATCGAGGCCCAAACGAAATATGAGTCTTAAAACTGAGTTGACTATCTTGACCTCTTTACATGTCCAGTCTCGTAAGTAGCTAGGAAGGCTAGGATGCTAGTACCCAATCCCAGAGTCTACTTTCCATAGACATCTATAAGTTAAGATATTTATTAATCGGCTTAATAACATTAAATAGTTTATCTGACTTAGATGTTTCAACAAAACTATGGTTTCAATAAAACAATGCTTATTAAAATCTTCCTATCCAATTTAAAAACTTGAGTTAAATTGTTTCTTTTCTATCCAAGTGTTTTAAATTTTCATTTATCAAATTATTATTCAAAATAATTTTTATTTGAAATCAATTTCCTAAAAGGAAACTTAAGAACTAAATACCCGGTTTTTATTTCAAAATCTTGTTTGAAATCATACCATACATATTACTATATGTAAAATAACTTTAACAATTTATATACTAAAAGTCCGTTTAGTTTCGTTCGATTTTAAACTCTTTCCAATCGTACAATGATAAAGAGAATAATTTACTAATTGTACTATAACGTTCACCTAAGCAAACATTCGGTCGTCACTTAGAAGATTATTCTGATTATCATAAAACCAATCGAGGCATTTTCCTCGAATTGCCCCAAAGAATGTATATTTCACATAAAACTTCTCTTCCAAAATATTTATACCTATAAATGCTTCCAAGTAATGCTACTGTTGCTTTTCTCAAAAATCCTTTTTGAAATTTTTTTCAAACAACTTTGGGGTTTAAATTCAAAAATCCTTTTTAAAACGTATTTTATAAACAAAATTTATATAAAATTTCCTTTATATAAAATCATCCCATATCATAATAACCCTACTTCATTATAATAAAATTTTCTCAAATATTTATCCTCTAAATATATATTTTACCGTTTATATTATATTAAACAACTTTTTATTAAAAGTTTACTTTTAGTATAACATTATTAATAAACATCTATAGTCAAATGGTGAAACTTAATTCACAAGGGGTTCACTTTACTATACTCATAATTATCAAACAATAAATGCCCAAAAAATATCGAACATACATCAATAAATCAATCAAACAATAGCCAATGCTCCTAAACAAATATAGCATGAAAAATCAAACAATAATGATAATAAAGAAATATTATCATTAATAAACAAACACACGATAAATAAATGTATAAATTTGAAAATTATTTCTTTATATATAAAAAATATATAATCCTAGGTAAAATGTTTCATTTAACAAATTTTCGAAAATCAATATCGTGTCTATTTTCCTTTCTCAATGTTTAGAAATCCCTACTGACATCATGGCATCCCATATCTCGACCAGAATTCATAAACAACTTAATAGACCAATTAACACTATACGTTTTTATAGCAATGATGAATATGCTCTTGTGTGTGTGTGTGTGTATAATATTCTCAAATTCATTCTATGGTGACACTATCTCTAATTAGTTTACCCCACCATAGCCAATGTACTCTCCTAAACTTCAACTTCAATACCAAGTGTAATGACCCGTCTTTTCAACCATCGAAGGTCGACACCAAATACGTACACGTATTCAAATGTCGAACTTCCAATCGTTAGAAAGATGGATCATTAGGGTAAAATAAAAAGAAAATGAACAAGAGAAATGGAATCTCATAGTGTAATGATCGCATATAATATAACAAGGATAGTGAATGATGTTGCTCTAAAATACGTAGTATATCTAGGAGAAAAACAAATCTCATAAGCCTGGAAAGTTATAACTTCTCAACGTTATAATTGCCGATGGTTATATTTAATAATACGGCAGAATAAAAATATTACGGTAGGTAAACATACATCTCTACTCCATGGATACCATGTCCCACCAATGATAACGTGGAAAAATACTTAGTTTGACCTGAGCATTATAATAAAATAACATCTGGATCACTCTGGAAAACCAATATGAGAACAATTTAAGAGATATGGGGAATATACAATAGTTCTATGAGACACGCTGCTAAACATGGAACAGGATTTTACCTCACAAAAACAACATCCATACATGAAAGAGTGGAAAACAAATTAGAACAAAACCCAAAATTGGAAGAATGGGCGTAAACAGGATAAAAATCTAAACTTAAAGAATGAACACAAATAATAAAACATGGAGGAGACCTTAAGGCAATTCTCGATGCAATTAAGAAAACAATTCAAAGATTTGAATCATCAACAAGGAAAAGGAAAATTTTCCAATAATAACTAGGAGGGTGCATCCCCCACACCGAAAGTATACCTCTATAAATTTACTTGAGGACTACAATGGCTCTTGGAAACCTCCAAGCCGAACCTCGCCAATCTTTACTGAGAATCAGAGTATTTCACATCTCCACACGCATACCACCAAAACAAATGTAAGATAGATTTGAAAATACCCTAATGGGAGCAAAACCACATAGCTTGGACCCCACTCACGCTTTGATTTTAGTCATTTTCAACAAAGGATTTCAAAGCTCAAATAAGTAACAAGTCATCCTAAATTGACAATACACAAAGAAGAAAGCTGAATCGATAGTCAATAAATCAACTATCGAGAATAATCAAAATGATCGTATACGGAAATTAAATGTCATACTGTTACCACTACTTATCGATTTCAAACTGGTACCATCTCTTGGTCAAAACTGAAGCCGAGCAGGTTAAGGTAGTGTTACCTCTAGGAATTGCCTTGATAGCAATTTTAAGCTTCGAGATAGAAATGAGTTTCCACACCTCAACGTTTAGTGCTAAGAGTGTGACTAAATCCTTTTTATATATGCCATACCATTTACAGAAATTAAATTTCTTATCATTTCTATAACCAAATCAAACATTTTAAACTTTTATATCCGAACTTTTAATTATTTTTCATATCATAAATATTTGTGAAACACTTAAAAAAATCTTTAAAATATTCTTTTTAAAGAGAAATTATATTTTTAAGCATAATAAAAAGAAGATTAAAAAAATAAATGTCATTGAAACATTATTTACCATAAATCTAGAACAATTTACACTTAGCTTTATTTTGAAAAAAAATCCTTCTAAAAAATTTTCTTATTTATAAACAATTATTTATAAATTTCGAACAACATTTATTACCCTAGAGGGTAATAAATCAATTAAAATGCTTTTAAAAATTTAAACAATGCTAATCATCTTGAAAGATAATTGATATGATTCTTATATAACTTTAAAACCACATTCATTATCCTAAAAGACAATTATTCAAACTTTACAACCCTTTTAATAAATCAATTTATTAACTTTAAACACCTTTGTTGGATCAGTTAATTAACTTTAATTACTTTTGTTAAATCAGTTAATTAATCTTCAAAACACTTTTGTTAAATTCCATAACTAATTTTAAACACCTTTATTTAAATCAGTTAATTAAATTTAAATATCATTTATCAAGATGATTAACTATTTATAAATTTCATTATAAAAATGATTAATTAATTTAAAAATTCATTATTAAAATGATTAATTAACATCAAACATTGTTAATAAATTTATTAATATACTTTATTATAGTTAAATAATAAATAAGAATATATTTAAATCTTCAATTCTTTCCAACAACTAATACAGTTCTTACAAACCCATTTGAATTTTTTTTTTTACATAATATTAATGGTAAATAACCTTTTAAAACAATAATAATTATCTCGAAAGGTAACTAAATTCAATTTATAATTTTTTATAAATTTAAACCGACATTAATTACCTCAAAGGATAATTAATCAAAACTATAATCTCTTTATAAATTTAAAATAGCGTTAATTGTCCCGAAAGATAATTAAGTAAATTTATAACTCCTTTTATAAATTTTAATCAACACTTATCATATATTTTCAAATTTTCAAAATGGAAATATAGTTTAAACTACTTTCAAAAATCAAAACGCAACCAAAGATTTATTTTTTAGAAACATAAGCTTAATTTCAACACATAACAAGGGTTTGAGGAGATGATATTTCGTAAGTGACGGTATAACGATAATTGCTATAATGAACTTATACAAATCATACAATATTTCACAAATATTTCAACCAAACAACAATATAAGTAAATTAACGTTGGCGACAAATCCCTTAGGATCTCTCCAGAAAAGTCCCCTTGTAAATCACATAGATGAATGTGAATTTTCAATGTGTTCCCTAGCGACCTATTCGTCTCGAATACACTTCAACTTTCCTTCTTTTTTTTTGTTCCCTACAACCCAATGTTATTTATGACATCCATTTTTAAAGTGGGAATTTAAATTCACATAAATAATCAAACAACAATGTAAACTATCATCTAAGCATTCAACAATAATTTATAGCAACATAGATAAAACATGGTTTATTTAGCGGTGAGTAAACTCACTGAAATTCCAGTTGACGCTTTCACATTCTAGTTTAGTCTAAAATCGAACGACGTTCGACTTTAGCCAAAATCTTATGGGTCCAACATAACCTCCAAATCCGACCTCGTATGCAATAGTTACTTAACTTATAAGCTTTCAAATTTAATTAAATAATTAAATCCACTAATCATATATTAGTTATTAATTACCCCATACAAACCAATCTTTCCAAAACTCTTTTCCTCCAGGTCATGCATACACATACCTGTGCACTCCAAACACACTTCCTCTAACCTTCTCTCTCTTCTTTTCTCCCTTCCTCCTCAATGAAATCGGCAACAAGAATAGCTATCAACTCTATTATGCGAGAGCTCTCCATCCATCATCGGAACATCAGGATTGGTTCACCAGGGACGAATGTGACCTAGCCAATTCCATATGACTTTAACACAATCACGTTTTGCAATAGGCTGTCGCACCACCCTGTTCCACCATCACATGTGCTACTCGACATGAGAAACTCGATGACACCATCCCTGATGCCTAATACATCTCCCAAAAATCAAAACCTAGTTAATGGCTAAAACAACCATGCATGGCCTGATGATAATGCATGCAACAATATATGTGTGGAATCATAGATCTACTCGATATGAGCTCAAAGATCTTTGTTTTATAATTTTCCATGAAGTGAATATTTTTATTTTTAGTTTTGAATGTTTCTTCCGTTATTTTGTTTACAGTCAAATGAAAAATGAAAAGGAGAGAGGGAAAAATAGAAGTCGAAATGGCTGATTTGATTGAAGGTTTGAGTTTGTGTTTATTTTGTAATTCCTAACATCTTGCTTGCAGAATTTCATTTTCATATGGGCCATGAATGAAACATATAAAAATATGGTCGCGCACAAAAATGTGACACAATCTTAAAGCAATTATAATATACACTAGTTATCTTATTCTGTAAAATCAAAAAGTACCATCATTTGCCGTAAAATATGTCGAACGACAAATTAAATATTTCTAAATTAAAAATTATGGAAAAGTCCCACAAATTCAATTAAAAATACTACAATAAAAATTAATTCATTTTGTTAACAAATTATTTTCTTATTATTTATTCGAACCATCTATTATTGTAAATAAATTTACAAAATGAGTTCACCATTATTATTTATTAATTAAAAGGAGTTAAATAATGTTATTAAATTTAATCCCTTTAACTAATATTTAATTCGCAATTCAAATATTTATATAATCCTTATATTAGAATTCAAGTTATTTAGAAGTTTAAACACCAATTATTTAAATATTTAAATTAATTAAATATCTACAATAAGAACGATAAAATTCCAGGATGTTTCAAAATGCCAGAAATGCAACATGTTGGATCACATAAAGAGAGAGTGTCCAAACTTGTCTAAGACCTCTACCTAGGTAGTTTCAGCATATGCACTAGATGTTATACCTAGTCGAGCATGGCTCTAAATATGGAAAACAGGAAGAAAGTTATCATCAAAATTGTGTTAACTCTTTCTACTTTATCTACTCGCACCTTATTTAACACTGGGCATCACACTTATTTATTTCGAGTATACTACTATGAATTACAATTAGAGAGCAGTATATTTATAGGTCCTATAGTTGTATCAAACCCTATTAGAGGATTGGTTCGTTTGTCTATGATTTGTAAGGTTTGAAGTTGTATATTTTGGGTATCAAATTTGATTATGATGCTTTTGTATCAAGCTTTTCTGGTTTTGGTTTGATTTTGAGAATGGACTAGATGGCTACGTATGGAGTAGCAGTGGAATGTGATAGAAAAGTGGTTCATTTGAGTACTTATAGAGGATGTAGCCTAGAGGTTTACCAAGATCCTAAGAGTTTAGCTATGTCGAGATATCTATATTATCTTGACCTGTCACATGGTGAGTTAGCTTACGTGCTTATAGTTCGAGATTACTATATATCTTTGCTAAAGTTTTCGATTTTCCTCACCATTGAGGGATCGAATTCTGAATTTATCTTGAGGAGAATGCTAGACCTGTTACCTTACCCTTTAGGCATATGGATTCTAGAGAAAGACACGAGCTAAATATACGAGTGAATGAATTATTAGAGAAGGGTTTTATTCGAAGAAGTATTTTAAATTGGAAAGCACTAATCATTTTTCTACCAAAGTTGATGGCTCTTTAAGGCTTTACATCGATTATCGTGAGTTGAATAAGCTGCTGTGTAGTTAATGCTCCGTTATTACCCCGCTAAAACCCCGCTATATCTCATAGCGGATTTCTACCGCTATGATTTTTCAATTTAGCCCTAAAATATAGCCTTTCCGCTTTAATCCCCGCTATTTCCGCTATATCCCATTATTTCCGCTATATTCCGCTATTTTCGTTATATCTTTTTTAATAAAATGACTTGAAAAATTGCATTTATACATTATAAAATTATGAAACTAATTTATTTGATTTAATTTTTCAATATATTTTTAGAAATGAAAATACTCTAATATTCTACCAAATTCAATTATGTTATATAACAGTTTTTCGTTTATTTAAAGTATATCCGCACATGTTTTTATTTAAAATTATTTATGTATTATTTATAATTCGATTGAATGATAATTTTTCATTTAATTACCATTTAATTATTTGTAAAAACATTAAGTATGAGTTTTATATGTTATTTTAGAGTCATCCGCTATATCCCGCTATATCCTCGCTGTATCCCCGCTATGACTTTTTGCACCTCCACCGCTTTGAATCTACCGAGCGCATTGACTGCACAGATAAGCTGACAAAATAGAATCATTATCCATTACCATGTATGGGCAATCTCTTTGATCGGTAATTAGAGCAAAAGTATTCTCTCTGTAACAACCCGATATTATCAACCATTTGCATCCATACATGTCGGATTTGAGTTGCTCAAAATACTAGATTGTTAATTTACATTTTGCAAAACTTAGCATATACAGTAAATAAATAAATCATAGAATCACAGACATAGAGTAATATAACAATAGTGCAGCGGAAACAAAGGAATAAACTACTATATATATAACAGAGTTAAATAAGATACAACAGAAGTTTCAAATACAATAGTCGAATACAAGATCAGACATCACTGGAATTAACTGAATAAATGCAAGCTGAAAAGTTATAGATGGATTTCCAAGCGAAGTTCCAACTCCAAAGGTGAGTCTCGAAAGCTGTATCACTCAGTCTGACCCGAGCGTAAAGCAAACACAAAACATTCGAGTCAGAATTAACATTCTTATATCAATAAATGCAACTCAACTGAAATACAAGTAACTCAAAAGATTTTTGGGATGACCATCCTCTAAGGATCCGTTAAACTATCTACTATGTAGTAATATACGCTATTATAATAATTTCTAAAGTAAAGTATACTATATAAAAATAGTGTTAAGGCTTTTCATTTTCCACCTTAACACATTTTATAGTACCGATAGTCTATACAGTACTGTAATACCTCCAGATCGGGAGGCTACCAAAGGATACTTCATAGGTACGACATAAATCAAACTAGTATAAGGCGCGCTAGGCTAGGTGACACGGCACAACTAGGCAATGTCAGAGTAGATATACCAATTATACTTCCCAGCTGGTGGTAATGCATAACAGCCACTACCGCCTACCTCGAGCCACACTCCCAAATCAAAAAAATCAGAAGTGGCCACCAGATCAATTACAAAGTCAGAATATAATATCGAAGGAGTGTGTCCGATCGGAGGAGCTACCTCATTTGGCCCGTCAATTGCTCCTGTTTTAGCCACCTTATGCCAACTCACAGGAGTCGAGTCCATGTATATACCTCATATAGGATCGTCGCAACCATTCTACTTCATTCTGGAATCTTCACTACATACACAGTTGTCAAAGTGGTTTTCAGTATTGGCAGAGAGTATGACAATATCCGATCTCGGTCTCATTAACAACCAATTGTTATTATAACATCGCGGTCATTTCAAAATAGTTTATACTTCAAAACCAAAATATCATTGCCATTTCAAAACCATGTTAATATGATATCATTTCCATTTCAAATATATCCATTTCCCTAAATCATATCAAATTTCAAAGTTATAACACTTTCGAAACCAAATACTTGAAATTATAGCACTTCAAAACATAATACTTTGAAAACATAACTTCCACCACTTAAACAGTTTAGATGTTAAAATAGTATATATATAATAAAATAGTTTATAAAGTAAAATAGTTTATATAAAATAGTTATAAGTTAAAATAGTTTATACTAAAATAGTTAATATATTAAAATAGTTTATATTAAAAATGATTTATATTAAATAATTTATAAAGTAAAATATGAAATAGTTTAAATATAATTTAAAATTACTTTATATAATAAAATAATTTCCTCAAACTTCACAAATTGATTCAAATCAACTTGAATCCCAAAATTCAATTTAAATCAAATCTCAATTCATAAATTTCAACTCAATTCAGTTCTCAATAAACCATTTCAAATTATATCGATTTCAAATACAGATTTGAACCTCGAATAAACCATTTCAATTTCAATATATTTCAATGCTTTAAATATTCCATAATTTCAAAACTAAATTTGATAATTTCATATATATTTTAATTCAATTTACTAATATTTAGTTTTGAAACATTTACTAAATAAATTCAATATCTTTTAAATAAAACTCAAACTTGAAATATTGATTAATCACCTTAAACCAAAATCAAGTTATAAAATCATATCCTTTAAAATATCAAATTCAATAAGTTTCAAATCGATTTAGTTAAATAAAATTCTTAATTAAATAAAATTTCAAATAAATTCAAATCTATCTTCCCAGCCTTAATTTATTAAAATCATTATAAACTCTATATTAGTATATAATTTAAATAAATACTTTACCATATTATATTCAAATAAATCAAACTTTATTATTAACTTATTTTATATTAAAATAAATTTATACATAGCTTAAAATCAAGAATTTAACTATACGTACAATAACATTTATATAATATCTAAAATCAATACTTATATAAAACCATATATTTCATTCCAAAACCATAGAATTCCTTTTCAAAATATTTATAGAGACCAACGATATCTGTATATAATTTTCTATCCTATGGTCAAGTGATACGGATATTTATCATTTCAATCCGTAATTTAAATATAAATATGGGTATATATCATTTCAACCCGCAATTCCAAATTCAATTCAATGAAAATCGCCTGGGTTTATCATTTCAACCAATAACGATTTTCTCCTATTCTACAAATCATTCGGGTATGTATCATTTCAACCCATAGTGAATTCTATACTAACAGAGAACTTGCAGAGTGATAATAGATAGGAAATAATATAACAGAAACATATCATCAATATAAATAACATATAATGGTGTCAGATGTCACAGGTGAACAAATAATATATATATATATATATATATATATATATATATATATATAGAAATGTAAATAACTAACAACAACACATTTCAATTTTCGTTTCAATTGAAATCAAATTAATAAATATAAGAACGTTAATCGTGAGTGATTGCTCACCTTTCGAGGCAAGAGAGTTTGACACAGAACAAGCTACGAATTCCAAATCAAAGCTAGATGGACACGATTCGATGATCAAAGCTGATAAATAAGGAGTTGATGAAATAACTCAGAATCTACTTGATATAGACTAAAACAAAATATGTATTATATTATAATTTTCCTTAAACCAATATTCAATTTTAAAATACATATATGTTTTTATATCAATCTTAAATTTTAAACAATATACAATAACATAGCTTTATAGTATAAACTGTTTAACATATATATATATATGTATGTATGTATGTATGTATGTATGTATGTATGTATGTTTGTATGTATATAAATCAACATTACCATATTTTAAAATTGGAACTACAAATCATATACTCAATACAACCTAATATAAACATATATACTTATACAAACTATATATAAATGAAATAACTTAACCTATAATCTATATAAACAGAACTCGAGTACACATAACAAAGAAGAAGAAAATATATATATAACTTATATATACTATACGTTATAAACTAACAGAAAAAAAAACTATATTTATAAAATTAACATCATTATACAAACAATTCGAATATATATACTGTATACATAAAATCTCAAATAATTTCTATGTATGAAACTATTATTATATAACAGAAGATTATCACCAAATTTTTATAAAGAAACATATATATAGTTACAACAGCATAAAATAACTTATACTTAATACTAAGCTTACACTAAGGTTATATAAGTTCATATACTGTATACAGAATAACTTATATATGTATAAACAGCACAAGCTTCTATAATATATATTCCAATAAACATGTAATAGGAACTACACATAAATATATATATCAATACTTGTTACCTAACATTTGAAAGCAGTTCCAAAGCACATATATAGCATATGGTGCAAGATCATATAATATATATATATATATATATATATATTATTAAAGACTGTTTCAAAACAGTATAGTTTAAGTGACAATTTAACATACTTCTTATATACGAAAGCTGCAATTACAATATATTTAAAATAGTGTTATATATATAGCTTTTACTGTAACGACCCAGAATTTCTGTCATTTGAAATTCAGATATTTAATTGATTTTAAATATCAACAAGTAAAATTTATAAGTCGAACAATTTATTTTTCGAATATCTATATTTAATTGGATAATTAAATCGACAATTTAATATTTGAAATTACAGAAATAATTGGAAATTTGGGTGTAATGTGATTAAAAATGATTTATAAAGTTATATTAAATCATATTGGAGGTAGAACAATGTTTGTGAACTTTTAAAATTGAATTAAAAGTAAATTTGTGAAAATTGAATATTTTAATATTTAATCGACTAGTTGTGACGACCGCCCATGACTCCCGCACGGAAACAAGGGAATGGTGCGCTGAAAGTGTGCCAGGCAGCCATGGACGATGGTCAGGGTAGAATAAACATCGCAGAATCTCTATCATAGAACTCACAGCGCATGGATCAAATACAATAGAGAAAAATATATATAGTGAAGCTCCAAAACAGAATATCATCATAGACATCATAGTGGTTTGATACAATCATCTGAAAGTTAGTACAATCATGCCTCACTACAAACACTCGGAGTAACAACAAAACAGCGGAAATATCCAGTACATAGAATATGAAAATAATATGTAAAAGCCTCCTGCTCGTCTTCGCCATCTGCATCGTCAATCACTAAGGTCAGCACCTGCCACCTGTCACTTAGTCTGCCCATCCCAAAACATGGATGAACAGCCCAAGGTAATAAGAGGAGACATAAAACCTTGAGTCAGACAAAGTCCTAGTGAGCAGTAAATCAACAATCGAACATACCAAAGGAACATAAAGGATAAAAGGAATAGGAACCCAAATCATCCCACTCCACCTCTTTCTACAGTGATAGCCCCCAGACACACACTAATAAGAAGCAAGCATAGCAACAGGTAACTAAAGTGAAGCGATAATCACTCGAGTCAAGGTCGATGTTTTCCAAATACAAACCCCCAAGGCCTAAACCAAGATCAGGTAAGCACCCAAAAAAAACACCGCTCTTGAGACCGAATGATGATATAACCAACATCCATGACTCTGGCTATCACTGTTATCATTGCCTTGATTTCATCGTTAGTTGAATGAACGGCACATTCTTTCATCCGTTAGTCAAGGGTTAATGGTAACCCCGGTTCTAGACATAACTCCGCACGTCATCGTGACGCGTCCCTAGAATATCAATGCTGCCCAGAGTACTAGCACGTCATCGTGACCCGTGCCTGGGATATCAATGCCGCCCAACGTACTCTTGCTTTGAGCATGCTAGAACCTTCAACAACGATGAAGTCTTAGCCTCCTAGTCATCCTCCTCGACGACTATTCCCATACTAGCTCAAGCGCCTCTCGAGCCATCCATTATCCATCAAAACTCGAACCATATCACCTAGTTAACATCATGCTTGGAATGATCCCGCCTGGACTAGACCAAGACTATCTCATATCATACTTTGCTTCATCGCATCTTAGCAAAGTCCATATCATGCTTCACCTCATCATATCATGGCAAAGTCCATCATCATCATACTTTGCTTCCTCGTATCATCGCAAAGTCCACGAATCCATCCATATGAGCTTCCTCATCCGCTTCATATGCCACAAGCAGCTTTCACCATTCAAGAGCCTTTCCACTTAGCTTTTGAATCATCTTCGACCATCTTGTTCCAAATCAACTACTAGCTAACTTGAAACAATCAAATCAATCATACATTCAAACAATCAATCATTCAAACAAGATCTAATAAGCAATATTAACTATAATGGCAATTTCGTAAATAAATGAGTGAAAGTCTATCATACATGAATTATGGATTTCTAGCATAGATCTATCAAATATAAAACATGGGTTTTGTTCCTATAACTCGATAAATGAACTTGCATAGGTAAACATCTTCATAAACAATGGATCTACATGCAGACTTAAGAGAAATGCGAGAAATCACTATCTTTAACACATAAACGAACCACCACTCCAATATACTCCTTTGGATCCGTGTGAGAGATAACTACCACTCACCGAATCACCCAAACACTTCAAAAACTAATCACTTCAGATCTGGACAGCAAGGATTCAAGCTCGATTTGTTGAAATCTCGCTTGAAATGGTGAAATCTAGCTTCGTCGGAAGAAGATCTTCAACTTTGGCTCTTCGATCTTCGATCTTGATCTTCGATCTTGGATGGATGTTAGCACTTGATCAAAGCGGAGAAATGAAGTGAAGAAATGTTGTAGTCGAGCTCTAAAAATGGCAGCACTTCGTTGCTTCAAAATCCGGTGCCAAAAAGTGAGCCAAACTCCTCTATTTATAGGCTGATTTCACCCTTAGGTCGTCGCCCAGTTTTAGGTCGTTGCCGACCTAAAGATCCCCGACCTAACTTCTATGCGACCTAACAAACAAGGCCGACTTAGCACACACATGCACTTACATGACCTACCTAGCTGCCGACTTAAAAGCTTACGACCTAACACATAAGCCTCTATACGACCTAACCTAGTCACGACCTATCGAGCAACATGAGTTACGACTTATCACTAAGTCGCTAACGACTTAACATGGTATAACAATCCAACGGTCCAGATGCTACGTGACCTAAAACGAACGAGGATCCGTTATGCCGCGACCTATTAGGTTACGACCTACGACTCAAGCTTTCATACGACTTATCACACATACGACCTAAGGACTTACACGAGTTACGACTCATCAGCTTACGACCTAACAATGCTACGACCTAAAACATGACGACTTAACTACCAGGCCATAACTCGTCTACGACCTAACTTCCTTAGGCCGTTCCAAAACTCCACCGACCTAACTATCATACGACCTAACCCCTTAGGTCGTCAACCCTTAACTCGTCCCAAATCACTAAGTCGTCTAACCTTTAGGTCGTCTATTACTATAGGTCGTCTACGACTTAAGACTCTAGTAACTCCCTAACTCGTTAACTCTTAGGTCGTTACCTCTATAGGTCGCTCTATCACCCTAACTCGTATACGACCTATCACTTAACTTGTGCCAACTTCTATAACTCATAATACTACTAGGTCGCTCAGAAACCCATAACTCGTAACCTCTATAACTCGGCAACTCTTATAACTCGTTAACGACCTAACACACTAACTCGTTAACTCATCTTAACTGCTAGGTCGTAATCTCCTAAGTCGTTTACGACTTAAAACCCCACTGACTCGTACACGACTCATCTCTTAACCCGTTAGTTCCTCTAACTCAACCTAACTTCCACACGGGTCAATTCCTTACGAGTTAAATTCATACGACTTAGGCTAAAGATGCCTTAAACAACACTAACGACCTAATAATTCTACGATCTATCGATACGTAAAAATACGGGTCATTACACTAGTGAAAATAGTCATTTTCCAAACAGTCTCAGATTTCGACAAAACCAGTTTCATCGGATCCATAATGTTACATTATTGTAAGATTTCAAATTTCGTGTCAATCGAATATACGTTTTGTCCGGGGCATGCCAAAACGCATAGAAATTGGTTTAATCGTTTAATTTAAATTTGATCGTTTATTGCCGTAACTCGCACAGATGATCGAATTGGCTTCCGAAACACATTCCATTGTGTCCGAAACGCGGGGTAAACTTTAGAAACACCAGCCGGCATGCTTCGTTTAGAGTTCGGAAAATTTTGGGTGAATAGTGTTTTGGAAAATTTTCTATATAAGGACCTCACATCTTCAATTTGCAAACTAAAATCAAACCCTAACCCTAATTGTCTTCAGCCGCCACCATATTATTCAATGGTCGAAATTTTCTAACCTTCTTCCCTTAATCTCTCTAAATCCATCAACAATTAGAAATAGTTTTCAACTACAATGTTGAAGGGCTTCACGAGATCTTACATCCATACGGGGATGATGGGATTTAATCGTGTAAATCAACGCCAAATTCACCGCGTTCATCAGAGAATCGCACACGCTTTTCTAGGCACAGAGGAGACCGAGCTCCACCCTGCTTTGGCCGAGAGTAGTATGGGTGATGGGCTTCGTGATGGTGGTAGTTGATCATCGTGAAATTGAGTCGTTTGGTCGCGTGAATTAGGGTTTGAGGGGCAGCGTTTGGGTTAGTTTCGGTCGTGCGTGAGTTTTACTGGATGGGGAGAAGAAGAAGAGGAGTGCGGCCCAGATCCAAGGGTTCTGAAATGAAAGGCCGGGATGAAATCTAGGTTTAAAATTTAATAAAAATTGTAAATTTATATATATATATTATAATTCGTGTAAACTTTAAACTAGCGTAACTCTTTCATACGAGGTCAAAAACGCACGAAACGAATTGCGTTGCAATCGTATGGATGAGCACTACGCAATGGAGCTAGTTTGGAGTCGTTTGGAGCTAGCGATAATTTCGAGTAAAATTAAACGCACTTTTAATTTTATTCGAAATAAAACGCTACAACTGTTATCGAAAACTCAAGGTGAGAACTTCTCACTCAGTCGAATCTGTTCGATTTCAAATTTAAATAGTCAGATTTAAAATTGCTTGATTGTGTGATTGGATGATAGTTATTATCTATTGTATTGAAATAGACCCTATACGCCGTATATTAAGCGGATGTTATTTATTAAACCCATATACCGCGATAATTCCAACTTGATATGGAATTGGTATTATATGTGTATTTGGAGTTGATTTCCCGCATTATATAGCGGATGAGACCCTATTGCGCCGCATAATAGCGGATAATATTTTATAAATCCCATATACCGCGATATTCCGTCTTAAAGCGGAATTGGTATTGTGCTAACATACGTGGATGTAGGGAAACAGGTTGGAGGGATCAACTGGATTCCTCAAATGATTGAATTTGTTTCAATGTTGTGTGTTGATCTATTTATAATATGCGTGATTATCTTTGTGACTGAAATCATTAAAGGCTAAATTTCAGCCGAATATAAAGTGGCATCGTTAGATACCGAAATAAGTAAAATGTGAACTTTTGAAATTTAAGTTGAAAATTTATAATTAAATTTATTTTTGAGAATCGTATAAATTTGAAGGAAGGAATTTTTAAAATGATAAAGTTTTATTTTTATCTTATTGAATAAAATTCCAAAATATGGTCAAAGGGCGTAATAAATGGATTTTCGATAATATTATTCAAAGGTCGAAAATTTATTCAAAATATGGATTTTAAAGAGTTGGAAAATAAAAAAAATTGTATTCTTTAAAAAGGAAATTATTTTGAAAAGAAATAAATTTAGAAATCCATTTGGGAATTGCTTTTGGTAATTGAAATAGATCATTTGGAAATCCATTTGGAAATTTATTTAGTGTTTTGAAATGAATTTGGAATCAATTTGGAAACTGATTTGGGGTTTAGTAGAAATTGATTTCAATTTGAAATTTGAATGAAATTCACTTAGTGTTTAATTTCCTGGAAAATCAATATGGAATTTGATTTGGTGTTTTTGGGAATCAATTGAAAACTGATTTTGGTGTTGAAAGTGAATAATTGAAATCGATTTGAAAAATCGTATAAAAAGTGAATATTTGGAAATGAAAATTCACAATGGAAATTTATAAGGGAAATTTGTTTTAAAAATAACCATTTATTTATTTTTAAAAGTGTGGAAATAAATTTACGGATTTGGAACGTAAATTTAATAAATCGGTAAGGATTTATTTAATTGGTTTGAATGAACCATTTTGAAATGAAAGTGTATCCTCCTTGGAAAGCCGAATAAAATTTCTGAATAGCTTTAAAAATATATATTATTCATATATATATAATTCTAATATTGGCTTTGAAAAGGATACTTTGAAGAAATTTACCTCTTAAATTATTTTAAATCCTTTAAGTAAAGATTTATTAAATTGTTTATAGAAATGATTATTTCTAAGATTTAATCAGTAAATTTTTTAGAAAATAGTTATTTAAATAGTTATACTCTATTTACTAATTTTATTTTGAAAAATTAGTTTGGGTTTAAGTTTATATAATATAGGTTTAATATTTTATAACTAATATTTTAAGTAAAGTGTTTAAAGAAAAATAGTTTTATTTGAAAGTATTTTCCAGATATATTTTTGAATAAGAAATTTTCAATTATTTTAAAATATTTGAACTCGGCAGATTTCCAGTGAAAATGAATAACTATTTGTAAGTATTTTCCGCTTAAGGAAATTGATTTGAAATTTGTTTTCAAAGATTGAAAGGTGAAAAATAATTTGAAATTTGTTTTCAAATGGTTGGAGTGTGGAAATTATATCTTGTAAAGATATTTTTGAAAATAAATAATTTGGGAAATTATTTGAAATCGGGTGATGTTGTGAATATTGATTGATAGTTAAATAACCAACTATCAATATTGACCCTTAAATGGCTATTTGTTGTGAATTGGTTGAAATTGAATGCTACACTCATTTTTAAATTATTGCGCTCGTTATTCAGACTACCCATTCCGAATAGTGATACGACGTAATGGATAGCATTAAAGACTGGTGTTGAAGACCGGGTATTTGTGAAAATGATAGGATGACCTATCGATTGTCTTTGCACCGTTAGCTACGGTATGGAGATTTCCTTTGTGATGGGAAATTCGATCGAGATTATGAATACCCGGATTGCAAGGGCTTCTTTTGAAGTGCCTTCGGTTCTGTTCGAACCCGGAACAGACTTGTATGGTTACATGTCTAACATTACATTTTGAGATATAAAGCAGATATCTTTCAAATACATCTCTGTTGGTGACGGAGGATTTATTCTCTTAGCTTAACACCCTTCTCTGAGACGTACGAGCTCATAGGTTTTGTAGTTGAAGATTATCAGCGATATACTCCCAATTTGGTAATTTGGCATGCTGAGTGTTGCTGTGTGATGATTATTTATTGATCATTTGTTGATCAAAGCGTGGCTTTGTGAAAAGCGTAGCTTTGTGAAAAAGCGTAAACCTCACACCCCAGAAATGGTCGAAACAAGAATTTGCGGCAAGGTTATGAGGGTCGCGCCCTTTAGGGTATGTCATTTCCTTCTGGAAAAGGGTGGTGTCAGGTATGGAGCCCTGATGCTTAACCTATGTGGTTGCTCCAATCTCATTTTCTATGTGGTTGTTGCTTTGTGATCGAGGGCCCTCGGATAAAGGTCCCAAAGGACCGAGGGGTGGCATATTCGTGTAGTGGTTACCAAGTTACAAAAGTAATCCGGCCTTGTGTTGGCAGAGAGCTGGTTAAGTTCTCGGGACGTCCCTCCAGAGGCGATCCCATGTGGCTATAGGAAGTTCCTTAGCCTGATCATTTGTTGGAAATCCAAAGAAACAATACGAACCTTGTACGGTTTTAGTTGTATAACCTGCCATGGAATGTGGCGGTAACCTGCTATTGAACATGGTAGCTATAGTAGGCATATGATAATGGTCGTATGTTGGCTAAGATTTATATTCTACTTTCGAAAGGTTTTCCAATGTGCATTTATAGTAATAATATCAAAGAAAATTTGCGTATCAAGCATGTTTGACTATCATAAGGATAAATCTCCTCCAATTCTGCGTTTGCATTGTGTGTGTGCGGGGAGGCCTTATGGTAGTTTCATTTTCCAAAAGCATTGCGGATATTTTTCACTTCCCTTGTTGTTGTTGTTGTTTTAAAAGATAAATAAATGTTTTGAGCTCTCACACCAGTCCCATGACTGACCTGGAGTTTATTGTTCCCTTCCTAAACTCTGGGTGCCCATAAATTTTCCACACGGGCAGCCTAGAGTCAGGTTATCAGATCATTCTGGATTCAGAAGTGCTTTGGAGCTCAGAAGGCGAGCTGGATGGCGAGGCGTATTAATTGTATATGATATTATCTTTCCGCTATAAATTCACTTGTAAGGACATGTTTGTATAACTGTCCATTGTTTTGTTGTGTTGTATATTTTTGTTGTACACTCTGATGATAATGTAATGTAATAACTGATATAGTTCTTTGTTTTAAAGATTATTCATTTATCTATTATATGTTGTTCCGCTGCGACTGTGAGATTCTGATATTGTTTCTGTTCCGTTTTCTTACTTCTTCTATCTTTTTCTTCTACCTCTTCTTTTTAACCCTCATGGTTCGGTTTTCCGGAATTCGATTGTTCGGCAGTTGATACAGTGGACGTATTAATGTCGATTTTCGGAAGTCGAAGAATCGGGTCCTGACAAAGTGGTATCAGAGCATATGGTTAAGTGACAACCTTGGCTCTGTTGGGGATTACTCATTAGAGATATAGTCAGTAGTACTCTAGAATGAGTTGAGTGTAATAATAGATATGAGAGCGTATTTGTTAGTGAATATAAATTGTTTTGTATTGTGTTGACTTATCAGTTGATTGTTTATAGATTCTGGTCGGTGCAGTCTAGCTAACTGTATCGATAGGGGTTTCTAAACTCTTAAACGAGATAAACCGACATAGTATGGTTTTAAAATTGGGTAATGAAATAATTTTACCTCGATTATATTTTATATATATAAAGGAATAATTTTTCAGAATTATCAAAGTGTATGTAAAATTGAATTGTTTGATTGTGGAAAATGTAAGAAAATATATAAGTGAATCAAAGTTGTTCGAATAATATGAATAAAAACAACAATTGTGAAAGAATAAATTATATAAAAGCAACAATTGTATAAGTAAAGGGAAATAGTGAAATTATATAAGAAAGATTTATAAATAAAAGGAAAAATTTTGAAAGAATTTAAAGCACTGTATTCACTACTGTTGCTAGAAAATAATAAGGGTGATGCTGCAGCATCATTAGTATCATTTTCAAGTTTCTATGTGATGGATTTGCTACAATCGTAAATCGAAATTGAAGTTTTGTTGTGATAAACAAATTTAAAAAATTTAAAATCCAAGTTGAAATTGATAAATATGAGGAAAATGAGTTTTGAACTTATAATATGAGATGATAAAATTTTAGCTTTGGTAAAGTTGAAATAAATTTGAGTTGGCATAATAAAATATATGATGTGAAATCTAACTAAAGAAAGTTAAATAAATTAAATCAGATTTGGAAGTTGAATAATAAGTTGTATAACTTATAAAATGTGAAAGTGTAAGTAAAACCAATTATTAAGATGGTTAAACAATTTTGTTAAGCAAAATGAGATATGAATCTGAATAAGTGATGAAATTTGACTTTGGTAAAAGTTAAATAGAATTTACTTCAGAATTGGAAATCTGAATTGGATTTATAAGTGGGAAATTTAAGTTAAGTTAAACAAATGATGTTTAAATGGAATATAACTTAAGTGATGCTGAATGAAGTTGATTTTGGTATCGAAGTAAAATAATGAAGTGAATTAAATGGATGTGAACTTGAGTGATATAAAGGAGATTCAACTTTATTTGTAAAGTAAATTAGTAATTGAACTAATGAATTGAATATTAATCAATCGAATGCAATGAATTGATATAGAATAATGGATATAAGTGTTAATTCATTTAAGGCTAATTGAATGTTAAACCAAATTGAAGGTAAACAAAGTGAATATGAATGATGAATGTAAAGAGAATAAATTCGGTTGTGTTGGTTATACGTTGGTTGTTAGATTATTGTTAATTGATTGAATAGAAATTCATATGCAATTGAATGAATAAAATTGAAAGCTAAAGCAATTGAATTCAAATTGGAAGTTAAGTAAATTTAAATTGAATAGAAATTGATTTGAATTGAAAATGAACAAATGTGAATGTAAATTAGTGAATGTAAACTAATTGAAAATGAATAAATGAATGTCGTTGTATATGAATTGGTTGTAAACAATTACAAGTAATGTCGAAATCATATAAGTTGCTTACAAACCTTGTTTAGTATGCATTTCTTTTAATATGCATATGTTGTAGTTGTTTAAAAGAGTAAAATGTTAATAACTTCTTATATATGTCACTTACGTGTTTGTATTGAGTAAGTACATGTACCGGGGCTACCGTTAGCGGGATTTGGTTGCGCAAAATGCTAAATAAATAACCGTTTTTCTTAAAAATGATAAAAAGGTACGCCTACGCAATAAAAATAGGAACTATGAACTGTTTTTCTGTTTTCCGACCGTGTGGGTTGATGTATATATATTTATATCTATTGTGATATTGTAAAGGCTCCTCCGTACAAAGGAGGTTATGGCAAAATTTTCTAAAAATTTAAGGCGTTAGAAAATTTTCGCAAAATTTTGGTATTTTTTTTTTGTGAAAACTAAGTTTTGATTTGAAGTTAAAGGTTAAACGATATAGTTGGTTTTGAAAATATAACTATATATGGATTTGAAAATACTAGTGAAGCTTTGTAAGAGGTTTAACTATGGATTTTGGAAAAGTTAAACATTTAAATGAATTTGAAACTTAATTTGAACAAATTGTTTTGAAAAAAAAATTAATGAATTTGGGGCATTTTTCTTACTTGGTAATTCGAGGACGAAATTCTTTTAAGGGGGGAAGTTTGTAACGACCCAGAATTTCTGTCATTTGAAATTCAGATATCTAATTAATTTTAAATATCAACAAGTAAAATTTATAAGTCGAACAATTTATTTTTCGAATATCTATATTTAATTGGATAATTAAATCGACAATTTAATATTTGAAATTACAGAAATAATTAGAAATTTGGGTGTAATGTGATTAAAAATGATTTATAAAGTTATATTAAATCATATTGGAGGTAGAACAATGTTTGTGAACTTTTAAAATTGAACTAAAAGTAAATTTGTGAAAATTGAATATTTTAATATTTAATCGACTAGTGAAAATAGTCATTTTTCAAACAATATCAGATTTCGACAAAACCAGTTTCATCGGATCCGTAATGTTATATTATTGTAAGATTTCAAATTTCGTGTCAATCGGATATACGGTTTGTCCGCAGCATGCCAAAACGCATAGAAATTGGTTTAATCGATTCAATTTAAATTTGATCGTTTATTGCCGTAACTCGCACAGATGATCGAATTGGCTTCCGAAACACATTCCATTGTGTCCGAAACGCGGGGTAAACTATAGAAGCACCAGCCGGCATGCTTCGTTTAGAGTTCGGAAAATTTTGGATGAATAGTGTTTTGGAAATTTTTCTATATAAGGACCTCACATCTTCAATTTGCAAACTAAAATCAAACCCTAACCCTAATTGTCTTCATCCGCCACCATATTATTCAATGGCCGAAATTTTCTTACCTTCTTCCCTTAATCTCTCTAAATCCATCAACAATTAGAAAAAGTTTTCAACTACAATGTTGAAGGGCTTCACGAGATCTTTACATCCATACGGGGATGATGGGATTTAATCCTGTAAATCAACGCCAAATTCGCCGCATTCATCAGAGAGTCGCGCACGCTTTTCTAGGCACACGGGAGACCGAGCTCCAACCTGCTTTGGCCGAGAGTAGTATGGGTGATGGGCTTCGTGATGGTGGTAGTTGATCATCGTGAAATCGAGTCGTTTGGTCGCGTGAATTAGGGTTCGGGGGGCGGTGTTTGGGTTAGTTTCGGTCGTGCGTGAGTTTTACTGGAAGGGGAGAAGAAGAAGAAGAGTGCGGCCCAGATCCAAGGGTTCTGAAATGAACGGCCAGGATGAAATCTAGGTTTAAAATTTAATAAAAATTGTAAATTTATATATATTATAATTCGTGTAAACTTTAAACTAGCGTAACTCTTTCATACGAGGTCGAAAACGCACGAAACGAATTGCGTTGCAATCATATGGACAGCACTACGCAATGGACCTAGTTTGGAGTCGTTTGGAGCTAGTGATAATTTCGGATAAAATTAAACGCACGTTTAATTTTATTCAAAATAAAACGCTACAACTGTTATCAGAAACTCAAGGTGAGAACTCTCGCTCAATCGAATCTGTTCGATTTCAATTTTAAATAGTCAGATTTAAAATTGCTTGATTGTGTGATTGGATGATAGTTATTATCTGTTGTATTGAAATAGACCCTATACGCCGTATATTAAGCGGATGTTATTTATTAAACACATATACTGCGATAATTCCAACTTGATATGGAATTGGTATTATATATGTATTTGGAGTTGATTTCCCGTATTATATAGCGGATGAGACCCTATTGCGCCGCATAATAGCGGATAATATTTTATAAATCCCATATACCGCGATATTCCGTCTTGAAGCGGAATTGGTATTGTGCTAACGTATGTGGATGTAGGGAAACAGGTTCGAGGGATCCAACTTGATTCCTCAAATGATTAAATTTGTTTCAATGTTGTGTGTTGATCTATTTATAATCTGCATGATTAACTTTGTGATTGAAATCGTTAAAGGCTAAATTTTAGCCGAATATAAATTGGTATCGTTAGATACCGAAAATAAGTAAAATGTGAACTTTCGAAATTTAAGTTGAAAATATATAATTAAATTTATTCTTGAGAATCGTATAAATTTGAAGGAAGGAATTTTTAAAATGATAAAGTTTTATTTTTATCTTATTGGATAAAATTCCAAAATATGGTAAAAGGGCGTAATAAATGGATTTTCGATAATATTATTCAGAGGTTGAAAATTTATTCAAAATATGGATTTTAAAGAGTTGGAAAATAAAAGAATTTGTATTCTTTAGAAAGGAAATTATTTTGAAAAGAAATAAATTTAGAAATCCATTTGGGAATTGATTTTGGTAATTGAAATAGATCTTTTGGAAATCCATTTGGAAATTTATTTGGTGTTTTGAAATGAATTTGGAATCAATTTGGAAATTGATTTGGGATTTTGTAGAAATTGATTTCAATTTGAATGAAATTCACTTAGTGTTTAATTTCTTGTAAAATCAATATGGAATTTGATTTGGTGTTTTTGGAAATCAATTGAAAACTGATTTTGGTGTTGAAAGTGAACAATTGAAATCGATTTGAAAAATCGTATAAAAAGTGAATGTTTGGAAATGAAAATTCACAATGGAAATTTATAAGGGAAATTTGTTTTAAAAATAAACATTGATTTATTTTTAAAAGTGTGGAAATAAATTTACGGATTTGGAACGTAAATTTAATAAATCGGTAAGGATTTATTTAATTGGTTTGAACGAACCATTTTGAAATGAAAGTGTATCCTCCCTGGAAAGCCGAATAAAATTTCTGAATAGCTTTAAAAAATAATATTATTCATATATATATAATTCTAGTATTTGCTTTGAAAAGGATACTTTGAAGAAATTTACCTCTTAGATTATTTTAAATCCTTTAAGTAAAGATTTATTAAATTGTTTATAGAAATGATTATTTCTAAGATTTAATCAGGTAATGTTTTAGAAAATAGTTATTTAAATAGTTATACTCTATTTACTAATTTTATTTTGAAAAATTAGTTTGGTTTTAAGTTTATATAATATAGGTTTATTATTTTACAACTAATATTTTAAGTAAAGTGTTTAAAGAAAAATAGTTTTATTTAAATGTGTTTTCCTGATATATTTTTGGATAAGAAATTTTCAATTATTTTAAAATATTTGAACTCGGCAGATTTCCAGTGAAAATGAAGAACTATTTGTAAGTATTTTCCGCTTAAGGAAATTGATTTGAATTTGTTTTCAAAGATTGAAAGGTGAAAAATAATTTGAAATTTGTTGTCAAATGGTTGAAGTGTGGAAATTATATCTTGTAAAGATATTTTTGAAAATAAATAATTTGGGAAATTATTTGAAATCGGGTGATGTTGTAAATATTGATTGATAGTTAAATAACCGACTATCAATATTGACCCTTAAATGGCTATTTGTTGTGAATTGGTTGAAATTGAATGCTACACTCATTTTTAAATTATTGCGCTCGTTATTCGGACTACCCATTCCGAATAGTGATACGACGTAATGGATAGCATTGAATACTGGGGTTGAAGACCAGGTATTTGTGAAAATAATAGGATGACCTATCGAGTGTCTCTACACCGTTAGCTATGGTATGGAGATTTCCTTTGTGATGGGAAATTCGATCGGGATTGTGAATACCCGGATTGCAAGGGCTTCTTTTGAAGTGCCTTCGGTTCTGTTCGAACCCGGAACAGACTTGTATGGTTACGTGTCTGTAATTACATTTTGACATATAAAGCAGATTTCTTTCAAATACATTCTGTTGGTGACGGAGAATTTATTCTCTTAGCTTAACACCCTTCTCTGAGACGTACAAGCTCAGAGGTTTTGTAGTTGAAGGTTATCAGCAATATACTCCCAATTTGGTAATGTGGCGTGCTGAGTGTTGCTGTGTGATGATTATTTATTGATCATTTGTTGATCAAAGAGTGGCTTTGTGAAAAAGCGTAGCTTTGTGGACGAGACTTCGTCAGACCTCACACCCCGAAAATGGTCGAAACAGGAATATGTGCCAAGGTTATGAGGGTCGCGCCCTTTAGGGTATGTCATTTCCTTCTGGAAAAGGGTGGTGTCAGGTATGGAGCCCTGATGCTTAACCTATGTGGTTGCTCCAATCTCATTTTCTGTGTGGTTGTTGCTTTGTGATCGAGGGCCCTCGGATAAAGGTCCCAAAGGACCGAGGGGTGGCATATTCGTGTAGTAGTTACCAAGTTACAAAAGTAACCCGGCCTTGTGTTGGCAGAGAGCTGGTTAAGTTCTCGAGACGTCCCTCCAGAGGCGATCCCATGTGGCCATAGGAAGTTCCTTAGCCTGATCATTTGTTGGAAATCCAAAGAAACAATACGAACCTTGTACGGTTTTAGTTGTATAACCTGCCATGGAATGTGGCGGTAACCTGCTATTGAACATGGTAGCTATAGTAGGCATATGATAATGGTCGTATGTTGGCTAAGATTTATATTCTACTTTCGAAAGGTTTTCCAATGTGCACTTATAGTAATAATATCAAAGAAAATTTGCGTATCAAGCATGTTTGACTATCATAAGGATAAATCTCCTCCAATTCTGCGTTTGCATTGTGTGTGTGCGGGGAGGCCTTATGGTTGTTTCATTTTTCAAAAGCATTGCGGATATTTTTCACTTCCCTTTTTGTTGTTGTTGTTTTAAAAGATAAATAAATGTTTTGAGCTCTCACACCAGTCCCATGACTGACCTGGAGTTTATTGTTCCCTTCCTAAACTCTGGGTGCCCATAAATTTTCCACACGGGAAGCCTAGAGTCAGGTTATCAGATCATTCTGGATTCAGAAGTGCTTTGGAGCTCAGAAGGCGAGCTGGATGGCGAGGCGTATTACTTGTATATGATATTATCTTTCCGCTATAAATTCACTTGTAAGGACATGTTTGTATAACTTTCCATTGTTTTGTTGTGTTGTATATTGTTGTTGTACACTCTGATGATAATGTAATGTAATAACTGATATAGTTCTTTGTTTTAAAGATTATTCATTTATCTATTATATGTTGTTCCGCTGCGACTGTGAGATTCTGATATTGTTTCGGTTCCGTTTTCTTACTTCTTCTATCTTTTTCTTCTACCTCTTCTTTTTAACCCTCATGGTTCGGTTTTCTGGAATTCGATTGTTCGGCAGTTGATACAGTGGACGTATTAATGTCGATTTTCGAAAGTCGAAGAATCGGGTCCTGACATTTACATTCTACAAAACTCATATACGTGCATTTCAGAATATATGCATAACATAAATAACATATATATTTTTTCTAAAACTGATATATATATATATAATTATAAACTAACCCTAATATATCAACAGAGAAGCTTTGGCTAAATTGGAAGGTGATGAGCCGAAATTGAAGGCCGAACATGGCTTTGGAGAGGAGATTTCGGGAGGCAATACAGGGGAAGGCGGCATGGTCGAGGAATGTTGGTTTAGGGGCGTAGATAAGAAGGCATCGGCGAGAAGCCTGGGTGAGGCAAAGCAAGCAAACATGAGAAGTTAAATCCATGCAAAACTGAGCAGACCCATCATTTGTTATTTTATATATATAGAAAACGAATCACAGCACGGTGGAAGAGGAAGGATGAGCGCGTGAGGAGAGATGGAGATTTCAAAGCAAAAAAATGAATGAGCAGGAAAATAAAAAATATGAGAGCAATCGATCAAGCAACTTATATTGTTGTTATTATTTATAAGGAAGACAATAGGATGCAAGAAGCAGAGGATGGAACTCGTAAATAACAAAATGTTTCAAGATAAAAAATAAATTCTAGTGGCTGACAGCTATACACGATTGGAAATGAATAGGCAAGGGAAACGAGAGGACTCAAAAATAAAAGGATTAAAAACTGGTACCAATACGATTAACCGCTTCGTGGTTTCCGCCACGTACTGGACATCAAAACACAATGAATATACTATGGAGATCAGCACGACGAGACGATCAAAATGGTATACAGATATTAGTGGTACGATTATCCTATAAAAAGTCGAAAATCGGTACCGAAAATGCTGCAAAAATGTCAGAAATAAAATAAAAGGAGCAATAGCAGTTCAAATTTGACGAAACGAAATATGACGTCTCACTCAGAAGATGATTTACAAATTTATTATGTTAAAATATTCAGGTTTGGAAAACATTTTGTTATCATCAAAGTTAACCGATTTGAATTTAAATAAAATTCACTAGAAAATAAACTTTCATATTTTTTGATGAAAATTTATCAGTTGCTATGTTAAAACAGATGTATTCCTAATGTTAATTTCAAATTTGACAAAAATTCAGTTAATTAAGTAAATAAAACCACTAAAATTTACGGGTCGTTACACTCTCAACTCGATTTGACTACCAGGTTCCATATGTTGCATGTAGCCAAGGATGGTACTCAGAAAACTTCTTTTTGCACACTCAATAGACTATACTAGTGATTAATGATGCCATTTGGATTAACCAATCCACTAGTATATTTTGTGTGCGTCGTTGAAGGATTGCCAAATAAGTTTGTGGTGGTATTCGTTGATGACATACTTATCTATTAGAGAAGTGAGGTAGAGAATGAGTTGCATTTAGGAGAAGTGGTCAGTACCCTTTGTTAGCAAAAGCTAAAGGTGAAATTTTCCAAACGCCACTTTTGTTGATACGAGATTCGCTTTCTAGGCATATTGTCTTTGAGCATGGACTAGCGGTTGATCTTAGTAAATTTGTTGCAGTATAGGATTGGCACGTACCAAAGAATACCAAGGAGATGAGAAGCTTTCTTAGTTTGGATGTTAACTATAAGGGGTTCATTAAATACTTTGGTAAAATTTCTGCACCATTGACCTGCCTTACCAAGAAAAATTTAGTTTTCTCATGGAAGCTGAATGCGAGGATGATTTCATTAATCTTAAGGAGTTGTTGACTAGTGTTCCTGTTTTAGTACTCCTTGATGGCTCTAAGGATTTCATAGTTATACGAATGCCTATGGAAGAGGATTGGGTGCGTTGTTGATGCAGGATGGTAGAGTTGTCTGTTATGCTAGTCGATAATTGAAGGCACATGAGTGGAACTATCCAACCATCTTGAGTTGACAGCTATTGTCTTTTCCCTCAAATCATAGAGGTGTTATGTTTTAGGAGAGCAGTTTGATCAATTCACAGATCGTGTGTCTCTAAATTATTTACGCTTCCAAAATGATTTGAGTTTAAGAAAATAGAGGTGATCTCATATAGTCCAAGTGAGACGACCCACATTTCGGTAGGTTTAAATCGACAATAATCCACATATTTCCGACTCAAACAATCTGAAACATAGAAAATCAATGGGGTTAATTAAGAAAAATAAAAGAAGAAGAAGAAAACAAACACAGAATCCCACAGTGGAATGATAAAATATAATAATCAAATAAACAGTTCATGAAGTAGTTTACTATACATTTGATTATGATTTATAAAACATTTGTCAGAGTTATATATATACAACAGAAACAAAATATAATGTAGCAGAACAACATGATGCAGGGAATAATAATAGTAATAATATACCAAATCTTCGTCTTCGTCCTCTAAAAAATGATCTTCAACGCGCTGAAATACTCAAGGTTGACCCAAGCGTAATGAAAAGACAAAAAACTTGAACTAGGACTAAAATATGCTTATATGAGTCAAACAAATATAACATAACATGAGTGTAATAACATCAAAGATATTTACAGGGTTCTACGTCTCCTATCAAGTGTATATCGTGCATGCAATAACTCAAAAGTTGTTACGAGATTCTCCTACTCTTAAGGATCCGTCAAATTATTTATATATAATAGAATTTGCCATATGTATAATGTCTAATCAGTAAAATAAAAAAATTCTTAACCTTAAGGCTTTAAATTAATCCCCCTAATGCATATTTTAAGCATTGTCATAAAGTTTGCATATAACGCCCCAGTAGCACGTCGGGGGATAGTGATGCACTATGATACGACAACACTAAACGAAAATCGCAGTGGTCTCGTATAGGGATAAAAGTATGACAACGCACATGAGGAAATGCCCAAGGCAATATACTACGAGTTCATGTTGTAGAGCTTGTGGTAACGCATCGTAGCCACAATCGCCCATTGCTTCCATCCATCCCATATCGAGTCAAAGAGATGTTATCCCAAAATCAAGGTGCACCAACCGAAGCCATAACAAAAGTAATAATACAGGCCAAGTCAAAGAAAATCGAAGAATGAGTGTCCGCTAAGTGTAGCTAGCCCGCTTGGTCCTATCAAACCGTCCTATTTTAGTCATTTCAAATTGGTACAAGTGCTAGGGTTTATCCGTCATCGTTCTTTTTCTTCAAATCCAAGAAATGAACCAAATCTAACCACTTCATTCTAGAGTCTCCTCCACGTATACAGTTGTTAAAGTATTTCCAATATTGATGGAGAGTATGCCAATAAGAGGCCCCGGTCTCTTTAACAACCAAACGTCATTTTACACATCGGTTTGTACTTTTACATTTTGAAATGTTTCATACTTGATATCAAAATATCATATTCACTTCAAACATCATTTTATTTAAAAGTATCATATTTATTTCAAAATATCATATTTGGTTCGATTTGCCATTTTTATTTCAAAATTCAATCCGGATTATAATTTAGGTTATAACTTCATTTAACCCAATTTGCATTTAAATCCACGATTTAAATATAAACATTTCAAACTTGACCGATTTGAATTTTTAGAAAATAGTTTGAATTTTTTTTTAAATAGTTTTAAAAGTTAAAATAGTTTGATAAAATCGTTTAGATATAAAAATGGTTTATACTGGAAAATAGTTTAAAAATCAAATAATTTGAATATTTAAAAAGACTGGTTTTAAATAGTTTAGATTAAAACAATTTACTTGAAAATAGTTTCAAAATCAAAATGATTCAGTTCCAAACCTTCCAATCCAATCATTCAATCTCGATTCACTTCAAATCAACCTAATTGCAATTTCAATTCAAATTATCTTCGATTTCCACTTCAATCCAAATCAACTTAAATTTCGACTTTTATTTCAATTTCTATTTCAATTTCAATTCCATTTTAAATTTTGATTTCAATTCGAATTAATTCCAATTTCCATTTCATTGATTTGATTCAATAGTTCAAGTTTCAATTCGGTTCTCAATTTGAAACCATTCTACTTTTTATAAAATTCGAGACCAATTTCAAAATATTGATTTAAATCATTTAATTTGAATTAAACTTAAATGTTCGAATTTAGGTTCAAATTATCAAAAATAATTAAATTCCGAGCTCAAATTTTGGAATACAATTTAAATTATTTTTACTTACCCATATATCAAAGTTCAAATAAAAGTTCAAATCTCTTAAAACAAATCAATTTTCGACACTCATATCATAATTCAATTATAACTTCAAATTTCATATTAGATTATTTAAACAATTTTTCATTTAACAAATTTTAATCTCACATTTCAAGTTCGAGTTCAAAAATAATTCAATTCCCATACTTTGATTTTATTTCTTTAAATCAAAATCATTTAAACAATTTCAAACCCAAAATTTTAAAACAATTTAATTTAACTAATCCGGGGTCCGTATATAATTTTCTGTCCTACGGCCAAGTTATTAGCCATCTCAAATTAATTTTATGGATAGACATATATATATCATTTCAATCCAAAAATAAATGTCATAGGTATATATCATTTCAACCTAGTTCTTAATTTGATCGAAATAATTCAATTAACAATTTTATATACTGTCAAATAATATTAAAAGGTAATAACAGTAATATATGAAATAAATAAACATCCTATCATCCAATCCATTAACCAATAGACATTCATCACAAAAAACATCTAAATCAGTCAAAATGTCACCGCAATTAATCAGTTGTCAATAATTAGGAATTTAACTAGTAATTTATTTCCAATTCAAATTTGAACCGTCAATTCAAATTCCTATCATTTAAGTTCATATTAATTTAATGTCGGTTAAATTTTCCCAAACAACAGTCGATAAAATTAAATTACTTCATGTTATCAATTTAACTAACATAAAAATTATTCAGTACTTTGTGAGCGTTATAAAACACACACCTTTATTTAAGATTGAAATTTTTTCCAGCTTCGAATAAATACCATTCCAATTCCATGCTGTCGTTTTCATCGATACGATTCCAACGTGACTCATTTCGCTCGAATCGGACCTCGTACGAGAAAGTAACAATTTATATTAGCATAACGATTAATTAAAAGTAATTAACGTATTATTAATAAAATAATTAAACTAACAAAACCCGTACCCATCTTCCTACTTTCACGTTCGAGCTTCATTCCCAGGCAGAACCTAAAACGCAACATCATCCGCTAAGGCATGCGCGACCTCAAGCCTTCTACCTTTATCCAAGCATGCCAAGCGATGCGCCTCAGCCACCTTCCCCCAAGCTTAAGGTGCTACCCCATGCAACTCTATCGTTGACTCGAAAAGGGAGAAAAACTACCATGACTTTAAGCAGCGATTTTGGCGAATCCATGCTAGTTGGCAACGATCCAACCGTTCAGCATGTAGTCTCATCAAGATCTACGACTTTGCTATTGAAAGTTTTTGATTTCGATGGGATAGGGTCACGAATGAATGTATACACGGCCTGATATGAAATTTTTTGATCCAATCTATCTGCAAACATTCCAAACTCCAAACGAAGCATGACGCTTAACATTCTATACGTTTTACCCCTATTTTGAAAACAATGGAACTAGTTTCGAGAGCCAATTTCATCATATTCAGAAGATAACATTTCAAAATCAAATTACTTTAATTAAATTCCTTTAATTAATTTCTATGCGTTTCAAGCTCGCACGGCCGAATGATAATTCTGATCGCAACGAAACTTGAAATCCTATAATAATTCGCTATTATGGATTCCATGAAACTAGTTTTGTCGAAACCCAAGACGGTGCCCAAAATGGCTATTTTTACTCGTTGATTAAAACAAGTAATTTCCAAAACTTAATTTAGTCACTTTAAATTCAATTTTAAAAGCTGAAAATCTTCATTCATATTTAAATAAAATTTAAATCAACTTTTGATAACATTTTCATTCATACTAAATTCAGAATTTAATTATTTAAATAATTTTCAATATTAAATTTAAACTATTTAATTATCCAATAAATCATATTAATAAATCATTATATTTCAAATGAATTTTAATTTTTAACAATTATTTTATTTCCATCTAAATAATGTAACATTTATTATCCAATTTTTATTATTGATTATAAACAGTTCCAATGCATAGAATTTCACTTCAATACTTATTATTGCCAAAATTTCTGAAATTGGTTATTTCAAAAATTTATTCAAGTTCATATTCAATAACTACATTAATAAATCATTAAATTTTTATTTCTAACCATTTTTATTCAATAATTATGTCAAAATCTATAATTTAAAATAGTTAAAAATACGAGTCGTTACACTCTCACCCACTCAAAACTTTTCGTCCTCAAAAAGGATTTAAGTAAGGAATTTAATATTTGATATATTTATTCAAAATAATTAACATAAAAAACATTAAAATCTTATTTACAAAACCTTTACTATGCTTCTACTACAGCACTCTGATCGGCTTACGGAAACTACAACTTGTATATAAAAACAAGTTATAAAATTTTTATAACCTCAAAATTTTTCTAACATCCGGATTTGTGAAAAATTTCGACAAAGTCTCCTCTACACGGCTCGATAGGAAATTTTTTGCAATACAATATATAACACAAATATATATCAAATATACCATATATACATCTCATTTCAATGATGAGGCATCCCGTAGGGAAAAAATATAAACGTGTCATATGTAATCCGAGATACATACCTTACTATTATTAATACGAGCAAATTCGCTCATATTAAGCAAGCAAAAGAAAATAAAATCCACATATACGTGCAAAAGATCTTCGTTTGTGCCTATCTCAACTCAATTTAGAATATTAGTTACATATAAAGATACAGAAAGCATGTATGAGCTCAAAAGAACCATACAATATGAATTCTCAATCCAAACCATGAACATGAGCATAAAAGAAATCATCCAACAATTCATATTCATCCAATTAATCCGTATTACATTAATTTACATTATCCAATGTCAATATTTAATTTTTACACTTCAATTTTTATTAACATCCAATTTTTATTAACATTTAATTGGTTTACTTCCAATTTATTCACATCAGTTCCACTTACATTCGATTTATTCAATTCAATTTGTTAAATTCCAATTGTTTCACTTTTTGTTTAACATATTTCTTATAAATTCATTTATGAACCATTTTATAAAATTATTCTATTTAACCTTGTTTAAATTAAATTTTATTTTATTACTGCTTAGTATTTCTCTTGAATACTAATATTATTTATAAACCATTTTATAAACCTATTAAAGTTTATTATAGACATTCAGTAAAATGCAACTTATGTTTATTATTATTGCTTCATATCTTAAGTCCGTATTAATTAATTGGTTCACTTTGTTAGTTCATTTCATTATTCGTATCACTAAATTTGTACTTAAGTGAATTTTATTTTTATAACTTATATTCATATTAATAAATTTTCTTTTTTTCACAATCAACCTTCAATTTTTGTTCTTATGTTAACTTTCATCTTTAATTCATTTCGTTAACTTATTTTATATTCAACTAGTTACTATTCAATTTGTCAAAACTCATTCTATTTGCATTCAATTTATTTATATCCAATATAGATCAAATTCAGTTACTTACACTAAATTTTACTTACACCCATTTATTCACATTCAGTCTCTTTCACACCTAAATTGCATTTCATTTTAATCTATAACAACTTTCAATTCTCTTTCATGGCAGCCGAACCTTGTCCAATCATCTCATCTCCTGCCTTACCTCCCCCCATACCTATCCCTGTGCCTATATTGTCATCTATGTTCCCTACTCTGCTTCCACCTACTCCGGATCCCCCACTACCTGTGCCTCCCGAACATCCAGACCCTCCTCCTCCACCAACCTCGCTCTCAGCCTCATCCTCTCCTCTTTCGAAATGGATCTCCTTTTTCAAAACAAAGCCTCATAATGTTGGCTCCTACATACCTTCTCATCTGCCAGTGTCATTGGAGGGTGACGTTCTTGTTCCTCCTCCAGAAGTCATCCAAGCTGGTAATGTGGTTTGGTGTGAGCATTTAGTGGAATTTTTTCTTGATAAACCATTATCATATACTACTATCATCATGCATTTGAAGAGAGCATGGAAACTCAAAGGCTCCATCACTGTAAAATCTAATGGCATCCTGTTCCTTTTCAATCTAACATCTGCGGATGATAGAAGGAGAATTATTGAAGCTGGTCCTTTAATAATCAGGAGCAAGTTGTTCATTGTGAAGCCATGGGATCCGATGAAAGGGAATAGCTGTAGCTCAATTAAGGCAGTCCTCGTTTGGCTAAAATTGTCTAACATCCCCTTGTTTTCTTGGTCACACATCGAGATTAACTAGTTATCATCCAGAATTGGAAAATTGTTGTGCTTGGACGAAGCTACAGAAAAGATGCAACGAATAGGTTATGCTAAATGCATGGTAGAAATAACTACTGAGCATATCCTGTTGGATAAATTCCCAGTTCGAATGTTAGATGGTGGTGTTCAATATGTTAAAGTTAGATATCTCTGGAAACCTTCAATTTGCTCTAGTTGCAAGGAGTTTGGTCACAACAACAATAACTGTACGAGAGAACAGCTAGAAGAATTTATGCTAGACAAAATTTTGAGCAGTGACCTTATTAATATAGGAAAAATAACTACCGCTAAGGGCAATCAAACAGGTGTGGCTTTCCAGAAACGTGGTTGGCAAAAGGTGAAGAATTTTAAAGCAAAAGAAAACAAAGAGAAGCAACATGCTTCTGGTTCAAAACAAAGTGGAATGAATTGTGTAGACATAAATTCAACTTGCTTTTCTTCAAGAAGTCTGCCTAAGCATGACTTGATTGTGACAGAGACTAGAAATAAGTATTCGATTCTGTCTGAGCAGAATGAGAATGATATTGTAGATCGTGACGTTAGTCCGAATCAGTCATCTATTGAGGAAGGAGAAATAGATCCAAGTGTACATGTGCAAAAGGAAAGTGTTAGTGAAATCTCTCTTTCACTTAACAATGAAACAGTGGAAAAGTTTAAGTTGCCAAGCATCGGTGAAACAATTTTATTAAATGGGAAGAATACGGCATTCGATGTTAATTACGAGGTAGAGAATGAAGAAAATATTTAGATTGATGAATAGATAAATGCCATGTTGGAAGTAGTTAATGGTGAAGTAAATGAAATGATGCTAACTGCAAAACAAATAGGCAACTGCTGTTTGGGTTCTAAACAATATGCCAGTGAAAATAATCTTGCATGCGAGAATGCATGTGCAATTTTTGCCATGCATACTAACAACCCAAATGGGTTTATCAAGGAAGGAATGATTATGCAGTCTCCCTCTCAAAACATTGTGCTTGTTCACACTCCTCCTGTGCAAGATACAGCAGATCTCACCATTTCATCTCCATCTAACTCTCCCATTCCACCACCCGTCTTCAATTCCTCTTCTCTATCTCGCACGAACAATTTATAATCTCTTAAAAATTCATCCATGACCATTAATCCCCCTTCCTTCTTCAATCTGACCTATCCCTTATCCCTTCTCAACACATCTCTCCACCTTATGTTTTCCTTGGTAATCTGCCTGGTTGGACATCTAAATCTAATGCCTCTTCAAATCCTGACCCTCCTTCTAATTCCACGTCCAATGCTTTTCCTCCCCACTCATCCAAGACTGGTGGTCCCAGTTTAGTTGATGAAAGATTAACAAAAGGTTCTCCTTCAATAAGGAGCAAGAAAGGAACACTTCATACTTCTCTATAACCCTCATGATTTCACACTAATTAGCTGCCTGGAACATAAGAGAAGCTCGTTGCATGGAAAAACTAGACCACATCAAAACTCTTATATGAACTTATAACCTTGACTTAATAGCTATTCTCGAAACCAAGCTTGATCTCTCTCTTACCCCTCTGCATGCAAATACATCAACAGTAACTGGGCTCTGCACCATAATCTCCTTGAAGCCCCCTATGGGAGAATTATGATGATTTACAACCCTCTAAAGTTCACTCTGACTCCTATCCTAGCCTCCCCTCAATTTATCCACTTCCATGCTTTGTTTCATCTCAGACTCCTCTTCCTTATAACTCACCATAGTATACGCTTCCAACTCCCCTTCTATCAAACAGACCCTCCTTCAACTAATTCCTGCTTTCAGACAAGAATCTCACCCCTGGCTAATTCTTGGTGATTTTAATAGCTGTTTAAACCTTGATGACAAACATGGTGGCTTGCCTCTAGCTCCTAAAGATATTCAACCTCTAAACATTGCCATTGATGATGCTAATCTAATGACAAGTAACAAAGCTGGATCCAAGTTTTCTTGGAACAATCATAGTCGGTCACGGTGTAGAATTCTGACCACTATTGATCGCTCTTTTTGCAACTTAAAATCTTTTTCAACATGGCCCTCCCTTTCTGCTCACCTTCCTCTTCCAATTCTATCCGACCACTCCCCCATCATTCTCTCTATTGGTCCCCGTGCCATGCATGAGAAAAGAAGTTTTAAATACTATAATATCTGGTCCAATGAACCAGGGTTTAATAATATAATAAAAGAGGCATGGTCCTCCTCATTTTATGATAACCCCATGTTTAAATTTTGCAGGAAATTGAAGCAGGTAAAACATTCTCTCAGATGCTGGGCCAAGAGTAACTTTGGGAAGGGATGTCTGACATTCGCTACCATCAAGAAGCAACTGGAAGAAGTTCAAGGAAAAATGTACAACAACCTTGGCGATGTTGTGAATGAAGCTCAGGAAAGTGTTTTTTTTTAGCTCTATCTGATGCCTTAAAGATGGAATGCTCAATGAGGAGACATCAACTTAATAACAAATGGACTAAAGAAGGAGACTGTAACACAACAAACTTCCATGCGGCAATAAAAGCAAAGCATGCTCATGAGAAAATAAATCGAATTCATGATGTTAGTGGTGATCTGCACAACTCTCCTCTTGAGATAGACAATGCTTTGATTAATTTCCTCTCTTGCCTTCTTGGTAACTTTGAGAACTTAGAGCCTAACCTACATCCTATAGACATCATCGACCTTCCCTCCATAAATCATGTTTAAGCCGATCAACTAATCTCCCTAGTTACTAATGATGAAATAAAAAATACACTCTTCAATATGAATAAGAACTCAAATGGAGGTCCGGATGGATTTAATTTGCATTTCTTCATTCACAACCGGGAAGTCATAAAATCTGATTTTTGCCTTGCTATCCTGAATTTCTTTTCTAAATTCAAGTTGCTTAATGAAGTCAACGCTACCGACCTGGTCCTCATTCCCAAAACCCTCCCTCCTACCAATATTTCCTCGTTTAGACCCATATCTTGCTGCAACGTGATGTACAAGTGCATTGCCAAGATCATCGCTACAAGACTTCAATCTGTTTTGCCCGACCTTGCTTCTTCTAATCAGACAGCTTTCTTGCCTAGAAGAAAAACCCTTGATAATGTGATGTTCGCTCATGAGCTTCTCAAGGGGTAAGGCCGAACTCATGCAACTCTGAGTGAAATGATGATGCTTGATCTTTCTAAGGCTTATGACAGTGTTCAATGGTCTACAATTGTGAGAGTCATGGCTCTGATGGGTTTCTCGAAGCCTTTCGTAGCCTGGATTTACATTTGCATTTCTTCACCTACTTTCTCTCTTAAGTACAATGGTAAAGTGACTGTGTAACAACCCAATATTTTCAACCATTCGCATCTGCACATGTCGAACTTGAATTTCACAAAATGTCAGATTGTTAATTTAAAATTTGGCAAAACTGAACCTATACAGTAAATAAATCAAGCATAGAATCACAGACACAGAGTAGTATAATAATAACGCAACGGAATAGATAAATAGTAGTTTATGAAGCTACTATATGAACATCAGAGTTAGAAATAAAATACAATGGAATATCTCAACTACAGTGATGTCTCTAATACGAACCGATGACTTTTCTGAACCAATCAACTGGAAAAAACTGAAAGCTGAATCGATGGTTGGATCTCCAAACGAAGCTCCAAACTCCAAAGGTGAGTCTCAAATGTTGTATCACTCAGTCTGACCCGAGCGTAAAGCAAAACACAAAAACACTCGAGTTAGGATTAACATTCTTATATCAATAAATCCAACTCAAGTGAAATATCAACTGAAATATAATTAACTTAAAGGATGTTTGGGATAACCATCCTCCAAGGATCCATGGAACTATCTGCAATGTAGAAATATACACTATAACACTGTGGCCATTACAATTTAATTCATACTTCAAAACCAAAAAAATCATTTCCATTTCAAATAGATCTATTTCCTAAAATGGTATGTATATATTAAATAATTTATAAAGTAAGGTATTTGCAATTTCCTCAAAAATCAACTCGACTTTCCCACTCAAATTAATTCAAACTCAATTTATCAATTTCCATTCAATTCATTTTTCTAAATAACAAATTCAAATTATATTGATTTCGAATACAGATCTGAATCACAATTTTATCACTTAATTTCTAGTATATTTCAAAGCTTTAATATTCAGCATTTCGAAGTTAAATTTAACAGTTTTCTACAGATCTCGATTTAACCTTGTATTTTTTCAGTCTTGAGATATTCACTTAATAAACTCGGTATTATTAAATAACCTTAATTTACCCTTAGATTAAATATTCCTTCCGATTTTTTTAAACCTTAAATATCATTTAATCACTTTAAATAAAAAAATCAACTTAAAAAATCAAATCTTAAACTTCAAATTCAATAGTTCAAATCGATTTAATTAAGTAGAATTCTTAATTAGATACAATTTTACTTAATTCCACTTTATCTTCCTTAACTTATTCAAATCCTTGAAAATCTATTCAAAGATATAATACTTAGACATATTATATTAATTAAATCAAACTTTATTAGATTTAAGTTTATTATTAAATCTGCTTCATATAAAAACTTAAATATATTTCCAATATTTAATAAAACCATATATATTCCCTTTCAAAATCATAGAAATCATTTTTAAAATATTTATATATAGACCAATGGTGTCTGTATATAATTTCCTATCCTATGGTCAAGTGACACGGATATTTATCATTTCAATCTGTAATTTAAATATATACGAGTAGATATCATTTCCACCCGCAATCCCAAATTCAATTCAAATGAAAGTCGCTTGGGTCTGTCATTTCAACCCATAACGAAATTCTCCTATTCTAAAGTCTGTTTGGGTATGTATCATGTCAACCCATAGTGAATTATATACTAACAAGGAACTTGTAGAGTGATAACAGATATGACAATAATAATAACAGGCATATATCATCAATAACAATATAATATAAACAACAGGATATGGTGTCATATCCATTGGTGAACAATTACATATAAATGCATATCATATATATAACAATTTAAACAATTAATAGTTAAATTTTAGCAACATTTTTCAATTGTCGTTCCAATTGAAATCAAATTTAATAAATAAAAGAACGTTAATCGTGAGTGATTGCTCACCTTTTGATGCTAGAGAGAATAGAAAATGAAGTTGAATTACGAATTCCAAAGCAATGCTAGATAGACACGATTCGATGAAGAAAACAGGCACTTACGAACAAGCTGATAAATGGAAAAATCGGCGAGAACTAATTTCTAATCAATATTAATTTAAACACATATTAAATTAAATATATATGTATTTCAAAATCATTGCTTTTAAATAAAAACCCATATAAAACAACATATATTTACATAGTAAAATTTGAAATAAATGAATATATATACTCATAAAGATAAATAATATATTACATGTATATATATATAACATACACAAAATCTTATATAAACTACATATATATATACACACATTCTATTTTAAAACGATACTCATATATATAAACTGATAGGCAGTTATATATAACTAACTTACATATCAAATTATTCAGTATTAAACATGTATGTTACCAGAACTAATACATTGTATGTTATACGAACAAATACACTATATTATATGCTTTAAAAATGTAAGTTATTAAAATATCTATATTAACATATTTCATTATATTGTAAACAGCATACCAATACAGTAACACAAAATTTACTTCACCTATATTATCACATACAGTTAACAAAACTTTCATTATTAAATTTTATATATTATACAACATATAAGTATCAGTTTATATAAAATAATATATATAACTATTGTATAACATAACCTTTAAAAAAACGGAGATTAGTATAATATAATCTTTAAAACAAACAAACTAGTATATAAACAACTTTATAATTTTTATACTTTAAAACTGCACGATAGAGGGCACATATATATACTTAACTTATGCAATCAAACTATAAATATAAGTATAGCTAGTAATACCCAGTATAATATAAACTAACATAATAATATAAAAATACATATTAGTAACCAAAATAACTTGTATTGCCTGCTTTATAAGAATACATACATATAAACATCAGAACATAACTGGTAAAATATAATGTATATTAACATACCATTAATAATTGAAATCAGCAAAACAAAATATAAAAATTTTAAACAATTAAAGTAAAGGATATATATATATATATATATATATATTAACATTAGTATTTAAAACACATTTTAAAAATCAAAATCTCTAGATATTAAAATCAGTATTCATTAAACATGTGTATTGGGACCAATATATTTGTAAATTAAAAAAAAGAGATCAAAGACTAAAACCCAATGTACATATATAACAAGCTACCCAGAAAATGTAAAATAGCTAATATATAACTATATACTTTATATACAAAAATGTAATAAAAGAGATATAGGAAAGGTAAACCATATTAAGTAATTTTGAAAGTTGTGGGAAAATTTGTACTTAAACAGTAATTTATATATTTTACTATCAACAGTCTTTAGACTTAAAAAAACAAGAAAGAAGAACAAGATAATACAAAGAAAAAAATTTATGTGCGGCCATTACCTTCAGGAAGAAGCACGTGCAAGAAGATGAAGGCAATATGAGATGCGGATGAAATTGTGTATGTGGATTTTTGTATTTAACATAGGCTTGTGTTGATTTGGTGTATGAAAGGTAAGAAATAAATGATTTGAAATGGTAGAGGAATTATAGGATCTCATTCCTATTAATACGAATAAGCAAAAGGCAAGTGTAAAAGAGATGAAATAATTTACACGTGAAGTGTAAGGCAAGGTTTTTCATTCCCTTTTAAAATGCAGGACTGATGATTTTAACAGCTAAGGTAAGAAATCAAAAGTGTGCACATTAGAGAGGCAATACTTAAATCGAAATGTACGTCCAAAATTTATAACAAAGTAACGTACTTTGAATTTATTTTTTTTGTACTAATTTAGTAAAATATATGCTAAAGTATATTTCAGGAGATAACGTATCATTTATATAACGCCAAATAATTTAAACAAGAACGGATATAAAACGTACAAATAAAACGTATAATTAAATAGCTATTTACACATTATTTATTTCTTAATTTAAATTTGATTTGTTACATCCATTTGATTTGTTTATTACTTTACTAAGAAACGAGTGTATATACATATAAAAGAAACATATAAATTTATTTCATTTTTACACATTATTTATTACTTAATTTAAAAGTATATAACCAATTTAAAAGAAACAACATTTGAAACAAATGTTGTACAAATATATACAGTTTAAATAAAAGATTCGGAAGTTAAAATTTAAAATTTCAATTAAAGTTAAACTTTAACCCAAAATCAAAATTACAGAAATTATTTATATTTATTACATTTTGGGCAAATGATTTATAATCAATTCAAGAAATTTCTAAAATTCAAATTTTTAAGAAATCAAAACACCAAAGTTTTAAATAAGATGAATAAAAGTACAAAAATTCAATTAAATACGTAAATAAAACCATTCAAAATTATTAAAATTTTACGGGTCGAAATTATTTAAAATTTTACGGGTCATTACAGACTGGGTATTTTAAAAGCAAACAAGCATTCGCCAAGGTGATCCGCTATCTTCCTACATATTCCTCTTAGTTATGGAGATTCTAACAAGTATGTTCAATGCCAGATATCATAGCAAAGAGATAAAATACCATCCTAAATGTAAACAAACAAAGATCACCTCCCTTCTCTTTACTGATGACATAATGATCTTCACTTCCCCTGACAGTGAGTCCATTGCCAATATAAAAAGAACCCTTGACACCTTTTACTCTTGCACTGGTCTCAAGCTAAACCTCTCCAAATCCTCCATCTTGTTTGCTGGAATTTCTCGTACCTTATCTGTTGAGATGACTACTTCCTCTGGACTACAACCCATGCAGGGTGATATGATATACCTGGGCACCCCACTTTGCTCTTCTAGGGTCACACTAGCCAACTGCCTTCCGCTCTACAACAAGATAACAAGTATGCTGGATAATTGGGCCAATCGTTTTCTCTCTCAAGAAGGCATGCTTGTCTTGATTAAATCAGTGTGCTTTACCTTAATGGTTATCTAGGCTAGAACCTTTCTTCTACCCAAAAAGCTTCTTCGAATGGTCAGACGTGCAATGTTACGGTTCTTATGGGCTGGTAGCATTCACAATAGGAAACCTATTCCATGCTCCTTTGAATCCATCGAAAAACCTCTGTCCAAAGGAGGGTTGGGAATCCTTATCATTGAGAGATGGAATACTGTTGCAATCAGTCATCACTTTGATTCTTTACTAACTAATAAAAAAAGCCTTTGGGTTCAATGGACCATCACTCACAATATAGGAAAGAAAGGTTTCTGGACATTAGAAGCCCCATCTAGATGCATTTGGATTTGGAGAAAGATCTTGTCTTTGAGAATCACTTTCCTGCCTTATCTCATATATTCTCTCTCTCGACAAAGCAATAAGAAGTTCTGGAATGATCCATGGCTAAGTGATGGTCTTATTATGTCTATAGTCTTATCTCAACAGCAAAAATTTCAATCTGGAATAAATATTAATGCTAAAGCAATAGACTTCATCGTCGCTAATAAGCTAACCCTACATTATACTAGCAATCATAATTTGAGAGATTTCTGGGCTGGTTTGAGCAATTATCACAACTCTTTCCCAGATGTTGATGAGCTTCTTTGGGATGGCAAGCCCCACTCAATAAGGCATGTATACCATATAATATCCAAAACTCAACGTATGCCAAAGTATCCATGGCACAAGATTTTCTGGAATAAACAGTCCACATCCTCTGACAACCTTATGCTACGGAGAGTTTTAAATAATGCAATCATGACTAAAGACAAGATGCTTGGGTTTGTGATGGTATCTGATCACTTGTGTGTGTTCTGCAATAGTGATATGGAGAGTGGTAAACACCTATTTTTTGAATGCAGTAATCTGCATCACATATGGGGGAAGTTGATGGTCAATCTAGGTAGGAAGGACGTGCCTTTACAGTCTTCAAATGAGTGGGATTTGATTCTTAAGTCCACAAGAAGGAAAGACGAAGCGGGTGCTTTGCTTTTTTTTTTTTGTCTAAAGGAATATATCCAACTTATTTGGGGGAGAGAAATCAGAGAAGTTTTAACAATGTTGTGCGAATCCATCTTCAGCTGTGGATTGTGCTAAAGCATAACATCATGAACGATTTACGGGCATGCAAATCCAACCAGTTCACACTGTTACGGGGTTCGTAATGTCTGATTGCCACCTTGGGTGCTTCGGGGATTTATTTGGATTGTCCCTCCATGTTCTTCGAGTCGTCGCAGCAATCTGCTGTGTTTCTTGGCTTCGAGCTATTTTTGACTTTTCCTGAGTCGTGCTTTTGGTCTGCTTCGTGTCATCTGTTTACTTGATTTTGTCTCTATTTTTTGTTTTCATTTCTTTGGCCCTTTCCTTTGTTTCTCTTTTGTCTTCTCCTGCTCAAAGCATGTTTTGAGTAGTTTTCTTTACCTTTGTAATAAAATCTTACAGGGGACCAGTCAACCTCGCTAGCTTTGCTAAAAAAATTTGTATTCATTTTGTAGCTTAAGTGGAATTAATTCACTTTACTAATTTATCTAGCTCAATTCAAATCCAACTCAATTCATTTGATACTTATTACGTTACACTTTATCTCACTTAATCCATTACGTAGATTATTTATTTTTATTTAAGTTAAATTATCCCTTTCTTATCTTTTACCTTCAATAAATTTAAATTTTGTTTTAGCTTAATATTTATCAAATCTATAATTTATACAAATTTATTCACTTAAATTTCATTTCATTATTTATCTAATTCATTTCAAATACAATTCACTTTCATTTAAGCTTTCTTGAGTTAAACTTCATTTTATTTACTTCTTTCATTAACTTAATTTATTCAACATTTCTAGGTTAATTCTTTTATTTCATATATCAAATTCAAGTTTTCTTTTGTTTGCTTAACTAAAATGTTCAACCATTTTTAAAATTTGGTTTTCTTTTCCTATTCAAGTTCATAAGTTATAAAATTTGGTTTTATTTTCCTATTCAAGTTCATAAGTTATAAATTTATTTCTTATCTATACTATTTTCAATTTATAAGTTCAAAATTATTTTCATATATTCATCAAACCATACTTGGTATATTTTTTTTCACAATCAAAACTTGTTTTAACTGGAAATAAATTTCTTTGGTAGCAGTTCTCACTCAGAAACTAGAAAATGCATACTGGCGATGCTGCAGTCATCCCCAAAATTATTTCCCAACGACCAAGTGAGATCAATGCTTTATTTCCATTCAAAAATCTTTTCAAAATATATTTCTAGTCAAACGGTTTCAATTAATATTATTATTAATTTTTGAATGCTTTGAAGATAATTTTGAAAATCAACGGGATTTACATTCCAAAATTCTTAACTTTTAATTCTTTTCTATTTATAAGCAATATTACACATACAATTTCATCGCTTTATTATGAAAATATTCTATTAATTTTCATCTTTGTTTTCTCAAACGATTCTTATTGTAATTATATTTCAATTAAATTTAATTATCTAACGCTTCATAAAAATAAAATTCATAGAGTATTCAATTTATTTTAATTCAACCAATAATCGATGATAAGTAAATATTATTATCTCCTAATAACAACTTCATTAATAATCATTTTATGTATATACATAATATAATTTAGGTAAAATTATTTCATTTACCCTATTTTAAAATAATATTATGTCGACTTGCCTCATTTAAGTGTTTAGAAACCTTTATCAATAACATGACATCCCACGCATCTACCAGAATTCATAAACAAATCAATGGATAAGTAAACACAAAATAAAACATTTTATAACACCAACAAATACGCGCTCTCATACACACACCACGCACTCAAACAACTCATCTTAGTGTATTATTATCCTATTTCTAATGAGTCAAACCCCACAAAGCTAAGGCTATCGCTAAACAAAATCTTTGATACCAACTGAGATGACCCATATTTTGGAAGGTTTAAATCAATAACAATCCACACATATCCGACTCAAACAAAATGGATTATAGATAATCAGTGGGGTTAATTAAGAAAAATAAGACAAAAAGAAGAAAACAAACACAGAATCTCATGGTGGAATGACAAAATATAGTAATCGAATAATCAATTCATGAAGTAGTTTACTATACATTTGATTATAATTTATACCACATTTATTAGAGTTATATATATACAACAGAAACAAAATATAATCCAGTAGAACAACATGATGTAGGGAATAGTAGTAGTAATAATATACCAAATCTTCCTCTTCGTCCTCCGTAAAATGCTCTTCAACGCGCTGAAATACTCAAAATTGACCCGAGCGTAATGAAAAGACAAAACACTCAATTCAGGACTAAAATATACTTATATGAGTTAAATAAATGTCACATAACATGAGTGTAATAGCATCAAAGATATTTATGGGGTTTTACATCTCCTATCCAATGTATATCATGCGTGCAATAACTCAAAAGATTTTACAAGATTCTCCTACTCTTAGGGATCCATCAAACTATTGATATATAATCGAATTTTCTATATATATAATGTCTAATCAGTAAAATAAATATTTTTCTTAGTATTAAGGCTTTACATTAATCCCATTGACGCGTTTTTAAGCATTGTCGTAAAGTTTGCATATAAAGCCCTAGTAGCACGTTAGGGGATAGGGATGTTTCGTGATACGACAACATTAAACAAAAATCGTAGTGGTCTCGTATAGGGATAAAAGTATGAGAAGGCACGTGAGGCAATGACCAAGGTAGGATACTATAAGTTCAGGTCGTAGGGTTGGTGGTAATGCATCGTAGCCATGATCGCCCACCGCGTCTATCCATCCCATATCAAGTCAAAGGGAGGTTATCCCAAAATCAAGAACCACCAACTGAAGCCAAGAAGAAAAGTAATAATACGGGCCAAGTCCAAGAAAATCGAAGAACGAATGTCCGCTAGGGGTAGTTAGCCCACTTGGCCCTATCAAGCCGTCCTATTTTTGTCATTTCAAATTAGCATAAGTGCCGGGGTCTACCCATCATCGTTTTTTCTTCAAATCCAACAAATGATGCCAAATCCAACCACTTCATTCTAGAGTCTTCTCTGCGTACATAGTTGTTAAAGTGGTTCCAATATTGACAGAGAGTATGCCGATAAGAGGCCCCGGTCACTTTAACAACCAAATGTCGTTTTACACACCGGTTGGTACTTTTACATTTCGAAGCGATTCATACTTGATATCAAAATATCATATTCACTTCAAATGTCATTTCATTTCAAAGTATCATATTTACTCCCAAATATTATATTCGGTTCGATATGCCATTTTTACTTTAAAATTCAATTCGAATTACAATTTAGGTTATAACTTCATTTAACCCAATTCACATTTAATTCCACGATTTGAATATAAACAATCTAACCTTGATCAGTTTGAATTTTTTTTAAATAATTTGAAAAGAATTTTAAATAGTTTTAAAAGTTGAAATAGTTTGATAAAAGGGTTTAAATATCAAAATGGTTTATATAGGAAAATAATTTGGAAAATTAAGTAATTTGAATATTTAAAAGGATAGGTTTTAAACAGTTTAGATTAAAATAATTCACTTGAAAATAGTTTCAAAGTCAAATTGATTTAATTCCAAACCTTCCAATTAAAATCATTCAATCTCGACTCACTTCAAATCGACCCAATTTCAATTTCAATTCGATTTGACTTCGATTTCCACTTCAATCCAATCAACATCAATTTCGACTTTAATTTCAATTTCAATTCCAATTTCATTTTTGATTTCAATTCAAATTAATTCCAATTTCAATTTCATCGATTCGATTCAATAGAATCCTCAATTTTAAACCATTCTAGTTTTTACAAAAGTCGAATCTAATTTCATAATATTGATTTAAATCATTTGATTCGAAGAAAACTTCAACTTAGAATTTAGATTCAAATTTTCAAAAATAATTAAATTTCGAGCTAAAATTTTGAAATATCGATTTAAATTATTTTTACCTAGCAATGTATCAAAGTTTAAATAAAAGATCAAATCTTCTAAAATAAATCAATTTTCAAAATTCATATCGTAATTAAACTATGACTTCAAATTTCAAATTTGATTATTTAAACAATTTCATTAAACAAATTTTATTTTCACATTTCAAGCTCGAGTTCGGAAATAATTCAATTTCCTTACTTTGATTTTATTTCTTTAAATCAAAATCATTTAAATTATTTTAGAACTAAAATTTTAAAACCATTTAATTTAACCAATCCGGGGTCCGTATATACTTTTCTATCTTATGGCCAAGTGATTAGTCATTTCAATTTAATTTCAAGGATGGATATATATCATTTTAATCCAAAAATTTATGTCATATTATATATCATTTCCTATTTCTTAATTTATTTCAAATAATTTAGTTAACAAATTTGTATTCTGTCAAATAATATTATAGGGTGATAATAGGAATATATGAAATAAATAAACATCTAATCATCTAATCCATCAATGTGACGACCGCCCATGACTCCTGCAATTAAACAAGGAGATAGTGCGCTGAAAGGCATGCCCGGCAGCCATGGACGATCATCAAGATAAGGTAACACAGAATAGTCTATCGTATTACTCACAGCGCAGGGATAAATACAATAGAGAAATATATATAATGAAGCTTCACTAAATAGAATCTCATCAATACACTACAAAACAATTTGATACAAACATCTGAATAGTCAATACATCAAGCCTCACTACATAACACTCAGAGAATCATACAACATTGGTCACTAAGAACAATATGCAAAAGCCTCCAGCTCGTCTTCGTCATCAACAGCATTGGTCACTAAGAACAGCACCTGTCACCTGCTACCTAGTCTGCCCATCCCAAAATGGATGAACAGCCCAAGGTAATAAGAGTTGAACATAAAACCTTGAGTCAGACAACAGTCTTAGTGAGCGGTAAATTAACTAACAACATACCAAAAGAGCATAAAGGAAAAAGGAATAGGAATCCAACCCTCCCACTCCACCTCTTTCTACAGTGATAGCCCCCAGACCCACTAAGCAGAAATAAACATCGCAAAGCAGACATTTAAAGTAAAACAATTATCACTCGAGTCAAGGTCGATGTTTTCCAAGCACAAACCCCCAAGGCCTAAACCAAGATCAGATAAGCACCCACAAAACATCGCTCTTGAGACCGAGTGACAAAGCTTCCAAACATCCATGACTCTGGCTATCACTGTTATCATTGCCTCGATATCACCGTTAATTGAATGACCGGCTCATTCTTTCATCCTTCCGTCAAGGGCTAATGGTAACCCCGGTTCTAGACAGAACTCCGCACGTCGTCGTGACCCGTGCCTAGGACTATCGAATCTGCCCAGAGTACTCGACCATCAACTATTAGTCTTTTGGGACTATCGAATATTCCCAGCGTACTCTTGCTTTGAGTCTGCTAGAACCTTCAATAACGATGAAATCTCATCCTTCTAGTCATCCTCCTCGACGACTATTCTCATACTAGCTCAAGCGCCTCTTGACACAACCATTATCAACAAACTCGAACCATATCACCGAGTTATCAACATGCTTGGGATGATCCCGTCTGGATTAAACCAAGGCTATCTCACATCATGCTTTGCTTCATCGCATCATAGCAAAGTCCCATCTCAACATCATCATCAAATCTATCCATATGAACTTTATCATCCGCTTCATATGCCACGAGAAGCTTTCCTTATTCAAGAGCCTTTCCACTTAGCTTTTGAATCATCTTCGACCAACTTGTCCAAATCAAATCATCAATCAACTAATTTATAACAATCAATCAGATCAATCATTAATCCAAGTAATCAATCATTCAAACAAGATCTAAATAAACAGTTATAACAATAATGGAAATTTCGTAAATAAAGAGTCCAAATCTAACAAGCATGAATTCGAAGTAATATCTTGATGAATGAACTAGCATAGGTTAACATGTAGTAAAATGGATGTCAAATCTTTATGAACGATGGATCTACATGCAGACTTAAGGAAAATGCATGAAATCACTATCTTTAACACACAAACAAGTCACCGATCCAATATACTTCTTTGGGTCCGTGTGAGAGATAACCACCACTCACCGAATCACCTAAACACCTCAAAAGCAACACACTTCAGATCTGGACAGCAAAGGACCTAGCTTGATCCGACAAGATTTCCCTTCAAACCATGAAATCTCTCTTCGATGGATGTAGATCTTCAACTTTGGCTCTTGGATCTTCGATTTAGATGGATGGAAGCACAAGATTAAAGAAGAGAAAAGAAGTGAAGAAGTGTAGCACTCAAGCTCTCAAAATAGCAGCACTTCGTCGCTTCAAAATCCGGATCCCAAAAAGTGAGATAAGGCCGTATATTTATAGGCTGGAAATCCTTAAGTCGTCCGCCCCCTTAAGTCGTCCGCCCCCTTAAGTCGTCCACGACCTACGACTTAATGGACCTCCCTACTTACGACTCAAGCCTATGCGTGACTTAACACATGCGCGCGACTTAACACACACGGTCTAACACTTAGGCACGACCTAAGACTCAACAGGATACGACTTAGCGACCTAACACACTGCCGCATTTCTACCTAAGTCCTAAGTCGTTTGGACGACTCAATGACTCAACGACTCAGCAACTGAACACAGGAGACGACCTACCGACCTAACTACACTGCCGACCTAACACAAGAGACGACCTAGCGACCTAACTACAACACGACATAGCCAACCTAACCTTAACTCTGTCACGACCTATCTCAACACACATATCTAACCACTAGGTCGTTGAATATTAGATCGGTCACTTCCTTAGGTCGGTCAGTTCCTATAGGTCACTCACCCCCTATAGGTCGGTCACTACTATAGGTCGGTCTCATCCCTTAAGTCGTTCAAATCTTTAGATCGGTCAAATCCTATAGGTCGGTAAACACCTTAAGCCGCTAACCCTTAAGTCGGCAACCGCTACCACTAACTTCTCTAAGTCGTTCACATGACTTGGGTTGCTCGGCTGACCTAAACTAACATACGACTTAGACTCAGAACGACTTAAGCAATACTAACGACTTAATAGCAACTATTTTACGATTTATCGACACGTAAAATACGGGTCATTACAATCAACCAATAGACATTCATCATAAACAGCATCCAAATTAGTCAAAATATCGCCACAATTAATTAGTTGTCAATAATCGAGAATTTAACTAGCAATTTATTTCACCACACAGATTTGAACTGTCAATAAATATTCCTATCATTTCGATTCATATTAATTAAATTCCAGTTAAATTTTACCGAAAAAAGGTCGATAAAATTAAATTACTTCATGTTATCAATTTAACTAACATAAAAATTATTCAGTACTTTGTGAGCATTATAAAACATTCACCTTTAATTGAAATTGAAATTTTTTTCAGCTTCAAATAATACCACTCCAATTCCATGCTGTCAATTCCATGCATATTTATAATAATTATATTTTGCTGAACGTGTTTAATGTTTTTGGGGTTATGTAACGAATATCGAAGGTTTTGAATGAAATGTGGAAATGTGTTTTTGAATTGCTAAAAATTTTCCATGTTTTTCTGATCTGTGTATCAATGTATCTAGCACCACCGTATTTGGTCGTCGAAGATTAATAACTATGGATGACCGCAACATCCGTAGCCATTAGTTTTGGGCCTCTAAGTAGGGGGATATCACAAGTTGGTATCGGAGAATAGGTTTATGAAACTTCAAAAGAAAAGTAAAACCTAAAAGCTTTTTCAAACATAATCTGATAAATTTAAAAATATGATTGGGGTTTTGGTTAACGCTATATTAACGTACTTGTATTTGATATATCGGTATTTATCTAAGTACGTATTCCCCTCTCTCTCTTAGACTGTTCTTTCGTATCTTACTAAGGCTCGTATGCAGATATATAAGAAAGAAGATATGGAGGCAGGAAACAAAAGAGGAAATCTAGGTGGAAGAAGAACCATAACAAATGGTAATGCTCGACCTAATACCAAGAGGAACCAAGGTCGACAGCCTAATGCTAATCCAAATGCTGAGGCCAATGTAGGTGCTGAAAATCTACTAGTAAATGCGAGGATGATGTATCAGTTGTTAGCTAATCATTTGTAAGTAGGAGCTACTGGTAATGTGAGAGGAGCTAATCTCATATTTCTGGTTGGATATAACAATGCTAAGCTAAGTTGAGACTATAGCAGTCTGGGAGGGAAGCCGTTTGTTGGAACAGAAGATGCAGTTGAAGTTGAGAGCTGGTTGTTGAACTATGAAAGGATCTTTACGGATTTAGGCTTAGATGATGGAGAGAAGAAAAGGCTAGCCTCTAGATAGTTGCAAGGATTAGCGCTTCATTAGTGGAACAGTGTGACAGCCGGAGCTTCGAAAGAAGAGCTTACATGGACTGGTTTCAGGAGAAGGTTTGAGCATCAGTTCTTGTCTGAGGTTGCCAAGTGGGCATTGACGAGGAATTTCATAGATCTTTTCCATGGACAGATGTCTGTGATCGAATCTACTGCTAAGTTTGATGAGCTATCTCGATACGGTTATGCTTTGATTGACACTAATGTCAAAAGAAATGATACGGTCATTAGAAGTTTGAGGCCAGAGCTAGACAAAATGGTTATGACTCATATTAGAGAACTATATCATGTGATGGTGGAGATGACCATCCGCCATGAGGAAATGCTTGTTGTTTCGACTAGGGAGAAGCTAGTTGGGTCTCAGGGTTCTCAGGGAAGGAAATTCTTTAAGAAGAAAGGAGCCCAGAAAGGGGAGGCCATTAAGAAGGCGAAGGCTGATTTGGTGTGTTATAAGTGTGATAAGAAGGGCCATTATGCCCACGAGTGCAGAACTGGTAAGGGAAAGAAGCCCGGGAGAAGAATAATGTGAAATGCTTCAACTGTGACCAAATTGGGCGTTATAAGTACCAGTGTCCAGAGTCAGTCAGGGTGGACAGAGGGAAGATGTTTACTATTGGACTATCATCTTCTTCTAGACCTACTGCAGTAGAGAAAGGGAAGATTGTGATGGAAGGTACGCTTTTGATTCAGCGTATACCAGTTATGATACTTTTTGATACCGATGCATCACATTCATTTATATCTCAGTATTTTGTTGATAAGTTATGCATAGAAGCCACATACCTTGTTACTTCCTTAAAGGTTGTGAATCCAATAGGAGGGTATGCGACTCTTGGGATGGGATATGACCGGTTAGAACTTGATTTGTCAAGTAATAAGTTTGCATGTAATTTATATGTTTATGATTTCATAGATTTCGAGATCTTTTTGGTTCGGTAAGTATGAAGCTAGGATATTTTGCCTGGATCGAGAAATATCATTGAGGCACCCAGATAGTCATAACCGAATCATTTTCTCAATTGAAAATTCCAGTAAGAGTGTTTATGCTTTGTTAAGTGCCCTGGAGATGGGAGATGAGCTTAGTTAGGTTTGTGTAAAAAGAAAATTTGCAGATGTATTTGAACCGGTCACTGGATTACCACTGAAACGAGCTGCAGAGTGTCGGATAGACCTTGCACCAGGAGCTGAACCTATCAGTAGACCACCTAGCAGAATGACACCGACAAAGATGAAGGAATTGAAGGTGCAACAACTTGATCATGGGAGAAGGAATTTTATTAGACCAAGCAGTTCGCCTTGTGGAGCACCATGCTGTTTGTGAAGAAACCAGATGGGTTGTTAAGGACGTGCATCGACTACCGTAAGTTAAACGAGACGACGATCAAGAATAAGTATCCTTTGCCGAGAATTGATGACTTATTTGATCAGTTGAGTGGAGCCAGAGTGTTTTCCCAATTGGATTTGGAGATGGGGTTCCATTAAGTGCGAGTGGCGAAGGATAGCATTCCTTTGAAGGCACTTTAGACTAGGTATGGTTTGTATGAGTGGTTGGTGATGCCATTTGGATTCACAAATACGCCTGCTAGTTCTAGTGGAAGTACTGCCATGTTGTCTTGTTTAGAAGTTCGACCAGTGTTGATCGAGAGGATAGCTTCTAAGAAAAGAGAAGATTCAGTTTTAGCTGATAGAATTAGCAGGGGTGAGGAAGGATCAGATAATGTTGACCTAAAGAATTTTAGTCTTGACCAAAGAGGATGGTTGAGAAAGAAGGGACGGCTCTACGTTCCTAATATAGAGAATTTAGGGAGGGAAGTTCTAGAGCAATGTCATCGATTGAAGTTTACGATCCATCATGGAGAAACTAAGATGTATCAAGATATGAAAAGGAGCTTTTAATGGGAAGGCATGAAGGGGGATGTTGGCTTGTGGGTTAGGCAGTGTGTAAACTATCAATAAGCGAAAGCTGAACATTAGAAGCCGAGTGTGTTACTTCAGCCTCTAGATATTACAGTTTGGAAATGGGATTTTATATAGTTGGATTTCATAGATGGGTTGCCAAGGTCAAGGAGAGGAAATGAAAGCATATAGGTTATTTTGGACAGGCTGACCAAGAATGCCTACTTCATTTCGGTAAAGTCAACCACAAGGCACCTATTGTAACGGCTCGCAAAATTTTATTTGTTTAGTAATATATTTAATTGGAATTTTGTGAAATTTTAAATAATAAAATTTTAAAATAAAAATTTGATATATGAAATTCGTCTATTTAACATAGCAACTGGTAAATTTTCATCAGATAACATGAAAGTTTATTTTATTGTGTAATTTTATTTCAATCTATATCAGTTAAAAATTGATGATAATAAAATGTTTTTCAAACCTGAATATTTTTATATAGAAAAATTGTGAATCATCTTCTGAGTGTGACGTCATATTTTGTTTCTTCAAATTTTGATTGTTATTGCTCCGTTGATCTTATTATTTTTGCGTGTTAGCTGCATTTTCCAATAGCGGAAATTCGAATTTTTATAATTCAATCGTTCCACTAATATCTGTATACCATTTTGATCGTCGCGTCGTGTTGATCTCTGCGGTATATTCATTTATGGGTTTCGAGATCTGGTACGTCGCAGAAATTGTGAAACGATCGACTGTATCGGTTCCAAAATTTTAGGCTTTCAAACTTGTGGTGACTATTCATTTCTTAACGAATATAAAACCAACAGCCATCAATCATTTATATTTTTATCTTTTGGCTTTTAAATTTCCTAGAATATATGGATGACTTTTACCACCCCAATATATTCAATATTAGTGGTTCATTTTCTTTTCGGGTTCCAATTCACTTTCTATTACTTCTTTGTTTCTTCACATTTCTTTTTTCTTTTATATTTTTTATCCTCCTTCTTCTTTATTTTCCTCTACCATTTTTTATTGAAACCTGATGTTTGCCTCCACTAAACCCCATCACCCTCTCACGCGAGCACCTCAACTCCTCTCTCACTCGACACAGTCGACTACCATTGTTTCCCTCCCTCCAGTATCTTCCGCCCCAAGCACCGACCCCACCAGTTCTCCTCCTTCCCCGCTACGTTGCCTCAACACCCTCTGGCCGAAGCCAGAGCCGATCAACACCTCTTTCCGCCACCTCACCGAGCTTTCACACGCATGCAGGTCTATTGATATGCGTAAGTCTATAAATATGTATAGGAGCACTATTAGTTTATATACATATTTTCTATAAGAATCTACAATGGTCATGCATATTTGCTCATTTACAAGTACGTGCGGTTACAGCTCATACTAGTATATATGTATTGTTTAAGGTGTCAGCATTTATGCAATTATATATGCATAGTGATATACTATTTTCATACCTAGGTCACACATCAACAAGTATTTATATATATACATAAAATTTTAAGGTGTAGTAACAAATTACTTTTATGTTATATATATAAGTTACATATTTTCATCTTCACTGTTTTGTATTATATTATATATATATGTTATTTTGTGTATAAAGCTGGGTAGTCATATATATACATGTAGCTGTTTATAACATTTCTGAGCTGTTTGTACAAATATTTTATTTTAAATTTTTGTTTGTATATATTTATATCTTTACTGATTAAATATAAAAGGGGACATTGGATATTAAAAAAATACATATATATGGTATAGTATACAGTTTATATTTTCTCTACATTTATAATATAGCAACTTTGGGTGTTACTTGATGTTTCTTATATCTGAAGAAAAAAAAGAAATTTTTTGAGTATTGTCTGTTATGAAGCATACATTTGGCCTACAAATACGTATATACTGATACATCTTGATTTTTAGTATAAGTGTTTAAGCGAATAATGGGTTTTGTAATGTAATATATTTTATTATCATAAGCTGTCATTATTTGGGTTCTTAGTTTAATATATTCTTATTTACTGTTATATACATATGGGTTTATAAGGTTTGGGATGGTTGTTTCTAGCTATATAAGCATTCGCGGGTCTTATAAGAATTTTGAAACCTATGATATATACATATATTATATATATGTATTTAAAACTAACGTGTAATTCTTTGTACAGTGTTGCTAATATTTAAAACATAATTTTATGTTATATTATAAGGGAGCAGTCTATTTTATTATAGAGATTATAAATGTTGTCTATGTTCTGGTACAGTCTGCAAAATTTTGTAGTCTAATTTATATGTATATAATATGTTGGTTTTACTTGGCAATATTTTAGCTGTACTCGTCTCTTTAAAGATATATTACATTATATATATATATATATATATATATATATATATATATTTGTGTGGTTATCAGTGTTGTTTTAAGGCATATATTTTAATGTAATATATATATATATATATTAATAATAATAATAATAATAATAAATATGCCTGTGTTTTATAAGTGATTATATATCATGTATGTATATATATATATATTTTGATTTCAATATGTATGTTTAAAGTTTAAAGATTGATTTAAAGACATATATGTGCTCTTAAAATTGAATATTTGGTTTAAGGAAAATTTTATACATCTTTTTTAAATTTTTATCAAACGAATTTTGAGTTGTTCTCATCCATTTCTGTTATCAGCTCTATTCGTCGAATTCGTGCCAATCTTGCTTTGATTTGGAATTTTTAGCTTGTTCTGCTATCAAACACCTCTAGCCTCGAAAGGTGAGCAACCACTCACAATTAACGTTCTTATATTTACTAAATTTGATTTCAATTCAAACGACAATTGAAATATGATGTTGTTAGTTACTTACATTGCTATATATATGCTGTTATCTGTATCTGTTCACCTACGACATCTGACACCATTATTTGTTATTTATATTGATGATATATGCCTGTTATATTATTATATATGTTATCACTCTGCAAGTTCCTTGTTAGTATAGAATTCACTATGGGTTGAAATGATACATACCCGAATGGACTTTAGAATAGGGGAAAATTGTTATAGGTTGAAACGATAGACCCAAGCGATTTTCATCTGCACTGAATTTGGGATTGCGGATTGAAATGATATATACCCGTATTTATATTTTAAATTACAGATTGAAATGATAAATATCCGTATCACCTGACCATAGGATAGAAAATTATATACAGACACCGTTGGTCTATATATAAGTATTTTGAAAATGGTTTCTATGGTTTTTGGAAAAGGGATATGGTTTAATAGATATTATTTTTGATATTATATAAATATCATTTTATATATAGTTAAACTCTTAAATTTAAGCTATGTATAAATTTGTTGTTATGAAATAAGTTTAGTAATAAGGTTTGATGTTATTAAAATATAATATGGTTAAGTATTTATATAAATTATATTTTAATATAGAGGTATAATGATTTTAAATTAATTAAGGTTGGGAAGATAGATTTGAAATTTATTTGAAATGGTATTTAACTAAGAATTTATTTAATTAAATCGATTTGAAACTTATGGAATTTGAAATTTTAAAGGATACGACTTATGATATTATAACTTGATTTTAGTTTAAGTTGATTTAAGTGAATATATCAAGTTTAAATAAATTGAAGGAATATTTAGTTATTTGAAATTTGGAGGTTTATTTAAATGATATTGGATTTATTAAGTAAATATTTCAAAACTAAATAATAGTGAATTGAAGTTGATATGTTTATAAAGTTATCAAATTTAGTTTTGAAAATATGGTATATTTAAAGCTTTGGAATATATTGAAATTGAAAGGGTTTATTTGAGGTTCAAATCTGTATTTGAAATCGATAATTTGAAATGATTTATTTAGAACTGAATTGAGTTGAAGTTGATGATTTAGGATTGAATTAAGTTTGAATTTTAAAATTCGAGTTGATTTGGAACTTATTGGTAAAATTTAAGGAAAACAATTTTTATATATATTATTTTAAAATTTAAATCGATTAAGTGGGAAGCATTATGATTTCGAAACTATGATTTCTAATGTGTTATAATTTCAAACGTTTTGGTTTCGAAAGTGCTATAACTTTGGAAAATGATATGACCTTTGAAAGGTGAATATATGTTTGAAATAGAAATGATATCGCATTGATTTGAATATAGTTTGAAATGAATGATTTGATTTTTGAAGTATAAACTATTTTGATATGACCATGGCGTTATAATAACGTTTGGTTGTTAAAGAGACCGGGATCGGAAGTTGTCATAATCTCTGCCAACTCCGATAACCACTTTAACAACCGTGTAGGCGGTGGAGATTCCAGAATAAAGTAGGATGCTGACGACGTTCTTGAGGTATATTACGTGGACCAAACTCCCGTGAGTTGGCATAAGGTGGCTAAAACAGGAGCAATCGACGGGCCAAATGAGGTCATTCCTCCGATTGGACACATTCCTTCGATACTATACTCTTATCTTGTGGTTGATTTGATGGCCATCCTCCGATTTTGATTGGGAGTGTGTTCCGAGGTGGGCGATAGTGGCTGCTATGTGTTACCTCCTGCCCGGAAGCGTAATTGGTATATCTACCCTGACATTGCCTAGTTGTGCCGTGTCACCTACCATACCGAGCCTTTACTACGAGTTTGTTTCTCTTCCGTAGCCCATGGAGTATTTAGGGCAGTCTTCCGATCTGGAGATATGCTGATACTGGATGGACTACTGGGACTATTACATGTTGGTGGTTATATGGGTAACCCTTCAACGCTATTTTAAAGTAAGTTTATTTTACTGTAGACATTATTATAATAGCGAAATATTACTACATAGTAGATAGTTTAACGGATCCTTAGAGGATGGTTATCCCAACATCCTTTGAGTTATTTGTATTTCAGTTGGTATTTCACTTGAGTTAGATTTATTGATATAAGAATGTTAATCCTGACTCGAGTGTTTGTGTTTTTCTTTACGTTCGGGCCAGATTGAGTGATTCAGCATTCAAGACTCGCCTTCGGAGTTAGAGCTTTGCTTGAAGATCCAGCCATCTATTTTGCTTTCAGTATTCAGTGATTTCAGTGATGTATTCTAATTTTTATCTGATGTATCTTGTTGCTCTTTTGTTGTATCTTATTTAACTCTAATGTATCTTACTTTTATATAGTAGCTTCATGAACTACTATCTCTTTTACATCCGTTGCATTATTATTTACTCTGTGTCTGTGATCTGTGATTATTTATTTACTGTATATTCTGAAATTCGCCAAATTTTATTTACAACGCGGTATTTTGAGCAATTCGAGTCCGACATGTGCGGATGCGAATGGTTGAAAATATCGGGTCGTTACAGTTGGTATCAGAGTTTGGTAGCTCTAGGGAAAACTTAGCATATAAGGTAAATGTATTTACAGAATCACTTTCATTCGAGTTTGAATCTCTTCCTTTTTGACTCGATACCTTTGAATTTTGGAATGTTCCTTGTGGTTCCAAAATCCATTCATGTCCTTCGCTGTTCATCTTCTTTTGATTCTGGAATATACCATAGCTCCACTTCGAATGACCTATATATTGTGTCGGCGGCCTCGCCAATCTCAAATTGATTTGTAAAGGCACAAAACTCCTTTACAACAGCACCGATTCACCGGAGATTTTATATCCTTGGTTTAGATGTCGGTATCTCTTATTATTCCGTATACTATCTCTTGAAATCGAATGTTGATTTACCCCAGAAATCCACATCGATTTTATTTTTCAAGTTACGGCTGACCCGGTTAAGGTTGCCCACGATTTATATAAACTTATCCATCTTCCTATCCTGTTATTTAATCATCTTATCTTTGGTTCGAATCTATCTTCGAATCAAAATTTTCTTTCATATGAGTCAATCAAATTTGAATCTCTATCCTTACTTTGAAATCCATTTTTGGCATCGTCAAGCGAGGAAGTATATTTGTAAACTAATATTTAAATGTTTTATATATTATGGTTTGAGTTGTTGATGTTGATTTGGGTTTCCGATCGATTCGTGTGATCAACACTATCGATATGATTTCCAAAACACTTGAACATAGCAAACTAACACAATAGTATTTTCGAATTTCGTGAATAAAATAATTTTGTATGATTATATTATATATAAGTATAAATTTTTCTGAAATTAAATTGTTAGTGAATTTGTTATCTGAAATAATAAATAAATGAATTTATAAAACTTGGCTATAATTTGATTTGGAATTTGAAATGTATTTAAATCAAGAATTTGTGAATTCAATTTCCGATGATTTCAAACTTTGATTGTAAAGTTTTAAAATGTATAGTATTTAAATTACTTTCAAATAGAAATCATTTCAAAGAATTTAAAATGTTTAAATCAGTGCTCTTCTCTTTGTCGTTGAAAAATAATTTCGGTGATGACGGCCGCATCATCGACACTCATTTTCGAGTTTCGAAGTGAAGAGACTTATTCGTAGCCTTGCTACACTTTGATTTGGAAAATTTAAATAGATTTGAATTTCTAAATTATGTCTTGATTTATATATATTGGTATATGATTATAGATTTGATGTGATATATTGAATGTGTATATATATATATATATATGTTTGTTTCTAAATTGTTTGAAGTTAATAGAAAATTTAATTCCAAAAATTTATGTTAAGAATGATTTCAAATTTTAAAACGAAACCAAAATTTTTGAATGAATACTTAAACTTAACTAATTGGATTAGAAAATTTGCTTGTATAATACCTAATTACATTCTAATACAACTTACCTAAACCATTCAGAAGTTGCATATGTAATTGGATAATTTACAATGTAAATAATGTTAAAAGAAATTATAAATAAAATTTGAGTGGTCATAATAAAGATTATACACTTAAACTTTAATTATAAAATTATTAATAGAAATAAATAGAACAATAAGTTGATTGGACAGTAAATAAGACAAATTAAAGAAAATTCTACTTTGAAAGAAACTTTAATGGTATCAAATATTAATAATTTGGAATTAAATCAACTTAATGAAATATCTTGAATTATTAATTAATTTAAATTGAATTTTGTTTCGAAAGAAACCTTTTGTATCTAACATTAATAAATATGAAATTAAATCAATTTGATGGAAACCTTGAATTAAAAAAAACAAATTGTTGAATATAAATTTATTTAAATTGAAATTTATATGTTTGTACTAATTGTTTTATTTTGTTTCAACCTATTTTCTTTCTGGTAGTTTCTATTCTCCTACCTCCTTCCTTTTCGGGGACGAAAAGTTATGAATAGGGGAGAGCATAATGGCCCATAAAATTTTATTTGTTTAATAATATATTTAATTGGAATTTTGTGAAATTTTAAATAATAAAGTTTTGAAATAAAAATTTGATATATGAAATGCGTCTATTTTAACATAGCAACTGGTAAATTTTCATCAGATAACATGAAAGTTTATTTTATTGTGTAATTTTATTTCAATTTATATCAGTTAAAAATTGATGATAATAAAATGTTTTTCAAACCTGAATATTTTTATATAGAAAAATTGTAAATCATCTTCTGAGTGTGACGTCATATTTCTTTTTTTCAAATTTTGATTGTTACTACTCCGTCGATCTCTTTTTTTTTTGCGTTTTAACTGCATTTTCCACTAGCGGAAATTCGAATTTTTATAATTCAAACGTACCACTAATATCTTTGTACCGTTTTGATCGTCGTGTCGTGCTGATCTCCGCGGTATATTTGTTTATGGGTTTCGAGATCTGGTACGTCGTGGAAACTATGAAACGATGGACTGTATCAGTTCCAAAATTTTGGGCTTTCAAACTTCTGGTTACTATTCATTTCTTAACGAGTATAAAACCAACAGCCACCAATCATTTATATTTTTATCTTTTGGCTTTTAAATTTCCTAGAATTTACTGATGACTTTTGCCATCCCACTACATTTAATATTAGTGGTTCATTTTCCTTCCGGGTTTCAATTCACTTTTTATTTCTTATTTGTTTCTGCACGTTTCCTTTTTCTTTTATATTTTTTATCCTCCTTCTTCTTTATTTTCCTCTACCATTTAATTTTATTGAAACCTAATGTTTTCCCCCACCAAACCCCATCCCCCTCTCACGCAAGCATCTCAACTCCTTTCTCACTCGACACAGCCAACTACAATTGTTTCCCTCCCTCTGGCCTCTTCTGCCCCAAGCATCGACCCCACCAGTTCTCCTCCTTCCCCGCTACGTTGCCTCAACACCCTCTGGCCGAAGCCAGAGCCGATCACCACCTCTTTCCGCCACCTCACCGAGCTTTCACACGCATGCTGGTGTATTGATATGCGTAAGTCTGTAAATATGTATTGGAGCACTATTAGTTTATATACGTACTTTCTATAAGAATCTACAATGGTCGTGTATATTTTCTCGTTTACAAGGACATGCGGTTACAGCTCATACTAGTACATATGTATTGTTTAAGGTGTCAGCATTTATGCAGTTATACATGCATTGTTATATACTATTTTCGTACCTGGGTCGCGCTTCAACAAGTATTTATATATATACATAAAATTTTAAGGTGTAGTAACAAATACCTTTTATATTATATATATAAGTTACATATTTTCATCTTCACTGTTTTGTATTATATTTTATATATATGTTATTTCGTGTATAAAGCTGGGTAGTGATATATATATATGTAGCTATTTATAACATTTTTGAGCTGTTTGTATAAATATTTTATTTTAATTTTTTGTTTGTATATATTTATAGCTTTACTGATTAAATAGAAAAGGGGATTTTGGATGTTAAAAAAATACATATATATGATATAGTATACAGTTTATCTTCTCTCTACTTTTATAATATAGCAATTTTGGGTGTTACTTGTTGTTTCATATATCTGAAGAAAAAAGAAATTTTTAAGTATTGCCTGTTATGAAGTATACATTTTGCTTACAAATACGTATATAGTGATACATCTTGATTTTTAGTATATGTGTTTAAGCGAATAATGGGTTTTGTAATGTAATATATGTTATTATCATAAGCTGCCGTTATTTGGGTTCTTAATTTAATATATTCTTATTTACTGTTATATACATATAGTTTTATAAGGTTTGGGATGGTTGTTTCTAGCTATATAAGCATTCGCGGGTCTTATAAGAGGTTTGAAACCTGTGATATATACATATATCATATATATGTATTTAAAACTAATGTGTAAATCTTTGTACAGTGTTGCTAATATCTTTAAAACAGAATTTTAAATTATATTATAAGGGAGCAGTCTATTTTATTATAGAGATTATAAATGTTCTCTATGTTCTCGTACAGTCTGCAAACTTTTGTAGTCTAATTTATATGTATATAATATGTTGGTTTTACTTGGCAATATTTTAGCTGTACTCGCCTCTTTAAAGATATATTACATTATATATATTTGTGTGTGGTTATTAGTGTTATTTTAAGGCATATATTTGTTGTAATATATATATATATATATATATATATATATATATATTAATAATAATAAATATGCATGTGTTTTATAAGTGATTATATATCACATATGTGTGTTTGTATATATATATATATATATATATATATATATATATATATTTTGATTTCAATATATATGTTTAAAGTTTAAAGATTGATTTAAAAACGTATATGTGTTCTTAAAATTGAATATTTGGTTTAAGGAAAATTTTATACATCTTGTTTAAATTTTATCAAACAAATTTTGAGTCGTTCTCATCAATTTCCGTTATCAACTCTATTCGTCGAATTCGTGCCAATCTTGCTTTGATTTGGAATTCGTTGCTTGTTTTGTTTTCAAACTCCTCTAGACTCGAAAGGTGAGCAATCACTCACGATTAACCTTCTTATATTTATTAAATTTGATTTCAATTGAAACGACAATTGAAATATGCTGTTGTTAGTTATTTACATTGCTATATACATGATGTTATCTGTATCTGTTCACCTATGACGTCGGACACCATTATTTGTGATTTACATTGATGATATATGCCCGTTATATTATTATATCTGTTTTCACTCTGCAAGTTCCCTGTTAGTATAGAATTCACTATGGGTAGAAATGATACATACCCGAATGGACTTTGGAATAAGGGAAAATCGTTATGGGTTGAAATGATAGACCCAAGAAATTTTCATTTGCATTGAATTTGGGATTGCGGATTGAAATGATATATACCCGTATTTATATTTTAAATTGTGGATTGAAATGACAAATATCTGTATCACTTGACCATAGGATAGAAAATTATATACAGACACCGTTGGTCTATATACAAGTATTTTGAAAATAGTTTCTATGGTTTTTGGAAAAGGGATATGGTTTAATAGATATTGATTTTTGATATTATATAAATATTATTTTATATATAGTTATACTCTTAAATTTAAGCTACGTATAATTTTTTTGTTATGAAATAAGTTTAGTAATAAGGTTTGATGTTATTAAAATATAATATGGTTAAGTATTTATATAAATTATATTTTAATATAGAGGTATAATGATTTTAAATTAATTAAGGTTGGGAAGATAGATTTGAAATTGATTTGAAATGGTATTTAACTAAGAATTTATTTAATTAAATCGATTTGAAACTTATGGAATTTGAAATTTTAAAAGATATGACTTATGATATTATAATATGATTTTTGTTTAAGGTGATTTAAGTGAATATATCAAGTTTAAATAAATTGAAGGAATATTTAGTTATTTGAAATTTGGAGGTTTATTTAAATGATATTGGATTTATTAAGTAAATATTTCAAAACTAAATAATAGTGAATTGATATATATATATATATATATATAAAGTTATCAAATTTAGTTTTGAAAATATGGGATATTTAAAGCTTTGGAATATATTGAAATTGAAAGGGTTTATTTGAGGTTCAAATCTGTATTTGAAATCGATAATTTGAAATGGTTTATATAGAACTGAATTGAGTTGAAATTGATGATTTAAGATTTGATTAAATTTGATTTTTGGAATTCAAGTTGATTTGGAACTCATTGGTAAAATTTGAGGAACACAATTTTTTTATATATACTATTTTAATATTTAGATCGATTAAGTGGGAAGTATTATGATTTCGAAACTATGATTTCTAATGTGTTATAATTTCAAATGTTTTGGTTTCGAAAGTACTACAACTTTGGAAAATGCTATGACTTTTGAAAAGTGAATATATGTTTGAAATGGAAATGATATCGTATTGATTTGAATATAGTTTGAAATGAATGATTTGATTTTTGAAGTATAAACTATTTTGATATGACCACGGCGTTATAATAACGTTTGGTTGTTAAAGAGAACGGGATCGGAAGTTGTCATACTCTCTGCCAACTCCGAAAACCACTTTAACAACCGTGTACGTGGTCGAGATTCCAGAATGAAGTAGGATGGTGGCAACGTTTTTGAGGTATATCACGTGGACCCAAATCCCATGAGTTGGCATAAGGTGGCTAAAACAGGAGCGATCGATGGGCCAAGTGAGGTCATTCCTCCGATCGGACACATTCCTTCGATATTATACTCTTATCTTATGGTTGATTTGATGGCCATCCTCCGATTTTGATTGGGAGTGTGTTCCGAAGTGGGCGGTAGTGGCTGCTATGCGTTACCACCAGCCCGGAAGCGTAATTGGTATATCTACCTTGGCATTACCCAGTTGTGCCGTGTCACCTACCATACTGAGCCTTTACTACGAGTTTGTTTTTCTCTCGTAGCCCATAGAATATTTAGGGTAGTCTCCCGATCTGGAGATATACTGATACCAGATGGTATACTAGGACTATTACTTGTTGGGGGCTATATGGGTAGCCCTTCAACGCTATTTTAAAGTAAATTTATTTTACTGTAGACATTATTATAATAGCGAAATATTACTACATAGTAGATAGTTTAACGGATCCTCAGAGGATGGTTATCCCAAACATCCTTTGAGTTATTTGTATTTCAGTTGTTATTTCACTTGAGTTGGATTTATTGTTATAAGAATGTTAATCCTGACTCGAGTGTTTGTGTTTTTCTTTACGCTCGGGTCAGACTGAGTGATTCAGCATTCAAGACTCACCTTCGAAGTTGGAGCTTTGCTTGAAGATCTAGCCAACTATTTTGCTTTTAGTATCCAATGATTTCTGTGATGTATTCTAATTTGTATCTGATGTATCTTGTTGCTCTTCTGTTGTATCTTATTTAACTCTGATGTATCTTATTTTTATATAGTAGCTTCATGAACTACTATCTCTTTTACTTTCGCTGCATTATTATTTACTCTACATCTGTGATTTATGATTATTTATTTACTGTATATTCTGAGATTTGCCCAATTTTATTTACAATGCGGTATTTTGAGCAATTCAAACCCGACTTGTGCGGATGCGATCAGGTCGTTACACCTGTTTTGGCTAAATTGTTTATGAAGAACATGGTTAGACTTCATGGGATTCCTAGTAACATAGCCAGTGATAGAGATGCATTATTCACTAGAGAATTTTGGAGGAGTCTACAAGAGGTATTATGTACCAAGCTTAAGATGAGTATAGCTTATCGCCAACAAACAGATGGGCAGATAGAAAAAGTCAATAAGGTACTCGAAGATTTATTGAGAGCTTGTGTATTGAACTTTGGTGGATCTTGGGAAGATCATCTATATCTGATTAAGTTTTCCTATAATGATAGTTATCAGACTACTATAGGAATAGCATTTTTTGAAGCTTTGTATGGTAGACCATGCAAATCGCCAGCATGTTGGTTAAAGACTGGAGACAGATTGGTCTTAGGTCTGGATTTGGTTAGAGAGGCATCAGAAAAGATTGAAGGATGGATGAAGGAAGCTCAATCCAGGCAGAAGAGCTACGTAGATAAGAGGCGTAAAGAACTAAAGTTCTCAGTGGGAAACAGTGTTTTCATTAAAATATCATCGATGAAGGGTGTAGTATGATTTGGAAAATCAGGAAAGTTGTCCTCGAGGTATGTTGGTCCACTTCAGATCATATAAAGGATTGGAAAGCTCGTATACAGAGTTGATTTGTCAAGTAGTTTGGTAGGTGTCCATAATATATTCCATGTGTCTTATCTTCGCAAGTATGCCCACGATCCAATGGCTATTATTCCTTAGACAGAGTTGGAGGATTTGATAGTGGAGACTGATTTGACTTTTGTTAGACATCCAATTCGAATTATAGTGAGAGATGAGAAGAGATTGAGGAACAAGACAGTCAAGTTAGTGAATGTTTAGTGGAGCGACAACAAAAAAGACTATACTTGAGAGTCAGAGGATAGGATTCGAGAGGCTTATCCTGATCTTCTTTGATGGTGTGTCTATATTAGACTTATATAGATTTTTGCTAGTCAGGTAGGATAGTATGGTTGTTAGGAGACATTTTAGATGATTGTTATGTTTGCTAGTTAGTCCTTACTGAATTTCAAGGATGAAATTCTTTAAGGAGGGGAGCCTATAACACCCCTAATTTTTTTGACGTTATTCAGGAGATTTAATTAGAATAAATTAAATAGAATAATGTAGATAAGGAGATTGAGGTTGATTAATAAACTTGGTGGCCGTGCTTATTTAAAATCTAATGAACTTATATAAATAGTTAAGTAATTGAACACAAGGACGTTAGGGTAAATAGTCGCCCTTATTTCTCACATTTATACCATCTTCCTTAGTCATACATGTTCATTTTACTTAAAAAAAAATTTATAACCGTGAGAAGCAAGCAAGGCTGGCCATTAGGAAGAGGAGAAGAGAAAAATCAAAGTAAAAGCTTAGGATCAAGCTAAAAGAAATCAATCTCAATCAAACTTCAATTTTCTTATCCAATCTAATGTGAATACTAATTTCTACATCTCTATTTTATTTTATTATCATATGGTTCAGGATTTAATCATAAATCTGTTTCATGATATATATTGATTAGTGATATGCTTGATTTATGATTTATATGATTTATACAGGGTCGTTTAAGGGAGAAACATATAAATTTAGGGTAAAACCGAGACTTAATGATTTTTAAATGCCACGAGAAAATTTTATGTTGTAGAAAACATGAATTAGGAGACGGGACTCAATTTCCATAATTTTCTGAATTAATGTAGATTTTATATTAATTTTCTAGTGAAGAAAATGATTTATTGGGTTATAAATTATTTACTCCTAAAGTAATAATTATTTGGGTTTGAAAGTTTTATATGTTGGAAAACATATTGTTCTAGATTTTCTAGAGTTTTCTAGATTTTTCCTTAGTGATTTGGTGAATATATAAAATTATTTAAGGTATAAGACTTAAATGTTTTATATATTTAATTAAGGAGAAAGGGTATTTTCTAAAATAAAATTATTATTTAATTTGAAACTAGTGGCAGCATTTTTCTGAAAAGTATTTGTTAACCAATAGGAATTTGACAAATAAAGGCAGCTTAATTGAAAAGTTATCTTTTTAAGTTAAAAACAAGAAAATCATGCTTTTAGCATGTTTCAGCAATTTTAGGCATCAAACCTGTTGACCCAGACTTTCGGACAATGTCAAAAGGTTATAGCTTTCGACAAGGTCAAAGTTCAATGCATATGGTACTAAGTTACTTGGTATGCAATGAATTAAACCAGGTCGAAGGGTACTTAATCGAAACATTGGTTGCCAATGAGGTTTGGGTATGTTTGTTTTATAAACCAAAAGCTTACACCTGCTTGTTTTCGAAAAGGAGCTTTCGACTTGTTTGCTTTCGACCAGGTCAATTATTTAAAATAAAGATTTAAAACCTTTTGACACAATTGAAAGGCTACTACCGCTTTATCATTGTTATGATTAGAACCGTCCAACATAGTCGAAAGATTATTGCCGCTTCTTCCAAACTTTTGAAGTCGTTGCATTCGACAAATTCAAAAGGTTTACTTGTTTTAAAAACTAGCCACTTCTCCGACGCTTTCGAAAGGTATCAAAGCTTTTGACTTAGATGATTTACCTTTGTATAACTGAATATAACCCAAAGCTTTCGAAGGAGTTGTTTTAAAAGGTAGAGGCCGTTGATTTAAATGATATGTTTTAAAGCTTTTAAAGTAGAGCTTTCGACTAAGTCGAAAGATTGCTTCTAATGAAGTTGAAAGGTTTTCATAGAAGGTTCTCCATATGTTTTAAATTGAACCCAATGAGTTTTAAAAAGTTTTATTTTCCATTGCTTTTGAAATATTTGTGTTTTTATGGTTTCGAATGGTTTTCCAATGCTTGCGAAAGGTTTGAGTTTCAATGGGGTTGAAGGATTTGGAAAGAAGTGTCCTAAAGTATAAAGAGGGCTGGAGCCTATTATTTTAAAATGATATGATTGAAACCCTTTGAAAGGGTTGAAAATAGTAGCTTTTGATATTGTCGAAAGGTTTTAAGACCCATACTCTAAATTTTTAGGGAAACCCACGGCATATATAAAGGAGTTTGTAATGGCTTTAAGTATTAAATTTTGAAGAAGTATTACTTTGATAAAAATGTGAGTTAAAGGTATTAATCATGTTGTACGAAATATATTTCTAGGACCTTAAACCCACAGGAGTGGTATAGTTAAAAATTGTTGTTTTTCTTCTTCAAATAAAAATATATTCACATGATAACCCATAATTGTATTTTGGGAAAAGGGGGTAGAAGAACCGGCTAGATTAACTCAATAGTGAATATAAATTGCTTAAACTCATGAATGAGTAGAATTGCATCTAAGGAGTTAGGGTGATCCAATAACATAAGATGCCCAAACTCTGCAGGTATAATGTAAACCAATAGGTTCATAGTAAAACATGAAAATTATGATTAAGTAGTTATTGGTGTAAACCAATAGGTTCATAGTAAACCTGTGAAAATTATGATTAAGCAGTTATTGGAGTAAACCAAAAGGTTCATAGCTAACCCATGAAAACTATATATTAAGGAAAGTTAGTAGGCGTTAATTAGTTCGTAGTGAACCCATGAAAACTATATCCGGATTAAGAATTTACATCAGTCAATAGGTTCCTAGTAAACCCATGAAAATTAGGATAGGGAAATTAGCTAATGGAAATATCAGTAGGTTTCTAGTCAACCTATGAAAACTAGGATAAGAGGATTAGTTATTGGAATAGCTAATAGGTTCAAGGGAACCCATGAATTAATTAAGTTAACTAGCAGGAGCCTGTAGGTTTTTAGTGACCGCACGAAAACGATGAATAAGACAGGGTGTTCTTTAATTATTTAAAGGTTATTAGTAAACCCATGAAAACCAAATGGCTAATAGTGACCGTAGGAAGTACAACTAAGACAGGGTGTAAGTTTAAACTGGGGAAGGGAAATTCTAATTATTTTCAAGTATGCCTATCAACATAATATTTTGAAAATGTATGTTTTAACCATTGTAGATGCAGGAGCACAGAATATGGTTTTATAAAGGTTTTAGGATACTAGTGAGGGGAAAACCCATTCCGCTAAGCAGCATGGTCTTACTAGATATCTAAAAGGATTGAGATGTTAGATTATTATTCATACCAAGATTTATGTCTGACCCGAAAATTTTGTTTTCCCTTAAACTCTCTGATACTCAATTAATTTGGAGTAGTTTGAGGTTTAGGGTTTTCAGGTTCTCTTCCTAGACGAATAAAGCTTTCGGAGGCGTGTAGGGGGCAGATAGTTATTTAGAGTTTTCTTTTCCGCTATGTGATTTGTTGTAAAGGCAAATTCATTAGCACTCTAATCTACCAAGTGAGCATCTTCATATGTCGCTCTTAGCGTATTTGTAATAATTATATTTTGCTGAACATGGTTAACATTTTTGGGCTTATGTAATAAACATCGAAGGTTTGGAATGAAATGTGGAAATGTGTTTTTGAATTGTTAAATTTTTTCTATATTTCTATGATCCGTGTATCAATGTATCTAGCACCGCTGTATTTGGTCGTCGAAAATTGATAACTATGGATGACTGTAGCATCCGTAGCCGTTAGTTTTGGGTCTCCAAGTAGGGAGATGTCACAAGCCTTGACTTATGAATCGTACTAGTGCAAGTTGGAAGCAAGACAAGGAGTTATTGGATATTTTTGAGAGGCTAGACAACGGAGAGCATTCCAATCATTTAAATCACTATTCCATTAGTTCAAAGGAGTGGTTTTGAAGGGATGGTGGATTATGTGTCCCTCTTGTTAAGGAGTTGGTAGAGTATCTTATTGGTCTAGTATAAAGTGGCATGTAGTAGAGTATGTTTCTAAATATGTGTTTTGGTAGAGAGTAAAGGCAAAGTAGTAAAATCCTGATGGATTGTTACAACCATTGGATATTCCACAGTGGATGTGGAAAGTATCTCTAGGGACTTTGTTGATGGGCTATTTAGGAGTGGATGGGGCAAGGAGAGTATTTCGGTCATAGTCGATCGATTGAACAAAATCGCTTGCTTTACTCAACCAGGAGCACTAGGATAGCCACATCTTTGGTGACTTTATACGTGAGAGAGAAAGTTTGGTTGCGCGGAGTTCCATCTAGAATTGCAATGACGATGATCCTTTTTCCACCATTGGTTTTTGGAGGAGTCTTCATGCGGCCGTAGGTACTGAACCAAATTTGAGTACCATTATCATCCATAGATGGATGGCAAAATGACACGGTGAATTGGGAATCACAGTACTTACTGCAGATGTGCATCTTGGACTTTGGAAGTTCTTGGGAAGACTATTTTTTGTTAGTAGGGTTTGCTCATAATAATATTGAGATGTCACAATTTGAAGCGTTATATATAACAATCTACCTTTTTGATCCTCGAAAGTCGACATTAATACATCTATGGTATTCACATACCGAACGTTCAAGTGCTTGAAAAACATATTATTGGGAAAAAAGAAAGAAAAGATAGACAGAATCTCACATCTTACACGGTAATATAGAATTACAATAGATCTTTATAGAAGAAAACTTTAATATACATACATAAAAACTAGAGTACACTAACCAATCATCAACCAGGACAGTTATAAGAACCCATCCTCACAAACGCTGATGAATATAGAAAACCAATGCAGTGAAAAATAACATGTACGTGAATACATATCGGGGTCTCCAACTCATCTCCTAAAACGCCAAAGCATCCAAACCAAATTTGTAACCATGCTTAGTCTGACCCAAGCATTATAAGAAATATAATGCCCTGATCAGTCTGGTAAATTAGCATGGAAAACATGCCTTGATTGAATTTAACTGTTATAAAAATCTTTTGAAAATAAAGGTATCTTGTAAGACCATGCCGCATATAAACATGGACGGTTTTTTATCTTACGGTAACCAAAACATTTCATTGGAAATTGTCTGATATTATAATAGTGTTTAGGATTTAATGTAAATATAGAATATAGCCGAAATTATTACATTAATTAAATTCTATCATAATTGGTATACAATCAAGTTTGAAGGCTCATATTGAAAAATGGATTCCAACAATGAAAGGATAAGGGTCTAACTATCGAATCGGCACAGCTCCAGATAAAATGTACTAGAGAGGCTACAACACACTACACCTCAACGACTCAGGGATGGCCCTAGTCCTTACTGGATATCACCAATTATGATCACCCCTTGGTTGCAACCAAACAACTATATCAGGCCTAAAACATACATAAAATCGTATATATTACTCTTGATTAGGTGATGATCATACCCTAATGGGAGCGGCCTACATAGCCGTGCTGCATATCCCTGCTTTAGTCAATTACTAGGTGTGAGGCTCATGAGATGATTATTACCTTATTCCTCCTAGTAATTCCAACTTGGAATGCCAACGCTGCCCTCCATGCAGAAATGCAATGCCAGCATTCATCCATACAAGTTCGTTATGGGTCTGAATGAAACAGAAGGTACTACTTCTAGTACATCCATTTGAATCACCCTCAGCATTAGTAGCAAGTAGCCCTTGCACTTCAAAGAACTCCGTCTTTGAAAACATCACCTTCAAGAGGTCATCCATTCGAACACTTATGTCGGTTTGAAGTGGTATTTAGATAACATATATGATCCTGGTCTCCCCGAACCGACAATGATAGTTTAAAACTGCCCAAGTTTGATAGCCGGTTATTTAACTACCAACTAAAACAACAATCAAATTAGGGATTTATTTCCAAAGGAAAACCAATATTGGTTAAGCACATAAGAAACCACTATCCACTATCCACAAAGATATATTCATAAACCCTTTATACTCCTTTTAGTACTCAGAAACATATCCATATATTTATCTCAATGCTATAACTATATTCACAAAAACATTACACTTTCACTACTTAGAAAATGTATTCATATACTTATCTCAACGGTATAAGAATAGTAACAAAACATCACGAAAGATTTCTTATTTCAAAATCATATCAAAAGGATTAAAAAAGATATTGTTTAGGAAGAAATGGAGGTAAGAATAAACTAAAACACTATTTCTTCGTTGTTAAGCATGGAACGTTTATCCACACTACTGAAATTAAGAAGATCAATTTGGAGAAATCCCTTCTCAATTTCTTTAATAAATTCCTTTATTGAACCTTTTTAATAAATCACTTTCATTTATGAACATCTCCTTTACTAAAATTCCAAATCCATTTATAAAAATTCTAATAAATCTCCACGTTTATATATATAACTCTTTTATAAATATCTAAAATCATTTATAAAAATCTTTTCAGATATCCAAAATTATTTATAAAATTTCTTTTGATAAATATCCAAAATCTTTCTTAATACTTCTTCCTAAATTTCCAGATCTCTTTTCAATTTATAAAACTCCTTTTATAAATTTTCCTTATTTAAAACAAAATTTAGTTATTAAAGTTAAATCGATATGGTTCATTTGGTAAACAATCAATTACAAAGCCTTTAAATCTCATTTAGGTGTTCATGGTTTCTTCTCCCTCCATACCTTTTCCTGTCCCAATCACATCTCCTACACCTATCGACCATACCCACATCACTTCCTCTGCTGTTGTCCACGGTATTGTACCTATTCCTGACATCCCTCATACCATCATCGATGTCCATAATGGCTCCTATCCACCTACACTGTCCATACCCCCTACCGACCCTGCACCCCACTCTATTACATCGTCTCCTCCCTTACCAGAACCACCAGACTCTTCGACAACCATTCCCTATTCTTTATCCTTGCCTACATCAACAAATATAACTCTACCATCCTCCTTAGCTTCTATTGCACACAACAACACACCGTCTTCACCTTCCTCTACTTCATGGGTCTCCCTTTTCAAAATCAAACCTAGGAATGCGGGCCGATACATTTTGAAGTTCTTCGACTTGACATATAATGGCGAGGTACTGAAGATGCCTACGGAGGTCCATGATGCAGGTACGAAGTCCTGGAACAAACATTTGGCTGGTTTCTTCCTTGATGATTGTTTTTCGTACAATGTGGTGCTTTACCATTTGAAGAGACTATGGCGCCTTAAGGAATCTTATCAGGTTAAATCTGATTGCTCTAATTTTAATTCACTGATGAATCTGATAGACAGCGTATACTTGAGAATGATCCAATATTCATATGTGGAAAAATGTTTATTATCACCTCTTGGAAACCCACTTTCAAAAATGCGTAGTCGTGTATTAAATCGGTTCTAATTTGGGTCCACTTTCACAAAATCCCGACACTTGCGTGGACTCTATTGGGAATTAATTGGTCGGCATGTCATTTGGGTAATTTGGTATGTTATAACGAAGAAACTGAGAAAATGCAACATTTTGAATATGCCAAATGCCTTATCGAAATTACTCCGGATAAGGAACTTCCTAATTTAATTAAATGTGGAGAAGGTGATGATGTTGTGTATGTCGAAGTATATTATGACATGCGACCAAAAATATGTGTGCACTGTCAATGTTTTGGACATGACATAACAACATGCATCGATATGAAATAACTCCTATCCGATGCTTCTGTGGGTCAGGAACAAACTAGGCATGGTAATAACAACTCGCATATTCTGTGTGCTGTAGGAAAAGATGATACACATGATACAAACCATAAAAAGGATGATAATGGTATGTGGAAATACAGAACACATAAAAAATGGACAAGGAAAAAATAGAAACTAGTTATGAGCATCTGATACAGAAAACACAAGTCAATATAACGAACGATAACACTGATGCACATGCATAGTTGCATGCTCAAGCCAAAAAAGATATTACTGTTCTATCCTCTAACCCATTTAATACCTCGCATTCTGATACTGTCACACATTCCACTGACATACATCATATTCTCACCGACCAATCGAATGAACCTTTACAACCTTACACAAATATTCACATATCAAATTGCTTTGACATACTCAATGATATTAGCACCATACCTGACACAATAGTATCTACCCTCCCTATTGCTCCACAATCCAACCACATTCCTACTTTCACCAATCCTACACACACTATTTGTTTACCTCTTCTTCCTGTTACTACTGATGAACAACTAGTTGAAGACATACATGCTCTACCATACGAACACATCCACTTATCCCCTGATATCAATAAGAAGCTCGTCGAACACAACATTTTTCAGCATGATACTTTTCAAGATCAAAATACAGGACTTAAATTTCTGTTTCAACAGGATTCCCCTGACACAGCCATCAAGAACCTTCTACTCAACAACCAGCCAACCACATCCAAATCACCCTATGCCGACTCATCACCATATAAACCTCAGACAAAGAAAAAGAAAAACAAGAAAAATTATATAAAAAAATAACCATAGACATCGAAGAAGTCGAGGATAATGATGATGGGCATACATACCAAATTGAAGGTATACAGAGTAACAACACGAGTTCGGATGATAATGAAATACAAACAAAACAGTCCAATCTTATTGGGCAAAGGAAATCAGGTAGGAAAAAGAAACGTACCATCTCAAATGCTTGACAACATAGGTGCATGGAATTTAAGGGAAGCACACCTTCCTTTAAAGCAACAGGAAGCAAAAGAACTGATCAAAAACAACAATCTGCATATGATTGGAATTTTGGAAGCAAAACTCAACGAGGCTCATACTTTGAATATGTATACTTACATCAACCCACAATGGAAATTCACTCACAATTTAGAACATGCTGAATATGGTCGTGTTTTGGTATTATGGAACCCTCTTACATACAACACCATCACCATTTCATCTTCTAATCAATATATCCACCTTGTTGTTACCCACAACCAACATCCACCATTTTCAATATCACTTTTACATATGCTTCATGTAGCAAAGATACCAGAACTCTTTTACACAACTTCATCCAATCCCAGAATAATATAAATAACCCATGGATTCTCATTGGTGACTTCAATTGCATGTATACATCGTCTCAAAAATATGGAGGTAATCCTCTTTCCATTCACGACATTAGCCTGTTGTCCCAAACTATTCGGCACGCGGCTCTGCACAAGATTCCATCTATCGGCCCCATGTATACATGGAATAACCATCGTAGAGGCAGACGTACTTTTTGCACTTTAGACCATTCTCTCTTCAACATCCAAGCCCTTACTACCTGGCCTAACCTCATATCCACTATCTTCCACCCAGGAATCTCATACCATATCCCACTTATTCTTTCATGGAGATTGAAACCAATGAAATGCCAAGACTCATTTAAATTTTTAAATTTTTGGACTAAACATGCACAATTCTATGATATTTTTTTGTAGGGATGGAACACTCGTACATATGGCAACCCAATGTATATATTACAGTCAAAGCTTAAGAATGTGAAATTATGTTTGAAATTATGGGCTAAATCCACTTTTGGCAAAGGAACATCCAAATCTGATCTGCTATGCCCGACCTAAATAAGGCTCAACAGGAAATGCTAGCCGCTTCAGTAAACTTTGAACTATCTGAAAAGGAGAACTACATAAACAAACAACTTCAATAAACACTTAATAATGAACTCGATATGAATAAAGAAATGCTTGGTAAAGACTATTTTTTCCATGGTGACAAAAACTCCTCTTTCTTCCATCAAGCACCCAGCATCAAGAGATCAACACAAAAAATCACATCTATTGAAGACATGGATGGAAATCTACAAACTGACAATATGCATATTGATGAGGCCTTCATAAATTACTTCTATGCTTGTTTTACTAAAACTGACAAAAGTTTTAACCTTGCAGACATTACAAATATCAAAATTCTGAAGATAACCGAGGTTGATGCTATTTGCCTTATCAGATCGGTTACATATGATGACATCAAGATGGCCTTATTTGATCTCAATCCTAGCAGCGTGGGTGGATCTGATGGTTTCAATAAAAATATTTATAAGTACATGGTCTACCATCGATCTCATATTCGTCAAGGAAATACAATACTTTTTCTCCACAAATATTTTGCTCGGGGTTGTTAATTCCACAAATATTGCTTTAATTCCAAAATCTATACGCCGCTTTCTGTTACACACTTCAGTCGATATCGTGATGTAATGTAATATACAGATGCATCACTAAAATCCTTGCTAACAGATTGAAGCTGATTTTGAATAAAATTATATCACCAAACCAAATTGCTTTTCTTTACAATAGAAATATCACTGACAATATACTGTTGATGCATGAATTACTTAGAGTAAACAACCAGAAGAATATATCCCCGAGATGGATGATGAAACTCAATATACAAAAAGCATTCGACTCTTGGATCTCTATTATTGCAAAATGTCTAGAATGGGCTTTCCGAAATCTTACATCGCTTGGATTTACACTTTCATATCTACTATCTCATGCACTATTCAGATCAATGGCTACTCTACTGGATATTTCAAATCGTCTAGGGGGATTAGACAGGGAGACCCGATATCCCCGTATTTGTTTATCATGGTGATGGAGCTACTTAATTCTATCTTAACTAATCATGCATTAACTAAGGCTATAAAGACTCATCCAAAGTGTAAGAATCCACTAATTACCTCATTCGTATTCACGGACGATAATGTCATTTTTGCTAAGCCTGATTCTGGTACCACATCTACCATCAATGTTGCGCTTGTACAATTTTACGACACGACTGGGCTATACATTAATAAGAATAAATCTTATATTCTTATAGCTAGGCTTAATGAGAATGACAAAAGCCATATCACTAGTCTATCTGGTCTTCATTCCATGCCTAATAATGCGGTCTATTTGGGTATCCCACTCACCAAAACTAGGATTAATACTACTCAATGTATCCCTATGTACGAGAAGATTATTGTTAAACTTCGAAATTGGCCTACACACCTCCTCTCGCAGGCAGGTAGAATTTCTATTGTTAAATCAATAATATTTGGCATGACATCATACTAGTCTTGCATTTTTACTTTGCCAAAGAAGTTACTATCCATGATAAATGCGGCCATGAACCACTTCTTATGGCATGGTGATTGCCATTCTCGCAAGCCTATTCCGATTGCCTTCTCTAAGATATGCAGACCAAGGAAAAAAGGGGGATTCGGTATAATAAATTTAAGATACTGGAATATTGCCACGGCCTCTAAGCACATCAACGATATCCTTTCCAACAGACATAATCTGTGGATTCGCTGGATTAGAACGAATTACCTATTCGGTAAGCAATTATGGAATATGATACCCGCTGCCACTTCTAGCTGTTTTTGGAGGAACATACTTAGCATTAGATATATCATTCGGCCTCATATTAAATACAACATATTCTCTAATAATCCCATCTCATTCTGGCACTCCCCATGGACTGCCTCTGGTATCATTCTTAATGATGTGCTAAATAATATGCAAAAGGTATCCACAGGCATTCCAGATAGAGCAAATATTAAACATTTCATCAACCTTGGTGAGATTAATTTACCTACTGCAGCATCTACTGTGGTTTAGGATCTCTGGATGAAGATCATGCAAGTTAAACACAGTAACACATCGCACTCTGTCCAATGGACTAATAAATACACTTCACAGACCATTGTAACTATATACAAAGCTCTCCTGCCTGATAATAATTCCTGTATTAATCCATGGTATCGGCGTATTTGGAATAGACTTGGTTTGAAAAAGACAATTTCATTCTCTGGAAAACTAACGCAACTCGCTGCTGACTAGAGATAAATTAGCGGAAAGGGGATTCATAGATACAAATAACTATGTTTTATGCAATAATCACCCTGAGAGCAAAGACCGTATCTTTTTCCAATGCACCGTGACATATCGATTATGGATGGCTGTTATACTTGCTACTGGTATATATTACAGCAACACACAACGAGGGCAACAATGGTTCGGGATATTTAAACGATCGAGATGGCGTGTTGAGAGTGGTAACCGTATGCTTGTGGTTCTCAGGTGTTTTATTTCTGCCGTTTGGCGTGAGAGGAATAGGCGCATATTTGAGCAAAAGATTAAAAGCAGGCGGGAGTTATTGGCAGAGATGAAGGGTGCTTTTAACAAACCTATGAGATGGCTGCACTCTTTGGTCTTGTTAAATTCTCTATGCATTGATTATAATGGTTTTTGGGCTCTGATAGGCCTAAAACCTATTATAATTACTGCATCTGTGCTATTTATGTCTGCTTATACATGTATAGGTTCTCATTTTGAACTTTATTTTTGTAATTTATAATATTTAATTCAGATCTGGTAGAGGCCAATATAAAACCTCGTTTACCTTTAAAAAAACTACAAAGCCTTTATAAAATCTTTTATAAATCCATAACTCCATTTCATTTATAAACTTTTTTATTAAATAAAATTGGTTTTTTAATTCAAATATTTATTTATAAAAACAATTAATAGGATAAATTAATTAACTTTCAAAACACTATTAGTAAATTGTAACTACCCAATTTTTCGACGTTCGAAAATCGACATCAATACGTCCACTGTATCTAATGCCGAACAATCGAAATGCCGGAAAACTGAACCATTAGGGCTAAAGAAGAAGGAGGTAGAAGAAGAAATAGAAATAATATCAGAATCTCATAATCGCAGCAGAACAATATATAATAGATAAATGGCCAATATTTAAACAAAAAACTATATCTGTTTATACATTACATCATCGGTGTCATATATATGACACAACAGTGGAATACAACATAACAGCGGAAAAATAACATCAACGTGGTCTTCCAAGAGAGTTAACATACTCATCTTCATTTCCAAAGCTCCAAAGTCCAAACCAAAAAGCTCAAAACCAAAATCTTCCAAAACAAAGGCTTCCAAATCCACATCTACTTCCTGACTTAGATCCAGAACCTACTAATAACCTGACTCTAGGCTGCCCGTGTCGAAAATTAGGGGCACCCAGAGTTTAAAAATAGGAACAACAAACTTCGAGTCAATCATGGGACTGGTGTGAGAACTAAAAAAAGTTATTTGTACAATAAGAAATCCGTTCATGCTTTTGGAAAATGAAACTACCATAAGGTCTCTCGGCACACACTCAAATGCAATCGCACATATGGGGGAGGTTTCTCCTTATAGTAGCCAAACATGCTTGATACGTGAAAATCCTTTTGATATTATTTTAGTGCATAGTATGGAAAACCATTTTGCAAGTATAATATTAATCTTAGCCAACATACGTACCACTATAGTATGCCTACTATAGCTACCATGTTAAATGGTAGGTTCTACAACCGAAATCGTAAAGGGCTCGTATTATTTTATTTGGACATCCAACAAATGGCCAAGGCTAAGGAACTTCCTTTATCCGAATGGGTACGCCTCCAGAGGGATGTCCTGAGAACGTAACTGAATCTCTGCCAACAGAAGGCCGGGTAACTGTAACTCGGTAACTAACTGTCACGAGTATGCCATCGCTCGGTCATAACCGACCTTTATCGAGGCGTCTCAAATTCCAACAACCACATAAGTAACATATCTGGGCTCCATACCAGAATACCACTTTTTATTCAGAAGGAAATGCACATACCCTAAGGGGACGAACCCCATAACCTTGCTGCATCCTTCCTGTTTCGACCATTTCCCGGGATGTGAGGTTCGATGAAGTCTCGTCCCATAAAGCTATGCTTTACACAAAAGGCATGCTTCGATCAACCAATGCTCAACACTTAGCATGCCACATCACCAAGTTGGGAATATATCATAAATAACTATCAACTACATAACCTCTGAGCTCGTATGCCTTAGAGAAGGGTGTTAAGCGAAGAGAATAAATTCTCCACCACCAAGCATAAAGGTATTTGATAGAAATCAGCTTTATATCTCAAAATGCAATGTCAGACATATATCCATACAAGTCCGTTCCGGTTCCGAATGGAACCGAAGGCACTACTCCTACTACATCCATTTTGGAATCACCCTCAGGATTAGTAGCAATTAGCCCTTGATCTTCACTGCTCTATCTTCGACTCCAAGCTCTTGACTTCCTCACAATACATTCAAACCAGAACGAAGTTGTTTGCGCCAAAATTGGTCACAAACCCCAAGGAATGTGAAAGCACCAGTGTATGAATATAAGTCAACAATATTCAAACACAAATCACAGATCTAAACAAGCAACACGCAGCAAAACAGAAATTATAAGCAAGAACACACGATTTATAGTGGTTCGGCTATCTCCGGCCTACGTCCACTTCAAAGGCTTTAATGTTCTTCGCTGATTATAGTTGATTACAGCGGATTACAATGGATTATAGCTCTGAAACTTGAATGCAATAGCGATGACAAGGTGTAGAATTGAATCCGGTAGAGTTTTGATGCTTCAGGATCCCGATCCCCTTTCCTGAACGACCTGGGGCTCTATTTATAGGCGTAGGAGGCTGATATTTCTCCTAAAAATCCGGTAGACCGCTTCTGGCACGTGAGGGGGCCCACATGCCCGAATTCTGGAGATCCGGGCCCACTTTGGGATCGATTCGACCCTTGGTTCGAATCGATCAAAAAAGTGTCCAATCGTGATGAAGCTTGGCGTGGACATTCTTCGACATGTAGGCAAGCTCCTGTAAAAATTTCATGGCATTTGGATCAAGGGATTGAGAGATATGATCGATTCGAAGTGGGGATTTTCGTTTGGCTGTTTGGGTCGAATCGATCCCTTCGAACCCACTCCCCTCGAATCCATCAGCTCACGCGGTCTTGTGATGAGGTGGCGCGCGTCCTTCGAGTCGATCCACTTATTGCTCCAAGTTGAATGGGGAGAATCCGCGTTCTTTGCTGCCTTGACCAAGTGGATTCGAAGGCTTTGTTCACGAAGAGATTCGAACAGGGGTGCTTCGAATCGATTGTGGCGGGCTTTACTGGATGGTTTCGAACGCAACCTCTTCCATGGATTCGAAGCAAGGGTACTGGGTGGATACGAACCAATGTGTGATCAATGGATTCGGAGCATGGCTGACCTCTGATCGATTCGAACCTATGCTATTCATGAGGGATTCGAAGCAAGGGTACTGGGTGGATACGAACCAATGTGTGGTCGATGGATTCGGAGCATGGCCACTCGGATGGAGTCGAACTAGATGGAGTCGAGTTAGGGCATGTGGTTGGATTCGAAGGTTGGCCATCGTGATGGGTTCGAAGGATGTCATCGTGTTGGGTTCGAACAGGGCAGGCGCGGATGGATTCGAAGTATTCCAAAGTGATGGATTCGAGGTAAGGAGGGTCGAATCAATGGATTCGAACCGAACAAGGTTCATCTCCCTTAAATTGAATCCATCACATCTTGAGCATACGAACTCGGATTGACTTGAAATTTGAGCCACTGGCTTCTATGATCTTTCTGGTCATGTCCTATCAATTATAGCTCAATCTGGACTCGGACAAAATACATCGATATCCATGGTTATCCTACAGCACATATTTGATACTCAAGAATAATAATCATTGATTCTCAGTAAATTTTGGATATCTTAACTTTGCCAAAAGTTGGGATAACATTTTGCTTCCCAAAACATGCCTTTTGGTAAAAGGTATGTTTTGAACGGTCTTAAATCGAATGTAGTAAATTCACGTTTCATTCATAGCTGCAGTATTATTAATCAAGTTTATGGCTGTTCGAAGCCGAATCAGCATTCATTCTTTCCGTTGAGAATGAAGTTCCGTAGTCTCTTCGGACTATTAATGGCTACGCTGAACCCTTTCTATGTCCATTCTAGACTTAGTGATTGAATAGAAAGATCCTATTGCACTCTGGCGTTGGTTAGGACGTATAGCGATGTCATGGTCGTTCTGGACTGATCATAGCCTCTCCGGGCTCTTGCTGGATCCCATCCTGTTACTCTCCGATAAAGGGGAAACAACGCTTAAGTGAGTCAATCCTGTCGCTCTCCGGCGAAGCGACTCACTTCTTGCACTCCGGTTCAGTGTATCTGAACATTAAGCGATGTCTTGGTCGTTCGAGACCGATCATAGATTCTCCGGGCTCTTGCTGGATCCCATCCTGTCACTCTCCAGTGAAGGGGAGACAGCGCTTAAGTGAGTCGATCCTGTCGCTCTCCGACGAAGCGACTCACTTCTTGCACTCCGGACCCCGCCTCTCCGGGTAGGGTCATAAAGCGATCATTTTTATATTGGTATTTAATGTTCATCCCCTGACTCTCCGGTCAAAAGGTTTATTGTAAGAAGTTCTAATTTATTTATTTAAATTCGAGTTCTAGATGTTCAATCTCAAACATCAGAAAAAGCTAAACATTGCCTCTCCGGGCATATCGGTTTATCTCCATCTCAGAGCATGCCTAGGGATCTCTCCGGTTTCCATACATGTGTAAGTGGAGTAACCATTTATTCTAAAAACAAATCTAAATAAAATTATTCGACCAAAGTCCAAATCCTGGACTTGGCCCTTGCCATCTTCAATCAGTGGATGACGAGTCGTGATCCCGATCCAGGATCGTTCCTGTTAGGTGGAGGCGGTAGTTGTTCAGGCCTTACCGCCGCTGTCCGTTCTCTGACAAGCTATGGCAATCTACCACCCCTGGCATGTTCTTTCACCTCATCCTTTAGGTGGCGGCATTCATCTGTGGTGTGCCCATCCAGCTCATGGAATATGCAATATTTTCCAGTCCTGCGCTCCCGCTCAGTGGGATCCCTTATAGGTGGCTTTCGATAGGGGAGTTGCCCTCGAGTTTCAGTGTAAATTCTTTCTAGGCCTGCAGTCAGATCTGTTTATTGCCTAAATCTTGGTTCTCGGAATTTCTTCCGTTTATCAGGACCATCATGTCTGTCATCCTGTTTCCTTTTTCCCTTGTCCGCTCCGGACTGTTCTCTGGAGGTTCCTTCGCTCTGCGCAACATTTGTTTCCAGCCTCTCGGCTCGTGATTCTTCTAATCGGATGAACTTTTTAGCTTTATGAAAGAACTCTCCAAGATCTTGTGGTGGACCTTTAGTCAGAGAATCTTTAAATTTGGTGCCTTCCGCGACCCCTGCCACCGCCGCCATCAAAATCATCGATGGATCCGGGTGATCTACAGAAGTCACTGTTACATTGAATCTTAGTAGGAATTCTTTTAGGGACTCTCCGGCCCTTTGCTTGATCGAAGCTAAAGTCATCACGCTCTTGGGTCGCGTCACATGGACCCTGAACTGTCTCATGAAGCAGTCTACAAGCTCGCTCCACGTTCTGATTGATCCAGTTTCTAGTTGCCTGAACCAAAGCGCAGCCAAATCTGACAAATATAGAGGGAAGCATCGTGCCATTACTTCCTCGGATGCCCCCAGCACTTCCATGTGCCTAATATATCTGGTAATGTGCATGGTTTGGTCTGACCTCCCGTCATAAGTTTCTGGCGTTGGTAGTTTGAATTTTGGAGGGTTCCTTGCGTTTCGGATGTTCGGAGTGAATGGACTCCAACTGACTTCTTCCAGCCCTCCACTAGGCAGTCCTCCTCTCATGATTTGTCACATTAGGCCAATCATCCTCTCGTCTCCGTCTAGGGGTTGGTCCCTTGTCAAGTTCCTATCCTGCCCCCCGAGCCTTGAAGGGAATTCTGGTACGTATTCTTCTGGTGGCTCGTTAGCATAAGCAGTGCTCCAGCTTGTTGAGCTCCGTCTATTGGCCTTCCAGTATCGGACCCTGAGGGTCTGCCCCCAAGTCCTTGTCGGTCACCTTCAGTTCCTGCGTTCTGGTCTTGAACCTGTCCTTCGTTAGCTTCTGTAATACTGATTCCTTGTCCCGCACTTGCAGTTGTTGTGGTTGGTCCAAGGTTCTGCACATTTGCCGCCCTCATTTGTTCGAGGAAATTCTGCAGCATCTCCTATTAGGTCTTCATCATGCTTTCGCGTATTGAATTAGCCATAGCCTCCATCTCGTCTCTAGTGATGTAGACGGAAGCTCGTCCTTCTCCTGCTCCTGAGGATGCTTCTTGGCTTCCTCTTTGTTGGCTCCGATCAACTCTTTGTCTTGTTTTGTCTTTGAATCGGAAGTCTTCAAACTCTTAAATCTGAATTCTGAATCCGATGTAGCGGGTGCCAGTTCTTCTCGATGAAAGCACCAAAGTGTTTGTGCCAAAATTGGTCACAAACTCCAAGGAATGTGAAAGCACCAGTGTATGAATATAAGTCAACAATATTCAAACACAAATCACAGATCTAAAAAAGCAACACGCAGCAAAACAGAAATTATAAACAAGAACACACGATTTATAGTGGTTCGGCTATCTCCGGCCTACGTCCACTTCAAAGGCTTTAACTTTTATTGATGTTCTTCGCTGATTACAGTTGATTACAGCGGATTACAATGGATTATAGCTCTGAAACTTGAATGCAATAGCGATGACAAGGTGTAGAATTGAATCCGGTAGAGTCTTGATACTTCAGGATCCTGATCCCCTTTCCTGAATGACCTGGGGCTCTATTTATAGGCGTAGGAGGCTGATATTTCTCCTAAAAATCCGGTAGACCGCTTCTGGCACGTGAGGGGGCCCACATGCCCGAATTCTGGAGATCCGGGCCCACTTTGGGATCGATTCGACCCTTGGTTCGAATCGATCAAAAAAGTGTCCAATCGTGATGAAACTTGGCGTGGACATTCTTCGACATGTAGGCAAGCTCCTGTAAAAATTTCATGGAATTTGGATCAAGGGATTGAGAGATATGATCGATTCGAAGTGGGGATTTTCGTTTGGCTGTTTGGGTCGAATCGATCCCTTCGAACCCACTCCCTTCGAATCCATCAGCTCACGCGGTCTTGTGATGAGGTGGCGCACGTCCTTCGAGTCGATCCACTTATTGCTCCGAGTTGAATGGGGCGAATCCGCATTCTTTGCTGCCTTGACCAAGTGGATTCGAAGGCATTGTTCACGAAGAGATTCGAACAGGGGTGCTTCGAATCGATTGTGGCGGGCTTTACTGGATGGTTTCGAACGCAACCTCTTCCATGGATTCGAAGCAAGGGTACTGGGTGGATGCGAACCAATGTGTGGTCAATGGATTCGAAGCATGGCTGACTTTTGATCGATTCGAACCTATGCTATTCATGAGGGATTCGAAGCAAGGGTACTGGGTGGATACGAACCAATGTGTGGTCGATGGATTCGGAGCATGGACACTCGGATGGAGTCGAACTAGATGGAGTCGAGTTGGGGCATATGGATGGATTCGAAGGTTGGCCATCGTGATGGGTTCGAAGGATGTCATCGTGTTGGGTTCGAACAGGGCAGGCGCGGATGGATTTGAAGTATTCCAAAGTGATGGATTCGAGGTAAGGGGGGTCGAATCAATGGATTCGAACCGAACAAGGTTCATCTCCCTTAAATTGAATCCATCACATCTTGGGCATACGAACTCGGATTGACTTGAAATTTGAGCCACTGGCTTCTATGATCTTTCTGGTCATGTCCTATCAATTGTAGCTCAATCTGGACTCGGACAAAATTCATCGATATCCATGGTTATCCTGCAGCACATATTTGATACTCAAGAATAATAATCATTGATTCTCAGTAAATTTTGGATATCTTAACTTTGCCAAAAGTTGGGATAACAGAAGTGGTTTTTGGGAAATTAATCCCGATCCCAGTCTCTTCAAAACGATCGGTGCATTGGCCAATATTGATAGTCGGTTATTTAACTATCAAATAACATCCACAAATAATCATCAGATTTAAATAATTTCCCAAATTATTTATTTCAAATTATCTTTGCAAACTATTTTTCTACCCTTCAACTCTTTGAAACAGATTCAAATTACCCTTTTCTCTCGCAGAATATGTTTCCACCCAATCGTTTATTTTCACCGAAAATCACAAAGTCTATATATTTTAGATTTTAAAATAATTTAAATTACTTAATCCAAAAATATACTTTAAAATACTTAAAATAAAAACTATTTTAAATACTTTATTTAAAATACTAGTTATAAAATTTTATAGTAATTTCTCATGTAATACTTAAGCCAAAACATTCTTAAAATAAAAGTTATGAAATTCTATATAAGTTTTTCAAATTAAAGTTTTAGCAAAATTATCTTTAAAATAAAATTACTTTATAAAATATAAATGTTAATAATTATCTTTTTAAATCATAATACCAATTAGCCTTTTAAAATAATTACTACCATAATTAATTTAATAAATATTTAACTTTAAAATTCTAAACAACTTAAATAAATAATCAAAAACATTCTTTTAAAACAATTTTAAAACTTCCAACTCATACATAAAAATCTGCTTTGAAAACGTACTTGGCTTTTCAAGAAAATACGCTTTCCTTTCACACCTTTAAAATAAACCACTATTTATTTTTAAAACAAATTACCCATTCCTTCATAAATTCCCACAGTGAATTTATACTTCCAAATATCCATTGATATATTATTTCTCTTTATAAACCCAGTTTATAAATTCCATAGTCTCATCCTCCTTTTAAAACATAGTTTCAAACATTTAATCAGTTTCCAAATCGATTTCCAAAAACTAACTCTATTTTTAAAATAAATTCCTTTACTTGCCCAAATTTATTTTAAAAACCATTAATTCCATATTTACTTCTATATTTATGATTTAGAATCTTATTTAAATTCTGAAATATTAATTTCATACTTAATTTTTTTAAATTCTCCCTTTATTTCTCCTAAACCATTTAAAATCTGAATTTTAAATAAATTCTTCAACTTTTAAACAATACTAACTAAGTTCTCAAAATCCATTTATTTCCGTTGATTAAAAAAAATTCTTTTTCCCCGTACTTGGAATTTATTCAATAGGATTTCAAAAATCAACCTTTATCCTTTCTAAATTCCTTCTTTTAATTTATCCAGTTCTCTAAAATTATTGATTAAAAATTCTCTACTTTAATTTCCTTCTAAGAATCCAACTTTTATACTTTTGATATCTTAAAATATCAAAATATATTCGACCAAACCATGGCCTTCAATAATTTTAATTACCAATATAATCAGTCATAGGTCATAAATAAATTATATCACAGAAAATGAAATAAAATCAACATTTGAGGAATCCAGTTGGATCCCTCCAACCTATTCCCCGCATCCACTGATGTTAGCACAATATAAAATACCAATTCCACTTCGAGGTGGAATATCGCAGTATATGGGGTCATCCGCTATTATGCTGGGCGCATAGGGTCTTATCCGCTATATAATGCGAGAAATCAATCACTCCAATATACATACATACATACATACATATATATATGTGTGTGTGTGTATGTATGTATGTATGTATTTGTATATACTAACATAACATCCTACTGATAACAATTATCAATTTAAGTAACCAATCAAATAATTTAAATTTATTTATTTAAATTAAACTAGGTAATTCGATTGAGTTAGAAGATCTCGCCTTTGCTTTTAAATTTGCAATCTGAACCACCTCGTCTTGTTTCTTCACAGTTTTAGACCTTGTACAACATTATATGATTAATTAATATCTGAAAAAATCTACAAATAATTTACCACTTAGTAATTTAAATTGACCAATAATCCAATTTAAGCTAATCATTTGGTTTTTAAACTAATAATTTGATTTTAAATTAATTTTCCCTTTAAAACCACATACGTTATCTAAAATAATTTATATAACTTCCAAGATCTAAATTTTATATAACTTTCCAATTCAAAATATTTGAAACTGCTGCCTTTATAAATCTTTTGTGTGTGTGTGTCTATATATATTTCAGTTTAAACATGATGAAACAGTATATAATTTCATTTTGAAATTCCTCTCTATACAAAACTATTTCTGTTTAAACTTCATATAAATAAATTTACTGAAATTACGACTAAATTCAAAATCAAAGAATACTCGCTCTCAATCGATCGCACCACCCCCTGATCCCGGCCCACAATCGCCACGGATATTGCTGCCCTGCGTCGCCAGAAACTCGAAAATATCAGATCCACACGTCGCCTACCACTCGAGCATGCGACCCATACCTCCACAATTCGAACGAACTACCTAGAACACGCGAGCCTCCTTGCCGCAAATCAAGCTGTACGCACGAGCGCGCCGACTTCACCGAACACCGAGAATTCGGTCGTCGCTCTTCCAACGAGGACGCCAAAGAAATTACTAACAAAAGAGAGAAAAGCAGTCGCGATTTGGATTCCCTCTACCCCTCTCCTTTTTTTATTGCTAAATCGATTCGAGAAGAAGAGGAATTAGAGTCGTGCTTGAATTTGGAAGGAGGATCGGGTGAAGTAAATTTGGAGATTGAAATTTAAAGCTCAGCCATTTATTTTCTTTTCGAACGAATGATTTAGAAAGAGGGAAGGAAATTGATTTTATTCTTCTCTATCGAAGTGGACATCTGGTACGTGATTGAGAAGGTAGGAGACACGTGTTCTAGATCCCTCAACGTGTCTTTGCTTGCAATAGTATTTTAATTATATTATTTATATTCAAATTTAAATCGTCTCGATTATCGCAACTCACAATCTCAATCTCCTATCGAGGCGTGTCGCTAGGCGTTTCTAATGTTAAACCCCTTTTCTAAACGCAGTGGAAAAAGTTTCGAGTCCTAACTCGATCGTATGGAGTAGATAGCTTTTTTGGACTCATTTATTATATTAAATTTTTGATATAGTTTTCAGCGTGTTTACTTACCGTACGGCCAAAGGATCACTCCAAACACTACGAAAATTGAAATCTGATAACAATACATTGTTACGGATCCAATGGAACTGGTTTCGTCGAATTTTGAGACTATGCCCCGGAAGGCTATTTTTAAATATCGATTTAAACTATATATATTTTTAAAACTGAACAAAACATACCCAAATTCAAATTTAAAACTTCTATTATCTCCAATATTATAAATATAAATTTTCCAAGCCTTTGAAATATTTTTAACCAACTTAAAATCCAAGATTCAATATTTAAACCAATTTCGAATTATTAAATTTAATAGTTTAATTATCAAATAAACGGTGATATTTGAAATTCAAGTTAAACTAACTTTAAATTATTTAAAATTAATTAAATATTCAAATTTCAAATATCCAAAAATTCTGGGTCATCACATTCCTTCCCCCATAAAAGAATTTCATCCCCGAAATTACTAGTTAAGACGAATGGTCCACAACCCATTAACTATTTTTCCCCAAAACCAAACAGTTTCCAACCACTCCCCCAAAACAAATCTTTTTATTAAAGACACGATCATTCTTATTACTTCCTAAACTCGTCCATAACTTCCAAACAATATTATTTACTTAACCGTTTTGAATTTTAATTTAGATTCAAATTTAAATTATCAAAATTTCCTCAAAATTTTTCTAACTCCCATAAATTTCGAAAATTTTCACCTGCGTCTCCTTTTCGCGGCTAGATCGATACAACTACAAAATGCCTCTACGGGCCCTTAGATTTCAAAAGAAAACAAGAATCCAAGTGGCTAGACCGGAAAATCATCAAACTTCATACAGAAATATAAATACATACCTTTTTGTTGAGAAACTCAATTTATCTTTCGAATTCAAAAATCCCAATTTCCTTTTGCTTTTAAAACACTTGTATATCCTGCTAGCAATAATGTCCAATTACAACATTCAAAATCATTTTTCACATTCTTTATAAAAGTTTCAATAATTATTTCATTCAAGCCCGTACGATACACATATATCATCCGTACGCAATACCAAATTCGATCGCTCACTCGATCACACAATTTCACTTTCTAGCTAGTATCGTCCACCCGACTTCCTAATGTGGACTCGGATCTGGTTTCTTGATCAGAAACAGTCATTCTCCTTGCATAGCCATAAACTATGATAAAGAGTTTCCAGAATCAATCAAAAATCCACATCCACGGTTCGCCGTCGAAAATCGAGTGAAAAATCCCAACTCGGATCGGTATAACTACTTCAAAATTTTGTGCTCGAATCTGGATCAAATCGCTATGCAAATATAATTATACACACACATCCTACATTTTTATCTTAATTGATTATCGGCTATATCAGTTTTCTTTTTATTCACATTTATTTTGATTTCTATTCACTTATACACAAATATCATTTCACATCGTTTTTATTAAAGCTTCATTCAAATATTAACTTAGAATATTTTTCCCAAAACCAAACTTACTTAAGAGTTTCACCATTTACCTGTCTTAGGTTTATTACAAATATTCTATATACTTTAATATTTATTTTTACTTCACTACCCAAGCTTTTATATCTATTCTTTTATTCAATTTACATTTTCAATTCCTTTTTGAATTCAATCTACCATCAAACTCTGAATATTGAATTTTATTCATCTTATCTCAAACCAAATTTAATTAGTCATTTCTTCAATTAGTTCCACTTACTAATTTATTCTATAAATTCACTTTACTTTGCATAATTTAAATTAAATATCATCCCCATATTCAATTTCAATTTATTGGCTTACCATTTATGGACTTTAATTTGAATATTTTGTTTTGTTTAGTCCAACATGAATAATTTTCCATTTTACTTTATTTAACACAATTCAAATTTAATTCTAATATTCAACTTCCATTTTACTTACTTGTAAATGTAAATTCCTTTGTTACTCTATACATTTGTATACAATCTTAATAAACTTATTTTCAATAATCATTTTCCTCAAAGCTCACTTTTACTTAATTAAATTCACTTACATTCAGATTCAATTTAATTTTAACTTATATAAGTTGTCCACTTATTTAAATTCCATTTTGCTAACTTCTTTTAATTCACTATAATTAATTAGCTTACCTACCAACTTATTTGGGTTTTACACTTACTTTTATTTAACCCTTTCAAGTTGAATCTTATTTCAACAAATTTCAGAAAAAAAAATTATAAATTATCAAACTTATCTATATTCTGTAAATATTTTAAATAAGATTCCAGAGTCTTTTAAACAATTACTCAACATTTCAAAATAATTTTTGAAATCAATTATATCCAAAATCCTTTGCATTTTTAAAATCACACTTAACTTTTGCAAACAATTCCAATTTAAAATATGCTGGTAGCAATTCCTCTCCTGGAAACTCGAAAATGAACATCGATGATGCTGCAGCCATCATTGAAATTATTTTCCAGCGATCGAAAAGAGTTTATTGCTTTTACTTCCTTTAAAAACATTTAAATACTTTTAATTCCAAATCTCACCAGATTTCAAATCCAATTCAAAAAAAATTCGAAATAATATCACCATTATTTCTCCCAAAACCTTTGAAAACCATTTTCTAATCCAAAGGAATTTAAATTTCAAATTCTAAATCTTTTTAATTTATTTTCAAATATGTCTCTGGAATTCTACTTCAAATTATAAATCACGTTTACAATTTACATTTACAAATCCCATTCGTATACGAATTTATTTCCTAGCTTTTAGTTATGATTTCAATTTCTTATTCAATTTTTACACGACAATGATAATAATTTAATATTAACACTTCCTAACAACCAAGTAACCATATATAACTATAATAATTTACGGAAAATTATTTCTTTTGTATACAAAAAGTTTGGATAAAATTATTTCAGTTACCCTATTTTAAAACAATACCGTGTCGGTTTATCTCATTTAAGAGTTTAGAAACCCTTATAGATAACATAGCGTCCCAGATATCGACCAGAATCTATAAACACTCAACCGATAAGTCAACACAATATAAGAACAATTTTTATATTCACTAACAACTACATGCTCATATCTATTAATACACTCAAACTCATTCTAGATTACTACGGACTCTATTTCTAATGAGTAATCCCACCAGAGCCAAGGTTCTCGCTTAACCTTCGGCTCGGATACCAAATGTAACGACCTGATTTTACGACGCTCGAAAATCGACATCAATACGTCCACTGTATCTAATGCCGAACAATCGAAATACCGGAAAGCCGAACCATTAGGGCTAAAGAAGAAGGAGGTAGGAGAAGAAATAGAAACAATATCAGAATGTCACAATCACAGCGGAACAATATATAATAGATAAATGACAAATCTTTAAACAAAAGAACTATATCTGTTTATACATTACATCATCAGAGTCATATATATGAAACAATAGCGGAATACAACATAACAGCGGAAAAATAACATCAACATGGTCTTCCAAGAGAGTTCAACATACCGCATCTTCATTTCCAAAGCTCCCGTGTCCAATTCAAAAAGCTCAAAACCAAAGCTTCCAAAACAAAGACTTCCAAATCCACATCTACTTCCTGACTTAGCTCCAGAACCTACTGATAACCTGACTCTAGGCTGTCCGTGTGGAAAATTAGGGGCACTCAGAGTTTAGAAAAGGGAACAATAAACTCCGAGTCAGTCATGGGACTGGTGTGAGAACTAAAAACAGTTATTTGTACAAAAAGAAATCCATTCATGCTTTTATATAATGAAACTACCATAAGGTCTCCCGGCACACACTCAAATGCAATCGCACACATGGGGGAGGTTTCTCCTTATAGTAGTCAAACATGCTTGATACACGAAAATCCTTTTGATATTATTTTAGTGCATAGTGTGGAAAACCATTTCGCAAGTATAATATTAATCTTAGCCAGGATACGTACCATTATAGTACACTTACTATAGCTACCATGTGAAATGGCAGGTTCTACAACTGAAATCGTAAAGGGCTCGTATTGTTTTGTTTGGACTTCCAACAAATGGCCAAGTCTAAGGAACTTCCTTTATCTGAATGGGTATGCCTCTGGAGGGACGTCCCGGGAACCTAACCGGATCTCTACCAACACAAGGTCGGGGTACCTCTATAACTAGGTAACTAACTGTCACGAGTATGCCATCCCCCGGTCGCAACCGACCTTTATCAAGGCGCCTCAAATTCCAACAACCACAAAAGTAAAATATCTAGGCTCCATACCAGAATACCACTTTTTATCCAAAAGGAAATGCATATACCCTTAGGGTCGCGAACCCCATAACTTTGCCGCATCCTTCCTGTTTCGACCATTTCTCGGGGTGTGAGGTTCAATGAAGTCTCGTCCCACAAAACTACGCTTTACACAAAAGCCATGCTTCGATCAACCAATGCTCAACACTTAGCATATCACATTACCAAGTTGGAAATATATCACTAATAACTATCAACTACATAACCTCTGAGCTCGTACGTCTCAGAGAAGGGTATTAAGCTAAGAGAATAAATTCTCCGCCACCAAACATAAATGTATTTGATAGAAACCAGCTTTATATCTCAAAGTGTAATTTCAGACATACATCCATACAAGTCCGTTTCGGGTCTAAACGGAACCGAAGGCATTACACCTACTACATCCATTTTGAAATCATCCTCAGGATTAGTAGCGATTAGCCCTTGCACTTCACTGCTCCATCTTCGACTCCAAGCTCTTGTCTTCCTTATGAAAATGTTCAAACCGGATCGAAGTGGTTTTCGAGAAATTAATCCCGATCCCGGTCTCTTCGAAACGATCAGCGCATTGGCCAATATTGATAGTCGGTTATTTAACTATCAAATAACATCCATAAACAACCATCATATTTAAATAATTTCCCAAATTATTTATTTCAATTATCTTTGCAAATTATTTTTCTACCCTTCAACTCTTTGAAATAGTTTTGAAATCACCCTTTTCTCTTGCAGAATAAGTTTCCACCCGATCGTTTATTTTCACTGAAAATCACCAAGTCTATATATTTTAGATTTTAAAATAATTTAAATTACTTAATCCAAAAATATACTTTAAAATACTTAAAATAAAAACTATTTTAAACACTTTATTTGAAATACTATTTATGAAATTTTATAGTAATTTCACATGTAATACTAAAGCCAAAACAATCTTAAAATAAAAGTTATGAAATTCAATAGAAGTTATCAAATAAAAGTTTTAGCAAAACTATTTTTAAAATAAAATAACTTTATAAAATATAAATGATAATAATTATCTTTTTAAATCATAATACAAAATAGACTTTTAAAATAATTACTATTATAACTAATTTAATAAATATTTAACTTTAAAATTCTAAACAACTTAAATAAATAATTTCTCAAAAACATTCTTTTAAAACAACTTCAAAACTTCCAACTGATACTTAAAAATCTGCTTTGAAAACGTACTTGGCTTTTAAGTGAAATACACTTTCCTTTCACACCTTTAAGAATAAACCACTATTTATTTTTAAAACAAATTACCCATTCCTTTATAAATTCCCACAATGAATTTATACTTCCAAATATCCACTGATATATTATTTCTCCTTATAAATCCTGTTTATAAATTCCATAGTCTCATCCTCCTTTTAAAACATAGTTTCAAACATTTAATCAGTTTCCAAATCGATTTCCAAAACTGACTCCATTTTTAAAATAAATTCCTTTACTTACCCAAATTTATTTTAAAATCCATTTATTCCATATTTACATCTACATTTATGATTTGGAATCTTATTTAAATTCTGAAATATTAATTTCATAATTAATTTTTTTTAAATTCTCCCTTTATTTCTCACAAACCATTTAAAATATGAATTTTAAATAAATTCTTCAACTTTTAAACAATACTACTTAAGTTCTCAAAATCCATTTATTTCCATTTATTAAAAAAAAAATCTTTTTCCCCATACATGGAATTTATTCAGTAGGATTTTAAAAATCAACCTTTATCCTTTCCAAATTCCTTCTTTTAATTTATCCAATTCTCTAAAATTATTTTACTTAAAATTCTCTAATTTAATTTCCTTCGAAAAATCCAATTTTTATATTTCTGGTATCTTAAAATACCAAAATATATTCGGCCAAACCACAGCCTTCAATAATTTCAATTACCAATATAATCAGTCATAGACCATAAATAAATTATATCACAGAAAATGAAATAAAATCAACATTTGACGAATCCAGTTGGATCCCTCCAACCTGTTTCCCTGCATCCACAGATGTTAGCACAATATAAAATACCAATTCCACTTCGAGGTGGAATATCGCGGTATATGGGGTCATCCGCTATTATGCGGGGCGCATAGGGTCACATCCGCAATATAATACGGGAAATCAATCACTCCAATATATATATATATATATATATATATATATATATATATATATATAACATCCTACTAATAAAAATTATCAATATAAGTAACCAATCCAATAATTTAAATTTATCTATTTAAATTAAACTAGATAATCCGATTGAGTGAGAAGATCTCACCTTTGCTTTTAAATTTGCAATCTGAACCACCTCGTCTTGTTTCTTCACAGTTTTAGACGTAGTACAACATTATATAATTAATTAATACCTAAAAAAATTTACAAATAATTTACCATTTAATAATTTAAATTGACCAATAATTTAATTTAAACTAATCATTTGGTTTTTAAACTATTAAATTGATTTTCCCTTTAAAACCACATACGTTATATAAAATAATCTATATAATTTCCAAAATCTAAATTTTATATATCCAATTCAAAATATTTAAAACTGATGCCTTCATAAATCTTATATATATATATATATATATATATATTTCAGTTTAAAACATGATAAAACAGTATATAATTTCATTTACAAATTCTCCTCTATTCAAAACTATTTTTGTTTAAACTTCATATAAATAAATTTAGTAAAATTACAACTAAATTCAAAATCAGAGAATACTCACTCTCAATTGTAGATGCTTCCCAATCGATTGCACCAACCCCTCTGATCGCGACCCACAATCCTCACAGCTATTGTTGCCTTGCATCGCCAGAAACTCGAAAATATCAGATTCTCACTTCGCCTGCCACTCGAGCACGCGACCCATACCGCCACCCGAGCCTCCTTGCCGCAAATCGAGTTGTACGCGCGAGCGTGCCAACCTCACCGAACACCGAGAATTCGGTAGCTGCTCTTCCATCGAGGATGCCATAGAATTTACGAATAGAAGAGAAAAAATCATTCACGATTTGGATTCCGTCCACCCCTCTCTTTTTTTATTGCAAAATCGATTCGAGAAGAAGAGGAATTGGAGCTGTGCTTGAATTTGGAAGGAGGATCGGGTGAAGTAAATCTGGAGATTGAAATTTAAAGCTCGGCCATTTATTTTCTTTTCGAATGAATGATTTAGAAAGAGGGAAGGAAACTGATTTTATTCTTTTATATCGAAATGGACATCTGGTACGCTATTGAGAAGGTAGGAAACAGGTGTTCTAGATCCCTCAACGTGTCTTCGCTTGCAACAATATTTTAATTATATTATTTATATTCAAATTTAAATCGTCTCGATTATCGCAACTCACAATCTCGATCTCATATTGAGGCATGCCGCTATGCGTTTATAATGTTAAACCCCTATTCCAAATGCAGTGGAAAAGGTTTCGAGTCCTAACTTGATCGTATGGAGAAGATAGCTTTTTTGGACTCAGTTATTATATTAAATTTTCGATATAGTTTTCAGCGCGTTTACTTACCGTACGGCCAAAGGATCGCTCAAAACACTACGAAAATTGAAATTCGATAATAATACACTATTACAGATCGAATGGAACTAATTTCGTCAAATTCCAAGACTATGCCTCGGAAGGCTATTTTTAAATATCGATTTAAACTATATATATTTTTAAAACTGAACTAAAAATTCCCAAATTCAAATTAATAACTTCTATTATCTCCAGTATTATAAATATAAATTTTTCAAGCCTTTGAAATATTTTTAACCAACTTAAAATCCAAGATTCACTATTTAAACCAATTTCGAATTATTAAATTTAATAGTTTAATTGCTAAATAAACAATGATATTTGAAATTCAAGTTAAACTAACTTTCAAATATTTAAAATTAATTAAACATCCAAATTTCAAATATCCAAAAATTCTAGGTCGTCAAATAAATAATGATTATTAATTCTAAAACATTATCAATAAATAATGATTATTAATTCTAAAACATTATCAATAAATAATTATTATTAATTATAAAAAATTATTAATAAATAATTATTATTAATTCCAAAACATTATTAATAAATAATAATTATTGAGTCTAAAACATTATTTACAAATATTAATTAATAATTCCAAAACATTATTTATAAATAATAATTATCGCCAAAACATTAATTATTTAATATAAACAACTACTCATAATATAAAACTTTGAAAAATAACTTTAAAATAATGTTAAATATAAATAAATAAATTTTAAACCTTATTAAACGATAATTAAACAACTCTAAATAATTAATAAGAAATAATTAAACAACCTTAAAACATTATGAACATCGGGTATGTCGAATAGAGAAAATTCAAGGCCGTTCTAGGAGTAAATTTGGATCAGCCGACCCAATTGGATCGAATCGATACCAATCCAAGTACTTGATAATTCTTCTACCTTTCTCTTCCTTTTCATACGAGCCGATCCCTCATGTCCTTCAGCCGATCTGATCTCTCCAAGCCCTAGCTAGTCGATCTAATCGCTCTATCCATTTGAGAGCTGCCACCATCGATCTTCCCTACCAGTGGCACCTGCTACCACTTCTTTGAGTCACTGCCGCCATTTTAAGTGGCTCTCACCATCGTGATCTCTTCGGTGTTGAGGCATTGCTGATCCAATCCATCAAATACCCTAGTTCGGGTTGTCTTGAATCGGAGATCAAATCACATTTCTCAATTCTGAAGGTTGGTGATGTGGATTTTGGCACAGTACTACAATATTGATCTATGATGAAGTTGTGTTTGTGACAGATACAGTGGAGGATTCAAGTTGATTGTGACTTTATGGAAGATGATAGCAAATTAGGTCTTGAATTTTTAATGGAACAAAGCTCAGGTTTTGCCCTGCCACTTGAAATGTTTTTCTATCTTCATCCATAGAGTTAGAATCAACTTGAACCGAGTTACACATTTGATCCTGGCACATCATCTTGTGGATCGATTTTGGTTTTTCTAGAAGGTGATAATGGCTTGGGGTAGCATCCTACATGCAGCTCATGCTGTTATCACTTACCAAGTAACTAAAATCGACTTATGCTGAGAATTCTCTACTTGATTCGGACCCATCGATCTATAGTTTCTCGCTTTGGATTGGTCATGTCATTGCATGGTCAGTGTACCTAGAATAGGTTGGGCTTCCCGTGTGCTTCAGATAACGACAAGCGGTTGCCTTATATAGTCATTGCACAGTTGGTGTACCTGAATAGGTTGGTGGTTGGTGCATGCCAATTATCTTTCGAATTTCAAGTATTAACTACGTTAGGGTCTATAGTTTACAGGTTCGGCATACCCGATCGTTTTGAACTTAAGCTTTCTTATATAGAATAACGTGCAAATCTTCTCGACGCAAATCAGTTGATGGGACGTCACCTCTGTCTAAAGTGTAGTCATCGTCAATTCCAGCTGGATCCACCGCATCCATAACTTCAGGTAAATATAGTCGCCTAATTCCAGTCAGTCACGTCGTCGATCGCACACTTCCTAACTTTTGAGTCTTAATTGATCCTTTGGAGAAAACTCCTTTGAACCTTATACACAGGATGTTGTGAAGCTAGGATGTTGTGAAGCATTTGCTCACAATATAGTATCCCAAAGGATGACGTGCTTCTTCTATCGAGAGGATAATTTGCTCATAGGAGACCTTCTGTACATGTGGCTTGCCACCGATATATAAGCATGTACGGTGCATTGCTCCTATTCAGTCACTTCTTAAATGATGACACTTTAAAAAATATGGTTTGCCCCATTCCAGATTATTCCAAATGGACATGCCATGCTGACGTGCTTATATCTTCTGTTCATGGGGACGGTTAATCATGCCTTGAATTTCAATGATTTGCAGTACCTTCTATTATTCAAGAAGAGAGAGGCTAACCCATTACTTGTCTATATTGAGGCGCAACTAGCCGGAAGCTTGTACTGTATTTCCCAGCAAAGTTCCTTCTTTCAGGAATCGGTTCTTCTTTGCTAAATATCTAGAGGGATTCCCCCATTTATGGACCATCAGGGGTAAGTCTCTTTTACCATGCTTGGAATTTCCTCTAATTGCTACAAGTCTTCTGAACGATCCAATATTCCTTGCAGTTCCCTCGAAGATTAACAAGGATCTGGCACTTGGTACTATTTTTAGCACTTTGAAAGTGGTCGATGCTCAGGAGCACACGATTAGGTTCTTGATCATGCATGAAAATCTTCGCTGATGTGCGCTTTTACACCCTGAGTGGTCCGTTTGATTCGTCAGTGCTCCTTCCCACTCTAAAGCTCGGATCTACTATGTGTCCTCTTCCTATGACACTAGTGAAGAAGATGATGATGATAAGGAAGAAGAAGGTGACCCAACTAATGGGTCAGAGAAAACACTTGAGGAGACCCAAATTCAAGTCAGGTTCGACAGTCCTCTCAAAATTACATCTATCCCAGAATAGAAAGAAGAAGAGTTTATGCAACAGAAAGGCAATGCTCTATTCATTGACGGGAAGAAGGAAGGAGAGAATAGTGAGGAGCATCCTCTAAATGGGGAAGAAATAGATTAGGACACTGATGAGGGTGACACCAACTTAAACGACAATGCTTTGGAGTTGAGCCTAGACATGGTCACTCACTTCCTTTCAAAGAGCATATTGAAGGAGCTTCTCCTAAGAATGAACCCGCATCCAGCTCTTTTCCGGAAGGTGCGGATATTGACTTGGGAGATACAAGCGACATATTTTTGAACAAGGGTGACTTGATGGATGACTTCTCTTCGGAAGGGTTTCCATCCCTGCTTACTCAGATCATCCCTATAGGAATCAATATCCTGACATTAGTCGGTAATCGATCTAGTTTGTGTATTCTTTGGGGGTCATTAAACTACAGCATACACTTCACTAGGTCACACACTTTATATTATTATTATCTAGGTTGTTTTAGTTCATCAAATGCCTCTTTCCTAAAGCCATTTTACCCCTTGTTGCAGGAATCATGTCTTAAGGTTTTTACTGCAATTTCGACCGAGTTTGGTACTCTCAGCGTTCGCAAAGATACTCTTCCAAATATTATTCTCTTCGGAAGAATGACGAGGAGAGGAAGATAAGGAAAGATAAGGAGGCGAAAGCGCATTGTCGTGCCAAGAAAGATCAATGTCACGATAGGGGAAGTGGTATGAGAAGAGGAAGATCTCGACTGAGCAGGGAGATCCGTCAAAGAGGCTTAAAAGAGACTAAGAGCGAGAACCCGCTTCACTGCCTCCTACTTCCAATAGGGTAAACGTCCTTGCTTCCACAGTCATGACCTCCTCTACTCATGCTATTATGACCACCTCTCTCCTGATTTCTAGGCATGAGCCTTACACTCTCCCTATGGGGTCCCCGCATCTACAAGTTGCATTCCCTATTTTGTTCTTAAAGAGGGTTGATTTTGACAAGCCCAATTTGAAGTCAGTTCGTGTCGAATCTTTTTTAAACCATCTTCAAGCAATTTAGAGCGGTTTGGAGCAAGCTGAAGGGTGGGAAAAATTATGCATGCAACTATCCATTGTTAATTGAAACAACTACCAAGAAATTCTCTTGTTTGAGTCTGAAAAGGATGAGTACAAGAAGTAGCTCACAGATCGTGACGTAGCCGAGAGGTTGAAGAAAGCAAGAGATGACGCTCTTTGGAGAGAGAGCAAAAGTACTTCTTTGCTTAAAGAGCTGAAAGAATCCACCAAAGGAGCTGCACTCATATTTAGAGATGAAATAAAGAAGTGCCATGCTGATGAGGAAGCTCTGGAAAAAAAGTTGAGTATAAGCGAGACGATGGTTGAGATGCAGAAGAAAACCATCGCCGAGCATGATCGCAAAATTGCCTCTCTTCATGAACAAGTTTCGAGTTTAGATGCCGAGAAGAAGCAACTGGCTGCAAAGAAGGCTAGCATAGATGCCAACTTTTCAAAGCTCCAAGATACCTTCACAAAAAAGATGGAAGGCTTGGATGCTACTATTCTAGGCTTTTATGTCAACTCCATGCTGCACCAGGGGACTCTCGGTACTTAGATCTATTGTTCCCTCGTACGCTTGTCGTAGTCTAGGAAAAGCTTATGGCCTGATTTTAAGACATGGATGAAAATTATACCAAAGAGCAGTTGGTTTAGGCATATTCGAACAAAGAATCCGGCCAAGCTTTAGTGGAGGGCCAGGAAATCTTGAGACTGGAGATGGAACGAGAAGCTATTGATGTCGTGGCCAATGCTAAAGCTGTAACCGGGCATTTTCCTTTAGGCTCTAGTGAGCCATTTTCGCATCTTGGATTATCTCTACTTCTCCCATGATCATGCATCCATCAAAGGAGGGCAAAGGCGAAGGCTTTGAAGTATTGGTGCATGAGCAAACCCCCATAGCAGGTAATTTTCTTACCTCTCCCATGCTTAAAGACTTTCAATTTACATCTGATGAAATTTCTAGATAACCTCCCTTTATTTTGATATTATAGATCAACCCTACCATCATGCCGAGTTGCCTCCTCATCGTGATGTTGGATCTGCTACCATTTTGACCACATCAACCATCGCCTCCTAATTTGGCTCGCAATCTGGTTCGTATTCCAAGAAAATTGTAGCACTGCATGGTTTAGATGACCCATCTGTATCTCAAGAGGATGATTTGGCAGCTACCGACACACAGGAGCTGGCAAATCAAGCTAGTCAACCAGACAAAATAGAGACTGAGTAGGCAATGATCGAATAGTAGATGATAGCGGTGAAGAAGGATAAGGTTGAAGAGAAAAAAGATCATCAAAGAGTTCTCACAGATCCTGCATGTAAAAGGCAAAGGAGGGTCCGCCAATCGCCATTTTCCAAAGAGCGAGATTGTGTAGGGAGTGAAGAAGCCTGAGAAGTTGCCGATTAGAGGCAGGAAAGGCGATAGGGGAAGCGGTGACAAGAATTCATGATTTGTCTGTGTACTCAAGAAGCGGAGCATTTGCTTTTTTGGTTGCTTTTTTGTATAAGTGCAAAGTTTGCACTTCTTATTGTTGTAGCAACTGTGGTGTTTTTATTTTCCCGTTCTTAGCTGATATTGTGCGGGAAAAGCTCCGCTGTTTGTTGTTATACAAGAAAAACATTATAAGTAATAAAACTATTGGAATTTTGATTGTAACTTCACTTGTCTACTTATCTATGTTCCATTCACTATTGTCTTTTTATGCCACTTTTTTTATTCATCGTTATTTTATTTAGTCCGTAACTAATGCCAAAATTCTTTGTTTGGAGTAACAGAACTATGAAATATTTGCTAATTTGATTGAGTGTTGGTGTGTGCGCGCCACTAGTTCACGGGACCGTTTACTCCGAACACTTGATACAAGACTGGGTGCCCCATGTTGTCTTCTAGATGCTCCCAGTCAGATATTACACTACAACTCCTATTTTAGGAAACTTTTGGCTTGACACATCCATGAATCTTTTTAACGCCCTCGCGGCGAGTAATTTATGCACTCAAGTGGCTTACGTACTTAAGCGATTGGCGATGACGGAGCAACAACGATTACTTGATTACTTGTTAAGTGATTTCGTCTTGATGCTAACATCAGGCTATTGCGCACATGTATCACTCCTTGGAGTGCTATTTTCTTGGCTTTGGGGGAGGTATGTGATTTTTAGCAATATGAGAGTTCCTCGTCTTTGGATGCAATTTTATTAATCCAAGTAGTAGTGTGTGGCTTATGAAATGGGCACAGTGGGATCATGACTTGCATGGTCACAGTTTTGCAAGGCAAGAAGTTATGTGTGGCTTATTATATATGCAACTTAGGTAATTGTGTTTGCTCTGACATGATTCCATAATCCTATAGGTGATGCGCGGCTTACAAAATGCGCGTCGTTGATTTGAGCCTTCTCGATGTCGTCGGAGCAACATCGGTTCTTAGAAGGTAGGGATCGAGTTTCATCGTTCCAACAGTTTGATTCAATTTGCTTCCCTTGACTCTATGGGTATATGGGGTGTACTTGAGCATGGTTCCACTATCTCAAGTAGCGACTAGATGGTTTTGAGTTGATTGACCCCGTCAATCGGCAGGTTACTTTTGTCAACATGATTTTTTTGGTTCAGAAGGAAAAGCAATTTCATTACAAAAAGTTGAGCAAGTTTTTCCAATAACAATGCCTTTGGTATTCCGAGATGGCATAATATGGCCTTAGATAAAGTAATAAAGCAGTGATTAGCTATTCCGAGCTCGGGGAATTTGGGTTCCATCAATGGTTTTTAACTTGAACGTGCCATCCCCTAGCATCTGGCCGATTACATCGGGCCCTTCCCATTTTGTCCCAAATGTTCCTGGTATAGGATAGACCTATTTGAGAACGAATTCTCCTACTTCAAAAGTATAGTTGTGGACCTTGGAGTTGAAGAATCGTGCGACCTTTTTCTGATGAGCAACAATCCTAAGTTCGGCTTCTTTCCTCTTCTCATCGATCGCATCGAGCGATTCGAGTAGGAGCGGCTCGTTCTGATTTTGGCCTAAATTTTGAATTCGATAAGAACGAACTTCTAGCGTGATTAGGATTATTGCTTCTGAACCATATGTTAGGGCGAAAGGAGAGCGTCCGGTTGCAGATCTATGTGTTGTCCTGTAAACCCAAGTGCGAGTGTGAAGTTCATCAACCTAATTTCCTTTAGCTTTAGTTAACCTCTTCTTGATGGTGGACTTGATGATTTTGATCGCTGCTTCCACTTGCCCATTTTCCTGCGGAAATGCAATAGTGGAAAGCTTTTCTCGATTAGAAAGTGTTTGCAAAAGTCTTTGAACTCAGCGCTTTCGAATCGAGTCCCATTATCCGTGATGATCTTTTGTGGCACTCCAAAGCTAAAAATAAAGTTTTTGGTGACAAATTTAATACCTTTCTTTGTGGTAATATTGGCCAACGATTTTGCTTCAGCCTATTTGGTGAAGTAGTCAACAACAACGATGGCATATTAGGCTCCTTCTTTGGCTATTGGCAATACACTAATTAAATCGATTCCCCATATTGCGAATAGCCACGGGCTGATCATCTGTCTTAGCTCTATTGAAGGAGTTATTTTGATTTTGCCAAATTTTTGGCATTGGTCGCATCATCTGGCACAATCTGCTACGTCGCGGTTCACCGTCGGCTAAAAATATCCATATTGGAGAACCTTCTTTGCAAGGGTTTTCCCCACTAATATGATTGCTGAAGTCGCATTCATGAACTTCCCTGACAATTCTTTGAGCTTCATTGTCGGTCACATACCTAAGAAAAGGGGTAGAGAATCCCCTTCGATAGAGTATCCCATCCTATACTATACCATGATGCCTTTCGAAGGAGCTTTTTCTATTGATTCCTGGTTGTGGGGACTGTTACTCTGAGTAGGCAGTCCTTGACCGGTGTTACCTATGTTTCTGGTTCTTCAATTGTTTCAAAAACCCAGTCAATATCCATCTCGCCTATGCTTGGCACAGTTTCAACTGGGACCAATCTCAATGACCGAGCTTCTCCAGAGCTGGCCAGTTTAACCAGATAGTCTGCCTTCGTGTTTTGTTCCCTCGGGATATGAGTTATGGCGTAATGTTTTATGTTATTCAGTAATTCCTGCACTTTGGATCGATATGGGACGAGGTATTCTTCTCGGGCTTGATACTCGCCTCTCAAGTCGCTATAGATGTGTATGGACTTTATCCCGAGTTCCTTCACAACTTCTAGCCTGACTATCAATACTTCATATTCTGTTTCATTGTTTGTTGTAGATAATTCCAAGTGTAAGGCATTGCAAACGGATCATCCTTCGAGAGTTTCGAGAATGACTCCCGCCCCTGAGCAGAAGTTGTTAGACGTACCATCGACGAACAACTTCTAGTGTGTCTCCACTTCAGGAGTAACTTCTTCTTCGTTATCTCAATTGTAAACTCGATAATGAAGTTTACCAGTGTCTTCCCATCGATCGCCTTTTGAGGATAGTAAGTGATTTCATATTGACCTAATTCAATGTTTTATTTGATAAGTCGTTCAGAGGTCTTGGGGCAATATAACACCTGATTCAAGGTTGATATGTTAGTACTTTAATTGGGTGTGCCTGGAAGTGTGGTTGTACCTTTCTGGATACAATCAAGAGGAAATATGCTACTTTTTCCAATCAAGAGGCAATAATCAATTCACCTTTATTAAAGACTTTATACTGGACAGAAGATTCCGACACCTGATCTCCTATGTTGGCTCTACAATTTGCTCTGATTAATCGATTATTGGCACTGTTGACCTCATTCTGCTGAGCATTTGTCTCTTCTCCAGCTATTGCAGCTCTTATGGATCTTTCGGAACTAGTTCTCTTTCTCCCTGGTGCCAATTATTCTTAATGGGAAATCTTCTAAGAATAGATTGAGGATCTAACATTTGAACCTATGTGATCCAAAGTAGATAGTTAGATCAAAACCTGAGTTCTGTTTTCAGTGAAAGCACCAAAATGTTAATCCAAAAAATGGATCGATGCCTTGATTTTGAGTGTGAAAGCATCAGCCCTATTTATCAAGGCAAATAAAATAGATAAAGTATAGTAAATGATAGAAAAAGTAAAGAGACAAGAGATTTTTATAGTGGTTTGGTAGCTAACGAAGCCTACGTCCACTTTATTGCTTTTATTGATCAACCGCTGTTAAAAAGTAGTTTTAGATTGTAATGTGATTCTTCTTTTCTAAGTTAGATCAAGCCACCATTGTTAGAGACAACCGAAAGGATCTCAGTTGCCATTTAATGGCTATTGTGTGGGAGAAGAAGGGTGAAGAGACAATGGCAAAATTTCAATAGAGATCAAAGAAAATCCCTTTTCTGTTCTAGATGATATTATAGGGGTTGGAAAAATCTTGGATCAAGAATCTCTTCGTTAGAAGCCTATAGTCGTCTAGCAGTGAGAGCTCAGAAAGTTTGGATCCAAAATTGGCCATCTTTTTGGATTGGTACAAATCCGACCCAATTGGATAGGTACCCTTCCAAATCCTTAGCTAATTTTTGGCCCCAATTTGTTTGGTCAAGCTTCTTACTTTATAGTGATGCCCTTTGTGTAATTTTGTAGCTTGTTGACTTGTTTTGATGATGATTCACTTGTGAGTTAGACTGAATTGTATTCTGAATCATATGAACCTCCACTTCTTGAACTCAGATGCTTGGAATGTAATCAAACTTGGTAGATAAGCTTAGTGGAAACATAGGAGTGTAAAACAAGTGAATCGAAGAAGCAACATTTGGATAACCAAAAAGGCAAGTTTAGCTCACCAAAATTCTAGTTATCGCTTCCGCATTTTGGTTCCATCTAAAATCGAACAGTGCTCGAATTTAGTGCAACATTCTAATAGCCCCAAACTTAACCAATCCAATTCCAAGATGTTGATTACTTTCCTACGAGTCCAACACGACTAACTACGTCCGAATCCGACCTTGTATGATCAAGATATGGGTTTAATAAGACTCTTGAAATAAATAATATAATTATTAACTAATTACATTATTAATTTGCTAATCACTTAATTAACTAACCCTAATCACCATCGTTTACATCTCCAGGTAGCATCAAACCAAAATCCTAGGCCTTCTCTCCTTTGCTAGTCACCGCCGCAGTGACCACCACCCGCCGTCGCATCACGACCATGGCCTCCCTAGAATTCGACAACCCCATCGACACTAGCCACGATGCTTGAAACCCGTCGATGCTCTAGAATGGGTAAAAAGAGTGGATGCCTTTCATCTCGGCGTTGTCGCCGCCTTAGGAAATCAACGATCACTGCATCACCTCCAAAATAAAGCCCCCCTCGACGTCGGCCCAAGCCACCAAGCTCGACCACTAAATCACTATCGTTGTCGAGAATGAGACCAAAAACTGCACGATGTCAAACCCAAACTGCGGCCACGACAATCCATTTCATGGCGATACAACCGATCATCGAGTTCCCCTCCCCTAGACGTACAACTTTCTTGCTGACACTCTCGTCTAAAAACACTACTAGCGTCGCCTATCACCCGTGGCAGTTGGACGAAGTTTTGAAATTCGGGGGCTAGGGTTTAATATGTGGGTTTGGAGGGAAAACGAGCTACGATGGTCCTTACATAGAAAATCCTCCCTGACACTATTCACACAACGAAATACATGAACTCCAATCGCGGCATGCCCACTGATGTCCCTAGCAAAATACCCCTACTCCGAACTCAACGGAACTAGTTTTGGGACCTAGTTCCATCGAGTGTAACAGTTAAACTTTTTGTTTGCATGGTATTATTAATTGAACTTGACCTTCTACCAATTATACAATCAAAATCTATCAACGTATGTACGCATTCTGGCTCGCTCGGACCATCCGGACTCGATGGAATAATCACGAGTCCTAAATAGTCCATCTGCGAAAATGAAGGTTTCCAACTCACCGATAAAATAAATTGACTAAATATTTAAATATCCAAAATTTAAATATTCATAGCACCCTAAAAATATGAGTTGTTACTCTCTCCATTCCTTAAAAAGATTTTGTCCTCGAAATCCTAAAGAACTAAGCAACGAATCCAAACACCCAAGCATTTTTCAAGATATATAAAAATCATCTTCAACTTATGCTAAAAAAGCAACTCCACACTAATTTATCCTACCTACACATGCATGTTAACCAACAAGGCACTCTAATCCGAATCGAGTTATAAACACTTGAAGCGAATTAGTAACGACAACAGCAACTATAATGACAACTTTCCATATTGTCACTAAAATTATTAGGTCACTCAAGGCTTATTCCAATTATCTTTGCCACCAATTCTTATGACTATTGATCATATCAAACATCCTTGTTCTAACTTCCTTCCAACTTTTGCTCAAAATTTTTGAAAAAATTCGATAGAACCTCCTTTGCGCTGCTCAATTCGAAAAACTACAACTTGCCACATATGGCCCAAACCTACAAAGAAACAAAGCCCAAAAGTATCCTCCCACATCTAGGTCATATAACATCAAACAATCACCAAATTCTAATCTACTACATACCTATTTGTTAAGCAACAACTCTACTCATGAAACCAAAAGCAGCAAGCTAGGCATTGTTCCCATGCACTTGAAACTCACTTACATAACCTCAAAAGAGAGTTAATCATGACAATTTGGAAATAATGTAAATATGCATCCATCCTATCGCATGAATTTAAGCACGCCAAACCATAAATAATAATCATCACAATCAATCGTGTCATATCAACCATGTAGCTTGTATTTGTAATGTCAAAGGCCTATAATTACATTAAAGCCCATATGATGTACATAGGTTATCTGTATGCAATATCAAATCCGATCACTCGCTCGATCATATAAATTTCACTTTTGAATAGTATCGCTCACTCGACTACTCTAGTGCAAACTCCAATCCGGTTCCTTAATTAGAAATCGCCGTTCTCCTTGTGTAGCCATATACTATGATAGAAAACTACATATCATATCAAAATTTTGTATCATGTGCTCACTGTCAAGAATTGAGTGAAAAATCCTTGTTTGGACTAGTGTAAATCACTAAGAAATCATGTGCTCGAATGTAGATCAAGACTTCTCATGTAAATAAAATGATCTACGTATATCTTACGGTTTTATTTCATTGGTTTCTCAACTACACCAATTGCTTTTCATTTTAAATCACATTCAATTTAACTCAAAAGGATTTCATTTCATACTAAATTAATTTGTGGACCAGTTCATAAAATCATTGCTTATGTCTTTTAAGATTCTATAACTCAAGTTTGTATTAATATAATACTCTCCTATATCCAAAAGAGTATGCATATACAAAATTTCAGCTTTGTTTTACTTAACCCGAATGTTAAACAAATTTAAAATTTGTTTTAATTTACTGTCTCTTCAAAAATTTATGTTACAAAAACTTTTTTCCTTGTAATTCCAATTAAAACACCTAGCTTCAAATTTCTGCAACAAATTTGGAAGTCCTGACTGTAACGACCCGAAATTTTCAAAGCCGAAAATTCCAGATAGTTATGAAAAAGAAGAAAGAGATAGAAGAAGAAGAACAGAATCATCAACATCTCACATTCGCAGTGGATAAAATATAATAATAAATAATAACAGTTTACAAAGAATAATATTCTGTCGAATACATTTTAATACATCAGAATTACACATATATTCACACACTGGACATACACAAATCAACATGTCTCAGATTTACAATAATATAATACACAGGAAATACTTCACACGTTCCTACCACCCAGCTCGCCTTCCAAGCTTCAGAACGTCCTTACCTAAAAATCTGTAATACTCGGTCTGACCCGAGCATTACCCCAAAGTAACACCCGGGTCAGGCTGGAAACCAGCGTGAGTAAACCCATCCAACATGGAATACAAAGCATATAACTTATTTAGAACCCGGGTAACTCATATCAATTCACAAAGCCACAATTCATTATAGACATCACTTATTTCACATATAAGTTTTCTAAGTGCCAAAATTTAGATCAAATAGTCTGATTCACTTAAATCATTTCATCCCGATTATTAATTTCACATAACAATTTATATGAATTCGAAGTGGTTTCGGGTATTTCCCAATAACCGATCCCGGCCTCTTCGAGTCTCATGTCATCCTAGCCCAAGTTATCCAAATGAAATACACAACATTTCATATTGGAGATATCAACTCATTCAAAGCATCCAAGACCATTCAATCATCCATAAGCAAATTTGATCACTTCCAAATTAATTCAATTGATTCTAATTGAATTTGTAACCTCAATCACCTGGATTTCTTTACTTGTTAATTAATTAATTTCAAATCAAATAATTCAATCGTCCCTTCAATATTCATCTTAATTAATCAACATGGATTAATTATCCTTCAATTTCATTCAAGCAACTATCTTTAATTAACTTCACCATATTAATTATCCTTAACCAAAACGATAAGTAACCTTAATTACTTCATGAATTAATTATCTATATTAATTACATTAATCCTTGATTACTTATATTAATTAATTTCTCATAAGTCACTTATTATGGATTAATCAATTTTAATTTACCAATCTTTAATTACACCATTAATTATATAATTTAATGATTTCCAATTATATTTTAATTTATCCTAGTCAAATTTAATTACATTAATTAAATCACAGTATTAATCATTTTCGATTAATCCCAAACTTTAATTAACTATCTTTTTATTTACTTCATTAAATAAATTAATTATTCCTTAATTCATTATCTTGATTAATCTCTTGATCAATTACACAAAGTAATTATATTTTATTAATTTCATTAAGTAATTACCTATCAACCATCCATTTATTATTCTACATTAATTAAAATTAATAAATGAACTCAAACCTTCATTAATTAATTCAAACACATAATTACTAAATTAATCAATCCAAATCATTAATTAATTGAATTAATAAATTATCCATTTTAATTACTCTACTAGTTTGATGAATCACAAATCATTAAGCCCTTAACAACATTAAAATGAAAACATTTTCTTATTTATAACTTTAAGTCTAAAACAATTTAAAAACCCGACTACTTCGAGTCAACCCACAATTAAGTCGAGAACCAACCAAAACCAAGGTCACATCATCATCAGTACACATCTAATCAATTTAATCATCCAACCAATTATTTAAATTTAGCCATTTAAATTTAAATAAAAATCAAACAGAGTGAGATTTACTCACCTTTGCCCCTTAAAATTTCAATTCACCTCATTCTTGACTTGGTTTCCCGGGTTATAACCTTGTATAAACATTAAATGATCTTATTAATATTCGAACAATTTGTACAAATAAATTTCTATTTAATAAATTTCATTTTACCTAATAAGTTAATTTCAAACAAATTTTCTGTTTATAAAATATTTTCTAGTTATCAAATAATTATATACGTTAACTAAATAAATTGATTTTCATTTTGCAAATTTAATTTAACTAAATATTTATTTACACAATAATTAAATTTCCCTAAACTAATTTCCCTTTTTCTCTTTTTTTTCTAAATCCTTACATATATTTCTCAATCCGAAAACTAATAATAGTTCATACCTAAATTTCAAATTTCAACACTGCCGTAAACAACAAAATAATTTTAAATTTTTTTTTCATGTATATATATTATATGAACTTAGGAAAAATAAATAAAACTAAACTGCTCACCCAAACTGTCGACCATCGCCTCGCAGTACCTTCAACACGCTCGCAAAAACCCGCACCGTGAGTCGCCACCACCCTCTTAAATTGCGATTACCTTGAACGCGACTGCACAGCTCACCATCCCTGCGCACCGAAACCCTAACTTGCCTTGTGCGCGCGACCTGCTCATTGTCGTGCCTCAGGCTCGTGACCCCATCATCCATTGCTCATCCAGGTCGCACGCCTCCAGTTCGCGTAAACGTGCTTCCCACGATTCGCCTCCGCCGAGTTCCAATCATCGCGACGACGAAGTGGTCGTCGTCCAAGCTCAGCCAATATGCGATGCCTTTCACTCTCTCCTCTTTTCTTTTGATGAATCTGAGGACGAGAGGGACGAGAGGGACGATAGAGACCGGCGGCCATTGATTCAATTTGATTTTGGGTGAAGCGAAATAAATTTCTTTAATTTGGATCGATTGAAAAAAAACTCGGTTTGAACTATGGCCATTTTTTTAAGTTTGATTTCTGTATGAAGATTAGAGGACGGAGATAAATATCAATCTTAGGAAGCTTCTTGAGTACACGTTTATTAAATAATTAAATATTGAAAATATCTCATGCTGCATAACGCGAAATCCCGAACCCCGAATCAGACATGCCGACAGACGTTTATAAGGTTCTACCCGCACTCTGAACACATTAGAACGTGTTTCGAAGGCTAGTTTGATCGTATGCGCGAGTTACAGAAGAAAACGATCAAATTTAAATTAAATTGATTAAAATAGTTTCTAAGCGTTTTGAGCTGTCAAGGTCAAAAGACAACTCTGATTGCTATAAAAATTGAAATCCGATAATAACTAACTATTACGGATCCAATGGAACTGGTTTTGTGGAATTCCGAGACAGTAACTCGGAAGGCTATTTTTAAATATCAATTTAAACGATATATTATTAAAATTGAACAAATTACCTTTAAATTAAATTCTAACCATTCTATTATCTTCAGTATCATCATTATAAATTTTATAAGCCTTCAGATTATTTTTAATAGGCTTAAAATTCCGTATTCAACATCTTACCCAATTTCGAATTATATATAATTCAATAATTTAATTATCAAATAAATAGTGATATTTGGAACTCAAGTTAAAAATTAACTTTTAAATATTTAAAATCAATTAATTATTCCATTTTAAATAGTTAAAAATTCTGGATCGTCACATTCCTCCCCCCTTAAAAGAATTTCATCCCTGAAATTACTAGTTAGGAAGAATGGTCCAATACCCATTTACTTTTCCCTAAAACCCACAATTCAACAGTTTTATCAACTTGCCACAATATATTCTTTATTAAAGTTTCAATATTACTTCAACCAACTTCCAAAACCTTTCATAGTTTTCAAATAACTTTACTTATTCAACCATTCAAATTTAATTTTAAATCCAAATTTAGATTATCAAAATTTTCTCAAAAAATTTCTATCTCTCTAGATTTCCGAAAATTTTTGCCAGCGTCTCCTTTGCGCGGCTAGCTCGGTACAACTACAAAATGCCTCTACGGGCTCCCAAATTCCAAAAGAAAACAAAACCCAAGTGGCTAGATCAAAAACCCAATCCAATTTCATACAGAAATTTAAATACATACCTTTTAGTCGGGCAATTCAAATTTATCTTCTGAAATCACAACCCATTTTCTTTCCCTTTATACTACCTGCATATCTTACTTAGCAACAATATTCAACCGTAACTTTTCAAATCATTTTATAGGTTTCCTTACAAAAGTTTTCACATCTACTTCTATGCAAATTAGTTTTCTCATTTCATATGAATTCAATTTATTTTCACTTCTGAGTATTAAATTTTATCTTTCATTTATAACTGATTCATATTAGTTACATTTACTAATTTACTTTAATTTCCAATTTGAAATCGTTTTGTTGCTAACAAAAATTTTCCAAAAATTTTCAAAAAATTTCTAACTCCCAAAATTTTCAAAATTTTTTGTCAGAGTCTCTTTTATGCGGAGGAACTTTTGCAATTTGACAAGAGATATAAATATATATACATCGACCCACCCGGTCGAAAAAAGCAAAAACAGTTCATATTTCCTATTTTTATTGCGTAGGCGTACCTTTATTTAGCATTTTAAGCAAGCGACTTATTATTTAAGCAATTAGCGCAATCCAAATGTAGCCAAACGGCCTTCAGGTACCTGTACTTACTCAATTTACACATATAAGCACTATATATATGAAGTTTATAACATTTCTCTTACTTACACAGCTATAATACTTCAATTCTAAAAGAAATGCATTCAAAATAACTTCCACGAGCAATTTATATGTTTTCAAAACTAATTCAATTGCTTTTAACCAATTTATATACCATTTCCTTAAAATTTTAATGGTTTACAACTCAATTTCATACATTCAATTGATTTTTAATCCAAACAAGCTCATATTCACTTCAAATGATTCAAAATCAATTTTATTTAACTTCTCTCAACCCATATAATTTTAGTTACCTTTGTTTACAACAACGACAACTGTTTTTATGCAAATTCGACGATACTCGCCTAATAGAGTATCTATTTCGGTTTATAACAACTTTAAATTAATTTCAACTCATCCTGTATTTAATTCCATTTCATTTCTAATTTATTCACCAACCATTCATTGCATTTCATTCCATCTCTGCATTGGATTCATTTAAAACTATTTCATTGAGCTTTACAACATTCGATGCTTATATTAGTATCCATTTCCCAAAAATAAATTTTACCCAAACTTTTTATTTAATAATCTTCCATTCTAATAACCCAATACTAACTAAAACTTTGATTTAATTTTTATTCAAGCAGACTTCATCCATTTATTTTTTTAATTCGATTAACCCATTTATCTATCCCATATTTAAATTTTTAATTCGCTTACTTAATTCATTTCGAATTTATTTTATTAATACAAGCCATTCTCAATTTATTTCTATTCACTTGGGTTTTGTTTGCAATTCAAACCATGTCTGTTATAATTCAATTTCATTTCATTCGACAACACTTTCCTTGTATCTAATTTACTTGCAAATTTCGTTAAATATTATTCATATCTCACTTGAATTTTATTTGTAATTCATCCCATTACTATTGCGATCCCACTCTATTTTTATAGCATATCCACTTATTTAATTCATTATCAAATCCAAGTCGAATTCTATTTACAATTCGAATTCACTTCCAAAATCCATTATTTATTTACAATCCATTTGTTTTACCGAGTTAAATTCCATCAATATAATTTATCAAATAATTTATTTAATTAGCTAGCTTACTTCCAAATTTTAAATCAACGTTTGATTTTATTACAAAAATCACTTCATTAAATTTCCTGAGTTCAATTTTTTTTGATAATTCTAGTTTTGGATTTCCTTTCATTTTCCAAAATTCCAACACTTTTATTGCAAGACTTTAGAAATGCTTTTAAATTCACAGCATATTATTAAAATAGCTCTTTATAAAAATATTTCTTATAACTCGATGTCTCAACCAGTCCATCCTTGTTCTCACAGAAATTCAGTCATACGTTGATCAGGTGTAAGACTGAAAATCTATAAGTACTTAGCAGACCCATTTTCAACATCCAGTGAAAATACTTGAGAAAATAATTTTATTGAAAATATAGAAATTAATTTTTGAAAATAAAGGAAATATCTTTGGTGAGGATGCTCTGGAAATCATCACCCCCATCCATGGTCGTAGTTACATCCTGGATTACGTTGCCATCGCAGCAAAAGTCCATGTAACTGTAGGCACTCCGCGCCCCTTGATTACGCCATGAAACCCACAACAGATCACAGTTACATTCTAGGGTTACGTTGCCATCGCAGCAAAAGTCCATGTAACTGTTGGCTCTCAGCGGCACACACGATTTTCGCTGTCAAAATGAAACTTCTCCACTCCTACATAGGTCGCAGTCTACCGATGTAAAATCAAACGTAGGCTGTTGGCTCTCAGCAGCACACACGACTTTCACTATGTTACCATAGGTCGCAGTCTACCGATATAAAATCAAACGTAGACCGTTGACTCTCAGCGGCACATACGACTTTCGCTATGGTACACACTACTCATAATCCCCAGAAACTAGTTTTGTCCGGACTCCTCACAGGATCAACTTTAGAACCCCCCTTGGGGCTCAAGGCAGCACCACCCGGTGGCACTCCTGAGAAGTTCATTTCAAGTAGCGCCTTTTTCCCCAGAGCCATCATCAAAACACTTTATACTATACACATATAGTATCTTTCAAATCATACACCTAGTATGATCTCATACAAAGCTCCTTTACACAAAATCGATTATCCCAAAATCGATAATTCTCAAACTTGGCTTTCCAAATTACAATATTGATTTTACCCAAAAATCAAAAGCCTTTCCAAATCCAAAGGTTCCCAGAACCTTTTCTCAAAATCCTCATAAGCTCCTTTATATATATATAAATATTAAAAAAATTAAAACTTTGGATCATTTCAAACTTATATAACACTCCTTTTATACTTCAAACATTTTCAAAAATCCTTTTCTTCCCGCGATCGATTCAACAAGGGGAGATTTATCTTATATAACAAAGATATATGACTTTGTTTATTCAAAATCAAATATTCAAATTTGATTACTCTTTTCAATATCAATTTCATTCAAATCTGTACGATATACACATATCATCCATACGTTATACCAATCATATCGCTCACTCGATCACACAATTTCACTTCCGAACTAGTATCGTCCACCCGACTCCCTAGTGCGGACTCAGATCTGGTTTCTTGATCAGAAACCGTCATTCTCCTTGCATAGCTACAACTATGATAGAGAATATCCAGAACCAATCAACAATCCATATCCAGGCTCGCCATCGAAAATCGAGTGAAAAATCCCAACTCAGATCGATAAACTATCTCGAAATTCTATGCTCGAATCTGGATCAAATCACTATGCGAATAGAATAATATACGTACATCCTACGTATTTATCTTCATTGATTATTAACTAAATCAATTTCCTTTCTATTCACATTCACATTCACTTGAATTTTCATCCACAAAATCACAATTGCTTCAATTCCATTGGATTATCACTTCAATCCTTATCTCAATTGAGTACTTAATCAATAACAGTTTGAACTCCGACCAGTTTATTTTTAGAAAATAGCTTGAAATTTTTTTAAATAGATAAGTAGTAGAAAAATAATTATTAGTTTTCCAAATATCTATAAAATAGTTCACTAATTGTAAAATAGTTGGAGAACGGTTGAATAGCTTCAGAAATTTTAGATAATTGCAAAATAGTTGTAAAATAGTAATTAATTTGTAAAATAGTGGAAAAACAGTAATTAGTTTATAAAACAATTGAAAAATGGTTAAATAGCTCCAAAAATAATTGTAAAACAAATAAAGAGTAATTTGGCTTTAAAAAGAAAGGTTGTATATATTAAATAGCTTGGAAGAATAAGTTTATATTAAAACAATTTATACTGAAAATAGTCTAGAGTCAAAACTGTTCACTACCCCCACAATTCAATTTAAATTTCTACTTCCATTTAATTGACTCAATTCCAATTTGTAGAACTTCAATTCCCATCGAAATTTATTTAACCCCAATTCAAGTTGAATAAACCTTGATTTCTTTCTCAATCTTAATCAAATTCCATTTGATTTTAATCCTGTTCAACTTAAATTATAATTTCAAATTATTCCAATCAATTCAGACTAGTGTTAATTGAATTCACTTCAATTTCAAATCATTTTAATTTAATCCAATCCAAATTTTCCATTTAAATTTTTAAACTTATACATCTTCAATAACAAATCCAATTAATTCAAACCAAATTCAATTTTTAACTAATTCAATTTCAATCTTAAATTTAAACCACCTCGAATTATATAAATTCAAGTTAAATTCCCAAAGGTTGGTTTAACTTTTTAAAACAAATTAACTTTGTTCATTTAAAAAAAAAAATTAAACAATTTAATTTCTTTACACACCAGGCTACTTTTAAATTTTAAACCACCCTTGGTTTTAATTTCAAAACAAATCCCTTAAAAATCTTTCAAACATTTTTTTTAAATAAGACTATATTCAAAATAGTTTGAATAATATTATTTGTTATTTTCTTTAACTCTTTAAAATAATTGATTGTTTCTAAACTTAGGTTTCAAAACTTAAAAATTTTAAAACCTACTTTAATTTAGAAGTTATACTCATCTCACAAATTTACTTCATTTAGCTTACTCAATAACAAATATATCATTATTAAACATAATAACTATTTACGATAATACCCAAGGTAATCATATCTAGATACCAATTCCTTTTTTTTAATTCTTACTTCTATAAATTCAAGATCAAATTTCAGTTTGAATCCATTTCAAACTTGCCTTTATTTAAAGTTTTTTTTTTAAAAAACAATTTAATTTCTGAGCTCATATTCTAGAATTTCATTTCAGTCTATTTAATTTTAATTGGGTTGTATTTCTATTACCACTTAATTTTAATTCAAGGTTTCAATTTGATTTTATTATATTACTTCTTAATTTAATTACATTTATTTAACATCCAATCACCTTAATATTTATTAGAAGGAAATATTGCTATATACATCAAAATATACTTTTATATAAAATCATTTAAAACCTTAATATAAGAAAATAGCCTGTACGCGCTTTTATATATATATATATATATATATATATATATGTATGTGTATATATATATGTATGTATGTATGTATGTATGTATGTATACACACACACACTCAACTCATTCTAGAGTACTTCGGACTCTATTTAATGAGTAATCCCCACCAAAGCCAAGGTTCTCGCTTAACCTTTCAGCTCTGATACCAACTGTAACGACCCGAAATTTTCAAAGCCGAAAATTCCATATAGTTATGAAAAAGAAGAAAGAGATGAAGGAGAAGAACAGAATCATCAATATCTCACATTCGCAGCGGATAAAATATAATAATAAATAATAACAGTTTACAAAGAATAATATTTTGTCGAATACATTTTAATACATCAGCGTTACACATATATTCACACACTGGACATATACAAATCAACATGTCTCAGATTTACAATAATATAATACACAGGAAATACTTTACACGTTCCTGCAACCCAGCTCGCCTCCTGAGCTCCAGAACTCCTTACCTAAAAATCTGTAATACTCGGTCTGACCCGAGCATTACCCCAAAGTAACACCCGGGTCAGGCTGGAAACCAGCGTGAGTAAACCCATCCAACATGGAATACAAAGCATATAACTTATATAGAACCCTGGTAACTCATATCAATTCACAAAGCCACAATTCGTTATAGACATCACTTATTTCACATATAAGTTTTCTAAGTGCCAAAATTTAGATCAAATAGTCTGATTCACTTAAATCATTTCATCCCGCTTACTAATTTCACATAACAATTTATATGAATTCGAAGTGGTTTCGGGAATTTCCCAATACCCGATCCTGGCCTCTTCGAGTCTCATGTCAACCAAGCCCAAGTTATCCAAATGAAATACACAACATTTCATATTGGAGATATCAACTCATTCAAAGCATCCAAGACCATTCAATCATCCATAAGCAAATTTGATCACTTCCAAATTAATTCAATTCATTCTAATTGAATTTCTAACCTCAATCACTTAGATTTCTTTACTTGTTAATTAATTAATTTCAAATCAAATAATTCAATCACCCCTTCAATATTCATCTTAATTAATCAACCTGGATTAATTATCCTTCAATTTCATTCAAGCAACTATCTTTAATTAACTTCACCGTATTAATTATCCTCAACCAAAACGGTAAGTAATCTTAATTACCTCATGAATTAATTATCTATATTAATTACATTAATCCTAATTACTTATATTAATTAATTTCTCATAAGTCACTTATTATGGATTAATCAATTTTAATTTACCAATCTTTTATTGCACCATTAATTATATAATTTAATGATTTCCAATTATATTTTAATTTATCCTAGTCAAATTTAATTACATTAATTAAACCACAGTATTAATCATTTTCGATTAATCTCAAACTGTAGTTAACTATCTTTTTATTTACTTCATTAAATAAATTAATTATTCCTTAATTCATTATCTTGATTAATCTCTTGATCAATTACACAAAGTAATTATATTTTATTAATTTCATTAAGTAATTACCCATCAACCATCCATTGATTATTCTACATTAATTAAACTTAATAAATGGACTTAAACCTTCATTAATTAATTCAAACCCCTAATTACTAAATTAATCAATCAAAATCATTAATTAATCGAATTAATAAATTATCCATTTTAATTACTCTACTAGTTTGATGAATCACAAATCATTAAGCCCTTAACAACATTAAAATGAAAACATTTTCTTATTTATAACTTTAAGTCTAAATAAATTTAAAAACCCGACTACTTCGAGTCAACCCACAATTAACTCGAGAACCAACCAAAACCAAGGTCACATCATCATAAGTACACATCTATTCAATTTAATCATCCAACCAATTTTTTAAATTTATCCATTTAAATTTAAATAAAAATCAAACAGAGTGAGATTTACTCACCTTTTGCCCCTTAAAATTTCAATTCACCTCATTCTCGACTTGGTTTCCTAGGTTATAACCTTATATAAACATTGAATGATCTTATTAATATTCGAACAATTTGAACAAATCAATTTCTATTTAATAAATTTCATTTTACCTAATAAGTTAATTTCAAACAAATTTTCTGTTTATAAAATATTTTCTAGTTATCAAATAATTATATACGTTAACTAAATAAACTGATTTTCATTTTGTAAATTTAATTTAACTAAATCTTTATTTACACAACAATTAAATTTCCCTAAACCAGTTTCCCCTTTTCTCTTTTTTTTCCTAAATCCTTACATATATTTCTCAATCTGAAGACTAATAATAGTTCATACTTAAATTTCAAATTTCAGCACTGCCGTAAACAACAAAATAATTTTAATTTTTTTTCATGTATATATATTATATGAACTTAGGAAAATTAAAATAAAACAAAACTGCTCACCTAAACTATCGATCATCGCCTCACAATACCCTTCAGCACGCTCGTTAAAACCCTCATCGTGAGTCGCCACCACCATCTCAAATCGCGACTACCTTGAACGTGACTGCACATCTCACCATCCCTACGCACCGAAACCCTAACTTTCCTTGCGCACGCGACCTGCTCATCGTCGCGCCTCACGCTCGCGACCCCATCATCCATTGCTCATCTAGGTCGCACGCCTCCAGTTCGTGTAAACGTGCTTCCCACGATTCGCTTCCACCGAGTTCCAATCATCGCGACGATGAAGTGGTCGTCGTCCAAGCTCAGCCAATATGCGACGCCTTTTTCTCTCTCCTCTTTTCTTTTGATGAATCTGAGGACGAGAGGGATGATAGAGACCGGCGGCCATTGATTCAATTCGATTTTGGGTGAAGCGAAATAAATTTCTTTAATTTGGATCGATTGAAAAAAAACCGGCTTGAACTGTGGCCATTTATTTTTATTTTTAAGTTTGATTTCTGTTTGAAGATTAGAGGACGGAGATAAATATCAATCTAGGAAAGCTTCTTGAGTACGCGTGCTGCATAACGCGAAATCCCAAACCTCGAATCAGACATGCCGACAGACGTTTATAAGGTTCTACCCGCATTTCGAACACATTGGAACGTGTTTCGGAGGCTAATTTGATCGTATGCGCGAGTTACAGAAGAAAACGATCAAATTTAAATTAAATTGATTAAAATAGTTTCTAAGCGTTTTGAGCTGTCAAGGTCAAACAACAACTCCGATTGCTATGAAAATTGAAATCCGATAATAACTAACTATTGCGGATCCAATGGAACTGGTGTCGTCGAATTCCGAGACTGTGTCTCGGAAGGCTATTTTTAAATATCAATTTAAATGATATATTATTAAATTTGAACAAATTACCTTTAAATTAAATTCTAACCATTCTATTATCTTCAGTATCATCATTATAAATTTTATAAGCCTTCAGAATATTTTTAATAGGCTTAAAATTCCATATTCAACATCTTACCTAATTTCAAATTATATATAATTCAATAATTTAATTATCAAATAAATAGTGATATTTGGAATTCAAGTTAAAAATTAACTTTTAAATATTTAAAATCTATTAATTATTTCATTTTAAATTGTTAAAAATTCCGGTTCGTCACACTGACTATCCAAAATCATTAGAAATTCCATTTCATCTAAATAAATGAAAACTACCAAACAACATATCAAAATGAGATGCAAAACCAAACCACAATAATATATAGGATACATGCATCCATATAATAATTTAATTGAAAACTTCAAAATTTAAACACCTAGTTTTTATTTCCAATCATTTAAAATAATAATAATAATAATATACATATCTCTTTTTGTATATTAAATCATACTTCTGAATTTAAATCCAAACTTGTTTTACCAAATAATTATGAAGCAAAACTACCATGGTAGCAATTCCTCACTTAGAAACTTGAAAATGGACACCGATGATGTTGTAGTCATCATTGGAATTATTTTCTAACAACCACAGTGAGTTCAGTGCTTTCTATTTTCTTAAGATCCTTTAAAATATTTTCATTCAAAAATTATTTCAAATAATACTACTATTATTTTCCTTTAAAGCTTTGAAAAGAAAATTTCAAAAACACCAGGGTTTCAGTTCTCAAATTCTCCACTTAAATTATTTTTAGTTATAACCATATTTATAAATTGTACTTATATAATTTTCACTCCCACATATAAAATAATTTCACAAATATATATCTGTATTTAGATTAAAATAAAAAACCTTTATAAAGTTCAATTTTAACCCAACATTATCACCGAATGCCTAAAGTCAAATCTTGAAACAGAATTCACAAGGCGTTCGTTATTAATACTCCCATAAATTATTATCTTCCCAACCCATGCAGTGAAAAAAATAAAATTGCTCCTAATCAACCATAACAGTCAATGTCCACAAACTGGCTGACACAAGTACTCAATCCACAAATAATAACCAGTGCTCCTAGCTGGCTGAGCATGACTAGTCAAACAATAAATGATAATAATTTAATGTTATCCTTCCCTAAGAGTTAACACATTAATAATAACTATTACAAATTTATAAAATTGTTCCATTATATATATATATATATAATATGAGGTAAAATTATTTTATTTACCAATTTCAAAAACAGTAATATGTCGGTTTGCCTTGTTTAAGCGTTTAAAAACCTCTATCGATACTGTGGCATCCCACATCTCGACCATAATTTATAAACCACTCAACAGATAAATCAACATAAAAGATTACATTTTATAGCACTAACAAATATGCACTCTATATATATTTACACTCAACTCATTCTAACGTGTTGCTTACCCTATCTCTAACGAGCTACTCATTCTAGGGTATTATTAACCCTTTTTATAATGAGTTTACCCCACCAAAACCTAGATGTTTGCTTAACCTAAGCATTGATACCAACTGTAATGACTTGCATTTTCGATCCATGAAAGTTGACACTAATACATCCACGATATTCATGTGCTGAGCATTCAGTGCCACAAAGACAAATTGTTGGAAAAAAAGAAAGAAAAGACAGCATGGAGTCTCATAGCATGCCAAGCAATATAGAATATAAAACGGATCTTTACAAAAGAAAACTGTAATATGCATACATCAAAATCAGAGTAGACTAACTAATTATCTGTCCGGACAGTTATAATAGTCTATCCTCAACAGTGCTGATAAATATAGACAACCAATGCATTGAAAATAACATATATGTAAATACAACTCGAGGCCTCCAACTCACCTTCTGAAGCTCCAAAGCATCCAAAACCATTTATAAAACTTCTTCCCAAATTTCTGTATCTCTTTTCAACTAACTATTGTGAGACCATCAATTCCTGGCTGAAAGGGAATGTTGTTGGTATGGGTCATTCCTCTATGTTTTCTTATTAACTTAGTGTAAGTTATAAAATAAGCCCTTTCTATTAATTCTGCTATATTTTCTTATTAACTTAATCTAAGTTTTAAAATAAGCCTCTTCTGTTATTTCTGCTATATTTGTTTACTAACTTGACGCAGCGGAAATAACAAACTTGACGTGCTAATAAAGTTTTGATCCAAATTGACGCAAACTTTCTTCCTCACGAAATGAATTCGTGTCAAGTAAACCTGGTATTACGATAAATGCCCAAATCCATTGATCTCTCGAGATATCGGATTCTAGCTATCTTCAACACGTTGATCGCGCACGATTCCGCGTTAGAAGATCTACGATTCTTCGACATTGATCTCGTGCACGAGATTCCGTGAATCAGCTTCAAATTCGTTGATTCGAGCGCACTCGAATATCCGAAGATGGAAGAAGAAGGAGATCGCACTCAACTTCAACAAAAGTGGCAAAAGCACACAAACAAAATTTTATTCAAAAATCAACTCTTATAATGACATCGCATCCCTATTTATAGAGATTATACAACACAACCCAGCCGACCTAACACACAACGACCTACGACCTAGTATCAGCGACTCATGACCTAACATCAGCGTCACAAGGAAATTACAACATAACAACATACACGACTTAACAACAAACAACATCACGCGACTTAACATAATACATATCACGCGACTTAACAAAATACAACATTACGCGACTTAACACCATGCGGCCTTGGATACATGAACGACTTAAGGAAGCAGCATAAGTGAGAACGCGACATAACTTAACCGACCTAAAGACATAAGCTTCATGCGACCTAAAGTGAATGAGCGACCTAAGGAATCAATGCTGCATAGGTTGAATGGTTAACTCGTTAGGTCACGGCTCAGGTTGATTGGTTAACTCGTTAGATCGCTCGAGCGACTTACCATAGGTCGCAGGATCATCTTCCACTGCATAACTCGCATACCTCGCTAGGTCGCTGGTTGGCATATGATTGAAGGTAGGTCGCTGATAGCATGAGCGACTTAAGGTGGCCGACTTAAGGAATGAGTGACCTAACGCATAACTTGTTATGTCGTTCAAGGTACAGTGCGCTGCATCATCCTCCCCTGGTTGAAAATAATTCGACCCCGAATTCACACTTTCCTCTTCTTCGACATACTCTTTCTCATGATATGGGATCAAGTGTTTGACGTTGAAAACATCCGCAGTATGGATATGATCCGGCAATCTCAACTGATAAGCATTCTCATTAATCTTCCTTACGACTTCCAAAGGATCAACCTTTCTAGCAGCTAGTTTGTTATAAGCACCAATAGGAAATCGATCTTTAGTCAATACTGCATAAACAAAATCTCCTTCTTTGAATTCAACATTTCATCGCTTAATATCTGCGGATTTCTTATATTTCTCATTCGCCTTAAGCAATCGTTCTTGCACAACCTTGTGGCACTCTTGCAATTCATTCACAAAATCACTAGCTTGCTTGATCACCCCTTTCTGTTGTGGTACTATAGATAAATCTAATGGTCCTTTAGGAATACTTGAATAAACAACCTGAAATGGACTGAACCCAGTTCTTCGATTAACTGCATGGTTGTGTGCAAACTCAGCTTGACATAACTTCGAATCCCAACTCTTCAAATTGTCATCCTTGAGGCATCGCAATAGATTACCTAGGGATCTGTTCACAACTTCTGTCTATCCATCCGTCTGTGGATGATAAGCACTACTGAATTTCAGCTTTGTCCCGACCATTCTCCATAGACTTATCCAAAAATGACTCAGAAAACGAGTGTCTCTATCTGATACGATAGATTCAGGTAACCCATGAAGACGATAGATCTCTTTGAAGTATAACTGTGCAACATTAACTGCATCTGCCGTCTTCTTGCATGCAATAAAATGTACCATTTTTGAAAAACGATCAACCACCACATAGATAGAATCATTGCCACATTGCATTCTCGGCAAACCCAATACAAAGTCTATGCTAACATCCACCCATGGCTTAGTAGGTATAGGCAACGGCAAATATAAACTTGCATTTTTCGCGGTCCCCTTTGAAACTTGACAAATATGGCACCTCTGAACAAATTTTTCAACTTATTTTCTCATTGACGGCCAAAAATAAGATTTTGCGATCAACTGCATAGTACGGTCGTGGCGCACATGTCTTTCCTCATGCAATTCTTTGATAATCTTCATTTGTAAACTGCAATCTGGAATACACAACTGATTTTCCTTAAATAGAAAACCATCAACCAGCATATATTCATCCATGCTTCCCTGCTTGACTTTGTCTAGGATCTTGGAAAAATATGAATCTGAAGTAAGCAAATCTGGAAGTAAGTCAAAATCCATCACCTCTACTCGCATAGTTTTTTGTAAATATTCCTCCGACTCAATGCATCCGCAACGCGATTAGTTACTCCAGACTTGTGCTTGACGGCGAATGTAAATTGCTGCAAATAAGCTATCCATGATGCATGCCTAGCTGCAATTTTATCCTGCCCTTGCAAATGCTTCAATGCTTCATGATCCGTATAAAACACAAATTTTTTGTGGAACAAGTAATGTCTCCAATGTTTCACAGCCTGCACGATAGCATAAAACTCCACATCATAAGTATTGTATCCCGTCTTCGCTCTAGAAAGTTTTTCACTGAAATAGGCAATTGGGCGACCCTTCTGACTCAACACTCCTCCAATTTCAACTTTCGATGCATCCGTATGTAACTCGAATAGTAACTGAAAATCTGGCAACACTAGAATCGGTGCTGAGGTTAAAAGTTCTTTGATTCGCTCAAAAGCAAATCCCGCCTCTTCCGTCCATGAAAACTTCTTTCCCTTCATGCAATCTGTAACAGGAGCCATCACACTACTAAAATGCGGTATAAATCTTCGATAAAATGAAGCTAACCCATGAAAACTTCTGACTTCTGTTATAGTTTTGGGCTGTGGCCAATTCCTGATCGCGTCTACTTTACTCTGGTCCACTTGTATTCCCTCCTCAAACACAACATAACCCAGAAATAAAACACTTGGCGTCATGAACACGCATTTCTTCGTTGCCGCATAGAACTATTCCTGACGAAGAATAATTAACACCTTCCGCAAGTGTTGAATATTCTCCTCTGTGCTTGCACTATAGATCAAGATATCATAAAAATAAACAACAAAAAACTTCCCAATGTAAGGTCTGAAAATTTGATTCATCACCCTCATAAATGTACTCGGTGCATTCGATAGACCAAACGGCATGACCAACCATTCATATAATCCTTCCTGAGTCTTGAATGTTGTCTTCCATTCATCACCAGGTCTACTACGAATCTGATGATATCCAATCTTTAGATCAATCTTTGAAAAGATTACAGACCCACTGAGCTGGTCCAATAGATCATCAAGTCTTGGCATAGGAAATCTGTATCGGACAGTTATTTTGTTGAGTGCCCTGCTATCCGTACACATTCTCCATGAACCATCTTTCTTCGGCACTAACAAAGCTGGTACAGCACAAGGACTGAGACTCTCTCGAACATGCCCTTGCTCAAGCAACTCCTCAACTTGTCTTCTTAACTCTTCGTGCTCCTTTGGACTCATTCGATAATGTGGCCTATGCGGTAAAACAGCACCTGGAACTAGATCAATTTGATGTTATATATCTCTCAATGGCGGTAACTCCTTGGGCAATTCCACAGGAAAAACATCATCAAATTCATCTAACACTAGTTTAATCTCCGCAGGAGTTTCAAAATCTTCACTCGCTTCATACCCAATCAACATAAACATTTCAGCATTGTCTTTCACATCTTCAACAAATTCTTTCGAAGATAATAGCTAGTTGATTCCACCTTTTTCTCTGACTTGCTTTCACTTTGTTCACGCTTCTTAGGAACTAAGGGAACTTTGGTTCCTTCGAACATGAAACTGTAGTTGTTGGTGCGACCATCATGTTGTACAGCTCTATCATATTGCCATGGTCTTCCCAATAATAGATGACACACATCCATATCTACAACATCACACCAAATATCATCTTTGTACTTCTTCCCAATAGAAAATGTAACAAAAGCTCGCCTTCCCACTTTCACTTCTCCACCTTTCTTCAACCATGCCAATTTGTAAGGTCTAGGATGTTTTTCAGTCTTCAAGCTTAACTTCGTAACGGCTTCTTCAGAAATAATGTTATCACAGCTTCCCGCATCAATAACAAACCGACAAACCTTCCCCAAAATAGTACATGTAGACTGAAAAATATTGCTCCTCGGCTAACTAGAATCATTCTCTTGCTTTGGCGTTAAACAAGACCTCCTCATCATCAAGTTACACCCTTTATCTCCTGACACAACTTCTTCATCATCGTCAAACTTTGATGGTTGACAATAATCAACTTCAGCTTCCTCGTTCTCATATTCACATTCTTCTGCAACCAATGCTCTTTTCTTGGGCTTTGTACATTCATTACTCTTGTGGCCAAACTCTTGACAATTGTAGCACTTGATACTGTCATTGACCTTTGCTTTAGCTGCTTCTTTGACAATTGGTTTACTGACTGCCTTGGAAACATTAGTACTGCTACTAGCTCCCTTATTCTGATTGTTAGAACTTGTAAACACACCACCTCCTCGTCTCCCTTGTTTCTCCCAAGCTAAGGATTTCTGATGTGCTTCAGCAACAGACATTGGACTAAACATATTCACCATGTCTTGAATTTGCATTCGTAACCCTCCAATATATCTAGCCGTTAGCTGTTTCTCTGTCTCCATAATATCATTCCTTGTAATCAATTGATAGAATTCATCTGCATAATCATTCACTGTCCTTGACCCTTGTCTCAAATTCTGCAATCGTTGATACATAAGAGATTGATAATTGTATGGCAAGAAAGTTGCTTTCATCATCTTTCTCATCTTCTCCCAAGTAACAACTTTTGACTTTCCCATTCTCTCCCGTGTTAGTTTAGTTTGCTGCCACCATGTCATAGCTCTTCCCCTTAGTCTTGTAGCAACTAACTGAACTCTTCGATTCTCAGGCACTTCCTTAAATTCCAAAATCTCTTCAACAATTGACAACTAATCAAGAAATTCTTCTGCTTGCATACCACCCTTGAATTCTGGAATTTCCATCCTCATACCTGATTCCCATTTACGATCATTCTCTGAATCAAGATATCGATTCCGCACTTGGTCTCGATCTCGGTAATGAATACTTCCTCTATCACCATATTCTTCAAAATCATACGTATGTCGATATCGATCTCGTCCATCTACATCTCTATGACTACGCATATCCCTTTTACCTTGTCTTTCAGCATCACGATAAGGATCATCTTCAAATCCATGTGGGGTTCTTCTTTCTTCATTTTCTATACTCATGGTGTTCTCGCCTCATTGAAACTGATGATTCTCTTCTATCTCGATAATATTGGGGTGACATTCTCCTTTGTTCCGAAAACGAAGGTGAAACTCTGTTTCCACTATGGTGCGAAACCGGTGAAGTTCTCCTTTGACTTTGATTCATGTCTCTCATCGACTTCTCTAAATTTCCAATACCTTCATCGAACTTTTCATTGATACGTTGCTCCATCTGCTCAGCTTCTTGTCTTCTATATACATTTTCAACATTTTGAAATCGATTAGCACGTCTCGGAGGCATGATCTTCAAACAATCTCCTTTTCGATCTAACTTTGGCATGGTTCGGCTTAACTTGGCTTAGCTCGGTTTTAACACGGCTCGGATCTGACTTGAACTGGATTGATTCGGCCTTGGATCTGTTATGGCTTCGATACCAAACTGACACAGCGAAAATAACAAACTTGACGTGCTAATAAAGTTTTGATCCAAATTGACGCAACTTTCTTCCTCACGAAATGAATTCGTGTCAAGTAAACATGGTAGTACGATAAATGCCCAAATCTATTGATCTCTCGAGATACCGGATTCTAGCTATCTTCAACACGTTGATCGTGCACGATTCCGCGTTAGAAGATCTATGATTCTTCGATGTTGATCTCGCGCATGAGATTCCATGAATCGGCTTCAAATTCGTTGATTCGAGCGCACTCGAATATCTGAAGATGGAAGAAGAAGGAGATCACACTCAACTTCAACAAAAGTGGAAAAAGCACACAAACAAAATTTTATTCAAAAATCAACTCTTACAATGACATCGCATCCCTATTTATAGAGATTATACAACACAACCCAGCCGACCTAACACACGACGACCTACGACCTAGCATCAGCAACTCACGACCTAACATCAGCGTCACAAGGAAATTACAACATAACAACATACACGAATTAACAAAAAACAACATCACGCGACTTAACATAATACATATCACGCGACTTAACAAAATACAACATTACGCGACTTAACACCATGCGGCCTTGGATGCATGAACGACTTAAGGAAGCAGCATAAGTGAGAACGCGGCATAACTGAAGCGACCTAAAGACATAAGCTTCATGCGACCTAAAGTGAATGAGCGGCCTAAGGAATCAACGCTGCATAGGTTGAATGGTTAACTCGTTAGGTCGCGGCTCAGGTTGATTGGTTAACTCGTTAGATCGCTCGGGCGACTTATCATAGGTTGCTGGATCATCTTCCACTGCATAACTCGCATACCTCGCTAGGTCGCTGGTTGGCATACGATTGAAGGTAGGTCGCTGATAGCATGAGCGACTTAAGGTGGCCGACTTAAGGAATGAGCGACCTAACGCATAACTTGCTATGTCGTTCAAGGTATAGTGCGCTGCATCATAACTTAATCCAAGATCTAAGTTTAAAATAAACCTCTTCTGTTATGTCTTTCTTTTCTAATTATAACATGTTGTTATAACTTGCTTACTAACTTAGTTTAAGTTTTAAAAATAAGCCCTTTCTATTTTCTCATTTTAAATATAACTACCTGTTATGGTTATGCATGCAAATATCTCAAACTTGCATATTTCAGTCTATCTCAATTTTGTTACAGTTCTCCTTATTTTACATCTTATTTCTGTAAATTTAGTGTTTCTCTATTTTAATCCATATTTGCAAATTTTTCACTTTTTAATATTTTATTCGCGTTAAAAAGGAATAAAAAGAAACTAAAATTTACAAGCTTAATTCTAACTTTAAAACAGATGTAAATAAATGCAAATAACTTTAAATAATCATAAATAATAGTAAATAACTGTAAATAAATGAATAAAATAGCTGAATAAAAATAAACGGAAAAGAACGTCTGAAATCAACTTAAATATTGACTATAAATAAGCTTACATAAAAACTATCCTAAAATTGTAGAAAAAATACAACTATTGAGAACCCTATCATTTCAAATTACTTAAAAATATAAAGTAATTACAAAACGCTCACCTGTGTCCTTAGCTCTAGGAGTGGATAGCTCTAGTCCTTGGTCTTCCTTGATCCACTCCTAGAGCATAGAATATTTTTATCAAAAAGATTTTCTTCTTAGAAAAAAATTCTATTTAGGGTCCAGCCTTTGGCAATGTACCCAAATACGAGAAAATATGAATGAGAAAAATAGCCAGGCCTAGGGTTCTATTTATAGTATAGCTTAGGGATCTCAGACCGTTGAATTTAAAGATTAAATCTGGTGCAACCACGTCATAGGCTCACTTAGAACCATTGGATGGAAGCACGGACACACGGGAATTGAAGAAAATTGGAAAACTCATCATACTCTTGAACTTGGATGAATTTACGTCCATTGGCATAAGCAGGTCGACCTAAAATGCATGGAGGTCGACCTATATATGTTGGAGGTCGACCTATGCATACTAAGGGTCGACCCTAAGGTCGACCTGGCCTTCCTTTTTTTTCCTATTTCGTTGATTTCTTATTTCTTTTGTATCTTCTCCATACTGATTCAGATTTCAAAAAGTTATATATAGAAATTGATCAGAAAATTCCATAGACCCAATGGTGCAACTCCTGTAGTTCAATTCTGACAATTTCCCAAATTTATTTTATTATTTAATTGTTTCGTTAATTAATTATTATAACTTAAATTTTGGGTTGTTACAGGAACCGTAAGCAAAAGAAGGATTTTGCAATAGGAAAGTCTAGGATTTCAATGTATGATACCTTCAGACCACTAAATACATCTCTAAAAAATTTTTACTTATCTACATGCAACATCGTGTAGAAGTAGAAGCCACCTCCAAAAGAATCGATAGAGAAGCAGAATGGAAAATATTGTCGGTTCCATGAATGCTATGGTCATAACACAAATGAATGTAGGCATCTCAAGGATGTTATTCAAAAACTGATTTGGGAAAGAAAATTATAGCAGTTTGTTAAAGCCCCATACTATGGCGGGTAGTGGACATCTGATGCTAACCGAGGACAAGCACCATACGGGACCGAGGAGCTTGCATGGAATGGGGGATGATTAGAGATCAATACAACAGCCTAAAGACTACATCCAACTGATGAGAGCCGGCACGAGATGGAGCATTATGCTAGCAAATCAAGCATATGAATTTTGAGTGTTGTTTAAGTACAGACGATGGGGCTCCGGCAAAAAAGCAACGTACAATGGAAGATGACATTATATTCAGAAACAGAGATGCAAATAAGATAGAGGCACTAACGATCGACCTAATGGTCATTTCAGCCACGATCGGCCTCTACTTAGTGAGGAGGATGTTGGTTGACTGTAGTAGTTCCATGAATATAATTTTCAAAAAGGCTTATGATCATATGAGGATGGAATCCAATGAATTAAAACTATCCAAAGCCCGCATTCATGGCTTTAACGGTGCTATGACCGAAGCTGTAGAATTGCTCATGGAGTTGGGAGAAGGTGACCGAAGGAGACTGCGGATGTTTCCATTTGTTGTTTTGGATGTTGACTCTCTGTACAATGCTTTTCTGGACCGACCAGCCCTAGTTGAATTTCGAGCGGCTCTTGCCCCGTGGTGTTTGACTTTGAAGTTCCCAAGCGATAACAATATTGGAGTTGTGCATGGTGATCAAGCGATCTGACGTGCCTATTATGTTGCTGAAAAGAGATGCTCGATGGAAGGAGAAAGGTAAGGGTGTGGACTAATCTCTCCAAATCTAAGCTATCGAAGTTTGACAACCAGCCTAGGTCTTGGCTTAGACATATAGTCGGTTCTATAAAGACATAGATCTGAAGGATGACAAGTGGGAGACCAAAGAGATCAAGGCTGCACTGGCTCAACTAATGATCGACATTACGGTTAGCCACGACGACCTGACATGGGTCCTAAAGATCGGATCATAGCTCAGCCCTTCGATGATGAAAGAACTTTTTGGTTTTCACCTATCGAATCTTGATGTGTTCACTTGACTCATTTAATATGTGTGAAAACTTGCCAGCTATTACAAGCCATGCATTAAATATCGACCCAAAGCATGTCTCGATGAAACAGAAAAGGTGTGGGATGGATTCGAACAGATCTACCGCCCTTAAAGAAGAGGTGCATAGGCTCAAATATAATGGGTTTATTCGCGACGCCCTCTACCCCAAAAGGGTATCCAATCCTGTGCTTGTGAGAAAGGCAAATGAAAAGTGTCGGATATGTGTTGACTATTCAGACTAAAATAAAGGGATAGTTTGGCTCACATCCCTATTAAGTTCCAAAATACAAAAAAGATTCTCCCCAAAATAAACTTACGTTTCTAGTCCCTATTTTCAAATCGGCCTGTGCCAAAAGACCCAAATACCCTTTACATTTTTAGCATTTCAAACGTGCATAACTTTCTGTTGAAACATCAGAACAGCATGCCGTTTCACCAAAAAATCATAAATTTCACAATCTTTAAAATGAGATCCATTGTTGATACCAAAAAATCGTATCTGCAGTAAGGCTGCAATTATTCTGTATATTTGCAAAGAATTCTACAATTTTTGAAAAATATAAATTTTTCTTCAAATGTCAGCAATAATTCCATATAATTGCTGACTTTTATGCAATTATATGAAATAATTGCAAACATTTACGCAATTATATAGAATATTGCAGATTTCTCTACTATTATCCTATATAATTGCCGACTTTTCTACAATTATTTCGTATACTTGCCATTTTCTGCAATTATATGAAATAATCATCAATTTTTCTTCAAATACCAGCAATTATTCCATATAATTGTAGACTTTCATGCAATTATATGGAATAATTGCAGACTTTTATGCAATTCAGTGGAATAATTGCAGACTTTTCTGCTATTATTCCATATAATTGCAGACTTCTCTGTAATTAAATGGAATATTTGTAGGCTTTTCTTATTCCAAGTAATCGTAGAAAAGTGCAATTATACCATATAATTGTTAATAACTTTCCTACCATTGTTTTTACATATGCACAATACCACTCATTAGAAAGATAATAAAATTTATGATTTAATGGTGAAAACGGTTTGTTAATCCGTCATTTCTACAAAAATTTATTACATTTCAAAAATTGATGATTAATAGGGTACAAATTTTGATTATGGATGTGAGAATAACATCTACATATGAAGAACCACCGTTCATCCATGGAGCGGAGGGGTACTTGAGGAAGAAAATTACAGTATTTGAAAATAGAGATGTAATTTATATCTTTTTTTGGGGAGGATGTTTTGTGTATTAAGTTTGATTTTAGGGATGTGTCCCTTATTTTCACGAAAATGAAACATGTCTGAAAGACAATTTTCCCCTTCCAGGATCGACCATTATGTAGAATCAACCACCTGACACGAGTGGCTATCTTTCATAGATGCATACTCTGGATATAACCAAATCTCGATGCACATTCCCAATCAAGAGCACACCAGCTTCATTATCGACGTTGGATTGTAATGCTGTGTGGTAATGCCATTAGATTAAAGAATGTTGGAGCAACTTATCAGCTCATGGTCAACCGAATGTTTAAAGATTAGATTAGAAAGGCAAGGGAGGTATATGTGGATGATATGCTCGTAAAGTCAGGACGATCAAGTCACCACATTAGAGAATTAGCAGAGATGTTTGATATCCTCCGATATTATAAAATGAAGATCAATCTTCTGAAATGTTCCTTTGGTATTGTATCGAGAAAATTCTTAGGCTTCATTGTCAATGCTCGCAGAATCGAAGCTAATCTCGAGAAGATTCGAGCAAGTTGCAACATCTAGGCTTCGAAGACTATCAAACAAGTATAGAGCCTAAATGGGAAGGTTACTGCCCTAGTCGATTTATTTCCAGAGCTACCTATAAAAGCATTCTTTCTTCGATTTGACCAGGAGAGGGAAAAGAAACTATGAATGGACATAGGACTGTAAAGACAAATTATGAGCTTTGGTGAACCACTTAAAGAGGCCTCACATCTTGTCAAAGTCGATGGATCACGAAGACTTGTATGTTTACTTAGCCATGTTGGTACATGTTGTAAGTCACTGCTTCATGAGGAGAATCAGATTTAGAGATTGGTCTATTATGTTAGTAAGCGACTAACATGAGCTGAAAGGAATTATTCGAAGATACAGAAGTTGGCATATTACTCGTTGATTGCTTCATGAAAGCTCCGCCCCAATATTCAGGCTCATCCATTAATATTTTCACCGATTAGCTGTCACAACAGGTCTTACAATGGCCTGAGATGTTTGGAAGTTTACTGAAGTGGAACATCAAACTGAGCCAATTTGACATCACCTATCTTCCTCATAGAGCCATATAGGGACAGGCACTGGTAGACTTTATAGCAGAATTCACTACATAGGATGATCTCCTAGAGAGCGATGGAGCCCCTACCATTTGGTGGAAGATGTATTTGGATGGAGCATCCAACGACCATTGTTCTAGAGAAAGAATCATGCAGGTAACTCCGGAGGATCAATCAATTTGTTACACTTTGAAGCTTAACTTCCATGCAACGAACAATGAAGGTCGGTATAAAGCTTTGGTTGCTAGACTCAAACTTTCCAGAGAACTGGGGATAAAATCTCTTGAAATATTTTGTGATTCCCAGTTGGCAGTATACCAAGTCAGAGGAGATTACTAGGCTAAAGGACAACTACTTTCTTTGTACCTTATCCAAGTCCAAGAGCTATTGGCTGACTTTAAGTATTATGAAATCACGCACATTAACTGGGATCAAAACAAATAGGCCGACTTATTAGCAATGTTTGCTAGCATCGGGGATGCACAATAAATGGGCTTAGTCCCAGTCAAAGTACTATACACACCGAGCATAAACCAGATGGAAATCGACTAGGTATTAGAGACGGAGCTTAAGAAGGAGTCACGGATGAGTCCGATTATTGATTATTTACTACAGGAAGTACTTCATGAATGGAGGAACAAATGACAGCAAATCCTTTGTAAAGCTTCGCGATATTTAGTTTAGGAAGGAATCTTGTATAGAAAGGGTTTTTCCATTCCCCTGATCTGATGTATTGCTCATGATGAAATAAAATGAGTCCTGTAGGAAGTTCTTGAAAGGGAATGTGGCTATCATACTGGAGAGAAATACCTAGCAAAGAAAATACTTTGGTATGGGTATTATTGGTCGAATGTTAAACGAGATGTTGCTGATTACCTAAGTGATGCAACGAGTGCCGGATGTATGTAAAAGTTCTAGGAGCCATCGACGGAAATAACACAAATGGTTAGTCCATGGCCATTTGTCATATGGGGCATAGATATTATCGATTCCTTCCCGATCTCAAAAGCCAGTGTGAAATACGCCATCGTAGAAGTTGACTACTTCACCAAATAGGCCGAAGTGGAAACTTTGTTGTAAAGGCCTGCAAATCCGTACCCCTTTTAAGCTGGCAAAATCCCATAACAATTCAGCCTAAAGAGGAACAAACTTACGAATCTTTAGGTTTAAAGAAGAAAGAGGTAGAAGAAGAAGAAAATAGAACAATGACAGAATCTCATATTTCGCAGCGGAACAAATGTAATAGATAAATAAATATCTTTAAACAGAATCAATATATCAGTTATTACATTACATCACATTACATTATCAGAGTGTACAACGACAAACGGCAGAAAGAAATATTACATATATAAGTGATACGCCTCGCCATCCAGCTCCAAGTCCTGATTTCCACAGCAACTTCTTGACTTTGCTCCCGAGTAACTGATAACCAGACTCTAGGCTGCCCGTGTGGAAAATTGTGGGCATCCAGAGTTTAGAAAGGGAACAATAAACTCCAGGTCAGTCATGGGACTGGTATGAGATCTTAAAAACAGTTGTATTCACAAAGAAAATAAAATAAATCCGCTATGCTTTTTGGAAAATGAAACTACCATAAGGCCTCCCGGCACACACACAATGCAATCGCACACTTGGGGGAGATTTCTCCTTATGATAGTTAAACATGTTTGATATGCAAAAATCCTTTTTAATATTATCAATAGTGCATAGTGTGGAAAACATTTCGAAAATATAATATTAATCTTAGCCAGCATAGGTACCATTATATTATGCCTGCTATAGCTGTCTCCTGAGAAGGTAGGTTATACAATTTGCGATCGTAAAGGGCTCGTATTGTTTCTTTGGATTTCCAATAAATGGTCAGGCTAAGGAACTTCCTACTGCCACATGGGTACGCCTCTGGAGGGATGTCTCGAGAACCTACCCGGATCTCTGCCAACACAAGGCCGGGTTACCTCTATAACTAGGTAACTACTACTCGAGTATGCCATCCCCCGGTCCTTTGGGACCTTTATCCGAGTATCCTCTACACCAACAACCACAAAGAAAAGTATTTGCAGTAACCACAAAGGTTAAATATCAGGGCTCCATACCTGACACCATCCTTTTTCAGAAGGAAATGACATACCCTAAAGGGCGTGACCCTCATAACCTTGCCGCATCTTTCCTGTTTTGACCATTTCCGTGGCGTGAGGTTTGTTGAATACGCGATTATATGATTTTTGTTTGATGATAATAAACATATATATATATATTCATTTAAATGTATTTGTTACTGTACTATTTTATTTTTCACAGATTAAATAAATATTTGCTGAATAAAATTAAATAACACAGAATTTGAATTCAAACAGAAATTTTATTCAAACAAATATTTATTACAATTTTGGATAGTACAAATTCAAGCTCTCACTATACATATACAACTTTGATTACAATACAAATTCAATTACATCACAATTTCATTTTTACATCTGACCTCACTATATATCACTCATACACTCAACTTGTAATTTACCTTCAACTTCATTCCAGATTGAATCCAGCATCTACACGTAGTAGAAAGCGCGAAAAGGGAATAGAATAAGACTGCTTACTACACGTAGGCAGGGTTTTGCCGAAGCTGGGTAAATTCTGTGTCGTTCTATTTCTGCATTTTATTATTCTGCTAATTTTCTGTGTTGCTTTTATTCTGTGATCTGCGGTGAAATTATTTTATAAGCTTCCGCAATTAATTTTTATAATTAATACCACCACCCTATTCACCCCCCTCCTCTAAGGTGAAATCAATCCTACAAGGTCCGATGAGGTCTCGTCCACAAAGCTACACTTTTTACAAAGTCATGCTTTGATCAAAAAATGATTAGCAGCACTTCGTTTGTCACGTTACCAAATTAGGAATGCATTACTAGAAACCATCAACTATATAGCCTCTGAGCCACGTACGTCTCAAAGAAGGGTGTTAAGCTAAGAGAATAACCTCTCCGCTACCAACAGAAATATATTTGATAGAACCAGGTTTACATCTCAAAGTGTAACGTCAGACACACATCCATACAAGTCCGTTCCGGGATCGAACGGAACCGAAGGCACTTCAAAGAAGCCCTTGCAAATCCGGATATTCACAAATCACGTCCGGAATCCACATCACAAAGGTGATAAATCCCTATACCGGAGCAACCCGGTGCAGAGACTCGACAGGTAATCCTTTCGTTTTCAAAAATACCCGTTCTTCAACACCATCTTCAAATGTAATTCCATTTTGTCGTATCATTATTCGGAATGGGCTTTATGACACAAGGTCCTCTCCCGGCTAATCCGAATAATGAACGCTTATTTTTAGAAATAAGTGTTACATTCAGATTTCAACAAATTACAACCATTTTTCACTTTGATCTTCTTAAACAAAAGATCCATCACAATCACAAAGGTTCGATATGGTTTTCGTATATCCATTTGGAATCCGACTCCCGGTCGCATCGAAATTCAAATGTCATTTAAAAGGCAAATATTGATAGTCGGTTATTTAACTATCATTCAACATTCACAACAATCATTAGATTTCAAATAATTTTTCCCCAATTATCATTTTCAAAATATCTTTGCAAGATACAATTTTAACACTTCAACCATTTGAAAACAAATTTCAAATCACTTTTCACCTTTCAATCCTTTGAAAACAAATTTCAAATCATTTTTCACTCGTGAATAAGATTCTCGATATTATTTGTTTCCGCTGAAGGTCTGCCGAGTTAGAATACTTTAAAATAATTTAAATTACTTATCCAAACATATATACATGGAAATATTTAAAATGAAACTATTTTAAAACACTTACTTAAATCTTAGTTATGAAAATACTATATAAAAATCTCGTATAAAAAATTCAAGGCCAAACTAATTTAAAATAAAATTAGTAGATAGGATATAACTATTTAAATATCCATTTTCTAAAAAAAATCAATTAAAACTTTAAATAATCACTTCTATAGTAAATTAAAATAAATCTTTACTTTAAAGATTTTCCAAATAACCCAAGTAAATAATTTTTCCAAAAAATCTTTCCTTAAAACCATCTTTACAACTTCAATTTCATATTTATAGATTATACTGAAAACATACTCGGCTTTCTAGGGAAAGTACACCTTCCAGTCTAAAATGGTTCATTCAAATCAATTTATAAATCTTTCTGGATTTGCTTTAAATTTACGTTCCAAATCCGTAAATTCCTTTCCAACTTTTATTTTTAAAACAAATTCCCCCTTCTTTTTCCATTATGAATTTAAACTTCTAAATATCCATTGATATACGATTTTCAAATCGTTTCCTAAATATTCATTTTCAGCACGAATTAAATTCTAAATTGATTTCCAAATTTATTTTCAAATACCAAATCAATTTCCAAATTGATTTCTAAATTTACTTCAACACTAGATTTATTATCTTTTGAAACAAATTCCTTCTTTGAATTTATTTAATTTTCTAAAACTAATTTACTATAAATTTTCTACTAAATTTCAAAAATCCAATTTTATCTATTTCTGGTATCCTACGATACCAAAAATATATTCGGCTAAATTTTGCCTTCAACAGTTTCAATCACAAATAGTCACACACAGATTATAAATAAACACACAATATATAAATCAAAATCAAATGTTTGAGGAATCCAGTTGGATCCCTCCAACCTGTTTTCCCTGCATCCACAAACGTTAGCACAACAATTAAATATCAATTCCACTTCGAGGTGGAATATCGCGGTATATGGGATTTATAAAATATCATCTGCTATTATGCGGCGCAATAGGGTCTCATCCGCTATATAATGCGGGAAATCAATCACCCAATATATACTATATACTACTATATATATAATATCATCCAGTGAATAATTATTATAAATCAATCATCCAAGCACACAGTCAACAATTTTAAATCTAACTATTCAAAATTTAAATTAGAACAATACTGATTGAGTGAGAAGATCTCGCCTTAGCTTTTATTTTGCAATCCATTTTCCATTCCGGCTTGATTTCACGAATTTGAACCTTATAACAAACATTATAGGATTTATTAATATTCAAAATAATCAAATAATCAAATTTCTATTTGATAATTTAATTAACCGATGACTTTATCTTAGATTAATAATTTAATTTTAAATAAATTTCCTTTTTAAACAATCTTTGGTAAAAATAATTAAATTAATTAATTAAAACAGTTAGATCATCAAATCCATTCTTTACAAAATAAACTAGTAGAATAAAAATATTTATATATGTATATTTTCTTTATATATAAAAAAAAATGATTTATACCTTACTGTTTTAAATCTTGTATACATCCTGCTGTAATAATATTTTCTTTCTGTTTTGAACTATATATATTATCCTCTATTTTTTTTCAAATCTGAGTTGATAAAAACAAATATAAATTTAGAAGCGAAATAGGTTAAACCTTACTGCCCAGGTCGAGTACGAGAGGCCCAAAACCCCCAATTCAAACAACTGCCTCGACCTCACCTGCACTCAAGAACCCGCCACCGACGAGTCTGCACCGCCTTCCACCATCATGCGGATCTCCTCCATGCCTTTAACTGCTCGAACACCCACTTCGACCCATTTGCCGCCCCAAAACCCACAAACACGTCGTCGCCAATGCCCTAGCACCCAGATGACAACAGCAATACGTGATGCGAACCTGGAGATTCTAGATCTGGTGACGCAAGCAGATCGATTCCCTTCTCTCTTGCATCCATTAAACCCTCGAGCATGCATCAGAACTCAATCGACTTGATTGAATGCGACGCTGCTACCTTACGAGATCGCGACGAAGTGCAATGGCTCGCGTGCGGTCGACGAACATCGCCCCAATTCCTACTCGCGATGCTTGAGATGATGACACCATCGTGTGAATTAAATCGTGAAATAAATTTCTTCGAACAAGGCTCCGGCTTTGGCCATTTTTTCTTTCTTTTTTTTTGAAGAGGAAGCTTCGGCCGTACAACTTGATTTTAGGCTCGGCTTTTTTTTTCGTTTTGGAAATAGAAGAGCTGCCTTTGTAAATGAATCTAATTTCACTTATTTTCTTCTCTTAGAAACGAATGCGTGTTTTGAATTGGAGGACAAGTGTTTTAAAAGCAATGCCAAATGTTAGAAGAGAGGTAGACATGTAATTTTGCCGTGTGAAATTATATTAAATGTATATAATATTTTTTAATTTAATTTTAAATTCAAATTGCTTCAATAAATACAACTCAAAGTTTTGATCTCCTATTGAGGCGTGTCGCCAGGTGTTTATAATGTTATATGCCTATTTTCGAACGCAATGGAAAAGGTTTCGGGTCCCAATTCGATCGTATGGAAATGATAGCTTTCTTTTTTGAAGCAGTTATTATATTGGATTCAATATAAATTTTTAGCGCGTTTATATATCGTACGCTCACACAACAACTCCAACCGCTACAAAAATTGAAATCTGATAATAATACGTTATTACGGATCCAATAGAACTGGTTTCGTTGAATTCCGAGACCGTGCCTCGAAAGGCTATTTTTAAATATCGATTTAAACAATATATTTTCAAAACTGATTAAATCGCTTTTAAATTCAATTCTGAAGCTTCCATTATCTTCAGTATTATCAATATAAATTTTCTAAACCTTTAAAATATTTTTAATCAGCTTAAAACTGAAGATTCAAATTTCTATTCAACCTCCATAAATTAAATTCAATAATTAAATTGCCAAATTCATAGTTAATTCTGAAATTCCAGTTTAGAAACAACTTCCAATGTTTAAAATCAATTAAATATTTCATTTCAAATGTTTAAAATTTCCGGGTCGTCACAACCTTCCCCCCTTAAAAGAATTTCGTCCCGAAATTACTATTAAAGAAGAATGATCCTCAAACCGTCAATTATTTTTCCCATCCAAATGGCACCACAGACCCCCAAATTCAAAAGAAGACAAAAGGCTAAGTGGCTAGACAAGAAAATCACTAAATTTCATACAGAAATTGAAATACATACCTTTTTGTCGAGAAATTCAATTTTATCTTCAAAAAACAAAATCCCAATTCCATTTCCTTTAATAGACCTGTATATCCTGCTAGCCATAATGTCCAACTACAACATTCAAATTTATTTTGCACATTCCTTTACAAAATTTTCAATATATACTTCTTATACCATTTTTACTTCACTATTGAAGTTATATATCCATTTTCATTCAATCTTACATTTCCAATTTTATTTGAATTCGATTTACAATTTCAATTTATTTGGATTCGGTTTAACTTTTGAATATTGAATTTTATCAATTATTCATTCACAACTGCACTATTTTAAATTAGTTTTATTTACTAATTCATTACAAATTCCACTTCATTTTATCTCGAACCATTCCTTCATTTCACCTTTATTATCTTTAGTTCACTTCGAACTAATTTTACAACTTCATTTTATTCCACACAATTCAAATTGATTTTCAATATTCAGTTTCAATTCCAATTTGATTCTTTTGTTCATTCCCAAAAATTTATTTTCAATTCATCATTTTGGTTTACAACCACTTATATTCAAACTGGATTCCAAATTCCATATGAATTTAATTTACCCTTCATTTATAAATATTGAATTCAATTCATTTATCTTCCATTTGTTTCACTTACTAATTTATTTCAATACTTTGCTTTGTTCATCACAGCTCAAATTCAATTTCCCATATTCAGCTTGAATTTCATTTATTTACAATTGCAAAACGAATTTCAACATTCAATTTCACTTTCATGTACTTGCAATTGCAATTTATTCATTCATTCACAATTTTATTTTCCACCTTAATAATTTTATTCCAATCATTTTAGTCTATTAGACTTCTACAATTCACCTTTATTCAAATTAACTCAAGTCAATTTCAGTTTAAATCTGAATTTCCTAAGTTTTCAAACTTATTTATTATTCCATAGCTATTTTTTTATAAGATTCCAGTGTCTTTTCAACATTTCAAAACCATTATTGAAAACAATTCAAATTATCCTTTGAATTTCAAATCCAAACCTAAATTTTCCAAACAACTTTAATTTAAAACAATTCGGTAGCAATTCCTCTTTTGGAAACTCAAAAACTGAACATCAATGATGCTACAGTCATCACCGAAGTTATTTTCCAGCGACCAAAAAGAGTTTAGTGCTTTTATCCCTCCAAAAACATTTTTCTGAACCCTTGAAAACTATTTCCAATCCCAAAAGGAATTTTAATTTCCAAACTTCCCGAATTTCAAATATTTTCAAGAACATTTCCAAATATTTCTCTGGAATTCTATTTCAAATTATAAATTATATTTACCTTTACAATTTATATTTGCAAATCCCATTTGCATATGGAATTTATTTTCTTAGCTTTTAGTTATGTTTTCAATTCTTATTCAATAATCAATGATAATAGTTTAATATTATCACTTCCTAACAACCAAGCAACCTTATACTATAATAGTTCACAGAAAATTTATTTCTTTTATATACGAAAATAGTTTGGGTAAAATTATTTCATTTATCCTATTTTAAAATGATATCATGTCGAATTTGTTCTGTACAAGTGTTTAGAGATCCCTATCAATAACGTTAATTACTCGTATTGAACAGAATCCATATACCACTCAACAAAAAAATTAACACAATATAAAACAATTTTATATTCACTAACAAATATGCGCTCATATCTATTATTACACTCACACTCATTTTAGAGTACTGCTGACTCTAACTCTAATGAGTAACACCCAACAGAGCCAAGGTTGTCGCTTAACCAAAAGCTCTAATACCAATTGTAAAGGCCCGCAAATCCGTACCCCTTTTGAGCTGGAAAAATCCCACAACAATTCATCCCAAAGAGGAATAAACTTACAAATCTTTAGGTTTAAAGAAGAAAGAGGTAGAAGAAGAAGAAGAAAATAGAACAATAACAGAATCTCACATTTCACAGTGGAACAAATATAATAGATAAATAAATATCTTTAAACAGAATCACTATATCAGTTATTACATTACATCACATTACATTACATTATCAGAGTGTACAACAACAAACAGCGGAAAGAAATATTACATATATAAGTGATACGCCTCGCCATCCAGCTCCAAGTCCTGATTTCCACAGCAACTTCTCGACTTTGCTCCTGAGTAACTGATAACCTGACTCTAGGCTGCCCCTGTGGAAAATTAAGGAAACTCAGAGTTTAGAAAGGGAACAATAAACTCCAGGCCAGTCATGGGACTGGTGTGGGATCTTAAAAATAGTTGTTTTCACAAAGAAAATAAAAGAAATCCGCTATGCTTTTTGGAAAATGAAACAACCATAAGGCCTCCCGGTACACACACAATTCGATCGCATAATTGGGGGAGATTTCTCCTTATGATACTCAAACATGATTGATATGCAAAAATCCTTTTTAATATTATCATTAGTGCATAGTGTGGAAAACATTTCGAAAGTATAATATTAATCTTAGCCAGCATAGGTACCATTATATTATGCCTGCTATAGCCGTCTCCTGAGGAGGCAGGTTATACAATTTGCAATCGTAAAGGGCTCGTACTGTTTCTTTGGATTTCCAACAAATGGTCAGGCTAAGGAACTTCCTACTGCCACATGGGTACGCCTCTGGAAGGACGTCCCGAGAACCTACCCGGATCTCTGCCAACACAAGGCCGGGTTACCTCTGTAACTAGGTAACTACTACTCGAGTATGCCATCCCTCGGTCCTTTGGGCCCTTTATCCAAGGATCCTCTACACCAACAACCACAAAGAAAAGTATTTGCAGTAACCACAAAGGTTAAATATCAGGGCTCCGTACCTGACACCACGCTTTTCCAGAAGGAAAATGACATACCCTAAAGGGCGCAACCCTCATAACCTTGCCGCATCTTTCCTGTTTTGAACATTTTCGGGGTGTGAGGTCTGATGAGGTCTCGTCCACAAAGCTACACTTTTCAAAAAGTCATACTCTGATCAACAAATGATCGGCAGCATTTCGTATGTCACGTTACCAAATTGGGAATGCATTACTAGTAACCATCAACTACATAACCTCTGAGCTCGTACGTCTCAGAGAAGGGTGTTAAGCTAAGAGAATAAATTCTCCACCACCAACAGAAATGTATTTGATAGAAACCAGCTTTATATCTCAAAGTGTAACGTCAGACACACATCCATACAAGTCCGTTCCGAGATCGAAAGGAACCGAAGGCACATCAAAGAAGCCCTTGCAAATTCGGATATTCACAAATCACGTCCGGAATCCCCATCACAAAGGTGATGAATCTCTATACCGGAGCAACCCGGTGCAGAGACATTCGACAGGTAATCCTTTCGTTTTCGAAAATATCTGGTCTTCAACACCATCTTCAAATGTAATCCCATTTCATCGTATCATTATTCGGAGTGGGTTTTATGACACAAGGTCCTCTCCCGGCTAATCCGAATAACGAGCGCTTATTTTTAGAAATAAGTGTTACATTCAAATTTCAACAAATTACAACCATTTTTCACTTTGATCTTCTTAAACAAAAGATCCATCACAATCACAAAGGTTCGATGTGGTTTTTGGATATCCACTCGGAATCCGACCCTTGGTCGCATCGAAATTCAAATGTCATTTAAAAGGCAAATATTGATAGTCAGTTATTTAACTATCAATCAACATTCACAACAATCACCGGATTTCAAATAATTTTTCCCCAATTATCATTTTCAAAATATCTTTGCAAGATACAACTTTAACCCTTCAACCATTTGAAAATAAATTTCAAATCACTTTTCATTTTTCAATCCTTTGAAAACAAATTTCAAATCATTTTTCACTCGTTGAATAAGTTTCCCGATATTATTTGTTTCCACTGAAGGTCTGCCGAGTTAGAATGTGACGACCCAGAATTTTCGACTTTTGAAATAGAAATATTTAATTAATTTTAAATGTTTGAATGATAGTTTAACTTGAATTTCAAATATCAGAATGAATTTGGCAATTTAATTATCAAATTTAATTATAAAAATTTGGGTAAAATTTACAATCATCAATTTTAAGCCTGTTAAAAATAATTTAATGGCTTCGAAAATTTGTATAGATGATACTGAAGATGATAGAAGCTTCAGAATTGAATTTGAAACTGATTTGTTCGGTATTGAATTAATATCGTTTAAATCGATAATTAAAAATAGCCTTCTGAGGCACAGTCTCGGATTTCAACGAAACCAGTTCCATTGGATCCGTGATATTTATTATTATCATATTTCAATTTTCTTAGCGTTCGGAGTGATCGTTTGACCATACGATAAGAAAACGCGTTAAAAAAATTAATTAAATCGAAAATTCGATATTTTAACTAGTTCGAAAAGCTATCTCCTCCATATGATCGAATTTGGACTCGGAACCTTTTCCATTGCGTTCGGAATGGGGGTTAACCATATAAATGTCTGGCAGCACGCTTAGATAGAAGTTCGAAATTTTTTGTTGTATTTTCGAGACGATTTGAATTTAAAATTGAATTTATATATATATCTCTATTTATATTTTATTGACAAAGTCAACACGTGGTTGTTTCTTCAAACACGCGTCACTTTTATTTACCACGCGTATTCAAAATAAGATAAAAAACGAAAACCCTTATCTTCGTTCAAAATTAAAGAAAAAAAAACAAATGAATCTCTTTCGGCAAAACCCCTGTCGTTTGAATAAAATTCAAATTGTGCTCGTTTTCAACAATGGCCGCGTCCATTTTTTTCCCCCAAATCAAAACCTAAAAAATCGAATTCGTTCGATTTAATCAAAGGAGCGCTCGTTCGAGTCGATTAGGGTTCGCGCTTGAATGGAGGAACAGCGGCGCCATTACTCGAGCACGAGACAATGATGTTCGCGAGTTAGAGGGAGACGGATTCGTGGATGTCGCAATGGATCGTACGCGCACGTGTAGGTGTGACAACGTTCAGCATGCAAGGCGTCATGGTGATGTCAACGTGTTATAGGAGATGCAAGTTTCCTCGCAGCATCGGCCAGAGGAGTGGGGTTTCGGTATAGCTGAGCAAGGCCGAATTCGAGTCGTGTCAAGGGTTTGGTCTTCGATTTTGGGATGGCAGCGAGTTCATCCCTAGGGCAACAAGGTATATATATTTTTTATTTATTTATTTAACTTAATAAATATATACACGTATAGTTTAAAATTATATATATATTAGAAACCGAAAAGAAAATTATTGAAACTTAATTAATTTGTTAATTAAATCTGTATAGATTATTTTTGTACATAGATTATATTTTAGTATATGGGTTTCAAAAAGAAATTTTAATTATAAGTGGAACATTTATTTAGAAAAAGGAAATCGATATACACATTTTTAAATTTACTAGTTATTTTAGATTTTAGTGATTAATTTGATTAATAATACTTATTTAATTGCTAATTTAAATTATTTTTGATACAAACAATTTTCAAAAGGGAATTCGATTTAATGAAATAAAGTGGTAAGAGAAAATTTGTTTAATAGAATAATTTGGCTAATTTAATTTATCTAATAGGAAATTAATTATTAGATAATTCAAATTAAAAGTACTAATTAATTTAATCTATTGAAAAGGAATTGATTGTTTGATTATTTCGAATATTGATAAATTGTGTAAATATTTATACAAGGTATAAATCGAGAAACAAACCGGAATGGAAAATGGATTGCATGCATAATCCAAGGTGAGATCTTCTCACTCAAAATTTTAATTTAAAATTCAAGTTATTGATTGTTTGTGAAATTGTGATAGTTAAATTAAAATTGATTGATTGTGTGTTTGGATAATTTATTTATTATTAGTTATATTAGTTTTGACCCTATGCGCCGCATAATAGCGGATATTATTACATTAAACCCATATACCGCGATATTCCATCTCGAAGTGGAATTGGTATTATATATGTATTTGGAGTTGTTGATTTTCCGCATTATATAGCGGATGAGACCCTATTGCGCCGCATAATAGAAGATAATATTTTATAAATCCCATATATCGCGATATTCCACCTTGAAGTGGAATGGGTATTTAATTGTTGTGCTACCGTCTGTGGATGCAGGGAAACAGGTTGGAGGGATCCAACTGGATTCCTCAAATATTTAATTTGTTTGTATCTTGTGTGTTGATTATTTTTAAAATTCGTGTGACTATTTGTGATTGAAACCATAAAGGCTGTAATTCAGGCGAATATATTTTTGGTATCATAGGATACCAGAAATAAATAGTTAATTGATTTTGAAATTTGGGTAGAAAATTTATAATGAATTCACTCAAAGGAATCGAGTGAATTTTAAAAGAAGGAAATTTAAATAGATAAAGTTTTATCTTTGAAAACTTATTGAATAAATTCCAAAAATATGGGAAATATTTTTATAAAGGAATTTTGAGTAATGTTGTTAAATAGTTGAAGAATTTATTTAAGATACGGATTTTAAATAATTAAAAGAGATAAAGAAATTTATTTCAAAAGGAAATAAATTTATAAATTAAATTCGGAATTTGATTTAGAGTTCAAATTAATTTTAGAAATCGATTCGGGAATTAATTTGGAGTTAAAATAAACCTTAGGAATCGATATTTGAAAATTTGGTTAGTATTTTGGAAATAACTTGGAAATCAATTTGAAATTGATTTGATATTGGGAAATTAATTTGAGGGAAATCAAATTGGAATTTGATTTTGTGTTGAAATAAATATTGGTTTATTTTAAAAAGGTATGGAAAGAAATTTACAAATTTAGAATGTAAATTTAAAATAAATCGAGAGGATTTATTAATTTATTGGAATGAACCATTTTGTAATGGAAAAAGAAATTCTTCCCTAGAAAGCCGAATATTTTTTTTTAAAATAGCTTTTGAATAAAATTTAAAAGTTTTAGATTTTGTTTTAAAATAATATTGTTAGAGAAATTAGTTTTGGAAATTGTTTTAAAGTAAAAAATGTATTTAATTAATTATATAAGGGATTATTTTAAAGATTTAAATTGACATTTGATTTAGAAGATAGTTATTTAAATATTTATACATATCTATTAATTTTATTTTAAAACTAGTTTTGGACCTGAATTTTTATATGAGATGGTAGTATAATATTTTTCATAACTAATATTTAAGAAAATATTCTAAAATAGTTTATTTTAAATGTTTCCAAGTATATTTTGAATAAGTATTTTATATTATTTTAAATTAGTTGAAATCGGCAGATTTTCAGTTGAAATGAATACATATTTGGGATTGTTTTCCGCGTAAGGAAAAAAATTGATTTGAAATTTATTTTCCAAAGGATTGAAGTGTAAAATTTTATCTTGCGAAGATATATTGAAAATAATAATAGTTGGGAAAAAAATCATTTGAAAACCAGTGACTGTTGTGAATGATGATTGATAGTTAAATAACCGACTATCAATATTGGCCTTAATCGGCATTAGAATTTCGATGCAACCGGAAGTCGAATTCCAAATGGATATTCGAAACCCACATCGAACCTTTGTGATTGTGATGGATCTTTTGTTAAAAGATCAAAGTGAAATTGTTGTGATTTGTTTGAATCAAAACGTAACACTTATTTTTAAAATAAGCGCTTGTTATTCGGATTAGCCGGGAGAGGACCTTGTGTCATAAAACCCATTCCGAATAACGATACGACGAAATGGGATTGCATTTGAAGACGGTGTGAAGACCGGGTATTTTCGAAAGTGAAAGGATATCTGTCGAATGTCTCTGCACCGGGTTGCTCCGGTATAGAGATTTTATCACCCTTTGTGATGGGGACTCCGGACGTGATTAGTGAATATTCGGATTGCAAGGGCTTCTTGTGAAGTGCGTTCGGTTCCGTTCGATCCCGGAATGGACTTATATGGATGTGTGTCTACACTTTGAGATGTAAAGCTGGTTTCTATCAAATACATTTCTGTTGGTCGCGGAGAATTTATTCTCTTAGCTTAACACCCTTCTCTGAGACGTATGAGCTCAGAGGTTATGTAGTTGATGGTTACTAGTGATACATTCCCAAATTGGTAATGTGGCATACGAAGTGTTGCTGATCATTTGTCGATCGAAGCATGGCTTTTGTGAAAAGCATAGCTTTGTGGACGAGACTTCGTCGGACCTCACACCCCGGAATAGTCAAAACAGGAAGAATGCAGTAAGGTTATATGGGTTAGCGCCCCTTAGGGTATGTACATTTCCTTCTGGATAGAAGTGGTATCATGGTATGGAGCCCAGATACTTAAGTTATGTGAATATCGCAAAATATATATATGACTTTGTGATTGTTGTTGTTGAGGATCCTCGGATAAAGGTTGTTTACAACCGGGGGATGGCATACTCGTGTAGTAGTTACCTATTTTTGCAGAGGTAACCCAACCTTGTGTTGGCAGAGATCCGGTTAGGTTCTCGGGGCGTCCATCCAGAGGCGTACCCATGTGGCAATGGGAAGTTCCTTGGCCTGATCATTTGTTGGAAATCCAATTCCCAATACGAACCCTGTACGGTTTTAGTTGTAGAACCTGCCATTTACTTATGGTGGTCACCACTGTTTAGATGGTACTATAGTAGGCATAGTGCGAAATGCCTATGTTGGCTAAGATTTATATTATACTTTCGAACTGTTTTCCACACTATGCACTAATAATAATAATATAAAATGATTTTGCGTATCAAGCATATTTGACTATCATAAGGAGAAATCTCCTCCAATTCTGCGTTTGCATTGTGTGTGCGGCGGGAGGCCTTATGGTAGTTTGATTTTCCAAAAAGCATTGCGGATTTCTTTTAAAAACTTTTGTTTTCCTTTTATTAAAGAATAACTATTTTTAAGATGTCACACCAGTCTCATGACTGACCTGGAGTTTATTATTCCCTTTCTAAACTCTGGTGCCCATAATTTTTCGCAGGGCGGCCTAGAGTTAGGTTATCGGGTCATTCTGGAATTCAGGAGTTGCTTTGGAGATCAGGAGCAAGCTGGATGGCGTAGCGTATCACTAGTATATGTTATATTATCTTCTGCACTTGTTGTACACTCTGATAATGTAATGTGATGTAATGTAATAACTGATATAGTGATTCTGTTTAAAGATATTTATTTATCTATTATATTTGTTCCGCTGCGAAATGTGAGATTCTGTTATTGTTTCCGTTCTTCTTCTACCTCTTCGTTCTTTAAACCCTAACAGTTCGGTTTTTCGGCATCCAATTGCGCGGCATTTGATACAGTGGACGTATAAATGTCGACTTTCGGAGTCGTCAAAATCGGGTCGTTACATAGAATACTTTAAAATAATTTAAATTACATATCCAAACATATATACTTGGAAATATTTAAAATGAAACTATTTTAAAACATTTAGTTAAATCTTAGTTATGACAATACTATATAAAAATATCGTATAAAAAATTCAAGGCCAAACTAATTTAAAATAAAATTAGTAGATAGGATATAACTATTTAAATACCCATTTTCTAAAAAAATATCAATTAAAACTTTAAATAATCACTTCTATAGTAAATTAAAATAAATCTTTACTTTAAAGATTTTCCAAATAACCCAAGTAAATAGTTTTTCCAAAATAATTTTCCTTAAAACCATCTTTACAACTTCAATTTCATATTTATAGATTATATTGAAAACATACTCGGCTTTCCAGGGAAAGTACACCTTCCAGTCTAAAATGGTTCATTCAAATCAATTTATAAATCTTTCTGGATTTACTTTAAATTCACGTTCCAAATCCGTAAATTCCTTTCCAACTTTTATTTTTAAAACAAATTCCCCCTTCTTTTTCCATTATGAATTTAAACTTCTAAATATCCATTGATATACGATTTTCAAATCGATTCCGAAATATTCATTTTCAGCACCGAATTAAATTTAAATTGATTTCCAAATTTATTTTCAAATACTACATCAATTTCCAAATTGATTTCTGAATTTACTTCAACAAGATTTATTATCTTTTGAAACAAATTCCTTCTCTGAATTTATTTAATTTTCTAAAATTAATTTACTATAAATTTTCTACTAAATTTCAAAAATCCAGTTTTATCTATTTCTGGTATCCTATGATACAAAAAATGTATTCGGCTAAGTTTTAGCCTTCAATAGTTTCAATCACAAATAGTCACACACAGATTATAAATAAATAAACACACAATATATGAAACAAAATCAAATGTTTGAGGAATCCTGTTGGATCCCTCCAACCTGTTTTCCCTGCATCCACAGAAGTTAGCACAACAATTAAATACCAATTCCACTTCGAGGTAGAATATCGCGGTATATGGGATTTATAAAGTATCATCCGCTATTATGCGGCGCAATAGGGTCTCATCCGCTATATAACGCGGGAAATCAATCACCCAATATATACTATATACTACTATATATATAATATCATCCAGTGAATAATTATTATAAATCAATCATCCAAGCACACAGTCAACAATTTTAAATCTAACTATTCAAAATTTAAATTAGAACAATATTGATTGAGTGAGAAGATCTTACCTTAGCTTTTATTTTGCAATCCATTTTCCATTCCGGCTTGATTTCACAATTTTAAACCTTATAACAAACATTATAGGATTTATTAATATTTGAAATAGTCGAATAATCAAATTTCTATTTGATAATTTAATTAAGCGATGACTTTATCTTAGATTAATAATTTAATTTTAAACAAATTTCCTTTTTAAACAGTCTTTGGTAAAAATAACTAAATAAATTAATTAAAACAGTTAGATCATCAAATCCATTCTTTACAAAATAAACTAGTAGAATAAAAATATTTATATATGTATATTTTCTTTATATAAATAAAAAAAAATGATTTATACCTTACTGTTTGAAATCTTGCATCCATCCTACTGTAATAATATTTTCTTTCTGTTTTGAACTATATATGTATATATATTTTATCCTCTATTTTTTTTCAAATCTGAGTTGATAAAAACAAATATAAATTTAGAAGCGAAATAGGCTATACCTTACTGCCCAGGTCGAGCACGAGAGGCCCAAAACCCCCAATTCAAACAACCGCCTCGACCTCACTTGCACTCAAGAACCCGCCACCGACGAGTCTGACACCGCCTTCCACCATCACGTATATCTCCTTCATGCCTTCAACTGCTCGAACACCCAATTTGACCCATTTGCCGCCCCAAAACCCACAAAAACATCATCGCCAGTGCCCTAGCGCCCAGATGACAACAGCACTACATGACGCGAACCTGGCGATTCTAGATCTGGTGACGCAAGCAGATCGAATCCCTTCTCTCTTCCATCCATTAAACCCTCGAGCACGCATCAAAACTCGATCGACTTGATTGAATGCGACGCTGCTACCCTACGAGATCTCGACGAGGTGCAATGGCTCGCGTGTGGTCGATGAACATCGCCCCAATTCCTACTCGCGATGCTTGAGATGATGACACCATCGCGTGAATTAAATCGCGGAATAAATTTCTTCGAACAAGGCTCCGGCTTCGTCCATTTTTTTTGAAGAGGAAGCTTCGGCCATGCAACTTGATTTTAGGCTCGGCTTGTTTTTTTGTTTTGGAAATAGAAGAGCTGCCTTTGCAAATGAATCTAATTTTACTTATTTTCTTCTCTTAGAAACGAATGCGTATTTTGAATTAGAGGACAAGTGCTTTAAAAGCAATGTCAAATGTTAGAAGAGAGATAGACATGTAATTTTGCCATATGAAATTATATTAAATGTATATAATATTTTTAAATTTAAATTTAAATTCAAATTGCTTCAATAAATACAACTCAAAGTTTCGATCTCCTATTGAGGCGTGCCGCTTGGTATTTATAATGTTATACGCCTATTTTCGAACGCAATGGAAAAGGTTTCGTGTCCAAATTCGATCTTATGGAAGAGATAGCTTTCTTTTTTTGAACCAATTATTATATTGGATTCAATATAAATTTTTAGCGCGTTTATATATGGTACGCTCACACAACAATTCCAATCACTACAAAAATTGAAATCCAATAATAATACGTTATTACGGATCCAATGGAACTGGTTTCATCGAATTCCAAGACTGTGCCTCGGAAGGCTATTTTTAAATATCGATTTAAACAATATATTTTCAAAACCGATTAAAACGCTTTCAAATTCAATTCTGAAGCTTCCATTATCTTCAGTATTATCAATATAAATTTTCTAAGCTTTTAAAATATTTTTAATCAGCTTAAAACTAAAGATTCAAATTTCTATCCAACCTCCATAAATTAAATTCAATAATTAAATTGCCAAATTCATAGTTAATTCTGAAATTCCAGTTTAAAAACAACTTCCAATATTTAAAATCAAATAAATATTTCATTTCAAATGTTAAAAATTTCTGGGTCGACACATTTGTCCATGATCACGATGAAGAAAGTAATCAACTTCATTGTTGGGAACATAACCTATCATTTTGGCCATCCACAAACCATTGTAACCGATAACGAAATTCAATTTGACAGTGCTGAATTCAAAGACTTCTGCTATCGGCATCATACTGAAAAGAGATTTGCGGCAGTTGCTCACTCTCAAGCAAATGGACAAGTTAAAGCTGTGAACAAAATCATAAAGTCCATTCTAAAGAAGATTTTGGAAAAGGCTATAGACAGGTGGGTGAATGTACTCCCAACAACATTCTAGGCTTATAGAACCACCCAAAAGTCTGCAACTGGACATACTCCATTCGCCCTTGCTTACGGCTCCAAAGCCATCATTCCAATTAAACTCGAAGTTTCTTCTCATCGCGTAACCTACTATGATCCAAAATGATCTTCACTTAGAATCTCTAGACTTTGTAGATAAGAAGCACGAAGAAGCTGATTTGAGTGCAGCTGCACATCGATACTGAGTTGCCCGACACTACAATGCTAAGGTCTGACATGGTACCTTTGAAATCAATGATCTCATCTTGAAATGGTTTTTTCCTATCCCGTCACACATGAATCCTACTTGGGAAGCACTGTATGTCATTGAACAGAGGTTTGGAGAGGGAACTTTCATTCTAGCGACTATTGATAGTGTCACACTCCCAAGGCGTGGAATAGTGAGCATTTACGACACTGTTTCACTTAGTTTATTCTTTTTCATTCAATTGTAATTAATTTTCAAATTTGCTTTCACATTTTATTTTCCAAATATGTAATAAGAAAAATTATGCCATTTCTTTCCATTTGGAAAATAAAATTTGATATTTACTTCATATATGCGATTGTTGTAGCATTGTATATTAGTTACGATACCCAACTAACTAATATTGACACGTCCGAGTAAGTTCCCAGAGTTCGAAACTAGTCGATTACATAATTCACGATTGAACTAAATAAAATGAACATGGTCTGATCGTTCATTTGATGATTCTTTCTCACAACCCGATGGGTGGAGTACCTGGATGTGACTTGACCATCCAATAATCAAATTAATCTACCGAGCGATGGGATAAACATGAATCAAAAGCGATCATGACAGGACCGATCGCTCGCTAGGTTAGACCCTGGATTCATGGGCAAATCAACCAAGTAGGAAAAGTACAATGTAACTATTTTTCGAAATAACTCCAAGTCCCTAAAGTATGGGCTGGAGTATAAACATAAGTTGGGTGTGATTCGATCACTTGCCAACTATCTCTTATCCTCAGAGTGTTGATACGAGTAAAACAAATAGATGAGTCTGTCGAACTCACTATTCCACTATCTCTGGACTAATAGGAGGAGTATAAACTAGCTAAGGATGGAGATCGACCATCCACTATCTAACTCCGCTAACCCGAGACTGGAGGTAGGAGTATAATCACTTAAACCATTGGATTCAATGGTGTAACACTAAGGCTCGAGCCCAATATTTGGTATAGCTTGAGGCGACAACACATGGAAGCCTTAAGTAAAAATTAAACGGATGATTATCCGAATTAATGAGCAAAAAATTACAAGTACGTTGAATGGAAAAGTAATAGCTCAACTACTCAAATGAAATTCAAGTAAGAGTTCAACAGAAAATAAAAAACTTATATTTTCACATTAAACTTGAACATCCTAGTTCAACTTTATCCAAAAGTGGAGGTCATGTCCGCATAAACACGACCAACAAAAAGAAAAAAAAGCTATGCAAACTAAGGTGAAGTTAAGGCTACTTCTTTTGCCACTTTTCTTTTTTGGATTTCTTGGTAGTGGCACCACCCGAACCTCCTTCTCTTTGATCCTTTACCACCCTTGGTAGGAGAGCTTTAAGAGGTTGGAGGGAGTTCTCGGAGAACCAACCCACCTGGTGGAATAACTTGTAATGGGATGAGATTTGGATCTGGACATCTATATCACGGGTCCAGCTTTAGCCTTTTTCTTTAATAACTCCTCTCTCTCGATGCGCTCCTTCAAGCTAAGCTCATCAGTGTGTTCAAAAGTAATAGTTATCTCAACTTCATCAGATTCATTTGGAAAAGGCCGATCGTCGGCTTTTTTGTCATAAGTGCTCCAACAACTTGAGCTTCGAGCCTTGGAATGTCGGTAGCCGTTAGCATTTCAGGAAATGTAGGTTGTTGCTCCATAGTGGCACACTTCCTTGAGTTTGACTGGGACCTGGAAGGCCTGCATATTCGTAGAAACAAGAAAATAAGCCCATAACTATTGGGCATGAGGAACGAAACCTCTCGAATAGTGGAGAGTAAAGAAGGATACTTGTGTCAGGCTGACATTCAGTGGTCACCAGATTTCTCATTTCTAGAATAGGAGTCAGCACCTTTGATTGATAATTTGGGTCTGTTCGGATCATAGTTCAGATCCTGAACTGCGCCAAGCAAAATTGATGTTCCAACTGTTTGAAGTGAAAGGGTACCTTTAGGATCAGACTCTGAAGCTTCAACAATGTTTTTCCTTTTGCTTGAGGATGCTAAAATACCAAAGTATTGGAGCCTTGCAGCAGCCAGATCTAAAGGTTCGTTCCGACAAAGGATCTCCCGTACCGGTTTCTACTCATCCAAATCAGCTTCGCCAAGGGCTTTCTTCTTTATTTCAATGATATATTCCCAAACCATAGCAGTGTGTGACGACCCGGAATTTTAAGCAATATCAATTTAATAATCTTTGATAATAATTAAATTAATTTGATCATTTTACATTAAAAATTGACAAGTTAAAATTATTTTAAAAGCTAGTAATAATAATTTGATAATATTTATCAACATTTTTCTTAATTATTATAAAATAGGTAAGTTTAATTCTTTTGAAAACTATTAATATTTTAATCTGGGAATATTAATTTTGGCAATTTAAAATTGGTAATATTTATTTTTCCAAAAAGTTAATCAAAATATTATATATATATATATATATATATATATATATATATATATTGATATATCTTGTAAATAGGAAATGTTTAATGTAATAAAGCTATATATTCAAATTGTAATATATATGAATGTATATATTATGGTTTGAAATTGTGTTTTAAAATTTAATATAATAATTATCAAATCTAATGTTAAAATGATTTTCCACTTGAAATATATATATATATATATTTGTATATATTAGAAATAAGGAAATATTGATTTGAATTTAATAAGTGGTTTAAAACTTTAATATATATATATATATATATATATATATATAATTTGTAATTTGAAATGTTAATTTGATTTAATACTTTTGGAAATGATATTTGAAATTTAAATTTTAATAACAAAGTTAATTTCTTATTTATTATAAACATATACTTTAACTTTTGTTTTAAATAAGATTTACATTAAAGGTTCATTTGTTTTAATATTCTTTCATTTTAATTTTATAAATTGCTTTAAATTTTTTATATAAAGAGTTAAACTTAATTTTTCAAATTTATAAACATTTAATTGAATCAAAAATATAAGTTATTTGAATTCACATGAATATTTATTAAAAGGTAGGTACACATTTTCATATTACATAATTACATATACATAAGTTTAATAAATTATAAATAAGAAATTAATATTTGTAAAACATTAATTGAACACTAAAACACTTGTAAACATTATAGTGTGTGTTAAAGACAAGTGTAAATTAAATTTCTTAAGTGTAAGATCATGAGAGCATTAAGTGACAAATGGCAATATTCTCTTAATAATTAAATTTAAAATTTAAGTTGTAAAATCAAAAGAAGAATTTAGTCTTCAGCAAATTACTTTCTTCTTTCAGCAAAATTTAATGCAAAACAAAGATCAAAACAATAAAAGGAAAGACATTAAAACCTGTAAAATCTGAAATAGCAAAAGAAGATGATCTGGAAATGCAAAATCTTCAAATACAAACAAGCAAATCAGATTCAACAGCTATAAGATTTTCAAATTAAGGCAAGACAGCAGCAGGATTTTTATTCAACAAGCGATTCAAGATTTTAATTCAACATGCAAGCGAAATCAAAAGCCTGGAAGCAGTTTCTAACCCTCTATATAAAAAGGTGAGTAAAAGGAATTTAGAAAAAACAGTTTAATCCTTGATTTAACCTGTTATTGCGATGAATAATGTCACGTTCCAAATTCCAGCGTTCAAAAATCGACATCCGTACTCCACTGTACTTGAATGCCGCAGATTCAAACGTCGAAATTCGAGTCGTGCCGGAGCTTATAACACCATTAAGTAAAACAACACAGCGGAAGGAAAAGAATATATCGATATACAACATTTGATACAATAACTGATGCAACATGAATGATACAACAGAATGGTACAATAGATATCAACATTATCAGAGATACAAAGAATAGCAGCGGAAATATAATAATAACACTAGCAGCGGAACAATATCTTCAATATAGTCTTCAAGAAAGAACTCCAGTATCAGTAATCTCCATCTCCAAAGCACCAATCCAGAAATAGCTCGAACTCCAATCAAGATGAAGAGAAGCAACTCGATCCAATTGTGATTGCCAAATCGAATCTACACCTACTATTGATTATCTGAAAACCCCAACTCTAGACTGCCCGTGTGGGAAATAGTGGGCACCCAGAGTTTAGGAAAGGAACAATAAACTCCAGGTCAGTCATGGGACTGGTATGAGCAAACAAAAGCATTTGGTCTTTAAAACAAACAAAAGAATTTAAATTTGAAATCCGCAATGCTTTTTGAAAAATGAAACTACCATAAGGCCTCCCGGCACACACACAATGCAAACGCACACATGGGGGAGATTTCTCCTTATGATAGTCAAACATGCTTACTACGAGGAAAATTCTTTGATATTATTACTAGTGCATAGTGGAAAATCTTTCGAAAGTATAATATAAATCCTAGCCAGCATAGGTACCATGATACTATGCCTACTATAGCTGCCATGTTAAATGGCAGGTTCTACAACTAAAACCGTACAAGGCACGTATTGGATGAATGGATTTCCAACAAATGGTCAGGCTAAGGAACTTCCTATTGCCACATGGGTACGCCTCTGGCGGGACGTCCCGAGAACTAACGTTACGGTTAGATCTCTGCCAACACAAGGCCGGGTTACCTCTGTAACTAGGTAACTACTACACGAATATGTCATCCCCCGGTCCTTTGGGACCTTTATCCGAGAGCTCTCCAACAACAACACCACACAGTAATAATGAAGTGTGTCCACATGAGCAAACATCTGGGCTCCATACCATGATACCACCCTTTACCAGAAGGGAATGACACACCCTAAAGGGCGCGACCCTCATAACCTTGCCTCATCTTTCCTGTTTCGACCATTTCCGGGGAGTGAGGTCCTGACGAAGTCTCGTCCACAAAGCTACGCTTTGTGCAACAAAGCCATGCTTTGGGTCCACAGATGACCAAAGCAATGATCACAAAGATAAATGATCAAACAAATGATCATATCACAAACGATCAACCAATGATCATCACACAGCAGCACTCAGCATGTCACATTACCAAATTGGGAATATATCACTGATAAATATCAACTACATAACCTCTGAGCTCGTACATCTCAGAGAAGGGTGTTAAGCTAAGAGAATAAATTCTCCGCCACCAGCAGAAATGTATTTGATAGAGATCGGTTAATATCTCAAAGTGTAATGTCGGACATACAACCATACAAGTCTGTTCCGGGTTCGAACAGAACCGAAGGCACTTCCAAAGAAGCCCTTGCAAATCCGGGTATTCACAATCCCGATCGGACTTCCCATCACTAAGGGAGGACTCTATACCGGAGCAACTCAGTGCAGAGTCAATCGATAGGTCATCCTATCGTTCTCGCAAACACCCGGTCTTCACCACCGGTCTTCAATGCTATCCATAACGACGTATCACATATTCGGAATGGGCTATATGACACAAAGGTCCTCTCCCGGCTAAACCGAATAGTGAGCGCAATATTTTAAAAATATATGGATATGGGATCTCAGTTAAGTCACAACTTAAAACTCAAAAACCTTTCATCAAATGGTTAAGACAAATTACCATTTTACGAATCTTTTTAAATAAAAAGATTTATTTCAAAACCTTTAATGGTTTAACAATTTCTACATTTAAATCTTTTAAACAAAAGATTATCTTAAGGATCCCCTTTAAATTCTATGACAAAGATCACCAATCTTAAATAAAGATTTATTTCTAGCCTTTCAAAACAATTCCACTTCAAATTGAATTAACTCATTGGTCTTTAAATAAAAGAGTCATTCCATAGCTTTCAAAATAATTTCCAAAGGTTCATTCATATTTTGGAAAATTATTTTTTTAATTCAAACTTGAAATTCCTTATGAATTTGAGATTCATTACTTATGTGAAAGCTACTAGCATTTAAAAACAAACAGTTTTACTTCGGAAAACCCGATTTCAATTTCACTAGTTAAAGCCTTTCAAATATAAAATTCAAATTCCCAAACCAATAGGATTTAGTTTCAAATCTTGAATTTAAATTCAAATCAACTATTTAAATTTCAAAACTTAATCCATTTATTCGAAATAGCTTTTATTTTTGAAAACTTCCTTTTTAAAAGCCTTTTCCACTTTTAACCCAATTTCATTTTCCAAACCGTTTAAATTCAAAAATCCAAGATTTAAAACCATTTCAAAAATCTGTGACTTAACCGATTTCCACGTGCAATCCATATTTGTGTGTGTATAGTGTGGTCCAGGGGTTTAACGCAATAGTGCATAACATCAATCAGCACAGATTCAAATACAGCAATATATTTGATAAGCGATATAAATTATAACGCTTATATTTGATAAGCGGTATGAACCATAACGCTTATTTTTCATTTACAGATCACAGGTACATATATCACAGAAAATAAATTACAGTAAACATAGTTCAAATCAAACAAAGTTTAAACAATTAGGGATATCAAGCAGTTCAATCATTCAATAGAATCCAATCATCTATAAACAATATCAATTAATTATCTGATTAATTCAAATCAGATTAGTCACTAATCTTAGTTAATAAATGTTAACTAATTACAACCTATTTAATTAATATTTCTTAATTGATTACTATAATTAATCACTTCTTGATTAATAATTTTTTCTAAATTGCTTAATTTATTACATCCAATAAATATCAATTTTTACTTCACTAAGTGATTACCATCCATTAATTAATTAATATTTACCAAAGCATCCAATGTTTAAATTAATTTCACTTGATTAATTAATCTAAACTTATTAAACTTACTAATTATATTATGTAATTAATTTCTTAATTACTTAATCAAGTTATCATTTACAAGATATTTTAAATCAATTTACTTAAATTTATTTTCAAATATCATTTTAAATTTAAGATTTTAAAATGAATCCAAATTATCTTTAACAAAATTTTACAACACATTTTTTTTTTTTAAACCTTTCATTTCATAAGTTTAAGAAGCTCTCATTTAATAAAGAAGCTTAGAAGAATTTAAAACCAAATTCATATTTAAATTCAAATCAATTTGAATTATACTTTAAACATTTCAAATTTCTTAACACATTTTAAATTTTAAATCCTTCCTACATTTCAAAACTGAAATACTTATTTGAAATTTTAATCCAGATTGGTTTTCAGATTTAAAGACTCTACTTACATTTTAAACTATATTTTAAAGTTCAAAATTATTTAACCATTTCAAGTATTTAAAAGATTTAAATTTAAACTCAAAAAAAAAATTGAAGTTTACATTAAATTCCAGATTTAAAAATACAGATTTAAACTCATTTTAAAACTCCAATTCAAAATTTCAAACTTCCAATTCAATTGCAAAACTATATATGGATTTCACTTATAAGTTTTAAAACCCAATTTAAATTTAAAAACATAAATTATTTCAAATTTTAGACAATCAAATTTGAATTCATATTCAATTTCACATTTTCAAAACTCAGTCTAATTTCAACTTGCATTTTAATCTTTACATTTAAATTTAAAAACAGAAAACAGGGTTTTTTCTAGTTTTATTTAAAATCCAAAGTAAAATTTAAAAATTCAAATGATTTCAAACCCAAGATTTAAACTATTGAATTCTTATTTATTTTCAGGTTTAAAACATAGTTTAGATTTTAGTTTGCATTTAAAACTCTACTTCTAATATAAATTTTTTTTTTTAAAAAAAAAAAACTGTAACAGGCTCTGCTTTTATACTAAAACCTGAAACATTTACCTACCCGAGCCTCACTTGTATTCACTTCGAGTCAAAACTATATTTGCTTCGAGCAAATCCCAGTATACTTCGAGTTTTCCTTCCAAAAATCCCGAGACAAAACCCTGTAACCATCAGCTCTTCACACATATGCACACTCCTCCTGTGCACCACCTAACCATCTCCGGCCACATCTGCCATCATCTCTGGCCATCTCCTCATCGATCAGTCAACCCACATCACAACTGAGCATTCAAAAGCCAAGAATTCAACTTGAATTTAAATTCAAGTTTTAAATCCCAAAACCTGGAAATCTTTCCCCCTCTTCAATGTCTAACCTGTCAACACCCATTTCTCCCAACTCCGGCCACCATTACCGACCAAACTCCGGCGACCACTCCATCAACCCACCATCTATCATTACCCAAAACAGTTTTGAACTCGATGCATTATTGAAGCCACAGCAATAAATTTTCTTATGCCCAGGTAAAACTAGGTCAACTTCTGACATTTTCAATTCTCTTCACCAAAAATTCATTTGTATTTCAAATTGGCATTTTACCTATAATCTATGATAGATAAACTATCTCCAGAAGCAAATTCACTCAGATCAATTGCAAGCTTCAATTTATTTTGACCAAATTGTAAAACACAGTGTTGGGACTGCATTTTGTATTTAACACTGTAAATTTTAATTTTTAATTTTTTTTTTTTTTTTTTTAAAATTCAAATATTAGTTTAAGTATTCAATTCATACTCTTGAATTAATGAAACTGGATGATCAAATTTCTATTTACAAAAATTTGTTCTGTAACACTTTGACTTCCAGAGTTAATTACAAAGTCTTTATATCCCTTTTTTTTTTCTTCTTATTAATACAGTTTTTAAACTCTAACCTATTTTGCATAACATACTATATTTATATCTTAAACTATAACAGGGATTTGAGTATGGTATCATGATTTTTGAATTGAATCCTGGACAACAAGATCACATACTCAACTGCATACATACATTCAGTATAAAAAAAAATGAACTTAAATTATAACATGCAAACATACTTATTCCAGAGATAAACAAGCAACTAATTTCTACTTGAGTTTATTTAGTAAAAATTGTTACTCACAGGCATTTCAAAACAGAGAAGGAGAAACTTGCTCACTTTATTTGTTGAAGGCAGAGACCAGAGAATGTAAAGCCTGGAATTGCCTTTGTTGTTGAATTTAAGTCCTGCTTTTGGTTTTTTAAAACTGCTCATTTGAAGCTTGGTGAAGTTGTTTGAATCTGAATTGCTTTCTAGTTGAATCTGCATTTAATTTTTTATTTCAACTGTTTTTAAATTTATACTTTAATACTGATTTAAAATATGAATTCAAGTTTTTAAGAAAAATTTACTTATCTTAATTTAATCCCAGAGGAAACTGCCCTGCTCCATCTTCTATTTGTTTTGTTTGAGATCATCTTGAACTAGAATATTTTGCTTAAATCTTGATCTGGACTGATCAAGTTGAGTTGCTGGCTTGCTGTAAACCTTAGTTGTTGGAGCTTTAAACTTATTTCTAAAAGAAATACATGCATGTTGGCTGGTGATATCTGCCTGGATATTTCCAGATTTGATCTTTACTTTCCATTTGCTTTCCAGTCTCAGGTTGTTTGTGGAATTTTAGATCTGAAGCTTGAATTCTCATTTGCTTAAACTTGCTCTTGAATCAGGTATGAACTTGATTTGAATGCAATTTTGTTTTTGTTCCCAGACTTTAGTCTGTTGATGTTTGACTCTTGTTGAATTGCTTGTGAATCAGGTTTCCAATTGAATCAAAAAAAAAATTGATTTCCAGGCTTCTGTTTATTCCAGGGCTTTAAATTCTTGCTTTAGATTTAAGGTTGAAGCTTGTTAAACTGAAAGAGTTTGATCTTTTGAACATATCTTGTTTTCAGATTTTGTTGAATCCATGCTTAGCTTCCAGGTTGAACTCTTTCTTCAATCTTGTCTTACAGTTTTAAACAGAGCTTTGCAATTCTTTTTTTCTCTCAGTTTTGAAAAAAAAACAGGAAATAGGCTGAGGTTTGAATACTGATTTTGATTTTAATTTGTTTAATCCATATTTTGTAATTTTAGATTAAAAGAGAAAAAGAAACTTGCTTGCCACTTGTATCAATTAGTGTTAACACTTGTCAAAACTTTTGTTTATTTATCTACACTTGTTTTAAAACAACTTAATATACATACACTTGTCTTTTACTAAGGAATTAGTATTTATTAAATGTTAATTAGTATTTAATTAGATGTTAATTATAAAATAAATGTGAGCTTGTATTTAACCAATTAGTTAACATATATACTTATTTGCATATGGAAAATTTTGAAATGAATACATTAGATTTATAAAATAAAAGTTTATACAAATATTATAAAAATCCAAAACAAACTAAAAATATTCATACATTTACAAATTTTTTTTTTACATTTTCAAATATATGTTTAAATCCCTTAACTTAATTTGATTTATAAATTTAGTTTTAAATGTTAAAATTTTAGTTCAAAATTTATTTTAATTTTATACATTTTGGTTTGGTCCTTAATTTTGATTCTAATTTATAAACATACTTATCAATTTTATATTCACAATAAAATTTTCAAAGCTTTTAAATTCCAAATTCAATTAAAAATGCATATTATTATTTATTCTGTAAATCTTCAAATTGATTCAACTTTTAAATCTAAAAATTTAAAATTTACTACCAAAATTCCATAATTTAATTCCAAAAATTAAATAATTTGTCAAATTATCTTGTTCAAAATTCAGGAATGTTACAGACTTCCCTCCTTAAGAAAATTTCGTCCTCGAAATTTGAAAGTAGGAAACGACAAAGAATGGATACAAAAAGATAGAGATACAGTTTGCAAATCAAACTGGGTATTTATTCTGCATTTGGCTTACCAAATCAGAATATCAATAATGGATACAAGAACGAATCAAGATACTCGAGTCACCAGATCTATGAATACACAGGGGTATTGATTAGTTCCAATGATAACTAACCACTCGTAGAATTTATCTGGACCCAACTGATATATGGATACTATTCTAACATTTTTAGTTTAAACAGCCAAAATATACTTAACAACCATAGCAACCAAAGCAAACAATTCATCCAAACAAACAATTCTGACCCATCTGGAGTTTATGTCCCATGCAAAGATATCAAAGCTCCTTCCTGGAGCTTCCAGGAATCATCAAAGAATTGAGAAGACGAATCGAAGGAAATTGATAGAGAAAGTTGTTTCCGCTATTGCAGGACATCGACCATTTATAGTCATATTCCCTTGTCCCCAATCTCGTCCTCTTCTCGCACTCATACTTACTATCGGTGAATAGTAAGAGAATTTACTGAGGCATTCGAACGAATATCTTAAGGATATACTCATTCTAGGGTTTACTTCACCCTATCTCTAATGAGTTACTTAATGTGTTATACTCCTGAGCTAAAGTTTCAACCTTCAGCTCTGATACCAAAATGTCACGTTCCAAATTCCAGCGTTCAAAAATCGACATCCGTACTCCACTGTACTTGAATGCCGCAGATTCAAACGTCGAAATTCGAGTCGTGCCGGAGCTTATAACACCATTAAGTAAAACAACACAGCGGAAGGAAAAGAATATATCGATATACAACATTTGATACAATAACTGATGCAACATGAATGATACAACAGAATGGTACAATAGATATCAACATTATCAGAGATACAAAGAATAGCAGCGGAAATATAATAATAACACTAGCAGCGGAACAATATCTTCAATATAGTCTTCAAGAAAGAACTCCAGTATCAGTAATCTCCATCTCCAAAGCACCAATCCAGAAATAGCTCGAACTCCAATCAAGATGAAGAGAAGCAACTCGATCCAATTGTGATTGCCAAATCGAATCTACACCTACTATTGATTATCTGAAAACCCCAACTCTAGACTGCCCGTGTGGGAAATAGTGGGCACCCAGAGTTTAGGAAAGGAACAATAAACTCCAGGTCAGTCATGGGACTGGTATGAGCAAACAAAAGCATTTGGTCTTTAAAACAAACAAAAGAATTTAAATTTGAAATCCGCAATGCTTTTTGAAAAATGAAACTACCATAAGGCCTCCCGGCACACACACAATGCAAACGCACACATGGGGGAGATTTCTCCTTATGATAGTCAAACATGCTTACTACGAGGAAAATTCTTTGATATTATTACTAGTGCATAGTGGAAAATCTTTCGAAAGTATAATATAAATCCTAGCCAGCATAGGTACCATGATACTATGCCTACTATAGCTGCCATGTTAAATGGCAGGTTCTACAACTAAAACCGTACAAGGCACGTATTGGATGAATGGATTTCCAACAAATGGTCAGGCTAAGGAACTTCCTATTGCCACATGGGTACGCCTCTGGCGGGACGTCCCGAGAACTAACGTTACGGTTAGATCTCTGCCAACACAAGGCCGGGTTACCTCTGTAACTAGGTAACTACTACACGAATATGTCATCCCCCGGTCCTTTGGGACCTTTATCCGAGAGCTCTCCAACAACAACACCACACAGTAATAATGAAGTGTGTCCACATGAGCAAATATCTGGGCTCCATACCATGATACCACCCTTTACCAGAAGGGAATGACACACCCTAAAGGGCGCGACCCTCATAACCTTGCCGCATCTTTCCTGTTTCGACCATTTCCGGGGAGTGAGGTCCTGACGAAGTCTCGTCCACAAAGCTACGCTTTGTGCAACAAAGCCATGCTTTGGGTCCACAGATGACCAAAGCAATGATCACAAAGATAAATGATCAAACAAATGATCATATCACAAACGATCAACCAATGATCATCACACAGCAGCACTCAGCATGTCACATTACCAAATTGGGAATATATCACTGATAAATATCAACTACATAACCTCTGAGCTCGTACATCTCAGAGAAGGGTGTTAAGCTAAGAGAATAAATTCTCCGCCACCAGCAGAAATGTATTTGATAGAGATCGGTTAATATCTCAAAGTGTAATGTCGGACATACAACCATACAAGTCTGTTCCGGGTTCGAACAGAACCGAAGGCACTTCCAAAGAAGCCCTTGCAAATCCGGGTATTCACAATCCCGATCGGACTTCCCATCACTAAGGGAGGACTCTATACCGGAGCAACTCAGTGCAGAGTCAATCGATAGGTCATCCTATCGTTCTCGCAAACACCCGGTCTTCACCACCGGTCTTCAATGCTATCCATAACGACGTATCACATATTCGGAATGGGCTATATGACACAAAGGTCCTCTCCCGGCTAAACCGAATAGTGAGCGCAATATTTTAAAAATATATGGATATGGGATCTCAGTTAAGTCACAACTTAAAACTCAAAAACCTTTCATCAAATGGTTAAGACAAATTACCATTTTACGAATCTTTTTAAATAAAAAGATTTATTTCAAAACCTTTAATGGTTTAACAATTTCTACATTTAAATCTTTTAAACAAAAGATTATCTTAAGGATCCCCTTTAAATTCTATGACAAAGATCACCAATCTTAAATAAAGATTTATTTCTAGCCTTTCAAAACAATTCCACTTCAAATTGAATTAACTCATTGGTCTTTAAATAAAAGAGTCATTCCATAGCTTTCAAAATAATTTCCAAAGGTTCATTCATATTTTGGAAAATTATTTTTTTAATTCAAACTTGAAATTCCTTATGAATTTGAGATTCATTACTTATGTGAAAGCTACTAGCATTTAAAAACAAACAGTTTTACTTCGGAAAACCCGATTTCAATTTCACTAGTTAAAGCCTTTCAAATATAAAATTCAAATTCCCAAACCAATAGGATTTAGTTTCAAATCTTGAATTTAAATTCAAATCAACTATTTAAATTTCAAAACTTAATCCATTTATTCGAAATAGCTTTTATTTTTGAAAACTTCCTTTTTAAAAGCCTTTTCCACTTTTAACCCAATTTCATTTTCCAAACCATTTAAATTCAAAAATCCAAGATTTAAAACCATTTCAAAAATCTGTGACTTAACCGATTTCCACGTGCAATCCATATTTGTGTGTGTATAGTGTGGTCCAGGGGTTTAACGCAATAGTGCATAACATCAATCAGCACAGATTCAAATACAGCAATATATTTGATAAGCGATATAAATTATAACGCTTATATTTGATAAGCGGTATGAACCATAACGCTTATTTTTCATTTACAGATCACAGGTACATATATCACAGAAAATAAATTACAGTAAACATAGTTCAAATCAAACAAAGTTTAAACAATTAGGGATATCAAGCAGTTCAATCATTCAATAGAATCCAATCATCTATAAACAATATCAATTAATTATCTGATTAATTCAAATCAGATTAGTCACTAATCTTAGTTAATAAATGTTAACTAATTACAACCTATTTAATTAATATTTCTTAATTGATTACTATAATTAATCACTTCTTGATTAATAATTTTTTCTAAATTGCTTAATTTATTACATCCAGTAAATATCAATTTTTACTTCACTAAGTGATTACCATCCATTAATTAATTAATATTTACCAAAGCATCCAATGTTTAAATTAATTTCACTTGATTAATTAATCTAAACTTATTAAACTTACTAATTATATTATGTAATTAATTTCTTAATTACTTAATCAAGTTATCATTTACAAGATATTTTAAATCAATTTACTTAAATTTATTTTCAAATATCATTTTAAATTTAAGATTTTAAAATGAATCCAAATTATCTTTAACAAAATTTTACAACACATTTTTTTTTTTAAACCTTTCATTTCATAAGTTTAAGAAGCTCTCATTTAATAAAGAAGCTTAGAAGAATTTAAAACCAAATTCATATTTAAATTCAAATCAATTTGAATTATACTTTAAACATTTCAAATTTCTTAACACATTTTAAATTTTAAATCCTTCCTACATTTCAAAACTGAAATACTTATTTGAAATTTTAATCCAGATTGGTTTTCAGATTTAAAGACTCTACTTACATTTTAAACTATATTTTAAAGTTCAAAATTATTTAACCATTTCAAGTATTTAAAAGATTTAAATTTAAACTCAAAAAAAAAATTGAAGTTTACATTAAATTCCAGATTTAAAAATACAGATTTAAACTCATTTTAAAACTCCAATTCAAAATTTCAAACTTCCAATTCAATTGCAAAACTATATATGGATTTCACTTATAAGTTTTAAAACCCAATTTAAATTTAAAAACATAAATTATTTCAAATTTTAGACAATCAAATTTGAATTCATATTCAATTTCACATTTTCAAAACTCAGTCTAATTTCAACTTGCATTTTAATCTTTACATTTAAATTTAAAAACAGAAAACAGGGTTTTTTCTAGTTTTATTTAAAATCCAAAGTAAAATTTAAAAATTCAAATGATTTCAAACCCAAGATTTAAACTATTGAATTCTTATTTATTTTCAGGTTTAAAACATAGTTTAGATTTTAGTTTGCATTTAAAACTCTACTTCTAATATAAATTTTTTTTTTAAAAAAAAAAAAACTGTAACAGGCTCTGCTTTTATACTAAAACCTGAAACATTTACCTACCCGAGCCTCACTTGTATTCACTTCGAGTCAAAACTATATTTGCTTCGAGCAAATCCCAGTATACTTCGAGTTTACCTTCCAAAAATCCCGAGACAAAACCCTGTAACCATCAGCTCTTCACACATATGCACACTCCTCCTGTGCACCACCTAACCATCTCCGGCCACATCTGCCATCATCTCTGGCCATCTCCTCATCGATCAGTCAACCCACATCACAACTGAGCATTCAAAAGCCAAGAATTCAACTTGAATTTAAATTCAAGTTTTAAATCCCAAAACCTGGAAATCTTTCCCCCTCTTCAATGTCTAACCTGTCAACACCCATTTCTCCCAACTCCGGCCACCATTACCGACCAAACTCCGGCGACCACTCCATCAACCCACCATCTATCATTACCCAAAACAGTTTTGAACTCGATGCATTATTGAAGCCACAGCAATAAATTTTCTTATGCCCAGGTAAAACTAGGTCAACTTCTGACATTTTCAATTCTCTTCACCAAAAATTCATTTGTATTTCAAATTGGCATTTTACCTATAATCTATGATAGATAAACTATCTCCAGAAGCAAATTCACTCAGATCAATTGCAAGCTTCAATTTATTTTGACCAAATTGTAAAACACAGTGTTGGGACTGCATTTTGTATTTAACACTGTAAATTTTAATTTTTAAATTTTTTTTTTTTTTTTAAAATTCAAATATTAGTTTAAGTATTCAATTCATACTCTTGAATTAATGAAACTGGATGATCAAATTTCTATTTACAAAAATTTGTTCTGTAACACTTTGACTTCCAGAGTTAATTACAAAGTCTTTATATCCCTTTTTTTTTTCTTCTTATTAATACAGTTTTTAAACTCTAACCTATTTTGCATAACATACTATATTTATATCTTAAACTATAACAGGGATTTGAGTATGGTATCATGATTTTTGAATTGAATCCTGGACAACAAGATCACATACTCAACTGCATACATACATTCAGTATAAAAAAAAATGAACTTAAATTATAACATGCAAACATACTTATTCCAGAGATAAACAAGCAACTAATTTCTACTTGAGTTTATTTAGTAAAAATTGTTACTCACAGGCATTTCAAAACAGAGAAGGAGAAACTTGCTCACTTTATTTGTTGAAGGCAGAGACCAGAGAATGTAAAGCCTGGAATTGCCTTTGTTGTTGAATTTAAGTCCTGCTTTTGGTTTTTTAAAACTGCTCATTTGAAGCTTGGTGAAGTTGTTTGAATCTGAATTGCTTTCTAGTTGAATCTGCATTTAATTTTTTATTTCAACTGTTTTTAAATTTATACTTTAATACTGATTTAAAATATGAATTCAAGTTTTTAAGAAAAATTTACTTATCTTAATTTAATCCCAGAGGAAACTGCCCTGCTCCATCTTCTATTTGTTTTGTTTGAGATCATCTTGAACTAGAATATTTTGCTTAAATCTTGATCTGGACTGATCAAGTTGAGTTGCTGGCTTGCTGTAAACCTTAGTTGTTGGAGCTTTAAACTTATTTCTAAAAGAAATACATGCATGTTGGCTGGTGATATCTGCCTGGATATTTCCAGATTTGATCTTTACTTTCCATTTGCTTTCCAGTCTCAGGTTGTTTGTGGAATTTTAGATCTGAAGCTTGAATTCTCATTTGCTTAAACTTGCTCTTGAATCAGGTATGAACTTGATTTGAATGCAATTTTGTTTTTGTTCCCAGACTTTAGTCTGTTGATGTTTGACTCTTGTTGAATTGCTTGTGAATCAGGTTTCCAATTGAATCAAAAAAAAAATTGATTTCCAGGCTTCTGTTTATTCCAGGGCTTTAAATTCTTGCTTTAGATTTAAGGTTGAAGCTTGTTAAACTGAAAGAGTTTGATCTTTTGAACATATCTTGTTTTCAGATTTTGTTGAATCCATGCTTAGCTTCCAGGTTGAACTCTTTCTTCAATCTTGTCTTACAGTTTTAAACAGAGCTTTGCAATTCTTTTTTTCTCTCAGTTTTGAAAAAAAAACAGGAAATAGGCTGAGGTTTGAATACTGATTTTGATTTTAATTTGTTTAATCCATATTTTGTAATTTTAGATTAAAAGAGAAAAAGAAACTTGCTTGCCACTTGTATCAATTAGTGTTAACACTTGTCAAAACTTTTGTTTATTTATCTACACTTGTTTTAAAACAACTTAATATACATACACTTGTCTTTTACTAAGGAATTAGTATTTATTAAATGTTAATTAGTATTTAATTAGATGTTAATTATAAAATAAATGTGAGCTTGTATTTAACCAATTAGTTAACATATATACTTATTTGCATATGGAAAATTTTGAAATGAATACATTAGATTTATAAAATAAAAGTTTATACAAATATTATAAAAATCCAAAACAAACTAAAAATATTCATACATTTACAAATTTTTTTTTTACATTTTCAAATATATGTTTAAATCCCTTAACTTAATTTGATTTATAAATTTAGTTTTAAATGTTAAAATTTTAGTTCAAAATTTATTTTAATTTTATACATTTTGGTTTGGTCCTTAATTTTGATTCTAATTTATAAACATACTTATCAATTTTATATTCACAATAAAATTTTCAAAGCTTTTAAATTCCAAATTCAATTAAAAATGCATATTATTATTTATTCTGTAAATCTTCAAATTGATTCAACTTTTAAATCTAAAAATTTAAAATTTACTACCAAAATTCCATAATTTAATTCCAAAAATTAAATAATTTGTCAAATTATCTTGTTCAAAATTCAGGAATGTTACAAATAATATGTTGTTAATGGAATACTTGAACTTAATTGAATTGCATGTTTGAGTATATGGTTTGAAATATTTGTATAGTTAAAAAAACATTGCTGTGTTTATAAGCAGTTTCCATTTTTTTATAATAAAATTCAATAACTAGTCTTTGAATTCTAATCTGACCTTGAATTGTAAATAGATGTTGATTGTAATCAAGTAAGCTACCATTTAAAAATAATTATAAGTTTTTAAATTGAATAATTTGTTATAAATCTTTGAATTTACAGTAGAATCTAATTTGGGTCAAAATTTTATGTTTTCAATTTTTAATTTTTAATTCATAATTGAATTGAAAATAGTAAACCATGATTTTTGAAGCCTGTATCTTAATTTTTAGTTTACTAACTAAAGAGAATTTTTGAATTTTATGTTTTGGGCATTTTGGTCAATAAATGGCAAACGACGGCGAACTGTGCAACGTCGTTGGGCATGGAGCTTGAGGAAGTGTAGAAGATCATCAGAAAAATACTTGTCTATTTTATTGATGATCGAGATGGTCGGAATTTGATCGTGTAGGGTTTTGCATCTTGTATGTGTCGACATTGTTCATGTGGATTTCGCGGCGTCAAAACATAACCGGAGGCGATCGCGCGTGGTGTTGTGGGTTCGAGACGACGTGGGGGAGCTACGGCTAAGGTGAAGAGGTTTCTCGAAGCTTTGGTTGCTGTGGGGGGTTGATTTTCCGTTGTTGGTGGTTTCGAGCAGTTGGTTTTGAGAGTCAAAATTTGATTCTCGATCGTGTTGTGTTTTCTGGGTGTCGCGAGGGGTTGTCTTGGTCGAGAGTGATGTGTCGGAGGGATGAGTGGAGTTCGCCGTCGATCGGCATGGTGGTGCACATTTACGTGCACGGGTTCGTACATCAGGTGATGATTGGTTTTGGATTGGAGAAGAAGAGGTTGGTGCTCGGGTATGTGTACGGGAAAGATTAGAGTTTTACTCGAAGCAAGGTGAAGGGGTGGAAGACTCAGGGTTTTTGTTTGATTTACTCGAGATTGACGCAGGATTTCGCAGTGGGTTGCTCGGGTTTTAGGAAGAGCAGGTTTTAAAATGTAACAGTAAGGTTTTTAAAAGTTTTAAACAAGCTAATATGATTTTGTAGATAATTCAAGTTTTAAAACAAAAGTGAAACAAGTTTACTTATAAAACTTAATTTGTTTCAAAGTTAAGATTTAAACAAGTTTTTATTTTTAAAACTAAATTTGTTTCAAAGTTAAATTTTAAACATGTTTTATATATATATTAAATTATGAAAGTTTTAAAATAAAATAAGTGAAATTTAATAATATAGTTTGTATTAAATTTTATGTAATAACTTTGGAAAGTTTAAGATTTAAAAGTTTATTTGAATGTTTAAATTATTTTAATTATAGCTGATTTCTAATATATTTTATTTTACTTTAAATAAAGTATAATGATTAAGAATTTGGTAATTAATCATAATAAAGATTTATTTTGGGTAATTTAGAAGTTTGGTTAATTTAAAGAAAAAAATATATGAAGATAATTGGAATAATTCAATTATTCTTAATAATCAAAGTATTATTGGTTAATATTAATAACCTAATTAAGAAAATGATTTTCTTAATTAAGAATCTTTATAATATAAGAAGTTGAGAATCATTTAATTAAATTTAAATGATTAATTAATAATTAATTAAGTAATTAATTAGTGATGAATTTAAAGATAATCACTTTGAAGTTAATTAAGTGTAATTATTAGGTGAAGTAATTAAGTGATTAATTACTGGAAGTAATTAAGAAAAGATAATTACTTTGTAAAAGTAATTAAGCGGATGTGATTAAGGGTTAATCACTTGTGTTATTAATTTAAAGAATTAATTAATATAATTAATTAAAGCTTTAAATTATTTAATTAACGGTTAATTAATAAAAGGATTAAGAGTATTTGATAATGTGATTAATTACTTGTTAATGTAATTAATTAAAATTGATTTAATTAATGAAGTAATCATTAATTAATGGAGATCATTAATTAATTGTTAATTAAAAATTTAAGGATAATTAATTTATAATTAAGTTTTAACTACTAAATGTAATTAAAAAGTAATTAATCAATATATTTAATTAAAAGCAATTAATCAAGTATGATTAATTAATGAGGTGATTAATCAAGTATGATTAATTTTAATGGGACAATTAAGAAATAATTATCATATAATTAAATAGTAATTAATCAAAGGATGATTAATTTAAAGGGTAATTAAGAGATAATTACTTGGATAATTTAGAAGTAACTAATCAGGATGATTAATTAAAATTGTAATTAAGGAATAATTACTTAAAGTAATTAAGTAATAATTAATCAAGGATGATTAATTAAAGTGGATAATTAAGTGATGTTTATTAATTAATTTGTAATTAATTAATGAATATGTAAGTTGGATCAATAATAATCCAAGTGATTAAGTAAGGATTAATTTAATTAAGGAATAATTAAATTAATTAAGTTTGGATCAAACTTGTTTATGGATGGTTAATGATCGGTTGATAAGTATCATTGGATAAGTTAATGATATTGGATGTCATTGATTGATATGTAATGATATGAATGTGATATATCTGAGATGTGATATATATGTTGCTTTGTGATATGTATGGATGAATGTGATAATAATGGATTATCTATCTGTGTAATGTGAATCATCCATTCATGTTAAGTGATATTCTGAATATCTACTGTTTAAAACCCTTAAGTACAACTTGGACATTAAAATGGCGTTTGGATTCGGTGAGACCGGGATCGGGTTTCCATATTTGGATATCTGAAAACCCCACCAATCCAAAATAAACGTTAGGTCGTGAATCCAAGTGGAGTGCAAGTGAAGACTCGAAGCGTAAGAATTGTTCGTCAGTATAACTCTAGGGGTGATTCTGTGATGAGTTTGACGGAAATAGTACTTACAGGTTCGAGATGGTGATTCAGAGTGCAAGGGCTATGGTCATTGACTCTGAGGGTGATTCCAAAATGAGTGCAACGAGATAGTGCCTTCGGTTCCGTTCGAACCCGGAACGGACTTGTATGGATTGAATGCTTTCAGAACATCGTCAGGTGGACGATGAGCATCCTAAGATAAATATGTCCTATAAAGGTAATCGCAGCCTCAAGCCTCATCAACCGGGACTGGCTAAGCCAGGGGAGGTGCAGCAAGGTTAAGTGGGTCATGCCCAAGTAGGACGAGATGTACCCCTGTATAGAGGTCCATTTTTATTTCGGTTTGTGGGCGGTTGGATCTGCAGCCAACTGTGGAGTTGTCTTATTCAGGACTGTTTAATAAGGAATGGTCCCGGCCTTGTGTTGCAGGGGAGTTAGGGTGGCTCCTCGGTATGGTGATCTAGGCCACGTACTTTGACGGGCGGTACCCCAGTAACCCTGCCATTGTTGAAAACTCATTCTTCCTACGAGACCCTACGGTTTTGTTTGTATTACCCTCTTTTGTGGCTAGTAGCTGGAATTTAATAGATGTAACAATTTCGGCTATTTCATATTTACTGGAATACCCTAGACACTATTAGAATACCCTAGACACTATTATAATATCACTGGATTTCCTATCAAATGTTTTGGTTAGCGTAAGGTATAAACTTTTCCATGTTTATGTGTGGGGAGTCTTACGTGATACCTTTTCTTTTCAAAGGATTTTCTAAAGTTAAGCAACTTTAAACCGTTTACTCACACCAGACCCCTGTCTAACCCGAGTGTTTATTTTCTGTTTTATTAAACTCTTGGGTACTCATATTATGTATGAGTAATCAAGTGATTCAGGTTATCCATGACGAATTCTAGAGGAGCTTTGGAGCAGGAGGCTTCAGCGTATAAATTTATAGATGGAGTTTCCGCTGTGTGTTATTCTGTATAGTTGTTCTTGTATTGTATATTAGACAGAAATGTTATAACTGTCTAAATTGAGATGTATTTTGTGCACTCTGATGTATATGATACTATATATATGTTATATATTATATTTCATTCGTTCCGCTGTAAGATTCTGATGTGTTGTTTGTCAGGACCCGATTCTTCGACTTTCGAAAATCGACATCAATACGTCCACTGTATCAACTGCCGAGCAATCGAATGCCGAAAAACCGAACCATGAGGGTTTAAAAAGAAGAGTTAGAAGAAAAAGATAGAAGAAGTAAGAAAACAGAACAGAAACAATATCAGAATCTCACAATCGCAGCGGTACAACATATAATAGATAAATGAATAATCTTTAAAACAAAGAACTATATCAGTTAATACCTTACATTATCATCAGAGTGTACAACAACAATATACAACACAACAAAACAATGGAAAGCTATACAAACATGTCCTTACAAGTGAATTCTACTGCACAAAAGATAATATCATATACAATTAATACGTCTCGCCATCCAGCTCGCCTCCTGAGCTCCATAGCACTCCTAAATCCAGAATGACCTGATAACCTGACTTTATGCTGCCCGTGTGGAAAATTATAGGCACCCAGAGTTTAGGAAGAGAACAATAAACTCCAGGTCATTCATGGGACTGGTGTGAGAACTCAAAACAGTTATTTATCTTTTAAAACAACAACAGCAAGGGAAGTGAAAAATATCCGCAATGCTTTTGGAAAATGAAACTACCATAAGGCCTCCCCGCACACACACAATGCAAACGCAGAATTGGAGGAGATTTATCCTTATGATAGTCAAATATGCTTGATACGCAAATTTTCTTTGATATTATTACTATAAGTGCATAGTGATGAAAACATTTCGAAAGTCTAATATTAATCTTAGCCAGCATAGACATTCCGAACTATGCCTACTATAGCTACCATTTAAACAGTGGGGCACCACCCTAAGTAAATGGCAGGTTATACAACTAAAACCGTACAGGGCTCGTATTGTTTCTTTGGATTTCCAACAAATGGTCAGGCTAAGGAACTTCCTACTTCCACATGGGATCGCCTCTGGCAGGACGTCCCGAGAACTTAACCAGCTCTCTACCAACACAAGGTCGGGTTACCTTTGTAACTAGGTAACTACTACACGACTATGCCACCCCCCAGTCCTTTGGGACCTTTATCCGAGGGCCCTCGATCACAAAGCAACAACCACACGGAAAATGAGATTGGAGCAACCACATAGGTTAATCATCAGGGTTCCATACCTGACACCACCTTTTTCTAGAAGGAAATGACATACCCTAAAGGGCGCGACCCTCATAACCTTGCTGCATATTCCTGTTTTGACCATTTCCGGGGTGTGAGGTCTGACGAAGTCTCGTCCACAAAGCTACGCTTTTTCACAAAGCCACGCTTTGATCAACAAATGATCAATAAATAATCATCACACAGCAACACTCAGCATGCCACATTACCAAATTGGGAGTAAATCGCTTATAACCTTCAACTACAAAACCTCTGAGCTCGTACGTCTCAGAGAAGGGTGTTAAGCTAAGAGAATAAATTCTCCTCCACCAACAGAAATGTATATGAAAGAAATCTGCTTTATATCTCAAAATGTAATGTCAGACACGTAACCATACAAGTCTGTTCCGGGTTCGAACAGAACCGAATGCACTTCTAAAGAAGCCCTTGCAATCCGGGTATTCACAATCCCGATCGAATTTCCCATCACAAAGGAAATCTCTATACCGTAGCTAACGGTGCAGAGATAATCGATAGGCCATCCTATCGTTTTCACAAATACCCGGTCTTCACCACCGATCTTCAATGCTATCCATTACGTCGTATCACTATTCGGAATGGGTAATCCGAATAACGAGCGCAATATTTTGAAAATAAGTGTAGCATCCAATATTTCCAAACAAATCACAACAAATAGCCATTTCATGGTCAATATTGATAGTCGGTAATTTAACTATCAATCAATATTCACAACATAACCAGATTCCAAATAATCTTCCCAAATTATTTATTTTCAAAATATCTTTACAAGATATATTTTCCACACTTCAACCATTTGAAAACAAATTTCAAATCATTTTTCACCTTTCAATCTTTGAAAACAAATTTCAAATCAATTTCCTTAAACGGATACACTTCCCAACGGTTATTCATTCTCACTGGAAATCTGCCGAGTTCAAATACTTTGAAAATAACTTATATTACATATCCAAAATATATTTTGCAAACACTTTGGAATAAAACTATTTTTTTTCTTTAAACACTTTGCTTAAAATATTAGTCATAAAAATATTATACCAATATTACATATAACTTAGGTCCAAACTATTTTTTTTCAAAATATAATTAGTAGATAGAGTATAATTATTTAAATAACTATTTTCTAAAACAATTATTGATTAAATCTTAGAATTAATCATTTAAAAAATCAACTTAATAAATCTTTACTTAAAGGATTTAAAACAATTTAAGAAGTTAATTTCTCCAAAATATTCTTTTCAAAACCAATTTTAGAATTTTATATACATATATTTCAAAACTATTCAGAAAATCTTATTCGGCTTCCCAGGGAGAATACACTTTCTTTTCAAAATGGTTTATTCAAACTGATTAAATAAATCCCTACCGATTTATTAAATTTACGTTCCAAATCCGTAAATTTATTTCCACACTTTTAAAAATAAATCAATGTTTATTTTTAAAACAAATTTCCCTTATAAATTTCCATTGTGAATTTACATTTCCAAATTTTCACTTTTTATACGATTTTTCAAATCGGTTTCAATTATTCACTTTCAACACCAAATCAGTTTTCAATTGATTTCCAAAAACACCAAATCAAATTCCATATTGATTTTCCAAGAAATTAAACACTAAGTGAATTTCATTCAAATTTCAAATTGAAATCAATTTCTACTAAACCCCAAATCAATTTCCAAATTGATTTGTGACGCCCCACCTCTATACCCACGCTAGCCAAGAACACTCCGGAGTAGTGCTGTCAACTAGCACGGAGAATAAGGCTGTTGAGGAGCGACCATCCATGTAATTGCTTATCACACGGTGGCTATAAATAATCTTCGGAAACAAACATAGAAATAATCATATCACAAATCTGTCACAGATATCCATATCACAAAGGCGGAAGAAGATATGAATATATAACTAACACATGAAAGTGTACATCAGAGTAGTGGTCATTAAGATCCACGATAATACAAAAGAATAGCAACACGTGCTATACAAAAGAATACAACTATGAGTCTATATCTCAAGTGTATACAACAAAAACTGCTAATCTAAACAGTTAGCCAAAAGTCAGAGTGATGAATCCTTGGGAAGAAGTCAAGCAGAAGCACCTGTAACATCTCGGTCTGACCCGAGTATTATTTAAGAAAATAATAAACGGATCAGTCTAGCTATAAATATCAGATGACATGATATAACATAAAAGATATGGCATAAACATAAACATCCATAACGACATACCACTATAAGTATGTAAATAATGATCAACAGAAGATCAATCAATAAGAGATAATCAATATCACAAGAATCTTCTCAAAGATTCGAAGAGGGCATCATACCCTAAACTTGTACTCATAACAAGTCAATGACATAAATTCCAGAAATCAACACGAGAAATCCAGAAATCATAAAAAGGGAAAGAGGCCTATCACATGACGGTCCGAAGACCATGGGGAGCTACCCCGCATGTGTGAATGGAATCACACAGATTGAGGTCAAGACTAACCAAAAAGCAGAAAGGTATGTGTGAATGGAATCACACAAGTGGTGTCTAGTCTAACCTTGCAATGAAAGAGACATCGCGCAATTGCTAGTCTAATTCATAAAGCGATCATCAAGATCAACGAGAAGTGTCAATTACACTAAGCTAGTAAATATAGAAGTTTAGCTTCATGTCCCATAACCACTTGCTTAACTTAAATATTTACGAACAAACTGTAAATCTTCACTAATAAAATTGTCACAAGAGGTTCAATCGAACAAGTCCAAGAATTAACCGACGAAGTGAACGCAAGCGTTTCATACCACTTGTTTTACTAAGTCGTTTAATTAGATTTCTCATCCGAGTGAGGTAAAGGCTTGTATATACTAATAGATTGGAAAACGGTTTAAGAAAAGAACTTTGTTATTAAAAATAGAGTTGAAATTGTTTGTTAAAAGAGTTTTAATATTTACTACTAGTATTGAAACCTTTATATTATAAAGTGACAAAACACAGAAGCAATTGTAGAAACAATCGGTCACAAAAATCGCATACGGAGATGTGAATAAAATCCAAGGAAATCAGCTCAATGTTTTTCAGATAAGATCCCCTACGGAGGGGGGGTCCAGGGGGGTGGCAACCCCCCAAGGTGGGGGTGCGGGGGCAACGCCACCGCTTACGGGGTTCGACCGACCTAACACAATGGCTGAGCGACCTAACTAAGTGTGCGACCTGGTGGGTAAGGAGGTCGAGCGACCTAAAGTTCTTTGCGACCTAACGAGGTAGAGGGGACACGCGACCTAAGAAAGCACGCGACCTATCGGCAACAAGGATCGAGCGACCTAACGGCAACATGGGTCGAGCGACCTAACTTTGCCGCGACCTATAAATATCACGACCTAAGGCCACAACGACCTAAGAAATAAAGGGGAGCGACCCAAAAGAGGAAGGGTTTAACGACCTAAGCAGTGAAGAGGCCAAGCGACCTAGCGTGGTCAACGACCTAAAAGGGTTCGCGTCCTAAGAAAGTGCGCGACCTAAAGCACACGCGACTTACGACCTAAGGAAAGCAGGCGACCTAACTCCACACACAAGGCCTAACGACCTAAGAGTTAAACGACCTACGACCTACGCCACCAACTCACGAGCGACCTAAGTACTAGGTCGTGAACGACCTAACTCCGAACACACGAAAAGTGGTCAGAACGATCTAGGAGCTATCTCGTACGCGACCTACGACCTAAGACCCACACGACCTAACTCTGAACGACCTAAAAATGGCCAGAACGACCTAAATGCAGAAATTTCGCCAAAACGCCAAAAATCGGAGTTTTTCGCCAATCCAATCCAAACCAAAAGCAAATATTCATGCTAAAGTGATAGGGAATCATTCCCAACAACCCAAGATAGTTATAGACAAGAATGTGAGTTAAAAATCTCACCTTTGCACTAAAGTTTATGAAGATGAAGCTTGAAAGCAAGGAGAAGCAATCCAAAGCTTGAATTCAATATCTTCTACTTGAATTTGGAGTTGAATGTTGGATTTGCAATTGAATTTGAGCTTGGAGTTTTAATTTCCCATTCACTTCACCATTAATGCCAAAGCTTGAGTTAGTTAGGAAATTTATGAAGAGTGAGGAGAAGAGGGTTGGAACTTGGGCTTAATAGGCTAAACTAACCCAAAGTCCAAAGCGGGAAAAGTTAGTGAAATTGCTATAACTCCAAACCTATCGATGTTTATACTTAAAAAATTGTAAACGACATTTCGAACTCAATGGAAGTGGTCTCGAGTCCTAATTTGACCGTTTGCAAAAAGTAGCTTTTCGGACCAAAACCCGATTAACGAGTTAATATTTAAATAAAATATTTAAATACAAACTCGATAAATATGCAGGTTGTTACATGATTCCTAATTCATTTCAAAACACCAAATAAATTTCCAAATGGATTTCCAAAAGATCTATTTTCAATTACCAAAATCAATTCCCAAATGGATTCCTAAATTTATTTCTTTTCAAAATAATTTCTTTTTAAAGAACACAAATTCTTTTATTTTCCAACTCTTTAAAATCCATATTTTGAATAAATTTTCAACCTTTGAATAATATTATCGAAAATCCATTTACTAAGCCTTTTTACCATATTTTGGAATTTTATTCAATAGGATAAAAATAAAACTTTATCATTTTAAAAATTCCTTCATCTGAATTAATCCAATTCCCAAAAATAAATTTTATTATAAATTCTCAACTTAAAATTTCAAAAATCCATATTTTATTTATTTTCCGCATCTAACGATACCAAAAATATATTCGGCTAAATTTTTAGCCTTTAACGATTTCAATCACAAAGATAATCACGCAGATTATAAATAGATCAACACACAACATTGAAACAAATTCAATCATTTGAGGAATCCAGTTGGATCCCTCCAACCTGTTTCCCTGCATCCACAGATATTAGCACAATACCAATTCCACTTCGAGGTGAAATATCACGGTATATGGGATTTATAAAATACTATCCGCTATTATGCGGCGCAATAGGGTCTCATCCGCTATATAGTGCGGGAAAATCAACTCCAAATACATATATAATACCAATTCCATATCAAGTTGGAATTATCGCGGTATATGTGTTTAATAAATAACATCCGCTTAATATACAGCATATAGGGTCTATTTCAATACAACAGATAATAATTATCATCCAAGCATACAATCAAGCAATTTTAAATCTAACTATTTAAAATTGAAATCGAAACAATTTCGATTGAGTGAGAAGTTCTCACCTTGAGTTTCCGATAACAGTTGTAGCGTTTTGTTTCGAATAAAATTAAACGTGCGTTTAATTTTACCCGAAATTATCACTAGCTCCAAACGACTCCAAACCAGCTCCATAGCGTAGTATTCGACAAAACGAAGCCAACGCAATTCATTTCGTAATTTTCCGACCTCGTATCAAAAAGTTATGTTATTTCAAACATTATACAATCTTTAATATAATTAATTTACAATTTATATTTCATTTTTTTTAAACCTATTCATCTCTGGCCGTTAGATTTAGCCTCTCCACATCAGGCCGTTGCACGCAACTTCATCCTCTCCAGGTAATAGACGCGAACGAGAACCCATAGGCCGCCACCAAACCCTAATCTCGCAGCCAACATCGACGACCTATGCCACGATCAAACACCATCACCACGTAGCTCGCCCCAAACTCCATGCTCGGCCGCCACCGTGCACAACTCGGCCTCATGTATCTCGAGAAAAACGCGTGCGAACTTCGAACGTTCAAGCTCAAATTGACGATGATCCGTAGCATGAAAATCCATCATCACCGTTGAAGTCGTAGACCTCGAGACGATCTACAACATTGCAGTCGAAACTTTCTTGAATTGACTTGTGCATTTGAAGGAATTGGAGGAAGAAAGAGAACAATTTTTCTACCATTGTTTCTGTTTACTGGAGGCTAGGGTTAGATTAGGGTTAGGGTTTTGGTTTGTGAAAAATAGAAATACTCAAGTCCTTATATAGAAAATGTTTCAAAACACTATTCACCCCAAATTTTCCGAACTCCAAATCTCGCGCGGTGACCGGCGTTTCTAAGGTTTACCCCGCGTTACGGACACAATTGAATAGGTATCGAGAGCCAATTCGATCATCTGTGCGAGTTATGGAAATAAACGATCAAATTTAAATTAAATCGATTAAACTAATTTCTATGCGTTTTGGCTTGCCCCGGACAAACCGTAAATCCGATTGGCACGAAATTTGAAACCTTACAATAATATAACATTACGGATCCGATGAAACTGGTTTCATTGAAATCTGAGACTGTTTGAAAAATGACTATTTTCACTAGTCGATTAAATATTAAAATGTTCAATTTTCACAAATTAACTTTTAATTCAAATTTAAAAGTTCACAAACATTGTTCTAACTCCAATATGGTTTAATATAACTTTATAAATCATTTTTAATCGCATTAAACCCAATTCCCAATTATTTACGCAATTTCAAATATTAAATTATCGATTTAATTATCCAATTAAATCCAGATATTCGAAAAATAAATTATTCGACTTATAAATTTTACTTATTGATATTTAAAATCAATTAAATATCTAAATTTCAAATGACAGAAATTCTGGGTCGTTACAATCTTCCCCCCTTAAAAGAATTTCACCCTACCAAGTAAGAAAAAGTTTTGAAATCCATTAACTTTTCAAAACAACCCGTTCAAATTTGATTTACAAATCTCTTAAGTGTTTAACTTTTCCAAAAATTCAATAGTTAAACTTCTTACAAAATATTTACTAAGTTTTCAAATCCATATATAGTTATCTTTTCAAAATCAACTATATCGTTTAACCTTTAACTTCAAATCAAAACTTAGTGTTCACAAAAAAAATTCTAAAATTTCCCGAAAATTTTCTAACGCCTTAAATTTTCAGAAAATTTCGCCATAACCTCCCTTGTACGGAGGATCTTTTACAATATCACAATAGATATAAATATATATACATCGACCCACATGGTCGGAAAATAGAAAAACAGTTCATATTTCCTATTTTTATTGCGTAGGCATACCTTTTTAGCATTTTTAAGCAAAGCAGTTATTTATTTAGCATTTTGCACAACCAAATCCTGCTAACAATAGCCTCGGTACCTGTACTTACTCAATATAAACGCATAAGTGACATATATAAGAAGTTATTAACATTTTACTCTTTTAAACATCTACAACACATGCATATTAAAAGAAATGCATACTAAGCAAGGTTTATAAACAACTTATATGATTTCGACATTACTTGTAATTGTTTTCAACCAATTTATATACAACGACGTTCAATTATTCAATTTCAATTAGTTTACATTCACTAATTTACATTCACTAATTTACATTCACATTTATTCACTTTCAATTCAAATCAATTTTCATTCAATTTAAATTTACTTAACTTCCAATTTGAATTTAATTGCTTTAGCTTTCAATTCTATTCATTCAATTGCATATGAATTTCTATTCAATCAATCAACAATAATCTAACAACCAATGTATATCCAATACAACCGAATTTATTCACTTTACATTCAACATTCATATTCACTTTATGTACCTTCAATTTGGTTTAACATTCAATTAGCCTTAAATGAATTTACACTTATATCCATTATTCTATATCAATTCATTACATTCGATTGATTAATATTCAATTCATTAGTTCAGTTACTAACTAATTTATTTTACAAATAAAGTTGAATCTTCTTTATATAATTCAAGTTCATATTCATTTAATGACTTCATTATTTTACTTCGATACCAAAGTCAACTTCATTCAGCATCACTTAAGTGATATTCCTTTCAAACATCATTTGTTTAACTTAACTTAAATTTCCATTTCAACAACATATCTAATCCAGTTAAAATCCAATTCAAATTCCAACTCCAAAGTAAATTCTATTTAACTTTTACCAAAGTCAATTTCATCCCTTATTCAGATTCATACCTCGTTTTGCTTAACAAAGTTGTTTAACCATTTTAATAATTGGTTTTACTTACATCTTCACATTTAATAAGTTATACAACTTATTATTCAACTTCCAGATCTGATTTAATTTATTTAACTTCCTTTAGTTAAATTTCACATCATATATTTTATCATACTAATTCAAATTTATTTCAACTTTACTAAAGTTAAATCTTTATTATCTCATATTATAAGTTCAAAACTTAATTACTTTTATTCATCAATTTCAACTTGGATTTTAATTTCAAATTTGTTTATCACAACAAAATTCAATTTCAATTTACTATGGTAGCAAATCCATCACACAGAAACTCGAAAATGATACTAAAGATGCTGCAGTCATCGCCCTTATTATTCCCCAGCAACAGTAGTGAATCCAATGCGTTAAATTCTTTCAAAAATTTCTTTTATTTATAAATCTCATTTATAAATCTTGCTTATATAATTTCACTATTTCCTTTTACTTATACAAGATTATTCCACAACTGTAAATCATTTCAATTAAAATTCTATACTTATACAATTGTTGCTTTTATATAATATATTCTTTCACAATTATTGTTTTTATTCAGATTATTCGAACAACTTTGATTCACTTATATATTTTCTTACATTTTCAGCAATCAAACAATTCAATTTTACATACACTTTGATAATTCTGAAAAATTATTCCTTTATATATAAAATATAATCGAGGTAAAATTATTTCATTTACCCAATTTAAAACCATACTATGTCGGTTTATCTCGTTTAAGAGTTTAGAAACTCCTATCGATACAGTTAGCTAGACTGCACCGACCAGAAACTATAAAAATCAACTGATAAGTCAACACAATACAAAACAATTTCATATTCACTAACAAATATGCTCTCATATCTATTATTACACTCAACTCATTCTAAAGTACTGCTAACTCTTTCTCTAATGAGTAATCCCCAACAGAGCCAAGGTTGTTGCTTAACCATATGCTTTGATACCACGTTGTCAGGACTCGATTCTTCGACTTTCGAAAATCGACATCAATACGTCCACTGTAGCAACTGCCGAACAATCGAATGCCGGAAAACCGAACCATCAGGGTTTAAAAAGAAGAGGTAGAAGAAAAAGATAGAAGAAGTAAGAAAACATAACAAAAACAATATCAGAATCTCACAATCGCAGCGGTACAACATATAATAGATTATTGAATAATCTTTAAAACAAAGAATTATATCAATTAATACCTTACATTATCATCAGAGTGTACAACAACAATATACAACACAACAAAACAACGGACAGTTATACAAACATGTCCTTAGAAGTGAATTCTACAGCGGAAAAGATAATATCATATACAAGTAATACGTCTCGCCATCCAGCTCGCCTCCTGAGCTCCATAGCACTTCTAAATCCAGAATGACCTGATAACCTGACTCTAGGCTGCCCGTGTGGAAAATTATGGGCACCCAGAGTTTAGGAAGAGAACAATAAACTCCAGGTCATTCATGGGACAGGTGTGAGAACTCAAAACAGTTATTTATCTTTTAAAACAACAACAACAAGGGAAGTGAAAAATATCCGCAATGCTTTTGGAAAATGAAACTACCATAAGGCCTCCCCGCACACACACAATGCAAACGCAGAATTGGAGGAGATTCTCCTTATGATAGTCAAACATGCTTGATACGCAAATTTTCTTTGATATTATTACTATAAGATCATAGTGATGAAAACATTTCGAAAGTATAATATTAATCTTAGCCAACATAAACATTCCGAACTAGCCTACTATAGCTACCATTTAAACAGTGGGGCGTCACCATAAGTAAATGGCAGGTTATACAACTAAAACCGTACAGGGATCGTATTGTTTCTTTGGATTTCCAACAAATGGTCAAGCTAAGGAACTTCATACTGCCACATGGGATCGCCTCTGGCGGGACGACCCGAGAACTTAACCAGCTCTCTGCCAACCTAAGGCCGGGGTACCTTTGTAACTAGGTAACTACTACACGACTATGCCACCCCCCGGTCCTTTGGGACCTTTATCCGAGGGCCCTCGATCACAAAGCAACAACCACACGGAAAATGAGATTGGAGCAACCACATAGGTTAAGCATCAGGGCTCCATACCTGACACCACCCTTTTCCAGAAGGAAATGACATACCCTAAAGGGCGCGACCCTCATAACCTTGCTGCATATTCATGTTTTGACCATTTCCGGGGTGTGAGGTCTGACGAAGTCTCGTCCACAAAGCTACGCTTTTTCACAAAGCCACGCTTTGATCAACAAATGATCAATAAATAATCATCACACAGCAACACTCAGCATGCCACATTACCAAATTGGGAGTATATCGCTGATAACCTTCAACTACAAAACCTCTGAGCTCGTACGTCTCAGAGAAGGGTGTTAAGCTAAGAGAATAAATTCTCCGCCACCAACAGAAATGTATTTGAAAGAAATTTGCTTTAAATCTCAAAATGTAATGTCAGACACTTAACCATACAAGTCTGTTCTGGGTTCGAACAGAACCGAAGGCACTTCAAAAGAAGCCCTTGCAATCCGGGTATTCATTGTCCCAATCGAATTTCCCATCACAAAGGAAATTTCTATACCGTAGCTAATGGTGCAGAGACAATCGACAGGTCATCCTATCATTTTCACAAATATTCGGTCTTCACCACCGGTCTTCAATGCTATCCATTACATCATATCACTATTCGGAATGGGTAATCCGAATAACGAGCGCAATATTTTGAAAATAAGTGTAGCATCCAATATCCAAACAAATCACAACAAATAGCCATTTCATGGTCAATATTGATAGTCGGTAATTTAACTATCAATCAATATTCACAGCATAACCAGATTCCAAATAATCTTCCCAAATTATTTATTTTCAAAATATCTTTACAAGATATATTTTCCACACTTCAACCATTTGAAAACAAATTTCAAATCATTTTTCACCTTTCAATCTTTGAAAACAAATTTCAAATCAATTTCCTTAAACGGAAACACTTCCCAATAGTTATTCATTCTCACTGGAAATCTGCCGAGTTCAAATACTTTGAAAATAACTTATATTACTTATCCAAAATATATTTGGCAAACTCTTTGGAATAAAACTATTTTTTTCTTTAAACACTTTGCTTAAAATATTAGTTATAAAAATCTTATACCAATATTACATATAACTTAGGTCCAAACTATTTTTTTTTCAAAATATAATTAGTAGATAGAGTATAATTATTTAAATAACTATTTTCTAAAACAATTACTGATTAAATCTTAGAATTAATCATTTAAAAAATCAACTTAATAAATCTTAACTTAAGGATTTAAAACAATTTAAGAAGTTAATTTCTCCAAAATATTCTTCTCAAAACCAATTTTAGAATTTTATATACATAGAATTCAAAACTATTCAGAAAATCTTATTCGGCTTCCCAGGGAGAATACACTTTCGTTTCAAAATGGTTTATTCAAACCGATTAAATAAATCCTTACCGATTTATTAAATTTACGTTCGAAATCCGTAAATTTATTTCCACGCTTTTAAAAATAAATCAATGTTTATTTTTAAAACAAATTTCCCCTATAAATTTCCATTGTGAATTTACATTTCCTAATATTCACTTTTTATACGATTTTTCATATCGATTTCAATTATTCACTTTCAACACCAAATCAGTTTTCAATTGATTTCCAAAAACACCAAATCAAATTCCATATTGATTTTCCAAGAAATTAAACACTAAGTGAATTTCATTCAAATTTCAAATTGAAATCAATTTCCACTAAACCCCAAATCAATTTCCAAATTGATTCCAAATTCATTTCAAAACACCAAATAAATTTCCAAATGGATTTCCAAAAGATCTATTTTCAATTACCAAAATCAATTGCCAAATGGATTCCTAAATTTATTTCTTTTCAAAATAATTTCTTTTTAAAGAATACAAATAATTTTATTTTCCAACTCTTTAAAATCCATATTTTGAATAAATTTTCAACCTTTGAATAATATTATCGAAAATCCATTTACTAAGCCTTTTTACCATATTTTGGAATTTTATTCAATACGATAAAAATAAAACTTTATCATTTTAAAAATTCCTTCATCTGAATTAATCCAATTCCCAAAAATAAATTTTATTGTAAATTCTCAACTTAAATTTTCAAAAATCCATATTTTATTTATTTTCGGCATCTAACGATACCAAAAATATATTCGGCTAAATTTTTAGCCTTTAATGATTTCAATCACAAAGATAATCACGCAGATTATAAATAGATCAACACACAACATTGAAACAAATTCAATCATTTGAGGAATCCAGTTGGATCCCTCCAACCTGTTTCCCTGCATCCACAGATGTTAGCACAATACCAATTCCACTTCGAGGTGAAATATCGCGGTATATGGGATTTATAAAATACTATCTCGGCGCAATATGGTCTCATCCGCTATATAATGTGGGAAAATCAACTCCAAATACATATATAATACCAATTCCATATCAAGTTGGAATTATCGCGGTATGTGTGTTTAATAAATAACATCCGTTTAATATACGGCGTTTAGGGTCTATTTCAATACAACTGATAATATTTATCATCCAAGCATACAATCAAGCAATTTTAAATCTAACTATTTAAAATTGAAATCGAAACAATTTCGATTGAGTGAGAAGTTCTCACCTTAAGTTTCCAATAACAGTTGTAGCGTTTTGTTTCGAATAAAATTAAACGTGCGTTTAATTTTACCTGAAATTATCACTAGCTCCAAACGACTCCAAACCAGCTCCATAGCGTAGTATTCGACAAAGGAAGCCAACGCAATTCGTTTCGTAATTTTCCGACCTCGTATCAAAAAGTTATGTTATTTCAAACATTATACAATCTTTAATATAATTAATTTACAATTTATATTTCATTTTTTTAAAACCTATTCATCTCTGGCCATTAGATTTAGCCTCTCCACATCATGCCATTGCATGCAACTTCATCCTCCCCAGGTAATAGATGCGAACGAGAACCCATAGGCCGCCACCAAACCCTAATCTCGCAGCCAACATCGACGACCTATGCAACGATCAAGCACCATCACCACGTAGCCCGCCCCAAACTCCATGCTCGCCCGCCACCGTGCGCAACTCGGCCTCACGTATCTCGAGAAAAACGCGTGCGAACTTCGAATGTTCAAGCTCGAATTGACGACGATCCGTAGCATGAAAATCCATCATCACTATTGAAGTCGTAGACCTCGAGACGATCTACAACATTGCAGTTGAAACTTTCTTGAATTGACTTGTGGATTTGAAGAAATTGGAGGAAGAACGAGAACAATTTTCGGCCATTGTTTCTGTTTACTGGCAGCTAGGGTTAGATTAGGGTTAGGGTTTTGGTTTGTGAAAAATAGAAATACTCAAGTCCATATATAGAAAATGTCTCAAAACACCATTCACCCCGAATTTTCCGAATTCCAAATCTCGCGCGGTGACCGGCGTTTCTAGGGTTTACCCCGCGTTCTGGACACAATGGAATAGGTATCGAGAGCCAATTCGATCATCTGTGCAAGTTACAGAAATAAACGATCAAATTTAAATTAAATCGATTAAACTAATTTCTATGCGTTTTGGCTTGCCCCGGACAAACCGTAAATCCGATCGACACAAAATTTGAAACCTTACAATAATATAAAGATCCGATGAAACTGGTTTCGTCGGAATCCGAGACTGTTTGAAAATTGACTATTTTCACTAGTCGATTAAATATTAAAATATTCAATTTTCACAAATTAACTTTTAATTCAATTTTAAAAGTTCACAAACATTGTTCTAACTCCAATATGATTTAGTATAACTTTATAAATCATTTTTAATCACATTAAACCCAATTCCCAATTATTTACGCAATTTCAAATATTAAATTATCGATGTAATTATCCAATTAAATCCAGATATTCGAAAAATAAATTATTTGACTTATAAATTTTACTTGTTGATATTTAAAATCAATTAAATATCTAAATTTCAAATGACAGAAATTCTGGGTCGTTACATTGTTGTTCTTTCTTCTCTTTCTTTTCTTCTTGTATCTCTTTCTTTCTTAATTAGTGATGTGTCTTTCTGGTGTTAGAAAGTCGGGTCGCTACGGTTGGTATCAGAGCGTTAGGTTGAGTGAATGCCTAGGCTCTGGAGTGGTATCTATATTGAGAGAGCATGCTTGTAATTTATATATATATATATATATATATATATATATATATATACCTAATCTGTTGGGTTATCTGTTCGGATTTTCCAACATAGGTTATAAAGGTAGATAAGGTAGGAGTGTGTGGAACACGACTAAAACTACTGGAAGAGGCTCATATGTTGTGGTTGGAGGTGTGTATGTCGAGATTGTAGACCTAATACCAACTCGAATAAGCTTTATAGATTGGTGAAAGGATTTCATTGATTGCAGAGGAAGTATTTTCAAGGATTGGAGTATATTCTTGAAGTATGAGGTTGATTTGCACTCGAGTGAGCGGGATTTCCAAGAGTTGAATCTGTCAGCTGAGCAGAAGCAGGTGATGGTATCTTGGTGACTTCAGGAAGAAATAGCTGTGTGATGGGATGCAGTATCCATATATGGTTCTGAAGATGTTCTTTTGAAGCAAGATTTAGAATGGTGTTGAAGGAACGTTGATGCCTATTGCGGGGAAGATTCGGATGTTTAGAGATTTTCTGGATCTCAAGTAAGGGTGTCTTATCTATAATGAAGTATGAGGTTAAGTTCGATGAGTTACCTCATTTTGAAAATGATCTCATTGTTTTCCTTAAGAAGAACAAGTGGTTGGTGTTTGGTTTGGAGCCTAGTTTCTTGAGAAGATGTCTACCCGTCTCAAGGATTTTTTTTAGTGAATTGGGTGATAATTTTGAGTTTCAAGCTTGTGGTTAAGGATGATCTTTTGGCATAGCAGTAGCATTGAAGTGAAGTTTGGAAGCAGCAGCGTGGATCCGTTTCTTCGATGATTCAATAATCGTTGGGATTCTACTATTAGCAGACCAGGCAGACAGTGAAAGCTTATCCTTTTCTTTGGGAGGCTCAGCAGAGTAGGATATTTGCTGGAAGTGATCTATCAGTTTTTCTGGTAGATAGGCCATTCTGGAAAGATTGATCTCGATTAGGAAAAGTTGTTCTAGTTGGTGAGGATAGTTCTTTGGAATCTGAACTGAGTAAGATCGCAAAAGTGACTTGCGATTAGTTTGGGAATCTTTGAGTAATATGTGGCTTGGGAATTGAGGAATCTCATATGGAGGTAAAAGCTATGAAAGTAGTCGGAGATTTTCCAGATGTTTTTGAGGAAATCAGAAGTCTACCAGCATCGGAGATTGAGTTTTCTTATCGACTTGGATTCCAGGAGCGATACTGATGGTTCAACCATGTAGAGGGATGACTCTTAGGGTAAGAAGAGTTTGGTGAAGCAGCTCAGGATTCTTGAGAGGGATTGATCATCTAGTTCTAGTTAATATTTTGCTGGGATGTTTTGACTCACTAAGATTTTATGAGTCGGATGAACTGTGTATCGAGAAAGATTGTGCTCGAGTTCTTCGATACCATTCTCATCTACTCCAGATCAGAGTTGTGCAGTGAAACCGAGATAGCAGTTATTCTAGTATGGAGCAACCGGAAGTTGCAGTTTTCTTGGATTAAAGGATTTCTACAGGAAATTCAAGTATGAAGAAATTTTATGGATTTGGAAGGCAAGGTTGTCAGGTGCAACTATTTGGCTATTCCAGATAAGAGATGTAAGTTTGAAGTCCACTAATGTTTGTGAAATAGAGTTGTGTTTTGGATTTCGGAAAATTATTTTTGAGAGAGTCATTTTGTTGAGTAGGACCTGGAGAATTGGTTTGATTTTGGTCCAATTGTTGCATGAAGCAATCAGCAATGGTTAAGCTGATCAGGAAGGATGAAGGTGACTCAGGATCATCTGAAGAGTTATGTAGTTAAGAACTGAGGAGATTTGGAATGTGAAGTTGGAATTTGGATATTGTTTTAGATTTATCCGATTAAAGAGATATAAGACTGGCTAAAACTGGAGGGCTAGCTCCGGAAGTATTTTGAGATTTTCCTGTGTTCTCTGGAGATTAGATTTTGATCTACAGGATTGATATGCCAATTCGGACAACTGGAATTCATTGTATTTCACATATCTCTGAGGAATATGTGCATGATTCTTCGAGTGCTAAAATCAGAAGTTCAGAAGGATTTGGCAGTTGAGCTGGACTTGAGTTTATTCTGATATCTTGTTCAGATTTGTAGGATCAGATGAGGGAGTTCTTGGTTATAATAGTATAGTTACTTAAGATTCTGTAGAGCGAGAATTCCAGAATAGGTACCTGGAAAACTCTTGATAATATTAGGAAGTTCTATTCATAATTTTGTCTGGATAGATAAAATTATTTGTTTGAATTGGTTGCTATGATTGATAATGTTTGATTGCTAATTTAAATTTAAAAACTTTTGCAGGGTTATTAAATTATCTTTGCTTTTAAATTTCGGGGACGAAATTCTTTTAGGGGGGAAGGAATGTGACGACCCAGAATTTTGAGCAATATCAATTTAATAATCTTTGATAATAATTAAATTAATTTGATCATTTTACATTAAAAATTGACAAGTTAAAATTATTTTAAAAGCTAATAATAATAATTTGATAATATCTGTCAACATTTTTCTTAATCATTATAAAATAGGTAAGTTTAATTCTTTTGAAAACTGTTAATATTTTAATTTGGGAATATTTATTTTGGCAATTTAAAATTGGTAATATTTATTTTTCCAAAAAAGTTAATCAAAATATTTTCTATATATATATATATATATTGATATAACTTGTAAATAGAAAATGTTTAATGTAATAAAGCTATATATTCAAATTGTAATGTATATTAATGTATATATTATGGTTTGAAATTGTGTTGTAAAATTTAATATAGTAATTATCAAATCTAATGTTAAAATGATTTTGCATTTGAAATATATATATATATATATATATATATATATATATATATATTTGTATATATTAGAAATAAGAAAATATTGATTTGAATTTAATAAGTGGTTTAAAACTTTAATATATATATATATAATTTGTAATTTGAAATGTTAATTTGATTTAATACTTTTGGAAATGATATTTGAAATTTAAATTTTAATAACAAAGTTAATTTCTTATTTATTATAAACATATACTTTACGCTTTTGTTTTAAATAAGATTTACATTAAAGGTTCATTTGTTTTAATATTCTTTCATTTTAATTTTATAAATTGCTTTAAATTTTTTATATAAAGAGTTAAACTTAATTTTTCAAATTTATAAACATTTAATTGAATCAAAAATATAAGTTATTTGAATTCACATGAATATTTATCAAAAGGTAGGTACACATTTTCATATTACATAATTACATATACATAAGTTTAATAAATTATAAATAAGAAAATAATATTTGTAAAACATTAATTGAAAACTAAAACACTTGTAAACATTATAGTGTGTGTTAAAGACAAGTGTAAATTAAATTTCTTAAGTGTAAGATCATGAGAGCATTAAGAGACAAATGGCAATATTCTCTTAATAATTAAATTTAAAATTTAAGTTGTAAAATTAAAAGAAGAATTTAGGCTTCAGCAAATTACTTTCTTCTTTCAGCAAAATTGAATGCAAAACAAAGATCAAAACAATAAAAGGAAAGACATTAAAACCTGTAAAATCTGAAATAGCAAAAGAAGATGATCTGGAAATGCAAAATCTTCAAATACAAACAAGCAAATCAGATTCAACAGCTACAAGATTTTCAAATTAAGGCAAGACAGCAGCAGGATTTTTATTCAAAAAGCAATCAAGATTTTAATTCAACATGCAAGCGAAATCAAAAGCCTGAAAACAGTTTCTAACCCTCCATATAAAAAGGTGAGTAAAAGGAATTTAGAAAAAAACAATTTAATCCCTGATTTAACCTGTTATTGTGATGAATAATATGTTGTTAATGGAATACTTGAACTTAATTGAATTGCATGTTTGAGTATATGGTTTGAAATATCTACATAGTTAAAAAAAATTGCTGTGTTTATAAGCAGTTCCATTTTTTTATAATAAAATTCAATAACTAGTTTTTGAATTCGAATCTGACCTTGAATTGTAAATAGATGTTGATTTTAATCAAGTAAGCTACCATTTAAAAATAATTACAAGTTTTTAATTGAATAATTTGTTATAAATCTTTGAATTTACAGTAGAATCTAATTTGGGTCAAAATTTTATGTTTTCAATTTTTAATTTTGAATTCATAATTGAATTGCAAATAGTAAACCATGATTTTTGAAGCCTGTATCTTAATTTTTAGTTTAGTAATTAAATAGAATTTTCGAATTTTATGTTATGGGCATTTTGGTCAATAAATGGCGAACGACGGCGAACTGTGCAACGTTGTTGGGCATGGAGGTTGAGGGAGTGTAGAAGATCATCAGAAAAATACTTGTGTATTTTATTGATGATCGAGATGGCTGGAATTCGATCGTGTAGGGTTTTGCATCCTGTATTTGTCGACATTGTTCATGTTGATTTCGCGGCGTCAAAACGTAAGCGGAGGCGATCGCGCGTTGTGCTATGGGTTCGAGACGACGTGGGGGAGCTACGGCTAAGGTGACGAGATTTCTCTATGCTTTTGTTGCCGTGGGATGTTGATTTTTCGGTGTTGGTGGTTTCGAGCAGTTGGGTTTGAGAGTCAAAATTTTATTCTCGATCGTGTTGTGTTTTCTGGGTGTCGCGAGGGGTTGTCATGGTCGAGAGTGATGTGTCGGAGGGATGAGTGGAGTTCGTCGTCGATCGGCATGGTGGTGCACATTTACGTGCATGGGTTCGTACATCAAGTGATGATTGGTTTTGGATTGGAGAAAAAGAGGTTGGTGCTCGGGTATGTGTACGGGAAAGATTCGAGTTTTACTCGAAGCAAGGTGAAGGGGTGGAAGACTCGGGGTTTTTGTTTGATTTACTCGTGATTGATGCAAGATTTCGCAGTGGGTTGCTCGGGTTTTAGGAAGAGAAGGTTTTAAAATGTAACGGTAAGGTTTTTAAAAGTTTTAAACAAGCTAATATGATTTTGTAGATAATTCAAATTTTAAAACAAAAGTGAAACAAGTTTACTTATAAAACTTAACTTGTTTCAAAGTTAAGATTTAAACAAGTTTTTATTTTTAAAACTAAATTTGTTTCAAAGTTAAATTTTAAACATGTTATATATATATATATTAAATTATGAAAGTTTTAAAATAAAATAAGTGAATTTTAATAATAAAGTTTGTATTAAATTTTATGTAATAACTTTGGAAAGTTTAAGATTTAAAAGTTTATTTGAATGTTTAAATTATTTTAATTATAATTGATTTCTAATATATTTTATTTTATTTTAAATAAAGTATAATGATTAAGAATTTGGTAATTAATTATAATGAAGATCTATTTTGAGTAATTTAGAAGTTTGGTTAATTTAAAGAAAAAAATATATGAAGATAATTGGAGTAATTCAATTATTGTTAATAATCAAAGTATTATTGGTTAATATTAATAACCTAATTAAGATAACGATTTTCTTAATTAAGAATCTTTATAATATAAGAAGTTAGGAATCATTTAATTAAATTTTAATGATTAATTAATAATTAATTAAGTAATTAATTAGTGATTAATTTAAAGATAATCACTTTGGAGTTAATTAAGTGTAATTACTAGGTGAAGTAGTTAAGTGATTAATTACTGGAAGTAATTAAGAAAAGATAATTACTTTGTAAAAGTAATTAAGCGGATGTGATTAAGGGTTAATCACTTGTGTTATTAATTTAAAGAATTAATTAATATAATTAATTAAAGCTTTAAATTATTTAATTAATGGTTAATTAATAAAAAGATTAAGAGTATTTAATAATGTGATTAATTACTTGTTAAAGTAATTAATTAAAAATTGATTTGATTAATGAAGTAATTATTAATTAATGGAGATCATTAATTAATTGTTAATTAATAATTTAAGGATAATTAATTTATTATTAAGTTTTAATTACTAAATGTAATTAAAAAGTAATTAATCAATATATTTAATTAAAAGCAATTAATCAAGTATGATTAATTAATGAGTTGATTAATCAGGTATGATTAATTTTAATGGGACAATTAAGAAATAATTATCATATAATTAAATAGTAATTAATCAAAGGATGATTAATTTAAAGGGTAATTAAGAGATAATTACTTGGATAATTTAGAAGTAATTAATCAGGATGATTAATTAAAATTGTAATTAAGGAATAATTACTTAAAGTAATTAAGTAATAATTAATCAAGGATGATTAATTAAAGTGGATAATTAAGTGATGTTTATTAATTAATTTGTAATTAATTAATGAATATGTAAGTTGGATTAATAATAATCCATGTGATTAAGTAAGGATTAATTTAATTAAGGATTAATTAAATTAATTAAGTTTGGATCAAACTTGTTTATGGATGGTTAATGATCGGTTGATAAGTATCATTGGATGAGTTAATGATATTGGATGTCATTGATTGATATGTGATGATATGAATGTGATATATCTGAGATGCGATATATATGCTGCTTTGTGATATGTATGGATGAATGTGATAATAGTGGATTATCTATCTGTGTAATGTGAATCATCCATTTATGTTAAGTGATATTCTGAATATCTACTGTTTAAAACCCTTAAGTACAACTTGGACACTAAAATGGCGTTTGGATTCGGTGAGACCGAGATCGGGTTTCCATATTTGGATATCCGAAAAACACACCGATCCAAAATAAGCGTTAGGTCGTGAATCCAAGTGGAGTGCAAGTGAAGACTCGAGGTGTAAGAAATATTCGTCAGTATAACTCTAGGGGTGATTCTGTGATGAGTTTGACGGAAATAGTACTTACAGGTTCGAGATGGTGATTTAGAGTGCAAGGGCTATGGTCGTTGACTCTGAGGGTGATTCCAAAATGAGTGCAACGAGATAGTGCCTTCGGTTCCGTTCGAAACCGGAGCGGACTTGTATGGATTGAATGCTTTCAGAACATCTTCAGGTGGACGATGAGCATTCTAAGATAAATATGTCCTATAAGGGTAATCGCAGCCTCATGCCACATCAACAGGGAATGGCTAAAACAGGGGAGGTGCAGCAAGGTTAAGTGGGTTATGCCCAAGTAAGACGAGATTTACCCCTGTCTAGAGGTCCATTTTTATTTCGGCTTGTGGGCGGTTGGATCTTCAGCCAACTGCGGGGTGGCCTTGTTCGGGACTGTTCAGTAAGGAATGGTCTCGGCCTTGTGTTGCAGGGGAGTTAGGGTGGCTCCTCGGTACGGTGATCTAGGCCACGTACTGTGACGGTCGGTACCCCAGTAGCCCTGCCATTGTTGGAAACCCATTCTTCCTACGAGACCCTACGGTTTTGTTTGTATTACCCTCTTTTGTGGCTAGTAGCTGGAATTTAATAGATGTAAAATTTTTGGCTATTTCATATTTACTTGAAAACCCTAGACACTATTATAATATCACTGGATTTCCTATCAAATGTTTTGGTTAGCGTAAGGTAAAAACTTTTCTGTTTATGTGTGGGAAGTCTTACGTGATACCTTTTCTTTTCAAAGTATTTTCTAAAGTTAAGCAACTTTAAACCATTTACTCACACCAGACCCCTGTCTGACCCGAGTGTTTATTTTTTGTTTTATTAAACTCTTGGGTACTCATTTTATGTATGAGTAGTCAAGTGATTCAGGTTATCCTTGACGAATTCTGGAGGAGCTTTGGAGCAGGAGGCTTCAGCGTATAGATTTATAGATAGAGTTTCCGCTGTGTGTTATTCTGTATAGTTGTTCTTGTATTGTATATTAGACAGAGATGTTATAACTATCTAAATTGAGATGTAATTTGTGTACTCTGATGTATATGATACTATATATATGTTATATATTATATTTCATTCGTTCCGCTGTAAGATTTTGATGTGTTGTTTATGACGAGTCGGATTTTGCCTATATAAAAATCCATTTGATTTTATTTTTATTTTATTTTTTTGTTTGCAGTTTTATATTTAGCTGAGTAGTTGTGCTTTATGCTTTGTTTATTTGTAATAGTTGGTGGCTATAGATACTTGCATGCATATTTGTTTTGTATTTATTATTATTTTCTTTGTTCTATTCTTGCCTAATTTCTTACTTCTTGTTTCGGCTGATAATACTTGCTTTATATTTGTACTTTATTTTGTTTCTATTTGCCTGCATACTTATGTATTTATTTTTTTCTTTTGTCTTGTTTATTTACTTATTTATATTTTTGTTTTCCATGCTTGCTTTGTTTTCATTTACAAGTGTACATACTTGTATGTATTTTTGTTTTGCAATACTTCCTATATATGTTTACTTATTGTTTTTGTTTTATATATAATTGTTCTTATTTTTATTCATAGCTTAAATATGAATTATTTTACTTTACAAAATAAGTGAACTTCTATTTTTATTTTACTCTTATTACTTTTGTAGCCTACTCCATTTGTATTATCTTGTATTGATTTATTAATATGTATTTTAAGATATATATATATATATATATATATATATATATACTTTATATTGTTATATCTTATATTTTATTTACTTCTTATTTATTGTCTTGTATTTATTATATATATTTTAACCATCAATAATAAATTAACAATTCACTTATTTATTCATTTCGTACTTGTGTCAATGTATATACTTTAGTATTTATTTTTCAAACCATTAATATAAGATTTAAATTCAAATCAAAATATATATATACACACAAGATTTTAAAATTTCAAATTGACTCATATATACCCAAATATACATATATATATATTCACATATATACATATATACATAATATTTAAAAATTTAAATGATTTATATAGAATATATTTGAACTCGGGGAAACTCACATCACTATTTATAATTAATTTTATAAATTTTTATTCAAAATTTCATTTAATTATAAATTTAAATTAAATAAAAATTCAGGATCGTTACAGACTTCCCCCCTTAAAAGAATTTCGTCCTCGAAATTCGCAGGCACGAAAACAATACAGAGATAGACGAAAGATAGAAGAAATATCTTTTCAGATCAAACTGGATATCGATTCTGGATTTGGCTCATCAAATCAGAATATCAACAATAGATACAAGAAATTATAATAGAATTTCAATTTTGGTTTTAAACAATGTCGTTTTATCGATACAATTCAATTTATTCTTCATATTCTACTAATCAATTTAACTCAAATTAAAATTTCAATTTATTTAAAATTTTCAATTCCAAATTTCCAATTCATATTCATTAAGGTTTAAAATCAAAAACCGATAAAAACCGATGAAGATATGAAGTAAAGATTTCCCACAACGATTCGTAGGGCTGCCATTACACCGAAACTTCTTTCTCTGGAGCTGCCACGAAGCAATCAAAAAATTTAGAAACGAATCAAAGAAATTGATAAGAAAGTTATTTCCACTGTTGTTACAGAGTATTGACCAATTATAGTCGTATTCCCCTGTCATCTATCTCGTTCTCTTCTTGCACTCATACTTACTATCAGTAGATAGTAAGAGAATTTACTGAGGCGTTAAAACGGATATCTTAAGGATTACTCATTCTAGGATTTACTTCACCCTATCTCTAATGAGTTACTTAATGTGTTACACTCCTGAGCTAAAGTTCAACCTTAGCTCTGATACCAAATGTGACGAGTCGGATTTTGCCTATATAAAAATCCATTTGATTTTATTTTTATTTTATTTTTTTGTTTGCAGTTTTATATTTAGCTGAGTAGTTGTGCTTTATGCTTTGTTTATTTGTAATAGTTGGTGGCTATAGATACTTGCATGCATATTTGTTTTGTATTTATTATTATTTTCTTTGTTCTATTCTTGCCTAATTTCTTACTTCTTGTTTCGGCTGATAATACTTGTTTTATATTTGTACTTTATTTTGTTTCTATTTGCCTGCATACTTATGTATTTATTTTTTTCTTTTGTCTTGTTTATTTACTTATTTATATTTTTGTTTTCCATGCTTGCTTTGTTTTCATTTACAAGTGTACATACTTGTATGTATTTTTGTTTTGCAATACTTCCTATATATGTTTACTTATTGTTTTTGTTTTATATATAATTGTTCTTATTTTTATTCATAGCTTAAATATGAATTATTTTACTTTACAAAATAAGTGAACTTCTTTTTTTATTTTACTCTTATTACTTTTGTAGCCTACTCCATTTGTATTATCTTGTATTGATTTATTAATATGTATTTTAAGATATATATATATATATATATATATATATACTTTATATTGTTATATCTTATATTTTATTTACTTCTTATTTATTGTCTTGTATTTATTATATATATTTTAACCATCAATAATAAATTAACAATTCACTTATTTATTCATTTCGTACTTGTGTCAATGTATATACTTTAATATTTATTTTTCAAACCATTAATATAAGATTTAAATTCAAATCAAAATATATATATACACACAAGATTTTAAAATTTCAAATTGACTCATATATACCCAAATATATATATATATATATATATATTCACATATATACATATATACATAATATTTAAAAATTTAAATGATTTATATAGAATATATTTGAACTCGGGGAAACTCACATCACTATTTATAATTAATTTTATAAATTTTTATTCAAAATTTCATTTAATTATAAATTTAAATTAAATAAAAATTCAGGATCGTTACATTGTTGTTCTTTCTTCTCTTCCTTTTCTTCTTCTATCTCTTTCTTTCTTAATTAGGGATGCGTCTTTCTGGTGTTAGAAAGTCGGGTCGCTACAGAGTGATTCAAGGTAGCCCTCTCCAAGAAAACTCAAATCACGATGGATTAGGACGTTAGCATAATATTCAACAATCAAGGGATCGAACATGTCCATAATCTAATTTTGAGCAGCCATTTTAGCATCCTCCAACTGGGTCTCGATCTGCTCTCTAACCTCATTATGGCCAGCTTCCCGTGCCTCTTCATTGAGGACTTCAATTTGGGCAAGTTGCTCGTCAAGTTTAATTTTCAGCCTCCGAGCCTCGACGGACTCTTTACAATACCTTTGAGATTCCTCCCGAGCTTCGAGTTTTTCTTCTTTTATTTCTTAAGGAGTTCTTCAAGTTCCTCAACACGATGGGCTATAGTGTTTTTCTCTTTTTACATTGTGTCCTTTTTCAAAGCAAGCATACGTTGCGGTTGAGGGCGGTGTCTAGCTCCTCGGATGTTTCTTTGGCAATCTTCTCTACCACGGCTAGCTACGCTGTCCACTCTATGATCTCATCATCTTGGTGTTTAATTATGTATTTATCATGGATCGCCTCTAACTTAATGCAACCAATTTCATGTTGCCTCTCAGTAGGCCTCTCAAAAATTTCTCGGCTAAATGCTGGAATGCATTATGCTGCACTTTATTCGAATATTTCTTTCAAAAACATCCATACTATTTGTGATTCATTTCAATATACCATTCCAAAATAACTCTACCATGTATTTTATTCAAAACTAAAATAGCATCCTCTTCTTTCAAAAATCTCTCATTTTTCGTCAAAAGTATATTTCACAAAGTCCTCCACCATTATTTTCTAATGATATCTCAATCATTAATATACGACACTACATAGTTATTGACCATATTCATCTTAACTCATGATCCTCCAAACATATTATGTTGCTTTCTTTTAAATAAAATATTTTTTCCTAAAAATTTGCTCCTTATTCAAAATATTTGAATACATACTTATCTTAAAGTTCATGTTTTTTAAATTTGAACTCAACTACTTGCATTCAGTACCATATATATACATATATATATATATATATGTATATATATATATATTCTTTGCATTATAAATATGTACTTATACATTTATTCAAATCACCTCAAATAATCTTAACTCTTTTAACTCTATATATTTATCACTGCATATTATTATAATTTTCACTTCTCAACCAATTTTCCCTTTTTAGTAGCTTTTTATAATATTTTACAAAGTGTCGTTCTCTTTCCAAAACATTGTGTGTATTTATTCAAACATGATATTCTTTTCAAAACATTATATTATTTTCAAACTACTGCTTTGAAATGCCTTGTCCTCGTGTTCAGGAATCCCTATCATATCCTCAGCAGACGAATTGATCGGGATTCTTAAAACACTCAACAAACAAATTAACACCAAATAAACTACTAAATATTTTTAATCACTTTATAAAAATCGGATTCATATTTTATTAAACCATATGCTTATTTGAACAAAAATATTTATTATTGAAACTTGTATACATATTTAATTCATTAACCATTAACAACAATGAAAACCATCACATATCATTCAATCATAATTTCAAACAAGCAAATTATCAATTTTTTATCGCACAATTCAGTGATATATTGTTGTTGTTATTGTTAAACAAAAAATTGGCTCAACACCCAAGGTGTTGCATGAGGTAGTTATTATAAAAAATGTTCCAATATTACCCCTTGCTTTCGATATAATCGCGAAGTTATTCAAAAGCTCAAGTCATATGTCTAGGCGAGTCACGTAAATAAGCAATAATCCTGCATTCATATGTAAATGGGAATAACAGTCAACGTGCAAGGTAAATTCAAGTTTAATTTAAACTAGGGCTTAAGTGACCTCGTACAAATTTAGTAAAATGATGTCCAAGTTCGAAGATAAAGTCATATGCTTTTTCATCGACACAAATATCCAATTATGCAAGTATAAAGGAAATATGCTATGTGAAGTCAAATGTCCAGGTCCTTATTTCAAAAAGTTCAAAAGTTACAACTGGCTTTAGAAAATCCCCAAATTGATTTAGGTTTTACAACTTGTAATTGAGAAGTAAAGAAAGAAAGTGATTCGCTCGCCATTAAGTTACGAAGGGGGGTTCAATTTGTAGCGGCGCATTCATGCGAGATGATTTATATATGTCCAAGCTTGGGACCTGAGGTCTCCGCTTACTCCTTCTTGGTAATACTTCCTTTAGAGAAGCCCGACATCCCTTCTCGACATCCCTTCTTCCATCATAAAAGCTCATCATCTTCTAAAAGCTCAACACCCCTTTTTAAATCTTTGACAACCCTGCTATCTTTAGGCTTAACAACTTTTGTGTCATAGAAGCTCGATATCTCTTGCTTCCCTAAGTTTGTTGTAACGACCTAGAATTTTATCGTTTTGATTTATGAATATTTAATTAATTTAAATTGTTCAAATTAATGGTTTTAATAATTAAAATACCCCTTTTAATTATAACTAATAATGGTGAAATTAGTTTTAAGATGTCGTTACAAAAATAAATCAATTAAAAGGAAATTAGAAAATGTGACTGAAAAGCTTTTTCAAAAATCCTGATTTTTTATCATCTAAAAGTTGTTAAAAAGATTGTAAATTCCTTAATATTTAAACACATAGTTATAAAATTAATAATTGTTTAATTGAGTGTGTTAAAGATGTGTGTGTACATATGTGTGTACTCAAGTATGAAAAAATGTGACCATTTTCAAAAGAATTAAACAAAAGAGTAAACGTAAAAAGTAAATGCCTTATCATATGACACCACTTAAGGTCATTATACATTGGATAAAAGGGGAGAGACCCTTGGTTTAGGCATGTATGATAAGGGAGATAGTGGTGATGATGATGTGGCCTAAATTAGTAGAGGGTAAGAACTTTAGGGCTATTTTGGTAATTTACTAAATCCATTTTATATAAAAATAACTCCTTCTCTCTCTCCTTCTTTGTTTCATCATCTCTCTTTTCAAAGTTATATTCTTCTTCCTTAAGCTTTTCCATGCTCTTTAACGGCTTCCAAAAATATTTCAAATTTTAAAATTCGACTTTTTCTCTCTTTTAAAACTTAAAAAAACATTTTTTCTTCTTCATACACCTTCTTCTTCCTCAAACAAGTCCACATCCACTTATAGCCATTATGGCTTAGCCAAGACCACTAAAGCCGAGCTTTATAAGGCGTAGGCCAAGCCTATTTTTGGTTGTTTAGTTCAAAAGTCAAGTTTTGGTTTTGTAGATGCAAGATCTAGAGTTTATTTCAAAGTTTTAAAAAAGATTTGGTTTGCTTCATATTTTGTTGAGTAAAAACTCACATACCTTTTGATTATTACATCTTTTGTTTATGTTTGTTGTTATTATGTGATATTGATTGGCTATTGGTTGCTTACATGCTTGTATGTGATTTATATGTTCTTGTGCTTGAAAATTGCCTTAGACGTGATAAATAAGTCTAAATGTGTTATGGATGTTATAAAGTTTGAATTTTTAGGTTGTTTATGGTTATTGTTGTGTTGTCTATTCTATGTATAAGTGTATGTGATGGTATGTTAAGAATAGTTAGCACCTTTGTATGATTTGGAGACTTGGAATCCTTGTGTAAACAACTTGGTTATTTGTTTTCAAAAATCAAAAGAGTTTTCAATTTTCAAACATTGTTTTAGTTTTATAGAAATTTTACTTTATGTTTGAAAAAGTTAGCAAGTTTGTAACAACTTGTATTTTTTGATATTATAAATATTAAATTAAATAAGATTTTAGAATTTAATATTGTGAAAAATTGAAATTTCTAATTTATTAATGAGAAAAATAATAAGAATATGATTTTGTTAATGTTATTTGAATGTAATTAACAACTATTTTAATGAAATTCCAATCAATTGAAATAATTGTGAAGTCAATTTGGTTATAAATATAATTAAGGGATCAAATTGGCAATTGATGAAATTAATGAAATTAATTGGACTTATAATAGAATTGGAATAAATTTATTGAGTACATAAAGTATTAGTTATTGTTTGTTGAAAATTAACTCCAAAATGTGGTTGAATTTGTAAGTTGCAATAGTTGGTATTTATCACCTTATTATTTAATCCGTTTAAAAGATTGTAAATCGATTGAAATTAATCTTATTAAATATTGCAGTTAATATGAATTAAGATGATAGCTGTAGAATATCGACGTAATAGAATGTGAATCATTGTTAATTATATCCATAAGATGATAGTTGATTGAATAATAAGATATAAATCAAAATAAATGAATTTATTGGAATTTAAATTATAATTAATGAATTTATTGCAGTTATAATTGAATGCTGAAATTTATAAAACATAAATATTGAAATTTACATGGAAATTTTATCTTAAAGATTATTAATTTATAAGTAATCAAGAATGATAAAAATGATCAACTTTTGAATTTAAATTTAAAAAGTGATTTAACCAATTTACTAAAAAATTATTCAATTAACGTAAAAATTAGTCATTTTGGCCACCGTCTCAGATTTCGACGAAACTAGTTTCATTGGATCGGTAACAGTGAATTATTGCAGAATTTCAAGTTTTGTAGCGATCGGACATATCGTTTGATCGGACGCCCTCGAAAAGCATAGAAATCAATTTAATGAATTCAACTAAAATAAGCTGATTTTAAAAGCTAACTTCTACACATAATGGAATTAGGGCTTGAAACTAGAGTTTAAAAATATCGAAAACATCTATTTTGATTTATTGGATTACCCATTTTCGTTTCGAAAATGGAACGGGCTATTCCGGTTCACGAAATCGTTTCGATCAATTCAATCTGTACCACTAATTCTTATCTATTTGTGTCAATATGAAATGATTTTATTTGCCAAACCCTATCAACCTTTCAGTTTACTCTATACCTACATTCTCATTTATTCTTCTGATGGCAGAAACCCAATTCCAATTCAAAAACCCTAATTTTCAAATCAAAATCAATTTCATAAATTTCAACCTCTCCAGACTATATCAAATTCTATATTGTTGGAAAGCTCTCGAAGAGTGCAATCTAGATCTGCAATTTTTTTTGCAATCAAATCATAGTTTGGCCAGAAATTGGTGATTTATCCTCATCCATTCACATTGGGTTTTCAGATTTGACGGTGGATCATCAATGAGGGTTTGATCGGGAGGCATAGGCGTATAGAGGAGGTTAAGAGCTGTAGATACAAGGGTCCATCATGGTCGTAAGAGCAATGGTTTCGCAAGAAATCATGTATCTAGGCGGCGGCGGTGTTGGTCGCTTGGGGCAGCTGGAGATGGTCGCGCGATCTAGAGGGGTGCGCCTCGACTTGGCGAGGTGGGCGTTGATTTGGGTATGGGCAGGTGGAGCAGCGGCAGTTCATCATGGAAGGGCGACGGCTGGTGTTGCTCTGTAGCGTGATTATGCGTGTGCGATTAGGGTTTCAATGGGTACGTGGAATTATTCTATTGTTATTTATTTTAATTTAAATTTTAAAAATCACTGTTCAAACGTGAGTAACTTTTACATACGAGCTCGGATTCATGTGCAGTTTTCTCCGTTGTGATTGTATCGAAATTCTGGAAATTATGGAACAAGTTTGGCTACATTCTAAGACTGTTAAATTTTTGGGCTAATTTTGGATTTTAATTCGACGGCAAATCAAAAGTGAGCGATTTAACCCACTCACAAACAGTAAACATCTTATGTTGGTTAAATTGAATTTATGATGTGATTAGAAATTTATTAGTTGATGTTGGTATTTTAAATTGTCATTTAAATTTAATTTGAATTTATATTGAATTTAATTGCCATTTAAATTAATATTGAATTTAATTGCCAGTTAAATATCCGATAATGATAACCAATTTATTTGTGTGATTTATTGATTGAATGGAATGATGATTGTGATGGATGTTTAGTTGTTGATATTGAACGACTGGATGTTATGTTATTTTATATATTGTTATCACACCGCAAGTTCCCTTAGTTATCGATAGGAAAATCACTATGGGTTGAAATGATACATTCCAGAATGGTCTTATGGATTAGGGAAAAATCGTTATGGGTTGAAATGATAAACTAGAAGATTTTGTGGATTTTGAATTTTAACTAAGGATTGTGGGTTGAAATGATATATACTCGTAAATTTAAATTATTGCGGGTTGAAATGATAGATACCTGTATCACTTGACCATAAGGTAGAAAATTATATACGGACACCCGATTGGTTAAATTAAATGATTTTAAATGCTTAATTTTTGAACCCAGATAAATGATACTAAGATATAAATGTGATTTATATAAACTGAATTATTTTCAAAATCCAAGCTTTAAAATGTTGAAATTGAAATTTATTTAAAGAATTTAAATAGAAAGTTTTAAATTGAATTTTGAGATATAAATGAAATTTATCAAAATTGAGTTGTTGTAACCATTTGAATATTTAAACTTAGAACTCTACTGAATTTAAAGTGGTTTAAATTTAGAATACAAACATGGATCTGAAATTGATAAAATTGAAATTGTTTTTGTGAAAATTTGAATTGAAAGATTAAAATTGAGTTTTGTTGATTTGAAATTTGGATATGATCCAAATTTTTTGAAATGAAAGAAACAATTTGATTTGATACTATTTTCAAAATGAATTATTTAATATAAATTGTTTAAAAATCTATTATTTTAAAATTTAGATTATTTAGAATTTTTAAACTATTCACTATATAAACCATTTCTAGTAATCAAACCATTTTATATAAAAACTATTTTAACTGTTTTAAAATCATTAAACTATTAAACTAATTTAACTATTTAAACTAATTTAACTATTTAAACTAATTTAACTATTAAAGCTATTTTAATCTATTTTAAACTATTAAAACTATTTCAAAGCTATTTTTAACTATTAAAATCGATTTTAAAACTATGTTAACTTATTAAAACTATTTTAAACTATTTTAACTATTAAAACTATTTTAAATTATTAAAATATTTTTAAACTATTTAAACTGTTTACTACTATCCAAACTATTTTGGAAATTCAAACGGTGCAAGGTTCAATTGTTTATATTTAAATCTTCTATTTAAAAGCGAATATGGTTAAATGATGTTACAACCTATGTTGGAATTTGAACTGATATTTTTTTAGTGAAATGACATATTTTGAGTAAATATGATGATTTTTAAATGAGGGTTTAACTTATTTTGTGGATATGATTTCGAAAGTGATATGATTTCGAAAGAGAATTTGATTTTGAAAGTGAATATGATTTTGGAAGTGATATGATTTTGATGTAAATATGATACTTTGATATCAATTATGAATCGATTTTGGAAATGTAAAAGAACCAATTGGTGTGAAATAAGCATTTGGTTGTTAAAGAGATCGGGATCAGATATTGTCATATTCTCACGAATACCGAAACCCGCTTTAACAACTGTGCATGTGGTGGAGAATCCAGTACAAAGTAGGATGGTTTGGCGATCGATCTGTATGATATATGAATGCAGCCCCGGCCCCCTCGGGTCAGCTTAATATGACTATAATAGGAGCTATACCGGGCCAAGTGAGGTCTCTCCTCCGATCAGGCACATTTCTTCGATACCATATTTATTACTTTATGATTGGTTTGGTGGCCACCCCTCGACTTGATTATGGGAGTGTGTTACGAGGTAGGCCGTAGTAGTTGCTATGCATTATCACAAGTCCGGGAGTGCAAACGGTAGAATCCTACCCTTGCAGTGTCTCACGTGCCCTGTCATATGCCTTATCGCCCCCACTAAGAGTTTGGTTTTTACCGTACCTATGGAGTGCTCCCTGAGTACCCCACTGGTTTGGTAGGGCTTACAGTATCTATATAGACTACGGGAATTATATAAAAACGTGTTAAAGGGGATATAGGTAACTCCATAATGCTATTTAAAACTTTACTTTACTATAGACATATTATAGTAGAATATTGTACTATGTATATAGATAGTTTAAAGGATCCTTAGGAGATGGAATCCCAAACATCTCTTAAGTTATTGCACGCACGTTAGACACTGGATAGGAGGTGTAAAATCCCGTCAACATCTCTGAAGCCGTTACAGTCATATTTATTTACTGTTGATTTAACTTACACAATATCTTTTAGTTCTGACTCGAATGTTTTGTCTTTTTATTATGCTCTGATCAGTCTCCGCTTTTCGGTGTATTGAAGACCATTTTATTTGGAGGATGAAGACGGAGATTAGTCTACTATTATTTATATTTATTCCACTGCATTATGTTGTTCCGCTGCATTATTTATTTAACTCTTATTGTATGTATAACTTTGATTTGTATTGTTAATATGTAATCAAATGTTATTTGTAAATAGCTTCATGAAATGTTTATTTGATTATTATATTTTGTCATTCCGCTGTGAGATTCTGTGTTTTGTTTTTTCATTCTTTCCCTTCTTTTTCTTACTTACCCTATAACAATCCTCCCTTTTGAACGGTTTCGAGTTCGACGTGTGTGGTTTATTGTCAATCTAAACCGTCCAGAAAGGTGGACCATTACATTTGGCATCAGTGCCTTGGTTTAGCGATAACCTTAGCTTGTTGGGTCTGATTCATTAGAGATAGGGTAATGATACCCTAGAATGAGTTTGTCTGAGTGTATATATATGAGAGAGCGTATTTGTTACTGTGATAAAAATGTTTTTATATTGTGTTAATTTGTTCTATTCAGTATTTATAAATTCTAGTCGGTACATAGGATGCCATGGCATCGATTGGGATTTCTAAGCACTTAATAGAGCAGATAGGCACGATATTGTTTTGAAATATAGGTAAATGAAATCGTTTTACCTAGTATTATATTTTGTATATAAAAGAATACATTTTTATAAATGATATAGTTTTATGTGATATATTTGTTTGTTAGGAAATGAAATTTTATAAATATTGGCTGTAAAAGTAAATTTCCAAATAAATTAAATATGAATTGAGAATTTGAGAACTTAAGTTCCGAGGTTTTAAAATTAGTTTTCAAAAGATTTTGGAATATAATATTAAGATTATTTGAAAGTATTTTTGGATAAATATTTTCAAAGTAATTTGAAAGAAATGTTTTAAAGGAATTTGAATGAAATAAGTTTTGTTCTCCCCTCTTTTGTCGCTGAAAAATAACCTTGGCGATGACGACCGCATCATCGACTTTCATTTTCGAGTTTCAAAGTAGAAAGACTACATTAGTAATTTTACTAGACATTTGTTTTGATAAACAAATATTAAATTTAAATTCCTAAATATGATTTGGTCTATATAAGATATGAATATATATATATATATATATATTATTTTGAAATGATTTGAAAATAAACCCGATACTTGGTTCTTAAATTTCTACAAATTAGGGATTTCAATTATTATAATGAAATGAAACATTAACTATTCTAATAGTTGGAAACTTGCAAAATGAAAAAATAAGAAAGTAGAAGCTAATTGATTAATGAAACTGTAAAGAAATAGAAAATTTGTAACTTATAGATTCAAAGATAATAAAAAGATATGAAAATTCAAAAGATGTAATTATTGAACATTTTGTTAACTAAAATGAATAACATAAACTTGTGTAACATTCAATTACATTCTTAAAATATATTATAACTTACCAGGAATGTTTAAAAAGTTGTGATGTTAAATAGGAATATGTAATAAAATATTATACTAGCAAAACTTAAGTAATGAAGTGTTCAGATGGAATTATTTCTATAAATAAGAATTTAGATGTACAATGAATGTTATAAACATAAGTTAATGTTTTGGAAAGCTAATATTTAGATTTGACATTAAAAAGCGAACATTATCTAAGAAAATGTGTATGAACTTAAAATTTTACTGAAACAACTCATAAATAAGTTGTTGTTATTTGACCCTATAAAAGAAATGGATGTAATATTCAATGATACTATACAGGAAAGAATAAATAAAGATTTAAAAGTTAAGTGACTTTAGTTGAATGATTAATTAAATTGAAATCAAACTATATAAACAATGAATGTAAATAAATAAAGATGATTTTGTATGTGTGCATGAGAATTTAAAATAAGTGAAAAGTAAATGAATGTGAATTTAATTACAAAGAAACCTATATAATATTTTAAGAATTGATTTATTGATGTCTAAGTAATTGAATGTAAATAACATATGTAAGTGAATGAATGCAAATTAATGAAAAATAATCATTATATGAATGAATGAAAATAGATGAACAGTAAATGACGTGAAAGGAAATTAATAAGAATAAACTTAAATGATATTTGAAATTCTTGGTTGTTTTGACTTATGGAATGTTTGGGAAAGGATGCTTTAAATTGTTTAAAGATGTATGAACAATCTATTAAGTAATCATCTAAGGTTGTTGAGCATAAGGTACACTTATTAGTTTATTTATCACCTTTGAACGATGAGAAGTGTTTGAACCTGGACAAACCATATGTTTTGGTCGCTATGGATGTATGATGAATTGGTTGTATTGTTTGTTTGTATATGATTATTTCATATTGTTGTTTTGCTGTGCTATAAATTGAAACAACTAATTTGTTGCTTTTTTTTACACAATTCTAACGCTTTTGGATTGTATAAACGAAATACATGTTTATGGAAGCAATAGCTACTACTTTTGATTTCATAAATAAAACGTTATTTGCTCGATAAATAGGTATGTTTTCGGATTACGGTTTTATAGTGGTATTTTATTGTTTTTCCCTTGGTTTGGGATATCTTATTTTTGAAATATGGTATATATATATATATTGCAATTATTGATATTCTTATTTTTCTCGGACATATCCATACAAAGGAGACTTTGCCAAAAAATTCCTTGAATTTAAGACTTAGAAAATTTTGTGAAAGTGAAAATATTTTCGAACCTTATATTTAACTTGAATTTAAAGATTCAGTTGTTTATAAATTGATATATAATATTTAAAATACTTAATTATGTAAATTTAAAGTGGTTATACAATGAATATTTTGAATAAAATTATATCAAGTTTTTTAATTCCTTCTCGTTCCTTTTCGGGGATGAAAAGTTCTGAGTGGGGGAGAATGTAACGACCCGTATTTTTCGATAATTAAAATATTAAATTAAATAAGATTTTAGAATTTAATATTCTGAAAAGTTGAAATTTATGATTTATTAATGAGAAAAATAATAAGAATATGATTTTAATAATGTTTTGTAATAATAAAAAACAAATTGTTCATCATAAAACCCTATGATGTTGTAGTTAGCAATATCTCAGGCTCTGTCACCACTGTTCCAGTGTGGGTTCACCTGTACAACCTCCCCTTATATGTGTGGTCTCCACTTGGAATCAACTGGATGTGCAGTCATCTAGGCAAGTTACTGTGTATGGATGAAATGACAGAGAAGCAAAATAGACTGATCTATGCTAAATGCTTAATAGAAGTAAAACCAAATAAGATACTACCAGATGATTTCTTGGTTAAACTTGTTGAAGGAGGCTTTCAGAAAATCTATGTTCAGTATCAATGGAGACCAGATGTTTGTGTGTTGTGTAAGAAGTTTGGTCATGCAACTGATTGCTGTGAAGTCAGAGATAAGAGTGAAACCGTTAGAGTGACAGAGATAAAAATGAATGAAAGAAGGATAAATAACGAGGATGCTGAAGTCACCGACCAGGGTAATAAAAAGTACATACCAAATCAAAAACAGAATGCCAGGAGGTGGCAAAGAGTGAACAAAAAGAAAGTTGATAATGTAATAAAGGAAACAAAGAAGATATTAATCAGAAGTGACAAGGTTATGGAAGAGAATGAGAAAGTAATAAATAAAGTTGATGAAGAACATAAGAATGAAAAGGGTGATGAGATAGAGCAGGAAGGAGAGCAAAGTGAAACAAGAAAAGAGAATGAAGAATGCAGCAAAGAAAGTGAAGTAAACAATAGACAAATTTCAACAGTAAAGATGAGCATTGAAATAGGAACCAAGAAAAATGAGAAAACAGCAGTGGATGAGTTGATTGAAGATGTCATAGTATCTAATAAATTCGATGCTCTACTTGATTTAGAAGACACTGAAAATATGAGGGAAGTACAGAAAGAATATGTTACAGTGAATGGAGGAACTGGCGAAAAAATGAGGAATCATGAGGGTAAAACTGCAAGTGAAGCGCATAATTTGGAGGGTAAAACTACAAGTACATCTCAAAAGGAAATTACGCAAGGGAGTCAAAGCATCAAAAGTTTGCAACAAGTGAAGAATCAAAACACAGCACTAATACAGCAGCAAGAGCATATCAAAGGAAAAACAACAGCAATCAACAATGGAAATAATGATAGTGGAACTGTTAATCATAAGGAAAATGAAGAAGGTACGAGCGTGACAAGTACAAAAAGTGCGAAAAGTAAAGGCAAGAACAACATTGAGGTGGGAAATAAGAACATGCACATACTTCAGGAGACATGCACAGCTGACACAACCTTCCAACCTGAATCTGTTTCACCACACATACATTACCAACCCCATTCTTACTCCAATATCCAGCCACCTAAGGCCTATAAACCCCCTCCAATATCCCATGCCAATTCCTCCCCACCTATACCTCTCTCCTCCCGAAACTTACCCTCTCTGTCCCAGCAAACCACTTCCCCTTTTGCTGGTTCAGCAAGCAATGAAGTAACACCACTTTCAACAACTGTTCCTAATTACTTGTCATCGAAGCATGCAGTAACTAGGAGAATGAAGATTGAAATGCTCAATGCACGTGTTCTACAATGATGTCGACCATTGGAGCATGGAATATACGAGGGGGTCACAATACTATCAAGCATGATCAATGTAAACAGCTCATTAGTGCACATCAATTAGCGTTACTGGCGATTCTAGAAACAAAATTAAATCTTCCCTTAACTCTCAAGGCAGTAGCATACATAAAACCGGAGTGGGAACTTATTCACAATCTAAATGAATCTCCTTATGGGAGAATAATGATTCTTTATAATCCGCTTCAGCTTCAACTTACTCCCATACTCCCCACTGCCCAAATGATTCACTGTCATGCTAAGGACTTCACTGACAATGCAACTTATTATGTAACCATTATATATGCGGCCAACTCTGTAACTGCGAGGAGCTCCTTACATGCTGTCATTCCTGCTCTTAGGCAATCCTCTCATCCATGGCTAATTTTTGGTGACTTTAACTGTTGTTATAAACTCTCTGATAGAGTTGGAGGGAATCCTCTATCCCAAAGTGAGATACAACCACTTGATGCAACGCTTATTGAAGCAGAACAAGTTCCTGTTAAAGCTGTGGGAATGCAATGCTCATGGAATAATAAAAGAAGAAATGGCAGCAGAACCTTTTCTAGAATAGATCACACATTCTCCAATCAAGCCGCCCTTCTCAAATGGCCTCTCCTATATAACCACCTCCCCCCTCCTCTCCTTTCTGATCACTCACCACAAATCATCCATCTTCGGGGAGTGGACATGAGAGGAAAAACAAATTTTTAATTTTTAATTCTTTGGTTCTTGAGCCTGACTTTAAATCTACTGTAATATTAGCATGGAACAAAACTAAGCCTGGAAATCATTTATTTGTTTTGCAGGAAAAAATTAAAGAAGTGAAGGATGTCTTAAAGCTTTGGGCGTATAAGAAATATGGTAAAGGTGATAGTATGAGCACAACCATTCAATTGAAACTTGTTGATGCTCAAAATGCTATGATGGCTGATGTTAACAATTCTCAACTCTCTGCTGCTGAATCAGTTTTGTCTCAGCAATACTATGAAGCATTAGCCAAGGAAAGTGATATGATACGGCAAAAGTCAAGAATAAAATGGTGGGAAAAAGGAGATAAAAACAGTGCATACTTCCATGCCAGCCTCAAAAATAAGCAGAATAGGGAGAATATTGCCTCTATCATTGATTCTCATGGTGTTCTACAAACTACTAATGATGGTGTTCAGGTAGCTTTTGAACAATATTTCTCAACTCTGTATGGCAATTCTAGCAACTTCAAACCTGACATTGATATCATCCCCTCTGACATCTTGCCTAGACTTGATGAAAATGATTTTAACTTTCTCTGTTTTGAAGTCACTAATGATGAAATTGTTAAGGCGATGTTCTCACTGAAATCTAACTCGTGCGGAGGACCGGATGGTTTGAATGCATATTTCTATACCTCTTGCTGGTCGATAGTTTCTAATGATGTGTGTAATGCAATAACCCTTTTCTTCAAGAAGTGTAAAATCTACAGGTCGTTTAATTACACCAATATTGCTCTTATCCCCAAGCTCAAGAATGCGCTAGAAGTCAAAGACTTTCGTCCCATTTCTTGCTGTAACACAATATACAAATGCATCGCTAAGATTATTGCCACCAGGTTAAAGTATGTGCTTCCTCGTTTAGTCTCTATTAATCAGGCTGCTTTTCTTCCAGGCAGGAATATTCTTGATAACATTCTTCTTGCTCATGAACTAATTAAAGGGTATAACAAAACTAATTCTCTACCGAAAGCGATGTTGAAGCTTGATATCATGAAAGCGTTTGATATGTTACAATGGGACAGCATTGTAAGAATTATGGGTTATATGAATTTCCCCCCTCATTTTGTAGCATGGATTTATGAATGTATATCGACTCCTACTTACTCAGTCAATGTAAGTGGTGTGATGAAAGGCTTCTTTATTAGCAAACAAGGAATAAGGCAAGGTGATCCTTTATCTGCTTATATCTTCATTTTGGTTTTGGAACTTCTTACCAGGCTGATTAACAAAACTATACAACAAGGTAAATATAAACTTCACCCATCGTGCACAGACCCACAAATCTCTGCTCTTATGTTTGCTGATGATCTTGTCATGTTCTGTGCACCTGAGCGAAATACTATTCACAACATTATGCATACACTGCAGCAATTTCATGCTATGACTGGATTACAAGTTAATCTTCAAAAATCTGACATTAAACTGGCTGGTGTAAATTTGGAAAGAGTTAATCAGATCACTCTGATCACTGGTTTATCACTTAACCTATCCATTGTCTCTTATCTTGGTCTGCCTCTAACCACGTCTAAAATCACAACAAATCAATGTCTTCCTTTGTTCGAGAAGATAACATCGAGAATGAACTGTTGGACCACTAGGAAGCTTAGCCAAGCTGGCAGATTAACTTTAGTCAAGTCTATTATTTTTGCCATGCAAGTGTATTGGGCCAGAGCCTTTGTTCTCCCATTCAAGTTAATAAAGATGATTAGAACAGCAATTATGAGGTTCTTTTGGACTGGTAGGACTATGGGCAGATTCATTGCTCCTATTAAGTTTAGTACTCTCGAGCAACCTATGAATAAGGGGGGGCTTGGACTGTTAAATCTCAAGCAGTGGAATAAAGCTGCCTTTGCTAAACATGTTGACACCTTGTTTAATGGTTCTGAGAGTCTTCGGGCCAAGTGGTCAGAGAAAAATGTGATTAAAGGAAAGAGTATCTGGAATATGAACAAGCCACAAAACTTAAGTTGGACGTGGCAATGCCTCTTCAAGCTTAAAGAATTTTTTCTCCCTATGATACAAATGAACACTGATCCAATATAAAGCGTTAACTTTTGGGATGATCCCTGGCTGGAGAAGGGATTCATTCTGAGACGTCAACTTACACACAACGAAATTAACCATACTGGAATACACCATGCTATGAAGGTTAGGGATGTCCTCTACACTTTTCTTGGGGTGGGTACTCTCTCTTCTAATCAGAGGGTCCAAATCATGTGGGACAAGATTGGAAAATTCACCCCGATGAATAATTCTTCTGCCAGACTTGTTTGGGGAAAGACGAAGGGATCTTATAGAATTGGAGATGCATATGAATACATACAACGGAACAGGGACAAACCAACTTGCAAATGGTGGAAATGTACATGGACATCTGACAGCAGTATGCGTGAAAACTTAATATTATGGAAGGTTCTGAAGAGAGCTATACTAACTAAAGTGAAACTTGTGAGCATGGGAATGAATTTGAACATATATTGCACTTTCTGCTGTGTACATCCTGAGACAGCTGAACATTTGTTTTGTGAATGCTCTATTATAAAACAAATCTGGACTATTGTGATGATAAGGATTAATAGCATGGTGCCTGCCGAAGACAATTTGACTGAGTGGGAATGTATCCATGCTAAGGCGAGGGGAAGGGAGAAACAAAAAAGAATTTTCACTGTGGTGCTGAAAAGCTTCATCAATTCTGTTTGGAGAGAACGTAACACTAGAATTTTTGATGCCACAAATGCGAAAGTTGATGCAATATTAAAGCACTGGATAATGCATGAGATTAAATGTTCCTAGGATCTCCTCTTCACTTTTGACCCTGGTATATTCATGCAATTCAACCTGTGTAACTGAAGTGTACTTGTTGTGTTCCTGTTTTACTTTGTATTGTTGTTTTCCTTGTGTTTGTAGCACCTAGTTCCTCTGTTTTCTATGAGCTAGCTCATGTTGTTGCTTGTGTATGTACTCTTTGGTGTTGCAATAAAATGGTCGGGGACCATTCAACCCCGTCGGCCATGCCAAAAAAAAAAACAACTATCTTAATGAAATTCCAATCAACTGAAATAATTGTAAAGTCAATTTGGCTATAAATATAATTAAGTAACCAAATTGGTAATCGATGAAATTAATGAAATTAAATTGGATTTATTATAGAATTCGAATAAATTTATTGAGCATATAAAGTATTAGCTCTGAAATGTGGTTGAATTTGTAAGTTGTAATAATTTTTATTTATCACCCTATTATTTAATCCATTTGAAATTAATTGTATATCAATTGAAATTAATCTAATTAAATATTGCAGTTAATATGAATTAAGATGATAACTATAGAATATCGATGTAATAGAATGTAAACCAATGTTAATTATATCCACAAGGTGATAGTTGATTGAATAATGAGATGTAAATCAAAATTAATGAATTTATTAGAATTTAAATTACAATTAATGAATTTATTGCAGTTATAATTGTACGCTGTAATTTATGAAATATAAATATTGAAATTTACATGGAAATTTTACTTAAATATTATTAATTTATAGGTAATCAAGAATGATAAAAATGGTCAACTTTTGAATATAAATTTAAAAAATGATTTAATGAATTTAATAATAAATTATTTAATTAACGTGAAAATTAGTCATTTTGGTCATTGTCTCGGATTTCGACGAAACCATTTTCATCGGATTCGTAATAGTGAATTATTGTAGAATTTCAAGTTTCGTAGCGATCGGACTTGTCGTTTGATCAGGCGGGCTCGAAACGCGTAGAAATCAATTTAATGAATTCAATTAAAATAGTTGATTTTAAAAGCTGCTTCTATATACAATGGAATTAGGGCTTGAAAGTAGAGTTTAAAAATATTGAAAAAAATCTATTTCGATATATTTGATGACCCACTTTCGTTTCGGGAACGGAATGGGCTTTTCGGGTTCGCGAAATCATTTCGATCGATTAAATATGTACCTTTCATTCTTATCTGTTCGTGTCCGCATAAATAGATTATAATTCCCAAACCCTGGCAGTCTTTCAGCTTATTTTGTACGTACATTCTCATCTGTTCCTTTCTTTTGATGGCAGAAACCCAATTACAATTCAATAACCCTACTTTTCAAATCAAAATCAATTTCAGAAATTTCAACCTCTCCGGACTATATCGAATTATATATCATTGGAAAGCTCTCGAAGAGCGCAATCTAGATATGCAATTCATTTTTGCAATCGAGTCACGGTTTGGACAAAAATTGGCGGTTTATTCTCTGTTGTTCATATTAGCTTTTCAGATTTGACGATAGATCTTCGACGAGGGTTCGATCAGAAGGTATGGATGTGTATAGGAGGTTGAGAGCTGTAGATCCATGGGTTCATTAAGGTCAGAAGAGCAATGGTTTCGCCAAAAATCATGCATCTAGGTGGTGGTGGCGCTGGTGGCTCGGGGCAACCGGAGATGGCCATGCGGCCTGGAGGGGTGTGCCCCGACTTGGGGAGCACGGTAGTGGTCGTTGATTTAGGTGTAATTAGGTTGAGCGACGGCAGTTCATCATGGAAGGGCGCTAGTTGGTGTTGCTCTCGAGCGTGACTATGCGCGTGCGATTGGGGTTTCAGTGGGTACATGGCATTATTTATTATTATTTATTTTAATTCAAATTTTAAAACTCAACCTTCTAATGTGAATAACTTTTATATACGACCTCGAATTCACATGCGATTTTCTCCTATGCGATCGTATTGAAATTCTGGATATTATGGAACTTGTTTGGCTGCATTCTGAGATTGTTAAATTTTTGGGCTAATTTTGGATTTTAAATCGACGACAAATCAAAGGTGAGTGATTTAACCTAATTACAAATAATAAATCATCTTATGTTGGTTAAATTAAATTTATGATGTGATTAGAAATTTATTGCTTGCTGATTGGTATTTTAAATTGTCATTTAAATTTAATTTGAATTTATATTGAATTTAATTGCCATTTAAATTAATATTGAATTTAACTGCTAGTTAAAGACCTAATGATGATAACCAGATTATTTATGTGATTTATTGGTTTAATGGAATGATGATTGTGATGGATGTTTAATTTTTTATAATGGATGACTGGAAGTTATATTATTCTATATATTGTCATCACACTGCAGTTCCCTTAGTTATTGATAGGAAAATATCTATATGATGAAATGATACATACCCGAATGGTTTTATAAATTAGGGAAAAATCGTTGTAGTTTGAAATGATGAACTCAAGCAATTTTATAGATTTTGAATTTTAACTCGAGATTGCAGGTGGAAATGATATATATCCGTTAATTTAAATTATTGCGGGTTGAAATGCTACATATCCGTATCACTTGACCATAGGGTAGAAAATCATATACGTACACTAGATTGGTTAAATTAAATGATTTTAATCATTAATTTTTGAATCCGGTTAAATGATATTAAGAAATAAATTTGATTTATATAAACCGAATTATTTTCAAAATCCAAGCTTTAAAATGTTGAAATTGAAATTGGTTTAAATGAATTATTTAAAGAATTTAAATTGAAATTTTAAAGTTGAATTTTGAGATATAAATGAAATTTATCAAAACTGAGTTATTGTAACTGTTTGAGTATTTAAACTTAAAGTAGTTCAAATTTGTAGTTCAAACATGGATTTGAAATCGATATAAATTGTAATGTTTTTTATGAGAATTTGATTTGAAAGATTAAAATTGAGTTTTATTGATTTGAAATCTGAATATGGTCCAGATTTGTTGAAATGAAAGAACAGTTTGACTTGATACAATTTTCAAAATAAATTATTTAATATAAACTGTTTAAAAATCTATTGTTTTAAAATTTATATTATTTAGAATTTCAAAACTAATTACTATATAAACCATCTCCCATAATCAAACCATTTTATATAAAAACTATTTTAACTGTTTTAAAATCATTAAACTATTAAACTAATTTAACTATTAAGAATTAATTTAACTATTAAGAATTAATTTATCTATTAAAGTAATTTTAAATCTTTTTTAAACTATTAAAACTATTTTAAATTTATTTTAAACTATTAAAATCTATTTTAGAACTATTTTAAAGCTATTTTAAACTATTAAAACTAAACTATTAAACTATTTTAATCTATTAAACTATTTTAAACTATTTAAACTGTTTATGACTATCCAAACTATTTCCGAAATTCAAACGGTGAAAGGTTGAATTATTTATATTTTAATCTTTAATTTAAAAGCAAATATGGAAAAAAGATGTTATAATCTACGTTGGAATTTGAACTGATATTTTCTTGTGAAATGACATATTTTAAGTAAATATGACGATTTTGAAATGAGGGTTTAACCTATTTTGTGGATATGATTTCGAAAGTGATATGATTTCGAAAGTGAATATGATTTTGGAAGTGATGTGACTTTGAAATGATAGTTTAACCTTAATCCCTTGTTTTCCCTTCTTTTTTCTTTTTGAGGACGAAAGGTTTTGAGTGGAGGAGAGTGTAATGGCCCACAATTTTTCCAACAATTAAATCTTTGAATTTAATAAGATTTTGTAATTTAATATTGGAAGAAATTAGACATTATTAATGAGAAAATAACTATATTGAAATTTAATAAGTAATTTAAGAAACATAATACATTTAAATCATTGAAATTAAATGGACCATAATGGCGGCCTCTCGTTCTTTTAATGGCGGCCTCTCATTCTTTTAGCTTTCGTTCGTCCCGTTCCTTTTAGCGTGTTTCGATTTCCCCCCGTCCTCTTCCTATGCCAAGCTCTCCTCGTCATCCCCTCCTCCCCGTTGATTCATCCCCACCGCCGTCTTCATCTCGATCTGGTAGGAATTTTTTGGATCTGCTGCATCCTCTCGTCAAATGCCATCGATTCTTACTGGCTCCGAGTTTCCACCTCTGGCCGCATTAAAGCATTCTGGCCCTGTTGCTGTCGAGCGCTCTTGCTCGCGTCCAGTGATGTCGACTTCCTTGGTTGGTGAAGTTGGTCGTTCTGATTATGGCCCTGCGCTTTTATCTGAGTCCAAGTATGTTGATTCCGGTGCTATTGGTGTTGAGTATGGTATGTCTGGACGTGGTTTGCTTTCTGCTTCAGCTGATGATTCGGGTTTTGTTCAACGTCCATGCTCCCCTGGCGCTCGACCAAATGCCGATGAGAATAGTGCTCCCATTCTTATAGATAAGATTTCTGTAGAATTTACCAAGGCTTTTGCTGCTGAAAATCCCATTGCTAAGGAGCCTCCCGGTGCTGCTGCTCCTTCCCAGGCCTGTACGAAATCTTGGTCTTCGCTTTTCTCTTCATTGCCCTGTAATGCGGGAGATTGCTGTCCGATTGATTTTGAAATTGAAGAGGAAAATGGAGTGATGATCCCTCCTCCTATTGTTATGCAAGCCGGTATGGACTATTGGTCAGAATATTTGGTTGGTTTCTTTCTTAATCATTCTCATCGCTTGCACGATGCCGCTTCAGTTTGTCGTCGGGCTTGGAGGCTTCGTGGCGAGTTGCGTGTTAGGCTAGTTGACTCCATGTACTTCCTTTTGTTCCCCTCTACCGAAGATCGTTGTCGAGTTCTTGAGGCTGAGCCTTCCTTTTTTGGTGGTCAACCCTTTATTATTACTCCTTGGTCTCCTACAGTTGCTTGTGCTCGTGAGCAAGTCCTCACTATCCCCATTTGGGTTTACTTTTTCCATATTCCCTCTACTCTTCAACCATTTCTTGGTTTGAATTGGCTAGCTTGTAATGTAGGTAAATTGAAATGTTTTGACTCTAATACGGTTGCGCGTGAAAAACTGATGTTCGCTAAGGCTCTGATTGAGTTATCCCCTACTAAGCCCCTACCCTCATCTATTCCAGTTCAACTTGCTGTTGGCCACATTGTGGAAGTCCGCGTTCGCTGCGGTTGGGTTCCAGATATATGCTCCTCCTGTCATTCCTTTGGCCACCAGGCAATCACCTGCTCGCATTCTGTTGTTTCCGCGGCTGCTCCTAAGATCCCTCTTCCTCGGCCTCCGCTCAGGAAATAGGTTCCTAAGGTATCTTCCCAGGTTGCTCCTCCCTCAATGGCTCCTATTTCTGCCTCGGATCTGCCTACTTGTTCTGTCGTTCGGCCTGCCTTTTCGCCCGCTCGTCCTGCATCCCCTGCAGTTTTTGTGGTCCCTAGTGTTGTTTCTGCAGTCCCTATTACTGTTCCGGTTCAGCCTCCTGGTGCTGCACCGGTTCCTGGTCTGCCTTGTCCTGCTATTGTTTGGGATGATGATGAGAGGTGTTGGGTTGATCACGTTTCTGACATGAGATTTAACCCCTTGGATGATTCTTTCTTTAGATTCGTTTCTGATGATCATCTAGACCTTAGATGCCTTTATTATAGACCGTCTGGTGACTCATTAGCTCTTGTTCTGGACGGTTATTTCTCGAGATCGAATTCTATTTTGCTTGCTGATTCTTCCTAGGATCGTTCCTTTGTGTACTCTTCTGATTCTGTGGCTTATGATCCTTGTCCTGCTTCCCATTTCCGCCCCTATGCTGGTCTGTTGGGAAATGTCCCTTTGGAGTCTTCTCAGGATCTAATGGATGATGGTGATGCTACCTCTTCGGAGGAGTAGTTGTTTTCGATTTTCATTTAGTAGTTGTGACATGCCCATCACACTCCTGTGCTGTATATTTTCTTGTTCATAGTAGTTAAGGTGCTTTTACCTTTCTTATGTACTTCAAATTTTTATTACGTTCGTAATAAAAAGTGGACGGTCCGCTATAAAACCGGCTGGCCTTGCCAAAAAAAAGTAATTTAAGACAATTGGTAACTAATTTAATTCAATTTCAATTAATTGAAATGATTGTAAATGCAAAATTTGGTTATGAATTGGAAATAAAGAAATAAACAAATGTTGTAATAAACGATGAAACTGTATGTAATTAATTGAAATTGGTTAATGAAGAATAATTAATCATTATGTGAATTTATTAGCTTTTGTTTGTAAACAGTAAACATAGAAATGTTCGAAATTGTAAGTGGTAACAAATCGTTAATTATAAATTTCATTATTTTATTGATTGAAAATCAATTACAATTAATGTAATCAATTATTGCAGTTAATGTGAATTTAAATGATAACAGAAGAATATTGATGTAAAAAGGGTAAATCAATTTTAATTATATTCATAGGCAATGATTGATTGAATAAAAGATTGAAATCAAGTTTAATCAATTTAATGGAATTTAAATTATAATAGATCATAAAAAAATTCCTCTCACCTTTTCATGGCAAAGCCTCCCCATCCCTTACCCCCTACCACGTCGGTTCCATCTATTCCTTCCCTATCATCGAGCCCCCCACCGTTCCAATCTGTCTCTATCCTACCTCATCCTACTCCACCACCTACACCTCCTAATCCTCCTCCTTTCTTCTCTGTCCCTCCTCCTACCTCCGTGTCTCTTTCTGCTTTGTCTTCTGCCTCCCCTCCAACACAGATCGGTTTATCTTCTTCTCATCATCAACCAATATGGACTTCCCTCTTCAAAAGTAAACCGCGTAATGCGTGGAAGTACATACCGGTTGATGAGTCCCCTTCTTTCAATGGAGATGCCTTGCTTCATTCAGATGCAATTATGGAGGCTGTCTCACTTGCATGGAAGGTGTGCTTGGTTGGGTTCTTTTTAGATTCCCGTCTATCTTACGCTACAGTAATCCAGTGCCTTAAATCCAGTTGGAAGCTTAAAAGAGTAATTAAAGTTAGATCAAATGGAGTAATATTCATGTTTCATCTCTCTTGTATTGACGACAGAACCCATATTCTCCAAGGAGATCCAATTATTATGAAAAATAAAATATTTATAGTTAAACCATATGACCTTGCTGTTAGCAATGTTTGTGGTACATTTTGTTCTATACCAGTTTGGGTTCAATTCCACAACATACCCATCTTTGCTTGATCACCCCTAAGGATCAACTGGTTACCTTGTAGATTGGGTAAGCTCCTCTGTCTTGATGAAATGACAGAGAAACTAGAGATACTTAAATATGCCAAATGTTTAATCGAAGTTAAACCAAACAAAAGAGCTAGTTGATGACTTCTTGGTTTAACTTGTAGAAAGTGGGACTCAGAAGATAATAGTGAAATACTTGTGGAGACCGGACATATGCTGCTCTTGCAGAGCACTAGATCACTCTACAGTAAACTGTGATAAAGTTGATAGGAGGATTTTTGTGATGCTTCCCCAGTTAGTAGTACTTTGTAGGTAACTAAGGGGAGTATTTATGAGAAAGTTTCAGTAAAAGTTATGTAAGTTAAGAAATTTCAAAAATGGCAAATAGTGAATAGAGGAAATAAAAAGCAGGAGTTACTCACGGTGCTAAAAGTCAAAGTGAAACAAATGCCAAAGGGGGTGTTGACAATCTGGTTATTGATAAGATAATGCCCAGAGAACAGGTTGATGTTATAATGAATAAGGATGGTGTTGTTGTAATAGAAGACTCTGTAAAGGAACAACAAGGAAATCAGTCTAATGAAAGTGGTGTTGATATTGCTCAGAAAGATTAAAATGAAAAACAAAAGTGCATGTCTTCTGAAGAATATATTTGTGGAAATGAAACTAATGATACACATACTGCTAAGTATTTTGATGCTCAAAGTGATATATTAAAAAACTAGGAATCCCTTCAACTCCCCTATTAACCTGCATGAGAATGATGGAGATGTGCTTGTTTTATCTCAACAAGTTGTTGTTTTTTTGAAACTTAGTAAAAGGGGCTCGGCCCAAATAAAGATTTACGGGTAATAAGACCCGACTACAACACCATCAAAACATCGAAACACAAACCCTAGGCAGACAGCACCTCCACAAAAACAAAAGCAACGAGTAGGAAATAAGAATGGCGGAAGCTTCATCTTTAGGCTTTAAGCCATTCGAGACTCAATAAGAAAGAGAGAAGTAATTCAGTGAGGCTTCCAATCCCTCTTGCCTTTGCGGCGCTGATTTGCGAGCTTGAGAATTGGGCGAAATTCACTCGTATGAGCAGTTTTTGCTTCATCTTCCTTGTAATCGCTTACTTTGCTGGTTAGATCATCTTCAGCTTTTAGATCTGAGGGATCTATAACAAAGGTTGTAAAATTAGTAATTTTATCTCCATGATAGATAGTATTGCTGTCGGCGGTATGATTTTGGGCAGAGTACTTCATATAACTCTAATTCTTGTCTTGATGGATACGAGGATCTTCGAAGTCGAGAAAAGATGACTTTTTTTGGTTGTTGAAGCTGCTTTTGAGGTAGAAAGGGATCGGCTCCTTTTGAATGTAGCAATTGTTGGAGCTGCTATCCCTTTTCTCTCATTCAGATAAGTGATAAATCTGACTGTTGATGTTACTTCGGTAATAGTTTTCATCTACTATCTGATTATTGATGATCAGTTGCCAATATTTGTCCATATGTAGATTATTATCTGCTGAATCTCCAATATTGGATGCGTGGTAGCTTTTGCCCCTATCAGGTAATTGATAACAAACATCAGAATTCGAATACTAGTTAACTTTAGTACAATATGTTTTAGTATTAAGATAACTTCCCTTTGTGTTGTAGGAAAAATTCCTATTGTGTTGGTGAAAGCCTCCCCTTCCAGTATTGAGAGGATCTCGAGCAGATACAATATCAGTCATGGGTTTTCCCGTTCTGCAGCTTTCTTTGTGATGAAGCAGACCTATGTTGGGAGAATCATTAATGGTTTTCCTACACTGTAAGAAAGATTCTAGATACTCTTCATATTTATCCATTTTCCAGTTTGGGTTCTCTGATTGAGCTCTTTGATTTCTATGATTTCTATGATTTCTATGTTTAGTGAGAAGGATACGACAGTCCAATTCAATTTTTTTCCATAGTTGAATGCTTTCCATTTCCTTTTGAGAGTGTAGCCTTTGATTACTTTCTTTCCAGATATGAAAAATGGATGATGTGTGCATGATGCTAGCTTTTTTGAATTCCTTGGATTTTTCTTTGAAGTTTTGTTGGATATAACTGATGCTTTCTCTGATATTTTGAACAGCTTGATTTTGATTGATTTTGAGATTTGTTTTGACAATGAACCAAATATGCTTTGAATAAATGCAATCAAAAAATAGATGATCAATACTCTCTATTTCATTTTTACAATGAAGACATAATGTTTCCCTTTTTTATTCCACTTCAGACATCCGTCTCTGGTGGGAAGTCTATTAATAATTGCAAAATAGGCACAGTGAGACATTTTTGGACAGTTTGATTTACTCCATATAACATTGTGCCAATCAACCTCTGTTTCATAGCCTTTTATAAACTCCAATGTTTTTTTGAAATAGAAAGTACCTTCTGAAGATAATTTCCACACCCATTTATCATTTTGGAGGTTTGGGTCTATAGAGATATTTTGTATGGCAGACTTAAAAATAGATGTAGCTGGATGTGTCATTGCATTCCACCTACCATTTTGGATGATGGTACTAACTTTTCCAGAGACTTCGCCAAATGTATATAAATTATTCCATCCTACAAGACTGACTAAGGATTTTCCAAAAATCCATGGGTCAAACCATAGTTCTGTTTGATCTCCATTTTTAAATTTTATTTCCATAAGTTTAATTCCAGTATCCCTGCTTTTGAGTATGTTTGTCCAAACAAAAGAATGGTGATTTTCAATACCAGTTGTCTAAAAATTCTTGTTTTTGAGATACTTTGCTTTCATCCATTTTTCCCACAGTGAATTGCCATTAACAAATCTCCAAAATAATTTGAGATTGCATACTTCCCTCAAATCATTGATATTCCTTATGCCTAAACCTCCATCTTTCTTTGATTTACAAATTTTGTCCCAAGCAATTTATGATGCTTTCCATTCCAAATGAAATTTGCACAAATTTTTTCAATTTTGTGAATAGCTTTTGCTGGGATATTGTGTGCTTGGATCCAATATATAATAATTGCAATGATGACAGTGTGAGTAAGTTCAATTCTACCTGCAGTTGACAGAAGTTTGCTAGTCCACCCTTCAAATCTAGCCTGTATTATATCCAATAATCTTGTACAGTCTTGATCATTAACTTGATTAGCACTGAGAGGTAATGCCAGATACTTGGCTGGAAGATTGCTGTCTTAAATTTTAAGATGCTTAAAATATCCAATTTATTAGCACAGCCTTTACTAAAATAGATTTTGCTTTTAAAATCATTAACTTTCAGACCAGCATGATTTTCTAATTTGGCAAAGAAGTTTGCTATAGATTTGGCACTTTGTGTGTCTGCATTTAAGAAAATAAGTAAATCATCAGAATATAGTAAATGAGTAATGTATGGCTTGGTTCTGTTAATGGGTTTTATATTTCCTTTTATTAGTTATGTTTCCATAAGAATTGTGAAATACTCCATAGCAACAGTAAAAAGATAAGGAGACAATAGGCCTCCTTGTCTAATACCTCTGTTGCTATGTATAAACCCATTAGGAGAACCATTAACCAAAATAGAGTAAGACACTTGGCTAATACACTCATAGATAAGAGCACAAATTTGATTACAAAATCCCATTTGTTTCATCATGTGTATAATAAATTGTCTATTAATTTTGTCAAAAGCTTATGCAAATCTATTTTAACACACATATGGTTTTTGTTATTATGGTTGAAGTTCCTAATTAATTCATGTGCTAACAATGTGTTTTCAACAATGAGCCTACCAGGAATGAATGCACTCTGGTTTTCAGAAATTAAATGTTTTAAAAATATTTTTATCCTGCTGCTAAGAATACTAGAAATAATCTTGTATATAAAGTTACAACAGGCTATAGGCATATAATCTTCTAAACTATTAGGAATGGGAATTTTTGGAACTAATGTAATGAAAGTATGATTTAGATTTTTTAAAAGTTTCCCAGTCCTAAAAAATTCAGAAATTAAGTCAAATAAATGATCATTAATCTCATCCCAGTGTGTTTTATAAAATTTAGCACCAAAGCCATCAGGGCCCGGGCTTTTATCATTATTTGAGTTAAAAATGATATTTTTAATATCCTCAATTCTTATTGGGGCTAAAAGGATTTCTTGGTTGTTGTCATTTAATTTGAATTTGGGCTCGATATTTGGAAAATCATTAGATGAGGAATTATAATTATAAAGAATATTGAAATAATTGATAGCTTCTTTCTCTATATAAGACATATTATTTATAGAATTACCATTAATATCAATGATTTTTTCAATATCATTTCTATATTTTCTATTAGACATTTTAGCATAAAAGAATTTACTGGCTTTATCCCCATGATTTAACTAGTCAATTTTTGCTTTCTGTCTTAGATTTAAAGATTGCACATGGAGAGATTTCGCTAGATTATTTTGGGCATTGAAAATTTTGTTGATATTATCACTGTCTGAGCAATCATTATCCAAAGCATTATGTCTTAATTCACATTCTTCCCTTAGAGTTTAATGTCTTTATTGGTTCTGTTTTTATTCCAAAAAAAAATTCGCAAAGCCGACCGGTTTTTTTGAGTGGACCTTGCCACTTTTATTATAACAAATAATAAAACATGAGAGTACAGGTGCTAGTCACAACGACTAACAACTAATAAGAAGTTGCTCTGAACATACACAGAAACAACAACGCATGCCTAAACTACTAAGTAACGAGACTATCCCCAAGAGGAGGAAGACGAAACAACATCATCCGAGGAGACAGAACCAATGACATTGGCATACCCAGAGAAAAGACTAGCAAGATCGGAGACATACCCATCAGAATCTGATGAGAAAACAAATTTCCTATCCCAAGTGTTGTCAGAGAAGATACAATTATTCGTCTCACCTTCGACCCCCTCACTAGACATGATCAAACCCTCGCCAACAACGTGATAAAAGAGATACCTGCTCTCGCCATCAGAGTCACTAACATAGGAATAATAAAATCCGCCCACAGGAGAGTACTGCATGATGGAAGGAGCGTGAACCCAAGCTTTCTCATCAGAGACCCAAAGTATAGAGTCAAGAGATACATCCGCTTCCGAAGAGGAAGGAGGCACAGGGCAAGAAATATCCAGGGGATCCAACTTCGCACTGAGAACATCATCACCGAGAGCAGGGACAGCCAACAAGACAATCGGATCTGATACAACTGGAGGGGCAACAGACTTACGAACCCATTTTCTGATGGGGGATCCAAATTTTAAATTTGCCTTTGGAAATTTGAAGCAGTTTACTAAATTTGTATTGGGCAGTGCCCACTACATTTGTAGAAAGACAATTTTTAACAGTCTCTCTATAATTGTTGTCATAAACCCAGCCATTCACAAACCTGAAAGGGATATTCTTTTTAGTATTATTACAATTACAATCAAGATATATTTGGATAGGAGTATGATCACTGGTGGCTTGGGGAAGAGTAATACATTTGAAATCTTTGAAAGTTTTTGTGAATTTTTTGTTAATTAAAATTCTGTCTAATTTACAATGAATATTTCTAAAAATTCCAGATTTCCAAGTATATTTATTACCAAAAATTGTTGGCTCATAAAGACCAGTTTTAATCAAACAAATATTGAGTTTTTCCAATTTTTTGAAGGGGATAGGAATTCCCCCTCTTTTTTCAAAACCATGCATAACAGTGTTAAAATCACCCATAATAATGCATGGAATTTCTCATGTTTGCATTAATTATTTCAAGGTTATTCCAAAGTGAATCTCTTTCAATTTCACTGTTAGAAGAATAAACAAAAGTAATTTCCATTTGAAAACCACCTTTGTTTGTGCATTTACAATGTATAAATTGAAAATTTATAAAATGTTGATAAATGTCCCAAATTTTTGGGTCCCAAATTTTTGGGTCCCATATGACCATAATTCTACCATAACCTCCCATTTGATTATTATTTATAATACTCCAGTTATTCAAATTTTTTAACTGAAAATCAATGATTTTTGAATTATCTAATTTATGTTCTAGTAAACCTACTATGCTAGGATTTGTTGTCAATAGAATATTAGACAAGTCTAATCTTCTAACGGGGGAATTAAGCCCTCTAACATTCCAAGAAATAATCGTCATATAATTAACAGAGAGATAGAAAATTCAAATAAAAAACTAAAAGGATACACCAAAGGATACAATAACAGTAACAGCTTAAGCACTGTGACTGCGCTCTTCTTCAAAAGATTCAATCTTCCTTCCTTTCTTTTTGTATGAGGTTTTGTTTAGTGCTTTCAGTTGATCTTCCCATTTGGAGTTTTTGATAATATACTTCCTTTTAAATTCGCTGTCTTCTGTTTCTTCTTGACTTTCATTATCTACAATTTCTTTTATGCTTTTCATTTTGCTTTTGCTTTTTTCTTTCACTCCTTTTTTATTTTTCCTTGAGGTAGAAGCTGGATTTGAGACTAAATTGATAGCTTTTTGAATGCTAAGATCAGAGACAGGATTTTTGGTAATTGTAGATAAGTGAGTAGCTAAATAGCTGATGTGATTTTCTGAAGGTTCCTTACAGAGTAAATTGTTGATAATAGAACTATCATCCAGATTCATTGCTTCTGCAACTGAGGACTCCTCTGCCGATTAATTTTTAATAACTGTTGCTTGTATAACCGAATCTTCTAAGTTTGATATTTGAGGCACAGTAATTATTTCATTGATATTGTTGTTGCTTCTGATGATTTAGAAGAGATAACATCCTCATTACCAATTTTTGATTGTTCTTTGCTGCTTTCTTGAGATTCTTTTCTTGAAATTGATTCTTGCACATTAGTTGTATCCTCAAAGATGACAATCTGACCAACATTGTCTTCATGAGGAATATTTTCCTTGTTGTAAAGAAGAGCTGTTGTATTAGCAAGCTTATTTTTTTGTTCTGGAAATATTATGGGGTAAACAGTAGCTTTTCCTTGCATACTTTGTTTTTCTTTCCAAACCATTTTCGAATCACAATTTACTAGAGAATGACCAAAACATAAACATGTTTTACATCTAGGGGGAATCCATTCATATTCAATATTTTAAATCAAGTTTTCACCATCATGCAATGATAAAGTAGCCTCATTTGGCAAATCAGAATCTGCATATATTTCCACAAGTATTCTAGCAAAAGAAAGCCGAGTTTCTTTTGCAGTATGTTCATCCAATTTAAGGGGAGTGCCAACTACACTAGCAATTGCACTTAGAATCTCACTATCCCACAATCTAAGATTTCACTCGGGCAGTTTGATCCAAATAGGCATAGAGGAAAGTAGATCCCTATCAAGATTGATTTTACTGCTACATTTTTTCATAATAATCAATTTTCCATTTATGAAAAATTCCCCCTCCCATTAATAGCATTATCACAATTAGAAGCATTGAAAAATCTGATTAAAAAGAAACCATTAATTCGAGTAAAAATGTTGAAATTACCCGTGGGTTTGCAGGATTTGGCAATTACAGCCTTGAAATGATGATAAGCGGGTCTATTGCCAAAAACATAGGCAAAAACTGAGAAGTTCCATTTACTTTCTTCCCTTTTACTGGCCTCCGCACTCACCACCACTATCTTCTTTTCATTGATGGAGAGAGGAGCGGCATACTTGAAGTCAAATTCATCTCAACAAGTTGTTGTACATTATAATAATACTACATATCTGAGGAATAAGTGTGAGTTCGATAAATCTCGAAGCAAGCAACATGAAACCCCCAAGTCTCACAACAAAATACTCGAAGTAGATGGGATGTCCAACCGGACTCGAAGCACGGCACAAGAATTTCAGAGATATGCTTGGAGCAGACAATTTTCATACACAAGGCATATCAATGACATCTGAATCAACCTATAATAAAGACATGATGGTGAACATACCCTCTTCCAGTAATCCTCTTATTTGAAACACTTCAACCTAGCCCTCTGCTATAATAGAAGCAAGTATATCATCACATTCTCACGTAAAGTCAATTAATGCAGATCCCATGCACATGCACATTCCTCTGTGCACGCTCCCCTTCATTTCAGCTATCCATTCTAACTCTCTATCCAATTTCCAAGACCATTCATCTGCCTCGACTATTTCAGCTTCTCCCAGTGAGCTTGATCCTCCTGCTGCAATCTCTGACACCATTCAAGTTAACCCACCAATCCAACTTCCACATCAATCGGCTTCTAAACTCCCACCTTACCCCTCTTGATGCTTTGAAACCCAATCCAAATCCTCCCATCCTCTCTCCCTCTCTGATCCCCACCTCTAACTCCATACTTGATGTGAAAATCTCTGATGTGTCAGTTGTTACGAGTGCCACCTCCCCTAATAAGAGATCGAATAGCATCAGAATCTCAGAATCTTCGTCTACATTCTTTGACTCTCCACTATCATCATCTGTTCCTGGTTATAATGGTCTACCAAACATCCTAACGAGTTGTATGAAAGAAGAGCTCCTCAATGCAAAAATGTTTAACCAACGATACAAAAATAGGGTTTTAGAACATTAGAGGAGCACATGGTCGAATCAAGTTAGACTAGTGCAAACTATCATTCAACAACACAATCTATGTGTATTAGCTGTTCTTGAAACCAAACTTAGTCTTCAACTTACTATTCAAGTTGCAAAGTATATTAACCCTAGCTGGAAACTGTTACACAACCATGAACAATCAACGTATGGTAGGATAATGATCCTCTACAACCCTAACATCTTGTGCCTCTCCCCCCTTGATTCTTCCAAGCAAATGATCCATTGACATGCACTTCTAAAAAAACTACTCTTCCTCTATCTGTATTACCTTTGTTTATGCCACAAGCTCTGCTAATGGTAGATCCTCCCTCATACAATATATTCTTTACCTTCGGCAAGAGACTCATCCATGGTTGATAGGCGGTGACTTCAACTGCTCTTTACGTATTTCTGACAGAGTTGGAGGCAACTCTTTGTCTCTAAAAGAAATTAGGCCTTTAAACAAGGAAGTACAACAGTCCAACCTCCTTGAAATCAAAACAACCGGAGCATCTCACTCTTGGAACAACAAGCGTAGGGAAGGTTGTAGAACCTTCTCTAAGATCGATTTTGTCTTCTACAACCAGTTATCCTTATACAAGTGGCCTACCATGTTCGACCACCTTCCATGCCTAATGCTTGCCGACCATTCTCCCCATATCGTAAGCCTAGATGACTCTGCCATGAAAAGAAAACCTAATTTTAAATTTTTCAACACATGTGTGCATGAACCCGATTTTTTTAAATTGTTGAATCGGTTTGGTCTAAATCTAACTATGGCAACCATATGTATGTCTCGTAGGAAAAGCTAAGAGGAGTTAAAGAGGTTTTGAATATGTGGTCAGGGGAGAAATACGGTTATGATACGAAACAAACAGACAAACTCAGGGATCAACTTCATAAAATTCAACAAAGAATGCAAAATAATTTGACTGATGCCTCCCTTGATTGTCAGGAAACAGAATTAAACAAACTCTACTGTTATGCCTTAGATAAATAAAATGATATGCTAAAACAAAAAGCCAAACTCAAATGGAAAGATGAAGGCGACCGTAATTCTGCTTTCTTCCATGCCACCTTAAAATCAAGACAAACTCATGAAAACATATTAATCATTGTTGATGAAAATGGTGATCTACATCAAGGAACTGAGAAAGTCTCCAATGCCTTCATAACTACTTATCTAATTTGTTTGGCAATTCTGAAAATGACACTCCTGACACTGATGCGATTTACCCACTGTTGCTACCTTCTCTCTGTCGAGATGATATTCATTATCTAAGTAAAGAAGTTACAGGTGATGAAATTAAAAAAGCTATGTTTTATCTAATTAAGGATTCGAGTGGCGGTCTTGAAGGCTTTAACGCTTTCTTCTTCACAACTTACTGGCATATTGTTCAATCTGATGTTATAAAAGCTATTAAGAACTTCTTCAAAAAAGGTAGCATGCCTAACTCTTACAATACTACTTACATTGCGTTAATTCCTAAATCTAAAAATGCTGATAATGTCCAGTCCTTCAGACCCATCTCTTGCTACAACACAATATACAAGCGTATAACCAAAGTTATCTCTTCTCAAATGAAAACGGTTCTTCCTCATGTCATCTCCCATATTCAGGCTGCTTTTCTTCCAAGTGGAGATATTCTTAACAATGTACTATTTACTTATGATCTCCTTCATGGATATTCGAATGCAAATGTTTCTCCTAAATGGCTTCTAAAATTTGATATTCGTAAGGCGTTTGACACTCTCTATTGGGATGCAATTGTTCGTATAATTGGTTACATGAACTTCCCCAGTCATTTCATTTCCTGGATCTACTCATGCATAATAATAGCAAACTTCTCTATCAAAATCAATGGCTCTAATGTCGGATCCATCAATAGCAAAGGGGGCATCAAACAAGGTGACCCCATGTTAGCCTATATCTTAATTACGGTGATGGAACTTCTCACCAGAATTTTTGAGAACCTAGTCAACAGAAAGCTATTCCAACTTCACCCCCGATGCAAAGATCCCCAGATTACTTCTCTCATATTTGCAGATGATCTCGTTATATTTTGCAAACCTACTCATGAAACTATTTTAGCCATTCTGGGTGGCCTGAATCTCTTTTACAAAATTACTAGACTAAATATCAATATGGAAAAATTGGACATCATGGTTGTTGGGCTTGACAGTCTGCAAAAGGAAGCAATCTTCATCTCTTCTGGGCTCAAACCATCCGAAAACACAGTCTCCTACCTTGATGTCCCTCTTACAACATCGTGTATCACCATTAGGCGCTGTTTTCCTTTGTATGAAAGGATCACGCTCGTATAGAATGTTGGTCTAACAGACACTTAAGTCAAGCTGGTAGGCTAACTTTAATAAAGTTTCTTATTCTTTCTATGACTGTATACTAGGCTAGGGCATTCATTCTACCATAGAAACTCATGTCCATGATCAAAAGTGTTGTACAGAAGTTCTTCTGGAAGGGGAGTACTCAAGGCCATTATATGGCTCCAATATCATTCACACAACTTGAAAAACCAAAGAACAAAGGAGTCTTGGGAACTCATAATCTGAATCTAAGGAACAAAGCAGCTTTTACCAAATATTAAGACAACTTCTTGAATTATAAGGATAACATTTGGGTTAAATGATCTTACTCCTATGTAACTAAGGTAGGAATTTCTGGAACTTAATTCCCCCGCAAAATATAAGTTGGACATGGCACGATATATTCAAGTTAAAGAATATGGTTCTGCCTCTTGTTAAGTCTGTTCTTTCTCCTCAGAACAAAGTTTTCTTTTGGGATGGTCCGTGGTCCTCTGAAGGTTGTATTTTGAGCAAGCTGGTTACTCAGCAAGAGCGTATTCAATCTGGTATAGGAGATAATGCTCTTGTTAACCTTATTTTTCCCACGGTGTCCTCAACCTTCCTTCCTCATCAAACCAAAAGTTAAATACTCTCTGGAACTCATTAAGGAATCTGGTATTCAGCGCGACCATGGATGTGTTGAATATTTTGGAGAAAGGGGGAGAGAATATAAGAAAGAGGAGTTTTTATTTTATTTTGTTGTAGAAAACTTTTCTTTATTGATGATTTATTTCTTTCTTTATTGATTGCTTGATTACAAAATGAGGGGAGAGCTCCTCTATTTATATGACTCAATGGAACATTCTAGAAATAGAATATTCTGGAAGCATGACTCATTTGACAATTCTAGAATTTTCTTTTTAGACAACTCTAGAAACATGACTTTTATACAATTCTTATGTTTAGCAACTAATAAAATTCTAGAGCTCTCTCCAAATTCTATACAAGAAGATTCTAGAAACTTTAATAATAAGAAACTTCTAGAAATTAACAAATCAAGTGTAATATTTCAACACCCCCTTTTAAAGTGATTTGTGACTCTAAGCAGTACTTGTAATCTTTATATTTCACGTGCTTCGGTAGGAATAGAGATATCATCCAAACTTTCTTCATAGCATTGACCTTCTTGCCAAGCGTTGAGATCTTCAATGCAAGTTCACAGATTCTTGCTTTATCTCTTTCATATCGTCCTTCTTCGTTACAATAGGATTTTCCATAAACTAAGCGTTCCAACATCCGCCTTATTTCAGCACCATAAATTTTGCATGAGTCATATATTCTACTGTTGCATTCTTTCATAACTTCGCACTTACGGTTTTTGATCAATCCAATTTCTATGTATGCTTTCCAAATTTTACTTTCATCCGTCATTTCTGAACACATTACTTGAAAATTTGGTTTGTTCAAAATTATATAAGCTTTGCTCACTTTCTTATTTTCATGATGAAAATAATCGCTTTCCACTTTGGCTTCATTCTCCTTTTCCATGTCTTTAGATTCTTGCTCGTACATCAAATTTCCTCTATGCTTTTGAATTTTATCTCCTTGATTCAAACCTTCTTCATTGTCATCTCCTTTACTCTCATACTTTTCATCATCGGTGTCATCTTCGCTTTCTTTATTTTCTTCATCTTCTTCTTTTTCGTCATCTACACGTTTCCCTTCTTCTTCCAATTTATTATTCTCTAACTCTTCAAATTCCAATAATTTTTCAACATCTTTCTCATTATCACTATTCTTCGTTTTCTCTTTTTCACGAATCAGATTGTCTTCTTCTGTTATTTTTGCATTATTCTTTCCATATACTTCTTTCAATAAATTCAACGATTTTTTTGTGGAATCTTTTCCAAGTATATGATCATAAGTTACTTCATCAATGTTCTCACTTATCACAACATGAGAACGATGGTCATTCCGTCGTAATTTCGTAAATGCTTTCTTGTCAATTTGCGACACGTTCTCCAAATCATTCGACCACTCATAATCATTCTCGACAATCTTCGATAATCCTTTGCATATTAACTCTTCTTTCTTTTCCTCATAAGCCAGCAGCAAAGTACCGTCTTTTGGCTTTTTTCTTCAACGTAATTTGTCTTCTCTTCAACTTTATTATGCTTTGAAGCTCTACGTTCAGAAGCATAATGTCCAAATTTCTTACAATTGTAGCATTTAACATGTGACTTTTCATGCCTTGAATTTTCTCTCCCACGACCTCTTGTTGAGTTTTCTCCTCTTTTATTGTTGTTGCTGTTGTTGTTTTCATAGTTGGGCCTCCAACCTCGTCCATGTCCATATGAACGACCTCTTCCTCTTTCTTGGCCACCACCCCATCTTTGTTGGCTTCGATTACTTTCTTCCTTTTTTGAATCAATCCCTGTCTTAAGGACTTGCTCCACAGTCTCTTCCTTCTTCCTTTTCTTTTCTTCATAAGCTTGCAATGAGCCTAGAAGTTCCTCTATTGACATGGTCTCCAAGTTTTTTGTTTCTTCAATGATGGCGACAATATGTTCGAACTTTGGATCTAATGATCTAAGAATCTTCTCCATAATTCTTACATCATCTAACTTCTCACCATTTCTTTTAAGATTATTACTAACCACTAGAACTCTTGAGAAGTAATCAGAAACAAGTTCACCTTCTTTCATATGCAAAGTTTCAAACTCTCCTCTTAAAGTTTGAAGACGTACCTTTTTGACTTGATCAGCTCCCTTGTAAGACGTTCGAAGCTTCTCCCACGCTTCTTTGGCCGACTTTGATTCAGAAATTTTTTCAAAGGTGTCATCGTCCAATGCTTGATAAATTAGACAAAGAGCCTTCTTGTCCCTTGTCCTTGATTTTCTCAAACCGTCTCTTTGAATTTGAGATAAACCATCTTCATTCTCCTGTTCGGTATAGCCATTTTCAACTATCTCCCACACGTCGTGTGCTCCAAGGAGAGCCATCATCCTTAAACTCCAATTATCATAATTGTTCTTGGTAAGCATTGGAACTTGTAGGGGAACGCCATTATTCGCCATCTCTATCTTCTAAAAGATCCTCGCTCTGATACCACTTTGTTGAATATTTTGGAGAAAGAGGGAGAGAATATAAGAAAGAGGAGTTTTTATTTTATTTTGTTGTAGAAAACATTTCTTTATTGATGATTTATTTCTTGCTTTATTGATTGCTTGATTACAAAATGAGGGGAGAGCTCCTCTATTTATATGACTCAATGGAACATTCTAGAAATAGAATATTCTAGAAGCATGACTCATTTGACAATTCTAGAATTTTATTTTTAGACAACTCTAGAAACATGACTTTTATACAATTCTTATTTTTAGCAACTAATAAAATTCTAGAGCTCTCTCCAAATTCTATACAAGAAGATTCTAGAAACTTTAATAATAAGAAACTTCTAGAAATTAACAAATCAAGTGTAATATTTCAACAGGATGCTTCTGTGACTTGGGGTCATAACAAAGTTAAATATAGTAATAAGATCGTTTACAATCACCTGTACGATGCCCATAATCTTGTTTGTAGTAAATGGTCCTCTACTATATGGAGAAGAGAGAGCTTGGCAAACGAAAATCTTGTTTGTAGTAAATAGTGCATTATTCACTTGAGTGAAACTAGTAAGTATAGGATTTAATGTTTCTATTAGATGCATCTTCTGTAATAATCTATGGGAAACAATTAAACACATGTATTTTGACTGCTCTGCCACTCGGGAACTATGGAGCAATTTAATTTTGTTAGTATTCGTCCAGTGGGAATGAGTGGCCTTGATGAGTGGGAGAAGCTTTTGAGGGTGATGGCTTTCAAAGATGCATGAGCGAAAAGATATGGAGTCGTATTCAACAATTTTATCAAGCTACTTTAGTTGCAGCAAAATGTAAGGGTTTTCAATCTTGCTAAGGATATGATTGATAATCAGCTGAATGACTATATTTTATTTGAGGTAAAGAAGGTGTTAAGGGATGCTAGTATCCCTTATGACCTTGGGGATTGAGACTTTCTTCTTTGGGTCTGATCATTCTAATGTCTTGGTCCCATTAGCTGTTGTCCTAAGTCTGTTGTGTGTTTTTTCCTAGTTTCTTCTTAGTCTGATCCTTCAACCTTATTTTTCCCGTTCTGTGGTTTAGTGTTTTTTTTTTGTCTTCAACTTCTGTAATTTTTATTTTTTTCCCCAGTGGTGGATCAATAAATGGTAGCGGTCCATTCAACCCCGACGGCTTTACCAAAAAAAAATTATAATAAATGGATTTATTGCAATTGAAATTTAAAACCGTAATTAGTGAAACAATTAACATTGTATTTGACATGGGAAAGATTGTTAATTTCTGTGTAATTAGAAATGTTAAAATTTGTTATTTATAAAAATTGAATTGAAAAATAAGTGATTTAATCAATTTAATAATAATTTATTTAATTAATGTGAAAATAGCCATTTTGGCCACTGTTTCGAATTTCGACAGAACCAGTTTCATCGGATCCGTAACGGTGCATTATTGTAGGATTTCAAGTTTTGTAGCGATCGGACATTTTGTTCGATCGTACGTGCTCGAAACGCGTATAAATCAATTTAATTGAAACCAATTTGAAATAAGTTGATTTTGAAGATAACTTCTTCATACGATGAAATTATGATTTAAAACATGTTCCATTAAGTTTAAAAATATCAAAAACATCTGTTTGATATATGGGATGACCTACTTTCATTTTGGAGACGGAACGAACTTTTTGGGTCGTTATTGTCAATTCATAACAATTCGATGTGTTCATTCTTTCTTATCGGGTCTTGTCTATATAAATAGATTTTCTAAACCTTAGCAGCCTTTCTATTTTTATTACAGTACATACCACACCATCTGTCTATTCCTCCTTCTCAAATGGCAGAAACCCAAATTCCTAGATTCAATTGCAAATCAAAATCAAATCGAAAAATTAAAACCCCTCAAACTATTATATATCGTTGGAAAGCTCTTAAAGAGAGCAATCTAGATCTGCAATTTATTTTTCAATTAGGTGCATCATTTGACTAGAAATCGATGATGAACCTTGGTCGTTCATTCCTAGATTTTGTTGTTTAACGGCGGATCGTGGACCAATCGACGATCGGGGGGCGCCGCTGCATGGAGGACAATCAGGGCTTTTAATCCACAAGCTTGGTTGGGTTTAGATGTGCCTAGATTCGCCAAAAATTAAAGATTTGTGTCACGTTATGGGGGCTCAATCGGAGGCTGTTGCTGGCAGTGGAGCTAGCTGTGCGGCCTTGGTTCATGCGCCTGGTCGAGGCAAGGCTGGGGTAGCTTCAGACCTTGGAATGGTTGAACGTGTAGGTGGCGGCAAACTCATGATATTCGATGGCAGGTGACGTACGAACTGTGCTGGAGAGTCGCGATATTAGGGTTGAACGTGAGATGGTGACGTGGTAATCCTATTTGCTTTGTTTTTTATATTTTATTTAAATTTAAATGTTCTAACCTCAATAAATTTTTCGTACTAGTTCAGATTCATGCATGGTTTTCTTCATTGCAATCGTATCAGAATTTTGGATATTATGGAACTGGTTTGGACGAACTTTGAGACTGTCGAATTTTGGGCCTTTATAGGATTTCAAATCGATTAGAAATCAAAGGTGAATGTTTTAACCCACTCACAACTGCTAAATTATCTTATTTTAGTTAAATTGAATTTATGATATGATTTGAAATTGATCGGTTGACGATTGGTATATTTAATCTGTCATTTCAATTAAATCTGACTTTATTGAATTTAATCGCCATTAATTCAATATTGAATCTTAAATTGCCTGTTAATACTTGTTATTGGTAATCAGTCAATTGTTGTTGTTATTTGTTGATTTGAATGGTGATTGTAATGGATGTTTAATTATTGATATTGGATGACTGGATATTATATTAATATTGCTATAACCCTGCAAGTTCCCTTAGTTATTGTTAGGAAAATCACTATGGGTTAAAATGATACATACACAAACGATCAATAGATTAGGAAAAAACCATTATGGGTTAAAAAGATAAACCCGAGCGATTTTTTGATTTTGAATGTTGATTCGGAATTGCCGGTTGAAATGATATATACTCGTAGATTAAAATTATTGCAGATTGAATGATAAATGTCTGTATCGCTTGAACATAAGGTAGAAAATGATATACGGAACCATATTGGTTAAATTAAATGATTTTAAATCCTTAATTTTTGAATTTGGATAAATGATATTTTGAAATAAAATTAGATTTATAAAACTGAATTATTTTCGAAAATGCAAGATTTAAATGTTGAATTTGGAATTAGTTTAAAGGAATTGTTTAAAGAAATGCACTTGAAATTTTAGAAATTGAATTTGAAGTATAAATAAAATTTATCAAAATTGAGTTATTGAAATGTTTGAAAATGTAACTTCGAAATCTAACAAATTTGAAATAGTTTGAATTTATTTTTCAAACATGGATTTGAAATAGATATTGACTAAATGGTTTTAAATGAGAATCTGAATTGAAAGACCATTTTTAGTTTGTTGAGTTGAAAGCTGGATATGGTCCAGATGTCTTGAAATGAAAGAAATAGTTTGATTTGACATTAATTTCAAAAATTAATTATTCTAATATAAACTGCTTAAAAATATAATATTTTAAAATTCTGATTTGTTTAGATTTTCAAATAATTACTATATAACCATTTTAATAATCAAAGCATTTCATATTAAACTAATAAAACTATTTTATCTATTTTAAATTATTTTAATGTATTTTTAAACTATTATAATCTATTTTAATCTATTTTAAACTATTTAAACTATTTTAATCTATTTTCAACCATTTGAACTATTTTAAAGTATTTTAATCTATTTTAAACTACTATAACCTAATTTAATCTATTAAATCTATTGTAAACTATTTTAACTATCTAGAACTATTTTAAACTATTTATAACTATGTGAACTATTTCTATATTTCAAACTGTGTAAAGTTGAAATGTTTATATTTAAATTCTTGATTTAAAAGCAAATATGGATTAAATTATTTTATAATTTAAGTTAGGTTTTGAAATGATATTTTCTAGTGAAATAACATATTTTAAGTAAGTATGATGACTTTGAAATGAGGATTTATTTAACATATCTTATCGATATGATTTCGAAAGTGAATATGATTTTGGAAGTGAACAAGATTCCGAAAGTGATATGGTTTGAATTGAAAATGATATTTTGATATCAATTATGAATCGGTTTTGGAAATTTAAAAGAACCATCCGGTGTGAAATAAGCGTTTAGTTGTTAAAATGACTGGGATCGGATATTGTCATACATTCTGCCAATACCGAAAACCACTTTAACAACTGTGTACGTGGTGGAGATTCTAGAATGGAGTAGGATGGTTTGGCGGAAGGTTCTGTATGAGGTATTAATGTAGCCCTGACTCCCACGAGTCAGCTTAATGTGACTAAAACAGGAGCTATACCTGGGCCAAGTGAGGTCGCACCTACGATCGGACACGCTCCTTCGATACTATATTATGACTTTGTGATTGATTTGGTGTCCACCCTCGATTTGATTATAGGAGTGTGTTTCGAGTTGGGCGGTAGTGGTTGTTATGTGCTACCACCTGCCCGGTTCTACAAACCGTAGAATCCTATCCTGGCATTGCCACGCGTTTCTTGTCACATGCCTTATCGTGTCCATTATAAGTTTGGTTTGTATCGTACCTATGGAGTACTCCTTGAGTATCCCACAATTTGGTGGGGCTTACAGTGTCGATATAGACTATGGGAATATATAAAATATGTTAAGGGGGATATGGGTAACGCCTTAACACTATTTTAATGCTTTACTATACTGTAGACACTATTATAATAGTGTATTGTACTATGTGTGTAGATAGTTTAACGGATGCTTAGGAAATGGAATACCCAAACATCTCTTAAGTTATTGCATACACGTTAGACACTGGATAGGAGATGTCAAACCCTGTAAACATCTCCGACGTTGTTACACTCATATTTATTTACTGTCGATTTAACTCACATAAGGTCTTTTAGTTCTGACTTGATTGTTTTGTCTTTTTAATTCGCTTGGGTCAGTTTGAGCCTTTTAGTATACCAAAGACTGACTTTTGGAGGATGAAGACAGAGATTGTATACTACTATTATTTATTTTATTCATTCCACTACATTATGTTGCACCGTTGCATTATTTATTTAATTCTAATGTATGTAACTCTGGTATTGTATTGTAAAAGTGTAATTGGATGTTATTTGTAAAACAGCTTAATGAACTATTTATTTGATTATATATTTTATCATTCCGCTGTGAGATTCTGTGTTTTGTTTTCTTTCTTGTAACGACCCATAAATTTCAATAAATAAATTTGTTAGTTTAATTAGATTGTGTAAATAAATATTGAAAGAAAAAAATTTGAGAATTATATTAATGAAATAATAACTAGAATGCAGGGTAAACAGTGCTAATTAAAGTTAATAAGTTAATGAATTGAATGAAATGCCAATTAATGAAAATAAATTTAAATGATATGTTTGGCTATAAATTGAACATAAGTGAATAAATGAAATATTGAATTTACCAATGAAATAATATATTGATTAATAGTAACTGAATGTAAGTTAAGGTAGTAATGTCAATGCAAGTTGGTAAATAACTAATTTAGTGTATTCCCAATTAATTGAAACAATTGTAAGGTTATAATTGATTGGATTTAGTAAATTGGGAAATGAATTAAAAGTTACATTAATTGATGAAATAATACGTGGTAAATTATAATAAGATAGAATCAATGCTAGATAAGTAATTATAATATTCGTTGATAATAACGTATGGATGGAACCAAGATAAATTAATTATATTTAAAATCTTAATTAATGGGTGAAATTGACAAATTTCAATATAATTGAATTATGGTAGTTATTTAATTAATTAAATATTAATTTGATTTAATAATGCGAAATATAGCCATTTTAGCCACTGACTCGGATTTCGACGAAACTAGTTTCATCGGATCCATAATTATTATAGGATTTCAAGTTTCTTAACAATCGGGCTTGTCGTTTGATCGTACGGACTCGAAACGCCTTGAAATCAATAAAATTGAAATCAATTTGAAATAAACTGATTTTAGTATAACTTCTTTGTACGATGGAATTTGGACTTGAAACCTGTTCTATTGATTTCAAAATATTCAAAAACATATATTTTAATATATGGGTTGACCCATTTTTGTTCCGGAGTCGAAAAGGGCTTTTTGGGCCATTTTATCGTTCAATGTTTAAATCAATCTTGTCCATCTATTTTATTTTCAGCTTTGTCTATAAATACCCTGTTATAAACCTTAATTGTTCCTCATTGTCATTTGTCCGTACATAAAATTTCTTTTCACCTCCTCGTTTCAATGGCAGACAAACCCTAATTCTATTGCAATTCAAAATCAAAATCAAATCAAAAATTAAAAATCTCCAAACAATATCAAATTTTATATTAATGCGAAGCTCTCGATGAACGCATCTCAGATCTACAATTCGTTTTTGGATTCGAATCATCGTTTGTCCAGAAACTCGAATTGAACCTCGGCCGTCCATTGGGTAGGGGCTTGATCGTACGGTGGATCTTCATCTTGGGATCGATCGGTGAGCTCTGGCACAGAGGGGGTGTCGAGCAGGTCCGATCCATGCGGCTACATGGGGATGGAAAAGCTTGGTTTCACGGTGATTGGGAGAGGAGCATGGGCGAATGGCTCACGGCCATAGGCAGCTGGGGGTCTCGTTCGTGGTCGCATGGCCACCAAGAGATGCGGTGTAATGTGTGCTAGGCGGTGGAGCTTGTCGATCTGGGTGTAGACGTCGATAGTGGCGGTGTTTTCTGATCAAGGGGCGGTGGCTGCATTAGGGTTTGGTCGAGTAGATTGCCTAGAATGATGCTTTCATGCATTGACATGGCGATGTTTTACTGGTACGTTTTATTTTATTTTAATTAATTTGAATCTAAATCGCATAACTTCTAACTCTCATATCTTTTGCATACGATGTCCGTTTTATACGAGGTTTATTTCGTTGGGATCGTATCAAAATTCTAAACATATTGATGCTTGTTTGGATGAATTCTGAAATCATTAAAATTTTTGGGTTTAAGTTGGATTTAAATACAATTTAAATTCAAAAGGTGAGTGTTTTAACCCACTCACAACTTATAAAAAAATTATGTTTGTTAAACTGATTTATGATGTGATTAGATATTTATTTATGACTGTTTGGCATATTTTGAATCATCATCTCAGTCTATTTAAATTTATTTGGATAAAATAGTTATTTAATTTACTATTGAATATAAACTGCCAGTAAATACCTGTTATTTATTATCTGTTATATATTGATGTTATTGATTGAATTGGATAATGATTGTGATAAATGTTTGATGATTTATATCGGATGAGAGGATGTTGTATTTTATATTGTTATCAACTGCAAGTTGTTATGGATTTTTATTTCATTCGGGATTGCGGTTTGAAATGATATATAATCGTATTTATATTTTAAAATACGGATTGAAATGTTAAACATCCGTATCACTTGACCATAGGATAGAAAATTATATACACACACCGTGGTCTATATATAAAAATATTGTGAAATGATTTCTATGATTTTGTAAAGAAATATATGGTTTTATATAAATATTGATTTTTGATGTTATATAAATGTTATCTTATTCTTAATTTAAGCTATGTATAAATTTGTTCTAATATAGAATAAGCTTAATAATAAGTTTGTTTTTACTGAAGATAATATGGTTAAGTATTTAAATTTTATTTCAAAATAGAGTTTACAATGATTTAAATGAAATAAGGTTGGAAGATAGATTTGAGATTTATTTAAAACTGAATTTATTTAAGAATTAAACTCAAATAAGCTTGATGCGAAATTTGTTAAATTTGAAATTTTAGAAGGTATGATTTTTATAACTTGATTTTGGTTTAAGGTGAATTAAATGAATATTTCATATATAAATAAATTGAAGGAAATATTTAGTTATTTGAAATTTGAGTTTTATTTAAATGATAATGGATATATTATGTAAAATATTTCAAAACTAAACAATAGAAAATTTAATTGTTGAATCGTAATTACCAACTTAGTTTTGAAATTGTTGAATACTCAAAGTTGAAATATATTGAATTTGAAATGGTTTATTCGGTGGATCAAATCTGTTTTGAAATCGATAAAATTTGGAATAGTTTATTAGGAAACTGAATCGTATTGAAATTTATGATTTAGGATTTGGTTAAATTTAAAATTTAGAAATTCGAGTTGTTTTGGAATTGATTTGTGAAATTGAAGAAGCTAGTTTATTATATAAAGTGTTTTAATATTTAAATCATTTAAGTGGTGGAAGTTATGTTTCAAAGTATTATGATTTGAAAGTGTTATATTTCAAGTGTTTGGTTTCGAAGCGTATAACTTTGAAAGTGCTATGATTTTGGAAAAAGGATATATTTGAAATAAAATGATATTATATTAATTTGGGTTTTTATAAAAATGATATCATATTGATTTGGTTTTTGAAATGGAAATGATATCGCATTTACATGGTTTTGAAATAGATATTATATTCTGGTTTTGAAGTATAATTATTTTGAAATGATCGCGGTGTTATAATAACGTTTGGTTGTTAAAGAGACCAGGATCGGAAGTTGTCATACTCTCTGCCAACTCCGAAAACCACTTTAACAATTGTGTACATGGTGGAGATTCCAGAATGAAGTAGGATGGTGGCGGCATTCCGTTGAGGTATATACGTGGATCCGACTCCCGTGCGTTGGCATAAGGTGGCTAAAACAGGAGCGATCTCGGGCCAAGGAGGTAGCCCCTCTTATCGGACACACTCCTTCGATATTATATTCTGACTTTAAGGTTTATTTGGTGGCCACTTTTGATTTTGATTTGGGGATGTGGCTCGAGGTGGGCGGTAGTAGCTGCTACGTGTTACCACCAGCCTGTGTGCGTAATTAGTATATCTACCCTGGCGTTGCCTTGTTGTGCCATGTCACCTACCATAGTGCCCCTTGTACGAGTTTGATTTGTGTCGTACCTATGGAGTATCTCTGGTAGCCTCCCGATTAAGAGGTATTACGGTACTGTATAGACTATTGGCACTATTACGTGTTAAGGGGATTATTGGGTCACTCCTTAATGCTATTTCAAAGTAAGTTTATTTTACTATAGGCATTATTATAATAGCGAAATATTACTACATAGCAAATAGTTTAACGGATCCTTAGGAGATGTGAATACCGAGCATCTCTTAAGTTACTGCACTCACGTTAGACACTGAAGAGGAGATGTCAAATCTCGTAAACATCTCTGACATCGTTCCACTCATATTTATTTCTGTTGATTTAACTTACATAAGATCTTTTAGTTCTGACTCGAGTGTTTTGTCCTTTCAATTCGCTTAGGTCAGCCTGAGCATTTCAAGGTTTGAAGGCCTTACTTCTGGAGGACAAAAACGAAGATTGTATTACTATTATTTACTATATTGTTCCGATGCATTGTTATTTATTATTTTTGGTATGTGTAACTCTGATTCTGTATTGTATAAGTATAATCAAATATTTTGTAAAACAGCTTCATGAACTGTTATTTGATTATTATATTTTGTCGTTCCGTTGTGAGATTATGTTTTGTTTTATTCCTTTCTTCCATTTTCTTATTCACCCCAATAACAATTCACCCTTTTGTATGGTTTAAGTCTGACATGTGTGGTTTATCATCTATTTAAAGCGTACAAAAGATGGTCTGTTACATTTGGTTTCAGAGCTTTAGTTTAGCGATATACCTTAGCTTTGTGGGGTCTGACTCTTTATTAATAAGGAAGTAATACCCTATGATGAGTCGCTGGGTGTTTATATATGAGAGAGCGTATTTTTTAGTGTTATAAAAAGGTTTTAATATTGTGTTAATTTGTTCCGTTTTGTATTTATAAATTCTAATTGGTGCATAGGACGCCATGACATCAATAGGGATTTCTAAACACTTAATAGGACAGACCGACGTAATATTTGATTTGAATATAGGTGAATGAAATAATTTCGCCTATTATATTTTCTATATAAAATAAAAAAATTTATAAATGGTATATATTTGGTTGTAATATATTGGTTATTAGGTAGAGTAATTTATAAATATTAGTTAAGGTAGGATTTGAAAAGTAAAATAAATAAGAATAAATTGGAAATTTTAGAACTTAAGTTGCGGGGTTTTGAAATTTTATTTCAAATGATTTTGGGATATAATAATATTATTTAGAAGTATTTTTCGATATAAATATTTTGATATGATTTGAAAGAATTGCTTTAAAGAAATTCTAATAAAAAGAAATAAATTCTGTACTCCCCTCTCTGTCGCTGGAAAATAATTTCGGTAATGAATGCACGCATCATCGACATTCATTTTCGTGTTTCAAAATGGAAAGGCCACTGTAGTAGTTTTACTGCAGATTTATTTTGATAAACAATATAAATTTCAAATTGCTTTAATGTAATTGGATATATAAATTTTAAGTGTATACATCCATCTATTATTTTAAAATGATTTGAAATTTAACCCGCTATTTAGTTCTTAAATTTCCGTTAATCAATAGTTTCAATTATTGTAGCAAAATGAAATGTAACTAATTAATAATTGGAACCTCTAAATGAAAATAAGAGATTTAATCATAAGATATAAATGGAATTAAAAGAAATTTGAAATTTGTAACCTATAAGACAAGGGATATTGTTATTGAACATTAAGTTAATTTAAAAGAGATAAAATAAACTTGTGTAACTTTCAGTTACATCCTTAAAAAGCATATATATATATATATGTAACGACCCAGGATTTTAATTTATTAAAATTTTAACATTTAATTAATTTTATATATTTATAAGTGAATATATAAGTCAAATAAATTTTAGTTTGAATTTTTGGATTTAATTGGATAATTAAATCGATAATTTAATACGTTAAATTATGAAATTAATTGAAAATTGGTTAAATATGATTGAAAATGATTTGTAAAATTTTATTTTATCATATTGAAGTTAGAACGATATTTTAGAACTTTTAAAATCGAATTAAAAGTTAATTTGTGAAAATTGAATATTTTAATATTTAATCGACTAGTGAAAATAGTCAATTTTTGAACAGTCTCAGAATTGAACGAAACCAGTTCCATTGGATCCGTAATAGTTAGTTATTACCGGATTTCAATTTTCGTGTCAATCGGAATTACCGTTTGATCGTGGCAGCTCGAAACGCATCGAATTATTTTTAATTTTAATTTGGCGAGTTAAAATAGCCATTTTTCAAAAAGTCTTGGATTTCGACGAAACCAATTTCATCGGATCCGTAATGTGATATTATTGTATGGTTTCAAATTTCAAGTCAATTGGATTTACCGTTTGTCCGGTACAAATTAAAACGCCTAGAAAATCGTTTAAATCGGTTTAATTTAAATTGAGCGTTTGTTGCCATAACTCGCACAGATGTCCGAATTAGCTTCCGAAACCTGTTCCATTGTGTCCGGAACGCGGGATAAACCCTAGGAACGTCAGTTTCGGCGCGTAAATCGGAGTTCGGAATTCCCGGATGAATAGTGTTCGTTTTTCTCTATAAATAGACCATAACCCTTCATAAATTAAAAAAAAAATAAACCCTAAACCTAAAACCCTAGCCGCCACCCCAGAATTCAAAGGCCGAAAATTATTTGCTTTCTCCTCTCAATCTCTCCCAATCCACAAACAATTAGAAGAAATCATCAACACGAAAGTTCTAGAGCTTCACGAGTACTTTAGATCCATACGGATATGATGGGGTTTAGTGTCGCGTGGAGGGAGCTAGGGGGGCCGATTGTGGCCAGTTGCGCACGCAACTCGAGGAGGTAGGGGTGGCCGAGCTTGACCATAGTGGGGGCGGAGGTGCACGTGGGTGAGGGCTACGCAATGGAACTTCCTGATCGAATTATAAGCAAGCATGTTGGTGGCAAGATTAAACCCTAATATCTAAGTGATGGGTTCAAAGCACGGCCTGGAGCAGTTGCGTGAACGTGAGTGAGGAAGGAGGGGGCACGCACGGCTACGATGGGGAGGGGTGAGATCCTACGGCCCGGATTAGTTTAGGTTTAAAATTTTTAATTTAAGTTGTAAATTTATTAAGTATAAATTCGTGTAAACTTGTAAAATTGATAACTTTTTCATACGAGGTCGAAAACGCGCGAAACCAGTTGCGTTGGAATCGTATGGACGAGCACTACGCTATGGAGTTGGATTGGAGTCGTTTGGAGTTAGTGAGAATTTCGGGTAAAATTAAACGTCCGTTTAATTTTATTCGAAATAAATCGCTAAAATGAAATTGAAATCAAGGTGAGAACTTCTCACTCAATCGAATCAGTTTCGATTTTATTTTAAATTGTTAGATTTAAAATATTTGAATGCATGTTTGAATGATGATTGTTATCTATTGATTGTTAAAAAAGACATTATACGCCGTTAGTAAGCGGATGTTATTTATTAAAAACATATACCGCGAATATTTCATAAACAGTGAAATTGGTATTATATATAATAGCAATATATATATATTGGCATATGTATATATTGGAGTTATTGATTTCCCGCATTTGTATAGCGGATGAGACCTTATTGCGCCGTCTATTAAGCGGATAATATTTTAAATCCCATATACCGCGATAATTTCGTACTGGAGCGGAATTGGTATTGTGCTAATGTTTTTGGATGCAGGAAAACAGGTTGGAGGGATCCAACTGGATTCCTCAACAGTTTTTATTTTTGATTTCAGATATTTTGATATTTGATGGACTATCATATACGATATATGATGTCGTTGTTGTCGTGATTGACTATTTGGTGTGTAGCATCATTGGACCAAATTTGGAATTTTAAAAGGATTTAAAAGTGATTTTTGAAAATATACTATATATTTGGAATCGATCCATTTAAAATAAATAAACGTAAAATTTTAATGTTGTAAAAGTTATGATTTTGAGAAATACGATTAAAGATTTATTTTTGAAAATATGAGGTTAATGGTTTTATAAAATAGTTAAATTGGGATGTTAGAATTTATTATGAAAAGTTTAAATATAGGATTTATAAAATTTAATTATTTTATGAATCAAAATAGTGAAATAATAAAGGAGATTAAAGATGTTTTAAAGAATAATATAAATTGATTTATATTAAGAGATTTATAAATGGATATTTATAAATTGAAATATTGACATTATAAAACGAGTTTTTATAAGTGTTTGAATGAAGTGAAAATGGATTGCATAAGTGAATGGAAATTATAAAATTATAAATGGTGAAGTTATAAATGAAATTTATAAATAGTAAGATTTATAAATTTTGTGAAGTTATTAAAGAATATATTTGGATAAATAATTGAATCTTATAAGTTATAAGATTTATAATTATGAAGTTTAAAAGAACGATTTTGTAAATAATTGTTTTATAAATATTTAACTTATAATATGGACTTTTGGTTCATAATTGAGATATAAAGTGAATAGGTTAATAAAGAAAATTTATAAAGAAAGAAGTTATAAAACAAATAGAAATGGAGTTTATGAACGTTGTTTTATAAATTCGAAAACAACCTATTTTGATAAGTAAATTGTTGAAACCTATTAATGGAGTTATATTCACGTTTTGACTGTGAATAATCCTTTGAAATAAAATGAATAGAAGGATGAAATTTGTTAACGTAGTATATTCACGTTTTTGAATAGTGAATATTATGTTAAAGAAAATGTTTAGAATGTGATATTTTAAATAGAATTAAAACAAGCTAACGATGTTTTAAATGTGTTGAGATTCGAAACCATAGATTTCAACATTCATTGTTGAAATAGACGTTTTCGAGAAATAGAAGGAAATAGTGGACTATAACACTGTTGTTATAGTAAATGATTTCCGAAAGGAAATGTTTTGTACAGTAATGGGATTTATATATCTATCTTAAATTCGAATCCCTATACTAGTGTTTTTGGGTTGTCGTAACGATGTTTTACGCAACATTCGTTTTGGCCCAAATAAATATGTTTAAGAGAACGATTTCCTTAAAGAATGAAATATATACTTAATCTCGATTTAAGTATATTGAATATTTTCCAAGTGTTGAAAATAAATAAAATTTGTGAAATTACTTATGAATAAATAAGTATGGAAATGTTTTTCCAATATAAAGTAAATATTAGAGAATTTATCTTTTTGAAGATAAATTGAAATGAATAATTGAAATCGAATATTCATAGATATTTTGGATTATAAATTCACTATGGAATTTATGAATGAAAAGGAGAATTTGTTTAAAAATAAATATTGATTTATTTTTTGAAGTGTGAAAATTATATATCTTGTAAAGATATTTTGGAAAATAAATAATTTGGAATCTGGTGATGTGTGCATATCAATTGATAGTTCAATAACCGACTATCAATATTTCTCTTTGAATGGGTAATTGATGTGATTTGTTTGAATGTGAATGCCACACTTATTTTTGAATAAGCGCTCACTATTCGGGTTAACCGGGAAAGGACCATGGGGTCGTATAACCCATTCCGAATATGTGATACGTCGTTATGAATTGCATTTGAAGATCGGTGTTGAAGACCCGGTATTTGCGAAAGCGATAGGATGACCTATCGATTGTCTATGCACTGGGTAGCTCCTGGTATAGAGATTCCCTAAGTGATGGGAAATTCGATCGGGATTGTGAATACCCGGATTACAAGGGCTTCGTGAGAAGTGCCTTCGGTTCTGTTCGAGCCCGGAACAAACTTGTATGGATTGTATGTCTGAAATTACAAATTGAGATATAAAGCCGATTTCTTTCAAATATATTTCTGTTGGTGGCGGAGAATTTATTCTTTTAGCTTAACACCCTTCTCTGAGACGTACGAGCTCAGAGGTTATGTAGTTGAAGGTTATCAGCGATATATTCCCAATTTGGTAATGTGACATGCTGAGTGTTGCTGTAGATGATCATTGTGTTGATTATTTGTGATAGGATCATTTGTTTGATCGTCTATCTTGGTGATCATTTCTATGATCATTTGTTGACCCAAAGCATGGCTTTTGTATAAAGTATGTTTTTGTGGGCGTGACTTCGTCGAGCCTCACACCCCGTGAATGATCAAAACAGGAAAGATGCGGCAAGGTTATGAGGGGTAGCGCCCTTTAGCATATGTGCATTTCCTTCTGGAAAAGGGTGGTATCATGGTATGGAGCCCAGATACTTACTCATGTTGAAAACACTTTATGATTGTGTGAATTGATTGCGAGCGCTCGGTGAAAGGTCCCAAAGGACCGGGGGATGGCATATTCGGTCAGTTGTTACTCAGTTAGGGGTAACCCGGCCTTGTGTTGGTAGAGATCCGGTTTGGTTCTCGGGGATGTCCATCCAGAGGCATTCTCATGTGGCAATGGGAAGTTCCTTGGCCTGATCATTCGTTGGAAATCCAAAGAAACAATACGATCTTGTACGGTATTAGTTGTAGAACCTATCATTCACTTATGGTGGCGCCCCACTGTTTGGATGGTAGCTATAGTAGGCATAGTTCGGAATGTCTATGCTGGCTAAGATTTATATTCTACTTTCGAAATAAATTTTTTTTCTACACTATGCACTAGTAATAATATCAAATGTTCTTTTTAAATGCGTATCAAGCATCTTTGACTATCATAAGGAGAAATCTCCTCCGATTCTGCGTTTGCATTGTGTGTGTGTGCGGGAGGCCTTATGGTAGTCTCATTTTTAAAAGCATTGCGAATTAACTTTAAAAATATTCCTCTATTTTGATTTTAAAGATAAATAAACTGTTTTGAGTTCCCACACCAGTCACATGACTGACTCGGAGTTTATTGTTTTCCTTCCTAAACTCTGGGTGCCCACCAATTTCTACACGGGCAGTCAAGAGTTAAGGTTTATCAGGATATTCTGGAGTTGCTGGAGGCAAGCTGGATAGCATGGCGTCTTATTAGTATATAATATTTCTTTTCCGCTGTTTGTTGTTGTTGTTGTTGTACACTCTGATAATGATGATGTAATGAAATGTGATGTAATGTAATAACTGATATAGTTCTTTGTTTAAAGATTATCCATTTATTATTATATGTTGTTCCGCTGCGAATTGTGAGATTCTGTTATTGTTCTGCTGTTTTCTGTTCCCTTCTATTTTCTGTTTTCTTTCCTCTCTATTTTCTATTTTCTAATATCTTCTTCTGTCTTTTTCTTCTTTTCTTCTTCTTAAACCCTCAGTGTTCGGTTTTCCGTCGTTCGATTGCTCGGCAGTCGATAAAGTGAGTATCGATGTTGAATTTTCGAAAGACGAAGAATCGGGTCCTGACAATATATATGTGTGTGTGTGTGTGTGTGTGTGTGTGTGTGTGTGTGTGTGTGTATGTTTGTATATAACTTACCAAATATTAAAAGTTCCAATGTTTAATAAGGAAATGTAATAGGATATTATACTAGTAAACTTGAAGTAATGAAAAGTATTCGATGAAACTCCTTAGTAAATATGAATTTGATATTGTAGTTGCTATGAACTTATGTTATAATTGAAATATTAATATAATAAATTGTGATAGAAAGTAAGTATTATAAGAAAGGAATTAAAAACTTAAGTAGATGAATTGATATGCTAAGAAATTGAATTGAACATAAATACTATAAATAAATGAATGTAAATAAATGAAGCTATGCAATAATGAATGAATAAATATAATGCAATAAAAAGAAACTGTCATGACCTGAATAAATGAAAATGAATAATTGTAAGTAATAAATGAAAATAAATGAAATAAACACTGAATGAATAAATGGAAATAAAAATTTGTAAGAAGTTAATGTGAATCATTATATGAATGAAAAGAAGTTTAAACAATAAGTGCTATGAAATGGAATTAACAAGAATGAACTTGATCCATTGTTTGAAATGGTTGTTTTGGTTTATGAGTTGTTTGGGTAAAATATACTTTTAATTGCTTAGATGTATGAATAATCTGTTGAGTTTTATTTAAGACTGTTGAGTAAATGGAATACTTCATAGTTATTTATCGTTCTATGTGATTTATAGTGTCTTAACCCGAACAAACCAATTGTTTTGTTTTGCTTGAATGGTTGATTTGTATATGATGTGTATGCTGTTGGTTGCGAATGATTGTTATTTATGTTGATTTGTTTGTTGGTGGTTGAAACAAATTTAAATATTTCATTTTTATATAATTGTTAACCTTTTAGATTATATAAGTGAAATATAGGTTATGGAAGCAATTGCTACTGCTTTTGATTTCATAATTAAGCGTTGTTTGCCTGACAAATAGGTATGTTCTTGGATTACGGTTTTGTAAAGTTATTATATTGATTTCTCGAGTTAGGATATATTATTTGGAAATATATGTTATATATTGTTATATTTTATATTATATTTTCTTCCGAGCCTCTTCGTACCAAGAAGACTCTGCCAAAAATTTCCTTAAATTTTGGACTTAGAAAATTTTTAAAAAATGTTTTTCAAACTTTATTAATTTGAGTATAAAAAGATATAATGGTTATAAATTGGTATATTTTATTTAAATTAATTAATTTAGTAAATTTATTTGTTTATAAAGTTAATATTTTTGAATAAGATGTGTTATTTACTCAATTCTTTCTTTTCCTTCTTTTTCCTTTTCGGCGACGAAAAGTTTTGAGTGAGGGAGAGTGTGACGATCCGTAAATTTTAATAATTAAATTTGTTAATTTAATTAGATTGTGTAATTAAGTATTGAAAGAAAAAAAATTGGGAATTAAATTAATGAAATAATAACTAGAATGCAGGGTAAACAATGCTAGTTAAAGTTAATAAATTATAGAATTGAATGAAATGCCAATTAATGAAAATAAATTTAAATGCTATGTTTGGCTATAAATTGAACATAAGTGAGTAAATGAAATATTGAATTTACCAATGGAATAATATATTGATTAATAGTAACTGAATGTAAATTAAGGTTGTAATGTAAATGCAAGTTGGTAAATAACCAATTTAGTGCAATCCCAATTAATTGAAACAATTATAAGGTTATAATTGATTGGATTTAGTAAATTGGGAAATAAATTTAAAGTTACATTAATTGATGAAATAATATGTGATAAATTGTAATTTGATAGAATCAATGCTAGATAAGTATTTATAATAATTGTTGGTTGGTAATAAAGTACGGATGGAACCAAGGTAAATTAATTAATTGGATTTAAAATCTTAATTAATGGGTGAAACTGACAAATTTCTATATAATTGAATTATATATTTTTTTAATTAATTAAATATTAATTTGATTTAATAATGTGAAATATAGTCATTTTGGCCACTGACTTGGATTTCGACGAAACTAGTTTCATCGGATCCGTAACGGTGAATTATTATAGGATTTCAAATTTCATAACAATCGAGTTTGTCTTTTGATCGTACGGACTCGAAACGCCTTGAAATCAATAAAATTGAAATCAATTTAAAATAAACTGATTTTAGTATAACTTCTTTGTACGATGGAATTTGGACTGGAAACCTGTAACAGCCCGCAAATCCGTACCCCTCGAGTCAACACTATTCTACCTAAATCAACTCAAGTCGTATAGAAATACGAACCATTTGGGTTAAAGAAGAAGAGGTAGAAGAAGAAAATTGAAAACAACAACAGAATCTAACCATCGCAGCGGGATAAAATATAATAGATAATAAATACTCTTTACTCAAAACTTAAATATCTCTATTTATATATTACATCATCAGAGTACATCAATCACAGCTCAACATCAATATCATACAAATGGATACACAACAACTCAACACAGCGGAATATAAGTATATAAACAAGTACGGGAGTACGTATCGTCATCTTGCTCATCTCCGGAGCTTCACAGCATCATATCCTGTATCCTATAATACTAGGTCTGACCCGAGCACTACAGTTAAATAATACCCGAGTCAGTCTGGAATACCAGCGTGAGAAAATCACACCCAATCGATTATTAAAGTTTCAAAAATTCTTTGAAAACAAAAGCATCTCGTAAGACCACGCCACAAATAAACATGTCGAGTTTTTACCTTACGATAGCTAAAACAATTTTTATAGAAATCCTCTGATATTATAATAAGGTCTATTTACAAATACTTATAAAATAGCCGAAATTGTTACATTCATTAAATTCCAGCTACTAGCCACAGAGTAGGTAATACAAATAAAACTCGTACAAGGCTCATAGGGAGAATGGATTTCCAACTAATGACTAGGCATTGGGGTACCACCTGTCACAATACGGGGCCTAGATCACCGTACCGAGGAGTACGCCCGCTCCCCTGCAACACAAGGCCGGGACTACCCCTTACTGGATAATCCCGAGTGAGATCATCCCGCGGTTGGGATCAGCAACCGCACCACTAAGCCGAAATAAAAAGGGACATCTAGACTGGAATGACCTCACCCTGCTTGGGTGCTACCCACCTAGCCTTGCTGCATAACTCCTGATTTTCAGTCATTCCCATTTGATGAGGCTTGAGGTTAAGCGTTACCTTTTATAGAACATATCCCTTAGAATGCCCATCGTCCACCTGACGATGTTTCGCAAGCATTCATCCATACAAGTCCGTTCCGGGTTCGAACGGAACCGAAGGCACTATTCCTACTACATCCATTTTGGAAATATCCTCAGGATTAGTAGCGACTAGCCCTTGCACTTCACTGCTCCATCTTCGAATCCAAAATCGTTTTCACGAATCGTACAAACCGGATCGAAGTGGTTTTCGAGAAATAAATCTCGACCCCGGTCTCTTCGAAACGATCAACGCAGTTGGCCAATATTGATAGTCGGTTATTTAACTATCAATTAATATTCACAAACAACCATCCAACAATAAATAATTTCCTAAATTATTTATTAACCTCAAAATATCTTTACAAGATATATTTCTATTTCCAATCCTTTGAAAATAGTTTCAAAACCATCTTTCTTTCAGAATAAACCTTCTCAACTAATTTCTATCTCCTCTGAAGTCACCAAGCACAAACCTAGATGTTAAAAATAAATTTAAAACACATTACTTTGAAATATAAACTTTTTAAAACATTTAAATTAAAACTACTTCAATAATTTATTAAAAATACATCTTATATGAATATTTGAAAATAAAGTTTCTTAATAAAATATAAAACTAGATTTCTTCTTTTAAAAACAAAATACTAAGTTACTTCTTAATAATTACTGCTATAATAGATTAAAAGAAATACTTACTTTAGAATTTAAATAATTAGAAATGATAAATTTTCCAAAACTTGTTTTCTTTAAAAACAACCTTAAAACATTTAATTTATATCTAAATATTTTACTTTTAAAACATGTACTTGGCTATCCAGAGGAAATTCCAATTTCAATCAATTAAATCAATTTGCCCAAATTGATTCCCAATTTATTTTATTTGAAATAGATTTCTTTAATTTCTCAATTCATTTCAAAATTCATTAGTTATGGACTTATTATTATTGTTATTATTTTCCGTTTGATTTTAAATCCTTTAACTGAAATATACAAATTTCAGGTTGTTCCCAATCTCTTCTTTAGTCCTTTCAATAATTTAAATCCTAGATATTAAATAAATGTTTTGTTTTATTAAATAATATCATTGAAGTTTTCAAAATTCATTAACTTTCTGTTTATTCAAAAATTCCTTTTTATATACAAAATTTTATTAATTAGCATGTTGAAACCACTAATATTCTTATCCAATTCACTTTAATTTATATACATTCTTTATAATTATTTCTTACGAGTTCACTTCTTTAATTTCTTTTCAAAGTCCAATTCTACATATATTTGAATAAAACAGAGTACCGAAATATTCAAGCAGACTATAACATTCAATATTCTAATATAATTCATCACAGAATATCAATCAATCACAGCTGTGAGAGTTTAATAATTTAAATAAATGTTGAGGGTTCCAGTTGGATCCCTCCAACCTGTTTCCCTGCATCCATAGACGTTAGCACAATATAATGTACCAATTCCAAATATACCATACTACAGTACATCAACTGATCCAATCATTCAAATAATTATTTAGATTTAATCATTCAAATTTAAATTTAAATGTAAACTGAGTGAGATTAACTCACCTTTGCATTCGTTTTGCACTTCAGTTCTGGCTTGTTTCCCAGTTTATAACCTTGTATAAACATTACATATTTTTCTTATCAACATTCGACTCGATTTTAAAAATTAAATTTCCATTTATAATTTAATTCACTACACATTTTATAACTATTGACAAAATTTGATTTACTAATAATTTATTCTAATCTAAACTAATATTTCCCCTTTTTAACATTAAGCAGCAGGTTTACGGTGAGCATATATATATATATATATATTTTTTCTTTCCTAATCTATAAATATTCATTTATTTAAAATTAAACAACTGATGTGCCTTACTGTAAACTTATCCTTACTGTAACATGTGCATTTAATACATATACGTATATGTTTAAATCAAAAATCAAATATTGTTTTCTATTTTTTTTTTCACACAAACTTCTTATATTGAAATCGAATCAGAAATTTATACATATCTATAAATTTAAAATTAGTAAAGAAATGAATATCTCACCTCGGCCATACCTTACTTGCGAGTACCGTTCACCACCTTTTCGACATCGCGAAACCCTCAAATCTCGGCCTCAACATCTCAGCACGAATTCGAGCTCAGGACTTCCCAAACCCCAAAACATGAAAACCCTAGCCTTCGACTCAACTCCAACGCGAAATCACCCTCTGCTCGCGATCCAAAACAACGACAACGACCCTAACTTAAAACCGCACCATCCACCATGTCGTGTTGCCCTAAGGCCACCGCCGTCCTCCTCCAAACGCGCGCGAAGCGTCCCCCCCTAGCTGACACAATCAACGAAGTCGCCGACCCCTTCGTATGCTCGCCTGCGATTCGCTCGCGTTTTTTCCTTTTTTTTTATCTAGCGCAACTTCGATAGGGAGGAGATCAAACTCGGCCGTTAATTTAAATGGGTCGATGCTTTTTTTTTGAATTGAAAACGAATTTCGTTGTTTATATTAAGGTTCCCATTGTTGAGAAAGAGAGAAGAGTAGAAGGAAAAACAACAGATCCGCCGTGTCCATCCATTTTTTTATTTTAAAACGCGGTTGAAGCTTCCTCTTGAAGCTTCTTCTTTTTTCTTTTTTCTTTTTTTTTAAATCCCTATACGTGATGCTAGCTACAGTATTCAATGCAAATTTCAACGCGTTTATTTATCGTACGCTCACACAACAACCCCGATCACTACGAAATTTGAAATCCGATAATAATTCAATATTACGGACCCAATGGAACTGGTTTCGTCGAATTCCGAGACTGTGCCTCGGAAGGCTATTTTTAAATTCAATTTAAACAGTATAAATTTTAAAACTGAAGAAACCACTGTTAATTTCAATTTTACAACTTCTATTATCTACGGTGTTATCAATATAAAGTTTACAAGCCTTCAAATTATTTTTAACAAGCATAAAATTCCAGATTTCATATTTTACCCAATTTTCAATTATTTAATTCAATAATTCAATTAACAATAAATTAGTGATATTCGTAATTCAAGTTAAAAATTACTTATTGAATATTTAGAATCAATTAAACATTCTGATTTTAAATTCTCGAAAATTCCGGGTCGTCACATTCCTTCCCCCTTAAAAGAATTTCGTCCCCGAAATTACTAGTTAGGAAGAACGGTCCAATACTCGTTTACTTATTCTCAAAACCACACAATTCGTCATCCAACCAACTATCTTTTACAAAGACCATCATTATTCTTATTAACTTTCCAAACCTTTTCTTAGTTTGTAAACAATCCTATTTGCCCAACCATCCAAGTTTTAATCTTAAAACCAATTTTGAATTATCAAAAATTTTCAAAAATTTTCTAACTCCCTAAATTCCTGAAAAATTTCGCCAGCGCCTCCTTTGCGCGGCTGACTCAGTACAACTACAAAATGGCTCTACGGCCTCCCAAATCCAAAAAGAAAACAAAAGGCCAAGTGGCTCAATCCAAATCCCAATCAAATTCACACCAAAATTATATACATACCTTTTTGTCGAGCATTTTAAATTTATCTTCTGAAATCAAAATCAATTCTCCCTTCCATTTGTATTACCTGCGTATCCTGCTTAGCACTAATATCCAATCACAATATTCTCAAATCATCATATCAACTTTCTTACAAACTGTCGGTATTTATTCATTCAAATATTAACTTAGATTATATTTGTAGTATCAATTCCCAATCAAGAATTCACCATTCCCTTCTTAAGTTAGTATAAGCATTCTATATGCTTCTTATATTCATTTTCATCTTACCACTTCAGTTTATATCTATTTCTATTCAAATTAATTCTTTCATTTCCATATGAATTCAATTCATCTTTAACTCCGACTATTTAAATCTTATTTTTCATTTATACTGATTCATGTCATTATTTTAGTTAGTTTCATTTACTAATTAATTTTAGTTGCCAATTTAAATTCGTTTTGTTATTAACAAAAAAATTCTCCAAAATTTTCAAAAAATTTCTAACTCCCAAAATTTTCGAAAAATTTTGGTAGAGTCTCCTTTGTACGGAGGTGCTTTTGCAATTTAACAAAAGAGATAAATATATATACATCGACCCACACGATCAGAAAAACCAAAAACAGTTCATATTTTCTATTTTTATTGCGTAGGCGTACCTTATTTAGCATTCTAAGCAAGTAGCTTATTATTTAGCAGTTAATGCAACCCAAATCCAGCCACACGGCTTCCAAAAATCTGTACTTACTTAATTTAAACATGTAAGTGACAAATATACAAAGTTTATAGCATTTCACTTAATTTCAGTAGTTAAACACATGTATAATATAAACAATATACACTAAACACTTCCAAAAGCAAATTAATAAAGTTCCGATACAAATTTAGTTGTTTACAACTAAATCACCCATCAATTTCATTCCATTTAAATGGTTTACACTTCATTTCTCACATTCTATTCATTTTAATCCAAACGAACACATATTTATCTCAATCGATTCAAAAATCAATTTCATTGCTTATATTAACTCATGGATTTTTTCACAATCCCATTTTCGTCGACGACGACCATTTTTATGCAAATTCAATGATGTTCACTTAATAGAATATCCATTCTATTTTATAACTACTTAAAATTAATACCAATTCAATTTATACTTTATTATGTTTCATTTCCAATGTTCCAACATAATTCTTAATTGTTGACAACCAATTCATATATCGTTCCACTTAATCCGAATGGTTAACAACTCACAAACTTACATTAAATTTATTATTAAGCAATCTGAACTTATATTTAATTCAGTTGCTCTCAAAGTCAAATTTTATTTTACTCCTATCAATTCATAGCATCTTAATTACTTCCATTTACATCAAATGACAATTTATTCTATGCAATTTGACGAGATCTATTTGAATAAACAAGTATTTATGTTTTATAACCAATTTAAATTGATTTCAACTCAATTTATACTTAATTTTATTTCATTTTCAATTTATTCACAACCCGTATATTCTCATTTTCATTGCATTTTAGATTGGAATTCATTCACTTGCATTTCATTTTATTAACCAAACTAGTTTATTCAAAACCATTAACAACTTAGGTTCATCCTCATTTCCTATTAAATTTCCTTTTTATTTTAATTCATTCACAACCATTTATTTAACTCGACACATTCCATTTAAATTTTATTCACAATCCATTCATTTACATTCCATTCCATATTTGTTTATTCCAAACTATTTTATTTAGCTCAAAACAAACCAAGCTATATCATCCAATAACCATTTCTCAACTTATTTAAACCATACTTCATTTGGTTCTTATTTATCACATCCATTCATTTATTCAATAAAATTAGTTTATCCATTCAATCCATTTTGAATTTTCATTTACTTAAATTTTATTTACATCCCACCAAAATTTATTCCGATCCAAATTTATTTTTACTTGGGTTAAATTCCATCCAATATCATTAAACTTGGTTTTAAGTTGAATTCAATTCAACTCTCAATTAAATCTCATTTTGCAAACAAAGTTCTCTTTCCAATTTACTTAATTCTATTTCAATCCAATCTCCTTTCAAACTACAAATTTATTTGATTAGTTATTATAAATTTCAAATTTCCAAGTTCGATTCATTCTCAGTTCGCTTAAATAAATTACAAGGTCATTTCAATTTATTTCTACGTATTTGGATTTTATTTGCAAACCATACCATTACTATTTTAATCCAATCACATTTTTATTCGATACATTCCTAATCTATTTAATTTGTTAACACTTCAAGTTAAATTATAATCTATAACTCAAGTTCTGGATCCACTATCCATTTTCAATTCACCACCCAATTCATTTACCACAATTCAATTACATTTACTTTACCATCGATCCAGGTGGAATTTAATTTATAACTTGAGTTTTATTTTCAAACTTCATTATTAACTCACAAATCATCTTTTACTTAACTGCATTGGTTCTTATTACATATTTTATTATCTAATTTACTATCTAAATAGTCTTTCCCCAATTTATAATCCAAAACTTGATTTTTAATTCCAAATATCACTTCATTTAATCTTTCTTAGTCAATTTATCTTAATTTATATATATATATATATATTTCAAATTTGGATTTTCCTTCGTTTTATTATCCAAAACATCAAACAATAATTATTTTGGATTTTCTATCCCACCTTTCAAATTTAATAAGTCACAACTTATTATTTTCACAATTCCATTTGTTATAGGCTTGAATATATTCTTCTTTTATTTTTAACTCGAGTTTTACACTTATTTATAAATCAAGCATATTTTTATTCCATGCATTTTTAATTCTTTATATGCTATTCTGATTTATTTAACTCAATCTAATTCTTCTCCAATTTATTTCTTATCCAACTTATTTCCCAGTTATCCAGGTAAGAATTTAATTTCATTCAATAATTCAGCTGAATTTTTATTCCAATTCAATTTTATTTTAACTCAGATTTATTTGACTCAATTTGACTTCAACTTAATTCGAATACAACTGGATATTATTTTCAGCTTATTCAATTACTTTCAATCTAGTTAAATTTTTACTTCCTCAATCCAAGTTAATTTCATTTTTAATCTTCACCTTAAAATTTAAATTCCAACATTCAAAGCTCATATTTCCTTCCTGATTTAAAAATCATCACAACTTATAAGCTTACAACTTATTTCATCAGGATTTCTCTTTTTTTTTTAACACCCGGTTATTGGTTTCAAAACATTTTGAAATCTTCAACATCTCAAATCACATTTCTCAAAATTTAATCCAATCCTGGTTTTATCCCAACAAATTTCTTTTGAGACTTTCAAAAACAACAAGCTTTTCTGAACAAAACAGTTTTTGGCAGCAATCTGTCACTCAGAAATTCGAAAATTAATACTGATGATGCGGCCGTCATCATCAGAATTATTTTCCAATAATCCAAGTGATTTCAATGCTATATCACTTTCAAAATCCAGTTAAAACAGATTTCCATTCAAAAATATCTCCAAAACAACAATACTATTATTTATCTCCAAAACACCTCGATAAACATTTCCAAATCTTCGGGATTTTAAATTTCTAAAGCCTGCTTAAACAAATTTTAACTGTAATTCATTTGTACAGTTTATGCTTATACAAAATTCCATTTAATGTTATTTCAATTTATAAATTACATTTATAATTCATATTTATAAATTTCATTTTATAATGAATTTATACCCCTAAATTTTAGTTATATTTCAATTTCTAATTAAAATTTGCACTTAACAATGATAATACGTTAATATTATCATTTCTAACATCCAAGCAACCATATATTAGCTAAATAGTTTTCAAAAATTATCCTTTATATCAAAATATGTTTTTGGGTAAAATTATTTCATTTACCCACATTTAAAACAATATCGTGTCGATTGTTCTATTCAAGTGTTTAGAAACCCCTTCAATACAGTTGCGCAGACTATGCCGACGAAGGTTCATATGCCACTCAATAAATCAATCAACACAATATTAAAACAATTTATATTCACTAACAAATACGCGCTCATATCTATTAATACGCTCAAACTCATTTTAGAGTACTATAGACTCTATTTGAAATGAGTAGTTCCCACCAGAGCCAAGGTTATCACCAACCTAAGCTCTGATACCAACTGTAACAGCCCGCAAATCCGTACCCCTCGAGTCAACACTATTCTACCTAAATCAACTCAAGTCGTACAGAAATACGAACCATTTGGGTTAAAGAAGAAGAGGTAGAAGAAGAAAATTGAAAACAACAACCGAATCTAACCATCGCAGCGGGATAAAATATAATAGATAATAAATACTCTTTACTCAAAACTTAAATATCTCTATTTATATATTACATCATCAGAGTACATCAATCATAGCTCAACATCAATATCATACAAATGGATACACAACAACTCAACACAGCGAAATATAAGTATATAAACAAGTACGGGAGTACGTATCGTCATCTTGCTCGTCTCCTGAGCTTCACAACATCATATCCTGTATCCTATAATACTCGATCTGACCCGAGCATTACAGTTAAATAACACCCGAGTCAGTCTGGAATACCAACGTGAGAAAATCACACCCAATTGGTTATTAAAGTTTCAAAAATTCTTTGAAAACAAAAGCATCTCGTAAGACCACGCCACAAATAAACATGTCGGGTTTTTACCTTACGATAGCTAAAACAATTTTTATAGAAATTCTCTGATATTATAATAGGGTCTATTTACAAATACTTATAAAATAGCCAAAATTGTTACATTCATTAAATTCCAGCTAATAGCCACAGAGTGGGTAATACAAACAAAACTCGTACAAGACTCGTAGGGAGAATGGATTTCCAACTAATGACTAGGCACTGGGGTACCAGCTGTCACAGTACGGGGCCTAGATCACCGTACCGAGGAGTATGCCCGCTCCCCTGCAACACAAGGCCGGGACTACCCCTTACTGGATAATCTCGAGTGAGATCACCCCGCGGTTGGGATCAGCAACCGCACCACTAAGCCGAAATAAAAAGGGACATCTAGACTGGAATGACCTCACCCTGCTTGGGTGCTACCCACCTAGCCTTGCTGCATAACCCCTGATTTTCAATCATTCCCATTTGATGAGGCTTGAGGCTAAGCGTTGCCTTTTATAGAACATATCCCTTAGAATGCCCATCGTCCACCTGACGATGTTTCGCAAGCATTCATCCATACAAGTCCGTTCCGGGTTCGAACGGAACCGAAGGCACTATTCCTACTACATCCATTTTGGAAATATCCTCAGGATTCGTAGCGACTAGCCCTTGCACATCACTGCACCATCTTCGAATCCAAAATCGTTTTCACGAATCGTACAAACTGGATCGAAGTGGTTTTCGAGAAATAAATCTCGATCCCGGTCTCTTCGAAACGATCAACGCAGTTGGCCAATATTGATAGTCGGTTATTTAACTATCAATTAATATTCACAAACAACCATCCAACAATAAATAATTTCCCAAATTATTTATTAACCTCAAAATATCTTTACAAGATATATTTCTATTTCCAATCCTTTGAAAATAGTTTCAAAACCATCTTTCTTTCAAAATAAACCTTCTCAACTAATTTCTATCTCCTCTGAAGTCACCAAGCACAAACCTAGATGTTAAAAATAAATTTAAAACACTTTACTTTGAAATATAAACTTTTTAAAACATTTAAATTAAAACTACTTCAATAATTTGTTAAAAATACATATTATATGAATATTTGAAAATAAAGTTTCTTAATAAAATATAAAACTAGATTTCTTCTTTTAAAAACAAAATACTAAGTTACTTCTTAATAATTACTGCTAGAATAGATTAAAAGAAATACTTACTTTAGAATTTAAATAATTAGAAATGATAAATTTTCCAAAATTTGTTTTCTTTAAAAACAACCTTAAAACATTTAATTTATGTCTAAAAATTTTACTTTAAAAACACGCACTTGGCATCCAGAGGAAATTCCAATTTCAATCAATTAAATCAATTTTCCCAAATTGATTCCCAATTTATTTTATTTAAAATAGATTTCTTTAATTTCTCAATTCATTTAAAATTCATTAGTTATGGACTTATTATTATTGTTATTATTTTCCGTTTGATTTTAAATCCTTTAACTGAAATATACAAATTTCAGGTTGTTCCCAATCTCTTCTTTAGTCCTTTCAATAATTTAAATCTTAGATATTAAATAAATGTTTTGTTTTATTAAATAATATCATTGAAGTTTTCAAACTTCATTAACTTTCTGTTTATTCAAAAATTCCTTTTTATATACAAAATTTTATTAATTAGCATGTTGAAACCACTAATATTCTTATCCAATTCACTTTAATTTATATACATTCTTTATAATTATTTCTTACGAGTTCACTTCTTTAATTTCCTTTCAAAGTCCAATTCTATATATACTTGAATAAAACAGAGTACCGAAATATTCAAGCAGACTATAACATTCAATATTCTAATATAATTCATCACAGAATATCAATCAATCACAGCTGTGAGAGTTTAATAATTTAAATAAATGTTAAGGGATCCAGTTGGATCCCTCCAACCTGTTTTCCCTGCATCCACAAACGTTAGCACAATATAATGTACCAATTCCAAATATACCATACTATAGTACATCAACTAATCCAATCATTCAAACAATTATTTAGATTTAATCATTCAAATTTAAATTTAAATTTAAATGTAAACTGAGTGAGATTAACTCACCTTTGCATACGTTTTGCACTTTAGTTCTGGCTTGTTTCCCAGTTTATAACCTTGTATAAACATTACATATTTTTCTTATCAACATTCGACTCGATTTGAAAAATTAAATTTCCATTTATAATTTAATTCACTACACATTTTATTACTATTGACAAAATTTAATTTACTAATAATTTATTCTAATCTAAACTAATATTTCCCCTTTTTAACATTAAGCAGTAGGTTTACGGTGAGCATATATATATTTTTTTTATTTCCTAATCTATAAATATTCATTTATTTAAAATTAAACAACTGATGTGCCTCACTGTAAACTTATCCTTACTGTAACATGTGCATTTAATACATATACGTATATGTTTAAATCAAAAATCAAATACTGTTTTCTATTTTTTTTCACACAAACTTCTTATATTCAAATCGAATAAGAAATTTATACATATCTATAAATTTAAAATTAGTAAAGAAATGAATATCTCACCTCGGCCATACCTTACTTGCGAGTACCGTTCACCACCTTTCCGACATCGCGAAACCCTCAAATCTCGGCCTCAACATCTCAGCACGAATTCGAGCTCAGGACTTCCCAAACCCCAAAACACGAAAACCCTAGCCTTCGACTCAACTCCAACGCGAAATCACCCTCTGCTCGCGGTACAAAACAACGACAACGACCCTAACTTAAAACCGCACCATCCACCATGTCGTGCTGCCCTAAGGCCATCGTCGTCCTCCTCCAAACGCACGCGAAGCGTCCCCCCCTAGCTGACACAATCAACGAAGTCGCCGACCCCTTCGTATGCTCGCCTGCGATTCGCTCGCGTTTTCCCCTTTTTTTTATCTAGCGCGACTTCGATAGGGAGGAGATCAAACTCGGCCGTTAATTTAAATGGGTCAATGCTTTTGTTTTTGAATTGAAAACGAATTTCGTTGTTTATATTAAGGTTCCCATTGTTGAGAGAGAGAGAGAAGAGTAGAAGGAAAAACAACAGATCCGCCGTGTCCATCCATTTTTTTTATTTTAAAACGCGGCTGAAGCTTCCTCTTGAAGCTTCTTCTTTTTTCTTCTTTTCTTTTTTTAAATCCCTATACGTGATGCTAGCTACAGTATTCAATGCAAATTTCAACGCGTTTATTTATCGTACGCTCACACAACAACCCCGATCACTACGAAATTTGAAATCCGATAATAATTCATTATTACGGACCCAATGGAACTGGTCTCGTCGAATTCCGAGACTGTGCCTCGGAAGGCTATTTTTAAATTCAATTTAAACAGTATAAATTTTTAAACTAAACAAACCACTGTTAATTTCAATTTTACAACTTCTATTATCTACGGTGTTATCAATATAAAGTTTACAGGCCTTCAAATTATTTTTAACAGGCATAAAACTCCAGATTTCATATTTTCCCCGATTTTCAATTATTTAATTCAATAATTCAATTAACAATAAATTAGTGATATTCGTAATTCAAGTTAAAAATTACCTATTGAATATTTAGAATCAATTAAACATTCTGATTTTAAATTCTCGAAAATTCCGGGTCGTCACAAAACCTATTCCGTTGATTTTAAAATATTCAAAAACATATATTTTGATATGTGTATATATATATATATATATATATATATATATATATATGGGTTGGTCCATTTTCGTTCTGGAGTCAAAACGGGATTTTTGGGCCATTTTAACATTCAACGTGTAAATCAATCTTGTCCATCTATTTTATTTTCATCTTTGTCTATAAATACCGTGTTATAAACCCTAATTATTTTTCATTGTCATTTTTCTGTACGTACAGTTTCTTTTCACCTCCTCATTTCAATGGCAGACAAACCATTATTCTATTGCAATTCAAAATCAAAATCAAATCAAAAACTAAAACTCTCCAACAATATCAAATTTTATAAGGATGCAAAGCTCTTGATGAATGCATCTTAGATCTACAATTTGTTTTCGGATTTGAATCATCGTTTGTCCAGAAATTCGGGTTGAACCTCGGTCGTCAATTGGGTAGGGGTTTGATTGTACGGTGGATCTTCATCTTGGGATCGATCGGCGAGCTCTGGTGCAGAGGGGGTGTCGAGCATGTCCGATCCATGCAACTACATGGGCTGGAAGCGGTTGGATTCGCGGCGATTGGAAGAGGAGCGTGGGAGAATGGTTCACAACCATGGGCAGCTGGGGGTACTCGTTCGTGGTCGTGTAGCCACCAAGAGATGCGGCGTAGTGTGTGCTAGGCGGTGGAGCTTCTCGATCTGGATGTAGTCATCGGTAGTGGCGGTGTTTTCTGATCAAGGGGCGGCGGTTGCATTAGGATTTGTTCAAGTAGATTGCATAGAACGATGCTTTCGTGCATTGACGTGGCGATGTTTTACTGGTGCGTTTTATTTTATTTTAATTAATTTGAATCTAAATCGTATAACTTCTAACTCTCATATCTTTTGCATACGAGGTCCGTTTTACGCGAGGTGTGTTTCGTTGGGATCATATCGATATTCTAAACATTTTGACATCAGTTTGAATGAATTCTAAAATCATCGGAATTTTTGGGTTTAAATTGAATTTAAATTCAATTTAAATTCAAAAGGTGAGTGCTTTAACCCACTCACAACTTCTATATTTTTTATGTTTGTTAAATTGATTTATGATATGATTAGAAATTTATTTATGACTATTTGGCATATTTTGAATCATCATCTCAGTTTATTTTAATTTATTTGGATAAAACAGTTATTTAATTTATTATTGAATACAAACTGCCAGTAAATACATGTTATTTATTATCTGTTATATATTGATGTTATTGATTGAATTGGATGATGACTGTGATAAATGTTTGAGGATTGATATTGGATGAATGGATGTTGTATTTTATATTGGTATAAACTGCAAGTTGTTATGGATTTTTATTTCATTCGGGATTGCGGTTTGAAATGATATATAACCGTATTTGTATTTTAAAATACGGATTGAAATGATAAATATCCGTATCACTTCACCATAAGATAGAAACTTATATACAGACGACGTGGTCTATATATAAAACTATTTTGAAATTATTTCTATGGTTTTGTAAAGAAATATATGGTTTTATATAAATATTGATTTTTGATGTTATATAAATGTTATTTTATTCTTAATTTTAAGCTATGTATAAATTTGTTCTAATATAGAATAAGCTTAATAATAAGTTTGGTTTTTTTGAAGACAATATGGTGAAGTATTTAAATTTTATTTCAGTATAGAGTTTATAATGATTTAAATGAAAGAAGGTTGGAAGATAAATTTGAGATTTATTTGAAACTGGATTTATTAAGAATTAAACTCAAATAAGCTTGATGTGAAATTTATTAAATTTGAAATTTCAGAAGGTATGATTTTTATAACTTGATTTTGGTTTAAGGTGAATTAAATGAATATTTCAATTATAAATAAATTGAAGGAAATATTTAGTTATTTGAAATTTGAGTTTTATTTAAATGATAATGGTTATATTATGTAAAATATTTCAAAACTAAACAATAGAAAATTTAAGGTGACTAGAATAGGAGCGATCTCGGGCCAAGGAGGTTGCCCCTCTTATCGGACACACTCCTTCGATATCATATTCTGACTTTGTGGTTTATTTGGTGCCACTTTTGATTTTGATTTAGGGGTGTGGCTCGAGGTGGGCGGCAGTAGCTGCTACGCGTTACCACCAACCCGTGTGCATAATTGGTATATCTACTCTGGCATTGCCTTGTCGTGCCGTGTCACCTACCCTAGCGCGCCTTGTACGAGTTTGATTTGTGTCGTACCTATGGAGTATCCTCTGGTAGCCTCCCGATCAGGAGGTATTATGGTACTGTATAGACTATTTGCACTATTACGTGTTAAGGGGAATATTGGGTCACTCCTTAACGCTGTTTAAAAGTAAGTTTATTTTACTATAGACGTTATTATAATAGTGAATTATTGCTACATAGTAAATAGTTTAATGGATCCTTAAAAGATGTGAATCCCGAGCGTCTCTTAAATTACTGCACTCACGTTAGATACTGGATAGGAGATGTCAAATCCTGTAAACATCTCTGACACCATCCCACTCATATTTATTTCTATTGATTTAACTTACATAAGGTCTTTTAGTTCTGACTCGAGTGTTTTGTCTTTTCAATTCGCTCGGGTCAGCGGGAGCATTTCAGGATTTGAAGGCTTTACTTCTGGAGGATGAAGACGAAGATTGTATTACTATTATTTACTATATTGTTCCGTTGCATTGTTATTTATTATTTTTGGTATGTGTAACTCTGATTCTGTGTTGTATTAGTATAATCAAATGTTTTGTAAAAACAGCTTCATGAACTGTTATTTGATTATTATATTTTTTCGTTCCGCTGTGAGATTCTGTTTTATTTTATTTCTTTCTTCCTTTTTCTTATTCGCCCCAATAATAATTCGTCCTTTTGTGTGGTTTAAGTCTGATGTGTGTGGTTTATCGTCGATTTAAAGTGCACAAAAAGGCGGTCTGTTACATTTCTTCTCTGCTTTTTCTTATTTACCCTATAACAATCCTCCATTTTGGATGGATTGAATCTGACGTGCGTGATTGATCATCGATTTAAACCATCCAAAAAGGTGGGTTGTTACATGCTCCCTGAGTATCCCACCGGTTTGGTGGGAATTATAGTATCTGTACAGACTACGAGAACTATATAAAAACGTGTTAAAGGTGATATGGGTAACGCCTTAACGCTATTTTAATATTTTACTTTACTATAGACATATTATAATAACGTATTGTACTATGTATGTGTTAGTTTAACGGATCCTCAGGAGATTGAATCCCGAACATCTCTTAAGTTATTGCACGCATGTTAGACACTAGGTAGCAGATGTAAAATCCCGTAAACATCTCTGAAGCCGTTACACTCGTATATATTTACTGTTGGTTTAACTTACACAATATTTTTTATTTCTTACTCGAGTGTTTTTTCTTTTCATTACGCTCAGGTCGGTTTGAGGTTTTCAGTGTATTGAAGACCGTTTTATTTGGAGGATGAAGACGGAGATTATTCTACTATTATTTATATTTATTCCACTGCATCATGTTGTTCCGCTGCATTTTTTGTTTAACTCCTGCTGTAAGTATAACTCTGATTTGTATCGTAAATGTGTAATCAAATGTTATTTGTAAATAGGTTCATGAACTATTTATTTGATTATTATATTTTATCATTCCGCTGTGAGAATCTATGTTTTTTTTCATTCTTTCCCTTCTTTTTCTTACTTACCCCATAACAATCATCCCTTTGAATGGTTTGAGTTTGGCATGTGTGGTTTATTATCAATCTAAACTGACCAAAAGGTGGACCATTACAAAGCTTCCATGAGTTAAGTTTCAAAAGGAAAACCAAAGAAAATTTTCAAGTTATGATCCATATAGCGATAGTCGCTATGGATGTACTTTAGCTAAAATTCCACTTTTTTCAAATTAAGTTTTTATACTTAGAACACTTTCAAAATGTTTTATTAAATTTAATTAATAATGATTAAGAAATTAATTAAGGATTTATTAATTATTTATTTGTTAATTAAGATTGGTAATTAATAATTAATTAAGTATTAAACATGGTTTATTAAATATAATTAAACGAAGATTAATTACTAATTAGTTATCCTTTAAATGTGAAATTAATTATTGATTAAATAACATTAATTTTTAATTAATTGTGAATTAATTATATGATTTATTTTTATTTAATTATTAATTAAGTATAGGGTTAATTATCAACTGATTATTAAGTAAGTTTTTAATTATTCTAATCATAAATTAATTAAGGGATTAATACATAAACTAATCATTTATCAAACGTTAATTATTTCTTAATTAATAAATAAAGTTAAGGATTAATTAAGAGTTAATTATGTTTTTAAAAAGGATTTAACTTGTAATTAATTGTTTAAAAAGTGGTTTAAGTTCTTAATTACTTTGTTTTCCAAGGATTAATTTGTTTAAAGGCCACTTTCTTTTACAAAGAATAGTTTAAACACAATGGATTCTACTATCGATACCATTAGGTAACCATATAAATGTAAATAGATTACACTAAACTGGACGATTGTTTGCAGAATAAATTTCCATTCTGCTATAACATAATTGAATTGAATGTTTAGACATCTTTTAGCGAAATAAATCCTCGTTATGCTATAATTATACTTAATAGCTTGTGCGGACATCTATTTAGTAGGACAAATCATCATCCTGCTATTATGTTGTTTGGATATGTATTTGCCAGTTAGTTTATATTGAGATGTTATTCCCTGATTTTGTTATGGATTTTATTTATATATATGTTGGTTTATGTAAATAACTGTTATGTGATTTGGGGGTTGAATTTAATTAAAACGATAACTTGATTTAGTACCATTGTGGTAACTAAGCCTCCTTTTAAATTTGTACAATCATGGTTAACTGGCTTTAATTCTGTATCCATTTGAGGTCAACTGTTTGTAAATGATTTTGTAAGATGTCGAATTATTTTAATAAACGTATTTACAAATGGTATTTTATAAATAACATTTTGAAAAGGATTTATTCAAAGGAGATTTATAACTGATATTTGTAAATGACATTTTAAGAAAATAGAATTATAAACGATTTTGGAGATTTGTAAAAGAAGTTTTATAAATGATTTTAGGGATCTATAAAAGAAGTTTTATAAATGGTTTTGGATATTTATAAAAGGGTTTTATAAATGATTTTTGGATACTTATAAAAGAGTTTTTTAAATGGATTTATAATTTAAGCAAAGGAGATTTCATAAATGGAAATGATTTATAAAAAGGATTTATTGAAGAATTTCATAAATAAAAAGAATATGAGATTGGTATTTCTCTTAACTAACATTCTTAATTATGGTGGTGTTAGACTTTCATTTCATGCTTAACACCGAAGGAATAGTGTTTGGGGTTATTCGTATCTCTAATTTAAGTTACATTTTCTTGATTCTTTTAATTTGATTTTGAAATAAGGAAGCTTTCAAAAATATTTTGTGAATATACTTTTGTCAGTGAGATAAGTATATGAATGTTTTGATAAATAATTTGAGAAGAGATTTAAATAAATGAAATCTTATTATGAGGCTTCGTGGTTGATATGGGTAAATTAAATCTCTCGATTGTTTGATTATGTATTTATAGTTAAATAACCGACTATCAAATCTTGGCCAAAAAATATAATTCTGGAAATATCTAGAAGAACGCGTGAGTTATATGGTACAGTCATCTTCGGTGATGTTGTAATGTACACAAAAATTTCGTTTTAATCTCGTAGACAAATAATAGGAAGATCCGTAACCTTAAATGGATAGAGGGTTATCCCCGCTCCTATTCATTATTATTTTTATTTTTGAAAGAACTTGGGTTGAGTTTATCGGAAACTACCGAGTGCTATTTCGAAGGGATCGGGATCGGATGAATAATCGAAAAACCTCTTCGATTCAAATCAAGCAACGTATTTAAAGAATCTTAAAGATGATGGAATCATTGCCGGAGTCTTTTGAAGTGCGAGGGCTACTTGCTTCTAATCCCGAGGGCGATTCCAAAATGGATTTAGTAGAAATAGTTCCTTCGGTTTGTTCATATCTTGCACAACTTGTATGGATGAATGCTTGCACTGCACAGCTGCCTAGAGGGCAATGCAGCATTCCAAGTGGGTTCACTATATAAAAGGTAAAACGTAGTCTCAAGCCTCATCAACCAGGAATGACTAAAATCAAGGGACATGCAGCATGGCTAAATGGGTCGCATCCATTAAGGTATGCCATTACCCTTCAAGATACATATATACATATTTATGGGATTTGTTATACATGAGATCTCTCGTGAAAAGGTTGCAAAGCACAAGGGTGATGACCTATTCGGTACTACCCAGTAAGGGGTAGGCTGGTCCTTTGTTGGTAAGGGGTTCCAAGCAAGGTCCTCGGTACATTTTCTAGAGGTGTAATGTGGTAGGTAGTACCCGATATCTTGTCATTGTATGGAACTCTATTTTCCAATACGTGCCTTTACAGTTTTAGTTGTATACCTATTATGCTGGAATTTAATTAATGTACCAATTTCGTCTATGATGAGTATGTGTTTATACCCTAGAAACTATTATAATATCACTAGATTTTCAGTAAAAAATTATTTTGGTTATCGTAAGGTAAGACCCCATCCGTGTTTATGTACGGTGTAGTCTAACAAGATACCTTTGTTTTAAGAGGGATTTATAAGTTAAAATAAAATTCCTGGTGATTTGAGTTTCTCATGCTGGTTTTACCAAATTGATCCAGGCATTGTTTTTCCTATAATGCTCGGGTAGGACCTATCATATTTTTCAAATTCTCTTTGGATGCATTGGAGCTTAGGAGATGAGCTGAAGGCCAAGACAAATCTTCGTATTTCTTTATGTTCCACTGCTGGCTTTTGTTGTATTTATCAAAGAGAATAAGGACAGGTGTTGTAACTGTCTAGGTAGATGATAGGCTAGTACTTTGACGGATGTATGTATATAAAAGTTTTCTTTTGTAAAGATCATTGATATATTATAGATTATTCGTTACGATGTGAGATTTTGTGTTGTTTAGATTCTTCTTATCTTCTTTCATCTTCTTTCCCCTTACCATCCGCCTTTCCGACACTTGGTTGTTCGGTAGTGAATATCATGGATGTATTAGCGTCGACTTCTAAGGGTCGAAAATGTGGATCGTTACACTTGGTATTAGAACTAAAGGTTAAACGAGAACCATGGCTTTGGTGGAGGTAATATCATTGGAGATAAGGTAAGAGACACCCTAGAATGAGTTTGAGTGTATTATGTAAGAACGAGTATTTGTTTGTGATATAAACATGTTTTATATTGTGTTAATTGATCTATTAAGTGGCTTATGAATTTTGGTCGATGTGTGTTGCCAACGTTATCGATAGGGTTTTCTAAACACTTGAATAAGACCAAGTGACACGGTACTGTTTTAAAATTGGTAAATAAATAATTTTACCTAGGAATATATTTAATATATAAAAGAATGATTTTCAAAAACAAAGTATAGTTATTTTTGATGTATTATTTGTTAAGAAATGATAATATTCTATTATTATCATTTTGGGTTTTATTAGCTATGTTCATCCAGTTAAGCATTGGCTAGGGTTGAGTGTTTGTATGGATAGTTTTCCTTTCGAAAATATGGGTGGGGAAAATAGGAAATTGGGGCAATATTGAAACAAACACCTTATGAATTAAGTTTCAGAATTTGACTATAAGGCGTTCGATTTTAATGTTGGGCTAAGGATTTTGTTTAATGAAAAATATTTATTACAGTTAGAATATTTAAGAATGATTTTATAGAATAAAATGGTTTTATAAGGATTGAGTTATAAGATGGGTCATTGAAATAGAAAGATTTAAGTAGAAAACTTAAGGACTTAAATCCCGGTGCTACTGAAAAATGGTTTTCAAGGTTTTGAAAAGTAATAATTGTATTATTTGGAAGTAATATTTTAAAGAAAAGAAAAAAAAATGGGTATGGAAATTTTGAGTAAAAAATATTTTCTTTAGATTGGTTCGGGTAACGAGCCTCGATTTTTTTTGTGATAATCTAAATAATTATCTAAGTGACGATAGGATGTTAGCTTAGGCGAATATTGTAGCTCACTTAATAAGTTATTCTCTTTATCATTGTATGACCATAATGAGTTCAAATCCGAACGAATCCAAAGCAAGTTGTTAATAAATATTTGTTGGAGATATGTAAAGTATTGTTTCAAAAAGGAATTTTAGGAATAAAACAAGTATTTTTATGTTAACTAGTTTGAGTGGCCCGAAAATAACTTAAAATGGGCAAGAGATGTGTTCGGATGGTGAACACTTCTCTTGAGTATTACCTTTTAGGTAAGGGAACGTATATTACTATTTGGCAGTGCCTAGTTCCTTAGTACATTTTGGGGTTACTCTAGGTATATGTATATTTTCTATGGATTAAATATATAGTATCATTTCAAAAGATTTTTGAAATAAAACCTAGGTATTTGGCTCCTAAGTTTTCAGAATGTAAAGGAATCTTAATTTAATGGGTCAATAATTAAGTTTCAAAATTGAATTAATTTATTAAGAAGGTTTGATAAACTTGGTTTTATTAAATAGTGTCTTTTGGATTTTAACACTTAGGAGGTTAAATATTATTTGATGTTTTTGGGCCAGCTAATAAACACCTTTACCTTTGAAGTTTCTAAGAAAAACAAGACTCTAAGACTGAGTTTGGATACCAGCATCCTATTTTTCTTAACTACTTGCCACACCAAATGGGTAAAGAGGTTGAATTGGTCAACTCAGTTTTAAAGACCCAAAATTATTTTGTGTCTACATCTGAATAGTTAAAAGTGAAGAGAATTGAAAATCAAATGTTTGTATATATATACTCTAAGGATATATGAGGGTATTATCTATGTTAATAAATTTATTTGTTTTTACAAATGGTTCCATAAATAAGTTGTGTCATTTAAAAATGTTGTAACATAATTTGGAATTTTTATGAGATGATTTCTTAAATATTTACGGGAGGGTAAGAAGGTAAAAGGGTAAATAATAACCTTTAGATGAGGACGTGGGTTGTACATAGATCATTTCCCTTTCTCATGTAATTCTCGATCCAAGATTGGAGTACATGACTTGAGGTGTTTTACGCCATTCTAGATAAGGATTTATCACTTGATTCTTGACGGTGAGCACTTGATGAGTGTTCTTGATAGGGAACCAAAGTTTTCTATCATAGTATACGACTCTGTAAGGCGAACGGAGAAACTTGATCAAGGAGATTGATTGAAGTCCGCACTAAGGAATCGGGTGAGTGATGCTAGTTCGAAAGTGAGGTTATGTATCCGAATGGAGATCAAATTAGATTTTATATATGGATTATCTATGAACATCATGCGGACTTATAAATAGCATTAATTATTCATGCGGTGAAATTTCGAGGACGAAATTCTTTTAAAGGAGGAAGAACATGACCACTCCAAATTTTATCGCTTTGATTTGTGAATATTTAGTTAATTTTAAGTATTGAAATTAATGATTTTTATAATTAAAATACTCCTTTTTAATTTATAACTAATAATGGTGAAATTATTTTCAAGATGTGTTTACAAAAATAAATTATTTAAAAGAAAATTAGAAAATATGACTGAAAAGCTTCTTCAAAATACCTGATTTTTTATCATCTAAAAGTTGTTAAAAAGGTTGTAAATTATTTAATATATTTAAACGCACTCTTATAAAATTAATAAGTGTTTAATTAAGTGTGTTAAAGATGTAAATATGTGTGTACATAAGTAAGAAAAATGTGACCATTGTCAAAAGATTAAATAAAAGAATAAATGTAAAAAGTAAATGTATTATCATATAACATCACTTAAGGTCATTATACATGGGATAAAAAGGGAGAGACCCTTGGTTTAGGCATGTGTGAAAAGGGAGAGAGTGGTGATGATGATGTGGCATTAAATTAGTGGATGGTAAGTACTTTAGGGCTATTTTTGTTATTTACTAAATCCCTTTTATATAAAACTAACTCCCCTCTCTCTCTCCTTCTTTATTTCATTTTCTTTCTTTTCAAAAGTTATATTCTTCTTTCTTAAGCTTTTCCATTCTCTTTAATGGCTTCCAAAAAATATTTTCAAATTTTAAAAATCGCCTTTCTCTCTCTTTTAACACTTAAAAATCATTTTTTTCTTCTTCTTACACCTTCTTCTTCCTTAAACAAGTCCAATCCACCCATAGCCATCACGGCCGAGCCAAGACCACCAAGGTCGAGCCCATTTTGGGTTGTTTGGTCCAAAAATCAAGTTTTGGTTCTGCAAGTGCAACATCCAGAGTTTATTTCAAAGTTTTGAAAAGGATTTGGTTCGCTTTCATAATTTGGATGAGTAAAAACTCACATCCCTTGGGAAAATTACATCCTTGGTTCATGTTAGTTGTTAATATATTTTATTGCTTGGTTATTGGTGCTTACGTGCTGGCGTATGATTTTATACGTGCTTGTGTTTGTGCTTGGATATTGCTTTAGACTTGAAAAATAGGTCTAACTGTGTTATAGATGTAATAAATTTTGGATTTTTTAGGTTATTTGTGGTTATTTTTGTGTTGTATGTTCCATGGACAAGTGTAGGTAATAGTAAGTTAAGAAAAGTTAGCACCTTTGTATAATTTGGCAACTTGGAATCCTGTGTAAACAATTTAGTTGTTTGTTTTCAAAAATCAAAAGAGTTGTCAAGCTTTAAACTTTGTTTTAGTTTTACAAAACTTTTAATTTATGTTTGAAAAAGTTAGTAAGCATTCATGAGTTAAGTTTCAGAAAGGAAATCCAAAGATAAATTTTTAAGTTATGGTCCATATAGTAGTGGTCGCTATGGATACAATTTCGCTAAAAGTCCACTTTTTGCAAATTAAGTTTTTATACTAAAAACATTTGGAAATTTTTATAAAACTTAATTAGTAATGATTAAGAAGTTATTTAAGGATTTATTAATTATTTATTAATTAATTAAGATTGGTGATTAATAATTAATTAAGTACTAAACATGGTTTATTACTTATAATTAAGTAGAGATTAATTACTAATTAATTATCCTTTAAAAGTGAAATTAATTTGATAAATTATTGATTAATAAGATTAATTTTTAATTAATTATGAATTAAGTATATGATTTATTTTAATTAATTATTAATTTAGTATATGGTTAATTATTAATTAGTTATTAAGTATGAGTTTAATTATTCTAATTATAAATTAATTAAGGGTTTAATTTATAAACAAATTTTATCATTGGTTAATTATTTCTTAATTAATAATTAAGTTAAGTTAAGACTTAATATGATTCTAAAAAGGATTTAACTTGTAATTAATTATTTATAAAGAGGTTTAAGTTCTTAATTACTTTGTTTTCCAAGGATTAATTTTTTCACGGCCACTTTCATTTACAAAGAATAGTTTTAAATGCAAGGGATTTTATTGTCGATGTCATTGGGTAACCAGACAGGTATGAATTGGCTACACTAAACTTAGACATATGTTAGTAGAATAAATCCCCGTTCTTCTATAATTTAATTTAATTGATTGTTTGGATATCTTTTAGCAGAATAAATCACCGTTCTGCTATAACTAAACTTAATAGATTCTGAGGACATCTATTTAGCAGGACAAATAACCATCCATCTATTATGTTGTATGGATATGTATTGCCAGTTAGTTTATATTGACATGTTATTCCCTAATTTGGTTATGGATCTTATTTACATATATGTAGGCTTATGTAAATAATTGTTATGTGATTTAGGAATCAAGTTTAGTTAAAACATTAGCTGGACTAAGTACCATTGTGCTCACTAAGCCTCCTTTCAAATTTGTAAAATCATGTTTTTAAATTGACTTTAATTCTATATCCATTTGAGGTTAAGTGTTTGTAAATGATTTTTGTAAGATGTCAAATTATTTAATCAAGGTATTTACAAATAATTTTTTGTAAATAATATTTTAAAAAGGATTTACTTAAAAGAGATTTACAAATGATAATTGTAAATTATATTTCAAGAAAAGGGAATTATAAATGATTTTGGAGATTTATAAAAGAAATTTTATAAATGAATTTGGGGATCTATAAAAGAAGTTTTATAAATAACTTTTGATATTTATAAAAGAGTTTTATAAATGATTTTTGGATATTTATAAAAGTGTTTTGTAAATGGGTTTAGAATTTAAGCAAAGGAGAGTTCATAAATGGAAATGATTTATAAAAAGAATTTATTGAAGAATTTTATAAATAAAAAGAATTTTAGGTTGGGAATTCCCTTAATCGGCCTTCTTAATTATGGTGGTGTTGGACTTTCGTTCCATGCATAACACCGAAGGAATAGTATTTGAGGTTATCCTTATCTCTAATTTAAATAACATTTGTGTTGATTCTTTTAATATGATTTTGAAATAAGGAAGCTTTCAAAAATGTTTTGTGAATATACTTAAGTCAGTGAGATAAGTATATGAATGTTTTTATAAATGTTTTCAAAAGAGATTTAAATAAATGAAAGCAAAGTTTGAGGCTTAGTGGTGCTATGGGTAAATTAAATCTCTGAATTGTTGTTTGATTGTCTATTTGATAGTTATACAACCAACTATCAAATCTTGGCCAAAAATATAACTCTAGAAATATCTAGGAAAAACACATGAGTTATATGGCACAGTCATCTTCGATTATGATGTATTGTGCGTATAAATTTCATTTTGTTCTCCTAGGACAAATGATAGAGAGATCTGTCCACTTAGACGGTTAAGGGGTGATCCCCACTCCTATCTATTATCTATTTTTTTTCCAAAAGAACCAGGGCTGAGTTTACCAAAAACTATAGAGTGTTGTTTCGAAGAGACCAAGATCGGATGAATAATCAAAAAACCACTTCGATTCAACTCAAGCGACGTATTTAAAGTATCTTGAAGATGATGGAATCAATGATGGAGTCCTTCGAAGTGCAAGGGTTAGTTGCTACTAATCCTAAGGGTGATTCCAAAATGGATGCAGTAGAAGTAGTGCCTTGGTTTGTTCATATCTTGAACGAATTTTATAGATGAATACTTGCATTATATTGCTGCCGAAAGGGCAGTTTAGCATTCCAAGTGGGTTTGCTATATAAAAGGTAAAACGTAGCCTCAAGCCTCATCAACTGGGAATGACTAAAATCAGGGGAGATGCAATGGAGCTAAGTAGGTCGCACCTATTAAGGTATGTCGTCACCATTATGGATGCAAATATACATATTTATGGAATTGGTTGTGCATGAGAGATCTCGTGAAAATGTTGCAAAGCAATCGAGGTGATGACATATTCGGTACTATCCAGTAGGAGGTAGGTCGGTCTTGTGTTGGTGGGGGTCCAAGCGAGGTCCTCGATACATTTTTTAGAGGTGTGCTATGATAGATGGCACCCCGTTGCCTTGTTATTGTTTGGAACTCCATTCTCCAATACGTGTCTTTACGACTTTAGTTGTATACCTACCTATTATGTTGTAATTTAATCAATGTAACAGTTTTGGCTATTATTAATATATGTGTGTACCCTAAACACTATTATACTATCACTGGATTTTCTATAAAAAATGTTTTTGTTATAGTAAGGTAAAAACTCGTCTGTATTTGTATGCAGCAAGATCTTATGAGATACCTTTGTTTTAAAAGGATTTTCTAAGTTAAAATAAAATTCCCATTGATTTGAGTTTCTCACCTTGGTTTTACCAGACCAATCCACGCGTTGTTTTTTTTATAATGCATGGGTCATACCGAACATATTTTCTAGATTAGCATTGGATACATTAGAGTTCAAGAGACGAGCTAGAGACCAGGATGTATCCGCGTGTTTTTTTCATGTTCCGCTGCATGGCTTTTATTTTATTTATCAAAAGAGTAAGGACATTTGTTATAACTATCTAGGTAGATGATAGGTTGGTACTCTAATGGATTACGTATATAAAAGTTTTCTTCTGTGAAGATCATATTTATATTATAGATTATTTATTGCGATGGGGGATTATGTGTTGTTTATTTTTTTCTTGTCTTCTTTCTTCTTCTTTTCCCTGGCCATCTCTCTTTCTGGCACATGGTTTTTCGACACGTGAATGCCATGGATGTATTAGTATCGACTTTTAAGGGTCGAAAAGGAGGATTGTTGCATTTTTAGTTGACTCAATAGTTACTGATTAGCTATTCATTACATAAAGACTCGACGGCTATGATAGCTATTTTACATTAGTTACTCGATATCCTTGCTTTTATCGTAGCATGCAGAATGTTTATGGTTCCCTGGCTCAACAACTCCTCTTTTGTAAATTCGACAATAATCGATACATATGGGCTAGCCATCACTTCCTGCTTTAGACGCTAGACAACCTCTATGGTTGGAGCGGCTCGTCGCCGCCCTCTTTTTTAGATGCTCAACAACCACTATGATTGTAGCGGCTCGATACCACTTCTTCTTTAGATGATTTACAACTCTTATGGTTGTAGAGGCTTGATACCACATCTGCTTTAGATGCTCTACAACTCTTATGGTTGTAGAGGCTTGATACCACCTCCTATGGTTGTAAAAGCTTGAAAACCTTACTGTCTTCAAGCTCAATAAATCTTATAGCTTAATAACTCCTACCATTCACTAATTCCTTCAAGCTATTCATCTTTTGAGTAGAAGCTTGTCAATTATCTTTTATATTAGAGGCTCGATACCGTTAAAACTATAAGCTCGATAATTCTCTGATAAGACATTTCTAAAGAATTGATAACTCTTTTCTTTTCAATGTTTTTATATCTTCCTATTGACTTAGTTGTCTCTTTTCCCTTGATAACCCCTCTAGCATAGTAGTCAAAAAATATATGGATGATAAGTATTATTTCTTAAAAAAAATTATTATACCTTAGTTGTTCAGATTTGGACAAACCGACGGCTTCTATTAGTATTTGACTCCATCCAGATTCAAGTAGGTTTATAATTATTTGAGTGATAACTCCTACTCAATTCCCATGATCCAGACTAAACCCAAAATAAAAAACAAACAAAATAACTATTAATACAACAATAGACACATCAATCAAACAAACATACAAACGCCTTTAGTGGAAAGCTATCTATCATCATCCACTGTGCACTCTAATCATTATTGGATCCTTTACACTACTTTCCACGTCGCGGTTTACAGTTGTGAAGAATTCTTAATTCAAAATTTAGTTTGGGTAGTCTACAGCTTCCTTACTGAGCTACTTCATTCTTATTCAAACCACATAGAGGTTTATTCACCATCACCAATGTTGATACTACTGGTCTAGCTAACAATTCCTTATTTCACTACCCCATCAACAACTTAGATGCCACATATAGAAAAACTCACAAAAGAGATAGGGATAAGGATAATATATAGTTGGAAAAATAACAAATATGTCTCTAAATGATTGTCCCAGTAATCATTGTATACACCAAGTATCCTTTTATATTTTGATAAATTTAATGATTATTTATCTTTATTGATTTATTCATTTTATTAATACCAAGTAAAATTTCATTTCATCTACTTCAACCATAAAAAAATCATTGACAATACAAAAATATATTTTATATTAACTGTAAATATTTTATTCGAGATCAATATATATTCTGAAAAGAATTTATTAATTAATTCAACTTATTAAAATAAAATATTTTATTAAATAGACTTTAATTATGTAAAAATTTATTTTCAAAAATAATAATTATCAAATGAATTAGATAAATAATGAAATGAAATTTTAAGTGAATTAATTTGTATAACGTACATACTGCGTAAAAAGCGAGGATGTTACAACTCCTTTGACTGTTGAGTCTTCTAGACATCGCCCACCTCGTTGATCTCCAATCGATGTGGTTCCTCTAATGATTATTGAAAGTCCATGTAGTAATATCACTTTGGACACAAACCTAAAGAAGGTCATGGTTCTTGACAACCGACTAAATTTTCCGACCTCATGCCTATCTGCTAGCAAGTACCAAAGATTTTGCATAAGGCATGGTATTTCTATGGAAGAAATCCAACTACCTTTACTACACAGACATGTCTATAATCCTCCAGTCAATTATGCATCTTGTAACCGACACATGTTTCTATCTGGAGCAGTTTCTCCTTTTAATCCTTTTCTCCAAAATGTTCTTCAATCGATGAGTATTGCTCCTTCATAACTAAATTCCAATTCCTATGCAGTCTTTTAAGTCTACCAATGATATTTATCTGACACTTGGGCAGGGAGCCATCATTTACGAATATCTGATATCTCTATGATTTCAAGCAACATTACTCCAATCCCTCGCTTGCATTCTTTGAAGCTTTTAGGGATCGCAAAAATCATAATTGACTTTTATAACAAGCACAATTACTTCAATGAAGAATGCATCTTCGTTCACTTCCCTATCGGCTTCTCCTAGAAATGGCTCTTCAGGTATGTATATCCTACATTTCTTATTCCAACTATCGCCTCATTTAAATTCGTTTCATCTAGATTGATAATTCCTTTCTTATTTATTGTCATTACCCCTTTGAGAATATATAGTGACTACATAAGGTGAATGGTAGTGCAACTCCAAGCCATCCTCGAGGATGAACATTGGACAACCTATCACTTAACTGACCTATGCTTTTGCCACTTCCACCTCCTATACAATGGTCGTAGAGTTCATTTCTTACACGCTGCACCTACTGCTCCATTGACCACTCCTTAAGCAGAAGTTACTCCTCAGCTCCAGCTCACCATGGAGTTATCAATGAAGAATAAGGAGAACTCATTAGCGTAACATCCAACGAAGAGGTGAAAGAAGGATAGTATAGAGAAGAAGAAAAGGGGAGTATGGATGAAATTAAAAGGGAAGAAAAAGAATTAAGAGAGGAATCCACTAGGGGGAGTATGCTAGAAAAGATGACACATCTACACTCGCCCCCTGTTTTATAAGACTAAGGAGGGAGCCTCCAGAAGCTTTTCTCCGTCCAACTCATAGTCAAACCGAGGAGTTGAATCCCTCTCCCACTAATGATGAAGTGTTTGGACCGCTTTCTAATTTTGGACTTAACGATCGTCAAGGACTTAATTTTGACCATCCATAAATTGAAGCTATGATGCGTGAATGGGATGATGTTACTTCCACTTCTTATAAGAACATAGTTGCTCCCTCATGCCTACAAACTGAGCATGGTTCGCAGGGTAGATAGGAATGCATCACACTCTCATGGCTTAGGATCATTTTCACATGCTTTTTGTATGTTTTCTACTTTTAATATCCAGTAATAACTCTGATTCTCTTTTTCGTTTTGGGTACCTAAGGAAAATATAGCCACTACAGAGATCTTGGTCAAAATATTCTCGAAACTTACCTATCTCAAAGTCTCATAGAAGCAACAAGTGTCACTTCTCTAGTGAATTCCGCTGTGAGAGGGAAGAAAGAGATAAAAGGGAGCACCACTACTCAGCCGAGCACTATGATTGTGAGAAGGATAAACTGGAGCATCCATGCTCTCATCACTCCAGAAGCTCTCACTCCTACAAGTGTAAATATTCTTCGAGGTGTACTCCTCCGTCTTCGGGTCTTACTTCTCATGCTTCGATTATGAGTTCTTTACTCGCTATTTCTTTATGCTCATCTCTACCCTAAGAGCAATAAAATTCATATTTCTATGATTGGTCCACTTTACCAACTGATGTGCACATAAATGTGCATATTTTTACTTCCATATTTAATCTAGTTTAATTAAATAAATGAGCATATAAGGTATTTTAACATGTTTAAACCAAAATTAAATTATTTTCAAATCATCATTTATTCATCTTCATATAGAGGCAATAGTCTTTTTTGTATGTTAATTAATTTGAGAAAATTAACTTGCACATTTTATTTTTATTTGTAGGCAATTGGATGGAAAAATATGAAGAGGCTTCATGAAAATATGCATGCACAAGAGGATGAACCAAATAAAGATGGAATTAAATCTCTTTCCCTTTTTAATGGTTCTTTGCCTTTTCATCATGTAATTTTCTTATATGCAATTAATTCATGCACTTTTCTTTCATTTTCTTTCCTTGTTTATTTCCTTTGATGTTAGTAGTTTGGATTTATTTATGCAAGTACTAGCATAACAAGACATCCCATCCCCTTCGATCACATCCTCTATTGATCTTCAATGACGATAGGGTAAGGAGATTGCTGCCACTACTACGACTATTATTGTTCCTTCCATATTAGCTCCATCAGATCTCTAGCTGAAGTATCCAAGTATGGATCTTACTGGAGTCTTCTTCAATTACAACATGTATGATGTTCCAAATGAATACATCTAGGAGGTTCGCATTACCTATGACAACTAGTGACATGTGTCATTCTCGGAGGAAGTTGGCAAAGAACATATGCTATATCAATGCTAAGAATTGCCTTCTCCTTAAAGAGGCTGAAATTATTGAAGTTGATAAAAAAGAATCATTGAGGCCCTAAAGGATGAGGCAATAGTCATAGAGAAAGAGACAAAAGACAACACAGAGGCCCTAGTTGAAGAAAAAGAAAAACACACTAGGGAGATCAAGGAGCCTGAGTCTAAGGAAGAGATAATACATGAGTAGCTCACTTAAGCTCATGTCCGAAATGGTGATCTAGCCAAGAAAATTGAAGAATTAAGAGCTAGCATTTGTACCACCAACGCACAACTTGCTATGGACAACAAAGAAATCGTCCAGCTAGAAATCAAAGAAGACAAGCTATAAGCTGAGGCAAAAGAAACTTCAATCTTTAATCAAAGAATGAAAAGTTGGAGGCCACTATGGATGACTTGCAAAACCAACTACCTCTGGAAGCCACCATGAAAGAGGCCGATGCAGACTAAGTCAATCAAACCATTTTCCGCTTTTATATAATGTCTTCAAGACAAACGGTCTGAAATGGCTTGATGACTCCTATTCGCAAGTTCTTGTTGACACCACGATTTGATAACACTTAAAGAAAGAGTAAAGGCTGAGAGTGAATGGGCCCCATTCATAAGCCAATATTTTATCTGATCTTTCCAAAGATGATTATTTGATTTCTTTATAGGAAGGAAGAGCACAATACCTTGCCGTGAAAGCTTCACAGACACTTGTAGAGGCTCTCACTATTCTTCCAACTGACGAAATAGTTGAGACTTCTCTTGGCCCTATTATGTAGGAGATCTTGAAGAAGGTTCCACCTACCATGATGGTCGGCTCTGACTTCATCATTTCTTCCTTATTTGTAGCTTCTACTTTCATTACTCCCTCCTACAAAGAAGAGCGTATCCTAGAGTATATGAAATTTTATGTTTCTACTTCGGTACTCCTGCATCATTACCTATTACTAAAGAGGGAAATGTTACTTTTCTCTCCACCATCAGGATGCTCAATCTAAGGTATGTCACTCAACTCTCAAATCCTAGAGAAGATTCAAATGACTCCTACAGCCATTGTAGACCTACACCATTAAGTCTTACTTGTTTCAGGCCAACCAAAAATTGCTTTCTATCTAGAATTTATCTACCATAGATCATCTAGTTGGAGCTATTACTACAACTTCCATGGTTATCACCTTCTTTGTTGGGTATGGCCTTGGACAAATTATTGAAAGATCTAAGCTCCTAAAGAAGTCAACGACCTTAATGCTTTTCTAGACAATGAAGAGGAGGTCACCGTGACTAAATTCTCTAGCCCAGATGCTTCATGGATACTTTACATGCATATCAGACAACTACACCGGTCTAGGTTAAAATCAAAAAGGATGCCATCCCTTCTGCTAACTCTAAAACCATCACTTCTATGCATACACTTCCTTCTTTGCCCGCTTTCGATCTTTCATAGTGCTAGTGTTGAGTGGTGAAGTGTCATGCAATACAGTGACAAGTTATACAAAACTAAAGATGGAAAAGACGATAAGACTTGGGGGTTTGGCCGAAGTGATCGTTATCGCTGACCGTCTCAACCGGTTCTTTATATCGATACGGAATGATTCAGCCTGAGCCTCAAGATCGATTGTCAACAAGTTGAAGGTTAATTTTTATTTTAATAAGTAGATGAGCTTTAAGAGAGTTGTCCGAGGCATTTATCTATGTCATAGTTCGAACATCGTATATGTCGTGGTATGCAGTTCAAGTCCTATGCAAGTCATATATGTTCACTCAAGTGTTCGAGACCAAAGCTCATCATTAAGTTCAAGTTTATCTGGTTAAGTATCATTTTTTGAAGATTGTTTGCTGACAACCGATTGTTCCCATGGAGCATGTTTGATCATTCACGCATGATCGATCCGCATCTGATATTTGACCTACTTCAGCCCACAACTGATTATTCCAGTACCGATCATTCTAAAACAATCGTTCGCATCAACCTCCATCAGATCATTCAGCAACCAAACCATCATCATATGATCGATCACATGTCGCATCATCCACAATCAATCGTTCCAGTACCGATTATTCCACACCAAGTCCATACCCAACATTGATGTTATACGATCGGTCCACACGATCGTTCCATGTAATCGTTTCACAAGTCGATCCATCTACTTCGAAGATTTACCAAGTCCATAACTACAACCGATCATTCACTAACGATCGTTTTCAACCTCCAAATCTTTCTTCAGCATCAAAAAAACAATCGGATGGAGCCTCTCTTCCTCCAAGATACTTCGAATCAATCGGCCTCGTCGTCCTAATTAAACATCACAAGGTCGACAAACCCAAAATCTTGTTATCAAATCCACATATAAACCAAAAATTAACCTATCTAAATTAGAATTCGAAGAGTGGAAACGGTTTAAGTTCGATACTTCGTGAGATCTAGAAAGGTGAGTATAACAATGATTAGTATAAAGAGAAGGATGCTTAATTGGAAATTAAGTGGAGGAGAAATGGTCTTTGATTTGGAAGGTTCGGATCGTGACTTGGAACAATGATGATGAGGGAAGTGCAATTTTTCATTTCCTTTTTCGGTTCGAGTTGAAACGATGCAAGAGTGAATAGAAAGGATGATGCGGCTAAGTAAAAGTATTTATAGATAGTGCAAGTCGGTCCTTTGAAGCCCATGAAGTTGGTTTATAACCGATCATTCCAATCGTCTATTCCTCGATTCAGCACTGATCGTCTTCGAAGTATGAAATTGGGATTTGGTAAATCAAAAAATGACGATTGTTATGATCGTTCCACATAAACATTATATCGACCCTTTAGAGCTCAAAAACAAAGATCGATCGTTTACATCAATGGCATACGATCTACATATGATGGATCTGGAGCAACTCATCAATATATTCTACAACAAACACTGATCGTTCCAAAAAAAAGGAGAGAAATAATGATTATCATTAAGCAATCTGTATTTGATGGATCCAAAACTATCCATCAATCTATTCACAAGCAAACGATCTGGTGTGATCATTTCTTAAAAAACTTGAAAATGACCTGCGAACGTGCAATCGTGATCGGGGGTCAGGTATAAACACGTATACGTAATGGTTTACATTCCAAAAATTCAGTTCCTTGAAATCAACAAGAATTGAATTTTCACCTGAAATCAATTGGAGAAGATTCTAAGCCAAATTGTTGGAGCCTAATAATCACTAGAAGCAAACCAAGATAATCATCAACAAGCCATAACCCAGTATTGATACTGTTGGAAATCGACCAATAGTCATGATAAATAGAAGGAGATGCAACTCTCAGTACAAAACGACTCAACAAAAGGGTGGCGACTGTTCAATAAACTAGAAGGAATCCTTTCTGACGATAGAAATTTGCAACAATTCAAAGCACGTCATGTTAGACAAACTTTGGGGAGGCAAATGTTATCTAGCCTTTTGGACCGGCTATATCTGGAATCAATTGCCATCAGGTTCGATGTATCAGATTAATGATCAAGAAGCGTAGAGATCAGGCCTAAATGAGAATATGAAGCAGTAGCGAAGCAGAAGCTAAAGGCGAACTCAATGAAAAACTTGGATCATGGAAGTTCACAATTATCTGAAGATAGATCAGGCATGATCCATATTCAATACTATGGATTGTATCTTACCGATTACATAGCTCGTTTCGACAATGATCGATCGATATCTCAAAATCTACAAGTCCAACACACTTGAAACTTTCAAAATATCAATATATAGAAAGAGGAGTACCCATGATCAATCGCATGCTAAGATGAGTAAAAGTAAATGGTCGATATACATCGTTCACAAATGATCATATAAACTCAGCCAAGTTATCCATTTGGTCGATATCTCACCAACCACAACTCACAATGACACCAAACTTTGGGAGCATGGACTAGAAGCATGGGGTAGCTCAAAGAAATGATCGCACGTGCATTGGAGCACAAATGAACGATTGGGACCGATCATTCCAATGATCGAGTTAGAACTTTCGATCGTTCTGGTGGGCCTTTACAATCTGGAGAGTCTTCTGTCGAATTTCCAATGAGATATTTTGTCATATTCACCTATAAATATGGACTTCTTTCTTCATTTAAAGGACTTTACGCTACTTCTTGCTTTGGATTCCATTTCTATCAAGTGTTATTATCATTATTTCATTGTAATCAGACTTTATGAGTAATCGATAAAGAAAATTCTTCAAAGTGGACGTAGGCACACAACATTGGACCATTATAAATCCTCGAGTCTTTGTTATTGCTTGATTCAGATTGCTTATTTACTTATCCTTTCTGTTTAATTTTTATTATTCTTCATTTATTTCTCTACTACTCTATTATTGAGTATTTGTGCCTACTTTTGACGTAAACACTTTACATAGTGGTTGATGGGAAGTGTCCATTGGTGAAGAGATGGCGCCAAAATCCCTTGGTTCTGAATTATAAAAGAATCAAGTAACTGCACATATGTCGGCATAGGATAAGGGTATGTCAACATACGTTCAACTAAAATGTTGACTCTATTTAGAAACACTTCTAAAATGGTAACAAAGCGTTCCAAATTATCAAAACGCGAAGTATTTAAGTTTTGATGACCTTTTGTGATTGGATTGAGATCATTGGACGATGAATACTAAGTATAATTGCTATGGGATCTTAAAAATATCTAAGACTTTATAGACTATCTCAACACATAGAATATCATTGAAATGTTTGTAAGCGCTTGTATATTAAGTGTCTTGAGTCGTATACTTTATATATGTTCTTGATGTGCTTCATTATGTACTTCATATATAGTTTTGTAAGATTTCCATAATATATCTAAAACTACACAATTTGAAGAATAGTTAGTAACTCCACTTTAGGTGGTTGTCATCAAAACCAATAATCAATAATCCAGGTTTTGCATATTTTAATTATGATCTAGAATATTGTTTTGTTGTCTAGTTAAGTTTTCAAATGAGGGTAATTCTAGCAAAACAACTCTTTATTTAATTAATTAAATTATGTATTAGAACATTTAAATAATGTAAAAATAACCTAGCTTCAACATTTACCATTAATGGGTATTCAACATTTTGAATAAATATAGTCTTAAAATTCTATTTGCAAAATAGTTTTTTCTAATAGAAACTAACTAAAACTAAAAAGAAGAAACACAACCGAAATACTAAGTATAATCTTTATATAAAAATTGATTTATATTGGATTATCTGGTGTACCTAAAAATACCAAAGAAAGAACTGAAACTTATACAAGGATGAACTGAATTGAGCAAAAAGGGAATGTGATGACCCGGGTTTTTCTGACGTTAGTTGTGAATATTTGAATGGTTTTAAATAATGAAATTGAATTATAAATTGCTTTGAATAAGGAAAACTTGGGTTTATTTAATAAAATAGATTCAGAGTTCAGATATAGTGATTTATTGGACAATTCAACTTTTGAATTTAATAACTGGAATTTGGGTAAACTATTGAATCTTGAGTTTTAAGCTTGATAAAAATAATTTAAAGGCTTATAAAATTCATATTAATGATACTGAAGACAATGCAACTTTTAAAATTGAATTTGGAAGTGATTTGTTCAATTTTAAATATATATCGTTTAAATCGACATTTAAAAATAGCCTTCCGAGGCACGGTCTCGGAATTCGACGACCAGTTTCATTGGATCTGTAATATTGTATTATTATCGGATTTTAAATTACGTAGCTTTCGGAGTTCTCGTGTGACCGTACGGTGTGTAAACGTGCTGAAATTAATATCGAAATTTAACGTAATAGCTGCGTCCAAAAAGCTGTCTTCTCCATACGATTGACTCGGAACCTTCTCCAATGTGCTCAGAATAGGGGTATAACATTATAAACGCCTAGCGGCATGCCTCGATAGGGGTTCGTGATTTTAAGCTACGTAAATCAAGACAATTTGAAATTTCATTGATATATAAATATGTAAACCCTAGTCAACAGTCGAAATTCCCTCCCACCAGCCTACTTTCTTTCACCATCTTAACTTTTTTCCTTCTCTGTAGCAAGCCATCCTAGCCGACCAATCCTATCCCATCTTCCTATACAACACGCAATTCCTCTCTTCACCTTTTTAAATAGACGAGCCTTCCATTCACATTTCAAAGAAATGAAAATATAGCTACTTTGATAAAAATGGCCGAATAAACTTTCCTTCTTCAAATTCAACTTTCCCTCTCCTCCCTTCTATGGCTAATACGAAATAATTCGTTCAATTCAAAAAAAATATGCAAAGGCCGAACATTATTCGCTAAACTATAAATCGCGTGTATTATCTTCCTTTCTCCCCTCTGTAAATCGAGAGCTTCTTCAAAATAAAGAACAGAGCACATCATGGCATTGTCACGATGTTTTATGTGAGCTCAAGCACGGCTGCATGGCACTGGAGCACACACACTCACGCGAGGAGGTAGAGGCATCGTGGCAAAGTCAACGCAGTGGTAGGGTTCGGAAGTGTCGCCGATTGATGGAGGTCTCGGCTATTGGGTTTGTGGTTAAGGTAGAGGGTCGAAGCTCTTTTCGTACGCGCGTGTAGAGGGAAGAGGGAGGTAACATCTTGAGGGATTGGCTTCGACGTCGTGCTCGTCATCTGGAGGCGGTGACAGCGAGGATTTGAGGTCGAGGCTCGGCAAAGCTCGTGAGGTGTTTTGGGTATGGCTTCTTCTTTCTATTCGAATTTGTATTTAGAAAAAAAATGCAGATAGAGAAATATTTTACAGTAAAGTAAATTACTATTATATACAGTAAAGGAAAAGTATATTATAAGTATACATATACACATACATATTTATATATATATATAACAGTAAATATGTACATATATATAAGATTTTGGAAAAAATAGGAATTTTAAAATGTTGTAGAGTTTACATTAAAAAAATTAGATTTTTAAAACGTATATAGGTTATTTATTAGTATATGTAGTTTCAAAGAGAAAGAAATTAAATAAGTATACGTCTACACATTTAAATTTACTAGTTTATTTTAGAATAATGCATTATGGTGATTAATTTGTCTAATTAACTTATTTAATTTATTTTAGTTACTAAAAGATTTTTAAAAGGAAAATTATTTAGTTAAAATTAAATTGTTAGCTAATTAAATTTATTAAAAAGGAAATTAATTATCCGATTTATTTCAAATGTTAATAAAGCGTAAGTTGTTTATACAAGGTCAAAAATCGTGAAACCAAGTCGAGATTGAAGTGGATTGCAAACAAAAAGAAAGGTGAGATTTTCTCACTGATTCGAATTACCTTGTTTAAAAATTAAATGTTCAATTTAAATTATTGGATGCCTGACATGATTGATAAATTTATGATTTATCTATTGGATGATATTATATATAGAGTAGTATGTATATTGGAGTGATAGATATTCCCGCATTATATAGCGGATGAGACCCTATGCGCCCCGCATAATAGCAGATGACCCTATATACCATGATATCCCCCTCGAAGTGGGATTGGTATTTTATTTGTTGACTAACATCTGTGGATGCAGGGAAAACAGGCTGGAGAGATCCAATAGGATTCCTTAAAAATATTTATTGTTCATATATATATATATATATATATATATATATTGTTATATGATATGATGGATAAATTGATACACTTTGTGTGCAAATTGAATTATTAAATGTTAAATAGCCTGGGAAATGAATTTGGTAAATAATTAATTGAAGAAAATTTAAAAAGGGAATTTGAATGGTAAATATTTATACTGTAAATTGGATTTATTCTAAAGGAAAACTAAGTGGGATAAAAATATATTAGCTAATTTTGGGCTATACTTAACCATTCGTAAAATTGATTTAAGAAGAGATTTTTCAAATAAATTATATAAAGAACTTGAAGGATATTTTGAAATTATGGAAAAGAACTTAAGCAATAATTGAAATAGATTTGAAATAAAAATGGAGTTTTATTAAAGGAAGATTATAAGTGGAATTATAAATGAATTTTGTTTTTATAAATAAATGAAAAACTCAAAGGAGTTTATAAATTTATAAACGGGGTTTATAAATGAGATAGATTGATATCAGTTGGTATGTTAAAAATATAAATTAATGGTGTGAACTTATATCGTGTTATGAAAATTGTTTTCAAAAGAAATAGGTCGAATGTGAGAAATGGTGATATGGTAAATGTGATACGAATCAAGAGGAATTTATCAATTGAATTGGTGAATATTGGATTTTCTAAAAATAGACTTTTGTTAAGTAAACTGGAATTATTTTAAAGCGGGATTTTGAATTACTATGCGTAACCTTTAAACTATTATTTGGATTTGGAATATCCCAAAGTTAGCTATTATACACTTGGTATTTATCGAAATAAATTCTAACTTTATAAATCTGCTTTGTAAATTAATTAATAACTGAATATGAACTTTTAATGCTTTTAAGAAGTTGATGTTTTAGTTACCTAAAACCATATTTTTAAAGTAAACCATTATTCTTTTATATATATATATATATATAATTTTAAATGTTTTAAACTCAATTATGAATCCTCTCAAGATGGGAAGCGAACTTAATTAAAATTGAATAAGATTTTAGGAGAAAGATCTATAATAGTATTATGGAAATTTTAAATAAATTTCTAAAGTATAGGATAAGTGAACTTTCGAAAGGGGAAATAAGATCCACAAAGGAAGTAGGAGTGGAATTGGAATTTTAAATAAGCATAAACGACTTTGGAAATATTAAAGGAATTTAACTAAGGAATTCTGTAGTTTATAGAACTCATGTGGAATGAGTTTGGAAATTTACAAATAAAGTTGTAAATGATTTTTGAGAAAAGAAATAGGGAATAAAATGAATAGTTTTCAAGTGTTTAATATTAAATGAAGTGGGAAAATATTCTAAGTATTGGAAAAAGTTTGAAATTCACTCCATAAGAATAAAAGTGATATTTTCAAAGTGTTGAAGTATGTGAATAATATCTTATGTGGATATTTTGAAATAAATAATTTGGAAAATTATTTAAGGCCTGATGGTTGCTTGTGAATGTCATTTGATAGTTAAATAACCGACTATCAACATTGGCCAATGCGCTGATCGTTTCGAAGAGGTCAGGATCGGATTTAATTTTTCGAAAAACACTTCGATTCGGTTTGAACATTTACGAATAAAGACCGTAAAGATGATGAAGACGGTGATTCGGTTTGTCCAGACCCAGGGCAACTTGTATGGACGAATGCTATTAGACCATCATCATTGGAGGACGATGAGCATTCCAAGTGAAAGTGTTCTTTAAAAGGTAACGCATAGCCTCAAGCCTTATTAACCGGGAATGGATAAAACAAGGTAGGTGCAGCAAAGCTAAGTGGGTAGCATCCAATTAGGGTAAAATTTCCCCTGTCTGGATGTCCCTTTATTTGGCTGTGTGGGCGGTTGTTAGCCCCAACCGTGGGGTGATCTTATTTGGACTATCCAATAAGGGGTAGCTCCGGTCTTGTGTTGTAAGGGATCAAAAGTGGTCCTCGGTACTCTGATCTAGACCAGGTACTATGATAGGCGGTACCTCAGTAGCTCTACCATTGTATGGAATCTATTTCCTAATAAGCGTCGTACGGTTTTGATAGTGCCCAACTATTGCTGGAACGTGAGATGCGGGCATTTCAGCTAGATTCTGTTTTACTTTCTATAGACACTATTATAATATTAGACGGATTTGATAAAAATGTTTTGGTTATCGTAAGGTAAAAACCCGACATATTTATTTGGAGCGTGGTCTTACGAGATACCTTTGTTTTAAAGGATTTTAGAAAATATAATAATCCAATTGAGTGTGGTTTTCTCACGCTAGTTTTTTAGACTGACTCAGGTGTTTTTTTATTATGATGCTCGGGTCAGACCAAGTTGAACAGATCCAAGATAATGTGCTGTGGAGCTCAAGAGGCGAGCTGGATGACAGAGTCGTATCTCCGTACTTGAATTATTAGTTCCACTGTGTAAGGGCAAGTATTAAGTTATCCAATGTGATGGATGATTATTGTACTCTGATAATGGTATATATATATATATATAACAGTACATATTTCTTTGTATTTAAAAGCTGTTATTATAAATTATATTTTGTTCCGATGCGATTGTGAGACTCTGGTGTTGTTATTTTCTTCTTCTTCTACCTTCTTCTTCTTTAACCCTAAAGACTCGTATTTCTGTCCACTTTGAGTTGAATTGATGTGGGATATTGCCGGCTCAAAGGGGTAGGGAACTGCGAGCCATCACACATGGTATCAAAGCTGAAGGTTACGCGAGAACCTTGACTCTGGTGGGGATTACTCATTGGAGATAGAGTCACTAGTACTCTAGATTAAGTTTGAGAGCAGTAATAATTATGAGCGTGTATTTTTAGTGAATATAAATGGTTTTAATATTGTGTTGACGTATTGGTTGAACGGAATATGAATTCTGATCGAGTAGTGGCGCCGCTAATTCGATTAGGGTTTATAAACACTTGAACACGATAAACCGACACAATATGGTTTTGAAGTGGGTGAATGAAATAATTTTAAACAAAATATATTTTGATATAAAAAGAAACAAAATTTTTGAAATTATTATATATATTTGAAGTGTTTGGATGGTAATATTATAGTCAAATAAGATTATAAAATTTAAAAGGGCTTATATAACTAATATGGGAAAATTGTATAAGTATAAACTATACAATAGAAGAAGAAAATTAATTTTTGAAATTAAGTTAATCGTGATTTGAAAGAAATAAATTAGTGAAGTAGATTAGTTAAATGGATTAAATTTTAGTTAAAGGGTTTAAATTTTGGATGTGATTGAATTGGAAAATAGAAATTAAGTTGGATTTGAGAAATAAAAATTGGATTGAAATTAACTTAAACTAAATGAAGTTGAGTTGAAATAGAATTAAATTGAAAAAAAATTCAGTTGAGTTGTAGATGAAATTGAATGAAATTAAAACTCTTACTTGAATAAATAAAAGTAAATTGAATAAGAATTGGACTGGAATAAATGAATTGGAATAGCTCATAAAAGATGGATTGAATAAATATATTCTTGGGCTATAAATAAATATATAGTCTTGAGTTAATAACGAAATGTGAATGTGCTTGGTTATAACTTGACGGAAATATGAAATATAAGCGGGTGACTTATAAAAATGGAAAAGTGGAATAGAAATCCCAAAATAAAGATTGTTTGATATTTTGGAAAATGAAATAAGAATCCAAACTTGAATTATAAAATAGATTGATCTCAAGTAAAATAGTTAAAGCGATTTTTGAGATTAAAAAAATCCAATATTGATTTAAAAATTGGAAGTGAGCTAATTAGCTAAATAAATTAGTTGATAGAATATGTTAATAGAATTAACTCGGTTAAATAAAAATGGGATTGTTACTTAAAAATGGATTTTTGATAATGAAACTCGAGTTGTAAATAAAAATTCGACTTGAATTGTTAGAAAATTAAATATGAATGAAAATGTTGTCAAATGAAATGAAATTGGATTAAAATAATGATGGTTTGAATTGCAAATGAAATCCAAGTGAGTATGAATGAATAATGGCCTTGGATATTATTTAATGAATTGAATATAGTATTTGGAGTTAAAATGGATTAAGTGAATAAATTGATGTAATTAATGTAAAACGAAATTGATTTGATCAAATAAAAATCAAATCAAGGATTAAAATTGGGAGTTGGTTACAAGAAAAATAAACTTAAGTTATAAGGTCGAAATAACTTGAAGAAAATAAATAACTTAAGTAGATATGTGAATAGAGGCTCGGCTTAAGTGGATATGTGAAATGGCCATAGCATGGAATGTTGTCAAGCTTAACAAAATGGTTTTGGATAAAACAAGTATGGATATGAATGAAATGCAGGTAAATGTATTGTGAATAAAATTGAAATGTAATGGAATTAAATATAAAATGAGTTGCAATTAATTGAAGTAGTTATAAACTAAAATGGATATTCTATTAAGTGAGTATCGTCGAATTCGCATAGAAAAAGTTGTCGTTTGACATAGACGAAAAGTGAATAAAATTATATGAATTTATAGAAGCAAATAAAATTGATTTTGGAATCAATTGAAATGATTATGAGTTCGTTTGGCTTAAAAATGAATTGAATGTAAGCAATTGAGTTGTAAACCATTTAAATTGAATAAAGTAGTATATGAATCGGTTGAAAGCAATTAAAATGTATGTCGGAATCTTAAAATTGCTTAGAATGGTGTCTGGTGTGCATTGCTTATAGAATACATGTGTTTAAATAAGAGACATGTTATGAATTCCATATATTTAGAACTTACATGTTTAAATTGAGTAAGTCCAGGCACCGAGAGGCTGTTTGGCTGGATTTTGGTCATGCTAATTGCTAAATAAATAAGTCGTTTGATTAGAAATGCTAAATAGAGGTACGCATACGCAATAAAAGAGTAGAAAATATAAATATTGTTGTTGATTTTTATTTTCCGACCGTGTGGGTCGATGTATGTATATTTATCTCTCTTGTCATATTGCAAAAGCTCCTCCGTACAAGGGAGAATCTGCCAAAAAATTTGGGAGTTGGAAAATTTTGGAAAAAAATTTGTTAACAACGAAGCGATTTCAAATTGGAAATAAAATAAAGGGATTTTGGAAATGGAGTTGAAGACAAATTATTTTGGTCGAAACTAAAGTTTAGAAGAGTGAATATGGGACTTTCACTAAATGGGTTTTAGTAAGTAAATGGGTTTGGGCATTCTTTCTGACTTAACAGTTTCGGGGACGAAATTCTTTTAAGGGGGAGGAATGTATCGACCCGGGTTTTTTTGGCGTTAATTGTGAATATTTGGATGGTTTTAAATATTGAAATTGAATTATAAATTGGTTTTGAATATGGAAAAGTTGGGTTTATTTAATAAAATAGATTCAGAGTTCAGATATAGTGATTTATTGGACAATACAACTATTGAATTTAATAATTGGAATTTAGGTAAATTATTGAATCTTGAGTTTTAAGCTTGATAAAAATAATTTAAAGGCTTATAAAATTCATATTAATGATACTGAAGGCAATGCAACTTTTAAAATTGAATTTGAAAGTGATTTGTTCGATTTTAAAAATATATCGTTTAAATCGACATTTAAAAATAGCCTTTCGAGGCACAGTCTCGGAATTCGATGAAACCAGTTTCGTTTGATACATAATATTGTATCATTATCGGATTTCAAATTTCGTAGCTTTCGGAGTTGTCATGTAGTCGTACGGTGTATAAACGTGCTGAAATTAATGTCGAAATTTAATATAATAGCTGGGTCCAAAAAGCTACATACGATCGAATTAGGACTCGGAACCTTCTCCAGTATGCAAGGAATAAGGGTACGATATTATAAATGCCAAGCGGCATGCCTCGATGGGTGTTCCTGATTTTAAGCTACGTAAACCGAGACAATTCGAAATTTAATTAATATATAACTATATATACCCTAGTCAACAGCCGAAATTCCCTCCCACCAGCCTGCGTTCTTTCACCATCGTAACTTTTTGCCTTCTCTGTAGCAAGCCATCCTAGCCGACCAATCATGTCCCTTCTTCCTATTCAACACGCAATTCCCCTTTTCAACTTTTTAAATAGACGAGCCTTCCATTCGCATTTCAAAGAAAAGAAAATATAGTTGCTTTGATAAAAATGGCTGAATAAACTTTCCTTCTTCAAAGTCAACTTTCCCTCTCCTCCTTTCTCTGGCTAAAACAAAATCATTCATTCAATTCAAAAAAATACAATGGTCGAACGTTATTCGTTAATCTATAAATCGCGTGTATTATCTTCCTTCTTCCCCTCTGTAAATCGAGAGCTTCTTCAAAAAAATGAACATAGCACATCGCGACATTGTCGCGATGTTTTATGCGAGCTCGAGCACGACCACGTGGCACTGGAGCGCACGCGCTCGCGCGAGGAGGTGGAGGCGTCATGGCGAAGTCGACGCAATGGAGGGGTTCGGAAGTGTTGTTGATTGATGGAGGTCTCGGCTATTGGGTTCGTGGTTAAGGAAGAGGGTCAAAGCTCTTTTCGCACGCGCATGTAGAGGGAAGAGGGAGGCAGCGTCTTGAGGGATTGGCTTCGACGTCGTGCTCATCGTCTAGAGGCGGTGACGGCGAGGATTTGAGGTCGAGGCTCGACAAAGCTCGTGAGGTGTTTTGGGTATAGCTTCTTCTTTCTATTCGAATTTATATTTAGAAAAAAAATGCAGATAGAGAAATATTTTACAGTAAAGTAAATTACTGTTATATATAGTAAAGGAAAATAATAATATAATTATATATATATACAAACATACATATTTAAATATATATATATATATATATATATATATAAAACAGTAAATATGTATATATATATATATATATAAGATTTTGGAAAAAATAGGAATTTTAAAATGTTGTAGATTATATATAAAAAATTAGATTTTTAAAATGTATATAGGTTATTTTTCAGTATATGTAGTTTCAAAAGAAAGAAATAAAATAAGTATACGTCTACACATTAAAATTTACTAGTTTATTTTAGGATAATGCATTATGGTGATTAATTTGTCTAATTAACTTATTTAATTTATTTTAGTTGCTAAAAGATTTTTAAAAGGAAAATTATTTAGTTAAAATTAAATTGTTAACTGATTAAATTTATTAAAAAGGAAATTAATTGTCCGATTTATTTCAAATGTTAATAAATCGTAAATTGTTTATACAAGGTCAAAAATCGTGAAATCAAGTCGAGATTGATATGGATTGCAAACAAAAAGAAAGGTAAGATTTTCTCACTCATTCGAATTACCTTGTTTAAAAATTAAATGTTAAATTTAAATTATTGGATGCCTGACTTGATTGGTAAATATATGATTTATCTATTGGATGATATTATATATATATATATATATATATATATATATTGGAGTGATTGATATTCCCGCATTATATAGCGGATGAGACCCTATGCTCCCCACATAATAATGGATGACCCTATATAAAACGATATCCCCCTCGAAGTGGGATTGGTATTTTATTTGTTGACTAACATCTGTGGAAGTAGGGAAAACAGGTTAGAGAGATCCAACAGGATTCCTCAAAAATATTTATTTTTCATATACATATATATATATATATATATATTGTTATATAATATGATGGATAAATTGATACGGTTTGTGTGTGAATTGAATCATTAAATGTTAAATAGCCTAGGAATTGAATTTGGTAAATAATTAATTTGAAGAAATATTAAAAAGGGAATTTGAATGGTAAATATTTATACTGTAAAATGGATTTATTCTAAAGGAAAACTAAGTGGGATAAAAATATATTAACTAATTTTGGGCTATACTTGGCCATTCGTAAAATTGATTTAAGTAGAGATTTTTGAAATAAATTATATAAAGAACTTGAAGGATATTTTGAAATTATGGAAAAGAACTTAAGCAATAATTGAAATAAATTTGAAATTAAATGGAGTTTTATTAAAGAAAGATTATAAAGTGGAATTATAAATAGAGTTTGTTTTTTTAAATAAATGGAAAACTCAAAGGAGTTTATAAATTTATAAACATGGCTTATAAATGAGATAGATTGAAATCAGTGGGTATGTTAAAAATATAAGTTAATGGTGTGAACTTATATCGAGTTATGAAAATTGTTTTCAAAAGAAATAGGGGAATATATTTCGAATGTGATAAATGGTGATGCGGTAAATGTGATACAAATCAAGAGGAATTTATGAATTGAATTGGTGAATATTAGATTTTCTAAAAATAGACTTTTGTTAAGTAAACTGAAATTGTTTTAAAGCGGGATTTTAAATTACAATACTTAACCTTTAAACTATTATTTGGATTTGGAATATCCCGAAGTTAGCTATTATATACTTGGTACTTATCAAAATAAATTCTAACTTTATGAATCTGCTTTGTAAATTAATTAATAACTGAACATGAACTTTTAATGCTTCTAAGAAGTTGATATTTTAGTTACCTAAAACCATATTTTTAAAGTAAACCATTATTCTTATTTTGTATATGCATAATTTTAAATGTTTTAAACTCAATTATGAATACTCTCGAGATGGGAAGCGAAGTTAATTAAAATTGAATAAGATTTTAGGGGAAAGATCTTATAATGGTATTATGGAAATTTTAAATAAATTTCTAATGTATTGGATAAGTGAACTTTCGAAAGGGGAAATAAAATCCACAAAGGAAGTAGAAGTGATATTGGAATTTTAAATAAGTATTAACGACTTTGGAAATATTAAAGGAATTTAACTAAGGAATTCTGGAATTTATAGAATTCGTGTGGAATGAGTTTGGAAATTTACAAATAAAATTGTAAATGATTTTTGAGAAAATAAATAGGGAATAAAATAAATAGTTTTCAAGTGTTGAATATTAAATGAAGTGGGAAAATATTCGAAGTATTGGGAAAAGTTTGAAATTTATTCCATAAGAATAAAAGTGATTTGGAAACTATTTTCAAAGTGTTGAAGTATGGGAATAATATCTTATGTGGATATTTTGAAATAAATAATTTGGAAAATTATTTAATGCCTGATGGTTGCTTGTAAATGTCATTTGATAGCTAAATAACCGACTATCAATATTGGCCAATGCACTGATCGTTTCGATGAGACCGGGATCGGATTTAATTATTCGAAAACCATTTCGATCCGGTTTGAACGTTTACGAATGAAGACCGTGAAGATGATGAAGACGGTGATTTGGTTTGTCCAGACCCAGGGCAACTTGTATGGACAAATGCTATCAGACCATCGTCATTGGAGGACGATGAGCATTCCAAGTGAAAGTGTTCTTTAAAATGTAACGCATAGCCTCAAGCCTCATCAAACGGGAATGGCTGAAACAGGGAAGGTGCAGCAAGGCTAAGTGGGCAGCACCTAATTAGGGTATGATTTCCCCTGTCTGGATGTCCCTTTATTTCGGCTGTGTAGGCGGTTGTTAGCTCCAACCGCGGGGTGATCTTATTCGGACTATCCAGTAAGGAGTAGCTCCGGTCTTGTGTTGCAGGAAATCGGGAGTGATCCTCGGTACTCTGATCTAGACCAGGTACTGTGATGAGCGGTACTCAAGTAGCCCTGCATTGTATGAAATACATTCTTCAATAAGCGCCCGTATGGTTTTGATTATGCCCAACTATTGCTGGAACGTGAGATGCAAGTATTTCAGCTAAATTCTATTTTACTTTCTATAGACACTATTATAACGGGTTTGATAAAAATATTTTGGTTATCGTAACATATTTATTTGTGGCGTGGTCTTACAATACCTTTATTTTAAAGGATTTTCGAAAATATAATAATCCAATTGAGTGTGGTTTTCTCACGCTGGTTTCCAGACTAACTCTGGTGTTGTTTTATTATGATGCTCCGGTCAAACCGAGTTGAACAGATTCAGGATAATGTGTTGTGGAGCTCAAGAGGCGAGCTTGATGGCAAAGACGTATCTCCATACTTGAATTATTAGTTCCCCTGTGTAAGGATAAGTATTAAGAAATGATGGATGATTGTTGTACTCTGATAATGGCATGTATATATAACAATACATATTTCTTTGTATTTAAAAGCTGTTATTATATATTATATTTTGTTCCGCTGCGATTGTGAGACTCTGATGTTGTTATTTTCTTCTTCTACTACCTCTTTCTTCTTTAACCCTGAAGACTCGTATTTCCGTCCACTTTGAATTGAATTGATCTGGGATATTGTCGACTCAATGGGATACGGAACTGCGGGCCATCACAGGGAAAATATTCACGGAAGAAATGAAACTAAAGAGAAGTAGAAAGATTTATGAAGTTAATAATTAAGATGAAGCTCTGGATAAAGAGTCTTTTTTATGATTTTAATAGGTAAAACTCCTCTTATTCATAAATTAGGCCTTTACCTATTCCTTCATTATCAACGGTTATTCTCACATTCGTTTTAACACTTCACGCTTTTATAATTATATCTAAAATGCAATAACTTTTTGTAGAAAGATCGAATTGACATGCCTCACCATTAGATCATAAATTCATCATACAAACATAGCTCTATATTTTTAACTGCATCTCTCAATTTTATCTTAAAATATTTTTAAATTGCTTTAAAAGGTTGTGAAAATGCTAAAAACTACTGCAACTTTAAACTATATCACTAAGGTGCAATTAAAAACGTGTCCTTCATATGCACTTTTAACTACATCTCATAGCATCATAATGAAGGTTTAAAGTGCATCTCTTTAATTGCATCATTAACATGCAGCGAAAACTATCTCACTAATACAACTACAGTTACATCATTCAAATGCAACAATAATTGCATCATTCAAATACAACTATAATTGCACCATTCAAATTGTTTATAAACATCTTAAATGAACATATCATTTCAACTGCAATCAAAATTCATTGCCTAAAACTTTTTTATCAATGTAGCTAAAAACTTGTGCATTTTAAATGACGAGTAACTGATTTAAATAAATCGACTTAAATTGATGGATAAATAAATAATAAACAACTATAATTCAATAATACGATTTTTAAACTAAAACATAATTTCAAGCACGATATTTTAAGATTAAATCTTTCAAATAACTAATCAATCTATTCGAGTAGATTTAAGGATAATAAATATGCACTTAAAAATCAATTACATATGTAATATGCAATTAAAAATATAATTGCTTCATATAAAAGGAGTTATATTATTCAAATGCAACTATATGGCATCATTCAAATAATTAACCAAAATCTACTTGACTAGGTTGCACTTAAAATCAACTTCTTTTGTAATATATAGTTAAAATTATAACCGCACCATACAAAGGAAATTATATTATTTAAATACAACTATAATTGCATCACTCAAATAATTAATCAAAATCCACTCATGGAAGAAGAAAAAATATACACTTAGAATTCAGTTTCATATGTAATATACGGTTAAAATCTTGGTTCCGTTATGCAAATATAGTTAAATTATTACTACATTCTCTTAATGGAGTTATGACTACCGTGATGTTCTAAAATTTATTTTTAGGTATTAACAATGAATATCATTTGAAAACTTATTGAATTTATGATTTAATGATAAAAATAATATTAAAACTAATTTTTCTATATAAATTCATTATGTTTCAAAGATCTTTAATAATAGTTGTAATAGCTTTGATGTCACACTTTTTTGGTATCAACGTGAACTACCGAAAACGCTCTTCTATATATTATCAAATCTTAATCACTTAAAAATAAGATCTCATATTATACTTCTTTTACGAATTCAAACGGCCCTAAAAGTAGGATCTAACAATTAAACATTCTTTACAAATTCAAAACGCTTCTAAAAATAGAATCTAAAATCTTTAATAATAGTTGTAATAGCTTTAGTGTCATACTTTTTTGGTATCAACGTGAACTACCAAAAACGTTACTCTATATATTATCAAATCTTAATCAATTAAAAACAGCAGTTAAAAACAGCAGGATCTTAAACTTCTTTTACAAATTCAAACGCCTCTAAAAGTAGGATCTCATATTAAACTTCTTTTACAAATTTAAATGATCATAAAAGAAGGATCTAAAATTAAACTTGGTTTACAAATTCAAAATAAATCTTTACAAATATATAAATCTTAATATCACTTGAAAATAAAAAAATTATTTTTCTGAGTGATTTAAACATATAAAATTTATAAGGAAGATGATTCACGCACAAAACGCGTGTCATAACACTCGTTGAGAATAATGGATTTGATTAAATGCGGGTGTGATATTAACGCATAACAATAGATTTTGAATATAGAAGACCCGCTTTGTATTCTGGCTATTAAACAGGAACCTGGAACAATAAGCAGAATTAGAAGCGACATTTTAATTTGATGACAACGGAAGAAATGCACATCTATTAGTTCTGAAAATATGAAAGTTTTGCTTAACATCCGCAATTACAATCATCATCTTACCACAATTCAAGTTGGGGCTTCTTCCACCTAGCAGATATATATATATATATATATATATATATATATATATATATATATATATATATATATATATATATACATATATATATACATACACATATATATATACATACACATATATATATATACACATATATATAGATACACATATATATATATATACATATACATATATATACATATATATATACATATATATACATATATATATATAGACACAAAGCGATACCATAAGCAATTTTGGAATATGTGCCTTAGGGAACAAAATGTATAAAAAAACACGGAATATCAGTTTTCTCTTCTAGATGTAAGTGCTTTAAACCAAGTAATCAATGGTTACAACAAATTAGTGATAATGGCAGCAATGTATGTATTTATTTTGGATTAACCCTTGGCGTATAATCAGTGAATCTCTTTCAAAAATGCCAAACCAACTGTTTGAAAGTCAAAATCTACCTGCACAAAAGTCCTGCCCAAAGGAACAATAAAATCAGATTGGATAAATTATGGCAATGTTGGTCTGGAAAATCTAATGATGTGTTTCATATTGGCTGTGTATTTGTTCAGAGATGCACTGAATTGCGTAAAAACAATGCATGTTACTACTGCAAGCAAGAGCATGACAACAACATAATGGACTGTAAGAAGATCAGTTTGAAATTACATGCTGGCTATATATTTGATATTACAAATTCAGGTGCAGCTATATACGGTCAGCAAATGGATCAAAACAGTCGGGAAAAATTCAATATGTACTGAACTGAGCACGTAGGCAACATGAATCTCACCTCTGTCCTTCACTTTTATCTACTCAGCAGATATATTTGGTAAGGTCTTACTCGAATAGAATATCAGGCTGCTCATCTCAATATCCATATATCTTATGTATTATCCAAAATAATTGTAAATGTTGCACGTGGTAACTTTGATGTCAGCATAATAGCCACTCACTTGATAGGAAAATGTAAAAGGCTGAATAATTGTAATATTTATCCACATTGATGTCTCGGAGTTAATGTCTCGGAGGTTCGAACCCGAAACCTCTAGAGCCCGTGTTAGTGGGCCTTTGCACATAAATCGGGTTGAATTTTGTATAACCAAACTATAGCATCATGGTTTCAGCGTTCTAGTGAAGTCTTAACATCTTATAAATCATCATCCGAAGAAGTACCAAACATGTGATAAAACTTGGGGTTGTTATGGTAATGCAATATTTACTACTACCACGCTATCGTCCATGCATTGGTACCAAGTATGAGAATTTTTTATTACCAATTTTATCTGTATGGTACCTGCAAGTTTAGTGTTCAATTAACAAAGGTTCCAATTTTGCAATTTTTAATGTTTAATTAGTGCTAAATTATTGTTCATGATATATTTTTAGTTCAGTTGTAAATCACTTGGTTATCCGCTAACCCCTAACAGAAATATAATCTCATGTGGCACAGAAAAATGACACATAAACATCAACCAACAAATGTGAACGATGACGAGCAATTTTGAAAGATGAAAAAGAACTCCCATCTTGGAAGATGAAGTTTAATGCAGATTTTGACTGATTACCAAATTTACAGAGTATATTAATGGCTTTTCTCATTTGATCAAAATTAGAAAGTAGTCGAATAGTAATAAAGGAAGTAAAATTTACGCTACGAACACAAGGATGCACAGTTGGTAGCTTCCACCATTAACATATACAGGGCATAGCCACCTCTGTGACACCCAGGCATTTTTAATGCCATTTTCTCTACCTCATCCTGCTCATAAAGCATGAATCATTTAGAATTAACTTCGGAGTCACAATACTTAACAATTTTAAATAGTAACTATTAAGAAAGATGACCTTTGAAACAGTATGTAAATGAGTTGACTCATAGCCATCTTGAGCTCTGGAATAGAGCTGGAAAACTTCCTTTGAGTCCAAGTTACACTTTACATAGAAAAATGCAGTTGGCCTCACATTCTGATCCCTACGAGAGACCCCAATAAAAAGTGGTTCACCCTGCATAGAGTTCACAATTTTATCAGAAATTACTAATAGGCTTCGTCTAACATTCTCATCAAAAACACCACTAAATGTTAAGCCAACACTTAATCAACCAATTTAATAGTCTGTAATAAGTTGGTTGATTTTCCTTCCGTTAATCATACATGTGATAAGAAATAACGAACGGACTGAAAGGAAAAAAAATATTGAACTGCAATTAAACTGGCTATATTTGGACCATTTCTCGATTTGTGCGTGTCATCCATGCATAGGGGTCATGCTAATCATCACTCTATCATTCCAATTTTATTGGATGATCCCGAAGGGACAAACCGGCTATATTGCAAGAAGCAAAATGTTGGTTTTTTAAAAAAACAAAAGAATAATAAGTTAAATGTAGATGAAATGAGAATTTCAAGGAGAATGATAGAAATAACTAAAAAAGATAGAGTTACAAACGAGAAAATAAGAGAGATACAAGAACTGACATCCATAATTGAGAAAATCAAGTAAAGTAAACTTAGATGTTATGGACACATCCAAAGAAAATTGAGTGGCACACCCTTAAGGAGAGGAAATAACATATATAGAGAAGGAAAGAGACAAAAGGACTACCTAGATAAGCATGGGAGAAAAATATCAAAAACGAACTTAAAAAACTAAACAAAAAATATGACTCGGGATAGAAAGTTATGAAAAAGAGAATACATTTGACCAACCACATTCATTTGAGAAAAAATGCAATGAAATATAGTATGTAATAAGTTGATTATTTTTCTTTTCATTGGTCATGCATGTGATTAGAAAAAAACAGACAAACTGAAAGTAAAAATATATCACAGCGCAATTAAACTGGATATATTGTAAGAAGCAAAATGTTGGTTTTTAAAATAAGAAACTAGAAAATAAGTTAAATGTAGATGAAATGAGAATTTTAAGGAGACTAATAGAAATAATTAGAAAAGATAGAGTTACAAACGAGAAAATAAGAAATACTAGAACTAACACCCATAATTGAAAAAAAATCAAGAAAAGTAGACTTAGATACGGACACGTCTAAAGAAAAGAGAGTGACGCACCCGTAAGGAGCGGAATTAACATATATAGAGAAGGAAAGGGACAAAAGGAAGACCTAGATTAGCATGAGAGCAAAATATCAAATGAATTATTAAAAACTGAACAAAAAATATGATTCAGGATAGAAAATTATGGAGAAAGAGAATTCATCTGACCAACCCATTCATTTGAAGAGAGAAAAAATGCAGAGGAGGATGATTGTTATTATTCATACCACTTATTCACATGCACAAAGCGAACCCAAAAAAATGGAAGAAGAAAAAAATCTCTGGTAATTTCCTAAACCTTTTTCTATTTTCAAAATTGATGTTGTTAAACAGTTTGCTATTCCAATAAATATAACACCAATTTGCTTTCCTTCTTGATAATAAACCCTGACTTATTTGCTTTCTAACTGAATTGTTTAGCCTTTTTTTAATTCTATTAACTAGAATTCATTGGCTGAAAACTTGAATTTCACTTATTTGTCCACGGTTTTATAATTTTTAGGTCAATTTTATCATTAATTTATAATTGATAGTAGAATTGTTAGCATATCCGTTCCATTGCTACTAGTTGTGATATGACCTTTTTATCGTTAGGTTATAATCACTGTTCTTTAATAATATAATTTAATTGGTATAGTACCAGTATGAAATCATAGCTCTGTGTGTGCTGCCGACAGCATAAAGAAGACATGATGTTGAGCCTGAGCATCAAACTAGAAATAGAGCATAGGCTACAAGCCTAAAACAGCCCAGGAGGCAGGGAGATCACCAATATAGCATGAAACAAAGCTTATTGCGAAATAATCGCTAATGAGTAAAATTCTAGATAGTGATGAAGCATAATGGGATGTAATTAGGAGAAACATTACATAGGACATGAAACTTCATCACCAGCAACATCCAAAAATGCATGAGCCACATGCTTCACGAGTTTGTTAACTAGTCCAATTGTTGTCATTCGAGACTCCATTAACATAACAGATCAATAGTTGAAATTTTGATACTAATAATGATTATTCAAATGGGATAAAAAAAAGTTCATCAAGTAGGTATACTATAGCGACTTAACTAGTGATTCTGCAGGAACACCGGTTTCTTCAACTACTTCACGAACAATGCCTTCAAACATTTCCTCCGAAATTTTCTGGTTTAAAAGTGTAGATTCTGTTGAATCATTGCCTGTTTGATGGGATGAAATCCCGATTTCCTGAGGCTGCAAAATAAGGGGAAAAACATATTGCTTCAGAAATACAGCAGTGTTTTCCATGATGTACTTTATAACAGATGAAAGAACAACTGCATATGTTTGATCAATGTCAATAATCTATGACAATGGCACACGAAACACATGCGCGTGCGTATGTATGTATATTAGATGATTTAAAATGATTTCACAGAAACAAGTGCATTAGATATTGATAATCTGAAAATCCATGGCATATATTTACGATTTAAGACAAGTCAATTTTCTTGCTCTCTCCTAGTTGGCCCTTGTTTACAAAAGAAAAAATTAAAGATATTGGAGAAATTAAACCATACGGTATGTGTCATCTCTTTGGTAATATGATTGTATGTCACTGCAGCAAGTTATTTTTGCATCTTGAATTTTGGAAAGTGGTGTCTATTTGAACACAAAACTCAAAATGTGACACGATAGATCTTGACCGTTGGATCTCATTGAGTTCACGTTTGGGTTTGAAAACAGGACAATCCAATGGTTTAGATCCACTGTGTCACCGTTTGTGTCATTATCACAACAGAATAAAAGACGGACTAATATGTCGCTTGTACTTTACAAACTATAATTTTCATTGAGAAAGCAAGCTCATTTTGCTTCATGAATTGTGTAAAATTACATAAGCAGCAAGCAAACTGATGCCAAGGTGAATGCATGCTCATTGAGTTTATGTAGAGAAGAAGTTACATTGAAATGGTTAAACATACCAACTTTATGTTAAAAAAATGACTATATTCTGTTCTCAAGGTAGGTGGCAAATTTTTGGAATATATTCATTACCAAGCTAGACAACAAGAGGTTACCGCCTGTTAACATTTAGACAAGAACATAAAACCCCTTTCATCACACTATGTCCATAACTGAATATGATTACCTCTGAATGTCCTCCAGGGAAAACAAAGTACCCTGGAAATTCTCCCACATTATGGCTTCTTTGCAATACAATAATCTTTTTATCAGAAGTTTCCACAACAGCACCATTACCAAGAGGGCTTGATGTGTGTTGACATCGGACGGAATCATCTGTAATGTTAGTGCAAAAGGGTATGATGGCATTAAAGTACAGTTGCGCCAGAAAATTTGATAATAAATTAATTGAGAAATTGTAGCCTGTTCTGGGTAAATGCTGGATGGAAATTTGTGTGCAAAAGTTTTAGGAAGAAAAAAATATTACCCTCTGAAGGTACAAGAAAATTCTTCCAAAGTGGATTTAAATTGGTTCCCACAAATGTCCTGAATTTATTCATAACATATATACATTAGTTGAAGAAAAATCATAAGGAAAACATGTCAAAAGACTCAAAACAAGTAGCACAAAGACAAAAATCAGAGATATTTAAAACAAACAATATTAAAGCATCCCCAAAACTCTTAAGCAATCAGTCACTTCATTACTGCATTCATATTTATTACACTAAACCATGTACATATTTATATATTTACACTACCAGTAAGCTAAAAATATACTCTGCTTTCACTGAAGTAAAAACTATCAGCTCACCATTAGTTGACAAAAATAATTTTGCTAGTTTGACCACCAGCTAAATTTAAATTTATAAACGAAGGCACAATTGACATTGTAGTAAAACTGCAAAACTAGTGCGTAAGAGTTGTGGCAAACATTCAAATGACATGGAATCAGATGTACTACATAGTTTGCTATCTAACGACATTACAAATTTCAGCAACCACATGTTCAGACTTCAGATTGCCTCCTGTTGGAAACAATGTTTATCTTCGGCTGAGTCGTGGACTACGTCACTTTCTTGAAGACGTTTTGGCAATCTGCTCTTTGGTGCAAGCAGTTCGTAACTATCACCGCCACCTCCAGGATAAAACAGCATGCCAAAGGTTTTGTGGTATCAATTCGTTTGCACAGACGAAGCGATTCAGTTTGCACTCAGAAATATTGCTCGAATTTGTGAAAAATGTTAAAATGAGATGTTGTTCTTTTTGTTTCGTCCTCGTATCAGTTAAGAAGACGTAGTAGTAAAAAGAACGTTACTGGTTGGGGGAAACGTGGTCTTAAAAAACGGATCTTTAGAAATAACGGACGTTCTTCAATACGGGTCAACCCAGTCGAAAAACTGTTAATAAATTTGTACCAAAAATATAAATGTTACACCAGCCCGAACCCGGTCCGGGTCGGTCGGCGCGCACATGTGGTGGTCAAACAAGATCTTCCTCCTCACAAAAGAGCATCATTGGGTGTCCAAAGGGTCCAACTTAGCCTCTAAGAATCAAGTATACTTGATTCTTACATATAATCCTACAATGTGGGACTATTCACATATAGGAGATAATTTACACACTTAGTCGATTTTTTAATAATTCACTTACTTTCAAAAAAAATTCCAACAATCCCCCACTTGAATTTTTTAAAATATATTTTCGAGCAATTTCTGAAAACATTAGATTGTGCATAAACAAAGGTGTCGTTCGACTTGAACCTTTACATAGTGAATAAGATTCAGTTTTTACTAGAGTGACACGCAGTCTTGAACTCTATTCCTGACATCAGACCACACACAATCTTTCTAGAGTGCAATCAAATAAGCCCGTGCATTTATGGCCATGCACGTCTATCCCAGGTACAAAAGGTTGATAATGAGGCTTGATATGCACAATTGCTATGCTAAACTGAAATATGTGTCAATATAGTGCATAAAGACTAAATAATATCTCAATTGTGATTGGGTGATGTAAAGCCATGAATCTACTAACTTTTTCTCGTGTAAATTTGACTAATATGAGTGTCAAGTTTCAACCAGTTTCAAGTTATATCTGCTTATCAAGATGATGTTTGGGTTAAAATGGAAGATGATTTCCTAATGGTTACTAACGTATATATTTATCAAGATACTAAGCAGTTTTTGTCTATCATTATTTGATGGGAATTAATATCTGAAAGAGGATGAGAGCATATACCACAACCTATCACAGTTGGGGGTAATAATTGACTAATCAAAGAAATATACTGACATGGTACTATTGCTGAAAATGAAACATGGTAATCAATCATTTAAGTATGTCAGAAGAAGAATGTGCCAAAGACTTAAGAACTGGGTCCTCAGGTACAAAAGGTTGATAATGAGGCTTGATATGCACAATTGCTATGCTAAACTGAAATATGTGTCAATAAAGTGCATAAAGACTAAATAATATCTCAATTGTGATTGGGTGATGTAAAGCCATGAATCTACTAACTTTTTCTCGTGTAAATTTGACTAATATGAGTGTCAAGTTTCAACCAGTTTCAAGTTATATCTGCTTATCAGGATGATGTTTGGGTTAACATAGATGATTTCTTATGGTTACTAACGTATATATTTATCAAGATACTAAGCAGTTTTTGTCTATCATTATTTGATGGGAATTAATATCTGAAAGAGGATGAAAGCATATACCACAACCTATCACAGTGACAACAGAGAAGTAAGCAGTTTTCTATATGTGAAACCCCCAGAACGATGGCTATCTCAATTTAAACATCGTTGGCAAGAAATTAAAAAGAACATATTGGCAGGTTTAATTATGCTAAGCTTATAGAATTCATTTCATAAGATTTAAAATCCTAGGAGTATTTTTATCGTAGACTGCAGGTTGCAATATTATATGCAAGTTCATTTATAGAATGTTGTGGTATAATAAGCTATGTTGTATATGGCACAAAGTGAGGCGACGAAATTATTGCCTCACTGATGATGCATACATGCTTGTAACATCCTATATTTCAACAAGACCATGATACCCACTAAATGCGTGTAAAACTAAATATACATGAAATATATAGTCATATAACCACTGATTTTGTTCGGCAACATCGTTCCAAACACAATGGTGTGCTCGGATCCACCATGAGAGCAAGGCACAGGATCAAAGAGGTTTAGCAGGGAGTGCAACATGGGCTTGACAAAGGCAGCCAGCTAGGTGCATAGATGGGTGCATGGGAATTGGGTGAGGGTAGCAAAGACTTCACGGTAACAACTTTCTCTGTCCAGTATATATATTTTCTCTCTCACAGTCTTCTCCTTTCATTTGATCCATTAAAAAATAAAGAGATTGCCATGGCTATGTGCATCCACTAGATCGGAGGAAGAGGAGTTAGATTCGGTCATTGTCAAATAAGACAAAATAAGAGAGGAAGATGAGAGGAAGAATTCCATCAAAGGATTTAGCATTTGAAGTAAAGGAGGTGCTCCACCTAAGTGGCTATCAACGGCAAGAGATTAGTTTATCCTGGAGCTTTGGTTTATGGTGTGTTATTTCTTGTTCAAGATTCCCTTACATTGTTTAAGGATTATTCTCATATCTATATATGCATATAAACAGGGGTGTATCAAGGATTTTCATCTAGTGGGGGCAAAAAATTAATATTATAAAAAATAGCGAAAACTTGTCATTATGCTAAAAATCAATATATCGCGTTGAGGTGATAAAACTCATTTGAATGCTTAATAAATTAGAAAATATCAATTCTCTATACTAGAATAAATATGAGTTAGAGCATGTTGACTTGAATATGTTCTGAATTATTTTTGAGACATCAATGATATTATTCCGGATGAAATTATAATAAATCATAAAGTTATCATATAAAATTACAATTAAGGGAAGGAAAAGTAATAGAACCTGAACTTTAGTGGCTGTTTGGTCAATAATAAAAATCAGAAAGTTATCAAACATATATAAACTCTAAAACTAGTACAAGAAACGTATGAAAATAAACGTCATAAATGCACCCAAAAAAATAAGTTAAACTTATCTAGTTTGCACTATTTAGAAAGATGATAACAACAGGAAAAAGAATTACTCATGAACTTTGTGTGAAAGCACGTCTAATATAACTATGTTTACTACATATAAAGATCATTACATGTATGACAATAATCAATAATCAATGCAAGAGGTAGAAACAATCAATAATCAATTGAGTAACTGAAAACTTGTGCTAGGGTAAAAATAAGCAAATTGATAAGCTTGCAGCAATGATCAATGAACAAAACGAATAGCAAGGTGAAGGGAAATGCAAATATCAAAATATAGTTATGAAATATTTACTAATAATCAATTGAGTAAATAGAAGGGCAACAATGATGGCAGCTCCAATGACGGCACTGAACGAAGAAATGATGGCAACAACTGTGATTTGTAAATAAGGGTTGACTGTGTATTTCTGATTGTGAATTAAAGATAGAATGGGGGAGGAAATGTTTGAAATGGCGTTACTAATAAATGATGGGTTAAAGACTTAAATCCCAATTTTATCTGCGAAATTTCAGCAGTGGGCCCATAGTGTGTCAGACCATGCATATACATAGTTCACATATACATTATTCATATGTGAAGTATTTGATGAGCTTTGATTATTGTTGAGGTGAAATACTATAGATAGAATGCTTTTCATGCTATTTTCTATTATTTAACTCTTGGATGTGATGTTTAGGGTTTTATAGGAATTTGTGATGAATATTTGATTGATTGGATCGTTTGTTTGGGATTTAGGGAAGAAAACCTCACAGCTGCTGATTTTATCTAGTTCCAAATCTTACAGCTAAAAATATGGTATTTTAATGACGGGTTTTTAAACACGTTTTTTTCTATCGGAAAAGATTGGTAAAAAGTTTGTTGAAGACGGTCGAAATCTGACTTATGATCGTCGATGGTGGAATAGGATGCTAACGAAGGTGATGCAAAAGCAAGCATATAATGTTAAAAGGCCCATAGAAACATTTCAATAAATCCCTTGCGAGCACAAGTTAAAGTGCTTTACAGGCCGGTCGGAGGATACAAGGTGGAGCTCGGGGAAACTAGGCGGCAAGGATAATATGAGAACTTAGGTTATAGATTTGGTTAAGTATAAAGCAAGAACGAAGTGAAACCTTTGATCGATCTAAAGTAGTGTTTGATGGTACTATGAATTGACGTGTGTTTATCAAAGTTTATATAGCAGAGCTCGGGAGATCGTGGAAAATGTAAACCAAGGCACATGCTCGAAATTACTTGAGTCATGCAAGTTGATGCTTGATATAAACCTGCTAGGACAGAACATTATAAAGAGGTGTGCGAGAATGTTATGGAGACGTTTACTTCGATACTTCAGTTAGTAAGCTTTCATCACTCAGTTCACTTGCATGATATACTTGTCTCGTGATGGGTCAAATAATAAGACGAGTGAGATGCGAGGACAATTAGGTGTGAACTAGGTCATGCATGACTGCTTTATAATATGGTCTCAAAACGAATGTGTTGCTTGTGTTTGGCATTAGAGATGGATTAAAAAAATTAAGTATTTCAAAGTAGAGTTGCCGTATGAGGTGAGGGCTACGCAGATTAAAGGTAGGAATCCAAACTGGACTATATGATTGTTCGAGTGCTTGATAACGAGAATAATAAATGATCATGACTGTTCAAGTGTTCAGAATTTGAGCTCAGGAACGAGCGTGAATTTTTGTTAGTTAGAATGCTTGGGATCAAACACAAGAGATTGTATTTCAATATGGTATAAATGCTGCTAGGATGTCGGTGGCAAGAACGGAAGAAAGCTTGCAAATGAAATGAGGTAGGTCCGTGAGGTCAGATGAGGTTTTGGAGCAACGGAGGCCAAACTGCATCGCAAGCTAAGGAGTTCAAATCTAATTGTACTCGTTCGAGGACATGATCCGGATAGCTCAAGTTATTTAAGCTCGACATAGAAATAGATTGTTGTTACTGCTCAAAAAAAGAGTGGAACTCTAGGATCAAGGCAAGAATAAGCTCGCAATAACTATGACACTAAGAAGAGTTAATATCTTTAGATTGAGGTTTCTAGTCAGCTTGAATAAACTGAGATTGTACTAGAAAGGGAAACATTGTCCTTAAGCATCATGTTAGTTATCATTGACTGATGAAAGCTTTTTTTTTTTTGCTTAGTCTAACATAATGATACACATTTAGCGAGAGAGCTCGGTAGATGGAGTGATCCTAAAAAGTTAAAATACAAATAATAAATTTAGGATGCTCTATATGACGTGTATGGACGTGTTGACTAAGCGCATGCATTAGACATTGATAAATATGACAGTATTTTTTCTTAATGCAAGGTGTGTGCTTGGTAAGGGAATTGCATGGAAATGAGTACTCGCATATTTATATTCCATTGTCCATTCAGATCATTTTATCCTACGTATTCTATTACTAATCTTGTTTTCACGAGAGGATGGACAAGCTCATGTGTTACGCAAGATTCGACTCGTTCTAAAAGGTGGCGGTGAATGGTATGTTCATGCTAGCATAAGTTATTGAGTGTGTGAAATAGCTCATACCAAGATGCTTTCTTTTCAAATTATTCCCTAATTGAGCATTTAGGTACTATTATTAAGAAGCCCGATGAACTCCTGCAAATAAATAGGCGAGGAGCTAGCATCATGTAGAGGCCAAGAGGTATTCTGGAGCTATGAAGAAGGAGTTCGAATAATCGACCATCATCAAGTTATTGTGTAAACTTGTGTTTATTTGACTGTATTGTCGACATGTATCAATACGTTATTATGTTCATTTACTGCCCAAAGATGTGGGCATGTAGAACCTTATGATTTTATTTTATACATGTTTGTGTTCTATTTTAATACTAAGTATGTGCATATTATATTTTCTTTATGCAAGGACCGAACAGGTGGACCTAAGACAAACCGGGGGCAGTGAGCTCTAAACTCGTTAACATTTAAAGTTGGGAGGCGAGGGGCAGTACACCGCTTAATTTTATAAGCGTGTAAGTATGTAACTGTCAACTGTGTTTCCTAGCATTAGGTGGAACGGCTTAAACTATGATTTAGACGTTGTTATAAGCTTCAAATTACACTTATAGTACAGAACAACCTTCTCATAACATATCCATAGTATAATGTGAAATTTGTATTGTCCGTGTATCCTTGGTAGCGATACAATTCATTGGTAATATAATACTTGCGTTAGATTTTGACTTTAAAACAAAGTGAGGTGTGATGAAGCTTCGTCTAAACACGTTTATATGTTTTTAGCTTAATGAAACCAAATTTTGAAAAGAGAATGAATAAGCGTCGGCCATAAGCCAATCAATTTCATTTAAGCACACTTCCTTATGAAGATAAAAATAAGATCTCTTTTTCTATCCTATTATATATTATACTGGTGTGCCTACCTGGCATATGCCAAGTTAGTATATGATGATTATGTACATAATTTTGCCAAGTTAGTATATGATGATTACGTACATAATTTTTTGAAAATGGATGGAAGAAAATGTTTTAAGATACATTGATAAACACCAAATTATTTATATTTTAAACTGCTTATTTACACATTTTAATATTCATAAAGCATTATCTTGTACTTTGGTTGTGTTTATTGTAGATTCTTGATTTCTAAAGAATGAAGAAATCATTGAAGAATTGGATCAAAAATGTTGTTTCCACATATGTACACAATGGAAGTTGTAGCTCAATTATTTTTGTAGATGTACATTCACTAGGAGGTTGTCAGTCCAAATATCACTTGGCATATATTTTTAAAACCAAGTGCATTCCCTATAGCAAGAAAGGTCTTTCTAGACTTATTTCTATATTTAATTTTGCTTGGACGTAACCTATGCAAGAGGCTTCTAGAGCAAGACCGAGTTTTATAACTCTAGAACATTCTCATTAACTCTAGAACATTCTCATTTTTTCCAAGTGTTAGATCTAAATACAAAAGGCTCTATAAATACCTTTATCAAGCCACATTTGAAAACATCTGGGCATCTAGGCATTTGTTTTAGGGATTATTTTTAGCATGTCATGAGGGCATCGATTTAGGTTATTATTATTTTCTCTTTAATTTATTTTCATGTGATGAAATTTTTATTTTAGCAATAAAAATTTGTATTTCGTTTTAGTTAAATTCTTAATTACATTGCATTTTATTTTATTTCAATTTTGCATTTTAGTTTCGTTTGAGATATTGGTTTGTCAAGAGGCCAATAGATCTTTGTTTTCCATATGCCCTCATATTAATCAATCAATCTATGTTGCTCCAATTTTGATTTATTTTTTTCTAGTTTTCTTGGCAGTTTTATTTCGTTGAATTGTTCAATATTTCTTTCAAGAGAGATAGTTGGTACTATGGCTAGAAGACGTGCAAATATCTTATACGTTCAGGAGACCAAATGAACGGGCCAGAAGGCGAAGGAGGTGGAGAACACAGGCTCCAAGTTATGATACACGAGAAAACGGGATAGGCATCTTAATTGACAAGAAACTTAGAAACATAGTGATCGACGTTAGGAGACAAGAGGACATGATCATCCTAATCAAGCTGGTAGTGGACGATATGATTCTGAACGTCATTAGTGCTTATGCCCCACAAGTAGGTCTAAGCGAAGCCGGCAAGTGGAATTTTGGAAAGAGCTAGATGTGATGGTTCGATATGTGCTTAATAATGAAAAACTTTTCATAAGTGGAGACTTCAACGGTCATGTTGGTACAATCAGTGGGTAGTTTGAAAGAGTGCATGGTGGTTTTGGATATGGCGATAGAAACCAAGAACAAGAAGAAATATTGAATTTTGCTATTGCTTATAACCTCATGATAGCTAATACATTTTTTAGAAAGAGACGGTCACACTTAGTTGCTTTTAGTAGTGATCAACACTTTAGCCAGATTGACTTTGTCTTTAATAGAAGAAATGACAAACGAGCTTGTGTAGATTGCAAAGCCATACTTGGAGAATGTATCGTCCACAACATCAGCTTTTAACATTCAAGTTTCATCTTCGAATACGTGTTTGATAGGATAGAGGAGCCAAGATTAGTCGGACGAAATGGTGTAAGCTCAAAGGAGACGCCTAACGGGTGTTTAAGGATAGAGTGATGGGAGAAGGGACATGGAATATGGAAGGAGAAGCAAATCACATATGGGATGAAATGGCAACGCGTATTTGAAAAGTGGCTACTGAGGTGTTTGGGATAACGAAAGAAAATAAACGTGAACCTAAAAATTCGTGGTGGTGGAACAGTGATGTGCAAAAGGTTGTCAAAGAGAAGAAGGAATGCTATAAGTGCTTACATCATCATAGGAGTGAGGACAACATGCAAAGGTATAAAGTGGTAAAGAAGAACGCAAAGAGAGCGGTAAGTGAAGCAAGGGGTCAAACGTATGAAGACCTATATCATAAGCTAAGTACAAAGGAGAGAAAAAACGTCTATAGGATAGCTAAGCTGCGCGATAGAAAGACAAGAGACTTCAACCAAGTTAAATGCATCAAAGATGACAATAACAGACTTTTGTTGAAGGACGATAAGATAAAAAATAGATGAAGAGATTACTTCAACAAGCTATTTAATGAAGAAGGTAGTAGCACTACGATCGAGATAGATGACTCTTCTGATGACACCGGTAGATATTTTGTTCAGAGAATTCAAGAATCCGAGATAAAGGAGACACTAAAGCGGATGAAAACAGGCAAGGCATTGAGGCCCGATGACATCCTCGTTGAGGTGTGGAGATGCCTTGGAGATGCAATGATAATTTGGCTAAATAAGTTGTTCAATAATATTTTCAAATCAAACAAGATGTCAGATGAGTGAAGAAGAAGCACATTAGTTTCTATTTTTAAGAATAAAGAAGATATCCAAAGTTGCACAAACTACAGAGGAATTAAGCTTATGAGTCATACAATGAAGCTTTAGGAGAAAGTCATTGAGCATCGATTAAGAAGAATGACAAGCATTTCAAAAAACAGATTTGATTTCATGCCTGAAAGATCGACCACAAAGGCGATTTTCTTGATAAGACAACTTAAAGCGAGCTTTAAGGAGCAAAAGAAAATTTTACACATGATATTTATTGATTTGGAGAAAACTTATGATAAAGTACCGCGACAAATGATGTGGTGGGCTCTACAAAAGAAGAGAGTCTCAACAAAGTATATTACCCTTATCAAGGATATGTACGATGATGTTGTGACTAATGTCAGAGCATGCGATGGTGAAACCAGTGACTTTCTCATTAACATAGGATTACATCAACGGTCGGCTTTGAGCCCCTGCATTTTTGCCCTAGTGATGGATGAGGTTACGAAGGTTATACAAGGTGAGATCCTTTGGTGTATGTTATTTGCTGATGATGTTATGCTAATTGATGGAAGTAGGATTGGAATTGATAGACAACTGGAACTGTGAAGACAAACTTTAGAATTTAAGGGATTTAGGCTTAACAGAACTAAAAAATAGTATATGCGAGTTCAGCGATGTCAGGTCAGAGGATGGAGGTGTCACTCTGGTCAGACAAATAGTTCCCAAGAAGGAATCCTTTCAATATTTAGGACCAATGTTGCAGTATAATGGTGAGATCGATGAAGATGTTGGGTTTAAAATTCGAGCGAGATGGGTGAAATGGCGACAAGCGTCTGTAATTCTCTTTGACAGGAAAGGCCCATGGAAGCTTAAAGGAAAATTCTACAGAACGGCAATCAGGCATGTAATGTTGTATGGTGTAGAATGTTGGCCTACTAAAAACCAACACGTTCAGAAGATAAACGTAGCAGAGATGTGTATGCTGCAATGGAGCTGCGGTCATACAAGAAGAGACCGAAGAAATGATGATATACGTGATAAACTTAGTAGCACCAATTGAGGAGAAGCTAATTCAATATTGCTTAAGATGGTTTGGACATCTTCAACGGAGGCCACCTGAGGCATCTGTGCGTGTTGGAATTATAGGCCGCGTCGAATGCTCAAAAAGAGATAGAGGTCGACCAAACTTGACATGGGAGGAAGTAGTAAAAAGGGATTTGAAGATTTGAAGAATGCCCGAAGAGTTGGTATCGGACAGAAACGCGTGGAAGTTAGCGATACACGTACCGGAACCATGAGCTATGAGTTTTTTAAGTTTTAGATTATAGAACTATGGAACATGAGCCTAAGACGTAGTGTTTAGTCTTTGACCAATATTACTATTAGTATCATTATCACTATTAGTATTATTATTATCATTTCATACATATACATATATATATATATATATATATCTTTATTTTTACTTAATTATTATTATTATTAATTTACTTATTTGACTTTATTTTATTGTTGTTGCTATTATGACTTTCAAATTGACTGTCATTTAGTTTTGGGTTTCGTCTCTAGCCAACCCAACTTGTTTGGAAATAATGGCTTAATTGTTGTTGTTGTTCACTACAATGTTATTTTTCTACAATTTAGTAATTTTGTATTTTAACTTAATTGAATTTCAATCTCAATTTCGTCTAGCATGCCTAGAATTTAATTAAAAATTAACAAACTCTCGTGGATTCGACCCGCACTTGCACAATTATTACAATTGACACCGTGCACTAGCAGCAAAATAAATCGCGATTTTTGTTCATATTAAAAATCGTTGATCAAGTTTTTGACGACGTTGTCGGAGAGTTTAATTAATTGCTAGCTTTTATTTAATATTCGATTTGTGTCAGTATTTTACCTTCCTTTGTTATTTTCGAAAAAAACTCATAAAATATCGATTTTGATTAATAAATTTGATAGATATACTTTCATTGCATTACCCATTGCTATTTTAAATAATATAAAATTAATAGGTTAATAAAAAAAATCCTTCAGTTTTATGCATACTTAAAAAAAATCAACGTTCTTCTTTCACAATATCCCACTCTTACCCCAAGCAACCACCTTCATCATTATTTACAACCCGTTCCCATCGCATCCACCACCCAATCAACCCAAAATCAAACTTCATAGCCATTCATGTTCAAACCGACCGCTACCACCTCCTTTAGCCGAACCACCCTATAACACCAAATCGTGCAGCCCCACCAAACACATGCCAGACAGGAAACCCAATACAGCATCCACGACCTCACTACCAAGATCAGAAACCCTTACAACCATAGCCAACCTCAACTCGCAACCACTGCCTGAATCACAACACTTTAATCCAAATGAAGGTCGCGACCCCGTACCCGAATCCCTAATCTCAGCCTTCAACCGCAGGAAGATCCAGATCCACAACCTTCCCCTCCATCGCAACTCTTGATACCAACTCTATCAGCCCCAAATCACATCACCAGACCATCTGCTACATCAACCACCCATTGCCTGACTCACCACAACCCAAACTGCAATTTTGACTTCCACAATTCAGATCTGCAACAACCTCTCACTTCACATAACAACTCACCTTCCCGATTGCTAGCAATCCAACAATTGCAATCAACCTCCGCGTCAGCCAAAATATCTTCGCCACTTCAAGCAATCGACCGTCACCACCCCAATCCCATCCACAACAACCCGATCTCCCACTATCAGTAGCCCGCAACTCAAATTCTCTGAACCTCCTCCATCTCCCCGCGCAAACACCAGAAGCCAAGAAGGAACAAAAAGAAAAAAGGAAGGGAAAAGTGAGCAATTTTGGTTGAAAAAAGTGAGAGTATAAAATTTTCTTGGGCTGGGCTTGTAAAATAAAAGAAAAAAAAACAAGGCCCAAATCAATTCAAAAAGAAAGGTAAAAAATATTTAAATAAACAAGAAGGATATCGAACATCAAGATTGCACAGTCAGGACAACTGTGGACACTGATTCATTTCTGTAAGTGTTCAATTTCCTTTCGATTTTATTTAAATTTGTTTGTGCATCGCTTCAAATATGTTTGGACGTCCATATATTTAATAAAAATTGTAATACCTTTGATGTCATCATTTTCTAGTATCAACATGAACTACTGAAAATGTTCATTTACAGACATTAACAAATCTACATATCGCTTGAAAATAGGATCTAACAATTAAACTTCCTCTACAAATTTTATCAAATTTTAATATCACTTAACAATAGTATCTAACAAATAAATTTTCTTTATAAATCTGTTCTTCATTAATTAATAACGGGCATTACGGCACGCGCGAGCGGATGAATTTTTTTTTTAGCATATTTAAGAGAAAATAATTTGCTTACATATTTAGCTATATTTTCTATGTTGTAATATCTATTTTTTCGTTAAACTGAATTTTATATTATTAATTAATAATGAATGAATTCGTACTTATAGATCATATTGTTTGCGCCAAAAATGGTCACAAACCCTGAATGTAGTGAAAGCACCGGTGTTTACACAAATTCTTAGCATCCGATCACAGATCTCAGATCCAAATGATGTAGAGAGTAAAAATGAAGAAATAACCAAATTAAAATGAAGTAAGAGAATGCATAAGATTTATAGTGATTCGGCTATCTTCGGCCTACGTCCACTTTAAATTGATCCTTTTATTTCCTTTATACTGTAATTACAGTTATAATCCTTTGAATATCGATAATCGAAATGACAGAGTTTAGCCAAAAGAAAAGAAGAAGATAAAGAGAAGCCAACCAAAAGACTCTTCTAGTTGCAATAGAGGTGCTATTTATAGGTGTGGAGATGGAAAAATCTACCTTGAATCTCGGAATACTCTTTCTCACGCGTAGGTGGGCCCACATGATCGATCTGGAGTGGTTTGAGATCGATCATCAATCGATTCATATCAATTTCGTATCGATCAAGAATCACTTCAATTAAGCTGCGATCGATCATGATTGCTTTTGAGTTGATATGCAAGCTTCTGTGAAAATTTTATGGCATCTGGATTTGTGGTTTAAGAGATATGATCGCTCCAAAATTGAATTTGCTAGCGAAGTTGAAGCCTTCGCATCGATGGATTCATATCCATCAGCTCGTGTCCATCAATTACGTATCCATCTCTTTTGCATCGATCCGATCTTGTGCTATGATCCATGTTAAGCGCTCTGTCCTTGACTGGTTCCTTCGTATCAATCAATACGAACGCGACCGATACGAAATGGCTCCAGAATGCTTTCGTATCCATCCAACGTTACCATTCTTTGTATCGATATCATAATCTACCCCTTCTGTCGTATCGATCTAATGCCGCACCATGTCGATCGATACGAAACCTATCGATACGAATCATGATCGATCCAAACCAAATGCACAAAACATGTATGTGTTATCCATACCCGTATTAGTTTTGATCGATACGAAAGTATCGATATGAACGATCGATCCGAAGTATACAGCCATGCCCATCCTGATCGATACAAAATATCGATACGAATTGGTTTTCCATGAATATTGATTCATCCATAACTTGAGCATATGAACTCTGTTTGACCCGAAATTCGAAGTGTAGCCTTACCGAGCCTTATTTATCATCCCCGATCGATCCCACCTTGATTGGAGTTTGATTCAATTTTGACGGTATCGATCATAGCTTTATTTTCAATCGATCTTCAATCATGATATCCATCCTTTTTGGCTAATTTGTTGGTATCCCGGCCTTGACCAAAAGACGGGGTAACATTTACCCCCCAAAACATGTCTTGCAGTAAGAATGCGTGTTTTGAATAGCTTTAAATCCGATAATCCGACATCCAAAGTCCATATTTCATTCATAGCCATATCATCCAATACATAATCCAATTCACTACCAAGTCATTCTATCCAAGTATCATAGTCATATCCTTATCCAAATCCGCGACTGCTCTAAATCAATATCTGATTCCGAATCCATTAACCAAATCCTTGGCCAATTTCATATTCATCCGATCCCGACAACCGAGTTCTACTCCATCTATATCCAGTAACCAACAACCAAATCCATGACCTTTCCGGGTCGATATCCAAATCTGGGACCGCTCCGGCCCCTTAGCCAAATCCGGGACCACTCCGGATTCTTGCTCAAATCCTTAGTTGTTCATAGCCAATATCCAAATCCATAACCTTTTCGGGTTCTTGCCAAGCATAATCCACACTCGATGACCTGTATCAAGCAATGCCTTGGCATAAGTCCTAGATCGACGTTGATCATGGTTCAGCGTCCCTGAACGCTGAGTAATGCCGTGACTTGTCCTAAGCCGAATCCAGCTCTCTCTGGATCCTTACCGAGCATAGTCCATACTCGATGACCTGAATAAGTTGATTCGCCACGATCGGACGAAGCGACTTTCCTTTGTTAGGCCTAATCCAAACTCGATGACCTTTTACCAAAAACCAGATAAAAATCCAATCTGAAATCCAAATCAAATCAGAAAACCAGAAATCCATATCAACAATTGAAACCAAGATCCAAACCAAAAGACAAGCATTCAAACCAAAATCCACACCAGAAAATCAATAAACCAAGAGTCCAAACCAAACCAGAAAAAAGCAAATGTCCAAACCAGAAAAAAAGCAGATTTCACAAACTAGAGCATCACGATTTATCATCATCTCAGAGCATGCCTAGGGGCTATATCTCCATCCGCGTACATGAGTGACTTAGCCGTCTACTCAGAGTTTGTTACTTATTCCATACCACCCCGATCAGTTGATGACCAACTGACAATCATTCATATGCGTTGTACTGTCGTTGTTTGAGGTAGACAGTGGCTGCTACTATCCTTATCCTTACCTGAGCTTTCACTGGATGGTCTTTCATCCTTGACCACGTTTACTTCCTTTGGTTTCATATCCGAACTTGCATTCTCCTGCCGAAGGAATCTTTCGGCCTCATGAAAGAATTCCCTGAGATTCATTGGTGAATCTCATATCAACGATATTTTGAAATCCAAGTTGTCCCTGACTCCTGACGCTACCGCCATTAGAACCATTGATGGATCCATCGATCCACCGAAGTAACCGCCACATTAAACCGGCTTAAGAAAATCATGAGCGACTCTCGTGTCCTTTGTTTTACTGACGTCAGTGTCATCACATTTTTCGGCCTTTTGATATGAACCTAAAACTGTTTCAAGAACCTATCCATCAATCATGTCCAGGTCCTAATAGATCCATTTCCAACTGCATGAACCACATAGCAGCTATATCCGTCAAATACAGGAGAAAACATTGGGCCATAACCTCCTCCAATGCCTCAGCACTTCCATGTGTCTTGTATACCTCATGAAATGATCAGTAGGATCTATCCTACCGTTGTATACTTCTAGAGTAGGCAGCTTGAACTCTGGTGGATTCCTAGTCATCCTGATGTTACGGGTAAACGGACTCTTGTTTACTCCTTTCAGATCTCTGTTTGTCGGACCTCAATGCATAGTCTGCCTTATAATTTCAGCCAAACCAGTGTTGTCCACCGAGGGTTGCCCCTCGTCTTCATTTCTTAAATGCCTTCCAAGTCTTTGAGGGAATTCTGGTACGTACTCATCACGCACTCTTGTATTCATGTTGGCGTCGGGCTATGCAGTCACTTGGCATTCTTCCATGAATTGGTCCAGCATTACACGGGGGTATACCCCCGAGTCTAGATCCGTCCAGATTGATAGTTGTGTGCTGATTGGGGGATGCCCCTGCTGAACTGCTCCATCTGATGAACTGCTGAGTCCTTTTGGTCTAGCTCAGTGCATCTGACTTCCTGCAGCTCCTGCTGTCCCAACTTATCCAAATTGTTCGAGAAGATTCTGCATCATCACCTCCTACCTTTTCAGCAACCACTCCTGCATGGAATCCATTATAGTCTGCATCTCATCCCTTGTGATGTAAATGGATATCTGATCTGCTCCAGCTCCAGAAGAAGCCTCTTGACTTCCATCTTAATGGCACCTTTCTGGTAATGTCCTCCTAACTGATTGCCTAATTATGATTCCTCCTAGATCTGATCATTTAGCTTTCCAAGTCTGAACTTCAAATCCGATATAGCGGGTGCTAGTCTTCTTAGTGAAAGTACTAAAGCTTTTGCGCCAAAAATGGTCACAAACCCCCAATGTAATGAAAGAACCAGTGTTTACACACAAATCCTTAATATCCGATCACAGATCTCAGATCCAAATATAGTAGAGAGTAAAAATAAAGAAATAACCAAATTAAAATGAAGGAAAGTAATAGAAGACACAAAATTTATAGTGGTTCGGCTATCTCCGGCCTACGTCCACTTTGAATTGATCTTTTTATTTCCTTTATACTGTGATTATAGTTATAATCCTTTGAATATCAATAACCAAAATGACAGAGTTTAGCCAAAAGAGAAGAAGAAGATAAAGAGAAACCAGTCAAAAGTCCTTTTTAGTTGCAATAGAGGTGCTATTTAAATGTGTGGAGCTGGAATATCTACCTTGAATCTCGGAATACTCTTTCTCGTGCATAGATGGGCCCACATGATCAATCTGGAGTGGTTTGAAGTCGATCCATATCGATTTCGTATCGATTAAGAATCACTCCAATTGAGCAGCGATCGATCATGGTTGCTCTTGAGTTGATATGCAAGCTTCTGTGAAAATTTCATGGCATTTAGATTTGTCGTTTAAGAGATATGATCGATCCAAACTTAATTTGCTAGTGAAGCTAAAGCCTTCGTATTGATGGATTAGTATCCATCAACTCGTGGCCATCAATTATGTATCCATCGCTTTTGCATCGATCCGAATTTTGTGCTATGATCCACGCTAAGCACTCCTGTCCTTGACCGATTCCTTCATATCGATCGATACGAACGCGGAGGATATGAAATGGCTTTGGAATGGTTATCGTATCCATCCAATGCCACCATCCTTCGTATCGATCATATAATCTACCCCTTCTCTCGTATCGATCTGATGCCGCACCATTTCGATCGATACGAAACCTATCGATACGAATTGTGATCGATCCAAACCAAATACACAAAACACGTATGTACTATCCATACCCATATCCATCTTGATCGATACGAAAGTATCAATACGAATGTATTGATCCGAAGTATACAGTCATGTCCATCTTGATCGATACGAAAGTATCGATACGAATTAGTTTTCCATGAATATTGATCCATCCATAACTTGAGCATATGAACTCCGTTCAACCTGAAATTCAAAGTGTAACCTTATCGAGCCTTGTTTATCATCCCCGATCGATCCCACCTTGATTGGAGCTTGGTTCAATTTTGACAGTATCAATCATAACCTTGTTTCTAGTCGATCTCCAATCCTAATATTCATCTTTTTTAGCCAATTTATTCATATCCCGGCTTTGACCAAAAGGCGGGGTAACACATATTTTTAAGTAATATTATGATTTGGTAATATTTTTAAATGGACGTTTCGAAATTGTAAAGGACGTATTTGTTAGATCCTATTTTTAAGTGATATACTAAGTGATATTAAGATTTAATAACATCTATAAAGAGGCGTTTTTGGTAGTTCGTGCTGATATTAAAAAAGTGTAAAACCAAACATATTACAACTATTATTAAAGATATAAATAAAAATTCAAACTAGCAAAAAAAATTAGATGTTGCAACTTAGAAATAAAAACTCAAACTAATTACACATGATTTCAATGCAAAAATATGGCTAAATATTTGTACAAATCATTTTCTTTTAAATGTGCAAATATATACGATTTGTACAAAAAACCAATTCACATGCGAACTGTGTGCCTTCATCACGCACTTCGAGCGTGCCGTAACGCTCGTGTGCATGTATGATTACATTGAAAATTGGTATAATGAATTCTAATGATTATCCAAAGAAATTTTAAAGGAGCTACTTTATTGCAATAACCAAAATTGAAATTTTAAAAATAATCGAAATTACAGATTTTATCTAAATTCTAATAATTTTGATTATGCACCTACTTCACGTCAAAAGAATTTCGAAACCAAAGATATCTTTTTCAAAATCAATACGGGTATGAAAATAATTTTGATAGTACCAACGCCTTTGAATATATTACAAACAATTTTCAAAGTGGATAAAATTTTCGGAATAATTCAAGCAAAAAAATTGAAAATGACCAAATTACAATTTTTCTACCAACTTTAGCAATTTTGATTAGGAGCCTGATTCTCATCATCAAAATGATTTTAATATCAAAATAATTTCCATTTTCAAAATGATTTTCAACGTCAATACGATTCTTTTTCAAAATGGAAATGGTGATCAATGTGAAAATAATTTTGATCGTGAAGTGATTTAGGTCATAATTTTGAGATTAGTTTATATCATAAAAGCCATCAAAAAGTGTTCAACTAAACGTTTGGGAATACGATAAAAAAACTATACAGAACTCTTGCTTCAAATTTATCACGATTTTCGTGAGAAAAGAAAAAAAAACATCATATTCAATGAATCAGAAATAAATTTTTCTCAAAACCAACATAAATACGAAATCATTTTGAAAATTACCTCCAGTGTATAAAATATTTCTAAAATAATCCAACTCAAAATTTCGAAAATAGCCGAAATTATGATTTTCCTTCCAACTTTAACAACTTCGATCACAAACCTAATCCTCGGTATCAAAATAATTTTCATTATCAAACTTATTTCCATTGTCAAAATGATTCCCTACACCAATATAATATTCATGGAAATGAAAACGAAAATCAATTTGGAAATAATTTTGATCATAGAAATGACTAGAATTATAATTTTAAAAATAGCTCAATTCAAGGGAATTATACAAAATGTTCAAATTGAAAATCGTGAATATAATTTTAATGAGGAATGAAGAAAATTGAAAAAGAAGTTCGATGAATGCAAGAAGTTACTTGAAAATTTCTTGAAATAATACGAGGGAAAAAAATGAAATCCAAACACGCAATGAATCAAAAAATAATCCAATTTTACTTGCATTGATAATTTCCAAATGACAACTTTGGTAATTGAACACACAATATTAATAAAGTTAGTTCAAAATTCAACAACTTATTTGGATTTCAATTCTTTTAAAGAAAAGGATTTAAGTTTGAATTCTAATCTTCCTCTTTTTGATTGCGGAAAACAAAAAACAACAATTTCAGATGACAAAAATTACAAAGATAATGAAGTTGTCAATGATCCAATGAAAGAATACGAGTTTAATAAACAAATTATTTTGGATTGTTTGATGATGAATTGTCACACAAGCAATGACGGACATAGCTTAGCCCCAGTGGGGGCTAGCGCCCTCACTCAAATTTTATTAAATTATATGAAAAATTAAAGAAACTTTATCGCTTTTTGTTTATTCCTACTAAATAAAATATTAATTAAAAGAAGATGACTAAACTAATTTTTCTTTGTTAAATATGATGTGTTTGGTTTCTCTTTAATAAGAAACTAATATAAATTGTAATTGGCCGTATATTAGAAAGTCATACTAGAAATAACTCAATCGTTTTGGTTGTTTATTGGTTTACAAGACAACATTTAGGTATTTTTATTTAATATGGTTTCTTTGGTTTTAACTGCTAAACTTATAGAAGGTTAAACATTTTATACACGATTATGTTAAATTGAGATGATGAGTTCATGTTTCTTTGGTTATATAGTTTTTCATGTTAATTGATTTTTCAAATTATAACCAGCGTAGAAAGTAATGATTAACTTTATTACACTGTTTTAAGAAATAAAATCATATATATTTTCCTCAAAAGTTGTTTTATTGATATAAAATTCTGAGTTAATTATTTGAATTTCAATTATTGGTTGAAAAGTTATGTTATTATCAAAGTTTTAAATCTCGGATTTTGATCTCGATTTTACAGACAATATCTCGTATTGAAAGAGATCTCGGATGTATATCTCGAATTGACATCTCGAATATTAAAATCCATCCCGGGACTATCTCGGAGTACTTAAGTCAATATTTTAAATATTTTTATAATAATTGTTATGAAAATATAAACTTTTAACACACATGATTTATATAAAATGATAATATTAATTGTTCTTTTAGAGTAGAGTATTCACATGATTGATTTATATAGACTAAATGAATTCTACTAATCTGAATATTAAAAATAAAAAAAAAAATAAAAAAAAAATTGCATTTTGCATACTTGTTAAATAGTGAAACATAGAATTATAGAGTTAGTAAAATGTCATTAGAGTGCAATTTATTTTTGATCGACATAAGAAGTAAAAGATGTATGTTAATGAAAAAAACATAACTTCATATGAGTTCTTATATTGAAACCTTACTTCAAATTTTTGCTTGAGATCTCAATAACTTAAAGGAGACGAGTGTCAAATAAGATACAAACAAAATTTAATGTCTCATTTCGCTATATATCGTCTCGCTCAAATTCGAAAATGAGATTTTGATGGAGATCTCAGGTGAGATAAACGATATTTGAAACAGTGGTTATTATAGAGCCGGTAATGATTGGATTATTTTACAAAATCAAAAAACCGATGTACTTGTTTTTGGGTTAACGTAATTCAAACTTCATTACATAATCGATTAGAAGGAAAAGTGATGAATGCTTGTTTTGTGGTTTTCAAACATTTTTCTCATAAAGAATAATGTTAAGGGGCAATGTTAACTAAAACTAACGTCTACAATCAATATTTTGAAAAATGTTATATGATGTATGCATAGACACACACATACTTGAAAATTAAAGTATGATCTTCCACCCTCACCGTATCAAATTTCTGCATACGTCCCTGCACACAAGTATGAGTTAACTTAAATCACCAATCAAATTTTGAAAATTTTAATTTTGTAGAAATTTCTATTGATGAAAAACCTAAAACTGTTCTCGGTGAAAATGAAATGTCAATTTATGAAGGTGATGAATGTGAACCTAAGCTTCATCTAGAACTTAATAAAAATGTTGAAATGTCAATTAACAAGACCCTTGATATTAAACATAAGCTTGAACTACACCTTGTAAGGGACAAACCTAAGCCAAATATATTGTTAGTTGACGCTCGACGGATTGAATTAATTGTTTCAACTGTATTGGTGTACGATCATCTATTTTTGACTAATAACTGATAAATTTATCGAACACATGAATCACATTGTGCATAAAACTTGGATGGAAAAACTTCTATATAAAAGGTATCTAGAGATCAACTTAATTGACTATAAATTTATGTATGAAGATGAAATGTTGGTAAAAGGAATTTCCTTATTAGAAAACATATCCAAGCATAGTGGAGAGAGAGAGAAAATCAAACCAAGCGTGAAGGAAAAAGATGGTGACATTCTCTACATCGCATTGATCATAAACATATAAATTATTTCATATATAATCCATTTCAGCGTATTGTTAAATTGCATTTTATATTACAAATCATTTTGTGTTGCATCTATTTGTGGGTACTTTCATTTATACCTAGGATATGTATTGAACAACGAGAATACTGTCGAATTTAAATATGGGGGGAGACTCATGTTATATTCTTTTTTTTTTTTTTTTTACTTTTTTTTTCCTCAAAAGGACACCTTTAATTAAGAATTCACATTTTTCAAAATCACATTATTGCATGTAGAGCATTGTACATTTTATTTAGGCATTAATGCATTATACATGAAGCATTTTTTCCTACATAAATTACATATCATAATCATTTAAATTGGTTTATTTTGAACAGGCATGGCAGAGTAGGTGCAATGTGATTTCTTTTGTAAATCGCTAGCTTCAAATAGAAAATAAAATGAAAAGTTCAAATTACAAACGATAATAGTGAAGCTAGTATAGGTTGACCAATAGGTGACAACTGTGAAGTTTGTTGAAATTTGTTGTCATCGTTTAAAAATGGTAAATCTAAAATACATGCGTTAACATTTCCCGCTCTTTATAACAAAGAGATGCTAAGACGATTTTGCACTACTCTCTCTCTTTCTAAAAAAACTATTAATAGTGATAATAATAATAATAACCAAGGTATGAGAGCTCTACTCCTAAAGAGATCACTCACTTTTCTACTAAAAAAAGAAAGGTATCCAACATTTCTAGTACATCTAACATTGTTGTGCACAACCGCCAAGCTCAATCTCTCTCGTATTGGCTCAAAAGGCAATACATGGGTGGTATACATTGATCTCATTTATAAGTTGGGAACCTAAAGATCACGGACGTTTACTGCCATAGTCAGAGTCGGTTTGCACAATCCGCCAAGCCCTATTTCATTCTCACGTAAGCTCAAAAGACAGTGTATGAATGGTATACCATAGTCCATGAATTAGGTGTATGCGTTTAATTAAAAATTAAAGAGAGAGTAGATAATTGAATTCTAAGCATTCTTAGTTTTATTGATTTGAAATTGTCATACAAGTAAGAATAGAAATATCACTTTGCAAACTTTGACAATTAAATAAAGAACTATTTTCACAGTTGCACTACGATTTCAACTGAAACAACTACAAGCTAGAGTCGAGTGTGACGAGAACTTGATTTTTATTTAAAGTTTATAACCAGTTGATGAACTTTAATTTCTAGATTTTGATCAAAACAAGTGTACACCACAATGTTGTAACTATTTAAAATAAACCGATTCATCAAATTTTATAATAATTTGTATTCACATAGTTGCATTAGAACCATGACATACCACATTTGAATTTTTGTGGGTAATATCCACTAAAAACCCTCACGAGACACAACTTGTTCTACTAGAGACACCTAAAGGTTTAAAAGCTTGTAGCATACCGCTAAATGCAACCGTGTTTCTTTACAAAAGTGTAACTAATAAATTCAGTAAGATTTTATTCGAGGACGAATAAAAGTTCTAGTGTGTGAGTATTTGATAAACATCAAATTATGTATACTTTAAACTGCTTATTTACACATTTCAGTATTCATAAGGCAGTTTTACTTTGTATTTTAGTTGTGTTTATTGTAGATTCTTAATTTCTAAAAAGTGAAGAGAATATTGAAGAATTGACTCAAAGTGTTAGTTGCACATATGTACACAATGGATGTTGCAGCTCAATTGATTTTGTAGATGTGCATTCGCTGCAGATCATTGGTTCAAAACTCCTTTGGCGCATTTTTTTTAAATCAAAGTACATTCTCTAGAGCACGAACCTTCTACAACAAACAGAATCAGTAGCTTCTGGAATATACTAGAAAGAACTTTCTAGACCTATTTCTAGAACATTCACATTTTTACCAAGTGTTAGATCTAAATGCAAAGAGCTCTATACATACATCCACCTAGCCACATTTGAAGACAGCTTGGCATCTAGGCATTTGTTTTAGGGTTTTTTAAAGATGCCACTAGAGCATCAATTTAAGTTTTTTTTATTTTCTCTTTAATTTATTTTCATGTAATGGAATTTTTATGTTAGCAGTAAAATCTTTTATTTCGTTCTAGCTAAATTCTTAATTACATTGCATTTTATTTTATTTCAATTTTGTATTTCAGTTTCGCTTGGAATATATTGGTTTGCCAGGAGGTGAACGGATCTCTCTACTTTCTATATTCAAATTAATCAATCAATCCCTATTGCTTAAATTTTAATTTTTTTTCTAGTTTTCTTGTCGTTTTATTTCACTGAATTGTTCGACCGTTTCTTTTAATTATTTCACTACAATTTTATTTTTTTTGTAATTTAGTAATTTTGTGGTTTAGAGATAGAGGTCGACCAAGGTTGACATGGAAGGAAGTGGCAAAAAGGAACTTAAAGGATTGGAGTATATTCGAAGAGTCGGTGACGGACAGGAGCACATGGAAGTTAGCAATCCATGTAACAGAACCATGAGCTATGAGTTTTATAAGTTCTAGATTATAGGACTAGGAAACATGAGCTAGTTTGGTCTTTGACCAATATTACTATTAGTATCATTATCACTATTATTATTATCATCATCATCATTTCTCTCTCTTTTTATATATATATATATATATATATATATATATATATATATATATCTTTATTTTTATTTTACTAAGTTATTATTATTATTAGTTTACTTATTTGACTTTATTTTGTTATTGTTATTATTATTATTATAACTTTTAAATTGACTTTGTCATTTAGTTTTGGGTTCCATCTCTAACCGACTCCAAATTGTTTGGCAATAATGACTTAGTTGTTATTGTTGTTGGTAATTTTGTGGTTTAACTTAATCAGATTCAATCTCAATTTCGTCCAACAGGCCAAGAATTTATTTAAACATTGATAATTGATAAACTCGTTGTAGATTCGAACCGTACACGCACAATTATTACAACTGACAACGTGCGCTTGCAGTAAAATGAATCACGATTTTTGTTCACATTAAAAATCGTCAATCGTGCATCCTTGATAAGTTTATAACATAGTGAGAGAGGCACTTTTTCACATAAGGATGTAGAATGTTGCCAAATAGTAAAACTACCAGTGCATGACATCATTGTAATTATACTTTTCACATTCAAAAATATTCATAGGATTAGACCTTCCAATGGTATAATAACCATGGGTTTTTGTTTGGGTTTGTGAGGAGGGGGGTTGGACTCAAGCAAAGGATTTGAAACATCCGGCGGGTTCGGATAGGACGCGGGTTATGAATATAGTAACCATGCTTGAATCCGGGGTTTTAGCTACTCGGACTCCACGGAACCCATTGAGAGGCCTACTTGGTGGTACATAAAAAATGAGAATGGTTCAAGACTGTGGACTTCTAAATGTATTGACATAAAGAAACAACTTTCGGTCTATCATGATATCACTCACCTGACATACATCTCAATTTAGCCGTATGGGTGCTAAGGGTGTGTAGATATATAATTTTCAAGCAAGTGCATAATTTAGTAGATTTATCAATTAATGGTTGTCACCGTTAGCAATTTTAAAATGACACTTTCTATCGATATCTAGGGATCATCACCAAGCTACATAAAAATATCAGCTTGTAAATCTATGCAAGATAAATATTAGAAGGTTGAGAGAATATGCATATCATTATACAAATGACTGGTAGAATTGATATTATATGCACAATAATAACATTTACTTATTGCCATATTCACCTCACACATTCTGAATTCCTACTAGCACAAAACTTGTTTAAAAAGGTGGGTGTCATAAAACCAAATAAGAAATCTCCAAAAGAAGTACAAAAAGACTGGACGTGGGAGGCTTCCACTATAGAGATTGTGTAAAGCGGTTCATTTTGCATGGGATAGGTGGTATTAGTTAAATAAAAACATGATCAATAATTGTATGGCAACTGATATCAAGTATTCATGACAATGAAAGATTTTTATTGCTAACAAAGATATTTGCAAGAGGCATGTTGACTGGGAATATTAAATGGAAGTACAACAGATTTACGGTGTGACGTTCCGCTAAATTGCATCCAGTTAACCAAAAGTACGGGAAGGTGCTCGTTGTCAACCATGTAATGTAACTTCAATGTCTCTCATAACAGCAATTTATGGCATTAATATAGTAATATATAAATGAGCAGTTCCATGAGATGATCGATAAAGATTATTATAAAGTGAACTCTCAATTTCAAAATCCTCATTTTGAGGACAGATGATTTATATATCAGGGTTTGCATTTAAAACAAATATGGAAAGCAACAAGACAATTTATTTCAGAACTTGTCTTCAGTTAAATGAAGGGTTGTATTTGGTGGAGAGTAATAATGAGATATTTATAGTTGATAGAATATATTATTTTATTTTTCCTAAACTCAGGAGAACCTAGCGGCCAGTAAACTCCTGAGGAGGGTATAGTAAAGCCGCGTTGTTCAAGCCCCCATATCCCCGGGTAAATTTATATAGGATAGGGAAGCGCATGATAGGAATCGAACCGTAGTCAGAATACTATGTGCATGAACTCAGAAATATATAAAACAGAACTATCTAGCTAAACTGTGTACTATTTTCATTCAGGCAACTAATAAAAATATAAACTATCTACAATTTGTCAAAACAAAAAAGTTCAAGGCATATTTATATGCATAAGTATTGGCCATTATCTGAAATTACTATGGAATTCAAATTATATGCTATACAAGTTTGGAAATAAAAAATGCTTTTAAAAAAAATGCTGAAAAGAGAGTGTGACCTATAATCTGTAAGACCCAGGTGAAGGCATATAGAGGAATCTTCTTCTGAACCTTCTACATGGTGCAATGAATTGCCTCCGTACTGGTTGCGTTTAATCAATCATCAACCATATATAGAATTAGCATGCTAAAAACAAACAGTAGTAACACATTATAGCAACTGTAAAATGAAAAAGCATAAATTACAGGAGCATTTCTACAAGACCAAAAAAGAAATGTAGCAACTATAAAATAAAAAAGTTTTGAATAAACTGAAGTTGGTAAATTTATTTCAATAATACATGCTTTTAGAAGAAAACAAATACAGAAAATATTAACCAAAACCCTTCGATTTAATGTCCATTTTCCCCTATCTCTATCTCCACCCCCTTTATGTTCATTATGTTTTAATTCATAAATGAGTGGTGCTCAATTTCATACTGTTTTTTGAGTATATACATTTAATAAAATTCCTTTGTGTCCACAATAAACTTATCTACCAACTGAGAACAATGGAAACAATTATGAAAAATGTATTCATAAACCAAAATTTGCTTAACAAAAAAAAAACAAAAAAAAACCAGGTATACATTAAACTTAGCATACACTATTTATTTATTTACAAAATTACCCCCACCTTCAACTTCCATTATCTCTCATCTTTCAAACTTGAAACTCATTAACATAAAAACCAACAAATTCTTAGCGCTGAATCCAATCAAAATTCAACAAAGGTTGTTGCATCTTTATTTATTTCAATCAAATTAATTCATTTACAACAAAGTGATTCTAATTTTTCCAAAAAGAGGTTGAATTAGTCTAAAATTGAAATGGTCATATTTGAAAGATGATTCAGCTATTATTTAGGGTTCTTCATTCAAATATTAAATCTTCATCAAATATAGTGATCTAATTTATCTATTTTAGTCTCTAAGGTTTTGTTTGATGAATTATGAAGACAGATGTTAGCAGTTTAATTAAGAACAAGAAGGATAACTTAGTGATGAATCGTGAATGTCATAATAAAATGAACGGTGTATCTTAGCTAACTTTTTATCTTCAAACAAATTTTGACGACATTTATACGTGTGAACCAGAAGATAATATTCACAAATGAATAATATGGATATAATCTATATCTAAGGAAGATACCTTCAAATGAAGCTTTTGAATTTACCAAAGTAGGCATGTTAGTATAAACAAAGACAGAGGGTATTTTTGTCATTTGGTTTGACCATGTTTCATTTATCACGTATGTATTACTCATTTCCTGCTAACATCACTTTCTCGAAATGTACATCAACAATCGAACAATTATGGGCTTGCAATCTATACACTATTTTCCTCTATCAAAAGTCATCCAACCCTTATATTTTAACGTCAACTTAATTAAAGAGTTTTCAAAGAGGGGTTGAAATAAAAAATGCCACCACCGTCGACACTTAAATCAATCGAAATCTAATGCATTACAGTTAGTACCGAGATAAGGCGAATCTATGTGTAAGTATCAAGTCAAAAATAATCCAATAAATTTGGATCTGCAAAAAGCTTCATTGATAAAGAGGCTGCTAGATCGGTAGATGTAACATTTATCATCTTCTTAGTTTTGATTTCAAATGTTATTGATTTTGTAAATTTGGCAGTTAACACTTTTGTTGATTTTAGGGTGCATGGTCACAAATGTGTTTTATAGACAATTCGAGCATTTTAGTTATAAAATAAAACTTATCTATCTGTATGATATTTTTTATCACTTTATACAAAAAAATTACCCATCGGAAATACGGTAACACATAGATTTGATTGACAATTTTTTTCTAGAAAAAATGTTGTGCAATTTAGTTGCTCCAAATATAGTTCTTGATTTGAATTGATTCAAGATATGTATTATGTTGTGATTAATAGATTTGGATTCCTTCATTGATTAGCCAAGCATCTAATGATATATGTGTGTGTGTGTGTGTTTAAAGTACTTGATAAAGCTTATCATGTTTAATAACTATGTTCAAAACTTAAACCTATTAGGGGAACATTGCACACATAAAATATACACAACTATTTCACCCATCATAGAGTATTACTAGATGTCTTGCAAACTTTGTGATATCGCTCCTTGTTTTTTGAGTTTCTGTTGTATTTGATTTACTCTTATTGTAATACATCCATAGCTATAATTTGTTGGATTATTTGGATCGTTGCTATCTTCATATATGATCAATTGAAGGAGTCTTCAATTGAAGGAAAGACTTTCTGTGTGTATTTACACCACCTAGATAGATGATTAAAGAATTGATGTTTTTGTATTGTGTTAAGTTTCAATTGGTGTTATGCCAAATGCATGTTTTTATGACACGGTTGAACAATTACACTGATTACAAAATTGAGTCAAACGCTATAACTATTTGCATACACGCGATTAAGACAACATTATCATTGAAGTGGAAGATATATGGACAATTATTACTGCTGCTTTAAGTACCAGAGTTAAAGATTATGGTGATTACCATTACAAGCATTAAATTTTGAGGCAATGGTGAGGCACCATACCAACAATACAAACCAAATGCAACTTTGCGATATATTGAAGTGTGACGTAGATTATTTTTGACTCTGTAAGTTTATAAAATCATACATTCATGGAACATAATTATGAGACTTGGACCTACAATATTTCAGAGTATCCGGATGGTATATCCAATTTGATTAGTTTACTATATGTATAAAATCACAGAATTTATCACTTTTTATATGAACATGTGGAAACGCATGTACCTTCGTACTGTATATATAATTAGAATAACTTAAAATGAAGCACTTGATATTACAGAATTGCCCTTACATCTTTAACCCTTAATAATTAAATAAATTAGGGTATTTTTGTACTTTAAACGATCCTACGACATCATTATCCACCATATCAACACAACTCACTTTCTTCTCAAATTCATTGCATTTTCTATATTCTTTGTAACTTCACTAATTTATCAAAAAATTAATCAATAATCATTGAAAAAGACGTCATTAATCCATCAATAAATAAAAATGAAATCCATTTAATTCCTTACTTTTTATTTCTCTTTTCGTTGTTTTGTTCATAACCATTATAAATTTAAATTTCTCATTTGGAGAATAGATAATGATCTAAGCTACCAAAGTATAACTACATATATATGTAAGCAAAACCTTTTTTATGCATATGATCACTATTTCGCAATAAGTAAATTTGCACTTGCTTTTCTTTTGCACACGTCCAACGGACGTGCCAAACGTACCGGTATTGATAACTGTAAACATATAAAGAGTCTTTTGCATGTATGCTTATTATATTTTTTATGTGACATTGGCTACAAAATTTAACATAAAAATGTACAAAAACATTGTATATGCACACATCCATGACGTACTAGTACTCATATAAAAACCAATATTAAACAATGGATAACGTGCAACATTTTAAGAATCCAAATGAAACACATACCCTGAACTTTATTCCGTTATAAAGTGATGGGTTTTCCTCAATTCTTCGATTCCATACCTATCATTCATTCGAAAAATAACTAACGGAACAAATAAATTCACAATCCACAGAAACTAAAACCTGAGTTATGGAATCTTCTAAGCTAGGATCTGAATGAGGAATCCTATCAAATCGCGGACTAAAATCGACACGTACCTTCACCAATCACATGAAGATAGTAAGTACATCAAAATGTAATAGAAGTATACCGCGAAAACAGTTTCTGAAAATGAAAAATAAAAATTACAAGAGATTTTGGAAGAGCGGAAGGACAGGAGAGGAGGAGCTGGAAAGAGCAACCTGGATCCATCTGTAAAATAGACGATGGAATTTTTGCTGCTGTAATTAATCTATGTTTAATTTGTGTAAATATTCTTGATTTCTGTATCCGTGGACATCGAAGAAAGAGGGACGAAGGATGAGCCTGAGCGGCAGCGACCATTCAGGCGATCTAATGGAAACCAACGGGAAGCCGGTTAACAGAATAAAACACGTGCAGGGGCATGAGTGTAATGGATATCTGAAAAATTAGATTTCGTCCGTCTGCATCCGAAAAACGGATAAATATCCCACGTTCGAAAAAAGTAGATACAAATGCATTCGCATTCAAAAATTATTCATCCGGTTTTTATCAATATTATATTGTATTTAAGCATAGTGAAAAAAGTGTGTATTTTTTTATCGGGTTGTTTGTTTATATTATATACATTAAATGTATATTAATTGCTCAAAATTACTTTTTATCATCGTGTTTGTTGATTTTGCATGCTTTTACAATCAATGAGATTGAAAAGGACTTATGTTTAACCAAAAAATTTTATGTATGTTTCTTGAATTATCGATCGTTAAAGGATAGGATAATTATTTTATATTTATCCGTATCCGCGGATGCGGATATCCGATGTCCAAAAATAATTTTAAATGCGGATGTGAATATGACACTATCTGTATTTGAAAGTATTTGTTAACAAGGTTACAATAGACATGTATAGTCTAATAGAAATTTGTTAATTCTGTAAATGGTCAGATATAAATTCGGATAGTGTCATATCCGTATATGTATTCATATCCAAAATCATTTTTGGATACGCATATCCGTGAATGCGGATGGATTTATCGGATATGTTTGATCAATTAACAACTGATGAATTTATACAAATAAGTAGAAAATTTTGATTTATAAGTTCATTTTGGTACTCAAAATATAGAAAATAATAAATATGCTAAGAAAAATAATTTTAACCATTAAATATTAATTTTATGCACATATTTATTTTTTTACCAAGATTAAATAGTAAACAACTCTAACAACCCAGAATTTTGTGATTTATTTTAATTACTTATTTTGATTATTTTATTTGAAACTCTTGATTTAAAAACTTTATTATATTTATTAAAATGGATAAATTTTGTTATTTTAAAAGTATATTTTTATTTTTGTGTGAATTATAGTTTCAAACCTGAATAAATAGAATACTTTCCAGAAAAGTGGATTTTTGGTCAATCTGGTCAAAAATTGACTTTTAAATTTAAAATTTAAATATTTGTATTTTTGAACTTTTATCTTTCATTATGAAAATACATTTAATTTCAAGAATACTGCTTTTCATTTTGTTGAAATCCGATTTGTATTGTGAAAGTCATGTTTTTTACAATATTGTATGTAAATTGATTTATTTAATAAAATTATCTATTTTAAATCATATAAATAATATTTTTATTTGTCGTATCATGTTCTAATATGTGTAATATGTTATGTTATGTATATATTTTGTCCTATAAATATTTTAAAGTGATGTTATAATTTTCCAAATCTTATTGTATTTTATTTTCAATTTTTAAAACCTAGTTTCTATTTTTAAGCTATTTTCATAATTAATTTATATTTATCTAAAATTTATTTATTTATTTTTATTTATACATTATTTTTTTTGTTTTTATCTTATTTATTTACATTTTTCATGTATTTTAAAATGCAAAAAGAATTAGGAAATTTGAAGAGGTTTTGACCTTTAATGTGCTTTGTCTTTTCACATTTATTTTGCCTTTTCACTCCAATCATCACATCCATTCAATTGCTGACCATATCTCATTTCCTTCAGCCGATCTCACCCTCATTTTTCATGTACTAAAAGTTTCTCAAACCCAAAAGTTTGGCCTCCATCTCCTGAAGAGAAAAAAACTTTGGTAAATAATTCACTTTTTCTCACTTCTCTTCCTTGTTTCCTTATTGTATTTGCACTTGCTTCAACTTATGTTGTTCGGCCCTTCCTCCTCCATCACCATAGCCGCCTCCACCACCACCACAATAGGCTGCCACCTCCTCCAGCCCACTGCCCAAGCCAAGCCATGCATCACCTTGTTGCCAAACTCCACCAAATGTTGCCTTATGCCTTGAAAACTCCATAGCTGAGCCACCAAATTGCTCCACCACCTCACACACCATATTGGCCGACCTTTACATCATCACCACCAGTCACTTGCTGACCTGAGACCCCTGCCACATCTGTACCTGACCTCTCTAAGCTTGGTCGTGCCTATGTATGCTTAGGGCCGAACCATTTATGCATAAAAATTCCACTTTGGTTGCCGTGATTTGAGTTATACATGCCTATACACCTATAATTCTTCATATCTATGTATGGCCGACCAATTGAACCCACACCTGACCCAAATTCACACTATGGTCGTGTATTTCTAACCTAAGGCTGAGCCTGTGTAGTTAACACCTCGCTATTACCTCACTACAACCCCGTTATATCTCATAGCGGGTTTCTGCCGCTACGATTTTTTCATGTAGCCCCAAAATATAGCATTTCCGCTTTAAGCTCCGCTATTTCCGTTATATCCCGTTATTCCCGCTATATTCCGCTATTTCCGCTATATCTTCTTTAATAAAATGAATTGAAAAATTACATTTATACATTATAAAAATTATGAAACTAATTTATTTGATTTAATTTTTAATATATTTTCAGAAATGAAAATACTCTAATATTCTGCTAAATTCAATTATGTTATGTAACAATTTTACGTTTATTTAAAGCATATTCGCACATGTTTAATTTAAAACTATTTATGTATTAATTATAATTCAATTGAATGATATTTTTTCATTTATTTACCATTTATATATTTGTAAAAACATTAAATACAAGTTTTATATGTTATTTTAGAGCCATCCGCTATATCCCACTATATCTTCGCTGTATCCCCGCTATGACTTTTTGCATCTCCACCGCTATGAATCCGCCGAGCACATTAACTGCATAGAGCTGAGCATAGGATGGGTGGAAGCAAGTGCAAGTGATTTGGTTCTTGGTTGTGCATTATTTCTAGTCTTGTTTAATGTTATATTGTGTTGTATATTTATGTGAAATATGTTGTTTTGTTTCATATGTACAAGACAACTATTTTGGCTCTCCTCTCACTTGAATCTGTAATCATGTCTTCGTGCTTTCCGGGTGTTTGTTTGTGTGTCTGAATCGGTTATCTCCAGCTTGTAGAGGTGAGTATTTCGCACCAGACATTCCGTACTTACAAAAGTAGTAAATTGACACCCTATGAATATGTAGACTATATTATCATGTTATACTTGCCTATGCTATGATTCATATGGTGTTCATCATGTTTATACACCCGTCATATCATCTGTTACCGTTATATAATGTTATTCTGTTTATTTATATCAGTTTATCACACTGCAAGTTTCATGTAGTTTAGAATCACTATGGGTTGAAATGATACGTACCCGAACGGACTTTAGAATAAAGAAAAATCGTTATGGGCTGAAATGATAAGCGTGAACGATTTTTATTTTATTTTTATTTTTTCTTGGGATTACGGGTTTGAAATAATAGAACCCGGATTTTTCCTTTGTAAATTACGGATTGAAATGATATATTATCCGTATAATTTGACTTATGTTGGAAAATTTTATATACAGACTCGTGGTTATATATATTTTCTAAAATTTTAAAATATTTAAAAAAATGTAAATATTATAATATTTTGATTTAAATTTAATTAAAAATGATTTTTTTTAAAAATATTAGTGATTTTCTATAAGTTGAATAAGTGAAATAAATAAATGGTAAAGTAGGATTTGAACTATAAGTCAATTTTGGAATTTATGATTTTGTTTATAAATGAAGTTTAAGTTAAGTAGAAAATATGATAATTTGACTTAAATTTTAAAAAAATAATTTTATTAAGTGTTATTGATTTTCTATAAATTAAAAATATTTAAATAAATAAATGTTTAAATTTTAAATTTTAAATATAACTTAACTTGAAAAATGTGAAATGGGTTTAAAAAAATAAAGTTAAGTTAAGAAAAATAAATGGAATTTAAATTTAATTTATGAAATGGTAAATTAAATTTAAATGTAAAGTAAATTAAATGTTATAAAATTGTACATTGTTTTTATAAGTGAATTATTAAAATTTGATAATTATTTATGAAATTTCACTTCATAAACTCATAAATTAAAAAGTATTTAAATGATTATTTTAAAAGTGTAAAAATATGATTTCTATAAGTTAAAATTTGTTTAAATAAAAATTTAATTGTTTATGAAATTGTATTGAAATTTGGAATTCAATTTACAGCATTTTTGAAATGCTATCATTATTTAGTAAAGGATATTACAGCATTTCTAAGTGTTGTAGTTGATACCAATGAACTAAATGGCTAAAATGAACTAAGGGTTGTTACAGCACTTTGTAAGTGTTGTAGTTGCTGAATTTAACTAAAGTTTTTATTTGAACCTGAAACCTATTGCAGCATTTTAATGTCGTCTTTGCTGAATTTAATTGTTTTAAAACATAACTTTCCGTAGCATTTTCTAATTGCTGCGAAAAATGAATTTTCACCGTTTTAATAAATTTAAGTGAATAAATGAATTCTGAAAATGGTAAAATTTCGAGAATTTAATATTTGATTATTAAATATAATAACTTCATTTTTTTTATGATTTAAATGGAATATTTTGATTTGAAATATAAACCATTTTGAAATGTGATTTGAAATGGTATTAAATTAATTAAAATGAATGTGGTCTAGGAAAAATATGATATTTCAATATTTTAAAAATGGATTTTTGAACGACATTGAATTTTGAAATGATATTTGATTTCGAAGTATAAATTACCATTTTGAAATTCTAACCATGGGATGTATTTAATTTATAGTTTAACTGATCCTTAGAGGATGGGCGATCCCAAGCATCCTTTAAGTTATTGTGCATTATTACTAGAGTTCACATGAGTTGGTTTACATTATATAAGTATGTATGTCCTGACTCGAGTGTTTTGTGTTTTACTTTACGCTCGGGTCAGCCTGAGTATTTACAGCTTAGCTTTGGATTTCTTTTCTGGAGCTAGGAATCGCTGGAGATTATGCTTGTCTTGTTATCTATTTCCTTTCGGTTTCAGTTGTTCTATTTCAGCTCTGGTATTTATAAATTTCTATGTATTTGGGATTTCTATTGTATATATTTCAGACTGATATTATGTATTTTGTTTTGAGAGTTTGTTATAGTAGCTTCATGAATTACTATGGTATTTTAATTTCCGCTGCGAGCTATTCTGATATTTCTATGTCTGTGATTGTTTTCATTTGCTCCAAATTTATTTACAATGCGGTATTTTAAGAAATTCAAGTCCGACATGTGTGGATGCGAATGACTAAAAATACCGGGTTGTTACATTTGGTATCGGAGCGAGGTTTTAGGGAAACCTTAGCATACGGAGCAAAAAATCATCAGAGATAGGGTAGAAATACCCTAGAATGAGTGAAATCAATCTCAGAATCCTTTCTTTCTGAGAGAACGTATTTTCGAAGTATAAAATGATTTCCAAATGATTTCTAAAGGAGTTTCAAAAATTATTTTAGTATAAATTTTTTCTTATTTTGAAATTAAGATTTTCTAAACTCCATCCCTTCGGTATCCACCTTGTTAGAAATCTCTTGGTTTGGATTCTTATCGATTAGGATTCCTTGAACTTTGGAATGCTCCCACTTGTTCTGAAATCCATTCTTGCCTTCCATATTTATATTCCTTTGATTTAGGGGCATTCCATAGCTTCACTTTGAATGACCTCTGTAAAGATCGGTGATTCCGCAAATCTTTGAATGATTTGTAAAGGGGTGAAACTCCTTTACGATTAGCATTGATTCACCGGAGATTTCTATATCCTCGGTTTACGATGCTATCTATCTCCTGCTCTACCCGGATTCTATCTCTGACGATCAAATGTCAATTTGCCTTAGATTTCTGAATTGATTTTATTCCTGAAATCATGGTTGACCGGTTAAGGTCTCCCGCGATTTATGAAGGCTTATCATCTTCTATTTGGTAATAAAATTATCTTATCTTCGTTCAAGTTTATCTTCGAACCAGAATTATATTTGATTAGAGTTCCTCTAAATTCGAATCTCTGTTTGTTTGAAATCCATCCTTGAATCATTCTTTGGAAATTTATGTTTGATTGTATTTTGAATTTGTGCATACATCGAAATTATTAATTTGATAAGGATGACCCTATTTTGTCTATAAAAGTGAAATGTTTTCGATATGGATTATATATTTTTCTTTCTTTGAAAATTTGAAGCTTTGAAAGGATTTGAAATTTTTATAAGAATTTGACTTATAAAAAAATAATTTATAATTGAAGGGTTTTGAATTTGAATTTCGAGGAATCGTACTCCGGTGTTTTGAAATCGGTTTTAAAATTTTGGAAAATATATAATAATAATATGATTTAAAGATATTTCTCCGAATAAAAATGTTTCAAATGTATTCGAACTAATCCCAATGATTTCGAATAGATTTCAAAGAAGTTTCAAGAAAATAAAGTCCAAAACCGACTTATATCGTTGGAAAATAATTTCGGTGATGAATGCATGCATCATCGACATTGATTTTCGAGTTTCTGAGTGGGGGAGAGGCCACTCTAGTAGCTTTGCTATGCGAGTGATTTTGTGAAATCAATTTTGATTCCAGATTTTGAAGTATGGTTTGATATTCGAAATATATATGTATATATATATATATGAAATGATTTAAAGTAAGCCGGTGTTCAGTCCTCGAGATTCAGATTTGTTTCGGTATAACCCTATCTTTTGGAATTGGTTTACTGATTTGTTGGTGATTTCCAACTCTTGGATTGAAAATATGATTTCTTCGACTATTTTGAAGGTTCGAGCACTTCCAAATCAAGGTTAACTTTTCAAAGCTAAGTAATTTTGAAAGGTATGGGGTATTTGATAAAGAATATAAGTTTCGTTTGGTATGATTAAAGTATAAAGTAATATGATTTATATAAGTTTGAAACTGTTTGTTGAGTGAAATAAATAAGACTATTTTGAATTATACTGGTATGAAATATAGATTTGAAATGTTTTTAATAAAGTATATATATAGAATAATAATCTTTCCAATGGTAAATTGGATTTTTCATACAGAAATAAATAGTTTGAAGGTTTTAAAAAGAGATGGTTTTAAACTTTGTAAGCATTTTAGATATTTTGATGATTGAAATGGTTTGGAAATGATTTAATCTTTATTTTGATAAAGAATGTGAATTTGAAATGATAATTGATTTTGATAAATGAATATTTGAAGTTTATATTTGTATGAAAGGATATTTGGTTTACTTGTAGTTTGAGTTTATTTAAAAATGATGGATTTATGAAATGAATATTTCAAAACTACGTAATAATGAAGTAAAATTTGAGATATATGAAATTATGAAATTTAGTTTTGAAATATGGTATATTTAAGCTTTGAAATATATTAGAGATTGAATAGTTTATTTTATGGATCAAATCTTTATTTGAAATTTGATAATATTTGAAATGGTTTTGTTGGAAAACTAAATTGAATTGAAATTGATGGTCTGAATTGAATTAAAATTGGAAATTTTAGATTTGGGTTTAAGTGAATAAATTTTTGAAATGTAAAGAATTAAAGGAATGTTTTATGATTTCAAATGTATGATTTCGAAGGGTTATGATTTTCAAAGTGTAGTGATTTCAAATATTTTGGTTTCGAAAGATTTATAACTTTGAAGGTAATATGATTTTTGAAAGTGAATATATGTTTGAAATGGAAATGAATTTGTTTGACCTAAATTTTGTTACTTTGGAAATTTGGATTATTTTCTAAATCTATTGTTTTAAGATACTTTGAAACTAAATATACGTAATTAGGAAGAAATGATTTGGCGAAATCATATATGATTTTGAAACTGAATTGATATTGAAATGGTTTGAAATTGAGAACCTTGTTTATTTAAATACTTTGATTTGGGAGTTATTGAACTTATATAAAATTGATTTGTATAAGTATGACGAAGTGATTTGAAAACTGTTGATTTGGAAAAGTTACTCAATTTGTAAAGTGAAATCTTATATAATCAAAGTCTATATAATTATGGTTTGATATACTGTTGATTTGGAAAGTATTTGATTTGAAAATGAAATCTTATATATTATGGACTTTATATAAGTATGATATTTGAAAGTGATTTTGAAAGGTACTATATGATACATATTTTCGAAGTAAAGATATGGAAAGTGTCTTCTTCTTGATATCCGTTTTGTGGCCACATTGTGGATTCATTCTATCGATATTATTCTCTCTGATTTGGGTTTTTCGGATATGATACTCGAGTGTGCATCGAATTCCATGGCGATCTCCTTGGTCTTATGAGCACGACTGCATAGCGTAATTCGCCTGGCTGAGATGGCCTGGGGATACGGATGTTTCCCGGGGGATCCAGGCGTAACCATTGTTTATCCTACGATATATGTAGGTCGTATTAGTAGCGAAATCCGCTGGTTGAGATAACTTAAGGGTACGGATGTTTCTTGGGGGATCCAGGCGTAACCATTGTGTATCTGCGGTCTACTAGTCATCATGGCGTAATTCGCAGGCTGAGATAGCTTACAGGTACGGATGTTTCCTAGGGGATCCAAGCGTAACCATTGTGTATCTACGATCCATGGTTGGACAAATGTTTGGTTTGGTTGTTTTGTTTGGATTTTACTTTCCATATCTTTTTTTAAAAGGTTTTCCATTATTTTCACTGGGTGTTGAAATAAGTCTACTAAGTACTTGGAGAATTCTAGCTTTGCGCCTGATCAACGCATGGCCAAGAGTCTGCAGGAACGAAAGTAAACTTGTTAAGACATCGAGTTGTAAAAGTATTTTGATAAAGTATTATATAAAGGATATTTTGATCATTTATTTTACTTTTCTAAATGATTTGAAATGTTTTAAACATTATTTACTTCGAACTATCAAATTTGAGTCAAATGACTATTCATCATATTATAAAATGTTATAAATATAAATTTTTAAATTGAAATTTATATGGTTTAAAAATTATGGTTCATCCTTGTCTTCCAACCTATTTTTTTCTTCTGGTTATTCCTACCTTCTTCTTCTTCGAGGGTCCCTTCTGTAGTATAGAAAGAGTTGGTTCTTTGGCTTATTGTTTGGATTTTCCCAAGGAACTTTCTGGAGTGCATGATGTATTCCACTTCTCACATCTTCTCTGGTATCTTCTTAACCCATCTCCTTTGTTCAGCCTTCTGCTCTTGATGGTTTGGATATTGAGCCTAATCTGACTGTCGAGAGTAAGCCACTTCGTATTGTCAGCAGAGGTGCGAAGCAGCTAAGAAAGGAATCTATTTGTCTGGTCAAAGTACTGATGATCAAGATTGTACCTGGGAGATGGAGGATGTTAGGAAATCAATTCTATGGTTTCAATGATAACAACTATACAATGGAAATCGAGTGTATATATATATATACATATTTACATGTAGATGATAGAGTAACATCACCAAAGAGACAAAAACAAGACTCAAGAGAAGTATCAAAAGACGTCAAATCGGTAGAAGGTGAAAAGAAACGGCACGGACATAAATAATGCATCATACACATTTTCAGACGTCTGAGTGCACTAGCCAGACGTCTGAATGTTCTCTCTGGTTTGCAAATCAGAGAGAATCAGACGTCTGGTTAAACTCTCTGGTTCACAATTCAGAAGAAAACAGACGTCTGATAATAAACTCAGACGTTTGAATAGCAACCGGACACAAAAAATATATGAAGACCAGACGTCTGAAACATTTCTCCAGACGTCTGCTTTTGAACTCGACCGAGTAATTTCAAAGACCAACTGTCACATTCGAAAGGACACATCTGCTTCTCTTCGCCGCAACTCTTCATCACCATCATAAGTAACTTTAGGGAGATTACAACAGATGCAACTATACAAGAAAACTCTCTATTATTATAAATAGCATCAAGAATGCAAAGAGTTTTCTTACCTTACTTACTTATGCTCTTAATTCCTATACTTTGACTTATACCTATTCTCTAACAATCAACTACTTATATTTAACACTTCCATATATTCAGAACTCCTTATTCAATATCCTCTAGATACACACACACACACACACACACACACACACACACACACACACATATATATTAGAAGCACTTGTACTCAATAGTCAACATTCGTGTTATAGAACACATTATTGACAAAGAAACTCTGCTATTGTAAACTTGTTCCTCCGGGTCAAGTGAGGGTTAGTTAAAAGGAAATTCCGAAGAGGAGCTTGGGGACTGGACGTAGGACGGGAGGTCCGAACAATGTATAAAATCCTGGTGTGATTATTTTAATTTACGTTGCTATTATTATCTATCAAGTTGTATTATATAGTTAGTTGTTCATACTTGCATATATATCATATACGATCCACTCATATAGACTTTCAAGTGGTATTAGAGCGAGGTTTGATCAAATAACAGTAACACGTTTTTGAATCGATTTAATATGTCAAGTATTTTTCAAGAAGGACAATCCACTGCACGACCCAACTTTTTAATGGATGTAACCATGCATGTTGGTCAACGCATATGAGAATTTTTATGGAAGCTAATGGTCTTGAAATTTGGTCAGCCACACAAGATAGATATGAAGTACCTGCCACTGCTATGAACACTTGGACTGATGCACAAAAGACCTTAGCATCAAATAATGCTAAAGCTATGAACGTTTTATTTGGTTCTTTAGACAAAAATGAATTTTCACGTGTCATGTTATGCACCACTGCGTTCGATATTTGGCGTACCTTACAAATTACACATAAGGGTACAACAAAGGTCAAATAAACTAAGATTTCGATTCTACAAAACCAATTTTCTTCATTCAAAATGAAGTAAAATGAAACTATTGTTGACATGTATTCTAGATTTCAAACTATCCAACATAATCTTATGGCATTAGGAGTTAAATTCACTGATTTTGATTTAATATCTCGAATACTCAACTCTCTGACATCAGATTGGGAAAGGAAGGTTTTAGCTATAGAAGAAGCTAATGATCTTTCCACTCTCAAAGTTGAAGAGTTGATAGGAAATTTAATGTCCTATGAAGCTAACTTGCAGGCACGAAAAGAACTTAATTCGGAGAAAAAGAATATAGCATTTCCAGCAACAAAAAATGATGACTCTGATCTAGATAAAGAAGAAATTGTATTTATTGCCAAGAATTATAATAGATTCAAGAAATTTAGAAAGATGACCAAGTTTCAAAAAGAAGGGAAGTCCAACACAACAAACATATCTCAAATCAAGCGCTATGAATGTGATCAATACGGACATATGAAGAAGGATTGCCCTAAACTCAATAATGACAAAAAGAATAACAAAATTCAAAAATTCAAGAAGAAGAAGACTTTCAAAGTAACTTGGGATGATTCGGATTCTTCATCTTCTGAAAGTGATAGCGATAGTGATAGAGAACAAGCTAATGTATGTTTTATGGCACAAACTGAAGATGTATGTCCTAAACTTAGCTATGATGAACTATTAGAACTTAGCATGGAACTAGACGATAAATTTAGACAAATAAAAAAATTTAACAAAGAATATATAGTCAAAATAAATAGATTAGAACTTGAGGTAGGAATGTTGAAAGATGAAAAAATTATTCTAGAAGAAGAACTTCAAAATATCTCAACAAAAAATCAAAAATAATATGATATAAAGTGAGAATATTTCTATAGAAAAAGAAATTTTGTTAAAAGAAAATATTGATTTTAAAAATAGTATTGAGTTGTTGAAAATTGAAAATATAGAGTTGAGAGAAAAAAATAGATAAAATTACCAATAATATGTCAAAATTTAATAAAGGTAAACAAGATGTAGAAAATCTTATCAAAACCTCAAAACCATCAGGTAATAGAAATGGAATAGGATTCAAAAATTCTTTTAAACAAAAAGAAAATAATGCTAAAAATAGTAGACATATAAAAGCTAGAAGTTTGTCTAAGACTAAATTGAGTACCAATAATATGAAAATTTGGATTCCTAAAACAAATAATAATTTGATTAGACAAAATCATATTAATAATTACTTAGAAAATGTAGTCTATAATAAAAATTATATTTATAAAGGTACCAAACCATCTTGGGTATGGCTACCTTCCTCTACCAAATAGGTCCCTAATAAAATATATGGGTACCAATTAAAACATTTTCTATTTTGCAGGTACCCAAAATAAAAAATAAGGAGAAATGGATACTAGATAGCGTTTGCACCAAGCATATGACCGGAAATTCAAAAATGTAATCAAATATAACATACATCGATGGTGGAACGGTAACCTTTGGAGACAATTCAAAAGGATATGTCATAGGAATTGGAGAAGTCATCAACTCTAGTATATCTAACTCTCCTATTATTACAAATGTTTTATTAGTAGAAAATTTAAAACATAACTTGCTGAGCATTAGTCAATTATGTGATAAAGGTTTTCAAATAAATTTTGAAAAAGATAGATGTAATACTTTAGATAATAACAAACAACTCATTTTTGAAGGATTTAGAAACAAAAATATTTATGTATTAAACATGAATATAAATAAAAGTTCAAACTTATGTTTAACCGTCAAACATGATGATCCATGGTTATAGCATAAACGATTTTGTCATATCAATTTTAAAAGCATTAATAAATTGAAAAAATATGAGTTAGTAAGAGGATTACCTAAAATAAATTACAAAGTAGAAAATTTATGCGATGATTGTCAAATTGGAAAACTAAAGAAAAGCTCGTTTAAATCTAAAAATAATATTTCTACAAAACAACCGCTAGAATTATTACATTTAATTTATTTGGTCTAACACAAGTACGGTCTATAAATCACAACAAATATGTGTTCATAATAGTCGATGATTTTTCAAGATATACATGGACTTTATTTTTAAAACATAAAAGCGATACTTTCGGTATGTTTAAAATATTTGCTAAAAGAATTAAAACTCAAATGAATTTAAAAATTAAAAATATTAAAAGTGATCACGGAGGAGAATTTGAAAATGATCTTTTTACAAACTTTTGCAATAAGAAAGGTATAATTCATAATTTTTCTTTTCCTCGTACACCTCAACAAAATGGTGTCATAGAAAGAAAAAAATCGTACATTACAAGAATATGCACGAACATTACTAAATAGTAGTGGATTACCAAAATACTTTTGGGCTGAAGCTATTGCAACATCCTGTTATGTACTAAATCGAGTGACTATTCGCCCCATGACTAAACAAACTTGTTTTGAATTTTTTTTGGGTAAAAAACCTAAAGTATCATACTTTAAAACTTTTGGTTCAAAATGTTTTATATTAAATACAAAAGATAATTTAGGAAAGTTTGATCCAAAAGCCGATGAAGGTGTCTTTATTGGATATTCGGAACGTAGCAAAGCATGTAGAATTTTTAATAAACGAAATAATACTATTGAAGAAAGCTTACATGTCTCATTCGACGAAAATCTTTTTAAACATCATACTAATGATGAAGAAAAAATTATTCCACTAACAAATTCAACAAACTCTATTACTAATGAAACAAATAGTCAAAATAACACTTTGATATCATCTCCAAGAATTCTTAAGGATCATCCAATAGATAATATTATTGGAGATCTTAATTCAAGAGTAACTAGAAATCAACTCAATCATATAAGCCATATAGCATTTGTGTCAAACTTTGAACCAAAGAATTATAAAGAAGCATCAAATGATAATTTTTGGATAATAGCTATGCAAGAAGAATTAAATCAATTTGAACGCAATAACGTATGGGAATTAGTACCAAGACCTGAAGATCAATCGGTAATAGGAACAAGATGGGTATTTAAAAACAAAGCAGACGAGAATGGAAATATTGTTAGAAATAAAGCATGTTTGGTTGCTCAAGGCTATAATCAAGAAGAAGGCATAGATTACGATGAAACGTTTGCTCCAGTAGCAAGATTAGAAGCCATTTGTACATTACTCGCCTTTGCAACTCATAACAATTTTAAACTATTTCAAATGGATGTCAAAAGTGCCTTTTTGAATGGTTTTATTGAGGAAAATGTATACGTCGAACAACCACCACTATTTGTTCACGAAAAATATCTTGATCATGTTTTTAAATTATATAAAGCACTATATGGATTAAAACAAGCACCTCGTGCATGGTACGAACGTCTTAACAATCACTTAATAACATTTGGTTTTCATATAGGAAAAATAGATACAACTTTATTTATTAAAAGAGAAGATAACGATATTTTGGTTGTATAAATCTATGTTGATGATATCATATTTGGTTCAACCCACAAAAAACTATGTAATCAATTTTCTAATATTATGAAAAATGAATTTGAAATGTCACACATGGGAGAATTAAATTTCTTCTTAGGTTTACAAATAAAACAACTCGAAAATGGAATCTTCATTCATCAAGAAAAATATTGTAACAATTTATTACGACGATTTGAAATGGATAAAACATCAAGCAAACCAACACCAATGAGCACCACTATTCACTTAGAAAAAGATGAAAACGAAAAAGATTTTGATGAAAAATTATATCGTAGCATGATTAGTTCTCTACTTTATTTAACGGCTAGTCGACCGGATATTATGATGAGTGTATGTCTTTGTGCTCGATTCCAAACAAAACCAAAAGAATCTCATCTAAGAGCGGTTAAGCGAACTTTACGTTATCTATCTAGCACTAAAGATTATGGTTTGTTCTACCCTAAAGGATCATCGTTTGAACTTGTTTCATATAGCGATGCGGATTTCGGTGAATGTAGAACAGGTCGTAAGAGTACTAGTGGAACTTGTCATTTTATCGGACAATCTTTAGTTTTATGGTTTAGTAAAAAACAAAATTATGTTTCTCTATCTACTTGCGAAGCCGAATACATCTCCGACGCTCTAGCATGTGCGCAAGTAATATACATGCAACAAACATTAACGGATTTTGGTAAAATTATCACCAAATCTCCAATTTATTGTGATAACACAAGTGCAATTAATTTGTCAAAAAACCCTGTTAATCAATCATGAACCAAACATATACGTATACGACATCATTTTCTATGAGAAAATGTTGAAAAAGGAACCATTTCATTAGAATACGTAAATACCGAAAATCAAGTAGCCGGTATCTTTACAAAACCATTAAATGAACAAACTTTCTCTAAACTCCGACGAAGTTTAGGTATTTGCTCACTAAATGACCTTCTTCCTTAATGATATATATATATATATATAATAATAATTTTTTTAAGGCTAAAATTAGTCACCCAAGTAATCACCACAATTTATATCATTAATTTCTGCGCCTTTAAACTTTTAGAAAATTAGTTTGTCTATATTTAATATTTTCAGCATATAAATATAGCCAAACAGAAAAACTACATTCAAACAATTGAATTTTTTAATAATAAAAAGAAAGAAACAAAATATAACAATGTCGTCAGAAGATTCCTATATATCTATCTCCGTCTCAACACCAACAACGGACAGCTCGGTTGACACCCCACAACGACTTCCGACACCTACACCAAAGCAAGAGCCAACATATAAGTGGTCTTCGTATCGCATGGGTTTTACTCCGGATAATAAGAAAACTAAAAGTTCTCTATTTATTTCTCCTAACACAAATGATAAAATTGATGAAATCCATCATTACCAAAAACAACAGATGGATCTTCAACGAGAGCTTTATTTCGAACAAAAAGTTACAGCATGAAGGTTAAGCTTTCTCAAGCAAGTGGCGATGAAGTTTTGTTCGTCCCGAAAGAACGATGTTCATGAACCACTACCAAAACCTTCTAGTTCATTGGATCCATCTTCTTCGTATCATACTTCTTCAGATCCCTCACCAAGACGATTTTCTGGCTCTCCACGGACTCACGAACGTAGAAATATATGGTCCCCACTTAGACCATGGAAGGATAATGAGTCAGAAAATCCAAAAACTCCATTTCCGTCTAAATAAATAAATTGTATTAATTATTGAATGTATCTAAACTTATTTGTCATTATATTTTTACAACAATAAAGTTATTGTTATCTACATTCAATATATAAGTGAAATCATCACACTTTAAGTAATTTTTAGCCCATCTGCAAATTTCAGACGTCTATCAACAACTTCCAGACGTCTGACACAAGGATATACTATTCAAAATTTAGGAGTGTGCATATATCAGACGTCTGATATACCCCCCAGACGTTTGAAATGTTGTCCTGTCTCCTCAAATAAAATTCAGAACAATCCAGACGTCTGAAATAAGATCCAGACGTCTGCCTTAGTTTTCTGTTTCAAAATTAAACAAAAACAGACGTCTGTTTTCAATTCCAGACGTCTGAAAAAATCTCACTGTATCTACAATTTTATAACTATGCTCAAAACCAGACGTCTGGGTCACAAAGCAGACGTCTGATTTTATCCTCTGGACAAAAATTAGGGCAAACTAGACGTCTGATTCCCAATCGACCATTTAAATTCGATCAGATAACGTCACTTTTTTTTCTTTTATCCCAAAATTATTGCTTCCTACGATTTTTACAAAGAAAATTTTCGCTCCAAATCACTATCCTACAGCAAATACAATTAAGATGCCACCTCGTACTAAGAATTCTAAAGTGTCCAAAAGAAAGCAAGATCAACCGACTACATCTTCAAATCCCCAGGTTTGCTCCGATGACCAAATCGAACGGTGGATGAATAGAGCTCCGCATTCTATAAAAAGGTATGAAGATATCCAAAAAAAAGAAACTTCACATAGGACCATTCTACAATCTCTTAAAATTTCCTATGTACGAATTGCATGAGTTATGTGAAGAGGCTGGATTAGAAAACCTAATTACCTTTACATCAAATGATATCCAAATAGACCAATTAGCTATTTTCTATTTTATGCTAATCTAGATAGTACCTCAGTATGGAACACTGAGGACGAGGATAATTGGCTTTGGTCTAGTGTATATGGGAATACGATTCGATTGACTCCTGGTTTGATAAGACGAACCCTAGGTTACTCCGAAACCGGGGAAGACTTACACAACATACCATATATGAGATTCAAGCTTCGAAATACTATTACTCATCAAATATGGGAAGACGAAATGCCAAAGTTTGCTTCAAAATATTTACGTCCGAAAGCTCGACTCCTAACACGGATGATAATTAATACAATTGTTCCGAGAATGGGCAGCCACGAGCAAATTACTGAATTGGAGCATAAAGCATTATATGCTTTATTTAGTAGGACAAGAGTAAATTGGGCAAAATTTATCTTCGACGAGCTCAAACACTTTTGGACTCCGACGAGCTCAAACACTTTTGGACTCGATCAAGGCCATCGATCATCTATCCTACCTATATTACGAGACTTCTTCGTGCACATAATATTCCCTCCTATCTCTCGACGTTTGAAGAAATTTCGCCAAAATACGCTTCCACAAAATTCTTTTCTTTGACGCACTTACCTGAAATTCCTCCGGAATTCATGTCCTTCGAAGATTGGACGCATCATCGACAATCTAGAAGAGTTGAAAATCCTCCTCAACCACCCATTGTTCCAACTCAACAAGAAGAGCAACAACGAGAAGCTACTCCTCCTCCTCCTCCTCAACCTTTTGATTATTCGGGACAAGAAGAAATTATAAAGACTCGACTAGAAACAAATCCAAATGAAAGTATTCGAGATCTCACTCTCCGGAACCAACATATACTATCCCTAAATCAAAAGTATTTAGCTAAGCGAATTGAGAACTTTGAAACCTCATTTGCTACATGACTAGCCACAATTGAAGATTCTCTTTCAACTGTTTTATCGGTCCTTAAAGAAGTGTTACAACGGGTTCGTGGTCTAACTCCACCTTCTGAGGATTGGCCTACTCATGTACCTTCTCCTCCTGCAAAACATTCTAAATTATTTAACGACGAACCTCCAAAGGAAGCTTTGACATCTCCTTCAAAAGCTAGCACTTCTACAAAAGAAGAACCAAAGGAGGGTAATACAAATCAAGCTTCACCAAAGGAGGATGATCCAAATCAAGCTTCTCCAAAGGAACTCTAAAAATTAGGAATTGTAGTTGTTTGTGTTTTTGTACAAATCCTTGAATATAACTCCTTTATGCTATTAATGAAAATTTTCTTTTTGACGATTGCCTTAATTATTACGAATTCTTTTTGATAATGTCAAAGGGGGAGAATTTAAGTATAATCATAAAACAATAAAAATAAGCACATATTCAGGGGGAGATTTTTAATCTATATATAAGTACATCGAATAGTTGTCATCATCAAAAAGGGGGAGATTGTTAGGAAATCAATTCTATGGTTTCGATGATAACAACTATACAATGGAAATCGAGTATGTATATATATATATATCTATATTTACAGGTAGATGATAGAGTAACATCACCGAAGAGACAAAAACAAGACTCAAGAGAAGTATCAAAAGACGTCAAATCGGTAGAAGGTGAAAAGAAATGGCACAGACAAAAATAATGCATCATACACATTTTCAGACGTCTGAGTGCACTAGCCAGACGTCTGAATGTTTTCTCTGGTTTGCAAATCAGAGAGAATCAGACATCCGGTAAATATGCTCAGACGTCTGGTTAAACCCTCTGGTTCATAATTCAGAAGAAAACAGACGTCTGATAATAAACTCAGACGTCTGAATAACAACCGGACATAAAAACTATATGAAGACCAGACGTCTGAAACATTTCTCCAGACGTCTGATTTTGAACTCGACCGAGTAATTTCAAAGACCAACTGTCACATTCGAAAGGACACATCTGCATCTCTTCGCCGCAACTCTTCATCACTATCAGAAGCAACTTTAGGGAGATTACAACATATGCAACTATACAAGAAAACTCTCTATTATTATAAATAGCATCAGGAATGTAAAGAGTTTTCTTACCTTACTTACTTATGCTCTTAATTCCTATACTCTGACTTATACCCGTTCTCTATCAATCAACTACTTGTATTTAACACTTCCATATATTCAAAACTCATTATTCAATATCCTCTATATATATATATATATATATATATATATTGGAAGCACTTGTACTCAATAGTCAACATTCGTGTTATAGAACACATTCTTGATGAAGAAACTCTACTATTGTAAACCTGTTCCTCCGGGTCAAGTGAGGGTTGGTTGAAAGGAAATTCCGAAGAGGAGCTTCGGGACTGGACGTAGGACGGGAGGTCCGAACCAGTATAAAATCCTGGTGTGATTATTTTAATTTACGTTGCTATTATTATCTATCAAGTTATATTATATAGTTAGTTGTTCATACTTGCATATATATCATATACGATCCACTCATATAGACTTTCAGAGGAGAGCATTCGTGCCTCGAATCTGGAATTGTTTTTCCAGTTACTATTTGTTTTTTCTATCTTTATTTTCTTTATTTTCCTTGTTCGTCCTTTTCGAGGACGAAAAGATTTGAGTGAGGGAGAGTCTAACAACCCTGAATTTTGTGATTTATTTTAATTGCTTATTTTGATTATTTTATTTTAAACTCTTGACTTAAAAACTTTATTATATTTATTAAATGGATATATATTTTTATTTTAAAAGTATATTTTTATTTTTGTGTGAATTATAGTTTCAAACCTGAATAAATAGAATACTTTCCAGAAAAGTGGATTTTTGGTGAATCTGGTCAAACTTTGACTTTTAAATTTAAAATTTAAATATTTGTATTTTTGAAATTTTATCTTTCATTATGAAAATACATTTAATTTCAAGAATACTACTTTTCGTTTTGTTGAAATCCGACTTGTATTGTGAAAGTTATGCTTTTAACAATATTGTATGTAAATTGATTATTTAATAAAATTTCTGTTTTAAATGATATAAATAATATTTTTATTTGTCATATCATGTTCTAATATGTGTAATATGTTATGTTATGTATATGTTTTGTCCTTTAAATATTTTAAAGTGATATTATAATTTTCCAAAGCTTACTGTTATTTTATTTTCAATTTTTAAAACCTAGTTTCTATTTTTAAACTATTTTCTTAATTAATTTATATTTATCTAAAATTTATTTATTTTTATTTATACATTTTTTTTGTTTTTATCTTATTTATTTACATTTTTCATGTATTTTAAAATGCAAAAAGAATTAAGAAATTTGAAGAGGTTTTGACCTTTAATGTGCTTTGCCTTTTCACATTTATTTTGCCTTTTCACTCCAATCATCACATCCATTCAATTGCTGACCATATCGCCTTTCCTTCAGCCGATCTCACCCTCATTTTTCACGTACTAAAAGTTTCTTAAACCCAAAAGTTCGACCTCCATCTCCTGAAGAGAAAAAAACTTTGGTAAATAATTCACTTTTTCTCACTTCTCTTCCTTGTTTTCTTATTGTATTTGCGCTTGCTTCAACTTATGTTGTTCGGCCCTTCCTCCTCCATCACCATAGCCGCCTCCACCACCACCACAACAGGCTGCCACCTCCTCCAGCCCACTGCCCAAGCCAAGCAGTGCATCACCTTGTTGCCAAACTCCAACAAATGTTGCCTTATGCCTTGAAAACTCCATAGCCGAGCCACCAAATTGCTCCACCACCTCACACACCATATTGGCCGACCTTCACATCATCACCACCAGTCACTTGCTGACCTGAGACCCCTGCCACATCTGTACCTGACCTCCCTAAGCCTGGCCGTGCCTATGTATGCTTAGGGATGGACCATTTATGCATAAAAATTCCACTTTGGTTGCCTTGATTTGAGTTATACATGCCTATACACCTATACTCCTTCATATCTATGTATGGCCGACCAATTGAACCCACACCTGACCCAAATTCACACTATGGCCGTGTATTTCTAACCTAAGGATGAGCATAGGATGGGTGGAAGCAAGTGCAAGTGATTTGGTTTTTGGTTGTGCATTATTTCTAGTCTTGTTTAATGTTATATTGTGTTGTATATTTATGTGAAATATGTTGTTTTGTTTCATATGTACAAGACAACTATTTTGGATCTCCTCCCACTTGAATCTGTAATTGTGCCTTCGTTCTTTTCGGGTGTTTGTTTGTGTGTCTGAATCGAATATCTCCAACTTGTAGAGGTGAGTATTTCTCACCAGACATTCCGTACTTATATAAGTAGTAAATTGAAACCCTGTGAATTTGTAGACTTTATTATCATGTTATACTTGCCTATGCTATGATTCATATGATGTTCACTCTGTTTATACACCTGTCATATCATCTGTTACTATTATATAATGCTATTCTGTTTATTTATATCAGTTTATCACACTGCAAATTTCCTGTAGACTAGAATCACTATGGGTTGAAATGATACATACCCGAAAAAGGACTTTAGAATAGGGAAGAATCGTTATGGGCTGAAATGATAGGCATGAACGATTTTTATTTTATTTTTTTCTTGGGATTGCGGCTTTGAAATAATAGAACCCGGATTTTTCCTTTGTAAATTAAGGATTGAAATGATATATTATCCGCATAATTTGACTTATGTTGGAAAATTTTGTATACAGACCCGTGGTTACGTATATTTTTCTAAAATTTTAAAATATTTTTAAAAAATGTAAATATTATGATATTTTTATTTAAATTTAATTAAAAATGATTTTTTTTTAAATATTAGTGATTTTCTATAAGTTAAATAAGTGAAATAAATAAATAGTAAAGTAGGATTTGAAATATAAGTCAGTTTTGGAATTTATGATTTTGTTTATAAATGAAGTTTAAGTTAAGTAAGAAAATATGATAACTTGACTTAAATTTAAATTTAAAAAAATGATTTTATAAAGTGTTATTGATTTTCTATAAATTAAAAATAGTTAAATAAATAAATGTTTAAATTTGAAATTTGAAATATAACTTAACTTGGAAAATGTGAAATGGGTTTTAAAAATAAAAGTTAAGTTAAGAAAAATAAATGGAATTTAAATTTAATTTATGAAATGGTAAATTAAATTTAAATGTAAAGTAAATGAAATGTTATAAAATTGTACATTGTTTTTATTAGTGAATTATTAAAATTGATAATTATTTGTGAAATTTCACTTTATAAAATCATAAATTAAAAAGCATTTAAATGATCATTTTAAAAGTGTGAAAATATGATTTTTATAAGTTAAAATTTGTTTAAATAAAAATTTAATTGTTTATGAAATTGTATTGAAAATTGGAATTCAATTTACAGCATTTTTTGAAATGCTATCATTTTTTAGTAAAGGATATTACAACATTTCCAAGTGCTGTAGTTGATACCAATGAACTAAATGGCTAAAATGAACTAAGGGCTGTTACAACACTTTACAAGTGCTGTAGTTGCTGAATTTAACTAAAGTTTTTATTTGAACCTAAAACCTATTACAGCATTTTAATGCCGTCTTTGCTAAATTTAATTGTTTTAAAACATAACTTTTCGTCGCATTTTCTAAGTGCTGCGAAAATTGAATTTTCACCGTTTTAATAAATTTAAGTGAATAAATGAATTCTGAAAATGGTAAAATTTTGAGAATTTAATATTTGATTATTAAATATAATAACTTTATTTTTTTATGATTTGAATGGAATATTTTGATTTGAAATATAAACCATTTTGAAATGTGATTTGAAATGGTATTAAATTAATTAAAATAAATGTGGTTTGGGAAAAATATGATATTTCAATATTTTAAAAATGGATTTTTGAACGATATTATATTTTGAATTGATATTTGATTTCGAAGTATAAATTACCATTTTGAAATTCAAACCACGAGATTTATTTAATTTATGGTTTAGCTGATCCTTACATGATGGGCGATCCCAAACATCCTTTAAGTTATTGTGCATTATTACTACAGTTCACTTGAGTTGGTTTACATTATATAAGTATGTATGTCATGACTCGAGTGTTTTGTATTTTACTTTATGCTCGGGTCAGCCTGAGTATTTACAGCTTAGCTTTGGATTTCTTTTCTGGAGCTAGGAATCGCTGGAGATTCTGCTTGTCTTGTTATCTATTTTCTTTCAGTTTCAGTTGTTTTATTTCAGCTCTGGTATTTATAAACTTCTATGTATTTGGGATTTCTACTGTATATATTTCAGACTGATATTATGTATTTTGTTTTAAGAGTTTGTTATAGTAGCTTCATGAACTACTATGGTATTTTAATTTCCGCTGCGAGCTATTCTGATATTTCTGTGTCTGTGATTCTGTGATTGTTTTCATTTGCTCCAAATTTATTTACAATGCAGTATTTTGAGAAATTCAAGTCCGACATGTGTGGATGCGAATGGCTGAAAATACCGGGTTGTTACAACAACAATCGTTTTATATACTAAAATACACAAAAATAACTATAATCTTGACAAAAACAAAATGAATAATTACCGGACGTGAATATGGCTATATCCTTATCCGTATCCATCTTTCGAATATTGGTTAATTTTTCAAATTTCGGATACAGATACGGTCGGATGAAAAACCAATGTACATGCAAGAAATTATTTTAATCCACGCATCCCAATTACAAGTTTGTTCTATATATCCGCAATTTTACAATGTGATTTTCCACTCAATCACTTTGTCGACCTTCTACGAACTGTGTATTTTCAAACTAAAAAAATCCAAAAACATCATAAATTTCAAAATTTACCTCATCTTATTCATTGTGTTCATATTATCATCATCACAATCCATCGATTCAAGCATAATATTTGAGAATTACCTAAATTATATTATTAGATTTATTGAATAAGAGGTATGGAAGATGGAAAGTAAGATGAGAGGTAAGAAGATGGGTGAATTACATAAAAGCAATAATGTCATATTTTCTTTAAAAAAAATTGAGGGTTTATTTTGCAATCTACGGGTTTAAACAGAATTAGTCTAGAAAGTTTTATCCATTCAACTCACTTTCCAGATTGTATGATAAATTTAGTGTGGTGTTAAGGGCATCGCACTTTTTGCTTCTTAACATCATAAAAAAATAAACACAATGAAATTTGTATATTTTCTAATACCACACATTTTACACAGTTGTTGACCGACAAGCAATATATTTTTACATGATCCTTAACCGTCATATCAAACATTCTTGCATGTCCATCAATCACTATCCAAAACTTTTTTAAGCGATCATCGACCATCGAACTAAAAGAATTTCACACAAATTCATCTACACGGCTATCAACTACCGTCCGAAACATATTGCACGGCTATCAACCACCGAGCTACCATTTTTCCACATTAGTTGATTTACACAACCAAGAACCGCTGAATGAAACCTTTTTGTATGGTTATAAATAGCCAAACCAAACCATTGGTAGCCCTTAGAATGATATGGAATTTAGAAGTGGAGATTAAAATATTTATGGTATTTTTTAGCAATGGTATTGAGAAGCATTTTGATGGTGCGCTTAGTAGCACACATACTTTATACTTACTTCAAAACATGTGTGAGAAGAAAGGGGAGTAAACAACGCATGTGTGTGTTTTTTAAATACAATTTTAAGTAAATTTATATTTTTTTAACACTCAGGTAAACCAGGTATCAATTTATGGGTATGGGTGTAAATCAGTCGGACTGGACTGGACGGAGGTGTATTCAGTTTCTATCCAGAATGAAATCGGACTGGACATAGATCAGACAAAATTTATGCTCGTACAAATTTTGTTGTCCTAATTCATGTCCTAAATAAAATCGGGCGGACATAGATAGATGTTTTTCAGCTACAGAGTCGAACAGACACGGATGAACATTACTATTTACATTAGATTTTATGCATTTTAATAATGTTTATATCAGTTATATTATTTTTATCAATATATGCTGAAGTATAAGCATTTTATGGATTTTTACTCAATCTACCAATCAAAAACTTATCATAAATATTTCGAAGAACAGGATGGTTATAATTAAGTATAAGAAATTCGAACGAACACAGACTGGACAAGATTTTTGCTTGTACAAATTTTGTTGTCCTAATTCATGTTCTAAATGAAAATCAAGCTGACTCAGACGGACGTTTTTCGGCCGTGGACTCGAACGGACATGGAACACTCATACAAAATTAACAGCCTTATTTATGGATTCATCATTTGTAACATCCTGAGAAAGTATGCATTGACACCACGACACATACTTCAAGTACAAAAAAAGATTATGTCGTCGGGATTCGAACGCATGCCAAGCAGTTTCTCTATAGATGCTTTATCTACTGGGTTACCCTTTATGGGTAAGTATATATTTTTAGCTCAAGATCAAAACTTTGCCAATGACTAAACAGGCAATCAAAACACTTTTTCATGTATTGGGATCGTCTTCGACAAGCTTAAATTATTGAAACTGGGTCAGCATGTGGTAGGGTAAAATGGGTAAATTTCAAAGATATTGTTACATTTTGGATCAGGCTATGAAGTCTAAATTTATTTAGATTTGATCTAAATAAGTTCTAAATAAAATAATTTTTTTATTTGATTTGTAAATAATGTTTTATTTTATATTAAATTTATATTATTTAATATATATAAATGCACATACATGTGTGTTCACGTGCACGTGCAACATAAACAGTGTACTTGGTTTAACAGACCTGTATATAAGTGCTCGATTTACACTACAACAGATATATTATCTCCTCCATACACATATGCAATGTCTAATATATATATATATATAACCTTGAATTTAAATTCAAAATTTAAATTTCAAATTTAGATCTATATACTAAAATATACAAAGATTCCAAATTCAAATCAATATATTAATTTTTAAGTAAATATATATGTTATGTATATTTCAAAGAATTTTTATAAAATTGCATATATATATATTATATATATATATTCTTACATATATAATTAATATTTATGTATATATGTTTTAAAGTGATTTAATGATTGAATAAACAAATATTTATATTTTTAAACATATATTCGGCCTTAATAATATTAATCAAAATGATATATTTTTTAATCAATAAAAGCTTACGGTTTAAAAATATATTTTGTAATAAAGATTTCCGTATGGAAATCATAATAAAAATTAAAAAAAAATTCATAAACTTTTTAAAACATATGCATGATTCTATTAATATTTATATGTGTATTATATTATACTAGTATGATGCTCATACTTCGCACACGGGTTGATCTTGGCGGATTGCAGGATAGTCACGCAAAAACCTAGAACCTCTGTCTTTGTTTGAAATCCAAATAGTGAAAATTATATTGAATGGGACAATGCATAATGATGTTGATCGATCTGTCATATGTAAGCTAGATATTTTAGTTTAAAGAGTTACACCAATAAGTACTCTTAATACAATATACTACATTTGATTGTCCCAAAAGTGTACTAACCTTACCATATAGGAAATGGAATTTGCACAGCCTGTCAATGCTAGAAAGAATGAACAGTTATTATAATGTGCAGAAGCAACTGCGTGTTTTGACAGCCACAGGAAGGTTCATAGTCAATAATGAAATTGTGTAAATTAGCGATCATCTTATTAATTGGTTATTGTTCAACGATATGGATTTGCTTGAACAGGTAGTGAGTTTGTGTGGGAGATATAAGGTTTACAAACAAACATGCTGTTGAACGGGTTGTTCAAGGTTTTAAAAATATGATAGATGATGAAACGGGGATGGGTTATTCTGAAATGCAGGTTTATGTTTGCTTGATTCGAATCAATGTTGAAGGACATTTAACTTCGAGAAATAGATTCTGTTTCTATAGGTTGATTGTATCACTGTAAATGGAACAATGTATAATCATACAAACTATTAAACACACCTAATTGTCCCACATCGTCCAATATATATATATCTTTTGTTGGTGTATATAACCTAAGAGATGAATTAGCAGTCAGAAGATGTTGAGAAAAGTGGCATGCCACTTACGTGGATGGCACGGTGAAAATTAAGAAATGATTAATGTTTCAACCTTTTAGCTCGCTCATTTTCCCTTCAACTGAGAAACACTACTACCATATATGTCAAAAGGGCATTTTTGGAATTTCAAAAGGACACCATGTAAATCTAGTCGTTGAATTCTCTTTATTAATAGTAGATATTTTATTACTTTATATAAAATTAGGGATAAATATAAAATATACATATACACATATACATATATATACACACACGTATACACACACACACGTATACACACACACATATGGATTTAAGTATTATGTACATATACAAAAAAAAATATTTTTGGAAATTACTAATGTAATATAAAATAATATATATATATATATATAAATATATATATATTTACGTTATATAATTATGTTTGTAGTTTCAAATCAATCTTTCTTTTAAAATCATTTTAAAATATTACTAAATTCTAAATTTTATTTTAAATTTGCAACTGTGAGCTATGTGTTTATACACTCATACAGATGTACACACACACACACACACACACACATATATATATATATATTATTTTTAAGTACATACATATATATTTTCATCCAATGTATATAACAAATACATATGTGGATTTATGATGATTCATATACCATGTAAAGCACATAGATGTGAACAATTACATATAAATACAAATGTGAATGAAAGATTTACCTTGACTAAAGCCTAGTTGAAGCATTAAATAAATGAACTCCTTGAATCAGTATCCAAACTTCCAAAACGAGCTACCAGATTGAAAGCAGCAACCACCGATCTACTATATGTATTTAGTTTGTGTTTTAAAAGGCTTGAAAAATCTAGAGAATAGCAAGGGGTTGCTGACTAGAAATAAAGAAGATGGAGGCAAAGATCAATAGATCCTAAAGTAGGGTTTAAGGTGTTTAAACAGTGGAGATACATAGGAGCAAAACGAGGATCTGGATCCATGTTATGCTCTAACTATTTCTCGCCTTTTGAATCAATATTCAACCCTAAAAATCCCTAGTGACCGGCTAAAGATTCTCGTATCTGGACCTCCAAATTGCTTCAAAACCCGATCAATGAATATGCATTTAAATCTAATTCAAACGTACATCGATATCGTATATGCATATACAACTTTTATATACATACTATTTTAATACTAATCAACAAAATTCAAATAAAATTTTATAATTTATATTTCATAAATGTTAATCAATTTATTAATTTATAACATTTATAATTGATTAAATCAGGTGGTAGGTTGTGTGATTCTTAGGTGTAAATTTCGTCAGCGATTAGTACCGAATAGTTCGAATCTTAACGTTCACACATCATCTTAGCTAGTAATGCGACATTATAGCCAAGTGTATCGCTTACATAGCAAATCAAGTTTTACTTATTATCCAATAGTGACGATTATTTATATCAATTATTTTCGTCGAAACTATATCACATTAGGAGTTACAGAATTTTATAATGGTCAAAATTCCAATATCGTTCATACTCAACTTTATAATTTAATCATAAAGTACTTTGTTTAATTATTATTAATCGAACTATCATGGCCATAGATTTTGACTTTGAATTGACTTCAATTGATCGTGAAACTAACCTCGTATAACCGAGGAAACAAATTCTCCATTGAATAATGTTTTACTTTCAATGCTTTCACTCAACACGAGCTTTTAATTAATGGATTTCATCTTCCCTAGGGTCGATTTGGGATGAACCACCCTAGTACAGCATAATGGCATCATCAACAAGGGTAGAATGAGCCCGTTTTTTAACGGTAGCGAGTTCATATTGGAAGGATCTGATTTGATTTGAGGGTTAGCTTGGATTTTGCTTTTTAGTTTGATGTTAGTTTTCTGGTCAGCATCACCGATCCCATTTCAAGGAGTGTCATTTTCACTCGCCTGTTATGTAGTTAGCATGGTTTGTGAGTGATAGCAGTGAGTTATAGAACATGGAGGGGAGGTTAGTCCAAGAGTAGTATGTTGGGCCATTCTTTTTCTTGCCCTGCCATTCGTTGGCTTATTTGGTTTGTGAATGAATGGAGTGGAATTAGGATTGGATTCACGAGGGCCTTAACTGAAGCTTCCGCTTCAGTTTGAGGTTTCAACACTATGAGTGGCTTCTTTGAGGTTTTTAAAGCCAAGTAGATCTGTTCTTGTATAGATGGATTGAAGGAATCTATGGGATTCATGGTAAAGGGAAATTGGGGTAAGATTTTGGTGGAAAGGTTAATCGGAGGTTCAGGCCCTCCTTAGTCCAAAATAATGGTGAGATATTTTGGTCTCATAACACCTCAAAATATCATGAAAATAATTATAGCATACTTCCATGAGTTAGAATCGACAAATTTAAGTAATATTAAATGTGCCTTTATACAGTAATTATGTTGCTGGGAGCTTACACAATCAAGTAGTTGTACTTTAACTGTTTGTTAAAATGTCAAATCAAATTGATATCTAATTCAGGTAAAAAGGGTAACAAAGAATCTAATACTGAAATCTAGGTGAGTAAAAATGCAGAATAAGGTAAAAAAAATGGAAAATATTACGTGGTTTGGATGTTAAAGAATCCTATGCCCATAGGGAAATATCACTTCTTCTTTTATACTCCTTGTACAAAAATTAATGGCAGAGAGTATAGAACTTTTTATCACTAACCTTAGAAATCTTGAATCAGTAAAAAAACACCCTCTTATTATGGTGCATTTTCTATTTATAGTACAAAAATGCATGTGGATCGCCATGCCACAATCCCTTTTCAACTGCTTTGGTTTCTACCTCAGGATTATGCCATATGCCATCCATCTGTATCATTCATTTGATGTGCATGGATTGCTAGTGACATGTCTTTGGTGGGAAATCATAATTTGAGCGGTTGAATTTTGGGCTTTGACGGGGGATTTGTAATTAAAGCGAATACACTTGAAGTTGAGGCAGGAGAATCAAAATTTGGACGAGGTCTGCCTTTTCGACCTTGAGGGGTGAATGGCCAATGCACTGTCTCCTTGTATGAATGAGGGTGTGATTAGTTGTTTCACTTTTTTTCTTCGGGGTGAACTACGCCACTTTTATCATTTTTGCCATAAAGGTGTGCGTTGTTGATACTCATGAGGCTGAATTAAGATGTTTTGTGTGTCACGTTTAAATGGTAACGCCATGAAGATGGAGATATTCATAGTCAAGCTGCATTACTTTGTAAGAGAGGTTGAGTCACTCTTTGCGTAGGTAGTCACCTTTTGCAATTCTATGCTGAACTGCTCTTGTTATTGGACTACGTAGGTTATTTATTTGGGAAGCCTATGTCTTTGATGTCTACTTAAGTGTGGACATACATTGGAGCACTGATGTAGTGGCCCTACGTACAACCCTTGGAATGCTTTTGATTCTGCATGGTACTGCTTTGGGAGTCCTCAATGAGTGCAGTACAGATACACACTTGGAAGTGTTTGCAATGCATAAGCATTTAGGAATAATGTTAATGCTTATTTGGCTGGGGTTAAACTAAGCATGAAAATATTGATAGGGGTTGTTGACTAGAGATTTAGTAGACCTCGGAATTAGACTAATGCGCAAAGGTTACTTGCTAACACTAGGCTTAAAAGTGGAATCTCGGCAAGCTTGTCTAAGTCCACTATGAAGTTCTCTTACTATACATCTCTCTTACAATTACAAGAAATTATAGGAGAATAATAAGAAAAGAGGAAGTATTTAAAACTAATAAAGTTGTTAATCTTAAGGACTTACGGTGTAAAGAGCTCTGAATTGTGTATAGTAATCAGAATTCTTATATATTCCAACTCCTTTGAAGTGGCAATACATAAGGTATTTATAGTAGCTGAAATAAATGATAGATGACTGAAATTGTGTTGTAAACTGGTGGAAAGAGCATCCGACCAATGATCTGGTTGCACGGGCTGTTGTAAGACATTTGTAAAGGTGCAAAGGGATTGTCGCTAAGAAAAAAATGTACTCATTTCTGCTTTGCACCATGCATTGACCGTATTTTATGTATATTTAATGCCGATGGTTTGTCATATCAATTCAATCGTATGGCTAGAGTGCATTATACAAATGGATGGACAATATGTCATGTACTCTTATGTGCTTATTTAGCATGGATTGTTGGGTGGTCGGTCGATTGCTGAAGGTATGAAGAAGATTGAAAATAGTTGAGAATCCTGCTAGGGAGATGGTGTCAGGCTGGATGTAAGGTGACAGTGGGGGCATTTTGGGATAAGTCGTGGGCTGCTGTACTTGAAGTCAGGCCATGGACGATTCATGCTTAAGCTGGCCTTATCAAGTATGCTAGTTTCCTGAGGCAGTTTGGAGTAGTGCCAATTGGTAATTGAAGCAATGCTGAGATAGATAGGCCAATTTGGGGTCCAGTTGAGAGTAGGTTAGTAGAAGGCAGTCGACCGTCTTCGAGCCGGGCTGGACTAGACCGGGTAGGGCTATACTTTGTTCTAATCTGAAAAGCAGGCTGTAAAGGCTGCCCAGGGATAAGAAGGCCGGGCTCCATCTTGATATCCTGTTAAGTGGATGGGGTGGTTCGAGACCAACTTGAGTTTGGGTAGCTTGAATAGTCAGCTTGAAGAATAGCAAGGCGGCCTTTGAATTGGCCAGACCATTCTTTAATCGGATTTCTAATTACTTGTAAAAAAATTAAGCAATATTTTGCCTTCTAAGTCCATAACCAAGTGCGAGCGCAAGCTTGTCAAATCATGAAATCTTGACGATTGATGCTTTGCTACGTGTTTAATGCACTCTCCACATGGCATTGTGCCAACGGTTGCGACGATTCTCTTTTCCAAATGTAGCAGAGACATGTCATGCCTCCCATGTGCATGAAGTGACATAGCGTTGAACATATCTGAACAGCTGAGGTTTCTTTTACCTTTTGAATTCAATGCACATGATTATCAAAGGTGCAGGTATATAATTACACTCTTTTTTATTCTGAACCCATGAAATTTTCACTGTGAAACTTCTTAACAGCTTATAAATTCTCCACGTTTCTCTATTGATAAAAGGAGCTAACTTCGTCTTCTTCTTTGTTTCCGAATTCCTTTGAGTGTTCTTAATTTTGTTAAACTTTTTTGATGTTACAGAAACGAGAAAGCTTTCTTAGTGTTGGATTGTTCTCGTTGACTTCAGTTCAGACCACTGTTTGGAACTTTGTTTTTTGAGATGGATCTTGCATGGTTGTTTGGCCTGAGCTCGCACTCTCTGGCCAACTTTTTAATGGGGATCGACCATCACTGTCATGTCAATTCTCCAGCTGATGCTGACAGATGTCCTTTTCATCTTGCTCTTGCAGTTCCAAATCTGGGCCAGTTTGGACGCTTTAGTGTTATTGTGGAAAGAGTAGTTGCTATTACCTCTACCTTTGACATCATAGCTAAAATTCTTGTAACATCCCCCACTTTGTGATCCAAAAATGAATAGCGATGATGCTACAGTCGTCACTAGTATTATATTCAAGCGACAAAGTAAGATCGGTATTTTTCCACAACATTAAGTAAACGAACCAACTAAAAAAATATTCATTTCATCAAAAGGTTCTCTATGATTTATTACATCATCATTAATCCTTTTCATTACCATGCAAGAGTAAATATAAATATAACATAAATAAAGTGTCATGCCGCGCATATAAAAACGCCGACCTGGACACTTAACAAGTTATAGATTCTAGTTTCACACACTGGAATCTTCAAAATACTTATTTGCAAAATCAAATACCCTGCTTCATCTTCTAGGACTTTATCCATATTTCCAAATAAGTACTTGTCTATACCATAAACTCAACCTACTCGAGTGAGTACCTGTGTTTGTGGGAAATAATTAAAAACAATTCAAACATAAAGGTTGGTAAGAATAATAATATACAATAAACAAACAACCATATAGTGAGACCACACCGCTAAAGCACATAGTGGGTTTTCCCCTCACTATTTCAATCATCATCAATTTACATCACATCATGTCATGAACAAACATAAATCATCGATTCATCATGAGTGTGAGATTTCCTTCACACAATTTCGACTAGTTTCTATAGTCAATTCATTTTAAATTTCCACTCAGGTTTTGTTCTTACCGGTTCAATAACTGCACTAGACACTTAAGAATTAAGATTTTCTTTTAAATGTTTTATCTTATTTTCTCTTAAATTTATCGTGGATAGATATTTTGGTTATCACTAAGGCCTTAAACCTCTCTTCATCAAATATAATGTCATGAGTAAACGTCAACCTCATTTGTTGTCGTGAATAGACAATTAGATGCTACAAAAGCCTTACTCCATCGACTTAGTATGTTGCCATGAACAGACAATCGGATGCTACGAAAGTCTTACTTTATCAATCTCATATACTGTCATGAATAGACAATTAGATGCTTTGAAAGCCTTGCTCCATCAAACTCGTATTTTGTTGTGAATAGATGATTAGATGCTACAAAAACCTTACTCCACTAATCTCGTATATTATCGTGGATAGACCTTTATTTTCCACTAAGGCCTACGATCAATATTACCATACAAAATGTTGTGTTCATTTTGTAATGGCCCATTTTTTCGTATCCTTTGAGTCGACAATAGACCATACATGTCCAACTCAAATTGCACGAATAAGCGGATCATTAAGGGTAGAAATAAAATAAAGATAGAATAGAATCTCACACAAATGGAATAACATATATTATTTCAATAATAATCTTTACAGCAGAAAATTTTAAAATACAGTATTAGAGTCTAACCTAGATTCAACTTGGACTGTTGTAAACTTCTGTCCTTACAAATGCTGAAAACAACAAAACAAATGCAATATATGCAACGGACAATAGAATACGTCCATACAATGATGAAGATCTCCGGCTCTCCTCTGGAAACTCCAACCATCTTCAACTAAACCTGAGACTACTCGGATCTGGCCTGAGTGTTAAAAATACCCGGATTAGGCTTCATAAACCAGCGTGAGATACTCGAAATTTAAAATAATTATATTATTAAAACCTTTGAAAAGAAGGGTACCTCATAAGACCATGTCCAGACATAAACACGGGCAGGTTTTTTTACCTTATGATAACCAAAACACTTTATACCAAAATACAATTGATATATTTTTAATGACATTCTTTTGAAAACATATTTCAAATAAATTTATTCAAATAAGGTATCAATATCTAGACCAAGTCTAAGGTAATATATCCAGAATGGGTCGATGGGATATACCAAACAAAATATATGATACCAAAAAGGGTTGCTAAAATATTTGCAAGTCATTACAACTATTTTGAAACTACAATCAAAACCGTAAATCTCATATTGGAATTGAATTTCCAACATGATAGGAAACTAGTGGAAAGATCAACCTATATTCATGGCTTACTTTCAAGATTCAAATGTCGTTATACAACAACACAAATGGCTAAAAGGGGGTACAATATACGAATAACATCCAAGGACTCAGACTTCGTGCATCCTTGCCATGAGGCCCAGACGTATCTGGTACCTAGGGCTCAAAATATCTGATAACCCAAATCACTACTATTCGAAATGCGAGCATACATCTGACCATATAGAATCCCATCATAATCGGGGTGTGAGGCTCGCGAGGCTACGCTCAATTTCTTCAAAGCCAAGCTTTTCATACAAAAACACGCTTTGATCAAAATAAGTCCCACTTTGAATGCCACATTGTCATTCCTTTGATCACTATTTGACTCCCACAAACATACAACCTCTGAGCTTGTATGTCTCAGAGAAGGGTATTAAGCTAAGAGAAGTTGCCTTCTCCACCACCAAGTAGATGTACATTTGTAAACGTCAAACATTGTATCTCGGAAATGCAATGTAGACATTCGTCCATATAAGTTTATTCTAGGACTGAACGAAACCGAAGGCACTCTCCTACTACCATTAGTAGCGAATTGCCCTTAATCCGAAAAATTTTCCCAACGAGGAGACCACTACTATAAATAGCTCTATAATAGGAGCGACCCAGAGCATGTCAACAAGTGATCCTCACGCTATGAAGATCTGCGGCCTTCAATAATCATCATCTTTAACATGTCATCACATTCTAACGTATACAATGGTTCGAAGTGGTTTTCGGATAGGGATTACCTAAATCCAACCTCGGTTCCTTCGAAGCCAATTATCGATTTAAAAGATGCTAGGTTCATATGTTGATATCAATCATCAATCAATTACTTCATCTTTTATAAAATATCGTTCTTAGATATATTCTTTTCAATTTATTCCATTTTCTTTTCAAGAGTATATGGAATCATTAAGCATCATTTATCTAATCATTTGGTTTATTTAAACCTTTCTTAAATCGTGGAACAATTCCAAATCATTTTCTCTTTTACTTAGGAAAACCTTTCCAATCATTCATTAAATCTTAATCAAAGATTTCTTATATTCAAGTTATAACTTTTAACTTAGGGAAAATATTCCTAAATCATTTATTAAATCTTAATCAAAGATTTCTTTCTTAACTTCAAATCGTATTCTTGCAAATCGAAGATTTTCATAACAAAGTATTACTGCCACCTTAAATATGGTAAGTTTCACCGCCAGGGAATAATGACAAGTATTACTATATTATGAAGATTTTTGTCTTCAATATGTTTTATTTTGAAAATTAATTTGAAGGGGTTTTCAGATAGGAATCACCCAAATCCGATCCCGATTCTTCGGATAGGAATCACCCAAATTTGATCTCGTTCCTTCGTGTTAATCATTGATAAAAATATGTTAAGTTCATATAGGGTTTCGAAAATTAGTTTGAAGTGATTTTCGGATAGGAATCACCCAAATCTGATCCCGATTCTTCGGATAGGAATCACTCAAATACGATCCCAGTTTCTTCGTACTAATCATCGATAAAAAGATGTTAAGTAGTTAATTAACATTCTGCGAATTTATTTCTTTTCTCTTATCTTGGAAAAATGTAAATATGATCTTTTAGTGCATCCGATCTTTCCTTTCGATCTATTCCACCCCTCGCCTAAAAAGAGAAAGCATAGGCTAGGTAAGTACAGAGCACTGGTCGATCCATTCCTAATCTTAGGTAAACACCTTGTTTTATCTTCCTAGATCTCATAGGTGGGACAAATGTACTAGTCTTTTCTGCATACTCAGTTTGTTATTACATTCAATATTCTTCACCTTTTGTTTAAGCGGTATAAATAATTCCTTTTAATCATTTATTCAAACTCGTATTAAAATTTCCAAATCATCTTTAAATGAATTAATTATTCGTCTAAAATTATTCACAAAATATATAGGAAATAATTGTTCGTTTAAACTCATATTCGAAAGGTTATAGAATTCGCAGCATAAAAGTGCTGCGGAAAGTGCTATATAAGCTTATTTGATTTAAACAACCTTTTAATATTTGAAATTCATATATTTCATTCCAAATCTCTTTTAAACAATTTTAATATATTTGTAAAATTTATTTCATCTTTCTAATCATTCAAAAATATCATTTATAAAGAAATCTCTTTTTAGATTCCGAACTTCAAAACGGCGATGATTTAGAAAATTATTTTGGACATATTTCAGAATCTACTTGATGAAAGTTTGATTTTATTTCTTCATTGGAAAACTATTGTCATTTTGAACCAAAGAATTTTTATTTCGAAGAAATCTGACTTATAAGTCATTCTCTACATTAGTTTGAAGTTACGGATCGAAATTTACGAACTGCCGCTACGCGACGAGCTCGATTTTGACCAATTTGTGAATTGCTTCAGAACTCTTCCAAAACACTTCAAATTTATTTTAAACCATATTTAAACTATTTTAGCTTATTTCAAATAATATTTTCATCATTTCAAACTAGTTTTTCATTTCATTTCACATTATAATATTATATTATTATGTTATCATTTTCAATCTTTTTAGATATTTTGAAATCATTAAGAGGCTAAATAATTTCCATACACATATTTATATGGATTTAATTCTCATTTAATTAGCTATGCTTACGAACCATTTCTTTTATCATTTATCAAACCAAATTATCATCCATATCACAAACATATAATCACCCATAATATCAACCAAGTTATCAAACATTAAATCATCCAACATATAAAAAAACTTTTCATATAATTAACTTGAAATATTTTAGGAATTAGTAATTTGAAATGTGAGTACTCATCTTTAACCAAATCGTTTAACTTCCTACCAACATTCATTTAATCCAACACTTCACTAAACCATCTTAACTTCACAAAACCATTGCCTAAACAACTCCACCTCACTTTTTAGTGCACGAACATCACTTTACTTCCACTTGCTCTCGACCATAAGTCTTTCCTTCTTCTTTTCTCTTGGCCAAACATTCCAACAACATCAATAAGCTCAGCCTCCCCTTGATCCTCCCCATCCCCCATCATTTCTTCACTTCTTAGGTCTTTTGCAAAGTTTGATGGTGTTTGGAGTCGATTTGATATGATTTTAAGAAAAATTAGTAAGGAAAGATAAGAGAAGAAGCCATTAAAGAAGTGAAGAAAAGCTTGAAAAAGGAATAAAAACAAGTGAAAAAAGTGAGAAAGTGGTTTATATAAAAAGTTTTGGATTAAAATAATATTTTGTAAAAAGAAAAATACCCTTTACTTACTTTTTAAGCAACCTTTTTTTTCACCACTAAACATCACGTTTCAAGTCATTGCTTTATATCATTTTCACTTAAGTATTAAGTAAATAATATAATAATTATGTTTGGTTTGATTTGATGTTTACCTTTTGCTTTGAAATGATATGTTTATCGTTTTGTGATTACGTTTTCTTAATTATATTCTAGAATTTTCTAAGTATGTTTAGAAAAAGTAAACTTGGTTAGTGAATTGATTAATACTTATACTATTTGAATATATGTTCCTATATAAGAAAATAAAGGTGCGACGACCTTGCGATGACTTTTAATCGATAAAATGTTGATTTTCGATAAAATGTTTTGCGGTCACATTTTGACATTTTAGTTAAAATCTTTATTTATGTAAACCAAATTTAAAAAACTAACTTTTTACTTCTTCAAATAAATAAAAACATGGCTTTTACATTTTAAAATCATATTTAAATGGAATGAAAATCTCTAATTTTACAGTGTATATAAACTGACAAAATACGACAAAATTTGGTTATTTTTTAAAATGATTATTAACACAATTTTTAAATATTTTAATATGCTTTTATTATATTTATTAAAGGTTTTCAATAATATTTATCTTTTTAAATAAATATTTAAAACCTATTTATTTAAGCATTTATTTATTTTTAACAAAACTTAACTTTTGTTGATTTGCTCTAAAATCCAAATTTATGCTTTTTAAATTATCAATTATGGGAATACATAATTTATTTATTATTATCTATTATATATAACTTATTTAGTTAAGTTTTATAACTTTCTAAATTTAAAACAAATGAAATCTCTCATTTTCGAACTAGCAAAATTACGGGTTGTTACATGTTTCCCTACTTAAAAGAATTCCCTCCTCCAAATTACTCAGACAAAAGTTTGCCCGAAACATTTATCTTCATACTTAATTCCATATAATATATACAGATCATCCGTATGAAATATCTTATTTGATATCCTATTCGAATACCCAACTTTATTTCCAAACTAGTATCGATCCCCTGATCTTTTAGTGCAGACTCTGATCAGGCTTCTAGATTAAACCTTTGCTTTCCTTGCATGCACAACTATGATAGAAAACTCAAGTACCTAACCAAAAATCCTCATCAATGTTCGTCGTCAAGAATCGAGTGATAAATCCTTTTCTGGACCAGTGTAAACACCTCAAAGTTCCGTACTCGGATGTTAGATCAATATTTGTATGACGAAATGATCTACATATAATATATGTATTTATTAACTCTCAAAAACATTCATAAAAACTTTATCTTAAGCTCAAACACTTTGAAATGGTTCTTTTTATATAATCCCTTTAATTATTTATTTTCAAATATTTTTGTTAAAGGAAAATATTCTAAAGAAACAATTTTTCACTCGAAGGATAATTTATGCTTAATCTTTTAACTCGGTATATTTTCTTTAACACTAATATTATTAATGAATCATTTCGTTAAACTATTACTTAAGTTTATTTCGTCCTATAACTTATGCAAATCAATCACTTTTAAAGACTTAAGTCCAAATTTTTAATTTGTGCTAGAATTAATTAATAAAACATTTTCTAGGTTATAATTACCTTTTTGAGGAGTCATTATTTTACTTAATAGTTCATGACTTAAATCTATATTTGTATGATATACCTTTACATCCTAAGAGTATATACAAATCCTAAATTCTCGATCAGTTTTATGTCCGAGTGAATTACAGTTTGTATGTTGCTATCATTTCAAATTCACAATCACAAAATTTATTTCTGATTTAATGCTATTATAAATTTCTCCACTTTTAAATCATTTTTCTTTATAATCACATTTATAAATTATACTTATCCAATTTCATTTACTCAAAGTATTTCACAATCTTTTACCAAAAGTTTTCATAAATTTCTTAGCTCTCAGTTAGGTATGATTCAGAAATATTCGACTGTCCAAAATCGTCGAGAATCCCTCTTTATCTTATCAATTAGTGATTCCAAATTTATCTTTGGTTTAAAAACTTGTATAAATATTAATAATCAATTTATCAACTGATGATTCACATTATCTCTATTACTTAATAAAATTATATAGATCGAGTAACTCTAAAATAATGCTAAGGAATAGGGCACTACTAATAGTATCATATATCCTCTTAACAAAAAGAGTAATTCTTAGGAGAAGTGCTTACCATTCGAACACATCTCTTGCCATTTTTTGTTTAGAGTCAATCGAATTAGTTATCATAAAATACCTCTTTTTATTTGATATGATACCATTTTCAAAATCCTTTAGAGATTTCTTTTGATTATAAAATCTATTTTATAAATTAATTTTATCTTATATTAATTAACTTCATTTAAATTACCATAATTCTTTTGCTCAAATTTAAATTCTCATTCCTTTTATATTTATCTTTTTAAACAATTATTTAAATATATTTTTACCTTATGTGCTCATTCCTTAAACAAATCTTATTATCAAACACCTTATAGTCAATTCGTGAAACTTATTTCACAAGGTATTGTACTTAAACTTTTAAATTAAACAATTGATCAATTTATGATAGTTACTTAACATTATCATTTCTTAATTTATTATTTTGGAATAAGTATTAAAGATCTTAATTACTTTATCAGATTTCTTGCTTATCTTTATGAAACATCTTATAGTCAAACTGTGAAATTCTAATCACAAGATGTTCATATTTAAATTTCACAAATCGTGATTTCTAACTATACAATTTTTCAAAGTATAATCCTAGGTAAAATTATTTTAATTGCCAATTTTTTCAAATCAATATGTCGGTTCGTCTTGTTTAAATGTTTAAGAACCCTTATCGATAACGGTGATCAAGCGCATCAATCAAAATCCATAAATCACTTAACAGATAAATCAATACAAAACAATTTATTAGTTATTAACAAATACGTACTCATGTATAATACACTCAAACTCATTTTATGGTGTTACTAACCCTATTTCTAATGAGTCACTCATCCTAGGGTATTACTAACCATATCTCTATTGAGTCTTTACCCCAACAAAGCCAAGGTTCTCGCTTAACCTTCAGCATTGATACCAAATGTCATGGCACATTTTCCATACCATTTGAATCGACAATAAACCATACATGTCCAACTCAAATTGCACAAATAAGTGGATCATTAAGGGTAGAAAGAAAATAAAGACAGAATAGAATTTCACAAGAATGGAATAACATATATTATTTCAATATAATCTTTACAGCGGAAATTTTTTAAAATACAATATCAGAGTCTAACCTAGATTCAGCTTGGACAGTTATAAATTTTTGTCCTTACAAATGCTGAAAACAACAAAACAAATGCAATAGATGCAACGGAAAATGGAATACGTCCATACAATGATGAGGTTCTCTAGCTCTCCTCTGGAAACTCCAACCGTCTTCGACTTAATCTGAAACTACTCGGATCTGACCCGAGTATTAAAAATTCCCGAATCAGGCTTGATAAACCAGCATGAGATACTCGAAATTTAAAACGACTATGTTATCAAAACATTTGAAAAGAATGGTATCTCATAAGACCATGCCCATACATAAACATATGCTAGTTTTTTTTACCATATGATAATCAAAACACTTTATACCAAAATACGCTTGATATTATTTTTAATGACATTCTTCTAGAAAACATCTTTCAAATAAACTTATTCAAATAAGGTATCAATATCCGGAATAAGTCTAAAGTAATATATCCAGACTGCCACACACCTATCTATTAAAAAGAAGTTAAAATGAAATTAAGTATTGATGATACGATTTGGTTAAATACATCAATGGTGCACAGATAATAATATTGGATTTATAGCATCATTCCACCTATTCCAGATCCAATCAAAATGCCATAACCTGCATCACGAAGCTGATTCTTGATTCTACTATAATCAAATGCATAAAAAATTGATATTATTTACGATAACAAAGTAATAAATCACAAATCGTTATTGGAGAAGTGAAAATCAAAGTGAAATCGCTATAGATGCGTAGTCTGTCGCCTCATATTCTAGCATAGTTCTACTATGTTTGATTTTGCTTTCTCCTATTATTGTTCCTTACTTTTTTTGCGGTGCTATTATTACTCCACATTCATTTTTTGCATGTTATCCTTTAGGATTGGATACTTTTATGTTGTAGACGATATTTAATTGATCATTTCAGTATCATATTAATTTTGGTGCATTCAAACATTTTTATTGTACCCTCTATTGGTAGCATTTTGTTTATGTTTATTGAGAAAATAAATGACCCTTCTTTGAGGAAAACACTTATATAATTTTATTCTATACTTTAAACAAGGAGCTACCAACAAGTCTGCTAGGTAGCTATTCCCTATGAATCCATATAACAAAAATATAAAATACACCCCTCTTCCGAAAAAAACTAGCAAATAGAGTCCATAAAAATAAACAAATACAAAAGAAATACGAATATGAATAAAATATATCTTGAGTAAACTTAACATGGAAGGGAAGATAGTCGGGATATAAATGTAGATAGGTAACGGATGCACTAGCAATGCCTCAACTAAAATAACCTCTCGTCTAAATAGCAACAGCAACCCTGCAATAACATCGACAAGAAAAATATCATCAACGGTCTCAACTATAATTGTCAAAAAAACTTAAAAGCTAATGTTAGACGATAATATATATGTACACACACATATATACAAGTATTAATATAAATTTTATTTTATTTTGGTTTGTATGTAAGAGTTAATTTACACTTCAACTTATAATTAAAATATATCAATAACTATAAATAAATAATTATATAGTTACACACACGTACATGTATGTATATGAGAAAAACAAAATTAAAACTAATAATAATGCAAGTGATAAAGCTATTAAGCATAAATGAGATGCTAAAAGTTAAAATCCACTAAAGTAAAATAATAGCATTATTATATATTTTTAATCATAAGTACTTTTTAATAAATCAAATTAAATAAATTAATATATTAGTTTATTTGTAAGAAACTCGTATATTATTAAAAATTATTAAATGATTACGATAAAGCCAACCTATAGCCAGACAAAGTAAAAAAAAAGATAAAAATATGTATGAAAATTAAAGGATGAAAAATTTCACTAAGATTGTGTACCGTCTATAATAAGTTAGTTTTTAGTAAAAGTAAAAACTCTAAAGTACCATCATTAGCATAATCTATAAGTACAATACTTAAAATACTGTTAGTATTTCTACTTTTGAAAACAACCTTTTGCTTTAAAAAATTTATATGTATTTTTTACTTTGTTAAGGAACTCCTTAAAAGGAACATTATTAACCAATTATAAAGAGGACTATATATCCAATTATAAAAAAATATAGCATAAATCAAATTTGCAATAGTAGTGTTAATATTATTAAAAACTCTTTGGTTCTCTCAAACCACAAATACCAACAAGTAATAGAACAGATAACAAGATTCTATGACCATAAATGTAATAAAACCTGATACTACAACAATAAAAATCATAATAAAATAAAATATATTAAGAATGTCTGAAAGAGTAGAATCAGTGAAATAACAACTTCATAAGCGCGTCTAAAGTCTAACGTTATTCCTATAATAGGATCTTCGTTGGTAGAATTATTACATTGAAGTGCTAGCATAGGTTAATCTACCTTAACTCCTTTTATAGTTTACATACTTTTGTATTGCCTCTTATTATTGTCGTATTTTTGTTAACGTACTTCCCAATGATGCTTAAGCAAGATATATCAGGTTCTTTATAGTTGTAGCTTTATTTTATAAAGACCCTTTCCTAGTTGTAAAAAATGATTTTTTTAATCCATAAACAAATTCTTTTTCGTTAAAGTTCGAAGATACTAGCCAACCACTCATGCAATTTAGCTTAAAGGGCGCATTTACTTTCTAAATAAATTTAAATACATTTAATTTTGTCCCTAAAAAGTTTAAAATTTTATAAATAAAATTAAAAACATTTTCTACTATCCCAACACTTAATATTATATCATTATCAATATTATAAAACTCCAATTTCTTACAAAGGAAAACAAATTGAGTTATGATATTGATATTACCTTCTAGTGCATGGTTAAAGTTACAGTTCCAAGGAAAATTATTTTCGGGTCTAAAACTTTATATGTTAAGACATTTTTTAAATAGGAAAATAGGCACAAGGGAAAAGTTACAAAAAATTTAGTCTCAAGGACGGTAAGTTTGGTTTTTAGTCTGAAGGACATTTTATAGCGTAAATAGAAAATGATAGCTACATCTATCATTCTGTGATTTACACTACAAAATGTCCTTCAGACTAAAAACCAAACTTGCTGTCCCTGAGACTAAATTTTTTTGCAACTTCTTCCCCATGCCTAAAAAACCCTTTTTAAAATTATAGATTTTAATCAATTCCATAAATTCCCCTTTAGGGGGAACAAATTCCACTTTAAGGGCGATAACTGATATTCAACAATCATGCTAGAAAGATGTGTTATTCCCCGAGTGGACAGTATTACTAATTTCTAGATTAAATATATTAAAATTCTATAAAGTTGATTTCCTAAACATGTTTACGTTTTTATATATTATTATTTGAGTTCTCAATTTGATTGAGGATTACTTTTTACTATAAAATCAAAAATTGAATTTTCATATTTCACTATACGAATTTTATAATCCCAAATCTTTATTTGAATTTTTTCTTGTACAAGTTGAAAGTCTAACATTTGAACACTCCTTGACTTCTTAAAAAATAGATCTTTGAAATAAGAAAAGACAACTGTTTTTTGTTTGGCAAAAGGGTTCTTGGAGACATCTAAATTCATCCAAGAGTGATATTATTTACAACCATCTAAACGTCTTCTTTCTCTCATTTATCCTCTTATTCAATCAATTACATTAACCACCCACCCACACTCATCTTTTAATCATTTTTGTTATAATATAAAGAAAGCAGAAGCTATTAGAGAGAACAATTTTATTCATTCAGAGATCAGTAATCCATTTTCATTACATTAGTACCTTTATATAAAGGCCTAGGAGCTTGGGATAGAACTAATCCTACGATGTGGGACTAAATACTAAACAGTATATAACATATTCATAATTTATATTATAACACTCCCCTTGAATATGCGTCTTCAAAATATTGAATCCTCCGATAACTTGAAATTGTCTCTTTTGTAACGTGTATGATGATTGCTCCCCCTTATTGTTATCTTGCTTGCACTTATTCATTCAGTCGATCCAGATATTATCCATTGCCTCATTAAAAAAGCCTCTATTATGAAAACCTAATGGAAAAACCTTGAACGAGGAAAAGAGTGCAACTTGAGATCATAGATATCACACAGTGATATTCCTTCTAAGAGTTTGATACTTCGGGAGCAATATAATGCCTCATTAAAACCCTTACTAAGAAAAACTCAATGGGAAAAATCTTAGTGAAGAAAAAAAAGCACAATGACATATCTTTTTTTCATTTCTTCAAATGAAGTTTGATACTTCTGGATCAAACTAATGCCTCATTAAAACCTTACTAAGAAAAATCCTATGGGAAAAATCTTAGTGAAGGAAAAAGAGTACAATATAGTATGTCATATTTCAATAATTTACTGCATCAAATAGAGTTTGATACTTCTGGATCAATTTAATACTTCATTAAAAACCTTACAAAGGAAAACCCAATGGGAAAAACCTTAGTCAAGGATAAAATACAGTTTTACTTAAATAACATATTTGAGATGTTATTTCTTGAAAATACGTTTGATTCTTCTAGATCAAGACAATGTCTCGTTAATATCTAAGTAAGAAAAACACATTGGGAAAAACCTTAAATAAGGGAAAAGTGTACATTGTAACTTAATTTCAAATATTACTAGGGAGTTGATACTACTTGTAACGACCCAGAACTTCTGTCAATTGAAATTTGTATATTTAATTAATTTTAAATATTCACAAATGAATTTTATAAGCTAAGTGAATTAAATTTCGAATATCTAAATTTAATTGGATAATTAAATCGATAATTTAATATTTGAAATTACAAAAATAAATGAAAATTGGATTTAATGTGATTAAAATTGATTTGTAAAGTTGTATTAAATCATATTGGAGTTAGAATGATGTTATAGAACTTTTAAAATTGAATTAAAAGTTAAATTGTGGAAATTGAATATTTTAATATTTAATCGATGAGTAAAAATAGCCATTTTTCGAACAGTCTCGGATTTCGACGAAATTAGTTTCATCGGATCCGTAATGTTATATTATTGTATGGTTTCAAATTTCGTGTCAATCAGACTTAGGGTTTGTCCAGGACAAGCTAAAACGCACAGAAATAGATTCGAGTGAATTTTAAATTGAAATTGTCGATTCAAAAACTTATCTTTCAAATATGATCGAATTGGCTCCCGATATATATTCCATTGCGTTCGAAATGGGGGTAAAACATTATAAACGCCAGGCGGCGCGCTTCGTTTGGAGTTCGGAAAAATTTCGTGTGAATAGTGCACGGAAATTTTCTATAAAAGGACCTCAATATTTCATTTTTACACTAAACCCTAATTTCAAGTTTCAGGCCGCCACTTATTTTATTAATGGCCGAAAAATTCTCTTCTTCTTCCTTAATTTTCTTTCGATCCGTCAATCGATTCGAGAAATCTTCAACTGCAAAAACGTAGAGGACAACGAGTACTACAATCTCAACGGTGATGATGGATTTTTGAGCAACAGATCAACGGAAAATCGAGCTTGAATATCCGGAAGTCGCGCACGGTTTTCGAGGCACGGGGGGGGGGGGGGAGAGTTCGACCGGTCACTGGCTGTTGGTGGAGCACGCGTAGGCGCACGAAATGGTGGAGGTTGATCATCTTCAAACGAGGCGTGGTGGTTGCGAAAATTGATCAAAGGACGGCGGCTTCTATGGGTTTTCACGTAAATGGAACTTGGGGACGAAGAATAGGGGAACGACCAGGATGCTAGGGTTAAAAACGAATGGCCAGATTTGCGATGGTTTATAAAAAAATATAAATAAAAGTGTAAATTATTATATTAAAATTCGTGTAATCTTTGTAACGTCATAATTCTTTCATACGAGGTCCGTTTTGGACGAAACGAATTGCATTAGGTTCGTATTGTCGAATACTACTCGACGGAGCTGGATTGGAATTGATTGGAGCTAGGGAAAATTTTGGGTAAAATTAAACGCGCGTTTAATTTTATTCGAAATAAAACACTGCGATTGTTATTGGAAACAATGTGAGAACTTCTCACTCAATCGAAATTGTTTCGATTTAAATTTTTAAATAGTTAGATTTAAAATTGCTTGATTATGTGATTGAATGATAAATTATTATCTATTTTATTAAAATAGACCCTATACGCCGTATATTAAGCGGATGTTATTTATTAAACACATATACCGCGATATTCCACCTTGAATGGAATTGGTATTATATATGTACTTAGAGTTGATTTTCCCGCATTATATAGAGGATGAGACCCTATTGCGCCGCATAATAGCGGATAATATTTTATAAATCCTATATACCGTGATATTCCGAATTGGAACGGAATTGGTATTGTGCTAACATTTGTGGATGTGGGGAAACTGGTTGGAGGGATCCAACTTGATTCCTCAACCGTATTGGTTTATTTACAGATATTGTGATATATTCTGTTATCATATGATATATGAAGTTTTGGATGCCGTGATTGTTATATTTAGTGCTGTTGCAGCATTGGGCCTATTTTGAAAAATTAAAAGAGTTTTAAAGTGATTTTTGAAAGTATACATTTATTGAATTTTGGAATTGAATCATTCTAAATAAATAAACGTTAAAATTTTAATGTTATAAAAATTATGATTTTTGTGAAATATAACCGAAATGTGACTTTTTTGAGATAATTGTTGATTAATTTGTAAAATGGTTTAAATTGGGATTTTTGAATTATTATAAACGTTTTATATAAAAGGTTCATAAAATTGATATTTATAAATTAAAATATTGGAATTATAAAACGAGTTTTTATAAGTGTTAAAATGAAGTATAAAGGGATTTCATAAGTGAAGGAAATTTATAGATTTATAAATTGTGAAGTTATAAAATGACTAGATTTTGTAAAATAAAAGATTTATAAGTAATTAACTTATAAATTAGATTTTGGCATTTAAATGAGATATAAATAGAATTTGTTGATTAAGGGGTTTTATAAGTTGAAGTTTTTTTATATAAAATATATATGTGTGAATTTATAAACATTGTTTTATAAATCCCAAATAGACTTATTTGATAAGTTAATTATTATGGCTTATTAAAGGAGATATATTCATGATTTTGGGACAGTGAATAATATATTAAAGAAATGTTTTAGGGAGTGATCTTTTAAATAGAATTAAAACAATTTGAAGTTGTTTTAAAATGTGTTAAGGATCGAAATCATAGATTTCAACATTCATTGTTGAAATAGACGTTTTCGAGAAATAAGGAAAAGATGGACTATAACACTGTTGTTATAGTAAATGATTTTCGAAAGGAGATGTTTTATATAGTATTGGGATTTATATATCTATCTTAATTTCGAATCCCTATACTAAGTGATTTTGATTGTCGTAACGATGTTTTACGCTACATTCGTTTTGACTCAAATAAATGTGTTTAAGAGAATGTTTTCCATAAAAAAATAAAATATATACTTAATCGTGTTTTAAGTATATCGAATTTTTCTAAGTATTGAAAGTAAATGGATTTGTGAATTACTTATTGTTAAATAAGTATTTGGAAATGTTTTCCAATGCAGAAATTGAAAGGGTTTAGAGAATATATCTCTTTAAAGATAAATTGAAGTGAATATTTGGCAAGTTATTTAATTGATCGAAGATTAAAAAAAGGGCCTAGTGATTGTTATGGTGCTGAATATTTGTTGGTTTACCTTGATAGTTGAATAACCGACTGTGAATATTTACCTTTAAATGGGTATTTGATGTGATTTACTTGAATTTGAATGCTACATTTATTTTAAAATATTTCGCTCGTTATTCGGTTCAGCCGGGAGAGGACCTTTGTTTCATAAATCCCATTCCGAATAGTGATACGACGAATATGGATAGCATTGAAGACCGGTGGTGAAGACCGGTGGTGAAGACCGGGTACTTTCGAGAACGAGAGGATAACTCGTTGATTGTCTCTGCACTGAGTCGCACCGGTATAGAGATTCCCTAAGTGATGGGAAGTCCAATAGGGATTGTGAATACCCGGATTGCAAGGGCTTCTTCGGAAGTGCCTTTGGTTCCGTTCGAACCCAGAATAGACTTGAATGGATTATATGTCTAACATTACAAATTGAGATATAAAGCAGATTTCTTTCAAATACATTTCTGTTGGTGGCGGAGAATTTATTCTCTTAGCTTAAAACCATTCTCTGAGACGTACGAGCTCGGAGGTTATGTAGTTGAAGGTTATTGGTGATATATTCCCAATTTGGTAATGTGGCATGCTGAGTGCTGCTGAACATCGTTGATCGAAGCATGGCTTTGTGAAAAGCGTAGCTTTGTGGATCAGACTTCTTCGAACCTCACACCCCAAAATGGTCGAAATAGGAAAGATGCGGCAAGGTTATTGGGGGTAGCGCCCTTTAGGGTATGTGCATTTCCTTCTGGATAGAGGTGGTATCATGGTATGGAGCCTAGATATTTAACCTATGCAGTTACTGCGAATTTATTACTTTGTGCTTGTTGGTTATCGGGATCCCGGGAAAGGTCGTTTACGACCGGGGGATGGCATACTCGTGTCAGTAGTTACCCAGTTAGGGGTAACCCGGCCTTGTGTTGGCAGAGATCCGGTTAGGTTCTCGGGGCGTCTTTCCAGAGGCGTTTCCATGTGGCAATGGGAAGTTCCTTGGCCCGACCATTTGTTGGAAATCCAAAGAAACAATACGATCCTTGTATGGTTTTAGTTGTAGAACCTGCCATTTAACATGGTAGCTATAGTAGGCATACTATAATGGTAACTATGCTGGCTAAGATTTATATTCTACTTTCGAAATGGTTTTCCACATTTTGCACTTATAAAAATAATATTGAAAAGAAATTTACGTATCAAGCATCTTTAACTATCATAAGGAGAAATCTCCTCCAAGTTCTACATTTGCATTGTGTGTGTGGCGGGAGGCCTTATGGTAGTTACATTTTCCAAAAGCATTGCAAACCTATGTTAAAATATTTCTTTGTTTATTTTTAAAGATATAACTGTTTTAAGATCTCACACCAGTCACATGACTGACTTGGAGTTTATTGTTCTCTTTCTAAACTCTGGGTGCCCATCAATTTCCACACAGGCAGTCTAGAGTCAGGTTATCAGGATATTCAGGAATTCAGGAGCTGCTGTAGAGATTTGGAGGCAAGCTGGATGGCTTGGCGTATCAACTAGTATATAGTATTTCTTTTCAGCTGTTTGTTGTTGTACACTCTGATAATGTAATGATAATGTGATGTAATGTAATAACTGATATAGTTCTTTGTTTTAAAGAAATTCATTTATCTACTATATGTTGTTCCGCCGCGATTGTGAGATTCTGATATTGTTTCTGTTGCTTTTTCTTTCTTTCTTCTTCTATCTTCCACCTCTTCTTTAACCCTAACGGTACGGTTTTCCGGCCTTCGATTTCTCGGCAGTTGATACAGTGGACGTATTAATGTCGACCTTCGAGAGTTAAAAATCCCCTACCCGTTACATTTATTCACCGTCCAAGAATGTTAATAACCTCGTAAAGTGGGCGTGTAACGGGTAGGGGATTTTCGACTACGAAGGTCGACATTAATACGTCCACTGTATCAACTGCCGAGCAATCGAGTGCCGAAAAACCGTACCGTTATGGTTAAAGAAGAGGTATAAGATAGAAGAAGAAAGAAAAAGCAACAGAAACAAAATCAGAATCTCACAATCGTAGCGGAACAACATATAATAGATAAATGAATATCTTTAAAACAAAGAACTATATCAGTTATTACATTACATCACATTATCATTACATTATCAAAGTGTACAACAACAAAAAGCTGAAAAGAAATACTATATACTAGTTGATACGCCAAGCCATCCAGCTTGCCTCCAAATCTCTACAGCAACTCCTGAATTCCTGAATATTCTGATAACCTGACTCTAGACTGCCCGTGTGGAAATTGGTGGGCACCTAAATTTAGGAAGAGAACAATAAACTCAAAGTCAGTCATGTGACTGGTGTGAGATCTTAAAACAGTTATATCTTTAAAAATAAACAAATAAATATTTTAACATAGATTCGCAATGCTTTTGGAAAATGTAACTACCATAAGGCCTCCTTCCACACACACAATGCAAACGCAGAACTTGGAGGAGATTTCTCCTTATGATAGTTAAAGATGCTTGATACGTAAATTTCTTTTCAATATTATTTTTATAAGTGCAAAATGTGGAAAACCATTTCGAAAGTAGAATATAAATCTTAGCCAGCATAGGTACCATTATAGTATGCCTACTATAGCACCATATTAAATGGCAGGTTCTACAACTAAAACCGTACAAGGCTCGTATTGTTTCTTTGGATTTCCAACAATGGTCGGGCCAAGGAACTTACCATTGCCACATGGAAACGCCTTTGGAAAGACGCCCCGAGAACCTAACCGGATCTCTGCCAACACAAGGCCGGGTTACCCCTAACTGGGTAACTAATGACATGAGTATTCCATCCCCCGGTCGTAAACGACCTTTCCCGGGAGCCCGATAACCAACAACCATAAAGTAATAAATTCGAGTAACCACATAGGTTAAATATATGGGCTCCATACCATGATACCACCTCTATCCAGAAGGAAATGCACATACCCTAAAGGGCGCTACCCCCAATAACCTTGCCGCATCTTTCCTGTTTCGACCATTTCGGGGTGTGAGGTTCGACGAAGTCTCGTCCACAAAGCTACGCTTTTCAAAAAGACATGCTTCGATCAACAATGATCAGTAGCACTCAGCATCCCACATTACCAAATTGGGAATATATCACTGATAACCTTCAACTACATAACCTCGGAGCTCGTACGTCTCAGAGAAGGGTGTTAAGCTAAGAGAATAAATTCTCCGCCACCAACAAAAATGTATTTGAAAGAAATCTGCTTTATATCTCAATTTGTAATGTCAGACATACAATCCATTCAAGTCTATTCTGGGTTCGAACAGAACCGAAGGCACTTCCGAAGAAGCCCTTGCAGTCCGGGTATTCACTATCCCCATCGGACTTCCCATCACTTAGGGAATCTCTATACCGGCGCAACTCAGTGCAGTGACAATCAACGAGTTATCCTCTCGTTCTCCAAAATACCCGGTCTTCACCATCGGTCTTCAATGCTATCCATATTCATCGTATCCCTATTCGGAATGGGTTATATGACACAAAGGTCCTTTCCCGGCTAAACCAAATAACAAGCGCTTATTTTTAAAATAAGTGTAGCATTCGAATTCAAGCAATCACAACAAATACCCATTTAAAGGTAAATATTGATAGTCGGTTATTTAACTATCAAAGCCAACAAACAAATATCCAGCTCCATAACAATCACGAGGCCCTTTTTATTAATCTTTCATAAATTAAATAACTTGCCAGATATTCACTTCAATTTATCTTTGAAAAGATATATTCTCTAAACCCTTTCAATTTCTACATTGGAAAACATTTCCAAATACTTATTTAACAGTAAGTAATTCACAAATCCATTTATTTTCAATACTTAGAAAATATTCGATATACTTAAAACACGATTAAGTATATATTTTATTCTTTTAAGGAAAACATTCTCTTAAACACATTTATTTGAGTCAAAACGAATGTTGCGTAAAACACCGTTACGATAACCCAAAATCACTAGTGTAGGGATTCGAAATTAAGATAGATATATAGATCCCAATACTAAATAAAACATTTTCTTTCGAAAATCATTTACTATAACAACAGTGTTATAGTCCAGCATTTCCTTTTATTTCTCGAAAACGTCCATTTCAACAATGAATGTTGAAATCTATGGTTTCGACACTTAATACATTTTAAAACAACTTCAAATTGTTTTAATTCTATTTAAGAGATCACTTCCTAAAACATTTCTTTAATATATTATTCACCGTCCAAAAACGTGAATATAAATCGTTTACCAAATTCAACACTTCAACATATTTAATTTAAAGGATTATCCACTGTCCAAAATCATGAATATATTTCCTTTAATAAGCTTTCCTATTTACTTATCAAATTCAATCAATTTTGAATTTATAAATCAATGTTTATAAATTCACATTTATATATTATAAAACTTCAAGTTATAAAAATCCCTTAATTAACAAATTCTATTTATATCTCATTTAAATGCCAAAATCCAATTTATAAGTTAATTACTTATAAATCTTTTATTTTACAAAATCTATTCATTTTATAACTTCACAATTTATAAATCTATAAATTTCCTTCACCTATGAAATCCCTTCATACTTCATTTTAACACTTATAAAAACTCGTTTCATAATTCCAATATTTTAATTTATAAATATCAATTTTATAAGTCTTTCATATAAACCGTTTATAATAATTCAAAAACCCGAATTTAAACTATTTTATAAAATTCATTACTCCATATTTTAAAAAATCAATTTTCAACTATATTTATCAAAAATCATAAATTTTATAACATTAAAATTATAAAGTTTATTTATTTAAATGAATCATTTCCAAAATTTAATAAAACATATACTTTCAAAAAAATCACTTTAAAAATCCTTTTAAATTCGAAATCGTTACTTTGAAAATCCTCTTAATTTTTCAAAATAGGCCCAATGCTGCAACAACACTAAATATAACAATAACGGCATCCAAAACATCATATATCATATGATAACAAAATATATCACAATATCTGTAAATAAATCAATACGGGTGAGGAATCCAGTTGGATCCCTCCAACTTGTTTCCCTGCATCCACAGATGTTAGCACAATACCAATTCCGTTCCAATACGGAATATCACGGTATATGGGATTTATAAAATATTATCCGCTATTATGCGGCGCAATAGGGTCTCATCCGCTATATAGTGCGGGAAAATCAATTCCAAGTACATTTATAATACCAATTCCACTTCAAGGTGAAATATCGCGGTATATGTGTTTAATAAATAACATCCGCCTAATATACGACGTATATGGTCTATTTCTATACAATAGATATTAATTTATCATCCAAACATACAATCAAGCAATTTTAAATCTAACTATTTAAAATTTAAATCGAAGCAATTTCGATTGAGTGATAAGTTCTCACCTTGTTTCCAATAACAATCGCAGTGTTTTATTTCAAATAAAATTAAACGCGCGTTTAATTTTACCCAAATTTTTTACTAGATACAATCAATTCCAATCCAGCTCCATCACGTAGTGCTCGACAATATGATTCCAACGTAAATCGTTTCGTGCGGAATGGACCTCGTATGAAAGAGTTATGTTATTTCAAAGTTTAACGAATTATAATATATATAAATTTACAATTTTTTATTTTAATTTAAAACCCTACTGCATCTGGACCATTAGATTTGCCTTCCTTCCATCAGGGCCTCACAAGCCTTTCTTCCCCAAAATGTGATACCCAGGTTACAAAGAACCCACGGCCACCTCCACTACGTGAATTATCGCTCGAACTACGGTGCGTTTGGCGACGATTAGGATGCGCCATTTGAAAGCTCGTTGCCCACTCCTCCTTCATCGTGCGCGTGGCAGAGCTCGGTCGAGGCAACGCCACGAAATCGTGCTCGAAACGCTGGCCCTTATCACCATTTTTGCCGCCGATCCACCGCTTTGATTTTGATCACAACCGTTGGATTTATAGAGGAGGATGTGATCTACAATTTTGTAGCTGGAACCTTTTTGAATTGATTAACGGATCGAGAGAGAACTGAGGAAGATTGAAAGATATTTTCGGCCATTAATACCGTTGATGGCGACTAGGGTTTCTGAGTAGGGTTTAGTGTAAAAATGAAATATTGAGGTCCTTTTATAGAAAATTTCCGCGCACTATTACCCGAAATTTTTTCGAACTCCAAACGAAGCGTGCCGCATGGCGTTTATAATGTTTTACCCCCATTCCGAACGCAATGGAATGTATATCGGGAGCCAATTCGACCGTATTTGAAAGATAAGTTTTTGAATCGACTATTTAAATTCAAAATTCACTCGGATCGATTTCTGTGCGTTTTAGCTTGCCCCGGACAAACCGTAAGCCGATTGACACGAAATTTGAAACCATACAATAATATAACATTACGGATCCGATGAAACTTTTTTCGTCAAAATCCAAGACTGTTTGAAAAATGACTATTTTAACTCGTCAATTAAATATTAAAATATTCAATTTTCTGCAAATTAACTTTTAATTCAATTTTAAAAGTTCTATAACATCATTCTAACTCCAATATGATTTAGTACAACTTTACAAATCAATTTTAATCATATTAAACCCAATTTTCAATTATTTCAGTAATTTCAAATATTAAATTATCGATTTAACTATCCAATTAAATCTAGATATTCGAAATTTAATTTATTCGACTTACAAATTTTACTTATTAATATTTAAAATCAATTAAATATACGAATTTCAATTGACAGAAATTCTGGGTCGTTACAACCCCCCTTAAAAGAATTTCGTCCTCGAAATTATCAAGTAAGAAAAAGTTACAGAATTCATTGACTTTACAAAACCATTTGTTCAAATTAAATTTCAAATTCATTTAAACATTTTAACTTTTCCAAAATCCAATAGTTAAACTTCTTACAATAACTTTACTAAGTTTTCAAATCATACTTAGTTATCTTTTCAGATTTTTTTCAATTTTTCTCAAAAATATTCTAACGCCTTAAATTTTCAGAAAAATTCGCCATAGTCTCCTTTGCGCGGTTCGATCCAGAAAAATGGCAATATATATGTCTCAAATATACATCTCATCAAGTAATGAGGCATCCCGCAGGGAAAAAAGTGTAAAAGTACGATATGTAATCCGAGATATGTACCTTATATATTATTAGCGAGCATATACGGCTAATATAGCACGAAAGAGAGCTCCAAATGTGAAGCAATGCGCAATCCGCACCTACTATACACTCAACAAACAAATGAGAACATGTATATATGAAAGTAATATCAATATACAACATATACCAACAACTATATATGCCAATATAGCAAATGCAATCAAAAGCAATAAATTCAATCATCAACCAACTATCATCCAACTAACATCCATAACCAAATCAATATTCGTTCATATTCAATTAGTTTACATTCACTAATTTATATTCAAGTTGGTTCACTTCCAAATCAAATTCACTTCTATTTAAGATTCACTTAACTTCCAATTTGACTTTAATTACTTTAGCTTTCAATTTCATTAATTCAATTTCATATGGATTTCTATACAATCAACTAACAATCATCTAACAATCAATGTATATCCAATACAACCAAATTCATCTTACTTGCTTACATTCATTCAATTTGGTTCATCACTTTTAATTAGCTTTAATGAATTAACACTTACATCCATTATTTCATATCAATTTATTTACATTCAATTGATTTACATTCAATTCATTTATTAATTCAATTGCTAATTCATTTAACTACAAAAGTTGGATTTCATTACATAACTCAAGTTCGTATTCTTTAATGACTTCATTTTACTAATTTACTTCGATACCAAAATCAACTTCATACAACATCACTTAAGTTATATTCCATTTAAACATCAATTGTTTAACTTAACTTAAATTTTCAAATCCAATTTATATTCCGATTCTAAAGTAAATTCTATTTTGCTTTTATTTACAACTCATATTTATACATATGTTCATATAGTTTCACTTCTTATATATAAGATTATTTCACAATTGTAAATCACATTAATTATAATTCCATACTTAATAATTCATTTACTTATACAATTTATTCTTTTACAATATGTTTTATTTAACTTATTCAAACATCCTTTAATTAACTTATATATATTAATCTTACATTTTCAAGACCAAACAATCAATTTATATACACTTTAATAATTTTTGAAAAACTATTTACTTTATATGTAAAATATAATTTTGGGTAAAATTATTTCATTTACCCGCTTTTAAAACAATACCACTCAACAAACCAATCATCACAATATAAAACAATTTTATATTCACTAACAAATACGCTCTCATAGCTATTATTACACTCACACTCATTCTAAAGTACTGCTGACTCGATCTCTAATGAGTAATTCCCAACAAAGCTAAGGTTGTCACTTAACCGTATGCTCTGATACCAAATGTAAAGACCCGAGGCAGCGACGACCAGTAGGCTTTGCAACCATTCCAGACCCACCGTGGCATACAATAGTACCCGAAACTTGCTTTTACGGCCAACCTTTCGACTGTCACGGGTTACGCCTAACCAACCTCGTAAAGAAGACGTGTAGGGGTAAAAGTCTCCCGTTCGCCACCTAACCGCGAAGCGAGAATACCCGGATTGCAAGGGCTTCTTCGGAAGTGCCTTCGGTTCTGTTCGAACCCAGAATAGACTTGAATGGATTGTATGTCTGACAGTACAAATTGAGATATAAAGCAGATTTCTTTCAAATACGTTTCTGTTGGTGGCGGAGAATTTATTCTCTTAGCTTAACACCCTTCTCTGAGACGTACGAGCTCAGAGGTTATGTAGTTGAAGGTTATCAGTGATATATTCCCAATTTGGTAATGTGGGATGCTGAGTGCTACTGATCATTGTTGATCGAAGCATGTCTTTTTGAAAAGCGTAGCTTTGTGGACGAGACTTCGTTGAACCTCACACCCCGAAATACTTGAAACAGGAAAGATGCGGCAAGGTTATTGGGGGTAGCGCCCTTTAGGGTATATGCATTTCCTTCTGGATAGAGGTGGTATCATGGTATGGAGCCCAGATATTTAATCTATGTGGTTACTGTGAATTTATTACTTTGTGGTTGTTGGTTATCGGGATCCCGGGAAAGGTCGTTTACGACCGGGGGATGGCATACTCGTGTCAGTAGTTACCCAGTTAGGGGTAACCAGGCCTTGTGTTGGCAGAGATCCGGTTAGGTTCTCGGGGCATCTTTCCAGAGGCGTTTCCATGTGGCAATGGGAAGTTCCTTGGCCTGATCATTTGCTGGAAATCCAAAGAAACAATACGAGCCTTGTATGGTTTTAGTTGTAGAACCTGCCGTTTAACATGGTAGCTATAGTAGGCATACTATAATGGTACCTATGCTGGCTAAAATTTATATTCTACTTTCGAAATGGTTTTCCACATTTTGCACTTATAAAAATAATATTGAAAAGAAATTTACGTATCAAGCATCTTTAACTATCATAAGGAGAAATCTCCTCCAAGTTCTGCGTTTGCATTGTCTGTGTGGCGGGAGGCCTTATGGTAGTTACATTTTCCAAAAGCATTGCGAATCTATGTTAAAATATTTCTTTGTTTATTTTTAAAGATATAACTGTTTTAAGATCTCACACCAGTCACATGACTGACTTGGAGTTTATTGTTCTCTTCCTAAACTTTGGGTGCCCACCAATTTCCACACGGGCAGTCTAGAGTCAGGTTATCAGGATATTCAGGAATTCAGGAGTTGCTGTAGAGATTTGGAGGCAAGCTGGATGGCTTGGCGTATCAACTAGTATATAGTATTTCTTTTCAGCTGTTTGTTGTTGTACACTCTGATAATGTAATGATAATGTGATATAATGTAATAACTGATATAGTTCTTTGTTTTAAAGATATTCATTTATCTATTATATGTTGTTCCACCGCGACTGTGAGATTCTGATATTGTTTCTGTTGTTTTTTCTTTCTTTATTCTTCTATCTTCTACCTCTTCTTTAACCCTAACGGTACGATTTTCCGACCTTCGATTGCTTGGTAGTTGATACAGTGGACGTATTAATGTCGACCTTCGGGAGTCGAAAATCCCCTACCCGTTACATTTGGTATCGGAGCATATGGTTAAGTGACAACCTTGGCTCTGTTGGAAATTACTCATTAGAGATAGAGTCAGTAGTGCTCTAGAATGAGTGTGAGTGTAATAATAGCTATGAGAGCGTATTTGTTAGTGAATATAAAATTGTTTTATATGCGATGATTGGTTTGTTGTGTGGTATTGTTTTAAGAGCAGGTAAATGAAATACTTTTACCCACAATTATATTTTATATATATAAAGGGGATAATTTTTCAGAATTATTAAAGTGTATATAAAATGATTGTTTGATCATTGAAAATATAAGAATATATATAAGTAATTAAAGGATGTTTGAATAAATTAAATAAAAATAATTGAAAAAGAAAAAAAAATTGTATAAGCAATTATAAAGTATGGAATTTTAATTATTATGATTTACAAGTGTGAAATAATTTTATATAAGAAGTGAAACTATATGAATATATGTATAAATATGAGTTGTAAGTAAAAGTTAAATAGAATTTACTTTAGAATCAGAATCTAAATTGGATTTGGAAATTTAAGTTAAGTTAAACAAATGATGTTTAAATGGAATATAACTTAAAGTGAATTAAATAGATATGAACTTGAGTTATGTAATGAAATTCAACTTTTCTGGTTAAATGAATTAGCAATTGAATTAATAAATGAATTGAATGTAAATAAATTGATATGAAATAATTGATGTAAGTGTTAATTCATTAAAGCTAACTAAAAGTGATGAACCAAATTGAATGAATGTAAGCAAAGTAAAAAGAATTTGATTGTATTGGATATAGATTGATTGTTAGTTGATTGTATAGAAATCCATATGAAATTGAATTAATGAAATTGAAAGCTAAAGTAATTAAAATCAAATTAGAAGTTAAGTGAATCTTAAATAGAATTGAATTTGATTTGGAAGTGAACCAACTTGAATATGAATTAGTGAATGTAAACTAATTGAATATGGATAAATGAATGTTAGTAAAAACATCAAATATTAATGAATCAAATGTGATTTAAAATGAAAAAAAACCAATTCATTGAATATTAATGAGAAGTGAATGAGTATTGATTTGGTTATGGATGTTAGTTGGATGATAGTTGGTTGATGATTGCATTTATTGCTTTTTGTTGCTTTTGCTATATTGGCACATATTGTTGTTGCTTCTGATATATGTTGTGTATCGATATTACTTTCATATATACATGTTCTCATTTGTTTGTTGAGTGTATAGTAGGTGCGGACTGCGCATTGCAACGCTTTTGGAGCTCTCTTTAGCGCTATATTACTCGTATATGCTCACTAATAATTTATAAGGTACATATCTCGGATTACATATCGTACTTCTACACTTTTTTCCCTACGGGATGCCTCATTACTTGATGAGATGTATATTTGTGATATATATATATTGCCCTTTTTTTCGGATCGAGCCGTGCAAAGGAGACTATGGCAAAATTTTCTGAAAATTTAAGCCGTTAGAAAAAATTTGGGAATTTTGGAAAATTTTAAAAACTATAACTTTGATTTTGGAGTGATAAGTTAAACGATATAGTTGGTTATGAAAAGATAACTAAGTATGGTTTGAAAACTTTGTAAAGTTTTTATAAGAAGTTTAACTATTGGATTTTGAGAAAGTTAAACACTCAGATGAATTTGAAACTTAATTTGAACAAATGATTTTGAAAAGTTAACGGATTCTGTAACTTTTTCTTACTTGGTAATTTCGAGGACGAAATTCTTCTAAGGGGGGAAGTTTGTAACGACCCAGAACTTCTGTCAATTGAAATTTGTATATTTAATTAATTTTAAATATTCACGAATGAATTTTATAAGCTAAGTGAATTAAATTTCGAATATCTAGATTTAATTGGATAATTAAATCGATAATTTAATATTTGAAATTACAGAAATAATTGAAAATTGGTTTTAATGTGATTAAAATTGATTTGTAAAGTTGTATTAAATCATATTGGAGTTAGAATGATGTTATAGAACTTTTAAAATTGAATTAAAAGTTAAATTGTGGAAATTGAATATTTTAATATTTAATCGACGAGTAAAAATAGCCATTTTTCAAACAGTCTCGGATTTCGACGAAATCAGTTTCATAGGATCCATAATGTTATATTATTGTATGATTTCAAATTTCGTGTCAATCGGACTTACGGTTTGTCCGGGGCAAGCTAAAACGCACAGAAATCGATTCGAATGAATTTTGAATTTAAATAGTCGATTCAAAAACTTATCTTTCAAATATGATCGAATTGGCTCTCGATATATATTCCATTGCTTTCGGAATGGGGGTAAAACATTATAAACGCCAAGCGACACGCTTCGTTTGGAGTTTGGAAAAATTTCGAGTGAATAGTGCACGGAAATTTTCTATAAAAGGACCTCAATATTTCATTTTTACACTAAACCCTAATTTCAAGCTTCAAACCGCCACTTATTTTATTAATGGCCGAAAAACTCTCTTCTTCTTCCTCAATTTTCTTTCGATCCGTCAATCGATTCGAGAAATCTTCAACTGCAAAAACGTAGAGGGCAACGAGTACTACAATCTCAACTATGATGATGGATTTTTGAGCAACGGATCAACGACAAATCGAGCTTGAACACCCGAAAGTCGCGCATGATTTTTGAGGCGTAGCGGGGGCCGAGTTCGACCGGTCACTGGCTGTTGGTGGAGCATGCGTAGGCGCACGAAATGGTGGAGGTTGGTCATCTTCAAACGAGGCGTGGTGGTTGCGAAAATTGATCAAAGGACGACGGCTTCTATGGGTTTTCACGTAAATGGAACCTGGGGAAGAAGAAAAGGGGAACAACCAGGATGCTAGGTTTGAAAACGAATGGCCAGATTTGCGAAGGTTTATAAAAAAATATAAATAAAAGTGTAAATTATTATATTAAAATTCGTGTAATCTTTGTAACGTCATAACTCTTTCATACGATGTCCGCTTTGGACGAAACGAATTGCATTAGGTTCGTATTGTCGAATACTACGCGATGGATCTGGATTGGAAATGATTGGAGCTAGTGAAAATTTTGGGTAAAACTAAACGCGCGTTTAATTTTATTAGAAATAAAACACTGCGACTGTTATTGGAAACAATGTGAGAACTTCTCACTCAATCGAAATTGTTTCGATTTAAATTTTTAAATAATTAGATTTAAAATTGCTTGATTGTGTGATTGAATGATAAATTATTATCTATTGTATTAAAATAGACCCTATACGCCGTATATTAAGCGGATGTTATTTATTAAACACATATACCGCGATATTCCACCTTGAATGGAATTGGTATTATATATGTACTTGGAGTTGATTTTCCCGCATTATATAGCGGATAAGACCCTATTGCGCCGCATAATAGCGGATAATATTTTATAAATCCTATATACCACGATATTCCGTATTGGAACGGAACTGGTATTGTGCTAACATCTGTGGATGTAGAGAAACAGGTTGGAGGTATCCAACTAGATTCCTCGACCGTGTTGATTTATTTACAGATATTATGATATATTCTGTTATCATATGATATATGATGTTTTGGATGCCGTGATTGTTATATTTAGTGCTGTTGCAGCATTGGCCTATTTTGGAAAATTAAAAGGGTTTTAAAGTGATTTTTGAAAGTACGTTTATTGAATTTTGGAATTGATTCATTTTAAATAAATAAACGTTAAAATTTTAATGTTATAAAAATTATGATTTTTGTGAAATATAACCGAAATGTGACTTTTTTGAGATAAGTAGTTGATTAATTTGTAAAATGGTTTAAATTGGGATTTTTGAATTATTATAAACGGTTTACATAAAAGATTTATAAAATTGATATTTATAAATTAAAATATTGGAATTATAAAACGAATTTTTATAAGTGTTAAAATGAAGTATAAAGGGATTTCATAAGTGAAGGAAATTTATAGATTTATAAACTGTGAAGTTATAAAATGACTAGATTTTGTAAAATAAAAGATTTATAAGTAATTAACTTATAAATTGGATTTTGGCATTTAAATGAGATAAAATAGAATTTGTTGATTAAGGGGTTTTATAAGTTGAAGTTTTTTTTATATAAAATATATATGTGTGAATTTATAAACATTGTTTTATAAATCCGAAATCGACTTATTTGATAAGCTAATTATTATGGTTTATTAAAGGAGATATATTCACGATTTTGGGACAGTGAATAATATATTAAAGAAATGTTTTAGGGAGTGATCTTTTAAACAGAATTAAAACAATTTGAAGTTGTTTTAAAATGTGTTAAGGATCGAAACCATAGATTTCAACATTCATTGTTGAAATAGACGTTTTCGAGAAATAAGGAAAAGATGGTCTATAACACTGTTGTTATAGTAAATGATTTTCGAAAGGAGATGTTTTATATAGTATTGGGATTTATATATCTATCTTAATTTCGAATCCCTATACTAAGTGATTTTGAGTTGTCGTAACGATGTTTTACGCAACATTCGTTTTGACTCAAATAAATGTGTTTAAGAGAATGTTTTCCGTAAAAAAATAAAATATATACTTAATCATGTTTTACGGATATCGAATATTTTCTAAGTATTGAAAGTAAATGGATTTGTGAATTACTTATTGTTAAATAAGTATTTGGAAATGTTTTCCAATGTAGAAATTGAAAGGGTTTAGAGAATATATCTTTTCAAAGACAAATTGAAGTGAATATTTGTCAAGTTATTTAATTGATCGAAGATTAAAAAAGGGCCTAGTGATTGTTATGGTGCTGAATATTTGTTCGTTTGCCTTGATAGTTAAATAACCGACTATCGATATTTACCTTTAAATGGGTATTTGATGTGATTTACTTGAATTTGAATGCTACACTTATTTTAAAATATTTCGCTCGTTATTCGGTTTAGCCGGGAGAGGACCTTTGTGTCATAAATCCCATTCTGAATAGTGATACGACGAATATGGATAGCATTGAAGACCGGTGGTGAAGACCGTGTATTTTCGAGTACGAGAGGATAACTCGTTGATTGTCTCTGTACTGAGTCACGCCGGTATAGAGATTCTCTAAGTGATGGGAAGTTCGATCGGGATTGTGAATACCCGGATTGCAAGGGCTTCTTCGGAAGTGCCTTCGGTTCTGTTCGAACCCAGAGTAGACTTGAATGGATTGTATGTATGGCATTACAAATTGAGATATAAAGCAGATTTCTTTCAAATACATTTCTGTTGGTGGCGGAGAATTTATTCTCTTATCTTAACACCCTTCTCTGAGACGTACGAGCTCAGAGGTTATGTAGTTGAAGGTTATCAGTGATATATTCTCAATTTGGTAATGTGGCGTGCTGAGTGCTACTGATCATTGTTGATCGAAGCATGGCTTTGTGAAAAGCGTAGCTTTGTGAATGAGACTTCGTCGAACCTCACACCCCGAAATGGTCGAAACAGGAAAGATGCGGCAAGGTTATTGGGGGTAGCGCCCTTTAGGGTATGTACATTTCCTTCTGGATAGAGGTGGTATCATGGTATGGAGCCCAGATATTTAACCTACATGGTTACTGCGAATTTATTAATTTGTGGTTGTTGGTTGTTGGTTATCGGGATCCCGGGAAAGGTCGTTTACGACCGGAGGATAGCATACTCGTGTCAGTAGTTACCCAGTTAGGGGTAACCCGGGCTTGTGTTGGCGGAGATCCGGTTAGGTTCTCGGGGCGTCTTTCCAGAGGCGTTTCCATGTGGCAATGGGAAGTTTCTTGGCCTGACCATTTGTTGGAAATCCAAAGAAACAATACGAGCCTTGTACGGTTTTAGTTGTAGAACCTGCCATTTAACATGGTAGCTATAGTAGGCATACTATAATGGTACCTATGCTGGCTAAAATTTATATTCTACTATTGTGAGATTTTGATATTGTTTCTGTTGCTTTTTTTTCTTTCTTCTTCTATCTTCTACCTCTTCTTTAACCCTAATGGTACGGTTTTCCGGCTTCGATTGCTTGGCAGTTGATACAGTGGACGTATTAATGTCGACCTTCGGGGGTCGAAAATCTCCTACCCGTTACATTTTCTGGATCAAGATAATGCCTCATTAAAACCTTACTAATAAAAACCCAGTGGAAAAAATTTTAGTTAAGGAAAAAGAGTGCATTATAAAATACTTATGGATGATCCCCCTGATTTAAAATTTTCCTCTGTATTCATATTCATCTTTCGATAACTCAAATTGGTTATGGATACTTGTGGATCTATAAATATGAATCTCACTAATAATACAATTTATTAATAGTTTCCTTCAATACAATCAAATTTTCTAAGATTGTTTCTTCCAAATATGGTTTGCATTTTATGCATTTTGTATGCTACTTTTATGAAATACACTTCATGTGCTTTCATTTTTGTGCTTCAAATTAGTTTTACGCATTGCAACTATACATCTTTCATGAATATTAAAAATTTCATTAAAACATTACTAGAAAGCAGGAAGTAATCTACTCATCTTCAAGTATATCAAGATTTTCATTACAACAATACTTAGAAGAAATTTGTAATCTACACTTCATGTCTTTTGCATTCTTTATAACTACAAAAGTTATATATATTCTTTAGAAATCTGTATACTTTAATAAGTATTTGCTATCGCAACTATCACTTCAATGGATATTAAGAGTTTCATTACAACGATACTTAAAAATAGGAAGTAATCTACTCATCATGAATTATATCAAGATTTTCATTACAACAATACTTAAAAGTAGATTGTAATCTATGCTCCTTGTTCTTTGCCTCCTTTATAACCACCAAAGTTATTTATATTCTTCGGGAATTTGTATATTTTCGTCATTTAATATGATTTAAACCATATTTATACCTTCGGGGTATATTAAGCATTTCAAGTACTTTTGCTACTTTACGGACTACATGTCCATATTTCTCTATTAGTAAAGGATTCATGATGGACAGTCATATTTTTCCTTAATTAAAGATCCTTAATTTATTTATAAACATAAGCGCTTTATTTTTTACAAATTTATCATCGATGATTATTTTGTCAGTCTTAGACATGATTTATTGAGATCTCTTTAATTATCATGTTTTTGGTACCTAAACCATTTCTAGGATAATTTGACAATCATATCATTAGTCTCTTCAAGAGCACTCTTAAGTGTTTCTTCAAAAACACTCACCTCTTTTATTTGGAATCTTTATTACTTACTCCAAAAGTATTTCGAACTAACTTTTGTACCATATTTTAGATGTGGTTTACACATTTTGATCCTTCAGGGATTCAAATCTATATTGAAGAAGGTCTACCAGGGATATTATTAATAATTTATTCAAGTTACTTAATATTTTGCATCATTATACATGTTAATAAATATTTGACATTGATGATTATAATGAACTTGTATCCCTTTATCCTCCCCCTCAATGTTGAGGAACATTGTCACAATAAATAATAATCATCTTTGGATTCTCATTTTGATCCATTATGATATTGCTACTAGCAAATACACCATATATACATATTAATAATAGGAGGATAATTCTTTTATCAATTGATAAGATGCATTCAAGTGATATTTGTGAGCTTCCGGCTCATGTTTAAATATGAGATTCAATTATGCCAAATTTCGTGAAATATAACCTAGTTGAAATTGTACCTAATTTTTCTAAAATAAGCTTCTGGTTTTCAATTTTAGAAATAACGCAAAGATATTCTTTGACATTTTCATTATAGTTCCAATATGGTAGCTATTCATTTATATATCTTCAAAACTGAAAAAATTTCTTTTGAATTTGCTTTGGCATAATGTGTTTTGAATTAAGATATATGTACCATTTGGTAATACTATATGGGCTCTTCCAGACCCTTCAATTATATTAGCAGATGCTATGGTTGAAATTTTTTTGCTAAAATATTTTCAGATAGTTCAAAGAAAAACTTCTGGTTTTTCAAAATCATATGAGTAGTTGCACTATCTAGTAGGCATATATCATCACTCAAATATTGATGGTCCATATCTTAAGAATTAAAGACAATATAGTTAGTCAACTATTAAAATTTGTAAGCATAAATAAATGCATTTTCAAAATTTTAAAATAGACTACTGATTAAAGCCAACATTATCGGTACATTATTTCAATTAGTTATGAAAGGAAAAACATACAAGCACCAACTTTCAATTGATTTATTGAACTGAAATAAAATAAAATCCACATAGCAGACTTCAGGCTGTTACTATTGATCAATTCGACCATATCATTTATTATTGCACTTAGATTTTCATCATTAATGAAATTTCCTTTATCAACTTCGAAGAAATGATCTAACTTCAGGTTGGTATTGCTAAACAATCCTTTCACATAATTTTAGTTTAGAAGTAATTCTAAATATAGAAGAATTTTATTTTCTAATAGATTTAAAGGCTTGAAACTTCAAGTTCAACCACTCGTGTCTAGTGTTTAGAAGTGTGACCGTATTTTGGTGGTCATAACGCTCCTTCAGGGAATTCCATAGGTAAAGATGATCTTTTTCAGTCAAATGTTTTATTTTAAGTTTGTCATGAATATGACACCTTAAAAATATAAGAGCCATTGTTTTATCCTATTGGATTATCATTTTTATGGCATTTTCCAAGCAACGAGATTGTAATTGGATGTCAACATCCAATATCTATGACAAAAAGTTATCTTTTAATAAGTCCAAAGCTTTAAATTCAAGCTTGGCTGTGTTATCATATTACCAACTATAAGTGGAAATAAAATGCATAAGCATAAAAATATTGTTCATGGGTATATAATCACTGCATTTCATAAAATAAGAACCCATATCTAATAGTAGTTATAATGAAAGAAAGAAAAACATTACTGCAAAACAGTAAAAGACAATATAATCTATAAAAGCGACTATAATTTCTTATTTACATCCTTTTGATAGCTCTAGATCCAATCTCATTCATTCATTCATTAATTTCCTTGAAAATGTAAAATTACCCTTAAAAATATAGAAAGGCCTTTATATGGATTGATTGGTGGAGAAATGATGAATTATAATCACAAATTATGCTGACTTTATCATGTTTATTTTTATAATAAAGGCAGATTTAAGAATATGAATAGATAGTATTAAATACCATTTATTAATTCACAACAACTGCAATAGTGAGAGACAGAAATGTATACCATGTATATATGTTATGATCCTCGTCTACAATAAGAGATATAAAAGAAGAATAAATGTATGAAGCATTCAAACACATCTTTGTTGGACCATTCTCATTAATCAATAAATTTTATTTATTGATTTATTAATTGCTACTGATTAATATATGAATTAGTATATGAGTTAATATATGAGTTAATCAATAAATTTTATTCACATAGTGTATGAATAATATCATGAAAAACAAAATAGTTTGACTTGGCAACTAAAAAGTACGTTGTATGAGTTATAGCTATTGATAACAATCAATAAGTATATTTTTGTGACATGACACTAATAGGTAAAGGATTAAGCATATAAAATAGTAAACATCAGAATACCTCTTTGTTGAAAGAGGAAAGATGAATGAGTTTTATATATAATATAACATAATTAATGTGTGTATAAATGTTAACATTCATTTTATGAAGAATCCAAAATATTTACTTGATGAGCCACAAGGAAAGAAACTTGATCTATTATATTTTACCTTTTGAAAGACATGATTGAATGCATGGAAGAAGGAAAAGAAATTAGGAAATAAACTTCCTATTAGAATACCTTGTTTTCTATTAAAAAGAAAGAGAGTAGGAGAGTAGAAATATTTCTATGTATTTATTTGGTTTAGTAAAAGCACCAAATATATCAACAAATCTCTTCTGGAGATTTTTTATTATTATTATTATCACCACTTCTGAAGTGAACAAATTTCTATATATTTATTTGGTTTAGTAGTTGATACCATTGGCAAATATTTTTAGAACTTCAAGTTCCAATTTTACTTTAAAATAAAGTCTTTATTTAGTACTTTGGATCCTAAATGGTACAACTTGATTTTCATTATCAAACTTCAAGTTTGATTGCAATTGGAATTTATCATAATCTGAATTAGCTTTTCTAATAATTCAAAGCTTCACGTCTCAAATTTATATATTTGAGTTTTGATATATAAACCTTTTTTTAAGGAATGCAAACTTATATGCATAACTTTTAGTTGAGAACTTCAGGTCTTCAATATTAAATAAATATAATGAAACAAGAGGACTCTTCATAATTGTATTACAACATGAGAATCATAATACTATTTCTCTTCAAGGAAATAGTATTTACCGCATTTGTAATGTTATTTCAACATATTATTTTTATGTTATGTCTTATGGACATATCAACATCTTCTTCTGGAATTGCTCGCTTATTTTTTTCATGGCTTTATTTTAGCTTATGAAAACTTTAATCTTTCACCTTCGCACATATGAACTTCAAGTTCTTATTCTTTCATCTAGACTTAATACTATCTTCTAGATACATATTATCCTTATATTTGTTTTTTTAAGAAACAGTGAAATATTTCTTCTGAAAATATAAATCATGTGGTAAAATTATTTCTACGGTTCTCATTCAAACTGAAATCCAAACAAAAAATTTCAGAACGAAAACCTTTTTTTTCCACCAAACAATGGATTGAGATCTAAAAGTTTAGATCTACAATAAAATGAGATCTAAAATGATAAGATTGATAGAGCAAGATCTATAAGGTAAGATATATATATATATATATATATATATATGTATATGTATATGTATATGTATGTATATAATGAAATCTGAAAAATTAGATCTATGATAAATAAGATTAAAAAGAAAATTAACAGAATAAGGTTCAGAAATTACATTTTAGTCTATGGAACATCTTTAGTCTCAGATTAAATTTAAATTTATCACAAAAAAATGGATATACATTAATAAGAGATCTGATGATTAAAATCTACGGATCTAAAAAATATATCATTTGAACATGATATTAAAATCTACAAGTGATATCAAAAATTAGAAAGTAAAAAATAAGATTTGCAACAAAACGAGATCTAAAATACAGGGACAAAAAATAAGATGTACAAATAGAATCAGATCTAAATAATTAGATCAATGATACAATGAGATCTAAAAGAAATAAAATTAATAGAATGAGATCCGAAAGATTTGATTAATCGAATCAGAAATAGCTTACCGCTTTGAAGATTTATAATCAGATATGAAATTTTCCTTTTATTTAGAGATCGTGCTGATAACATATTATAGAATAAGAAAACATTAAAGGAAAAGGAAGAAAATATTGTATTCACTGCTGAGATTAATCATACATTTTCATTACATTAACACATTTATATAAAGGCTTAGGAGCTTGGGATAGAACTAATCTCACGATGTGGGACTAAATACAAAACAGTATATAGCATATTCACAATTTATAATATAACAATTTTTTATTTTTCTTAAAATCCTATTTCAACTTCATGTCTTTCTTTCTCTCCAAACGGAGAAATTAGAATTTCTCCATAGTGGATCATTTTTACTTAATTGAATGCTTAACACACTACAACAAAAGTACCATTTTACAACACTAATTCTGTAACAATTGATCAATGTGTTGTAAAAATGATAGAGCTTTTACAACATTTTCTAAAAAAATGTTGTGCTAGGTTTATTCGAACAACATTTTTCGCACTAATGTTGTAAATGAAAAGTTACTTATAACGTTTGTCTAAATTGTTGCAGAAAACTATTTTCAATAATGGTTTTTTTATGTTGTATTAAATTTGTTTTCTCACAACATATAAATAATGTCGTTGAAATTACTAAACTAAACAATATATTTTTTAACGCTATAATTTTATAATGGTCTAAAACATTTATCAAACATTGTAAACTCAATGACAAACAACAACAAAAGATTGTTATATATTCTATTTTTTATTTTACAACATTTGCATGATGTTGCTGCATTTCGTATTTAGGACAATATTTTTCTAACATTGTTCATGATATGATGTTTCAACAACTTCCGATAAACGTGGTTAATTATTGTACTTCAACAATGTTTTACTAACACTGTTTTAAGTATGTTTTATAACTTCAATAATATTGTTAAAGTTCGTAGTAATGACAACAAAATGGAAATATGGTATGATGTCCTTAGCACTTGAGTATTGCATTGATCTGCTCCTTGTATTATGCATTTGTGTCTGTTCCAAAAATGACCAAAGCAACAGTATCTTCATCATGATAATGACCAAGCGCCAAAAGTTCCAAAGGTATTATCGACCTGCTTATATGAATCAATATGCAAACAGATTATATTAAATCTAACTTATATGCTACATCATATTTAAGTAAACATATCAAACGTGTTAGACCACGTCATAGTGAATGATAATGAATCAGGTAAAAATTGACCTAATCCATTTTGGAATCTAACCCATTTGGTACACACATTTGATACATCTTTTAAAAGGGTCAGTATGACCAAATCCTCATTATATATGAATCAACCCATCAAATCCACCTTATAAACGTAAAAAAATTGAAAAATCCATATAAAGCAGAAAAACATCAAACGAAACCTAAGCGTTCGGATTCGCACAAAAAACTGCACACATAAAACTACATCAACAACATATGGATTCCATGAACTGCATACGTTAAAAATTTATTTAACCTCAAATCAACATCCTATACTAACCACATATATATAGATTCCAAGAACTACATAAATTAATAATTTGTTTAATCTCAAATCAACGTCACACGTCATGAAATCAACACCAACCAACATGAATATGCAAAAACAACATCAAATAAATTTTAAATTGAGTCAAATGACGTTAGTGCAGCTAATTACATTGTTATCCCATTTTTGGTCAAAACTGGAATATCAACAAATGGACGAGGAATGATGGATGTCAGGATTGAAGATCAGTTGGAATCAAGGCTACGATCGATATCGTCAAAATTTGGTTGAACTCCGATCGGGACGAAATTAATTGGAGATGACGGTAATGATCGGGAAAGGCTATGTTTCAAATTTCAGGTTAATCGGAGTTCATATGAAAGAGTTATGATCGATACAAGGTAGGAAGGGCATGACTGTTCGAACCCATCAAGGTGTTCGTTTCGAACCCATCAGGTTCGAATCGACCGAAGGCACACAAGGTTCGAATCGATCCACTTCGTATTGATTGGTATGGATTCGGCTCTGAGAAGTTCACATCAGGTGTTGGTTCGACTCGATAGTGTTCGAATCGATCGAGTTACTGGTTCGACTCGATAGGCTCGTATCGATCAGATAGGAGGGGTAGATGGATCTCGGTTCGATGGCAACAAACCCAGAGTGGTAGCAAGCATGTGGAGGTTCTTCGAATCAATGTGCTTCGCATCGATCAGGATGGGTGCAGATGGCTCATTTCGACTCCAGTCTCGTTCGAATCCATCAGGTGAGAGCTTCGTTCGAATCCATCTTTCACGACCACTTCGTATCGATATCCCCATACTCGTTTCGAGTCGACCATATCACGTGGGATCGATTCGAAGTGAACTCCAGGAACCGATGCGAAGAGAGACGCAAGTTAATGGGTACGAACATGACCGTTGTGAAGTTATGGATAAGGACGAAGCGTGGAAAATGGATACGAACGCGCCTTCAGGAAGGGAAGCATTCAACACGGCGACAAAGGGGGATCGACCCAGAGAAATAGCGCCACGTCATCGGTACGCACACGCTTTGGATGGATTCGAAGGCGACAGGCAACGGACAATCCCAAATTCGAATCCATCATATCTCCCAAACCGTTGATCCAAATGCAATGAAATTTTTACAGGAGCTTACATACATGTTGAAGAATGTTCTCACCAAATTTCAGCTCAATTGGATGATTTCTTGATCGATTCGAATGGAGTTCGAATCGATCCCAAAGTGGACCCAATTTCCTGAGGCCGGGCGCGTGGGCCCCTCTCACGTGCCAGAAGCGGTCTACCGGATTTTTAGGAGAAATATCAGCCTCCTACGCCCATAAATAGAGCCCCTGGTCATTCAGAAAAGGGGTCGGAGAATTTGAAGGGAGAAAGCACGCCCGGACGCTGCCAGAGTCACTCCATAACATCATTACTGCAATTTATTTCAAGTTTTGGACTTTGTAACTGTTGTAATCATCTGTAATCATCAAGTATAATCAATAAAAGGATAAAAAACTTTGGAATGGACGTAGGCCGGAGATAGCCGAACCACTATAAAACTTATGTCTCTGTTCTTTACTTTTGGATTGCTGTTTAATATTTGCTGAGATCCGAGATTTGTGTTTGAATATTATCGATTTATATTCATACACTGGTGCTTTCACGGTATTCGGGGTTTGTGACCAATTTTGGCGCAAACATACATATTGTTCTAAAATATCCTAGGATAATAACCGATGTACTCTTCATACGAGGCCACCTATATTAAACAAAAAAAAAAAAAAAAAAAAAATAGAATGAACAAAGCATTAAAAGGAAGCATATATCAGGGCCTTCCAAAAAATTCAATAAGCATTGATAGTCTATCTTCATAGTTCAAGCATATGATACATCTGTCTACTGTTGATCTCCTCTTCTAAGTTGCTTGGTTTGCCCTTGTTCTTGTCACACCTAGAAAATAAGCCAATTTTCAAGACTGATGCATCTTGAGGGGACCTGCACAGACCAATGAAGGCATGCACATACTTTATTTAACTTTGCCAAAGTTTGGAGGACCTGCACAGACAGACCTTGTAAGCATTAAATACAGTATTATTATTATTATTAGCAATGACATGGGTGCCAAAGCTATGGTAGATCATGTAGTCACAGTAGGTGAACAGACTCTGCGTTACATTTTAGCCTCCACAGTTTGAGTCATATTAGAAGCAAAATCAAGTTTAAATCAAACCTCAAGCTGGCAAATTAACAAACTTACCCCCACTACCTTTCCTCAAAAATTAACAAACTTACCAAAGCCAATTTTGGTTAGTCTTCCAAAAGCAACAAAACAAATCTTAGGATATTTTCATGGTTAAGCTATACTGAGGAAACACAAACAGTCTAGGTGGCAAAAGCAAACATTGTGTTGTCTAAAACTCAAGTGTGGAAGTATCTTGTGCTTTTGGTAGAATGCATAGTAATACAATACAAATAAACATGAAAAATAATTTAATTATGTATTGCAATTCCATAAATAGAGGTTTTGATAGTTTTGAACTACAAAACCTACTTTTGATTTAGGAATTTGAAACATATGCAAATTGAAAGGTTATAAATGCACTATAATGATTCAAACTAAGAAAAAGGTTGATATTAGCCGAACTAACTATAATTAGGCTATTACATTGATTCATATAGCATGCTGGTTTACATTTTTAAGATCAAAATGTATCTCGATCGTTTATGAAAATGTATCATCATAGTCTATGCAGGCAATTGCTGCTTCTTGCTATAAAAAAAAAACTTTTCCTGATAAAAACCAGAAGGGAGATTCTTCATTTTCAAATCTAAGCAAGTGGAATATTAATTATTGCATATACCAACTCAGTGACCATGACCATAGCATGAAAATTCAATGCCATCAACTTCTACTAGGCAAATAATTCACAATTGACATTTTGCACATAGGCAGAGGGAAATGTGTGTTTTTTTTTACATGATATATAGTATGTACGACAATATAATTATCAGTACTAAATTTAAAACTGTTTAGGGAGGTAGCAAGTATATATAAGGAGCTCAGAATCTGGAATCTTGATTTGAATGTAAATAATAGATCTAGTACACAGGTATCATTTTTCACTGACTCCTTACCTACTTTTATTAGAGTTTTAATATTACTGTCCATGATGACTTTCTTGCTATTGTACACATTAATTTATGAAATTCAGAAGTAAGAATATCAAATTCAAATCTGGAATTTATTGATAATTAATGTGGCAATTAAGATGGGGTGTAATGTAGAAGAAAAAACCATGCATCGATGCCTAAAATGTACAAGAGGTTACAAAATTTATTGATGATTAATGTGGCAATAAAGAAAGGTACAAATATAGAAGAAAGAACCGTGCATCAATGCCTAAAATGTAAAAACGACAACAAATATTGAAAAGTTGCACTAAAGGAGAAGAAAAAGTCATTCTATGAAATAAATGATTCATATATATATATATATGTATATATATATATATATATATGTATATATATATATATATATGTATATATATATATATATATATATATATATATATATATATATATATATAACAATGGATAATCGGAAACATCAGTTGAATAAATACTGTATACAGCAAGAGTTCCTCTTGCCTTGAACATGCAATGAAGGCAGAAGAAGAATAAGGTGATTAATTAATTAAGCAAAGTAATCTTTCTAACCTGCACAAGCCCAAATGCTCCATGATCAGAGTTTTCTCCTCCAACTCTACATACATGGCCACATGAAGATGTGTTATATGTAGTCTGATTATACCATGTAGAGTCCGTGTATCATTGTGTGTGCTTATTCATAGCTTGTGTTGAGATTTGAAAGTGATGGTTGTAGATTCTTTACTTCTGAGTACATGAAGCAAGGAACATCGTACAATATGTCGTTGAATAATGCAGAAAACACAAGCTAAACTATAATATGAATACTGAAAAAGTCATTAATAATAAAATAGTCAAACAGTAAAAGTGTTGAGATATACGGCTTTCCCTAAGTGGGATATAAGATAGTTATACGGGTGTTATTTGTTAACCCGAACCATTCTTTTCTTTTACATCAGTTTGGGCCTTGACCCACAAGCCCATTAATATGTATTTAAATACAAACAGCTTTGTAAGCATTGTAATCGATTCTATTTGCATCAATAAAATTTCTGCTTCTGTTTACAAACATCTCCATTATATCAAAATATAATATCAATCAATATTTCAATTTGGTATCAGAGCCATCATCACCTAACGGCAAAATCATCTGGGCTGTTGAATCTTGATCACCATCAGATATAGCATCATCATCTGATAATCAAATACTCATCAGAAATTTCTTCATCATCTGAGTATTGATCAGTGCCATACTTGAAGATCACAGATCTTGGTTGCAACTGATCAGATAAAAGCAAATCAGAAAGAAGTGCATCAGAAAATTCACCACCAGAGTCGAGAAAAACCATCAAGAAATCATCAAGAAATCACAAAAAAGTTGTTACCTCGCCAAGAACCCATCAGTTAAATCTCATCATTTGAGTTTGGTTGTAACTAACCTGTTTCATTCACTGCTTGATCTTCTCTGACTCTGTAAGTATTTTCATTTCACTTGTTGATCATATAACTTTCAAGATATCATGGCAGGAGACAATAGCAGCACTGCCACGTCAAGCACTTCATCCAATTCACATCAGAATGCCACTGAAAGTCTCATAAGGACTGTAATAAGCCCACAGAACCAGTTAATTACTGCACATCTTGAAGAAGATAACTATCTTCTTTGGAAAGTCCAAGTGGAAACAGCCATCAGAGGCTATGACCTTGAAGAGTTTCTCTTTGGCACCATCACTGTTCCACCCAGATTCATAACTGACCAAGAAAACAAGACTGTCGGTAATGATGAATTCATAAAGCATCAAAGACAGGATAGTTTAATTTGTTCATGGTTGCTATCATCTATAAGTATCAAGCTACTACCACAAGTTATAGGAAGCAAAACAGCAAATGGAATCTGGTCAACCATAGAGAGAATCTTTAATTCTCAATCTGCTACCAAGATCATGCATCACAAAAGGCAATTGCACAGTATCAAAAAAGATAATCTAACCATGGGTGAGTATCTGACAAAGATAAAAACATTATGTGACCTTCTTGAAGCAGCAGGTCACAAAAATCCCACTTCTGAACAAGTATTGATTATACTAAGTGGCTTAAGTGAAGAATATGAGGCTGTAGTGGCCGTCATATCATCGCAAAGGTTGACACCCTCAATTGAGGATGTGCACTCAATTCTCCTTGCTCATGAAGGAAGAATTGAGTACAAGAAGTCCAATGAGATAGACATGTCAGTCAATTATGCTTCAAACTCTAAAAGCAGAGGCCAGTACAACAGACTAGATCAGAATCAACAAAGAAGTAATCAGTCCACAAGAGAAAGAGGCAGAGGAAGGTGGAGCAACAACAACAATAAACCAAAATGTCAAATTTGTGAAAAGATTGGCCACACTGCTACAAAATGCTATTTCAAATTAAACTTAAATTATGTACCAGGACAAAATGCAAGCAGTCAGAGGAATGGCAATCCAAGTGCAAATCTAGCACAAGCTCAACAAAAGCAAAATGGGCAGTCAGACATGTGTAGAAATCAGATCACTAAACCTGAACACATTCAAGATGAAGCATGGTATCCAGATTCTGGGGCACCTAATCACCTAACAAGCAATCTTGACAATTTTAATCTTGGAAATAAAGAGTACAAAGGTAAACAATCAATTACCATGGGAGATGGTAAGTGTATTAGAATAACTCATGCTGGTAAGACTTATATTAAAGGCACCAGGCAGTTATTCTTGAATAATTTATTAAGAGTTCCAAAGATTAAAAAAATCTTATCAGTGTCTCCCAGTTTGCAAAAGACAACAATGTGTACTTTGAATTTTTTCCTAGTTACTGTCTAGTAAAAGATATTTTGACTAATGAAATTCTTTTGCAGGGTGATGCTGATAAAGGTCTTTACAGATTCAATTTTGTTAACTCCACCAGTACTGTAAAACAGCAGAATAAATGTAATTTGACTGAGGTGAATCAAACAGAAGAGAATAGAAGTAACTTTGATCTGTGGCACTACAAATTGGGGCATCCAAATGCAACTGTTGTTAAACAAATACTCAATGAAAATAAAATTCCCATTGAAAATATTCCTGATTCATATGTTTGCACTTATTGCCAAATGGGCAAAAGTCATAAATTAGCTTTCAATAATTCTACCACTGTGTATTCTAATCCACTTGAATTAGTTGCTGCAGATATTTGGGGTCCTACCCCTATATGTTCTGACTATGGGTATAAATATTACATATCCTTTATTGATGCTCACTCTAAATACACTTGGATTTATTTACTGAAAGCTAAGTCTGAAACATGCAATGTAGTGTTGCACTTTATAACCCTAGTTAAAAAACAAACAGGTCATCATGTCAAGGTTATGCAGACTGATGGGGGTTCTGAGTTTAAACCACTCATCAAATTCTTTAACAACAAGGGGATAATACACAGGACTACATGTCCTTACATCTCTGAACAAAATGACTTGATAGAAAGAAAGCATAGACACATAGTAGAAGTAGGACTTACACTTTTAGCACAGACACATTTACCATTAAAATTCTGGCCAGATTCTTTTAATACAGTAGTATACTTGATCAATAGATTGCCAACAAAAGTGCTAAAGGGCAAAAGTCCTATAGAAAAATTATTTGGCACTAAACCTGATTATCATACACTGAAACCATTTGGATGTCTATGCTTTCCTAACTTAAGGCAGTATAACATCAATAAATTAGACTTTAGGTCTAAACCCTGTACTTTCCTGGGTTATCCCAACAATCAGAAAGGGTATAAGTGTTTAGACAATAAAGGAAAACTGTTCATTAGCAGACATGTAGTCTTTAATGAACATGTATTCCCTTTTGGAAGTTTAAATATGGAGACAACTAAAAAGATATACAATCCAAGTGTTTATGTACCTGCTTTACCTGTATATTCGAAAATTAGGGAGCAGGAGACTGAGAGGACTGCAAGTACTAGTGATTCACAACCTGCCATATCAGATGAATCAAGCCATGAACTAGTAGATGAATCCAGCTATCACAATCAGTCTCCCACCTGCACAAATGATCAAGAGCAACAAACCAGTCAGTCTACAAGCAGTCAACCAAACCAAAGCAGAAGAAATAATAATGAGACACACATAGAGATTCAACAGTCAAGATCAGGTCATCCAATGACCACAAGATCTAAGGGTGGCATATTCAAACCAAAGGTTTACACTGCTGTCAAAACTACAGATGAACCAGAAAATTATGAGCAAGCTATGAAAGACAACAATTGGAAAATAGCAATGGATGAAGAATACAATGCTCTCATCAAAAACAAAACCTGGGACTTAGTCAATCCACCGAATAACAAAAACATTGTTGGTTGAAAATGGACACACAGGTTAAAGAAAAATGCAGATGGGACAATCAGTAGATACAAAGCCAGGCTGGTGGCCAAATGATATACTCAACAATATGGATTTGATTTCACTGAAACCTTCTCTCTAGTGATCAAACCAACTACAATTAGAGTAATATTCACTATTGCCTTACATAAACAATGGAAAATTAGGCAGTTGGATGTCAATGATGCATTTCTAAATGGTACACTACAAGAAGAAATCTATATGGAACAACCACAGGGTTATAATCAGAAGCAGAATTATGTGTGTAAGCTAAACAAGGCAATATATGGTCTGAAGAAAGCACCAAGTGTCTGGTTTGAAAAATTGAAGACCACACTTGGTAGATTGGGTTATCAGTCAACAAAATCCGATTACTCTCTGTTCATTAAAGTCAACAAAGAATTTATTATATATATTCTAATTTATGTTGATGACTTGCTAATTACAGGGAATGGCGAAACAACAATCAATGAGCTTGTTCAGTATCTAGATAAGCAATTCTCTGTCAAAGATCTTGGAGAACCAGATTATTTCTTAGGCATAGAAGTTATCAAAAAGTCAAAGTCAGAAATCATACTAAGTCAGAGAAAGTATATCAATGAAATACTGCATAAATCAAACATGACAGACACCAAGCCTCAACCAACACCCATGATTTGCAATCATCAGCTATCAAAACACAGGGAAGAACCAATATTTAACATTAAACAGTTCAGGAGTGTTGTGGGAGCATTACAATATGCAACCATAACCAGACCTGACATATCATTCGGTGTTGACAAATTGTCACAATTTTTGCAGGAACCTCTTAATGAGCACTGGAAGGCTATAAAGAGGATACTAAGATATCTGAAGGGAACATCAACCTATGGTCTATCTGTAACAACCCGCATATTTAACGATTTTATATTTAAATATTTTATTTAAATAGCGTCGTTAGTCGGATTTTTGGATCCGAAATATTACTTTTTGCAAACGGCCGAATTGGGACTCGATACCACCTCTATTGATTCCAAAATGGCGTTTGCGATCTTTTTAAGTATAAGCTTTGATATGTTCGGAGTAAGTCGAATTTTGCAACTTTTTCTAGTTGGGCTTTGGGTTGGGTTCAGCCCACTAACTATCTAATTAACCCTAACTCAGTCCCTCTCCTCTCCACACTTAATTCATTTCATAAAACTTAAGTTAAAAACTGAAAATGGGAAAGAGAATGAGAATTAGAAATTCCAAGCCCTAATTTCCTCTTGCAACTTGAAAGCTTGTTCCAAAATCAAAGAGAAGATAGTAGTAAGCTTCTTCTTCATCTTCTCCAACTCTCCTTCTCTCTTCAATCTCAGAAATTTCTAAACCCAAAATTAGGAAAATACTTGTTTTATTCTTAGATTGAAGCTAGTTGAGTAGAAGTGGAGATTTGTTGGTCTTCTCCTTGCAAATTGAGTTCCTTCTTCTTTGTTTTGAGATTAAAAGGTAGTTTTGAACTCACATCTACTTCTCTTGATTTCAGTGATGTTGGGTATGATTCCTAACACTTGTTCATATGCACTTGCTTTTGGTTTGGATTGAATTGGTGAATATCCAAATTTTTAGTGTTTGGGTTCAATTCTTTAAGATCCTAACTTTGATGTTTGAACATGTTTTTGGTGGCGAATCGAAGAGCTAATGGAGCTGGGGTATCTATTGGCTAAGGCACCTTAGGTCCATTGCTCGAATGGTCGCGTTTTGGAGGAAATTGCACTTCATTGAAAAAGGGCAAGAACTGCAGAAACTTGCAGTTCGGCCGACCGAGCCCTGTAGCCGGTCGACCGACCTGCTACCCCGAGCAATTTTTCTGCTTCTGGCCAGCCGACCGAGCCCTGTAGCCGGTCGACCGACCTGCTCCTATTTTGCTGTTTTGCCTATTTATGCTCATTTTGATTAGTTTTTCAAATTTTATCGATTCAAGTTGGTTTTTGGTGGTTGTCATTGCATCTTTTGGCTTTGATAACTTATTTTATCTTCATTCACGGGTTTTCATAAATAATCCCTCTAAATCGCATTAAAAGCTCGTTTTTCCGATTTATAAATTCTATTAAACACACACACGGTTTCGCACTTCGAGCGGAGTGGAAGAGATATTAAATGGTTAGGTAAAATACGGACCATGAATCTGTGCGTTTATCTTTCCGATTAGTCCCCGACCTATTCGATTGATTGTTTTGACATTTGTGTCTGGTTTACCGATGAGATGAGGTGAACTTTGTACTGCTTTGAGTGTGAAATTAACTAACGGATAGTAAACCGTTTAGTGCGAACGAGTGGTTATGGGACTCACGTTACCACTTTTTGGATTCCTTTTTGAGAGTCATGACACATTCCGCCAGTTAGTGGTGTCCAGTACTGGGTCTTTGACCTTCATCACTACGGTTTGTTGCCTTCGGGTATGTTGCCTTCGGGTTTGTGCCTTCGGGTTTGTTGCCCTTTAGTATTGCTTCCGATGTTGGTCGTTATGAGCCGCATATGTGATATTGGGTTGCCCTTTAGTATCGCTTCCGATGTTGGTCGTTATGAGCTGCATGGGTGATATTGGGTTTGGAGTCTTCGGGCTCATGGATCCTTGTTTGTACAGTACTGAGCTCGAGCAAATTTTATGATGTTTCATTCATATGTATATTCTCTAGGTATCGCCCTTCGGCATTGGTCTTTTTGAGCCGCATGATGCGTAGCGTTTACCTTGTGGAACTTGTGTTACCTTCATTGGTATTTGTTATTTGCCTTTATGGCTTGTTTTTGGGATATTCCTATCCTTTGTTTCTCCAAGTTGCCGATGATATGAGGCTTGTTATGATATGATTCATCTTTTTGTTAGATGATTGTGTTATCTCTTTTAGAGATATTTGTTATACTTTGTAACCTTGCAGGTTTATTGTTGTTCAGTTTATCTAACTGATTTGTTTAGCTAGACTGACCCGTGTATTTTATACTTGGGTCAGACCGAGATGTTTCAGGTTAGGTGCTTTTGGACTTAGCCTAATTTGCTTCCGCATGGACTATTTAGCTTGTTCCTTTTTGTGAAAGCTTTTTGTGTAGTCCTTTTTATTGTAACTCTGATATATGTATTCTTTTGACTCATCTGTATATTGTGGTTTGCTATACCACTTGACATGTATTATTTTGTATACTCTGTTAGGTATCAATATATGTGTATATGATGATCTACTGTTCTGTGATGTTTATTACATTTGAGTTGTTATATTCTGTTCTGATAGATCCTCCAACCACCTATGGTTTTGTTTTAAATATTCATTGGGTATGTCAACCTGCTTGGTATGTCTATTGTCGATGTATTCAATAGATAGTTAGAGCAAGACTATAGATGGTCGCTCCTAACCGGCCTTATTCTCCGTGTTAGTTGACGGCATTACCCTGTAGTGTCCTTGGCTAGCGTGGGTATAGAGGTGGGGCGTCACAGTGTGGTATCAGAGCTGAGTTCAGAACAAAATATGATAAACACAGAATAGATGCACATATTACGTTACATCAGAGTGTATAAGTGCTACAATTCTATGAATCATCGTGTCTCTCTATTCCTTCTACCTTGTGAATAATCATGTTCTTATCTTACTTTCAGCGTATGGCTGGAAGAGGCAGGGGACGACGTTCGGATGCTGGGCAATTCAGTGGCTTACATCCGGATGGCGTTTATATGTCTGCCGATCAGTTTTTGGAATTGTTTAGGAGCACTCAGCCTCCAGTTCCTCCTCGAGTGTCTCCACCTCGCAAGTCTGCCTTTGCACGCCAGTGCGGTGATTTTTCTCATCTTGGAGGAAAGCCGTTCAAGGGCTCCGAGTCCGTTCTTGAAGTCCAAGCTTGGTTTCGCACGTGCGAGCGTATCTTCTCTCGCATGGATCTTTCTGACCATGATAGAGTTCTTGTAACTTCTAGCTTATTACAAGAGCGTTCTCTTGATTGGTATGAGCTTCTTGTAGCCGAAATTAATGAGTCTACCCTTTCTTAGACTCAGTTTCGGGAGCGATTTGAACTCAAGTTCGTTCCTGAATCTGAAAAAGTTTTATTGACCCGTCGCTTCCTTGAGTTGAAGCAAGGGAAATCTTCTATTTCTGAGTATGTTGCATCATTCGAGGCTTTATCTAAGTATGGTCTTGAATTCATTAGCACTTCTTATAAGAAGAATTTGAAGTTTGTTTCTGGTCTTAAGAAATATCTTAAGAAGTCTTTGTTGCTCCAGCTTAAGCTTTCTTTTGAGAAGTTGGTTGATTCGGCACTTCATCTCGAGACCGTCGAGAAGGAGTGTGATAGTGATGTTGATGTTGAGGTTTCCAAGAACCCCAACAAGAGGCCGATTCCATTTCAAAAGAAGCATTTTCCTTCTAAGAAGAAGAAGACTGGTGGTCCTAGCTCTCAGCCTCAGTCTTTCGGAACACCTTTCATTCAGAAGTGTTTCAATTGTGGTTCTTCAGATCATATTATTCGAGCTTTTCCTAAGCCTCTCTTCTGCCGTTATTGCAAGAAGGAAGGTCATCATGTTTCCACTTGCCCTACTATTCCGGCTGGTGCCAAGTCTAGCAGGCTTTATGCTGCTAAGTCTTCTGAAGGTCCTTCTCAGCCCAAAGGTATATCTCCATCCATTTTGGAAGGTTCTATTTTATTTCATGATCATAGTATTCGAGTTCTTTTCGATACAGGTGCTTCACATTCTTTCGTATCGAAGAAGCTCGTTGATGATTTATCTTTGGATGTTTCTTGTTTGGTTACTTCTTTAAGGATTGCGAATCCTATCGGGGGATCCGCGACCCTTAGCATGCTTTGTGATGATGTTGAGATTGTTTTATGTGGCTTTTCTTTTCATGCGAGTCTGCATGTTATTTCTTGTCTGGGATTCGATTTGATTTTGGGTATGGACTGGCTAGTGAGATATGATGCCAGGATTATTTGTTCGGAGAGAATTATATATCTTCGACATCCGGATTCGCCTACTCAGCTATTTCTTATTCTTCGGGATGTGGATAATTCCGAAATGGCTTTATGTTCTCTTAATTCGCGAGATGATGATGATATATCTCGTATTCCTATTGCTTGTGACTTTTCTGATGTTTTTGAGCCTGTTTTGGGTTTGCCACCCAAGCGGGCAATTGAGTTCCGCATTGATCTTATTCCAGACGCGCAGCCAGTTAGTCGTCCTCCCACGAGGATGTCTACAAAGGAAAATGAGGAACTCAAGAAGCAGCTTTTAGAGCTTGAGTCCAAGCAGTTGATTCAGTCCAGTTTTTCTCCGTGGGGATCCGCGGTCGTCTTCGTGAAGAAGTCTGATGAAACTCTTAGGCTTCGCATTGACTATCGCAAGCTTAACGAGTTGACCATTAGGAATAGGTATCCATTGCCCAAGATCGATGATATGTTCAATCTATTGAGTGGTGCTAAAGTCTTTTCTCAGCTTGACCTTGCCACAGGTTTTCATCAATTACAAGTCGTGGAAGATAGCATACCTATTACCGCTTTCCGCACTCGTTATGGTTCTTTTGAGTGGCTCGTTATGCCGTTCGGTTTGACGAACGCTCCTGCTTTCTTTGTTGATCTCATGAATCGAGTATTCCGGAAATATCTCGATAAGTTCGTCCTTGTCTTCATTGATGATATCCTTATTTATTCTAAATCTGAAGCTGAGCATGCTAATCACTTGAGAATTGTCTTGAGTACCCTCCGTCATCATCAGCTTAGAGCCAAATTCTCCAAGTGCCATTTTTGGAAGAATAAGGTTAAGTTCTTAGGCCATGTTGTATCTTTCGATGGCATTTCTGTCGATCCCTCAAAGATCGAAGCCATCCAGAATTGGAAGAGGCCTGAGAATGTGCATGAGATTTGTAGTTTCCTTGGATTGGCTGGCTATTACCGTCGGTTCATTAAGGATTTTTCCCGTGTTGTGCTTCCTCTCACCTGCCTTACTCGAAAAGGCATTCGTTTTATTTGGTCCGACAAGTGTGAAGCTTCCTTTCAGACATTGAAGGAACTTCTCACTAATGCTCCTATCCTTGTGGTTTCCGGGGGGAATCATGATCTTGTTGTCTACACCGATGCTTGTGGTAGTGGTCTCGGTGCTGTTCTTATGCAGAAGGATCGGGTAGTTGCTTATGCTTCTAGGCAACTGCGTCCGAATGAAGTTCGCTATGCCACTCATGATCTTGAGTTAGCCGCCATTGTCTTCGCGTTGAAGATTTGGCGACACTATTTATTGGGCGAGCGCTTCATTCTCTATACCGATCATAAATCTTTGAAGTATTTGTTTACTCAGAAGGAACTCAATATGAGACAACAGCGTTGGCTCGAGTTTCTTGCTTCCTATGACTTTGATATCCAGTATACCCCTGGTAAGGGTAATCGTGTTGCTGATGCGCTTAGTCGCAAACATTCGGCTGTAGTTTCTATGATGCTTGTCGAATGGAATATTCTTGAGACTATCTTTTTGTGAAATTCGTGATCGAGGTTCATCTTTTGATTCTCCTATTTTATTATTTAGTTTGAGAGCTCGACCTATTTTGTTGGATCGTATTGCCGATGCCCAGCAGTGTGATCCTGATTTGTTACATCTTATTCAGCTTTGTGAGTCTGGATCCTATGATGAGGCGTTGTGGGATTTCAGCATTGATTCTCATGGGTGTATTCGCAAGAAGAACCGTCTTTTTGTGCCTTCTGATATTGCACTTAGGCATGACATTCTTGATGATTGTCGCCATTCTAAGTATACCATTCATCCTGGTAGTAGTAAGATGTATGCCGATATGCATCGTCTTTATTATTGGGAAGGCATGAAGCGCGATGTGGCGAGTTATGTGAGTAATTGCATAACTTGTCAGCGTTTTAAGGCCGAACATCAGCGTCCTTCGGGTCTTCTTCAGCCTCTAGAGATTCCATTGTGGAAATGAGATCAGATTTCTATGGCTTTCATTGACGGCCTACCTCGTTCGAGATCAGGTCATTTTAGCATTTGGGTTATTGTTGATCGCCTCACTAAGTCTACTCATTTTATCCTTATTACGTCTAGCAGGACTGCTTCGCTTTTGGCTAAGTTGTATGTCAAGGAAATCGTGAGACTTCACGGTGTTCCTACTTCTATTGTGAGTGATCGTGATCCTTTGTTCACGAGTCATTTTTGGAAGAGTCTTCAGCAAGCTTTGGGAACAAAGCTTAATTTTAGTACAGCTTATCATCCGCAGTCTGACGGACAGACTAAACGGGTGAATCGTATCTTGGAAGATCTTCTCCGTATTTGTATTTTTGATTTCGATGGTAGTTGGGAGGATCATCTACCTCTTGTAGAGTTCTCCTACAATAATAGTTTTCAGTCTAGTATCGGTATGGCTCCTTTCGAAGCCTTATACGGAAGGCCATGTCGATCACCTTCTTGTTGGTTGGAATCTGGAGAGAAGCTTATTCTTGGTCCAGATTTTGTTCGTGATTCTTCCGAGAAGATTGATCTTATCCGGTTGAGAATGAAATAGGCACAAAGTCGCCATAAGTCCTACGCTGATAGCCGTAGGAAGCCTCTCGAATTCTCGATTGGTGATCTTGTCTTTGTTCGTGTTTCTCCTTTGAAAGGGGTGATGCGTTTCAGTACGACTGGGAAATTGACTCCTCGCTTTATAGGACCATTTTCTATTACTGAACGTATTAGCCCTGTGGCTTATAGAGTTTCACTTCCTGCTCATTTATCTGGCATTCATGACGTGTTTCACGTCTCTCAACTTTGGAAGTGTCTTCGGGAATCGGATTCTGTTATTACTTTTTCTGATTTTCTAGAGCTTGAGGTCTCACCGGACTTATCTATTTTACAGCAACCTATTCGCGTACTTGACATGGAGGTGCGACACCTTCGGAACAAGGACGTGTCGCTCGTTAAAGTTCAATGGTCCACTAATCCCAATGACTGTACTTGGGAAACCAGAGAGTATATCGAGCAATCTTATCTGGGTTTTCTATCTTCGCTCGGGTACGGTGAGAATATCTTTTCATCTCAAGCTTATTTCCTTTTCTTTTGAATGTTGTTTGTATGTAGTTGTTACAAATATCGTCTCTAGGAATTGCGGGGACGTAATTTTGTAAGGAGGGGAGATCTGTAACAACCCGCATGTTTAACGATTTTATATTTAAATGTTTTATTTAAATATAGCGTCGTTAGTCGGATTTTTGGATCCGAAATGTTACTTTTTGCAAACGGCCGAATTGGGACTCGATACCACCTCTATTGATTCCAAAATGACGTTTGCGATCTTTTTAAGTATAAGCTTTGATATGTTTGGAGTAAGTCGAATTTTGCAACCTTTTCTAGTTGGGCTTTGGGTTGGGTTCAGCCCACTAACTATCTAATTAACCCTAACTCAGTCCCTCTCCTCTCCACACTTAATTCATTTCATAAAACTTAAGTTAAAAACTGATAATGGGGGAAGAGAATGGGAATTAGAAATTCCAAGCCCTAGTTTCCTCTTGCAACTTGAAATCTTGCTCCAAAATCAAAGAGAAGATAGTGGTAAGGTTCTTCTTCATCTTCTCCAACTCTCCTTCTCTCTTCGATCTCCGAAATTTCTAAACCTAAACTTAGGAAAATACTTGTTTTATTCTTAGATTGAAGCTAGTTGAGTAGAAGTGGAGATTTGTTGGTCTTCTCCTTGCAAATTGAGCTCCTTCTTCTTTGTTTTGAGACTAAAAGGTGAGTTTTGAACTCACATCTACTTCTCTTGATTTCAGTGATGTTGGGTATGAATTCCTAACATTTGTTCATATGCACTTGCTTTTGGTTTGGATTGAATTGGTGAATATCCAAATTTTTAGTGTTTGGGTTCAATTCTTTAAGATCCTAACTTTGATGTTTGAACATGTTTTTGGTGGCGAATCGGAGAGCTAATGGAGCTGGGGTATCTATTGGCTAAGGCACCTTAGGTCCATTGCTCGAACGGTCGCGTTTTGGAGGAAATTGCACTTCATTGAAAAAGGGCAAGAACTGCAGAAACTTGCAGTTCGGCCGACCGAGCCCTGTAGCCGGTCGACCGACCTGCTACCCCGAGCAATTTTTCTGCTTCTGGCCAGCCGACCGAGCCCTGTAGCCGGTCGACCGACCTGCTCCTATTTTGCTGTTTTGCCTATTTATGCTCATTTTGATTAGTTTTTCAAATTTTATCGATTCAAGTTGGTTTTTGGTGGTTGTCATTGCATCTTTTGGCTTTGATAACTTATTTAACTTCATTCACGGGTTTTCATAAATAATCCCTCTAAATCGCATTAAAAGCTCGTTTCTCCGATTTATAAATTCTATCAAACACACACACGATTTCGCACTTCGAGCGGAGTGGAACGGAGATTAAATGGTTAGGTAAAACATGGACCATGAATCTGTGCTTTAAAACATCGACACACCTATTCGATTGATTGTTTTGACTTTTGTGCCTGGTTTACCGATAAGATGAGGTGAACTTTGTACTGCTTTGAGTGTGAAATTAACTAACGGATAGTAAACCGTTTAGTGCGAACGAGTGGTTATGGGACTCACGTTACCACTTTTTGGATTCCTTTTTGAGAGTTATGACACATTCCGCCAGTTAGTGGTGTCCAGTACTGGGTTTCTGACCTTCACCACTACGGTTTGTTGCCTTCGGGTATGTTGCCTTCGGGTATGTTGCCTTCGGGTTTGTGCCTTCGGGTTTGCTGCCCTTTAGTATCGCTTCCGATGTTGGTCGTTATGAGCTGCATGGGTGATATTGGGTTGCCCTTTAGTATCGCTTCCGATGTTGGTCATTATGAGCCGCATGGGTGATATTGGGTTTGGAGTCTTCGGGCTCATGGATCCTTGTTTGTATAGTACTGAGCTCAAGCAAATTTTATGATGTTTCATTCATATGTATATTCCCTAGGTATCGCCCTTCGGTGTTGGTCTTTTTGAGCCGCATGATGCGTAGCGTTTACCTTGTGGAACTTGTGTTACCTTCATTGGTATTTGTTATTTGCCTTTATGGCTTGTTTTTGGGATATTCCTATCCTTTGTTTCTCTAAGTTGCCGATGATATGAGGCTTGTTATGATATGATTCATCTTTTTGTTAGATGATTGTGTTATCTCTTTTAGAGATATTTGTTATACTTTGTAACCTTGCAGGTTTATTGTTGTTCAGTTTATCTAACTGATTTGTTTAGCTAGACTGACCCGTGTATTTTATACTCGGGTCAGACCGAGATGTTTCAGGTTAAGTGCTTTTGGACTTAGCCTATTTTGCTTCCGCATGGACTATTCAGCTTGTTCCTTTTTGTGAAAGCTTTTTGTGCAGTCCTTTTTATTGTAACTCTGATATATGTATTCTTTTGACTCGTCTGTATATTGTGGTTTGCTATACCACTTGACATGTATTATTTTGTATACTCTGTTAGGTATCAATATATGTGTATATGATGATCTACTGTTCTATGATGTTTATTACATTTGAGTTGTTATATTCTGTTCTGATAGATCCTCCAACCACCTATGGTTTTGTTTTAAGTATTCATTGGGTATGTCGACTTGCTTGGTATGTCTATTGTCGATGTATTCAATAGATAGTTAGAGCAAGGCTATAGATGGTCGCTCCTAACCAGCCTTATTCTCCGTGTTAGTTGACGACATTACCATGTAGTGTCCTTGGCTAACGTGGGTATAGAGGTGGGGCGTCACACTATCCCTAAAGACATGCAAAAGACTCAATGTAACAGGGTTTTGTGATGCAGACTGGGCAACAGATCATGACGACAGAAAGTCAATCACTGGTTATTGCATTTATATTGGAGACAATCCGGTGTCATGGTGTTCAAAAAAACAATCAACCATATCGAGATCTAGTACTGAAGCTGAATACAGAAGTGTTGCTAGCGCAACAGCAGAAATTATGTGGATCCAATCCTTACTCAGTGAGTTAAAGATCAAATATGATATTAGACCCGTGCTATGGTGTGATAACCAGAGCACAGTTTACATGTCCGCTAATCCAGTGCTACACGCAAGAACGAAACATATAGAGATAGATATTTATTTTGTGCGTGAACAAATTCTCAAGGGTAACTTACTCGTAAATCACATACCTAGAACTTACCAGAGGGCGGACGTACTTACCAAGGCTCTGACTTACAGCAATTTCATAAGATTCAGAGAGGACCTCAAAGTTAAAGACGTCACCAGAGCCAACTCTGATATGAATCATACCTCTGTCGAACCAGACACAAGAGCCAAAGCCTCAATCCAAGGGTCATGCAAGAGAGGAGATCTGCCAGATTTGTCTCAAAGATCAAAGATTCAGTTTTCTGGTCATTTCAACACTCATAATTACAAACCAGAATCAAAAGAGGAATGCGACTCTCTCTCTCTAGTACTCTGAAGATTTCTCACTCTCTTTTCTTTAGATTGATTAACATCGAAGAAGAAGAGTGTTATCCCACTTTTTGGGTAAAAACTGGAATATCAACAAATTGGCAAGGAATGTTGGATATCGATGTTGGAGATCGATTGGAATCAAGACTACAATCGATGACGTCAAAGATTGTTTGAGCTCCGATCGGGACGAAATTGATTAGAGATGATGATAAGGATTATGAGAGGCTATGTTTCAAATTTCAGGTTAATCGGAGTTCGTATGAAGGAGATATGACCGATGCAAGGTAGGAAGAACGTACTGTTCGAAGCCACCTTCCTCTCACCACCGAACCAACTCCACTTCCCTTCCCACCGATCCAACCCTTGCTCCACTCCCTGCCGAACCAAACCCAAAGCATCCACTACCAAACCAAAGGCAACATCCACCGGTCCAAGGCCTCACCGGACCAACCAACTGCCACTCCAACCATCACCGAATCAACCACACCGAACCAACCCCTCTCTCCTCTACCACCGGACCAAAGTACTACCGGACCAAGGTCTCAACTCCAACCATCTACTACCGAACCAAGGTGTTGCCGAACCAACTTTGCCAGGCCAGATTGCATCAGCCCAGGCCCACCAGCAGCTATATACATCCAAGACCCCTGCCCCCAGCCTCACTCTATAAATAGAGGGGCAGGGGTACAACAATGGGGGACAAGTTTTGAGAGCTCAAGCCCGGGAGGAACTTTCAAACAACTTTCATACACTTGTACTACAAGCTTTGTACTGGTAATCTGAATAGAAAAGGAGAATAACATATAAAGTGGACGTAGGCACATTCTGGCCGAACCACTATAAATCTGTGTGTCTTTTACAGTTTAGTCCCTGCTTTTTACGTATTTGCATAAACCACCCAAATCATTACGAACAATATAAAATCAACTAAATCATACGACTTGGAGGTGTTTGCCCATTTTTTTTTGTGCAAACATTTTTTGGGCTATTTCCTGAGATCTGTGATTTGTGTTTGAATATTGCTGATTTGTATTCATACACTGGTGCTTTCACGGTATTTGGGGTTTGTGGCCAATTTTTACGCAAACACTTTGGTGCTTTCACTGGGAAGGACTAGCACCCGCTGCATCGGATAGAAATTTGGATTTGAAAGACAATGACTAGGCAAAATAGTAGAAGGCAAAGGGCTGAGAGAAGCCAACCGGAAGGAAGTCAACAAGCATCCTCCGGGGCTGAGGAAGGACCGGCTTCGATCTACATAACCCGGTATGAAATGGAAGCCATAACAAATTCACTGCAAGAGAGGTTATTGAAGAGTCAACAGGAGATGATGCAGACTTTCTTGGAGCAAATGAGAGCTGCAGGGACCCAGAACTTAGGAATAGCTAAAGCAGCCATGGATGCAGGACAAGGAGCTAGGGTTATGGAACCCAATGGAGGACAGGATGCAGAGCCAGAGGGCAATCGACAAGGACTTGGGGGCAGGTCCGCAGGATCCAACACAGGAGGACCTTTGGAAGGAGTTCAACAGGCTAGAACCAACGTTGTTGCTAGCGAGCCACATGAAGAGTATGTACCGGAATTCCCTCGGGGGCAACCCCCGACAGACAACGCTGGATTGGTAGATATAATCAGGAAGACTGTGCGAGATGGTTTGACCAACGGAGACTTGGAAGGAGTGAACAGGAGTCCGTTTGCTCGGGAAATAAGGATGGCTCAGAATCCACCTAAGTTCAAGCTACCTAGCGTGGAGGTATACGATGGCAAGGCAGACCCTACGGATCACTTGATGAGGTACACCAGACACATGGAGGTGCTGGGGGAATCGGAGGAAGTGATGGCCCGATGCTTCCCTTTGTACTTAACGGACTTAGCTGCGATGTGGTTTAGGCAGCTGGGAGAAGGATCTATCAAGACTTGGAGGGAATTGGTGGAAAGGTTTTTGGGACAGTTTCGGGTTCATGTCAAGAGACCGAAGAACGTGATGACATTGACATCGGTAAAGCAAAGGATCGATGAATCGCTTAGAGCCTTTCTAACTCGATTCAGTGCCGCAGTTGCTTCGGTGGATCGGCCCGATCGATCGATGGTTTTAATGGCAGCAGTATCATGAGTCAGGGAGAACTCGGATTTCAAGGTATCTCTGATACGAGATCCCCCACGGGATCTCGACGAATTCTTTCAGGAGGCAGAAAGGTTCCTTCGGCAAGAAGATGCGAGTACGGATTTAAAGTTAAAAAAGGTTAATGCAAATGAGATTGGAGGACCATCCAGCAAAGGTTTGGATAAAGGCAAAGGAAAAAGGAAGTTGGACGATGATTCTAGAAATTCTAGGAAGCAATGGAAGGATCCAAAGTTTTCCACATACACAGGATTGAACGAGACGCTGGAGCGGATATACCTGGATACTCGGAATCGCCTTCCCTACCGGAGGCCGGATAGGCGAGAACCAACAGAACGGGAAAGGACATCAGGAAGGCACTGTCTCTTCCATGATTTGGATGGACACGACACCAACAGCTGCAGGCACTTAAAGGACATAATTGAGAAGCATGTAAGGAATGGACAGCTGCCACAATATGTTGGACCTCGGAATGCAACGGCGGAGCAGGAGCAACCGCCGCCTACCTCAAGCTACGATGGTGGGAGGCCCAGGAATGATGGTCGGTTGATCATCCATTGACTAGGTTAATATGAAATAAGTAGCGAACTATTGGCAAGCAACCAAGTCATTTACACATGTACGGGGACGAAGATAGCCCCTAGGCATGCTCTGAATGATGATAAACTGCAATGCTATGGTTTGTGAAATTTATCTTTTGCTTTTAGATTGGACACTGCTTTTCTTTTTGGTTTTCGGTTTTGGAGCTTGGATTGAGCTCTTGGTTTTTCTTACGTTTTTATTTGGATTTTCCTTTGGATGATTGTTTTCGGTTTTGGATGCTGGTTTAGATTTCTGGTTTTCTGGTTTTGATTTGGATTTTGGATGTGGATTTTGGATTGGATTTTGATTGGATTTTTATCTGATTTTTGATAAACAGTCGTCAGGTATGGATTATGCCTGGCAAGGGGTGAGTCGCTTTGCCCGAACATGGTAAATTGACTCATTCAGGTCGTCGAGTATGGACTACGCCCGGCAAGGGTCCGGAGTGATCAGGATTCGGCCTAGGACTTAGGCCCTGTATTATCAATTGTTATTTTCAGGTCGTTGAGTATGGACTATACTCAATAAGGGTCCGGAGAGACCAGGATTCGGCTTAGTACTTAAGCCATGGCATTACACAACGTCCAGGGACACTGGACCAAGGTCGTCAAGTGTGGATTACGCTTGGCAAGAACCGGGAGAGGTTAGCTCAACGTCCAGGGACACTGGACCAAGGTCGTCAAGTGTGGATTACGCTTGGCAAGAACCCGGAGAGGTTAGCTCAACGTCCAGGGACACTGGACCAAGGCCGTCATGTGTGGATTACGCTCGACAAGAACACGATGAGACTAGCTTAACATCCAGGGACACTGGATCACGGCCGTCAGGTGTAGATTGCGCTTGGCAGGAGCCCGAAGAGGTTATGGATTTGGATATCGACTTGGAGCAGTCAAGGATGATATTCTCTGGCAATATGGTTATGGACTTCGGATATTGGATTCGGAATTATTCAAAACACACCTTGTTATCACAAGGCATGTTTTGGGGGGCAAAGTGTTATCCCACTTTTTGGGTAAAAACTGGAATATCAACAAATTGGCAAGGAATGTTGGATATCGATGTTGGAGATCGATTGGAATCAGGACTACGATCGATGACGTCAAAGTTTGGTTGAGCTCCGATCGGGACGAAATTAATTGGAGATGATGATAAGGATTAGGAGAGGCTATGTTTCAAATTTCAGGTTAATCGGAGTTCGTATGAAGGAGATATGACCAATGCAAGGTAGGAAGAACGTACTGTTCGAAGCCACCTTCCTCTCACCACCGAACCAACCCCACTTCCCTTCCCACCGAACCAACCCTTACTCCACTCCCTGCCGAACCAAACCCAAAGCATCCACTACCGAACCAAAGGCAACCTCCACCGGTCCAAGGCTTCACCGGACCAACCAACTGCCGCTCCAACCATCACCGAATCAACCACACCGAACCAACCCCTCTCTCCTCTACTACCGGACCAAAGTACTACCGGACCAAGGTCTCAACTCCAACCATCTACTACCGAACCAAGGTGTTGCCGAACCAACTTTGCCAGGCCAGATTGCATCAGCCCAGGCCCACCAGCAGCTATATACATCCAAGACCCCTGCCCCTAGCCTCACTCTATAAATATAGGGGCAGGGGTACAACAATGAGGGACAAGTTTTGAGAGCTCAAGCCCGGGAGGAACTTTCAAACAACTTTCATACACTTGTACTACAAGCTTTGTACCGGTAATCTGAATAGAAAAGGAGAATAACATATAAAGTGGACGTAGGCACATTCTGGCCGAACCACTATAAATCTGTGTGTCTTTTACAGTTTAGTCCCTGCTTTTTACGTATTTGCATAAACCACCCAAATCATTACGAACAATATAAAATCAACTAAATCATACGACTTGGAGGTGTGCTCATTTTTTTTGTGCAAACATTTTTGGGTTATTTGCTGAGATCTGTAATTTGTGTTTGAATATTGCTGATTTGTATTCATACACTGGTGCTTTCACGGTATTTGGGGTTTGTGGCCAATTTTGGCGCAAACAAAGAGCGACATGCCCTAAATTCTGATTTGAGGGGGGCAGTAAAAGTGTTGAGATATGCGGCTTGCCCTAAGTGAGATATAAGATAGTTATACGGGTGTTATTTGTTAACCCGAACCATTCTTTTCTTTTACATCATTTTGGGCCTTGACCGACAAGCCCATTAATATGTATTTAAATACAAACAGCTTTGTAAGCATTGTAATCGATTCTATTTGCATCAATAAAATTTCTGCTTCTGTTTACAAACATCTCCATTATATCAAAATATAATATCAATCAGTATTTCAACTCAAATGAATTAGACAACCCAGGAATAAATAACTGAAAGAAACCAGAAATAAAATTTGACTGAACATCTAAAAATTCAGAACATAAACAGTCTAAAGTGCCAAAATACCAAGTCAAACATCCTAATTTCAAACTACTTTATACTGAAATTAATTTATTATCTGATGATTGAGTAAGATCTAAAGTGATGAACTCTTTGCTCTAAGCAACTATAGAGCCTATAGCATCCCCAACGACTTTAAATTCATCTGTACTTCGCCACAAACAAGCTTGATTATTATCTTATGTCTAGCTTACCAATTCATGTCATGCAAAAATTACTGGAAACAAGTGTAATACAAGATAACAAAACAGAAACATGCTTCCAATGGATAAAAAAGACAATATAATATTGAACTTACCAACACAAGTGCCCAAAGGTTTCCTTTATGATCCGAAGGAACCTTTCTCCAATCATCATAAAGTATCTAACTTTATAACAAACTAGTGCACCTATGAAAAAGGCTGATTTAATAGAATTATCACTTACTGGTTATCCCTTTTAATTGAAATCCACATCCATACCTACACAATAAGAATTGCGAATCCCCAAACCCTTTAGTTTAGTTATGCCACGTTTCTTCCTTTTGACTTCAAGGTTGATGGCTTTCGGGTTATGGTTTTCTTCTATGGGTGTATCATTTAGCAACGGTGAATCGTTTGAATTGAACCTCTGAATATTATCGTCATTAAGCAAAGTTGAAGTTGAACGCAAAGGTTGTGGTCTTTTTGTCCGCTTTCTGGTAATTTTTTTTATTTCTATAACAATGGTTAAATCGAATAAACATTTAAAAAACTTAATACTAACAAACTTAAGTTTTTGCATTATCTTTATATTTTACTTCAAGTGAGGCTTCTAAGCTCAAATCTTGGTTGTCATCCTCCTGAACTCCAATATTATCTATAGGTGATGGTTTTACCCTTTTTGATGATCGTGTTACATTTTTCAGGAGTTAAAAAGATCACAATTATACCATGAATGTATGAATAAAATGAAATTCATATAGATGAACATTTCAAAAATCGTAGTTGCCTCCATATGCTTTTGCATGACAAAAGCAATCCTTAATCCAACTGATCGTCAATCAGTTTTAGGAATAATTCTTTTCAGTGTCAATGAAAAGTTTATTAGGGACTATTGATAGATAAAATATCTTAATAAGTCACCAACTTATTAAGTTTCTCAAAGACATGAATAGTAAATATAGCAATCATCGAATGTATACTTGATAACAGTTACCAAATATAAACCTATAACCCATTAATTATCTGCATCATAAAGTAATCTAAAAGTGACCATAACAGTTAATATTTTAGGCATTTAATCAGTCTACTATAGTGCAGTAAAAATTAAGCTTTAAAAAAAGAATCTGAATAATTCAAGTTCAGATAAGAACAATGTTTTGCTTTCTTAACTCAAAGACTAAAGAAATTATGATGAATACCAATTGATTAGCAAAACAGAAACTGAATCAAGTCGAAGAAATTAGCTAACTTTTGAAATTAACTATTAGAATTAACCGTACGAATAAAAAAATAACCCTAAATCTTAATGGTAAGCCTAAACATTTGGTAAAAAGCATAAAAAATTAACCATGAACCTTATGAAAAAGGTATGCATCGAAATACAGCTAAAATTTGACATGAAAATTGGCCCATGCACCTTCTCAGAGAAGATATAATAATCAGATTTACCAAAGTTTGTGCGTGGGATGGGATGAGAAATCAAACAGACTGAACATTTTCGGCGATTGAATTTGGCAGCGTATTTTATTTTAGGATAAAGAGAAGAAAATCAAGCGGCTGCGGGAACTTAAACGTCCTTTGTTTATCCACTCACCGCCAAAATGACATAACTGTGATGGGGGTAATTATTCTGTTGAAATATTTCCCGCGAAATATAGAAATCTTAGTGGGCATAAACGAAACAGTCAGAAAATTTTAAATGATTTTGAAAACTAATATTTAATATCTGCTAGTTAATGTGTTAAAATATGACAATTCAAAAAAGAATATTTGTTGCAATTTTCATTAATCTTGACTTGCCATTAAATGATAATATATCGGAAAATTTAAAGCTTTGGTTTTGGTTTTCGAAATTAAAAAAAATACTTCCGTAGGCTAGGAATGTAGTAAGGTTTGCTCAACCCCACCTCCTTCTTAGCCGGGTCTTACGGTGACATTTTTCGCTCCCATGGATTTTATATTTTATTCAACGGATTCGAAAAAAAATTAAGAGATAAGCGATCCTTAAAAATTCAAATGACAGGGTTTCTAAATCTTCCATTCAGATGCAGTGTCTAGTTAATTATTTTGGAAAGCATTTTTTGGTTATTCAGCCTCCTCCACCTTTGAAAACCTTCCATTCATAGCCCGCCTAATTAAAAAAAGCTAAGGTTTCAAAATCCGTCAAAATTGCCGCACTGCCAACTCGTCCGCCATGAATTTGGCCACGGACGTCTCTCCTTTGTGATTTTCCACTTCCATCTCCTATAGTTTCAATGTTCTCTAGAGCCATGCTTCCAATTCCTCTGCGATCTGCAATATGAAGCAAGGTAATTTCAAGCTAATTGTTTTGGAAATAATTGAACTTCAGATGCAGTGTCTAGTTAATTATTTTGGAAAGCATTTTTTGGTTATTTCAATTAGATATGCTATATGGTAGTATGTTATTTGTATTTGATTTCTATGTATAGGCTCATAAGTTTAAAAACAAATAATACAGTTGTGTATGTGTCACTGCTATCGTATCAAAACCAGCAAGATACATAATCTAGAAAACATTCACATTCAGTTTTGATTCATAAATACTGGAACATGGAGACAAAACATCACAAAGGCATAGATGATTGCTTGCTTACACCATAGTGATGTCATATTGCAATTATTTTTGTTTATTTATCTTTTTCCTCTTTCATTTTATACTTTTGTATTTCAATTTATGTTATTCTTTTTTAACTTTATTGAAATTCGATTGTAGACTTTTAGCAGTGTATAATTGTTTTAAATATTCTTATTAAGAAAATATAATTATTAATTATCATTTTCGGATGTTAGCTGCAATAAAATAAAATAGAGGATCAAATTTAATTGTACAAAATAATAATTATTGTCATAAAAGCTTAATTAAACAATCTTCTTTCGTTTCGACTAGGTTGGATCCTTAATCCTATAAGTTAAATTGTTTTTTTTATAATGAACTAACACAGATCAATAATTGAATTTGAGCAAACGGAGGGCCAAATTTAGCCGGAGTAACACAAAATCGTATATTTATGCTTCTTGTCCAGTATAACAAATTTGTATGGTTGGATTTAGAAAAATTGGAACCTAAATCAGGATGTCGGTTTGAATTGATCGTTTTTGATAGAAACCTATGCAACATATAACGAAAACGACCATTTTGAATCGACAGTCCTATCCACCTCATCAATTTTGAAAATCCAACTATAAAAATGTCATTGTTGACATAAAAGTTTACAACATGCAATTTCGTTTCATTACGACTCGATTTGATCTTTGATCCTATAACTTAACTTATTTTCTTCGATAATTAACTTATGCCGATGAATAATTGAATTTGATAAGATGGATGATCAAGTGGAGTCGGAATGACACAAAATCAAATATTTTAGATTCTCATACAATATTAACAAATGTGTACGGTTGGATTATGAAAATTCGAATTAATATTTGAATAATAATAAATTTGAAATCGGATATTTGATGATAATTTTGAATTACAATATATTTAAATATTTAAAAATAAGTTTTAGTTATAATAAAATTTAACATATAAGTACTATATATAACAATATGTAAATATACTTAAAATCATAAGGTAATTATATACTATTTTAAAGCTATATTAAAATTTAATAAAATTAAAACTATAATAAAATTAGGCATTGTTAAAGGGACTTCACTCTCGGATAAGAATGATATAATTTAGGACAACTCCATCCGAATATAAAATTATTATTATAGGGACATGATAAATGAAGCAAAATCAGACGATTTTTCTATTTTACCCTCTTCCTAATCAAATTCGACAACATTTCATCGAAAATAAAAAGTAAATGACGATATTTCATCTAAAACTAAATCAAGTGGGGTTTAATCGAAAAAAAATCATAAAACGTAGGGCTCACCGAAAAACCATATAACGAATGTAAGAACATAATTATTATTTCTGATTTGTTACGTGGGGGACGGATTTTGTTGGCATCCATATTACCAATGTTAATAATTTTGGAAAAAGGAACCCTTTTTATTCAAAATTGAATTGGGATACAATTTTAATTTTAAATTTTAATCGTATAAAAGCATCAAAAAATCATTTCTTAAAATTATATAAATAAACATTATCTCCTCCTCAGATCCATTCTCACCCCCAAAATCAGAAAAAACAAAACCTAAATCAGAAATCCCTAACTAAACAGCGACTCCATAGCCGCTTTCTTCATCTGCCGCTTCCTTCGCCAAGTCGACATCCACCGCTCAGCCCATCGACCTCCGCTCAGTGATTCCTCTCCATCGTTTCCAGATTCATGTTTGTCCGAATTTAATTTCTCAATTACATTTTAATCTTTGTAATAATTTTGGTTCAATCGGCTTGATGTTTGATGGTGTATTTACAAAGGAAAAGTTTGAAAAAAAGAAGAGGAAATAGAATACTTTACACTAGCTTCCATCAGTCTAATGTGAAAAGATGCGTTTAAAATGAAGTAACAAGCAAATAACTTCCCAACATGAGCCTAGATCAGTGTCTGCATACGGTTAGTTACTTCTTCATATCAAATAGGTGTGTTCATTCTGTTGGATATTAGGCTAGATTATTTGTTGATCAAACTCAAACAAATGTAGAGATTGAAACTTAAACATATGATCACTATAATATTAAATATTGGTGCCCAAGTTAAGTCGATATTCTGCTCATGTCTGAACTAAATTTTGCACTTTGTGTACCCTCAAAATCTTAGAGTTGAAAAGCTGGAGTCTGGACAATGATATTAGCATTTAAGTGTACTATAAATGTCAAAAATGAATTATACTAAATTTGAATCTTCTATTTACGTTATTTATGTTACAGTCGAATGGTTGCATGGTACGACTTGATATGTTTCCTACATATTGTATAGTTATTGTGTATAAATGAAGACACAGAATAACAATAGCGACAATAATAATAACATTATGTAAGTAGTGCAAAAACCGGAATAAGGCCACCTTATAGCTCGATCATTGCATAATTGATGGGCACCTGAAATATAATATGTGAGCGGAGGGACTAGGCATGTACAAAGTTCATACTTCTTTGTGATTTACATTATTAATTATTAATTAACATAAGTTGCATGCATGTATTAACTCATTGTAGAATGAAATCTTCAATGCCTGCACTTTGATTTTTTTGTCCCTACTGTATCATGTTTCATTGAACTGTATGCTAAAGAAAGTAGTCATGCTCATCTTTACATTATAATTTGTACCATTTTTGTTATAATTTTGCTTACTTCATTTGCTTTGTTGGTAGGCTAACACTTATATCATGTAACCACCCTGAATTTTGTGATTTATTTTAATTGTTTATTTCGATTATTTTATTTGAAATTCCTGATTTAAAAACTGTATTATATTTATTAAAATGGATAAATTTTATTATTTTAAATATAACTTTTGATTTTTGTGTGAATTATAATTTCCAACCTGAACAAATAGAATATTTCCAGAAAAAGTGGATTTTGGTCAATCTGGTCAAACTTTGACTTTTAAATCTAAAATTTAAATTTTTTGAATTTTTGAATTTTATCTTTTATTATGAAAATAAATTAAATTTCAAGAATACTGCTTTTTGTTTCGTTGAAATCCAATTTATATTGTGAAAGTTATGCGTTTTACAATATTGAATATATATTGATTTATTTAGTAAAATTGTCTATTTTAATTTATATAAATAATATTATTTTAATTTATATAAATAATATTTTTATTTGTTAAATCATGTTCTAATATGTGTTATACAACATGTTAGGTGTATATTTTATTTTAAAACATTTTTAAAAGTGATGTTATAATTTTCCAAAACTTATTGTATTTTATTTTCAATTTTTATAACCTAGTTTCTATTTTTAAGCTATTTTTTTAATTTATTTATATTTGTTTAAAATTTATTTATTTTTATTTATTCATTATTTTGTTGTGTTTTTATTTTATTTATATTCATTTTCATATGTATTTAAAAATGCAAAAAGAAATATGGAAATTTGAAGAGTTTTAAACCCATTATATGCCTTAGACTTTTCATCTTCTTGCCTTTTCAATTCTAATCAACACATGCATTAATAATTGGCTGACCATACCTCATTCCTTCAGCCGATTACTTCCTTCATTCTCACGCACAAAAATAGCTTCTCGCCCTATAATTTTTGGCCTCCACTTCTGAAGAAGAAAATTAGTAAATGTTTCACTTTTTTTTATTTTCTTCCCTTGTTTTGTATTGATCTTGCCTATGCTTCACCTTCTATGTTCGGCCTGTAGCCTCCACCATCACCACCACCTCCATCACCACCTTGTCCAGCTACAAACACCTCCGTCTCCTCTGACCTACATGGCCGTGGCCATCCTTGATGAGAAGCTCCACAAAAATTAGCAAAATATCACCTTAAACATCCAAGCCGAGCTCCCCTATGGCATGAACACCTCATACAACTCCTTAGCCTCCCTTTGCACCACCTTCTCCAGCCCATACCTGAACCAAAACCGCTGTCACACCGTCTCCCTGACCCCACCAGGCTTGGCCGTGCCAATTGGACCCATGGCCGAGACTTATGTTGCATAGAAAATTGCTTTGTTGCCTTGTGTTGTAATTTTATGCACAAACCACTCCCATACCTTCATTACCTTAGTTAGGCCGAGCATATTTGACCCATACTTGACCAAACATACCCCATAGTCGTGCCTTATCACTTTTTGGCCGAGCATTTGATGGGTGAAAGCAAGTGCAAGTTGTGTGCGATACTTTGTTGTGTTATTTTACAACTTGTTTAATGTTATATTGTGTTGTATATTTATGTGAAATATGTTGTTTTGTTTCATATGTACAAGACAACTATTTTGGCTCTCCTCTCACTTAAATCTGTAATCGTGCCTTCGTACTTTCCGGGTGTTTGTTTGTGTGTCTGAATCGGTTATCTCTAGCTTGTAGAGGTGAGTATTTCTCACCAGACATTTTGTACTTATATAACTAGTAAACTGATAGTATTTGAATCTGTAAACCATATTATCATATTATAACTGTCTATGCTATGATCATATGATGTTCACCCCTATTTATACACCTGTCATATCATCTGTTACTATTATATAATGCTATTCTGTTTATTTATATCCATTTATCACTGCAAGTTCCCTGTAGAATAAATCACTATGAATTGAAATGATACATACCCGAACAGACATTAGAATAGGGAAAAATCGTTATGGGCTGAAACGATAGGCCTGAACGATTTTTATTTATTTCATTTTACTTGGGATTGCGGGTTTGAAATAATAGAAGCCGGATTTTTCCTTTGTAAATTACAGATTGAAACGAAATATTATTCGTATCATTTGACTTAGGTTGAAAAATTTTATATACAGATCAGTGGTTAATATATATTTTCTTGAAATTATAAAATATTATAAAAATGTAAATATTATGATATATTGATTTAAATTTAATTAAAAATAAATTTTATAAAATATTAGTGATTTTATACAAGTTAAATAAGTGAAATAAATAAATGGTAGAGTAGAATTTGAAATATAAGTAGATTTTAGAACTTATGATTTTGTTTATAAATGTAGTTTAAATTAAGTAAGAAAATATGATAATTCGATTTAAATTAGAATTTAAATTGATTTTATAAAGTGTTATTGGTTTCCTATAAATTAAAAATAGTTAAATAAATAAATGTTTAAAATTGAAATTTGAAATATAACTTAACTTGGAAAATGTGAAATGTGTTTAAAAAAAATAAAAGTTAAGTTAAGAAAAATAAATGGAATATAAATTTAGTTCATGAAACGGTAAATTAAATTTAAATGTAAAGTAAATGAAATGTTATAAAATTGTACATTGATTTTTATAAGTGAATTATAAATTTGATAATTATTTGTGAAATTTCATTTTATAAAATCATAAATTAAAAAGTATTTAAATGATCGTTTTTAAAGTGTGAAATATGATTTTTATAAGTTAAAATTTGTTTAAATAAAAATTTAATTGTTTATGAAATTTTATTGAAAACTTGGAATTTAGTTAACAGCATTTTTGAAATGCTATCATTTCTGAAGTAAAATATATTACAGCATTTTGTAAATGCTGTAATTGATATAAATGAACTAAAAAACTAAATTGAACTAAGGGCTATTATAGCACTTTGTAAGTGCTGTAGTTGTAGAAACTAAACTAAAACCTATTACATCATATCTATAAATGCTATCCTTGTTAAAACGAATTGTTTCAAAATGTAAATTTACCGTAGCATTTTCTAAATGCTGCGAAAACTGAAATTTCACTGTTTTAAATAAATTGAAGTAAACAAATGAATTTTGAAAATGGTAAAATTTTGAGAATTGAATATTCGATTATTAAATATAATAACTTCATTTTAAATGATTTAAATGGAATATTTAATTGGTTTAATTGGAATATTTGCTTTGATATATAAACCATTTTGAAATGTGATTTGAAATGGTATTTAAATTAAATAAATATGAATGAGGTTTTGGAATAATATGATATTTTGATATTAAAATGAATTTGAAATGATATTGAATTTTGAAAGGGTTTTTGATTTATGAAGTATAAAATATCATTTTTGAATTTTAACCACTGGATGTATTAACTGATCCTTAGAGGATGGGCGATCCCAAACATCCTTTAAGTTATGGTGCATTGCTACTACAGTTCACTTGAGTTGGCTTACATTATATAAGTATGTATGTCCTGACTCGAGTGTTTTGTGTTTTACTTTACGCTCGGTCAACCTGAGTATTTACAGCTTAGCTTTGGATTTCTTTTCTGGAGCTAGAAATCGCTGGAGATTCTGCTTATCTAGTTATCTATTCCCTTTTAGTTTTGGTTGTTCTATTTCAGCTCTGGTATTTATAAACTTCTATGTATTTGGGATTTCTATTGTATATGTTTTTCAGACTTATATTATGTATTATGTTTTGAGAGTTTGTTATAGTAGCTTCATGAACTATTATGGTATTTTAATTTCCGCTACGAGATATTCTGATATTTCTATATCTGTGATTCTGTGATTGTTTTCATTTACTCCAAATTTATTTACAATGCGGTATTTTGAGCAATTCAAGTCCGACATGTGTCTGCTGCCATTGCACTTGGAGGGTGCAGCATCATAGGGGGTTCTCGCATTTGGTTTGGTAGCGAGCAGATGTGAGTAACTGAAAATATCAGGTTGTTACATATCATGTAACTAATTCAGTCACATATTTTTTTCAGTCAAAGAAAGCATGTCATCAGTTTAACATGGAATGGAGATACCTTTGGTTCATTTATCAAGTTTGTTCTATAAACATATATTCTAATGATATATCTTGTTTATTCTCAAGTTGTGGCGTTCTTACAAAATTGTATCATATATCCAGAGCTATAACTGAATATAGATAAGGGGCATGGTATTTCATAAATAGTGCTCCAAGGTGTAACGAATAATTTACAAAGAATAACTATGCAAAAACCGATTCTAAAACCATCGAGCAACTTAAAAAATTCAATTTTTCATGCTCAAAATGTTGTAACTTGGGTGTTCGTCTATCCGGTTATAGTGTTTTTAAGCACTTAGTCTATGATGGTATTCAACTTAAATCATTGTGATGCACATACATAAGAAATATGTCTATTTGCTATATGTTTTGTTGCACGTGTTCTCCTCGTTTCAGGTTGTAAATTGACTCTTGAAGACTCTAAAAAGTTAGTGACATGAGTCTTTGATTCTCGCTTTTCTCAGCTATTTTTAGTTTACTTGGATTTTCTCTAGATCATCGGATTTACTTTAGGATGCTAAAAGGAATTATCATATTCCTCCACGATAGTCTATTTTAGGATGCTTAAATTATGCTTTTTCATTTTTATTTATTGCTTGCTAGTAGTATGTTGCCCACCTTCTAGTCTATTCTAGTGTCGAATATGGGTAAAGATTCCAATGGTTATACCCTTGCTCCAAAAATTATTGTTATTACCACAAAATGCAAAACTTTTCTTGTCATGTCACGTTATTTTCTCATTTACAAAATAAATATCTTATTATTTAGAGCTATTCTGGTAAATCTTATTTATATATAACTAATTGTGATTTTTTCATAATAAGAGTGATACTTTTAATCCAGCAGAGCATTCACTTTGATGTCTCAAAGGTTCGAATCTATGACCTCCGGAACCTTTGTCCAAAATGTCATACCAAATTAAATGTGATTTAATAGAAACTTTTGTTAAGTTTGACTTGAATAGTAAAATAAATAAAAGAGTTCAGATAGTACTTGTATTTTTCGATAAATCATAAGTTAAAAATATTGCTTCTCATTTTACAACTTATCAACAACTCATAATCCAAATTAATTTTTTTTGCCATATATACTAATCTTAGGTATTCACTTATAAGTCATTTTGACTATGTATAAGTCATTGCCTAATCTATAAATTTTAGAGGGATTTATACTTTTTTCCTTGTATATTTTTGGCGTTATATATTCAAGTTATTTCCACTGTTTGTGTTTTGTGTTTAATTTTCTTCAGAACAGTACAATACATCATGTTCGTTTGTTCTATTGATGTAACAGGTAGTAAGGATGAAAGTATGTTTGACACTAAGGCGTTGTTTGATTCTGACAGCAAAGGTGAATCTGACAGCGTCAATGGAGGTATTTAAATGGTTTCTTTTTAGACTAATTATATATGATACTTAATTAGCTGCATAAATGTTGCTTGCATTTTCAGTAGAGTGATTTTCAATAAATATGCAATTTATCATTTGATTGTTTGATTTACTAAAGTCGTTGATAATGCCACAAAAGAGACTGCTTTCAAGATGGCTTAACCTAAGAAGAGCTTTCTTTCTTTTCGCCACTTTGCCGGTCTTTTTTATTTTATTTTACCTTTTTGTTATGATATTTAAATAACTTGTATTAGCATAATCAACATGTTAATAAGTCAATGGTACAAGTGAAGGTTATGTAGTGCCCACTGCTTGAATGTACCACTATATAACTAGCTCGTAAGTACTATGAATTCATACATTTGAAGGCAAAATATGCATAAGAAAAAAGCTTCAAGCGATATTATTCTTGCCTTTGGTTTACATGACATGCTATTTTGATGGATATTGGTTATGAGAGTTGGAGTGTTTTAATTGAACAACATGACAAAGAGGGAAAAAAACATCACCAACCTCAAAAAACTTGGCATATCAACCTTCAAGAATCTTTGGCAATGTGTGCTGCTGAGCATAGTAGGATTGTGCTGACAGCTGAGCACAACAATGCAGCGCTATGCTATTGTGTTGATCATAGCAGCATAGCTGCTCTGCTGCTTAGCAATAACCACCTTTGTGTACCAAACAAAGTTGCAACTCGACAAAACCATGGCATAAACAAGAACAGCGTCTCTGTATTAAATGGATACCCAAAATGCCTTTTCTTACCAAACAAAGTCCATGCTCATAAAAACACATGACATAAATAAGAACAACCCCCACCATAATTTAAAAAAAGTAGGCAATTTCTTATCTTTCGTATGAGTAAACGCAAAAGCAAGATAAAATGAGACACAATAGCATTCAAATCCAACTCAACAATAAGATCATCCTCAGAGAAAAGACGATGAAAAATGGATTGACATAAATAAAACGACCCCAAACAAAACGAAGTCAAAAGGGTTGTTTTAAAAACCTATTCTTTTTTACTCTTTCCCTAGACTCGCTACATATTATACAAAAAGACAGGGATGATAATCAATAAGTGGAATGAAAAAGAAAACATATGTAGAAATTTTGGTTTCAAAGGGAAATTATCTTCATTTGCATGAATTTGATAAAGAAACAATTCTGAAACTTTTGAATAAGGAAAGGAAATTTTTGATAGAAGCTCCTTTGATGAGGGCTTGCAATTAAAATTATTTGTTTATTTTTTGATTCAGACAGCGTAGTTATTCAAATAGGAGAAAGAAGTGTGATATGAAAAGAGTCAAAGTTAACTCTACGTGGCAACTCTCTGGTGCAACCGAGTTGCGACATAGGGTTGCAGCCCTGAGTTACATCAGAGCTGCAATTCTTGGTCTAGGCTTGTTAATGGATATCCGAAAAATCTAAAATTCATCTCCATCCATATACGAAAAGTAGATTAATATCCGATATCCAAAAAATGGATTCGGGTGCGGATACAAAAACATATGCATCCAAAATTTATCCGTTCGGTTTTTTTCAATATTATAGTTTAAATTAAGTGTATTTTAGTAAAGTGAAAAATATTTATTATTTTATTAAGTTGGAAGTTTATATTATACACACCAAATACATATTGACTGCTCAAAACTATTTATTATCATCGTATTTATTTATTTTCAACACTTTAATAATTGATGGGATCGAAAAGAGTTGATGCTAAACTAAAAAATTTCATTTATATTTCCAGATTGGTCGTTTGTTAGCAGATAGGATAATTATCCGATGTCCGTCCGTATCCATGGATGCAGATATCCGATACAGAAAATGATTTCAGATGTGGATACAAATATGACACTATCCGTATCCAAATGTATCTATTAACAGATCTATCACAATTGCAGCTCAAACCGAGCAGCGTTTTAACTCAAAGTTGCAGCTACAGAACATTAAGTTGCAACTCGAGCTACAACATATAGTGGTATACTAAATTGCAGTGAACTGAATTTAACCAATGCTTTTACTCAGATTTAACTGTGAAGTTTTCTACAAATTTCAATTGTAAATTAAGTTTTTAGAATCTAGCTAAGAACTATTCTATTACAAACCTAAATATTAATAAGCGAAAGTCAAATACCAACGACATACCTATAACTTAGTACATGATATCCCTGGAGTGTGAGGCTCTCATGATACTTGATCATGATTCTTGCATCATGAGGAAAGTTGATTTTTTCGGTATATAGAAACCACTCAACCTTATTTTCTAAAGATAAAAGACATACCACATTAATATCCAAATTAGTATATAATGGTATCGACGACAATATTATAGTGTATTTTTAATGGACGAACATGAATAACCGCTCACATTAGCATCATTAATCCATTGGCTAAAACTTCGTCAACATGCCCTTGGTAAAATCAAGCAAATGCATAACACATTATAATTGCTTAGGGGTGGCAGAGTTATGAATTATAATCATTTCTAGTCCTATATAAGACATATATTGATACTTAAAAATCCAAAGTTCATCTCTAAAAGTAGTTTTTACTTAGACATATATATTCAGAGCATAAATTGAAATAAAACATATCAGGCATGGTACCAAACTACTTCCAAGCTCAGGTCATGTAGTAACACGTCGTGGTTTCACTGGAGCTCTCAAAGGCCTATTACAACCAAACATTCTCTTTCTTACAAACAATAACATAAGCAAAATTGTCATTATGTGTACCAAACAATGCTGTTGCAGTATAAAGCACAATCTCTCTGGTTTGCTGTAGCAGCACAACATCTCTGCTAAGCACTGCGGTGCAGCTGATGCTAAGCGCTGCAGCACTATAGTTGTGCTAAAAGCTGCAACATACGCTGTTGTGATATACAATGGAACATAACTTACGTATAAACTTAAACATAGCATATAAACGGAACATGACTTGCATGATTGGCATTTTAGTTTTAAAATGATAAGTTTTATTATTTTTTGTTATGAGATGTTGTGCATACTAATTCTCAGTCGTATTTTTTTATGAAAATAATTCTCAGTCACATTATATTTGTTTCACAGTATATGCTAAACTGGAATCCTAATATAATTCTGCAATATGTGAATGTTCCTTATATATATAATAGTTATGTAGGATCGATTTCACCCTAGAGGGGGGGTGAATAGGGTGATGGTGTTAATTATTAAAATTAATCGTGGAAGCTTATAAATTAATTTCAATTCAGATCACAGAATAGCAGCACAGATATCGCAGAATATAAATAACAGAATAAAACAGAACAACACAGAATTTACCCAGCTTCGGCAAAACCCTGCCTACGTGCTGCCCCCAAGGTTTCTACTAGAAATTAGATAGTCCCTCGCTTACACACGTAAACTCGCTATACACCGCTATTGACTAATCTAACTCTACGCTCAAAACCCTGTCACAACTCAACTACCGAGTTGCGAATTCTCAAGCTACACACCGCAGCTTGTACCCTAGTCATACGACTAGAAAATTAAACGGTTTAAAGAGGAAAATACAAATTAAAAACAAATTAAAATAAAATAGCCCTAATATAAACAAAACCCTTAATTCCTATTATTATTATTTAGCCGGCCCTATTCTTCCTTTTATTTTAGCCCGGTCTTCTTCTAGCTTGTGAAAAATAAATGGCGGCCTCGTTTTTGTTTGTTCCTCTTAACCAAATTAGGGTTTTGTCCTTGCGTTCGCTCCTGTGAGATTGGCTATGTCTTTGGACTCGCGTTCGCTCCTGTGAGATATGCTAGTGCTTCGGCTTTTTGCAAATTAGGGCTTCGTTTATCGAAGAACCCGAATGATTTGTTGATCGATTGCAATTGATTTTTTGATTTGCGTCGGCAAACGATTGTCTCTTTACTTTGCTTACGGTTCCTTCGATGATCTTTGATTTGCTCGCCGCGGCTGCTTCGTTGATCGAACTCCGGTATGTAATTATGTGCTTTTTCTTTACTGATTTATGCTTTCTGGAATTCGATGCATTGATTGCCGATGATGATTGGGTTATATATGCGTTCGATTTCCTGAATCTTCGATCGTATATATTTATTTGAATTTGTCAAATATTCATCTCGGCCACTTTATTATTCTTGAACGATGCTGATGATTTCTGACCTTTTCAATTCCTGTATATTCATTGCTTGGTGATCACGGCTATAACTTGGTCAATTATGACTCATACATCATATCCACGGCTTGATTAATTTTGTGGTCACCAGCAATGTTGAATTCATTTGACTTCGGCCACTTAATATTGACCATGGTTTTCGTTCCTTTTGCTGTTGACTTGTTAAAACACACGGCTTTGATACATTTTTGTATCTGCAGTTTGGATATAGATGATTCCCTCTGATGCTTGATAAAGTTGATTTTCTATTTTTGTAGCATACTTGACTTTTGGTAAAACTGCAGCTTGATGCTTGCATGTTGCACTCACTTACTTGCTGTCATAGACGTGTTGAACTGCATACTTCTTGTACAATGCTCGGCCATGTTATATTATTCACCTGTTGACTACTCTTCATTCACTGCCTATAGTTGTTTCACTTGCATAGCTGAACTTCACTGTTGCACTTTTGTGCTTTATATTCCTGTAGTTTGCATTGTTGCTGTAGCTTTTTGAAGCTTGAGTTTCTGGTCACTGCACTTGTACATATTCACTACCACTTGCATTTTTATCTTAGTACCATAGCTTCTCTGTTCCACTCGAGTTTAGTTGTGCACTTGCATTTGTTGTTTGCTTCATGTTCCTTACTGCTTTGAACTTCTGGTTGGTTTGGCCTCGACTTCACTGTTATTTGATTGCCGAGTTGTTTGCATTCACTTCATCACTTCAGTCGTGTATTGCTTTCACCTCTGACCTGTTGTAGTTTGCATATCACCTTGTTGCAGTTAATGGTTACTTGAGTCTCTGTTGAAGTTGTATTGGATTTCATCCTGGTTAGTACTTGCATCACAACTGTAACACATATTCAACAATACATGCTGTGCATTTCATTCAGTCTTCATTATGGCCTGTTGCACTGGTACATTTGAAGTTGTAGCATATATAAATAAATATATGCACTGTGTGGTCTCTTGTGCAGTTTGGTCTCTTCACTGTGTTCTCTTCATGCCTGACTCGATGCTGCATACATGTTTGTTGCAGTCCCTTTTTGCTGTTGCTATCCACATTGAACTGGCTTTGATGCACTTTTGAAGTTGATGTACTTGAGTTGACTTCATGTCCATTGATTTGAGGCTGTGTCATGTTTACTTGCATTGCTGTACACTTTTGGTCATTGTTGTAGTTGTATCTATGTACACTACTGCCTTATTACAGTGGTCTGACTTGAACTTGATGACTTGAACTTGCATTTTGAAATTTCAGACCTGTAGCCTTTGTGCATTGTGTTTTGTATCATCGGGCTGGTGCTGTTGTAGTGAGCTCGTATCACAGCAAACTGCATTTTATATTTCTTGATCATGTTGGTTCGAATTGCACTTGTCACTGCTGCAGTCGCTTTGCAGTTGCTATGCCTTCGGTCATGTTGCCTTGTGTTGAATCCAGTTTTACAGCTCGAGTTTGACCTTGTGCTCGTGTCGAAATTTTGAATATAATTGCACGTGAGTTGAACCCGGTTTTTCATTTGGGTTTGACCTGTGCTTACCTGTCCCTATAAAACAGTCAAGTGTATATATCGGCGAGTACGGCCTTGTGGCATATACAGTAATACACTGTGTATGTCACAAGTTGTTCGTGTATGATGAATTCAAATTTAAGTTATGACGAACAATCCAAATAACTGAGGCAAATATTATTTTCAAAATTCATCTTTTATTTTATATTGCAAAAATATTTTATTTTCAATTTTACTGCGTTAGTTTATATTTTTGCAGATTGCCCAGATGCTGGATTCAAACTGGAATGCAGTTGAAGATAAAAATACGAGTGTGAGTGATATGTAGTGAGGTTAACTGTAAATGTAAAATGTGATGTAATTGTAATTAAAGTTGTATAGTTATAGTGAGAGCTTGAAATTGTACTATTCAAAGTTGTAATAAATATTTATTTGAATAAAATATTCGTTTGAATTCAAATTCTGTGTTATTTATTTTATTCAGCAAATATTTATTTAATCTGTGAAAATAAATAGTATATTATCAAATACATTTAAACGAATGTATATATGTTTATTATCATCAAACAAAAATCATATAAGCGCATATTCAACAAGTTAAACCAAGATTTGAGAGTATGTGAGGAAAGATATTGGTCTCGGGTAACTGCACGTTTGACTGTAATGGAGGATCCTGTCCGTGTAATGGGATTTACAACTCAGAAGGCAATTTAATAGAAACAAATATTAGGAAACTATAGAAGACATAACTATTATTTTTGTACATAGGAATTGTGCTTTTTCAGAGCATTTAGTGTTAAATATATGACTTGCATGGGTTATATTTATTTGTAATTTAGAAAGTAATCAACAACTCTGAATTTGATCAATTACAGTGTATTGTATTGTTTCTTTACGAGATACTAATATAGGTATTACATTGGTTGTCCTTTTATGATGCTACTTACAAAAATGGCTCCACCTTCAATTTAGTTGCTTTAGAAAATGCTGACATTTGTATAACCTGTCATAATCCCTCCAATGCAGATAGTCATCTAGAATGCAAACTATTTCGTCTGCTATATCTTTTATAGTAACACTACTGCTACACATTGTGATAATCATTGTTTTATTTTTTTGATGGATTGCAAATTTACCTCACTTTTTTCTTTTAATACATTGTGACGATTAGCATTGCGACGATTAGCATTTCTGTGTTATGCAGGAGTAGAAGCTACTCTTGGGAAACCACCACATCTAAATTTTGAGTCGTTTCTCTCTGCATGTAGACGTCAAAGTAGTCGCATTTTCTGTACTAGGTTATCTTATGTATCCAGTCTGCACAGTATTTGTTATTTAAGTTACAACCATGTACCCGGGCATCTTGATGAATACGAGTTGGAATCATGCTACCTTTTTTTTTACGAACTATGTTGCTGGTTCAATGGATTGTTCTTAATATTATGTACTTGTATCTTTCAAAAATCAACGAATTAGTTAGTTTTCATATATGTTTGAAACTATAAATATTATCATGCTTTACTTACAATATTTGACAATCATTGCACAATGCTTATCTGCAACGTCTATTGTATGAATAAATGTGTCTTAAATTACGTTAGAACACCATTGTTGAAAATCATTTATAACAATTTACATTTGCCATGATGATACTAAATACAACAATTAAAGATAGTTGTATAAAATCAACTTTGCAATGTTTAACAAGTGACATTAATGAAGTTTTAGTAACATGTAAACTACATTGTCTACTTTATATATACAAAGTTGAATAAACATGATTGCAATGTCAAATACTACATTTGAAAACGGTTGTACGCGAATATTATTTGCTACATTGAATAAACATGATTGAAATTCCAAAATATTACATTAGAAAATAGATGTATAACAGTCATACCCAATTCTGATTAAATGATGCAAATACCATTGTAACAACTAGTAAATATCGTTGTTGAAATTGAGTTTATGATGATTAAAAATCATTAATAAAATTAGGTATGCACCACAAAGATATTATCGAGAAAAAGTTTATAATGATTTTTGTAATAGGTTGTAAATGACTATCTTGTAACCATTGGAAAATGTTGTTAAAGATTTTCCAATTATTTGAGGGTAATTCTACAATATTCATAATGTATTTTAAATATAATTTTGCAACATCGTATGCAACTTGTAGAAAATGTTGTAAAAGATATCCCATGTTTAATAACTATGAATATGATAATGTTATGATAAACGTTGACAAAATACATTAACAATATTTATTTAATGTTGTAAAATGATAGTTTTCTTGTAGTGACACACAAAGCTAGAATTTGTAGCCCCTCTTATTTAACATCATCACTAGCCTTTTGATATCAACTACATGTTTATATTTAAATGATTGGCCCATGTGATAAAAGACAGAAATGCCAATTATTGAAACATGTACATGCAGTTGTTATCCAGAGGCTAGGTGATGATGCTAAATATGAAAGGCTGGGGATCCTAGCTATACATATATGCATACATACGTACGTACGTACGTACATAATATACATACACACAAATATGTATATATATATATCCAATTATTTTTGTTGCGACTAAGTTATTAAAGACTTTAATTATAAGTGGATTTTCCTTTATTTATTTTTTTGAGATTGTATAACTTTAACTAAGGTTAACATAGTAAAGAATAATTTGCAGCTCAAATTTGATGTTGTGATAGAATATAATAAAAAAAACTTCAACTACTACTTCGATGAAAAATATTAAATCATTATTACTTTTGCTATTTCATGAAACTAAAAAAGAATGAAAACCAAATAATATGATATAGTCAAATATAATTAGTTACAATTATACTTTTTATAGAAATTGATATCAAATATCTTAACTCGTTATCTCCTAGTTTGAATTGATAAAATGTTTATATTTAAGTCGTTTATCTTATTTTGTTCCATTGTTAATGGTTGGTATGATTTAAAATAATTATGTTTGAGAATGAGATTCTGCATTATTTTTATATTGCTCGATTATGCATAAACGTCCATTTTTATATGTCGAGCCTCTTTAAATTTAAGGTGAGTTTTCAAGATGAGCTTTATGTTGTAATTTTCACTAAATGTTTAGGTGACATCCGTAAACGTTTAGATAGATGTAAATAGGCCTGGCCAACAAATTTCATTTTATTAGTTTTGCGTATTATATTTTCTTTTTTCTCAGCATATATGTCATCCAAAAAAAACTGTTGGTATGAACCGTACGTACCCTTGGCTTTTAGAGGAATCATAAGCTGGTTGAAAGCTCTACAGTCATTTCAATATCTCTTTCCATTTCAATATCTCTTTCGCGCATATAAGAAATTAGATGGGACCATCCGTTTCTTATATTCAGCAGACGCATTTAATACGTATTGGTCTTACTGGAATGATACAAACCACCAAAAATCTATAGAGACAAACCACCAAAATATCCATGAAATGATACTGGAGTTAAGCATCTTGAATCAGCATATTCAGCAATAATTGCATACCCTACCCAATAATGCATCCATTTCGCTGTTTTACGTATTTACACGGGGACAAGTAGATTCGTATATCTGGATGCGGCGAAAAACACCCATTTAAAGAGCACATGACCATATGTACTACTGAGTTGTCTCTACTTATTATTGGTGTCCCCATGACTCACATCTACGTCCTTTTCCTTTCTTTGCAGCCGTCTGTTTTGCTTTCTCTTCTTCCACTTGTCCCTACTTTAATACTCACTTTGCCTTTTTGTTTGGTTTATGAGCCATTAAAAAGAAATTCTAGATTTCCATTTTTAGTTATAGGCGCAAACTCACTGTAGTTGAAAGAATATTTTAATGCAACTCAGAATGATAATAATCATTGTATCAAAATTAAGGATGTTGGTAAAGCAAAAATTAATAATTAAGCAGTGCTGGTAATGAAAAAATTAATTTAATTAGATTCTTTAAAATGGATTAAAAGACATGCCTTCGTTTCTATTAGGTTGCAATAGTTTGTCACGTGCAATGTAAATGTGTAAATGAATATGTTTGACCAAAATATGTAATTAATAGAAACAATAAATTTAGGCATGTAGTACCGATTATTTGATTTAATACAAGTTCTAATAGAAAAACCGTAGTTAGCAATTTTTTTTAAACACTTAGGAGAAATTATCGTTAGAACTGATTCCAAATTATTCACTTCTAAAATATGGTTTTCACGTGTAACTTTCGAATAGTTGTTAGTTTACGAAAGAAGCTGAATGTGATAAGAAAAGTTATTAAAAAACTAATTTTATGTATGTTTAAATTGTCATTTATTTCGAACGTTTTAATTTTTTATCACAAAGCAAACTAAAAATATACAACATTAAAATAAAGAGGGTCATCCAACATAGTACTAGAATAAATATTGATTTATTGACGACGAAAGTAGGAAAACCATTAAAAAAGGAAAAAGTTAATTGTATGAATAATTATCATTATTAGAATCTGAAATTATGCGACGACCGACTACACCTCCAACATTCAATATACCTGAAAAATATGCTGCTACGGGGTCTGCCGATGTAGAATGATTATTAAGGGTGAAAAGTAGGAAAAATAATCATGGAACTTTTTGTGTATCTCATAGCACATCGAATTTAGTATAATAATAATCATAGATACTAAACAGTGAGATAATAACAATTAAATGAACCACAAAAATTAAAGTGCCCAAGTTCATGAAGTTATACAAAATAGCGTAAGAGTTTATTCAACTGAAAATAAACTCAAAGATGAACCGTGTCTAATAAAATAGCTAACTCTGTGTAGGCTCCACAATGTCGCACGTTGGAATAAGCAACAGTAAGCCACATTGAATAGAAGAAAGCGCCATCTTGTACTCGCCCGTCTGTACAACACCACATATCATTCAAACCCGCTGTCTATTCTACTCATTTAACAGTACCCAAGATTGTAGAAGCATATCATAAAAGTTCGAGTTAAACAACAATCTGGTGTGAGCTATAAGCAATCTAAAAATACCATATAAATCGTTGTAGTAAGGAGCAAAGGAATAAGAATCATACAGACATGTCCCTACATCTAAAGAGTTGGCACATAACAACTATAATTTGCTACTATACTATCATCATCATAAATATACATACATAACGGTCTACTATAGGGTGTTTATGCATCAATCTCCTAGATATCCATGTCATGTGACATCGCAGAAGCGATAAACAACAACTATAACAATCATTGCAAAAATGGCATTTGTCAAATAATCTTTACTGTCATGCAATGTGTTTTGGATGTATTATAACTGTATGACCATCAACTACAAGGGATTACTGGAAAAACCCCGATTATTTGTTTACTCCAACACTAGATCCCTTCAACAATCTAGGGTATACGGACCCCTTCAACGATCCGGGGTAGCCGTTAAATAACCTAATGAGCTTTCTCATATACTCCTTCTTATGAGTACATTAGACAACACGCCGAATATCAACGATCCCTTCGCACTCATATCTAAGCTCTTCGTCGCTTCATCCATTTCTATTCATCATTATGGAACCGTTCAACATTCTATCTACGAGTGTCCCTTAATGAACCCGCTTTGGTGGATCATCATCATCGTGACTCCATCGACCAAGTCACAATTATCAAAACTCTTCTAGATGTCCACATCGGTCGTAGAATCAACACATCTAAGTTTAGAAGGCATAAAGTGTCACACCATTGCCTCTTTATTTTATCGTCGATCTTTATCGCTTTGCCTCCAACTTCGAACAATCGAATTAACACAGGTACACGAACATTGAGACTTCACGTGTACGTCCCCTAAAACTTGACTCCTTTGAACAACATCGAATCGACCGGTACCGATCACAAAAGTGATCGGCCACGACCACTTTGGTCTAGCCAAAACTTCACCAAGTGAAGTTCTTGCACTTTTAGCAACTAAGTTGCCTCGAAGTAACCTTAGCCCAATCCCGAAGTCGCTAGTTGATTTTCTCAAAGTAGAGAGTGATTGGTGTCGATCACTCTTGCCCATAAAAAATCTAAGTAGGTCCAAATCCTAATCTTTCATATCCCCACATGTTTGACTCAAACCAAACTACTCAAAGCCCTAAAGTTTCCAGCCCATTGCATCAAAACCAAAGTGATCGATATTGAGTTCTTTCCCTCCTCCAAAATGTGGTTATTAAGTACCAAAACTTCATTTCCTACTTCAGTTCATGTTTGTCCCGAAGCAGGATTCTCGAAAACCTGAAGTAGCTAGTCTAAAATACAAAGTCAACTCCAACACCGATCTGTTTTGCTAGGTACCGACTGTGGAGTATATGTCTTGTTGGATGATAAAAAATATATTGTTATATTTGAATTTTCTTTGAGAGTTTATTATAGTTTACAAATAATTTACAAATCATCAAAGCTCAATTTTGTTTCTAAGTAAATCGTCATCCATTACATTTCATATTTCTGATTTACATGTATTACATTTCAAACATATCTATATTTATTTTTAAAAGAACATATATTTATTATTATTAGAAAAAAAGAAATATTGTTAGATATTACAGTTAATTTCCATTTGATATATTAATAAAAATATATTACATCTAATGTGTTTGTTAGTATTGTATATTTACAGGCTTTTTCAAAAAATAATCCGTTGTTGGAAAAGTTAATTTCAATAAAATAAAAGGCTGGATATACAAAGAAAGGGAAACAAATAACAATTTGATGGGAAAGCAAATATCTGATATAAACCGTTTAAAAAGAAAAGATCGGTCTACATATTCACTTTGTCAGATATTGCCGTTGAGAAAAATGCATGGTTCGTCTATGTAGTTTGGTTTACGAGGAGAGTTGATGTCTTGCCTTTCCTTGATAGTAGTGATGCTCTGACTTTGTGATGTGCAAGGTTTTTATTTGTGTTAGAGCATTCGTTTGAGAAGAGAAGGTTGTATTATTGGACATGAATTGCTTTGCTAGATACGTGTATTAGCTTTGATCAAACAAAGATGAATATGACATTGAAGCTTTGTCCATTCGATAATATGTTGAATTAAGAAGTCCAAAATATATATCATTGATACTCTCATCTTCTCATCGGTTTAGGCAATAATAGTTTAGGGAAAGAAATGACATTTCTCCTATTTGAGCGATTCTACAGTGATTTTCAGTGTGTTTGTTTCCAAAATATCATTGAATAAATGGCATGACTATATTTGATTGATTCTCTTGTCTGCACCAATTATTTCTTAACTATATGTGAGAATCTGCCAAAGTGAATGCTACCAAATATGAATATATAGAGTGATCTTTTTTCAAAACGGTTCATATCAGATATTTCCTTTCCCATCCAATCTTTATTTGCTTTCCTTTCTTTATATATCCAGCCTTTTATTTTACTAAAATGAAACTTTTTCAACAACCAATTATTTTTCTTAAAAACCTGTAAATTTACAATACTAGACAAACACATTAGATGCAATATATATTCATTAATATATCAAATGGAAATTAACTGCAATATCTGATAATATTTCCTTTTGATAGTAATAATAAATATATATTATTTTACAAATACAAATAGATATGTTTGAAATGCAATACGTGTAAATCAGATAAATGAAATTTAATAGATGACAATTTACTTAGAAACAAAATTGTGTTTTGAAGACTTGTAAATTATTTGTAAACTGTAACACACTCTCAAAGAAAATTCAAATATTAAAATATATTTGTTATCATTAAATAAGACTATACTCCGCAATCTCCCTCTTTTAGTGATAACCTACAACATGTTAAGATTTGATAAATGTAACTTGTATATATAATATGCTTCCCCTATTGATATGCTCGCCTACATATGTGGCAAACGTGTTTGAGAGTAAATCATAGCACAATAAATTCACAGTGCCACCAAATCTTAATTGCTCTCTCCTCCTTTTGTTTTCATCAAAAGTGTAAATTTCAAATTAACAAGATGAGAAAGTGATACTAAATGATAAAAACTCGATGAGAGATGACAATAAATATTTAATGAAAAATCAATCGTAAATCCTAGCAACTATATTGATAAAATTCATATCCCATGAGTGGAAAGTGGGTAATAAGATAAGTGTAGTTATTTGTAGTAATGTTTAAACGACAAAGCACATAAGATGTTGCGTAATTAAATATCTTATTTTTAATTCATTATGAAATCGAGTCACTTTCATCCATGCATTGTCGCTAGGTCTCTTAGATGAGAATGAATGCAACAAAAAATATATTATTTAAGTTAGAAGTTTATCCTAACTCATCGCAGATGAGATGCGATGAGATCAATAACCTTCCATCCATGCGTTATCGCAAGGTCTCTTAGATAAGGATGGACGTTACTTGACGACTATCAACACACATATTAAATAAGCATGTTGGGGCTTAGAGAGTCATTATATCATATGTACGTTTTTTTGTCATACGCTTTCAAAATTAAATTTTAGGTATGTCAATTTAGCCAACTCGTATAAAAACAAGAATAATAGTGAAAAGAAAGTAAGTAAGATGAAAAGATAGAATATGATAGTCAAATGATAGGTTCAAAGATGATGTGGGTTATGTAATGGTCAAAATATAAACTTTAACGTATGCTTGATTATCAAAAATATCATAACGTCGTTATTTAATCAAGTAAAAATGCAATATCCCTAATCATTAATGTAATCAATATAAATACTTTTGAAAATCACATAGGAGAGTTCAGTCGATCGTAATATGATTTTAGAATAAATTCTTTGTAAATACCTTGAAAATATTTTCATTTTTATATTGTATCCTTGAATTCATACTATAAATTGGCTTTAGAGCTATTTGTGTAAAGAGGAGCACTTGGTCTAAGGATATACACATTAATATACCAAAACAAAATTTAAAATCCCAATCTTAGAAAATTTCATCTCAAATCTTAGAAAAAAAATTCTCCAATAATCATCTGAAGTTTTAAATGTCAAAACCAATCTCAAGAATTTCATCACAACATTTAAGAACTTTCATTTCACATAATCATTTCCAAAAAAAATCATGTCAGGCAATAAAAAAAAATCATCACAAGAAGTTTCATTATTTTCGAAAAAATCCCCTAGTCAAGACTCTCGTATCAAAAGAAGTTTTCGTTGAAAATCCATGTTAAAAGTATAGTCAAGCCCTTTTCTGTTATTCACAAAGAGTTGATTTCCTGATAACAAATTAAAAGATTTTTCTCCTGTGGAAAATTTTCGAATAATCAACTTGGGTTCATTAACTTTAGATTTTTAAAAATTATTCTCATTTATTAGCTTAGAAAAAAAACTAATAGCAATCTCACCCTTTTTAGAACCATTCCACTTTGATACTGTATTTTTATTTCCAGCATTTTTATTTTGGTCTTAACTTCAAGCATCTTATTTTCATAAAGCTGGTGTTTTTCAAATTATAGTTTTTCAAAATCCTTGAGTTTTTCAATCTCCTTTTCAAATCGTGATTTGATCGAATAATTTTAGTTTTTCAATTTTTCAAAGTCATGTTTTTGTTTTCAAAGGTTTTGAATTTTTTTTAATCTCAATCAATTCCTTTTTGAAATCTGCACATTTTTCATATTTGAAATTTTCAAAATTCTCCAACTTCTGTTGCAAAGCATTATTCTTGCGAATCAGCTTGGTTCCATGTTCCTCCAAAATCTAAATTTCTTTTTCAATCTTTTGAAAATTTTCATCAAAACAAACAAATTCTTTTTCATATTCCAAACATTTTCTGCGATAAAAAATTTCAATTTTCTTAATATTTTCAAGCTCATTTCCCAATTTATCATTTTTGAAATGAAGTTTTAAATTTTCACTTTTCAGCTTATTATTTCTCAATTCAAGATCATCAATAGTTTTAGTTAATTTTGACATAAAAGTACTAAATCATTAAATGTTATCTCATATCATCATATTTTTTACTATCTTCGTCTGAATCTTCTTTTTAGTATCCCGCCAAACAATGTTCAACTCTCGTATCAGCTTGGGGGCGTTCTTCGCAACTATTGTTTTTCTTCCATATTTTGCATCAAGAGCGCTCTAAATTTCCTATGAAGTCAAACATTGAGAGATATGATTAAATTCAGATTTAACAAGCATAGAGATAAGAATATTCATAGCATCAGCATTAAGAGAAAAACTATTCTTACCTACCATATCTAATCCATTTTCAATGATATCCAAAATGAGAAAATAATTAGATTTTAAATGAATTACCATCCAAAATTTCCAATATGAATTTTTTTATATTAAAACTAGGTGGACTGTAAATGGACTGGCTCTTGCTAAATCTACTACAACTAGGGTATGACATTATATTAGGTTTTTTCTACCTTAGCATGTCAAGACACAACGACGAACATGTATCTCTTCAACGTCACAACCAACGCATGCCACATACAAAGCTTTCTCAGAACTTCATATTAAAGCCATATCTACTTTAGCATCCTTGGCCTTTAGATCCACTCTAAACAATCATCAAAGATAATTACTTCAACGGCTACAAACTCTAACGATAACACAACCATCAAAACTAAACGTAGCAATTAAAATTACGAAACAAGTCAAGTTTCATGTCTTCCATTTAAAGGAACACCACCATACACATACTCAGATCCACGTCCTTCAAGCAACCAAAAACTTAGAACTCACGATAGTGTGACGAGCAACCTCCAAGCATGACACTTGTCTCAACATGTTTCAAATCCATTCGTGGCTCCATATTAAGATCAAATGTAGGTAAACCCAGTCAAACCCAAATAAAAGATAATTGCATGAAGGGATTTATGGAAATTTTATGCGATGTAATAACATTTTTGGCATGCCATATCTTGTGAGATATAGGGTGGCGTGAAAGAATACTAGGGAAGCTAATTAAGAAAGTTTCAATCGAAAGAAAGGGAATGGTTTCATTACTATGATTAAAAGAAATTCATTAATTCATTTTCATTCATTCTTCCATCCACTCATTTTTCTCTCCTCCTCTCCATAGCAATAGATGGAAATAAAATCATCTATTCCAAAACAAAATCAACTCTGAATTAAATGAAAACATCTAATAAAAGTAAAAGTAAGTGGTCCATTATTCTCTTACAAAACTTGGTGTGGATCTACTTAGAGATCTAAGGAGAAATTTAAAATCAAGGTGTTACAAAGGCAAGATTTTTCAAGTTTATTTTCTGTTAATTTATACTCATTCTTGATTTATATCCCTTACCTAATTGACACACACACACACACACACACACACACACACACACACATATATATATATACTGAATTTCCACTTGTTGAATCTATTTTAAACCTCTTATGTATTGTTATTTAAATGTAAAATCTATCATGTGTACGATTTGTTTTATGTGTTGATATTGTTGGATGATTAGGAATCAGTGGTTATTACAGATTTGATATATTGAAAATTTTGCTTTTGTTATTATTATTGAATTATTTAGTTATTTAATTTAAAATCAAATTCTGTTTGATTTATTTTGTGTGTTGACATTGTTTGTTGGATCTGAGATTGTTGCTTAATGCATATGTGATTTTTTGTGACAAAATTTTACTTCTATTCATATTCAATTATTTGAATTATGCCTATATATACACACATGTTTCAATTTCATGTTTTCAAGATTATAAACCAACATCACGTCAAATCCTTTGGTTGGGCTAATTTGTTTTAAATTAATATATTCTAGTCTATTATTTAGTCAAATATATGGTTTTAAAATTAGACCATAAACTATAATATACATGTGTGTATGGCTATGCAATTTTTCAAAATTAATCGTATCATTGAAGTTTTACATATATCAAATTATGATGATACTATTTGATAATTTGTTTAATGTGTATTTCTTTGGATCTATAATTTTAATACTTTGATTTTGTAATCAAGGAAAATTTTATGGTATCGAATCCATTATTAATTAATGTTTGTAAGGGATAAAATTTAATATAGCACCTTATACCATTTCCCTTCTAATCTTACTTGATTAGATCTAGATTAGTGTGAAACCTTATTTCCTTCTTCATTTCCAATTGAACATTCTCTTGCTTTGGCTGTAACAACCCTGGTTTTGGTGATTACCTGTGATATTAAATTATAACAATGGTATAATTTAATAATGGAGGAATAAAATGAATTGAAGATGAAAAATTGTTTAAATTATTTATTTTAAATAAACAATGGATTTTAGTAAAATATAATAGAGTTATGTTGATTTGGTGGTTAACAAATTATTTAAGTGAGATAAAAGAATTTAATTTAACATTAATTTGTTGAAATAAATATAACATTTTGAAAATAAAGTTTTAAAAACTTTATTAGGTTAGTTTGGGGTAAAAATGAGCATTTTATGGTTTTAATTTGTTAAAATGCAATAATTTTGGAAATTATTGCCAAATGTTGATCTTTTATTAATTTTAATGAAATATTAGAATTTAATACGGTAAGTATTGTAAACAAAGTGTGCAATATTAGTTAAAATCAATACTTGGATGTAAAAATATTTTTAACCTGGTTTGCTAGGATAAAATAAACAAGGGAAATGATTTTATGTAATTTTGAGTGTTAAAAATATTATTTAATGTAAATAATAGTGTAAATTAAATAATTTAATTAAAATAGGAATTTAATGATGGAAAATAGTTTTAAATGGCTAAATTAACTTTTGTATGTTATGAAACATTTTTGTAAACATAGAAATATTGTTGTATAAATATAACTAGTGAGTTAAAGTGAAAATATGGTGAAATAAAGTGTTAATATGAATTGACTTAGTTGAAATTTAACTAAGTATCATCTTTTAGGCTATTGGGTAGTGGGTTCAAGACCAAACCCATTTCAGGAATAATCTGAATGGAGGAAATTAGTACGTTCATTCTCATTTCCTCATCCTACCTAAAAGAAATCTGAGAAAAACAAAAACGGCCTCCTTTGCAAACTCTCCAAATTAAAATCTCTTCAAATTTAAGTTAATCAAAGAGTGAAATTAGATAAATCCTAATCTAATACATGCAATCTAACAAAATCTCTGTTTCATCTTATATTTTTCTATTTAAGAAAAATCAGTGTTTGTAACTACAGTTTCTTGTTTGCATGTATGTGTATTCACTTTCTTTCAGGTTCCTAAAGCTAAATCAAAGGCAAAAGCTTACATCTTCCTCAAGTTTGCTACAAAATTGTTCTAAGGTGAGTTTACAACACACAAATCTAGTTAAAACAAGTTTGTATGTTGAAATTTGTTGATTTTTGCTTACTGTAAAACTAAATCTGTTGCTTGAAAGTTTACACTAAGTAAATGTTCTAGAGTCCTTCTTTTGTGTGCATATATTTCATCCTTTTCATGAATTCATGTCGGAATTTCTTATAATCGTTGTCTATGTGTAGTTGTATGTGCATATCAAATTTCATAACTTGACTCATTGTAGAAGTGCCTGAAATCAGTGCGCAAGCTTGGAAACGAAACAGGCAAAATTGCCTGTAGAAATCGCGACCAACAGGTCAACCCAGGTTCACTGTGTCAACCTTAGGGTCAACCTAAGGCATATATGGGTCGACCCCATGGTCGTCCTTAGCCTTTTCTGGGTCCACCCATGCTGTTTTGTTTGTCCAAATTGTGTTTTTTCCTTACTTGTGCACTGCTTTGCTTGCTTACTTGTTCCGGTGACTCTTGCAACCAATTATTATGATATTTTAGAGTGTTTTGAAGGGCTTTAACCTATCAATAGGTAAGCCAACATTATTATCGATCCGTATTCCAGTTTGACGTGTTTTTGAGATGATTTCTTATGCGGATTTTATGGTATTTTTGGTGATTTCTGCTGTTTTCGAGCACGTGTTTTCTAAAACGATTTCGAAATGATTTTTATGATAAATAGCTTTCGAAACAAATATTGTACGATATTTATAATTATTTTTAAATCTATTAAAAATATATATTCTCTATAATAAAGAGAATTTAAAGCTTATTAAAAATATATGTACATGCATTTGCTTTTTCGGTTAATTCCGGACTTGTTCATTTGAAGCTATGCATATTTTTATGGACCTTCGGGTTGATTACCAGTAGTGGACCTACAGGTCATTTGGGATTTTTAGCTGTTTGTCCTTCGGGGCGTTTGCCCTTCGGGATGTTTGTCCTTCTGGATGTTTGACATTTGGGTTGTTTGGCCTTCGGGTCATACGTGTCGCCTTATTTGTGATATAGTACTTGGCGGGCTTTGGCCTTTTTGACAAGCACTTGCATCTTTTGTGATATTTCATGATTTATTTGTGATTTCCAAATGTTTTTTCCATTTCGAGATTATTGGGCTTTTTGAGCCATTTGAAGATTCATTATATGTGATTACATTTTGGAGTTTTGAACTCTTAAACGAGCTCTACATATTGTGATTTGTGGTTGCCATCCTTTGGCGTATTTTTGAGATTTATGATTTCCTATTTAGGGGTTATTTGTGGTTTCTATTCTTTGGCGGATTTTGAGACTTGTGATTTCCTATTTAGGAGTTATGGTTGATGAAAACCATTCTATTGGTTATTGTACATGCCGATGATATGAGGCTATTATTTCTAATTAGTTGATAATGTAGTTGAATCTCCCTCTTTCGAGAAACCCTCATATGATATTTTGGTAGGTTATATGTATGTTTATGTTGCTTCTTCTCTTTTGAGAAGAAATATTATCATTTATCCCTATACTTCATCTATCATGTATTAATGAGTTTATTTAAGCTAGACTGACCCGTGTATTTTATATACTCGGGTCAGACCGAGTTGTTTCAGGTTAGACACTTACTATAGATTACCACCATGCTGCTTCCACTATGGATTTTCTTGCTTTCTTTGGATGCTTGCCATCTTTTGTGTAGTTTTGTAGTGTTTTATGATCTCTGATATGTACTTATTCTTTTTGACTCGATGTATATATTGTGGTCCATGTACCACCACTGTTGTATCACTTTGTAGTGTGCTATGATGTATCTCTGTATATGTATATATATGTGTGACCATTGTTCTATGATATGTCATATTTGTTGTTGTTATATTTTGTTTTGATAGATCCGTTAGCTACCATGGTTTTGTGTTAAACATTTATTGAGTATGTTGATCCACCTGAGATAGGTAAAAGAAAAAATTTAGAGCACGCAATCGACATATTCAATACTTTTTTAAGACAAATCTTACGGATGGTTGCTTCTAATCAGCCCTTTTTACTGCATTAACAGACAATATTACTCTGTATTGCTCTTTGTTAACGTGAGTCTCGGGGTGGGGCGTCACAGCTTGGTATCAGGGCAGAGTTCAGAACAAAATATGATAAACACAAAACAGAACATATATTACAGTACATCAGAGTACAGTATAAGTGTTACATATTCCTAATCATCGTGTCCTTAATCTTTTCACGTTATTGGGGGTAGATATAAGTTGGTAATACTTCTAGGAATGCATTTTAATTCCGTAGTATTCCATAATTAAAATAATGATATTTTACCCCATGAATAATCCTTATCTTATCTTATACTTTAAGCTTATGGCTGGAAGAGGCAGAGGTTGCCGTTCTGATGCTGAGCCGTCTAGTGGCTCGCATCCAGATGGTGTTTACCTATCTGTTGATCAGTTCATGGAGTTATTCAGGAGCACTCAACCTCCTTCTCCTACTCCTTCGTCTCCTCCGTGCAAGTTTGTTTTTGCGCGTATGTGTAGTGATTTCTCTCATCTCGAAGTCAAGCCTTTCAAAGGCTCAGAGTCTGTCCTTGAGGTCCGTGCATGGTTTCGTACATGCGAGCGTATCTTTACTCCGATGGATCTTTCTGACCACCGCCGAGTTCTTATAGCATCGAGTATGTTGCAAGAGCATGCACTAGATTGGTATGAGCTTCTTATTACTGAGCTTGATGAGTCTACTCCTACTTGGACCCAGTTTAGCGAGCGATTCGAACTTAAGTTCATTCCTGAGTCCGAGAAAGCCCTCTTAGCCGTCGCTTCCTTGAGTTGAAGCAAGGGATGTCTTCAGTTTTCGAGTATGTTTCTTCATTCGAGCCTCGTCCAACTACGGTCTCGAGTATATTAGCACTTCTTATAAGAAGAATCTCAAGTTTGTTTCTGGCCTCAAGAAATATTTGAAGAAATCTTTGATGCTTTAGCTTAAGCTTTCATTTGAGGAGTTGGTTTACTCGGGGATCACCTTGAAGCATTCAAGAAGGAGAGAGATAGTAGTGATGAGACCGAGGTTCGTAAGAACCTCAATAAGAAGAAGTTTCCTTTTCAGAAGTCCTAGTCTTTTCCTCATAACAAGAAGAAGAAGTCTGTTGGTTCTAGCTCCCAGCCCAGTAAAGCACCTCCAAGTCGAAATGGGTGTTTCAATAGTGGCTCTTTTGATCATTTGATTCGAGATTGTCCCAAGCCTCATATATGCCGTTATTGCAAGAAAGAGGGACATCGGGTTTTATCTTGTCCCATTGCTCCTAGTAATGCTAAGTCGGGCAAGCTTAATGTAGTTGATGCTTCAGGTGGTTCTACTCAGCCCAGAGGTACTTCTCCTTCTATTCTTGTAAGTTATGTATTATTTCATGATCGTTTTATTCGAATTCTCTTCAATACAGGTGCTTCACACTCATTTGTACTGAAGGAACTTGTTATTATTATACCATTGGATGTTTCTTACCTTGTTACTTCTTTAAGGACTGCGAATCGTATTGGAGGTCTGTAACACATAACATGCTTTGTAGTGATGTTGAGATTATTCTTTGTGGTTTTTCTTTCCATGCAAATCTGTACGTTATTCACTATCTTGGATTTGATATGATTTTGAGGATGGATTGGCTTTCTTGTTATCAAGCCCGAATCCTATGTTCTGAAAGGCTCCTATATCTTAGGCATCCTGATTTGGCTGATAAGTTATCTCTTGTTCTTCGAAATGTGGATGGTGATTCCAAAGCATCTTTATTTGCTCTTGCATCTCAAGATGATGATGATGATGTTTCTTGAATTCTAGTCGTTTTTTATTTTGCTGATATTTGATCCTATTTCAGGTTTGCCACCAAAGAGGTCAATTGATTTCCTTATTGACCTTATTCATGGTGCTCAGCCCGTTAGTCGTTCTCCTATGAGGATATCCACTAAGGAAAATGAGGAACTCAATAAGAAATTGTTGGTGCTTGAAGCCAAGCAATTCATTCAGTCTAATTCTTCACCATGGGGTGCCGCGGTCATCTTTGTTAAGAAAACTGATGGTACCCTTAGGCTTTGCATCAATTACCACAGGCTTAATAAGTTAACCATTAAGAATAAGTATCCATTGCCCAGGATCGATGACATGTTCGATTGATTGAGTGGTGCTAAGTTCTTTTCTTAGCTTAACCTTGCCACCGGTTTTCATCAGCTACGAGTTGCGGAGAATAGTATTCCTCTTACCACATTCCGCACTCATTATGGTTCTTATGAGTGTTCGTTATGCCATTCGGTTTGACGAACACTCCATCTTATTTCATCGGTCGTATGAATCAAATATTCTGGGAATATCTCGATAAGTTCGTCCTTGTATTCGTTGATGATATTCTTATCTACTCTAAATCCAAAGTCGATCATGCTCATCATTTAAGGATTGTTTTGAATACTCTTCGTCAGCATCAACTTAAAGCCAAATTCTCCAAGTGCTATTTTTTGGAGAATAAGGTGAAGCTCCTTGGCCATGTTGTATCTTCAGATGGTATTTCTGTCGATCCATCGAAGATAGAATCCATTCAGAATTGGAAAAGGCCAGAGATCGTTTTTGAGGTTCGTAGTTTCCTTGGATTGGCGGGTTATTACCGTCGGTTCATCAAGGACTTTTCCCACATCTTGCTTCCTCTTACTAGCCTTACTAGAAAAATCGTTTGATTAATTTGGTCTGATAAGTGTGAAGCTTCTTTTCATAAATTGAAAGAACTTCTCACTAATGCTCCTATCCTTGTGGTTGCCGAAGGGAATCAAGATCTTGTTGTTTACACCAATGCTAGTCGATGTGCTCTCGGTGCCGTGCTTATGCAGAGAGATCAGGTAGTTGCCTATTCTTCTAGGCAATTGCATCTGAATGAGGTTCTCTATGCCACCCATAACTTAGAGTTGACCGCCATAGCCTTTGCCTTGAAGGTTTGACGTCATTATCTTTTGGGAGAGCACTTCATTCTTTATACCGATTATAAATCATTGAAATATATGTTCACCCAGAAAGAGCTTAATATGCGACAATAGCGTTGGCTCTAGTTCCTAGCCTCTTATGACTTTGATATCCAGTACACTTTTGGAAAGGGGAACCGAGTTGTAGATGTGCTAAGTCGCAAGCACTCAGCTATTTTTTCTATGATGTTATATAAGTGGGATATGTTGTAGACCTTATCTCTTTGTGATATTCGAGATCGTGCTCCAGCTTTAGATTCTCCATCTTGTTATTTAGTTTGGAAGCTCGTCCTAGCTTATTGGATTGTATTGTCGATGCTCAGCGGCAAGATCCAGATCTTGTGTGCCTTATTCAGCGATCTAAGACTGAATCCCCTAACGAGTTGAGGGATTTCAACATTGATATTCATGGTTGTCTTCGTAAGAAGAATCGATTGATTATGCCTTGTGTTTCAGATCTTAGGTGGGACATTCTTGACGATTGTCACCATTCTAAGTATACTATTCATCCCAGCAGTAGCAAGATGTACGCCGATATGAGATGCTTGTATTATTGGGAAGGCATGAAGCGTGACGTTGCAATTTATGTGTATAATTGCATGACTTGCCAACTCATTAAAGCCGAACATCAGCTTCCCAGTGATCTTCTTCAGCCTCTTAAGGTCCCGTTGTGGAAATTGGATCAAATCTCTATGGACTTTATTGATGGCCTACCTCGTTCGAGATCGGGAAATAGCATTATTTGGGTTATTGTGGACCGCTTGACTAAATCCGCTCATTTCATTCCTATTAAATCTAATAGGACAGCTTCTCATCTATCTAAGCTATATATTAAGGAGATCGTGAGACTTCATGGTGTGCCTAATCGATTGTTTGTGATAGAGATCCACTTTTCACCAGTAATTTCTAGCAGAGTCTTCAGAAATCTTTGGGTACAAAGCTTCACTTCAGCACAGCTTATCGTCCACAGTCTGATGGACAGAATGAATGGGTGAATCGTATTCTCAAGGTTCTACTTCATGCATGCATTCTTTTTTTTTTGGTGGCAGTTGGGAGGACCACCTACCGCTTGTTGAGTTCTCTTATAACAATAGTTTTCAGTCCAGTATCGGTATGGCTCCTTTCGAAGCCCTATACGGATGGCCATGTCGATCACCTTCTTGTTGGTTGGAATCTGGTGAGAAGTTGATTTTAGGCCCCGATTCTATTTGTGAAGCTTCAACGAAGATCGTTCTTATTTGTTAGAGAATGAAAGAGGCATAGAGTCGTCAGAAATCCTATGCAACCATAGGTAGCCTCTTAAGTTCTCCATTGGTTATTTTTTTTATTCAGGTATCTCCCTTGAAGGGGGTAATGCGTTTCAGTAAGACCGGGAAATTGGCTCCTTGATTCATAGGACTATTTCCAATTACCGAGCGTATTGGCCCATTTGCTTATAGAGTATCACTTATGGCTCATTTATGTGGTACTCATGATGTGTTTCACGTCTCTCAACTTCGGAAGTGCCTTCGTGATTCAAATTCTGCTATTGATTCTCCTCATCTGCAAAAGCTTGAGATCTCATCTAATTTATCTATTGTGCAACATCCTGTCTGTGTCCTTACTTCGAAGGTAAAATGCCTTCGAAATAAGGATGCACCGCTCGGGAAGATTTAATGGTCCGCTAATCCCAATGATTGTACATAGGAAACCGAAGAATTTATCGAGTGATCTCATCTTGGTTTTCTATCTTCTCGGAGTAAGGGTTTAAACTCAAGCTTATCTATTTTCCTTTGCTAAATGAAATAAATTGTGTGTATACAGCTTTTCTCTAGGAAATTGCAAGGACGCAACTTTTATAAGGGGGAGCCTGTAACAACCCTGGTTTTGGCGATTACCTGTGATATTAAATTAAACGATGTTTATAATTTACTAATGGAGGAATAAAATAAATTGGAGATGAAAAGGTTGTTTAAATTGTTTATTTTAAATAAACAATGGATTTTGGTAAAATATAATGGAATTGTGTTGATTTGATGGTTAATAAATTAATTAAGTGAGACAAAAGAATTTAATTCAACATTTATTTGTTGAAATAAATATAAAATGTTGAAAATAAAGTTTTAAAAACTTTATTAGGTTAGTTTGGGGTAAAAATAAGCATTTTATGGTTTTAATTTGTTAAAATGCAATAATTTTGGAAATTATTTCCAAATGTTGATTTTTTTTATTAATTTAATAAAATATTATAATTTGATTTGGTAAATATTGTAAAAATATATGGAATATTGGTTAAAAATCAGTATTTGAATGTAAAAATATTTTTAACGTGGTTTATTAGGATAAAATAAACAAGAGAAATGATTTTATGTAATTATGAGTGTTAGAAATATTGTTTTATGTAAATAATAGTGTAAATTAAAGCATCTATTAAAAATATGAATTTAATGATGGAAAATAGTTTTAAATGGCTAAATTAATTTTTGTATGTTGTGAAACATTTTTGTAAACATAGAAATATGGTTGTCTAAATATAATTAGTGAGTTAAAGTGAAAATATGGTGAAATAAAGTGTTAACGAATTAACTTGGTTAAAATTTAACTAAGTATTATCTTTCAGGCTATTGGGTTGTGGGTTCAAGCCCAAACCCATTTCTAAAATAATCTAAAAGGAGGAAATTTGTACGTTCATTCTTCATTTCCTCCTTCTACCTAAAAGAAACCTGAGAAAAACGAAAAACAAAAATGGCCTCCTTTACAAACTCTTCAAGTTAAAATATCTTCAAATATTAGTTAATCAAAGAGTGAATTTAGATAAATCCTAATATAATACAGGTAAGCTCACTAAAATCTTCGTTTCATCTTCTATTTTTCTATTTTAAGAAAGATCAGTTTCTGTAACTATAGTTTCTTATTTGCATGTCTGTGCATTCACTTTTTTCAGGGTCCTAAAGTTAAATCAAAGGCAAAAGCTTCCATCTTCCTCAAGTTTGCTAAAAAATTGTGCTAAGCTGAGTTTACAACTCACAAATCTAGCTTAAATCAAGTTTATATGTTGAAATCTGTTAATTTTTGCTTAACGTAAAACTAATTTTGTTGCTTGAAAGTATACAGTAAGTAAATACTCTGGAGTCCTTCTTTATGTGCTCATATATCTCTATCTTTATCATGAATTCATGCCGAAATTTCTTCGAATCGTTGTCTATGTGTAGTTGTATGTGCATATCAAATTTCATAGCTTGATTCATTGTGGAAGTGCCTGAAATCAGTGCACAAACTTGGAAATGAAACATGCAAAATTGCTTGTAGAAATCACGACCATCAGGTCGACCCAGATTCAATGTGGGTAAGCCCTAGGGTCAACCTATGGCATATATAGTCAACCCCAAGGTTGACCTTAGCCCTTTTTGGGTCACCAATGTTGATTTGTTTGTCCAGATTGTTTTTTCCCTACCGGTGCACTATTTTGCTTGCTCTACTTGTTCCAGTGACTCTTGCAATGAATTCTTATGATATTTTAGAGTGTTTTGAAGGGCTTTAACCTATTAATAGGTATGCCAACATTATTGTTGATCTGTACCCTGGATTGATTATTTTTGTCATGATTTCATTTGTCGATTTTATGACGTTTTCAATGATTTCTGCTATTTTCGAGCACGTGTTTTCTAAAACGATATTGAAATGATTTTTATGATAAAACAACTTTCGAAATAAATATTTTACAATATTTATAATTATTTTTAAAGCTATTAAATATATATATTCTCTATAAGTGAGAGAATTTCAACGATTTGTTTTCCAAACGATTCCAAAAATTGTTTTAAAAAACTTGTTTACTCAAAACAAAGTATTTTCTGTATAAAATATACGTTTTTGCACTCTTTTGGAATATATGAAAGAGATCTAAACGATTTAGTAAAACATGTAGTATGGGACACATGCATTTGCTTTTTCGGTTAATTTCGGACTTGTACGTTTGAAGCTATACACATTTTTTAGACCTTCTGGTTGATTGCCAGTACTGGACCTTTGGTTATTTGGGCTTTTCGGCTGTTTGTCCTTCAGGATGTTTGTCCTTCGGGATGTTTGTCCTTCGAGATGTTTGTCCTTGGGGATGTTTGACCTTCAGGTTGTTTGGCCTTTGGGTCGTATTTGGCGCTTTGTTTGTGATACAGTACTTGAAGGACTTCGACCATTTTGATAAGCATGTGCATCTTTTGTGATATTTCATGATTTATTTGTGAATTCCGAATGTTTTCCCTATTTCGAGATTATTGGGCCTTTTGAGCCGTTTGAAGATTTATTATATGGTAATTACATTTGAAGTTTTGAAATCTTAACGGAGTTCTATATATTGTGATATATGGTTGCCATCCTTTGGCGTATTTTTGATATTTTTGATTTCCTGTTTAGGAGTTATTTGTGGTTGCCATTCTTTGGTGGATTTTGGGACTTGTGATTTCCTATTTAGGAGTTACAGTTGATGAAAGAGATTCTATTGGTTATTGTACATGTCGATGATATGAGACGATTATTTGTGATTAATTGATAATGTAGTTGAACTTACCTCTTCCGAGAAACCCTTATATGATATTTTGGTAGTTGATATGTATGTTTAGTGTTGCTTCTTCTCTTTTGAAAAGAAATATTATCATTTATCCCTATACTTCATCTATCATATACGAGTCAGTTTATTTAAGCTAGACTGACCCGTGTATTTTATATACTCGGGTTAGACCGAATTGTTTCAGGTTAGACACCTACTGTAGATTACCGCTATGCTGCTTCCGCTATGGATTTTCTTTATTTCTTTTGGATGCTAACCATCTTTTGTGTAATTTTGTAGTGTTTTGTAATCTCTAATATGTACTTATTCTTTTTGACTCGATGTATATACTGTGGTCCATGTTGTATCACTTTGTAGTGTACTATGATGTATCTCTATACATGTATATATATGTGTGACTGCTGTTCTGTGATCTGTTATATTTATTATTGTTGTATTTTGTTCTGATAGATCCGTTTGCCACCATGGTTTTGTGTTAAACATTTATTGAGTATGTCGATCCACTTGAGAAAGGTAAAAGTAAAAAATTTAGAGCACCCAATCGACGTATTCAATGCTTATTTAAGACAAATCTTATGGATGATCGCTCTTAAGCAACCCTATTCTCTGTATTAACAGACAATATTGCTCCGTAATGCTCTTTGTTAATGTTGGTCTCGGGGTAGAGCGTCACATTGATACTATTTGATTTTATTATATAAATATTTGTTTTTATAATTATATATATATATATATTAAATATATATAAATGGCAACAATATCTATTTGTGTACGTATATACACATATGTGTGTGTATATGTTCATGTTTATATTCCATTATGTAATGTTGTTATATCATTAAATGTACATAGGATACTTTAAAATAAAAGATTTGGTTTAATTAATTTATGTTATTAACTAATAAACATAAAAAAATGTCAAATAAAATATGATTTTATGAAAAACTTGGTTGGGTATAGTGAAATTCTTTAGAATACATAGGCCTAGTACAATCCAAATTGAGATTTTTTTTGTAATATACCATTTCACCTGCTGTATATCGACCTACTTCATTCAATGATATTAGAGCACAAATGCTCTATGCGATCTAATTAATAACTTTGGGGCAACCTAAGTAAATATACTTATTTGATGGGTGTCTGGAAAAGTAGTGTCCAAGTTTGGGGCCGAAGAATCAAATACTCTTCCATTCCTGGCTACCTTTCTAGTCCAATGGGTTGAGTAAGTCCAAAAGGTTAACCCAAATATAAAGATTCAAATTGCGATTGGGGTAGTTTTCAAAATTAAATTTGAAAATTTAAAATATATTTTAGATTTAAAAGTTAAGTTTAAAATACAAAATAAAATTATAAATATATTTTCAAATTTATTTTGAAATAAATTAATATTTTCAAAATGTATTTAAAATTTAATTAATTGGACTATTAAAATAAATAATTAATTGAAAGCTAATTACTTAAAATAAAACATCAATATATTATTATTATATATATAATATAAATATTGTAATAATATGTATATATATCTTAAATCATTTAAGGAAAATTAAAATAATTTTTGAATTTATCGAAATATTTAATCAAAATTGTTTTAATTAAATAAAATACTTATTCGATAGATAAAAAAATTAATTTTTAATCGATATATATATAATGAAATATGTATATAAGATAATAAATTTTATAGTTAATATTCATTATATAATTGTTAGGATGAATAAAATAAAATTTTTAATTTTAAAATAATTTATTTAATCTATTAATTAAATTAATAAATTAAAATTAATTAAATATGATTCAATTAATAAGAGTTAAAATTAATTAAATATAATTTAATTAATAAGATCTGAAAATGATTAAATATGATTTAATTATAAAGATATATACACACATTATGTAAGTTAATTATTATAATAGTTATTAAAAAATTTAACTTATATAACTATATATATATATATATATATATATATAATAATGTATGTGAAACTGAAATAAACTCAAAATAGATAGTAAGTACATAAGTATGGTTTGTGTAACGTCATTTTAGATGACTCCGACACTTGGATCATGGTGATGTTTCATAAGAAACACGTTACCCCTTAAATCGATATCACTCACTATACATACATTAAAGATTATGAATCTCTAATATATAAAGTCGACCTCCACCATTTGCATTTTAATGGATTACTTGCATACTCTATAATTGTTAATATTCCTTATGCTAGGGATGTTATGTGTAATACTTTTAATATATTAACTAAATGAAGTAAGATACATGCTCGTATTTATTGATATTCCTTGAGGTATGTGCATTATACTTAGGCCATCATGAAGTGGTGGGCATGAGTGAGTAATCCCTTTCGATTTGTTGACATTCTTTAATGTTAAGAGATATTAGGACAAAAATCATGGATTAGGAGTTGTAAATAATACAACTAATATAAAGTTATCCATCTTTTGTAGTTCTATGATTTATTGTTAATAATCAAGGTTAGAATTCCAAGGCAAGCGAGTCCTAGTTCCCACTAGAGAAATCAAAAGATTTTTATGTTCTTCTTAGGGTTTTGAGCAACATAAAAATCTAGTGGGAGCCTTATCAGAAAAATGAAAGATTACATTAAACATTATAATATTATAAGAATATATGTTATAAAAGTTAATATAATCCACTTCGATAAATTGTGCAAGTAATATAATTGATAAAAGGTTTATCAATTAAAATATAAAAATAAACTGAATTAAGATTGAAGTAGAAATATAAAATAGATTACCAATAAATCCTTTTGCATGATGCCAATTCAAAACCCATGCAAGAATGAAATTATATAAATACTAAATACATTTGTACCTTACTTACTTAGTTGTTCATTTGTCCAAGGTTGCGTATTGTCTTTTATGAGTTTGGAACTCTAAAACGATACAAGAATATGGATGTTTAATATATATTCACTCATAGATAAATAGTATATGGTAAATAGTCGTGATTGATAATATGCAAAAACTAATGAAACTAGTTTAACTGAAGTGAGAAAGTAAAGCATGATGTGAATCATGCATTTGATTATAGTAAGGATCTTGTTGTGTTAAATGTAGCATTATATCAAGAACTACAAGATGGACTTAGAAAATTGATCACTGAGATGCGTTTACACAAAAGTGAAACTTATTGATATCCATAAATGATAAGGATAACCAAATGCATTTTTGTAAAAAGTTTATTAAAGTCTTATAGTAAGGATCTCCTTTTGAATGGTTTGAGCTTTTGGAAAGGAAAGTCGTGTACAAAAGTGTATGTAACTTAGGCACGGTTTGAATGAAGAGAGTTAATGGTCATCTCTTCTTCATAATGAGACATTGAAACGAAACTGTATAAAATACTAAAAGATACTTGATATGAAATGAAAAATGTGATTTCTATTCTAAATGTTCATATAGAAAATTATTTTCTATCAAAGTTATTACTTCAAGTTCAAGATATTTATTCTGAAACTCTCAACTGTAACCTTGTTATTGTATATGAAATGATATTCTATAATAACTGGTGAAATGGGGCTTCTATTTTGTTAGCATTGTAGTAATGAAGGAAAGAATAGGAGCATAACATATAACACTTCTTAGTGGATGCATCAAGCTACGAAAAAATTATTCTCCTAAACATACCTAATGTTATTTATGAAGTAATAACTATTTATTATTGACTGAAAATAGGCATAATTTTATTTTAGTGTGAATATAATGAATATTCATTATAAGATAAAACTATAATAATTGTGTTTTTGTAACAGAAGTGATGCATTAGAAAATATTGAAGTATCTGAAATTTTTACATAAGTTTTGTAATTGTGGCCCGAGCCACGGTTTTGAAAAATAACTCTTTAATCATATGATCATGAATTATATGGTAATGGTGAATTTTATCTCAAACGATTAAGGGGAAAGCACCTGTTTGGTAGGAGCGATATAAGACTTGGTGATATCTTAAGATTGATATATGTACAGTTAAAAATCTAATGAACCAAAAATAAATGCACATACTTCATTAAGTTTACAGATTAATTAACATAGAAGTACACATGCGTACTTGATATACAAGTAGAATATTTATGATATGTTCATTGAATATAAAACAAAAGTAGAAAATTTAACAGGCAAAGGAAATAAAAGCATTCGATTTGATCGAATGAGTGAGTGTATTGGAAAAGGGTTCCACATACCTAAAAACAAACAAGATTCAATTACAAAAGTCGCCCCACTATATAATACATAATGATGAATTGATAAGGAGTAATCAAATTTTGTTAAACAAAATATGATTGAAAATGAATGAAGTAGACTTAATTTCTCTTTGTAAGATCATGTACTTAAGAGAACATACATAAAGTTATAATTTATTTCATCTAAAGTTCTTCAGTTAAAGCCACAATAAAGTTCCACAAAATCTCCGTTATAGCACGTAGCATTCTCTAACTGCGATGCATTTTCAATTTAGCACAATTAAGCAGTAGATCTGCTTTAAGCCCCATTATTTTCTGCTACACACACTAAATCAATGCTTTTTAGCACCTGCTTTTGCAAGACTAACATAAAAAGATTGGTCTGACTAATTCTCTTTAAAATCAAATCAACAAGGTTAGGTTCAATACGCAATTTTAAGACATAAGTGCTCAATATAAGAAAGAAACCAACTGCAGTCACTAAATCTAGACCGGATAAATCATGATATTATTTGGTTTTAATATATAAAATTAAACAATATTTCTTTTTTCTACACAAATGATGTGAAAATAGGTATAAAGTAACTTTAAATATTTGGCTTTATATATAATGAAGCTCTTTGCACCTCCAATTTTTATTGATATATCCCTACTTTATCCCCGCTATAATTTTTTGTACCTCTACCGTTATTGAAATGCCAAGCACTTTAGGTACATAGGTCTAAAGCATAGTTTATGACATCATACAGAATTAGAGTTCATAAGAAACTCCCACATATCCATGGTCGAAGAGTTGATAGGTTGTGTGAGTCAGCAGACTTCATGCAACATATTGTGTAGATTACACAAAAAAAGTTTGGGATCGATCAATATTGTTTGACCAATTTATGTTATGATAATAAGTTACATAAACTTAAAAATAAATCAATTATATAAATATATAGAAGTAGTTCATAAAATGTTTATGAATATCCATTCTATTGCATTGAGAAATAACTATTGCTTCTAGATACACCAACTTCACGATAATGGAATTTCTTTTAGAAATCGTTGATAGTAAAATGGATTTGGTTATGATACAAAGATAAAACTAATTATGAAAGATTGAATGAAATTAACCATATTAAAATAGACATAACACATTGGAATGCATAATAAGAATTCTCGGGTATTGAAGAGAAACTATGAATTCCATATCAATGTCAAGAAATTAACTTCCTTAGTTGTTTATAAGCCATAACGAGTATTGACTTTACCATATAGCACGATTTGTAAATCCGGTATGGATTCCAAGTACATTATCAAAATATAATTTCAATACTTGTATCCCAAGGGTTATGATCCATTGTATACTAATGTATCTTCGAGTAGACGTGCAATGCATTTGGAATATAGTAAGCAATGTTGATAAGTATCATAAATTTTAATTATTAAAACTAAAGTAATTGATTCATCATTCAAAATGCATAAGTTAGTTCAGATTTTACCCATAAAATTATTGCCAATATGATTTTGAGATTTGGGACATTTTTGTTGAAACAAAATTATAAATAATGATTTAGAGTAGACTTTTTGCACATAGTAACTAAAGTGTCTCGAAGTCAGCGTAAGCGATATTGAATATGTGGGTTTTAGATATGATCCAAGAACTGGTGCAAAAGTATCATTCGATGAACATTAGAATTGAGCAAATATATTGACAAAGAAATCAAACGATTTGTTATTCAGTCAAAACACATAGGAAGTGTGTGTCTATAAGAAATAGCATTAAAGGAACCAATATATTTCTAAAACTATAAAATATAAACTTATGATTACTGACGGTGTACCTATGTTAAAATTATTTTTGCACGACTATTTAATACTCTACTTTTGATTTGAAAACAACAACTTTTATATTCAGTACAAAAGGATGTTGACATTATCCCGAATGATACACTAAGATGCCATATTAAAATATTTAATGTGGAACACATGAGATGAACTTCATATGAATTAATAACAAAAATTATCACATATGCAGTATGGTCTATTCTATCACATTCGCTCATGTACTTGGTACATTGGAAAATATCAAATTCGAATCACGATCGCTAAATGGTGGGCAAGAATATTTTCGAGTATATTCGAAATACCATAGAATTGTTTATAAAGTAATGAACTCCTTATGAAGGAATATTCTGACTCGAACTTTATAACTGATATCAAGCATAGTACATCAATCCTAAATTCATATTCAATCTTTGTTAAGGAGATTTAAGTTATAAATGTTCCAAATATAAGTTTGGATAATTCAATCAATAGGTTACGTACATCACCTTGAATTATGCACTAGTAAAAGTTGTATGCATGTAATACAAAGATTTATATCTAAGCTATGGGAAATTCCAAATGTCAAGAGTCCCACGACTTTGTTTTGTGAAAATGATGTCGCAATAAGGATCATGAAGAACTTAGAGATCAATAGAAATCGAGAAACAAAAGAAACATACTCCAGAATGTTCCACGTACTAAAGAGAGCTTACCGGCGTTGGAAAGAGTTACTTAACTGAGTAGATAATTAAGACATTACAGAATATCCATTCTCGAAGGAATATGCTTGATCAGATCTGTGCAAACTGATCCAAGGGATGGAATTGAGATTTCATACTTGTTTCCAAGTGTAAGTGGGAGACTGAATGAGTTAGCGGTATGCCCTTGGGGCCATAATGTGATTTACAACATATATCTAACTTTGTAGCTAATCTTGTCCATACAAACAATGTTTATTTTTCTTTTATATACTTTATTATATTGTAATATAATTAACTAAATAATTAATTTAAAGTATATAATAAGAAAATCCTTAAAAAAAGGTAAGTGATTATATTTGCAAATGGTTGTAATCGTGAGTAATTAGTCACAAAATAAAATGACATTTAGTTTTAATATCCCTAGTCAATATGTTTCGAGAAAGGATAACAATGCATCGATTGATATCAGAGTGTGTAATGCTCTCCAAATATTGAGAATTGTATTACACATGGCTGGTTGGGGCACTAAATGGTTGCATACTTATTATTATTGGATAACTATGGAATGACTCGTCCATGAATTCTTGTTAGTTAAAAATAACTAGGTCCAATAAGAGATGTCAAGGTGACGATTTTATACGGTTCCCTCGACTTGAAAATACTATAAAACTTCAATGTGAATACTCTACTTTGATTATAGATAAAAATAGGATGGTGATCCGTCAAGCGACTACGGTTGGGTCTTTGAAGCATTGGAAAGGAATCACTATTCAATAGAAAATTTGTTTCCTTAGTTGTACAAGGTTAGTATCACGGTCAAATGTCGTCAACTCAAAGTCAAAATCTCTAGTTAGAGTAGGACATTTGATAAAAAATGATATTATTGAGCTAAGGACTATGTTTGTGGACTAATTGAGTCGAACAAGGATGACGCATGAATTTTTACAAAAACCAAATTCCATAAATCCTAAAGTGATATGGCGTTGATGAAGAGAATGTGTGTAAATGATCATTGCTAAAAACCCGCTTAAGAAAATACGAAATTGGATTTGATCGAAAAGATCTATAATCGATGAATTCACTTAAATTATCACTCCACTAGCTAAAGGACATATGAATGTTAATATTGAAATTATTCAAAATTAATCGCTGAGTGAATCCACAACTTCGAGTCTAACGGCTATATTTATGAATTCTTCGAAAAACCATACGATTTAATTAATTTATAAAATATTGTTAGTTCGTTACATTTGTTATTTAATTTATTTAATGTTTGGGAGTTATTTTTAATTGTTTGAATGTATTATGTGTGCATTGATATACAATATCGGTGCAACTTTAAATGGTTTTAAATAAAAGATAATTACATGAATAGATTTACGGAAATTTTATGCCATATGTTGGCACCTTTTGCAGCCATATCTTGTGAAGATATAGAGCTGGAGTGATAGAAAATTAATGGAATTGATTAAGGAAGTTCAATAGAACAAAGGGAAAGATATCATTCTTTCGATTAAAACAAATCATTTAATTCTTTTTGTTTGTTCTTTTACTTATTCACTTTCATTCATTCATTTTTCTCTCCTTCTCTCCATAGCCATAGCTGAAAATGAAATTATCCATCCCAAAACAAAGTAAACTCCAAATTAATGAAAACATAAAATAAAAGTAAAATTAAGTGGTTCACCCTTCTCTTGCAAAGTTGGGTGTGGATTTGCTATGGAATTCGAGGAGAAATCAAATCAAGGTGTTACAAAGGGTAAAACTTTTCGGCTTTGTTTTCTTTTTATTTATACCGATTTACAATATTTATCTCTAACCTAATTCACACATATGTATATTAAATTTCCACTTGCTTAATCTATTTTAAACCTCTTATGTATTGTCATTTAAATGCAAAATCTATCTTGTATATAATTTGTTTTGTGTGCTGATACTGTTGTTGGATTTGAAATCATTAGCTAATATAGAATTGATTTGCTAAAAAATTTAATTTCTTATCACAATTAAATTAACTAATTTAAAATCAATTTGTATTTGATTTCTTTTGTGTATTGATTGTTTGTTGGATTTAAGATTATTGGTTAATGTAGATCTGACATGTTGTAACAAAATTCTATTTTTTTTATTATAATTTAATTTGCATATAAACATGTATTTGATATTTAATTAATTTAATTCTACCCATATATATATTCATAAGATTTATTTTCATGTTTTCAAGATTGTAACCAACATCAAGTCAAATCGTTTGGTTAGGTTATTTTTTTTTAAATTAATATATTCGAATATTCTATTTAGTTCAATATATAGTTTTGAAATTAAATCTTAAATTACAATACATATTTTTATGTATACATACATGTAATGTTCCAAAATTAACTATGTTACTGAAGTTATACATTTATCAAATTATGGTAATACAATTTGACAATTTGTATACATGTTGAATGTGCATTTTTTAGACATATAATTTTAGTGTTTGGGTATTCGTAATCAAGCATGAAATTTTATGATATCAAATTTATTATTAATTAGTATTTGTAAAGGTGGAATTTTAAAATAGCACCTTATTCCATTTTCTTTTTAATCTAATTTGACTAGATTTGATTAGATCAACACTAGTATCAAACTCTATTTCCTTCTTCATTTCCGATCAAACATTCTCTTACTTTAATACTATCTAATTTTATTATTCATAGATTCATTTTCATAATTTTATATGTGTATATTAAGTATATATAAGTGTAACATCCCATAATTTATCGTTAGTTATTTAATTAGTTAGTTAGTGTAACGACCTGGCTTTTTGGACGTTTATGCAAACACACATGCCGAACTCAAACCATTCAAAGGGGTAGGTTGTTATGGGATAAATAAGAAAAAGCAGAGAAAGAAAAAAACAAAACAGAATCTCGCAGTGGAACGATAAAGTATAATAATCAAATAAACAGTTCATGAAGCTGTTTACAAATAACATTTGATTATACTTATATAATACAAAATCAGAGTTACAGACAACAGAGAATAAAGATACAAATGCAGCGGAACAGTATGATTGCCGTGGAATAATAGAATAAATAATAATAGTACAAGTCTTCGTCCTTCAGAAATAAGGTCTTCATCCCTGAAATGCTTAGGCTGACCCGAGCGAATTGAAAGGATAAAACACTCGAGTTAGAACTAAAAGATCTAATGTTAGTTAAATCAATGATAAATAAGAGTGTAACGGCGTCAGCGATGATTACGGTGTTTGACATCTCCTATCCAAGGTTTAACGTGAGTGCAGTAATTTAAGAGATGTTCAGGATTCACATCTTCTAAGGATTCGTTAAACTATCTACTACGTAGTACAATATGCTATTATAATATGTCTACAGTAAAGTAAAAGTATTAAAATAGCGTTAAGGCGTTACTCATATCCCCCTTAACACATTTTATATATTCTCGTAGTCTATACAATGCCTTATGCTCCTCCGTAAACTAGAGGTTTACCCAAAGGACATCAGATAGGTACAGTACAAAACAAACTCGTAAAAGGCGCTCTAGGGCATGTGAACACGACACTCGAGGCAATGTCAGGGTAGATTTACCGATTGCAGAACCAGGCTGGTGGTAACGCATAACAGCTACTACCACCCACCTTGGAATACACACCCAAATCGAAATTCAAGGGGTGGCCACCAAATAATCACAAATGTCATAACATGGTATTGAAGAAGCATGTCCGATCGAAGGAATAACCTCGCTTGGCCCAGGTATAGCTCCTGGCTTAGTTACATCTGAGCTGACTTAAGGGAGTCAGGGTCACATCATGCCTTGTACAGAAATCATTCACCAAACCATCCTACTTCATTTCTGGAATCTCCACCACGTACACAGTTGTTAAAGTGGTTTTCAGTATTTGCAGAGAGTATGACAATATTCGATCCCGGTCTCTTTAACCACTAATCGCTTATTACACACCTGATGGTTCTTTTACATTTCAAAAATCATTTCATAATTTATATCAAAATATCATATTCTCAAAACGATATCACTTTCGAAATTATATTCACTTTCAAATTCTTATCACATTTGGAATCATATCATTTTCGAAATCATAATTTCTTTCAGAAAATCATATTTCCAAATAGGTTAAGTCCTTACTTCAAAGTCATCATATTCAATTAATTAAACATTTAAATCCGAACTTAGATTATAACATCATTTAACAACATTTGCTTTAAACCAGCGAAATTGAATATAAATAACTCCCTTTACTTAGTCTGAATATTTAGAAGATAATTTAAATAATTCAAAATAGTTATAAATAGTTAAAATACTCTAAATAGTTTAGTTATAGATTAAAGATACCACTAAATTGATTTAAGAGAGTTAAATAATTTTAGAATAGATTAAGTATAATTAAAATAGATTATATAGCTTTAAATAGATTAATTAGATTTAAAATACGTTAAAATGGGTTGATTAGTTTAAAATATATTAAATGGTTTAAAATAGGTTAAAATGATTTAATATATTTAATATAGGTTAAAATAGTTTAATAGTTGAAAAATCCAATAATTAAAGTCTCTAAAAGAATATATTTTTAAAACATTTTATATTAAAAATATAAAATTTGAAATTAATATAAATTTACTATTTACTTCATTTCAACACAATAGAACCATTTCAATTTCTTAATCAACAAAAATCAAATTTCAAATCTGCATCCACCTTCTTAGTAGAATTTTACATTTTTTTATTGATTTCAATTCATGTTTGAAATATCAGTTTAAATTATTCCAATTTCAATACAATTCAAAGTTATATTCTAACCAACTCAAATAACTCAATTCTGACAAATTTCACTTATCTCTGAAATCTGACTTTAAAATTTCGATTTAATTTCTTAAAGCAAATCCTTTTTAAACCAATTCACATTTCAACACAAAACTTGATTTTTCAATAATCATTAAATTTATATAAATCTAATCTTATTTCAAAATATCATTTGAGTAAATTCGAAAATTAATAATTTTAAAAATCATTTAATTTAACCAATCAAGTGTCCATACATAATTCTCTACCCTAGGATCAAGTGATTTGGATATTTATCATTTCAATCTGCAATTTAAAATTTTACGGTTATATATCATTTCAAACCACAATCCCGAACTGATATAAAAATCTATAAAATCGCTCGAGTCTATCCTTATAATCCAAAATGATTTTTCCCTAATCTATAGATCATTTGGGTATGTATCATTTCAATCAATAGTGAACTTGCAGTTTATAACGAAATGAAACACAACATTCATTGATCCAATATCAACAATCAAACATCCATCACATTCATCATCCAAATCAATGAATAAACATCTATAGATAACTGGCAGTCAATACAGATACTAAATTTGACAATTAAAATTCAACATGAAATTAAACGGTAATTAAATGCGATAAAAGTCAAATTTAACCAGAAATGAAAATATAACAACCCAAACTGCAATCAATAAATTTCTAATCACATCATAAATTTAATTTTACTAACATAAGAAATTTTAAAAGTTGTGAGTGGGTTAAAACACTCACTTTTGAATTTAAATCGAATTAAAATTCAATTTAAGCCTAAAATTCAATTGGTCTTAGAATACGTCCAAATTAGGGTCAAAATGTCTATAATTTTAATACGATCCCAACGCAAGAAACCGTGTGTGAAACGAATCTCGAATGTAAAAATTATTCAAGTTAGAAGTTATACCATTTAACTAGAATTAATAAAATCAAAAAAACACTACCTATCAGAAACGACCACGTCACTACATCTCTTCCTCACCAGGCATGTTCGAACATATGACCACGAACCCAACCGAGACCGCCTTTAACCTCGCTTTGACCACACCTTCCTCCCTCCTTGCACCACCGCAGGCCTCGTCGCCACCACCCAGGAGCTCGCCTTGGCCTCCTCCACACGCCGCCATAGGTCCGACACCCTCCCCAAGTGACATCCACCGCCGCCAATATAAGCGATTGCCGAACCCTAATCAATATTTTCTGATGATCTAGCCGATAAATCAAATAACGACTTGCGCACATGAACTATGCGCTGCAATCTCCATCCATCCATGCTGGCGATTCGATGATCCATCATCGAAGATCATGACCTGATGAACGGTCGAAAATCAACCTTCAATTTATGGCCACCCAGAAACCCAAATCGAAAAACGAACTGCGGATTTGACTTGCGCTCATCAAGAGCTTCAAATTGATACATAATTTGCTAGGGTTTGGAGGAGTTTGGTTTTGGAATTTAATTTGAAACCGAATTTGAAATTTGGGAATTACGGTTTGCCTGCCATTGGAATGAGGAGTTGAGAAGGAAATGTACGTATAGACAAATGGAAATAAGGAAAAATCTACGGTTTATGACGAGCTATTTATAGGAATAGCTGAAACAGAAAAGAATGGACCAGATCGATTTGGATGGGAACGATAAATGACCCGAAAAGCCTGTTGTGCCTCCGAAATGAAAATGGGTCATACCATATATCAAAATAGATATTTTTAATGATTTTAAACTCAATGGAATAGGTTTCAAGCCCTAATTCAATCCTATGAAGAAGTTAGGATAAAATCAGCTTATTTCAAATTGATTTCAATTAAGTTGATTTCTAGACGTTTCGAGTCCGTATGATCATACGACAAATCTGATCGCTACGAAACTTGAAATTTTACTATAATTCACCGTTATGGATCCGATGAAAATGGTTTAGTTGAAATCCAAATCGGTGGCCAAAATGGCTATTTTTACATTAATTAAATAAATTAATATTAATCAATTAAATTAAATTTTCAATTCCAATTCTATAATTAGCAATCTTTATCATTTTTGATTTCTTAAACATTCACAGTAATTTAAACAAATTTAGATATCAATTTAAATTTATTTATTTACCATTTATGGTGTTTAATTTCAATCTAAGTAAATTCAGTAACTATAAATTAAAATTCAATAAATTTGTTTAATTGATTTTTAAATCTCGTTATTCAATCAATTATCATCTTATGAGTAAAATCAACATTGGTTTATACGTATTACATTAAAATTTAAAATTTCATCTTAATTCCAGTTAACGTAATATTTGATTCCATTTAATTATAATAAATCCAATTAATATAAATTAAATTCAAATAAATTTGAGCAAACTTGACTCCAATTCTTTTTCCTCCATCAATTTTCATATTATGAATAGAATTTACATTAGTTACTTCTTAATGATTTAACACTCTACGATTACCAATTTAATCTACATTAACTGCACTAACTAGGTGAATTAATTGCAATGGATTTCAAATTAAACTTTAACATGTTAAATAAATAGGTAGCATACAGCGGTTTGTCACCAATTAACTTTTAATCACATTAGTAAATTTATTGTTAGCAACCAAATGTTATGATTACTTACCTAATACTGATTTTATTCAGTTACCATTTACTATAAATTATTTCATTAGTAAATTTCAACATCAACCTTTGTTTTCTCATATTCAATTTATAACCAAGTGTAATCTTTCAATCACTTTATTTAATTGGAATTCCATTAAACTTGTTAATAATTAACTTAAGTTAACATTGTTACATTTTATTTTATTATTATTTCATTATTATATCACAAATTTTTATTTCTCCTACTATTAAATCACAAAACCCTATTAATTTAACTAATTTTAATTGTCAAATTTTACGGGTCTTTGCACTCTCCCTCACTTAAAACTTTTCGTCCCCGAAAAGAAAAAAGAAGAGAAAAAGGAATTAAGTAATCAATATATCTATTCAAAATATTAAATTTATAACAATTAATTTATATAAGTAAATAATTTCAATAAGATATATAAATTTATAACCATTAAATTCTTTTTATATTCAAGTCAACAAAAGTTAAAAACACTTTACAAAAATTTCTAAGTTCAAAATTTATGGAAAATTTCGACAGAGTCTCCTTTGTACGGAGAGGTCTGCGAGAAATAATAATATTAATAATAACAATGTAATCATAATTTTAAAAAAATAATAATAGTACATTCCAACAGTGGGAAAGCAATGTAATATCGCTAGTAACCGTAATTCGAGACGTACCTATTTATCATCCAAACAACGCTTATTTTATGAAATCAAAAGCAGTAGTTATTGCTTCCATAACTTGTATTCCACTTATATAATTCAAAGAGGTTAATAATTATATAAAAGTGAATATTTTAATTTGTTTTCAACTAATAAAAAAATAAATCAATACAACGTAACAACAAATGCTTGCAAACAAACAGCAAAAACCTTATTTCAACAAAGGAAAACATCCATCCATTTCAACCAAAACAAATGGTTTGTTTGGGTTTAGACACTTTAATCGTACAGAATGACAAATAAACTACTAAGCATACCATCTACTCAACAGTCTTAAATAAAACTCAATAAATTATTCATACATCCTACACAATTATAAGTATCTTTACCTAACAACCCATAAACCAAAACAAACATCAAATTCCAAACATTATTTAAGTTTATTCTTATTAATTTCTTTTCACAAGATTTGTTGTTCATTTTTTTTCATCCATTCAATGATTACTTTCTTTAACATTACATTTATTTCTTACAAAGTTTTATTCCTATTTATTAATTCAGCACTTAATTCCATTTATTTACATTCATTTATTTACATATATCATTTACTCTTCTTATATTTTTTATTTACATTTTCTTACATATGTTACTCTTACATTGTAACATACCGTCTTTTTGGACGTTTTAAGCAGACACACACCCCAGACTCAAACCATCCAAAGGGGTAGATTGTTATGGGGTAAATAAAGAAAAGCAGAGAAAGAAAGAAAAAAAATAGAATCTTGCAGCGGAATGACAAAATATAATAATCAAATAAACAGTTCATGAAGCTGTTTTATAAAACATTTGATTATATTTATACAACACAGATCAAAGTTACACATACCAGAGAATAATAAATAATGTAGCAGAATACATGATGCGGTGAAATACAATAAATAATATTAATACAATCTTCGTCTTCGTCCTACATAAATAAGGTCTTCAAATCCTAAAATGCTCAGCCTGACCCAAGCGAATTGAAAAGATAAAACACTTGAGTCACTAAAAGATCTTATGTAAGTTAAATCAATGGAAAATAATATGAGTAGAACGACGTCAAAGATGTTTACGGGATTTGACATCTCCTATCCAGTGTCTAACTTGAGTGCGGTAACTCAAGAGATGCTCGGGATTCACATCTCCTAAAGATCCGTTAAACTATATACTATATAGTACAATATGCTATTATAATAGTGTCTACAATAAAGTAAAAGTATTAAAACAACGTTAAGGCATTACTCATATCCCCCTTAACACATTTTATATATTCCCATAGTCTATACAGTGCCGTATTCCTCCGAGAGGTTTACACAGAGGGGACCCCATAGGTATGGTACAAAACGAACTCGTAGAAGGCGCGCTAGGGCATGTGGACACGACACACGAGGAAATGTCAGGGAAGATATACCATTTGCAGATCCGAACTAGTGGTAACGCACAACAGCTACTACCGCCCGTCTCGAAACACACTTCCAAATCAAAAATCGAGGGGTGGCCACCAAACAGTCACAAACTCAGAATATAATATCGAAGAAATGTATCCGATAGGAGGAATGAACTCACTTGGCCTGGCATGGCTCATGATTTTAGTCACATCTAAGCTGACTCATGGGAGTCAGGGTCACGTTATACCTTATACGGAAATCGTTCACCAAACCATCCTACTTCATTTCTGAAATCTCTGCCACGTACACAGTTGTTAAAGTGGTTTTGGGTATTGGCAGAGAGTATGACAATATCCAATCCTGGTCTCTTTAACAACGAATCGCTTATTATACACTGGATGGTTCTTTTACATTTCAAAAGTCAATTCACAATTGATATCAAAAATATCATATTCTCAAAACCATAACACTTTCAACATCATATTCACTTAAAATCATACTCACTTTGAAATCATAGTTTGCACTAGTACAAAAAGTGCATATTGCTTTGCCTCATTTGAATCAGTTGGAGGAAAAAATGATGCAAATAGAACTATTTGCATAAGTTCTATCTTAATAACCGGTGCAATTGGTACATGGAAAGCAATAGGTAATAAAAAATCAAATTTGCATCAGTTATCACCAGCAACCGAAGAAAATACATCGATGCAAATAGTTTTAGTCGCGTTGGTTTTAAAGTCAACCGATGCAATTACATTAATTTGCATCCCTTAACTATGTGTTCCAAAGTATTCACCTCCCCTCATTTACCGTTCCATTGCAAGTCACGAAAATAAAAACTGTTCCATGGAAGCTCCATCCGTGCTCTGCAAATATCTCATCGTTCTTCTTGTCTAATCAACGTTTTTCACCCGATCCTCTTGTTTACTTTGGATCATGCCGATTCTCTTTGAAGTTCGTAGCTAAGTAATCTCCTTGTTTCATCAATCTCTCTATTTTCTATTAGGGTTGGTTCTGGAAAAAAAATTGTTTCGATTTTACTTGAATCCGTTATTATTGTCATTTTTATGTTAAAACCAATTCTAATTAGGGTTTAGCTTGTATGCTTAATTGGAACACTTAGGGTTTTATGATGATTACAATTAGGGTTCAATCCTTTGTCAGTTTTGATAGATTACTGATACAATCCATAAGTTTCATGTGATATTCGTAGAGCTCCTTGTTCGCCTTTTAGGAGAATCTATTGTTGTATTTGGAATTGTTTTTCCTCAATTTTGAACATATACAGAATTAGCAATTATCGTTGAGAAATTTATATGTTCTATTGTGTGTGGAACTTCTTGTATATTTGCTGCTACATTTTCTATAAACTGTTAGTAGGGCTCACCAAAGTAGTCACTTGCTGCATAGAAAGAGCGTGAACTGGAACTTTCATTATATCTTCAATAATCACTCTATCTTGTTCTAGGATTTTATGTGCAGTCCTAATTGTAGAGTGCTAAACCGGCTTTGAACTGTTCTCTAGCAATGATGAAGTGGAAGTTAAAAGAATGTCACCGCTCTATACGCAACCAAAAGCATTGTGCCCCAGGATTTCAATATGTTGCTTTACAGGTCCCTTTCCATTATTCTTAGATGGTCTTTTTGAGGAATATGTGCGTTTGTATGAATGTTAGTCTCCGGTCTATTGACTGTAGACTGTTGTCCTCCTTGTGTATGTTCAGGTGGTGGTGGAGTGTTCTTTCGCGCACCAATGTATGAACATATATGGGTAAAAACGCATATAAATGTGTAAAGTAAATAACTAATGTATGAACATATATGGTACAGGCTAAAATGTTAACTAATGTAAAATAAATAACTAATGTAATATACCCTTCATAAGTTTGCTGAAGAATTTTGGCATTGTACTTCCTATCTTAGGGGAGAAGAAGTGAATTAGAAGCCTCCCTCCAATTTTGAGTTTAGGACAAAAAAATTAGAAGCTTTAAACCACTTTCTATTTGAAGTATCGTATTATCAACCGTGAAGGTCCCATATGGATTTTAAGTGATCCAACTCTGAAAACATTTTCCACATAAGTGTGAGTGGTACATGAAAGAAAAAACAAATAAATTTGTGTGTTTGAAGAGCTATAGAAGCAGTTCCTAAAAGTTTATTTCTAAAATAGATAATCTGATATTACATTATAATATATAAATAAGTTCTTTGCTAGGTAACAGGTGGTGTGCTTATGGTTTCCAAGGGTGGAAATGTAAATCTATATTTTTGCTGTCAAATATGATATTACAGTATGTTTGTCTTGTTATGTTATATGAGAAAAAATTATGATTTTGATGCATTTGTTTTGTCTTTTTAAAGGCGACATTGAGGTGCCCGCGTTTACAGAAGCAATCGAGGCACATCAGAAGAAGATAGGTGAGGAAATTATTAGGCATGCATTACAGATATGTGAAGAGAAGAATGCGAGCCTTGTTTTTACTCAATTTGGAGATAACTTGCCTTGTGTCCTCTTAGCATAATTTTTTGTGTTAATTTTACATACTGGTTTAAAATATGTTGTGTGGTTTTTTTTGTTTTTCTTGAAGGTTAAGGTGACAGCGAAAGTGGTGGTCGGAGATCCGAAAGAAACTATATGTAAGGTGGCGACAAATTTGAAAGCAGATTTGTTAGTGATGGGTTGTCGTGCTTATGGGCCAATCAAGAGGTATTTTTGTTTATTATGACTAGCGAACTAAGCAAACTAAGTTTGCTTAACATTGAAAACATATCATGATAAGTATTTAACTGGAGGAAAAGATGATTTAAAAAATTAGTTGCAGAATTAGTGGATAGCCATAATGAATGGGTAAAAATAGTGGACAATGTTCGAAATAATGGATATGTTAAGAAAGCTATGGAACTTGAAAATATGAATAGTTTTGATTTAACTTCACAATGAGAATTAGTAGTCATGACCTTAACACATAGTCGGATACATGTCATGTCACCATCCAAGTACAAATTCCGACCTCTTAGCGCTATGTGTTATCACCTGGCCATTCTTTTTGAGAGTTAACTTTAAAGTTTATTAACCATGAAATATTTTGGTTCTAGTATTTGCATGCATTTAATTTCACATTTATGACCAACATCAATAGCTCATTCGGCTAAGACATTTAGTTGTCACTCTATAGGTCATTCGTTTGATTTCTAGTACCATCAAAAACTTGCTAGTTTGCAAAATCTGTTATGTTCTCAAAATTGTAGCTCATGTTATAACTTATAAGAGCAAAAAATAAATAACATTACTATATTTTATTTTAAAAAAAAACAATTACTTTTTCACACTTACAAGTAAAAATACGTGTATTTAAACCATGAAGAACTAAATATATGCTTCAGTATGAGAAATGGTAGAGAGTTGAGAAAAAAGGAGACGTCTTCTCTGAGAAGATTGTAGCTACATACTTTTCTTATGGAAATATTTTCTACTTTATTCCTTCAATTTAGTATTCTTGCTGAAAAGACTTGTGAGATTAATAATTATAGCCTTCACTGATGGGGCTTATATTATTCAGCATTTATGCCATTTATATCTGTCTAGAAATTATTCTAATTTAAAGTTGGTTAAACTCTGATTCAAAACAGTTCTAATTTGGATAATAGTGAACTTGTGGTTCGTCAAAAAATGGGTAGAAATGGCTATCATATATTCCAGTCCTTCATTGCTTATATATGCTCCTATTCTACTAGTGTATATAGAGGACATTATATAACACAAGAATGCATAAAAATATGCGTGAACATGAAGGATACAAATTATCATAGATGTAAAGCAAATGAAATCTCATATTGTAACAACCCCCATATTTATCGAGTTTATATTTAAATATTTTATTTAAATATTATATCGTTAATCGGATTTTTGGTCCGAAAAACTACTTTTTGCAAACGGTCAAATTAGGACTCGAGACCACTTCCATTGAGTTTGAAATACCGTTTACAACTTTTTTAAGTATAAATATCGATAGGTTTGGAGTTAGTGAAATTTCACTAACTTTTCCCGCTTTGGACTTTGGGTTAGTTTAGCCTATTAAGCCCAAGTTCCAACCCCCTTCTCCTCACTCTTCATAAATTCCTAACTAACATGAAATTTGCATTAATGGTGAAGAGAATGGGAAATTAAAACTCCAAGCTCAAATTTAATTGCTAATCCAACATTCAACTTCAAATTCAAGTAGAAGATATTAGATTCAAGCTTTGGATTGCTTCTCCATTGGCTTCAAGCTTCATCTTCATCCATTTTAGTGAAAATGTGAGATTTTTATCTCACACTCTAGTCTATAGCTATATTGGACTGTTGGGAATGATTCCCTATCACTTTTTCATGCACATTTGCATTTGGTTTGGATTGGATTGGCGAAAAACTCCAATTTTTAGCGTTTTTGTGAATTTTCTACATTTAGGTCGTTCTGGCCATTTTCGTTAGTTCGGAGTTAGGTCGCACGCGAGCTAACTCTTAAGTCGCTCGTGTATTATCGCGCTAGGTTGCACTGCACGTATTGTCATCTCGGAATTAGGTCGTTGGGCTTTAGGTCGTAGGTCGTTTGGCTTTAGGTCGTAGGACGTTTGGCCTATAGGTCGTTAGGTCGCTAACACTTAGGTCGTTTCTGGCCTTAAACCCCCCCTCTACAGCGTTAGGTCGCTCGGTTTCCCCCAAGCCACTAGGTCGTTAGCTCGTTATCGAGCTTAAGTCGCTCGGCCTTCATTCCTTAGGTCGTCCAACGTGCAACTCGGCCTCCATTCCTTAAGTCGCTACAGGATAGCTCGTGCGCCTCGGAGCTAAGTCGTTTCCCCCTAGGTCGCTGGACCATTAGGTCGTTCAACCTTTAAGTCGCTCGCGTGTTAAAACCCTTAGGTCACTTGCGTGATAAACTCTTAGGTCGCTCGCGTGTGAGACTTGTTAGGTCGCGGGATCATTAGGTCGTTCGGCCCCAAATTACTAGGTCGCTCGCTTAAGTCGCTCATCCCACTAGGTCGCATGACCATTAGGTCGCGTCCTCCTAGGTCGCACGCTAACCTCGTTAGGTCGCTTGGCCATTTCAGTTAGGTCGCATGACCATATGGTTGCTCCAGTTAGGTCGCTTGACTCCTTAGACCCCTAGGTCGCAACCATTAGGTCGCTCGACCCTATCCCCCTTAGGTCGTTAGGCCTCATTTTGTCTTCACTAGGTCGAACCCCGTAGCGGTGGCGTTGCCCCCGCACCCCCACCTAGGGGGGTTGCCACCCCCTTGGACCCCCCCTCCATAGGGGATCTTATATGAAAAACATTCAACAGAACTTGCTTTGTTGAGATGCTGAGTTGACCATTCTTCGAGACAACTTTAGAAATATGAAGGTTTCAATACTAGTAGTAAATATCAAAACTTTTTCATCAAAATGATTTCAACTTTATTTTCAAATACCAAACTCGTTTATAAAACCGTTTTCCAGTCTATTAGTATATACAAACCTTTACCTCACTCGGATGAGAAATCTAATTAAACGGCCTAGTAAAACAAGTGGTATGAAACGCTTGCGTTTGCTTCGTCGGTTAATTCTTGGACTTGCTCGATTGAACCTCTTGTGACAATTTTCTAGTGAAGATTTACAGTTTGTTCGTAAATATTTAAGTTAAGCAAGTGGTTATGGGACATGAAGCTAAACTTTTATATTTACTAGCTTAGTGTAATTGACACTTCTCGTTGATCATGACGATCATTCTTATGATTTAGACTAGCAATTGTGCGATGTCTCTTGTTTGCTTGGTTAGACTAGACACCACTTGTGTGATTTCATTCACACATACCTTTTTACCTTCTTGGTTAATCTAGACACCACTTGTGTGATTTCACTCACACATACGTTTTTTTTTGCGAGGTTAGACTAGACACCACTTGTGTGATTTCACTCACACATACCTTTTTGATTTTTGGTTAGTCTAGACCTCATCTGTGTGATTTCAACTCACACATATGGGGTAGCTCCCCATGGTCTTCGGACCGTCATGTGATAGGCCTCTTTCTTTTTCATGATTTTCTCGATTTCTTGTGTTGATTTCCGGAATTTATGTCATTGACCTGTTATGAGTACAAGTTTTGGGTATGATACCCTTTTGGATCTTTGAGAAGATTCTTGTGATATTGATTAATCTCTTGTTGATTATCATTTACATACTTATAGTAGTATGATGTTATGGATATTATTCACATATGCCATTTCTCTTATTTTATATCATGTCGTCTGATATTTATAGCTAGACTGATCCGTTTATTATTTTCTTATAAATAATACTCGGGTCAGACCGAGATGTTACAGGTGCTTCTGTTTGACTTCTCCCCCAGTGATTCACTACACAGACTTTTGGCTACTTGTTTAGATTAGCAGTTTTTGTTGTATACACTTGAGACATAGACTCATAGTTGTATTCTTTTGTATAGCACGTGTTGCTATTCTTTTGTATCATTGTGGATCTTTTTGACCACTACTCTGATGTACACTTTCATGTGTTAGTTATATATTCATATCTTCTTCCGCCTTTGTGATATGGATGTCTGTGACTGATTTGTGTTATGCTTATTTCTATGTTTGTTTCCGAAGATTATTTATAGCCACCGTGTGATAAGCAATCACATGGATGGTCGCTCCTCAACAGCCTTATTTCCGTGCTAGTTGACAGCACTACATCGTAATGTTCTTGGCTAGCGTGGGTATAGAGGTGGGGCGTCACACATATCCTTATTTTCTATTTTATCATATGTATTTTTAATCTCATCCATTTATCATCCATCATCATGATTTAATTAGTACATGAGGATCCACTAGATCACATGAAAACCGGATGAATTATAAATTAATGGTTGAAATTAAGTGGGCAGATGACCATAAAGAATATGAGCACTGAGGATTTGAACTCAATGCCAACGGCATAATCGACACGATTATTATGATAATGATATAAGTCTTGTCAATTAATAAGAAGTACAATGTTCGCTGGTGCATCAAAGCACATATCTATTGTTTGAAACCAAGGCTGGTAAATTTGGATCACGATGTACGAGAATCCTATACCGTTCAAGTACATAACCACATGGACACTTTTATTGGTCAACCATGATTGGAATGTAAATCTGATTTTGCCTATTTAAGTATATTTTATTAATTATTATGCAGGATGTTCTTGGGAAGCGTAAGCAACTACTGCATCAATCATGTTAGCTGCCCGGTTGTTGTCATAAAAGGCACTTCTTCCTGAAGATGTTTTTATTTCATCTTTTCTGCTAGACTTTTTAGCCTGTACCATATATGTTCAAACATTAGTTATTTACTTTACACATTTATATGCGTTTTTATGCATGTATGTCTCTAATCTAACATATATTTCAATTTCAAATCTTTTCCAATTGTTAAGTTATGGTCTAATGGTATATACCCAATTACCAGCACTTATAAGTCTATAGTCGACAAGACTATCTTTAGTATTCACAATGAAAACTAGTTCTCTACAAAATAGATATTTGTGAAAAAGATTAGAGCATCATCACTAATATAGATGATGTTAAGCATTAACTGTAAAAAAATTTATTCTATTGACTACGCTAACCATGTTTTCACTTATGATCATTTTTCTTAATGTTAATCAGTGATTATAATGTTAGGTTAAGAGTATCATTGCAATAGCTATTTTCTGTTGGAGCTTAAGAGTAGAAGCCACCATAATCACCAGCTGCAACAATCCATCTGTCCTTTTCAGGTTTGTATCTATTTATCGTTTAGATTTGTAAGTAGAGAACTTAAAGTTTATTCGAAGTAAATACAAACTGTTATCATGCATGAAAAATTTGGGTATACAATGAGTAACTGTTCTCTCATTCAACTGAGGCTGACATGCTTAGGTTGTTTCTCGCACCTAAATGTAGACTGCAAACTATGCATTTCGTGCATGATTTTATTTGGGCCTGCAAATCACATAAATTTTCCTGGACTAAGTTATGCAGGCCTAAAAAAGAAAAGGGTATTAGGTTTGTATCTATTTATCGTTTAGATTTGTAAGTAGAGAACTTAAAGTTTATTCGAAGTAAATACAAACTGTTATCATGCATGAAAACTTTGGGTATATAATGAGTAACTGTTCTCTCATTCAACTGAGGCTGACATGCTTAGGTTGTTTCTCGCACCTAAATGTAGACTGCAAACTATGCATTTCGTGCATGATTTTATTTGGGCCTGCAAATCACATAAATTTTCCTGGACTAAGTTATGCAGGCCTAAAAAAGAAAAGGGTATTGGTCACAAAAACTTTGTTGATTTGAGAACTACAATATGTCCAAAACTCATATGGCAGTTGCATTTTAAGAATAACCTTTGGTCCAAGTGGATGATTAATAAATACTTCTCTCAATCAAACTTTTGGAAACCGAGGAACAATAATAACATGTCATGTACCATGAAGAGCATGATTAAGCGTAGAGTAAGCAGTTTAAAATGCATCAAAAGACTGATAGTAAATGAAATTAATACTATTCTATGGATTGATCCACGAATCAAATGCATTAGTCTTGTTGATATACTTGGCTGGGATGGGTATTATTTAAGTGAACATAAAAATGTGTCGGTGTCCAATATAATACAAGAAGGGCATTGGAATACAGGAAATACAATAGAGACCAGAGAATGCAGTTCTATTATACATGAAATACATATACAATTGGAAGAATCTCAAGATTACTGGGAGTGGCATGGCCAATAAGAATTTCCTTTCTCAAAAACATGGAAAAAGTGGAAGCAAGTTTCAGATAGTATGGTTAGTACTTAGTTGTTTGGAATAACATTTATCATAAGAAAATGTCACATTGTGCTTATAGAGCTATTCTAGGTTACCTAAAAACTAATTATAGGTTATACTAACTGCAGTATCTGAAATTATGTTAGATTATTGAAATGGGATTCTAGACAAATATGATGGTTCATGGTTCGACTCAGTAAAGTGCTTCTAATCTGATAAGTGGATAAAAGTTGTAATAGATATTATCAAATTCAAATCATGTCTGAAATCTTTTCATTGCTTGTTTATTATAAACTTTCATTGCTTGTTTATTAAATTAAAATGTTTTTAATATTTAGGAGTGACTGTAGTGTCTTTGTGATCATTGTTTGGATAGAAGGGTTAAAGAATTTGATTTAGCTAAAGCTGTAAGTGAAGATTTAATCAAAGAGATGAGAGGGAAGCTTGCATATGAAATTCTTTCAGGTAAACCAAACTATTGGATAGTGAAGAAGTTTTATTGTTCAGGATAGGAAAATTTTAGCTATTGAAGTTGATGTCAGCATGGTTTGACGTGTTACTTTAACCTTGGTGGTCTATTTTAGAAGAAACTTTAACTTGGTGTAGTATGAACTTTAATATTTTTTTGTCTTAGACTATATTTTGGTTGTAGTATGGTTATGCTGTTAAATACATGTTTTAGACTGGTTGTAAAGAAAATTCAACTTTTATTATTGATCGGTTTGGTTGTTTGTATATGTTTTATCATGAAATCTATTGAATGATTGTAATATGGCATGCAATAATTGTTTGTTATAATTAATAATATATATACATTGTCTATAATAATGATTTCTGAGAATGGCTTCTTTGCATCAGGTATAAATAGCTGATGCAATAGAGAGATTAGTTTGCACTGGTTGTTATAAAAAACCGATGCAACAAAGAAGCCTTTTAAACCCAAAGACTCTTATGTTGCATCGGTTTCCAGCAACAACCTATGCAACAAGTTCCTTTGTTGCATCGGTTTTCATTACAATCGATGCAACATGCGGGCTGTGTTCAAGCAATCAACCGTATTTTTGCATCAGTTGTTAGTAACAACCAATGCAAAAAGGACCGTTTGGCATCGGTTTTATAACTGATGCAAAACTGTTAAGCCTGTTGCATCGGTTGTATATGCATCAGATGTTGAACTGATGCAAAAGGGGGGTAAGCAACCGATGCAAATGGCCTGTTTTGTAGTAGTGTTGGAAACTTAGAAATAACTTAAATAATTATAAATAGTTAAAATAGTTATAAGTAGTTTAACTATAGGTTAAAAATACTTTTAAAATGATTTAAGATAGTTAAATGGATTTAAATTAGATTAAGTATAATTAAAATAGATTAAATAGCTTTAAAGTAGATTAATTATATTTAAATAAATTAAAATGGTTTAAAATAGATCAAAATGATTTTATAAGTTAATATTAGTTAAATAGTTTAATAAATTTGAAAAATATGAATAATTAGAAATTTTAAAATAATATATTCTTTTAAAATAGTTTATATTAAAATATAAGTTCGGAATTTATATCCAATTAAACTTTCAATTCAACACATTTAGACCATTTTCAATTTCCAAATCAACAAACCAAATTTCCCTTTTCAACATAAGCTTAATTTTCCAAAAATACTTCAATTTATATAAATCAAATTTTACATCAAAGTATCATTTAATTCCATTCAAAAATTAAAGATTTTAAAATCATTTAGTTCAACCAATCCATTGTGTGTACATAATTCTCTACCCTAGGGTCAAGTGATATAGATATTTATCATTTCAATCCGCAATTTAAAATTTGACGGTTACATATCATTTCAAACCGCAATCCGAAACAAATTTAAAAATTCGTAAAATCGCTCGAGCCTATCATTTCAACCCATAACTATTTTCAAATATTAATAATTAAAGGAACTTGCAGAGTGATTGCAATTTACAAAAAAATTAACATAACATCCAATCATCCAATATCAACAATCAACATCCATCATAATTATCATCCAAGTCAACCAAATAAATATCAGAAATTAACTAATTAAGAATAATATGCACTCAAGTGGCAATTTAATTTCAAAATTAAATTAAATAACAATTTAATTCTAAAGGATACAAATTAATTGGCATGGCAATTTAATATATCAAATAGTCATAAATAATTTCCTAATCAAATCATAAATTAATTTAACAAACATAAGAAATTTTAGAAGTTGCGAGTGGGTTAAAACACTCACCTTTGATTTTAGCCCATAAAAATCCAAACAGAAGCGCAAAACTCAACAGTCTCCAAATTCAACTAAATCAATTTCATGTTGTCCGGAATTTAAATACGAATCCAACAGAAGAAATAGCACGTGAATCAAAGTTTATATGCAAAAGATATTCATGTTATAAGAAATATTATTAAAATAAAAATTAGTACGCGTTAAAAAAAAATAAACAAATTTTAATACTTACATTTTTCTTAAGATGAGGCTTCAAAAAAAGATTGAAGAACAACTAAGACGAGGACAGAAAGTGTACAAAAAACGAAAAAAAACCATGTTTTATAAAAGAAAGCTTTTGGATTTGCACGAATAAGAGCTTTTGTATATGAGGTGTAAGGAGAAACAAAATGTAAAAGAAGAAATAAGCTGTAGGTTATTTATAATTAGGGAATGAAGGTGGAGGGACAAAAATAAATGTCACATTTTATTTTGAAAGATTTAGGCATTATAATGCATAGGAAAATGCACGTAGGAATGGAAAAGTTTGCAAATGAAAGTAAAATTTTGTATACGTGAAAATGAGGGGGCAAGAATTAATACAACCTAAAAGTCTAGGCTCAGGTATTAAACAGAAGGAGAAATAAACGGATCAAATATTAATAATAAGGTAACTATTTTAAAACGTTCATGCAACAATTAATAATAAAAGAAATGAAGGGACCATGTACGTCGCACAACCTTTTGAAATTCAATTTTTTCAAAACGTAACCAAATTAATTTCATTGACTCAAATAATATTCAAATTTGCACGCATCTAGGTTTTTATCTACACATAATAAAATTTTTATACTTACCTTAAGAATGAAAACGTTCAATTTGGTTTTCTCAAAACAGTCTTTTATTTCCATTAAAACACTCTTTTTGTTTAACACAAAAATTCTTTTATTAAATCTATTAATTGCAATTAACGTTTTCTTTCCTTTTAATTGAAGCATTTGAATTACATTAATTGCAATTACTTACAACGTTAAATTTTAAAACAGACAACTGAAATGGATGAAAAAAATAGAACAATTGTTTATTTAAACACGTTTATAAATTTGTTATTTATACACAAGAGTAATAAATAACTTACTGAAATAGATTATTTTTCTATTCTTGTAAACAATCTGTAAGCTAAAACACAGTCCAAATAACATATATTTCTTTATTTACAATAAATCATTCTAATCTTTATTTTAATAAAATTAAACCAACATTCACAAATGAAACATTCATTTTATTTGATGTAAATGTTCTTTTCATTAAATCAAACTTTCCTTATACTTTCACAAAACATAAGCTGCTTTTAATTACACCTATTAATTTACATCTAGTATTCTCTCTCCTATTAATTGAAAATTTTCAATTACATAAATTTCGGTTGATTAAGTTTCAAAATGGACTAAATGAATATAATGAGAAGTAGAACAATTATTTCCTGCCTTTAGTTTGTATTAACTATCATATTTCCATTTTATTGTATTTTTCTCAATTTTTCATGTTAATTATAAATTTAAAACCTCAATTAATTAATTTATGTTGATCTCATTCTTTTTATTAAATCCATTATTACTCTATGAATGAAATTTACATTATTACCAAATATTATCTAAATTTACATTAACGTAATACTTAATTACATTTATTGCAATTGGTTTCAAATTTAATATAACAGGCTAACTAAATAGGTAACGTATATTAGTTGTTACCATTAACTTTAAATCACACTTATAAGTTTATTATTTACACACAAATGTTACAATTTCTTCCATAACTCCAAATTTTATTCAATGGTCATTTAATTCATACTATTTCATTTATTAATCCAATGTTTACATTTGTCTTCTTATATCAATTTATAACCAAATATAACATCATTATTTCATTCATTGGAACATCATTCAAGTTATTAACAATTAGCTTACATTTATATTGTTACAACTCATTCTAGTTATTTTTCCATTAGCAATTCACTAATTTTTATTTTCTTCAATACTAAATTACCAAAATTTTATTAAATTAACAAATTTAATTTCGAAAATTTACGGGTCGTTACATATGTAATTATTTAAACATATGTAAATCAATTCTTAAAGTGCTATATAGGTTTCTTTGTGAATAATTTCACATTCACTCGTTCAGTACTTATTTCATTTACTTTCACTCATTGTTTACAAAGTTCATTTTTTCATTATTTATTCAATGTCATTTTCTTTCATTTTATTACTTTGAATTTTTTCTTAAGTAAGTTATTCTAATTTTAATTATTGGATTATACATTATTAGGTAAGTTTCTTAAAAATTTAGGTCACCATTAGTAGATTATTTCTCTTTCACATTCATTCTCCCATATATAGTGTCATTGAATATTAATTTCCATTTCTAAATTATTTCAATGGTTTCAGAAGCTATAATCATTCAATTTATATAGTGCTCATTTTAATATTTATTTTAATTATCAATAGCTTCAAACATTAACTTAAGTTTGTAATTATTTATTTATAGTATTCATATTGTTCAATTCAATTACTTAGCATATCAATTCATTAACTTAAGTTTACAATAATTTACTTACAATACTTACTTTATATTACATTTAATTAGTAGCATTTAAATTATAACTTAAGTTTACAACAATTATAATATCAAAATTCTTATTTATAAAAGTAATTCCATTGAACATCTTCATTACTTAAGTTTACTTATATAATATCCTATTACATATTCCTATTTAACGTTACAACTTTTATTACTCCGGTAAGTTATATATATAAATGTCTTTTAGAATGCAATAAAAAGGTCACACAAGTTCCACAATTATTTTACATCAAAATGTTTAATAGTTACATTTTCTTATTTTCATTTCCACGTTTTCTTTATAGTTTACAAATTTCAAATTTCTTGTATATTTCATTTATAATTTAGCATTAATTTCTTGTTTCATTTTAGAAGTTTCAATTATTAAATAATTAAAATTTCATTCTATTACAATAATTGAAATCTCTAATTTATAGAAACTTAAGAACTAAATGTCGGGTTCCATTCCAATTCATTTAAAATAATATATATATATATATATATATACACACACTCATAGCTTTTATATCCAATCACATTTAGAGAATAAAATTTAAGATTAGTCTATCAAATCAAACGTGTAGTAGAACTACTACTATGGCATTCCCACTTTGAAACCCGAAAATAAACGTCGATGATGCATGCGCTCATCATTAAAATTATTTCCCAATGATAGAGAGGGGAGTACAGAACTTATTCCTTTCCAAAATGTCTTTAAAACATTTCTTTCAAATTATATTGAAATATTTATATCAGAAAATACTTTCAAATAATATTAATATTATATTCCAAAATCATTCGAAAGAAATTTTCAAAAATCCCAGAACTTAAGTTCTAAAATTTCCAATTTATATTCATTTTATTTACAAATCTTATTTTCCAACCAATACCTATAAATTTCACTACCTAACAACAAATATATTACAACCAAATATGTCATTTTTAAAATTGTTATTTTATATGCAAAATATATAATAGGCAAAATTATTTCATTCACCTACATTCAAAACAATACTTGGTCGCTCTGTCCTATTAAGTGTTTAAAAATCCCTATTGATGCCACAGTCCCATGCACCAACTAGAATTTATAAATACCAAACAGAACAAGCTAATACAATATAAAATATTTTATAACACTAACAAATATGCTCTCTCATATATATACACTCAGCGACTCATTCTAGGGTATTACTACCCTATTTAATATGAGTGAGACCCCACAAAGCTAAGGTAATCGCTAAACCAAACCTCTGATACCAACTGTAACGAACTCTTTTTGGACGTTTAAGCATGCCGAACTCAAGTCATTCAAAAGGGCAGATTGTTATGGGGTAAATAAGAAAAAGTAGAGAAAGAAAAAAAAACATATTCTCGCAGCGGAATGATAAAATATAATAATCAAATAAACAGTTCATGAAGCTGTTTATAAATTACATTTGATTATACTTATACAATATAAAATCAGAGTTACAGGCAACATCGAATAAATACACAAATGCAACAGGACAGTATGAGTGCAGTGGAATAATAGAATAAATAATAATAGCACAAATCTTCGTCTTTGTCCTTCAGAAATAAGGTCTTCATCCCTAAAATGCTCAGAATGACCCGAGCGAATTGAATAACAAAACACTCGAGTCAGAACTAAAAGATCTTATGTAAGTTAAATCAACGATAAATATGAGTGTAACGGCGTCAGAGATGTTTATGGGGTTTGACATATTCTATCTAGTGTCTAACGTGAGTGCAGTAACTTAAGAGATGTTTAGGATTCACATCTCCTAAGGATCCGTTAAACTATCTACTATGTAGTACAATATGCTATTATAACATGTCTACAGTAAAGTAAAATTATTAAAATAGCATTAAGGCATTACCAATATCCCCCTTAACACATTTTATATATTCCCATAGTCTATACAATGCCATAAGCTCCTCCGTAAACTAAAGGTTTACCCAGAGGACATCACATAGGTACGGTACAAAACAAACTCGTAGAAGGCGCTCTAGGGTATGTAAACACGACACTCGAGGCAATGCCAGGGTGGATTTACCAATTGCAGAACCGGGCTGGTGGTAAGGCATAGCAGCTACTACCGTCCACCTTGGAACACACTCCGAAATCAAAAATCAAGGGGTGGCCACCAAATCATCACAAAGGTCATAATATGGTATCGAAGAAGCATGTCCGATTGGAGGAATGACCTCACTTGGTCCAAGGAAAGCTCCTGTTTTTGTCACATCTAAGCTGACTCACGAAAATCAGTGTAATGACCCTGACTCGACCTTCGAAAATCGACATTCATACTTCACCCGTATTTGAATGTCATAGATTCAAACGTCGAATCTGGTTCGTCGGAGCTTATAACACGTTAGATAAATACAACTAATTATTTTATTGATACACAACATTTGATACAAAAATGATACAAATGATTATCAATATCAGAGCCAAAATACAACAACGGAAAGAAATCTTCAACAGAGGAACACCAACATTGTCTTCAATAGAGAGAGAGAGCTTGAGAATCCAATATTGTATCTCCATTTCCAAAACTCAAAAGACTTCCAAAACAGAAAGCTCAAAGCCACCATCATGCTGGAATATAGCAAATCTGATCCCAACCAAAGACTGAAGGCTACCGAATCTACATCTACTATCCGACTATCTGAAAACCTGACTCTAGGCGGCCCATGTGGAAAATTGTGGGCACCCAGAGTTTAGAAAGGGAACAATAAACTCCAGGTCAGTCATGGGACTGGTGTGAGCAAACAAAACAGTTTTATTTTGAAAAAGAACAAACAACAATAAATAAAATGAAATTCGCAATGGTTTTTGAAAAATGAAACTACCATAAAGCCTCCTACCCCATACATAATGCAATTGCACACTTGGAGGATATTTCTCCTTATGATAGTCAAACATGCTTGATACGTGAAAATCTTTTTGATATTATTATTAATGCATAGTGAAGAAAACATTTCGAAAGTATAATATTAATCTTAGCCAGCATACGTACCACTATAGTATGCCTACTATAGCTACCATATTAGATGGCAGGTTCTACAACTAAAACCGTACAGGGCTCGTATTGAATGATTGGATTTCCAACAATGGCTAGGCTAAGGAACTTCCTTATCGAATGGATACACTTCTGGAGGGACGCCCAGAGAACCTAACCGACTCTTTGCCAAAACAAGGTTGGGTTACCTCTGTAACTAGGTAACTAACTGTCACGAGTATGCCAACCCCCGGTCGTCACCGACCTTTATCCGAGAGCTCTCAACACCAACAAATTGCAACAACCACATAAGTTAAATATCTAGGCTCCATACCATGGTACCATTTTTTATCCAAAAGGAAATGCACATACCCTATAGGGCGCGACCCTCATAACCTTGATGCATCCTTCCTGTTTCGACCATTTCCGAGATGTGAGGTTCTACGAAGTCTCGTCCACAAAGCCATGCTTTTCAAAAAAGTCATGCTTTGATCAACAAACGATCAACAACACTTAGTATGCCACATTACCAAATTGGGAATATATCATTAGTAACCATCAACTACGTAACCTCTAAGCTCGTACGTCTCAGAGTAGGGTGTTAAGCTGAGAGAATAAATTCTTCGCCACCAACAGAAATGTATTTCATAGAAATCAACTTTACATCTCAAAGTGTAATGTCAGACATACAACCATACAAGTCCGTTCCGGGTTCAAACAGAACCGAAGGCACTTCAAAAGAAGCCCTTGCAAATCTGGGTATTCACAATTCTGATTGGACTTCCCATCACATATGGAGATCTCTATACTGGAGAACCTCAGTGAAAAGTCATTCGACAAGTAATCCTTTCGTTCTCGAAAATACTCGGTCTTCACCACTGTCTTCAAATGCTATCCATTTCGTCATATCGCTATTCGGAATGAGTTTTATGACATAAAGTCCTCTCCCGGCTAAACCGATTAATGAGCGCTTATTTTAAAACATATGGATATATTGGGATCTTAGTTAAGTCACAACTTTTCAACACTTATTCCCAAAACCATTCATTTTGAATGGTTTAAACAAATTTCCACTTTTTATCTTTTAAACGAAAGATTCACCCTTTAGATCCTTTTCAATTTGAAACAATGTTCACCAATCTTTAACAAAGATTCATTCATAGCTTTCAAAATAATTCTATTTCAAACTTGAAATCCTTTTAACAAAAATTGGGATTTCTTTCGTTATATTAAAGCCATTATTATTTGAAAACAAATGCTTTTTGATTTTGGGGAAATCCGATTAAATTTGCTTAAGTTAAAGCTTTTCAAAATATACATTGAAAAATCAGCGAACTACCGTATTCTTGGCAAGTCCAATTTGAATTTAAATTTAAATTCCCAAAATAATTCATATAGAAATGCTTCAAAAATGGTTTAAAATCCATATATATATATATATTACAACTTGTATAACCCTTTCAAACCATAGTTTTCAAAATAATTTCAAAACTTAAAACAAGACATATTATATTCAAACTAAATTTTAATTCCAAACTTCCTTTCAAAAAAAACTTTTCATATTCAACTCAATTTCATTTCCAAACCAATTGGATTCAAAATTCAACTTTTAAATTTCACATTATTGAAAATAATATTAAATTCAAAATATCTGTGACTTAACCAATTTTCTGTAAAATCCATATTTGCTTGTGTCTGTGGTTTAGTCCAGGTGTTTTACACACAACAATACAATATCATCAATCATCACAAATCCAAACACAGTAATATCGATAATCGGTATAATCCTATAACGCTTATCTTCATTCATAGATTCACAAATAGATATGTAAATTCAACATAGATAAATAATTTACACACAGCTCAACTCAAACAATTTACGTCACATAATATTACAGATCAGAGATAACAATCAATTCAAGCATTCAAACATCCATAAGCTAGATTACTTAATCACATAATCTAGAATTAATTTAATTTCAACCAAATAAATTAATCTCTTATGTTCTTGCTTAATCATTAATTAATTACAAATCATTTTAATCAATTATTGAACTAATTAATCGCATAATTTCTTTCATTAATTATCCTTTATTATTAATTAACTAATCCTTAATTATTAATTAATTAACCTTTAATTATTTTGATTTGATTAAATTAATTTACCTCTAATCATTAAATTAATCTTAATCATTAAATTAATTAACTTTTAATTAATCAATTTATTAACCTTTCATTATTAAATAATTAATCTTTAATTATTTAATTATTCTCTAATTACTTACATTAAGTAATTTACACTTTATTAATTACATTAAGTAACCATACTTAATTAATTCCATTAAGTGGTCATCCTTTCTTAATTACATCAAGTAATTATCCTTTAATTACTTTCATTAAACAATTATCATTTAATTACTTCATTAAGAAATTATAATTTAAACATTCACATTAATAAATAAATAAATCCTTTAAATTGATTTCATAATTAACTTAACCTTTAATTATTAACAAATTAATTAGTCTTTAATTATCCAAGGCCTTAATTGACTTAAGATAAACCACTTATCTTAATTACTTACTAAATCATATTCATCAAATCACATTTGAAAACACTTAAAGACTTTAATTAAACAATTATCCCTGTATATAATTATTTTAGAAACAAAACAATTTCAAACATTTACTTTAACATTCAAACTTTGAAACTTGTTTTAAAATCTTGTTTAATAATTCTATTTTGGAAACATGGTTTGTATTGCTTTGAAATTTTGTTTAACGAATTTACTTTTAAAAACTTGCATTTTGTTTTTAACTTTAATATTTTAGTTTTCCTTTATTTAAAAAAAAAACTTGTTATCATCAACAACCCGAGCCAACATCCAACTTTCTCGAGCCTAATCCCGAGTATCCCACATTCTTTATTTCCCCGAGACAAAACATCATGTGCTTCGAGTTCGACCCAACAAAACCTTTCTTCCTCAAATTCCCAAACAAACCCAATATCACTGATACTCGTGCACGTACACAGCTACTTTGATCACCACTGGTCGATGCTACGACCATCGACAAGTCAACGACAACTTCCCCTAAACCTCCAACCACTCAGAACCTCTAATCGTCGACGAACTCGAAATTGAGATAACCAGCACCTATCTGGAACAAAATGATCGTCAAAGAAATGCCTCGCTCTGACGCCTCAGGCCATCAGAGGCCATGAAAATCCGACTAGAGCTCCGCCTACTTCCCTCGTTTCGATTGCCACCGGTACGATAAAATCCAGCTCCTTGATGAAGCGGGGGCAACACAATATCCGACCACGACTAAAACATGGGTTTATACCCTAAAACTTCACCGTGCCGTCGCCACTACGATCGGAAAAATATTCGATTATTTTTCCCTAGCTCGACAACCACCCAGGTAACTCCAGAAGCAATCCTGAGACCTATCTCCTCTCCGACCGCCATGAATTGCCAACAATCCATTTCACATTCAACTCACAAATTCTCGCGATTTACTAAACTAAAAATCATGATTTTTTTTTTAAAATTATTATTTCCGAAAGAAAATCATATTATACAATCGATTCAAGAAATTAAGATACTTGGATTTTGACATGCATTTGAGTTTCACTGTAAATTTTTATTTTCCAGAAAATCTTAAACCAATTGTTCTTAAAAAAAATATTTTTAAAACTCAAATCATGTTAATTTGAACACTTTTGTTTTAAACATTAAAGCCCATTAAAAAGTAGGTAAAGAGTTGATTTTTAAATTTTGTTTAACCATTGTAAACTTCGAACAGAGCATCAGTGCCTGTACAACAGACATGCACAGCTAAACATATACATATATGTATGTATACAGACATATTTACATACATTCCAATATTTTTCACAGTACTCATAGGTTTGCAAACAGAGAACAGTTTTGAGGAAAGAAGTTTACTCATCTGTTAAAAAGAAACAGAGAACAACATTATATTCTCTGATCTAGAAATGTTGAGATGATCTGAAACTAATTTATTTTGATTTGAAGCTTTGATGTATTTGAAATGAATTGAATCTACTGCTCGATCAGGTTGAACTTGAAATTTGGTTTTATTTCCAGGTTGAAGTTTGCTTCTGGTTTGTTTTAAGTTTCCAGGTTTGAAAATCTTTAGAGTTGAATCTGATCTGATTGCTTTAGGTTTGATTGTTTTGAACTTAATCTTTGAATTGCTGAATTGAATCTAGATCTCAGCTAGCTTTGCTTTTGATCTGAGTTTGTAGTTTTTTGATTTATACTTTCTGGTTTATGTTTTTATTTTCTAGGTTTTTGATTTGAAGATCAAAGAAAATAAGAGATAGTAGGAATAATGATATATACCTAGCCTGATTTCTTTCTAATACATTTTATAATTTAAATTAAAAGAAAATATAACTTGCTACTTGTTAATTATGCTAACACATGTGCTACAAATGTTAATGCATGTATTTATAATCTTACACATGTCAATTTGCATGCCTTAAATGTTTTAATATGTTTACATAATTTACATATTATATTTCCAATTTAAATAAATCCATTTCCTTTTATATATATATATATATTTATAACTTTAAATAAATTGATTTTTAAAATATAATTATACTTTAATAAATAAACACACATATGTATATTATAAAATATGTAATTTAACTTTTGAATAGGTTTCGAAAATTTGAATTTAAAATATAACTTCCAAATCGTTTTATACACACACAGATATATATATATTATAATTAGAAAACAAATTTTTATTAGTTTTAAATTAGAGTTTTTTAAATTTAAATTATTTCTCAAAATATTTATTTTTGAATTTCAATTCCAAAATTCAATTTATAATCAATTTATATACACACACACATATATATATATATATAAACAAAAAATATCTTATTTAATTTGGAAAAATTCAAATTTATTCACAATTTAATTCAAAATTTTATTTTAATTACCAATTTAAATTTGACTTAAAAACGGGATCGTTACAGTCAGGGTCACATCATAACTTATACAGAAATCATTCACCAAACCATCATACTTCGTTTCTAGAATCTCCACCACGTACACAGTTGTTAAAGGGTTTTTGGTATTGGCAGAGAGTATGACAATATTCGATCCTGGTCTCTTTAACAACCAATCACTTATTATATACCGGATGGTTCTTTTACATTTCAAAAATCATTTCATAATTTATATCAAAATCTTGTATTCTCAAAACCATATCACTTTCGAAATTATATTCACTTTCAAATTCTTATTACATTTGAAATCATATCGTTTCCGAAATCATAATTTCTTTCAGAAAATCATATTTTCAAATAGGTTAAATCCTTACTTCAAAGTCATCATATGCAATTAATTATAACATTTAAATCCCAACTTAGGTTATAACATCATTTAACAACATTTGTTATAGACAATGAAATTGAGTATAAACACCTCCCTTTACTTTGTCTGAAAATTTAGAAAATAGTTTAAATAATTATAAATAGTCAAAATAGTTATAAATAGTTAACATACTCTAAATAGTTTAGCTATAAATTAAAGATACTGTTAAATTGATTTAAGAGAGCTAGTAGTTTTAAAATAGATTAAATATAATTAAAATAGATTAAATAGCTTTAAATAGATTAATTAGATCTAAAATAAGTTAAAATAGGTTAATTAGTTTAAAATATATTAAATGGTTTAAAAGAGGTTAAAATGATTTAATATTTTTAATATAGGTTAAAATAGTTTAATAGTCGAAAAATCCAATAATAAAAATCTCAAAAATAATATATTTTTAAAACAGTTTTTATTAAAAATATAAATTTTGAAATTTATATAAATTTACTATTTACTTTATTTCAACACAATAGAACTATTTCAATTTCTTAATCAACAAAAATCAGATTTCAAGTCTCCATCCACCTTCTGAATAGAATATTACATTTTTTTTATTGATTTCAATTCATGTTTGAAATACCAGCTTAAATTATTCCAATTTCAATACAATTCAAAGTTATATTTCAACCAACTCAAATAACTCAATTCTGACAAATTTCAATTTAATTTCTTAAAGCAATTCCTTTTAAACCAACTCACATTTCAACATAAAACTTGATTTTTCAATAATTATTCAATTTATATAAATCAAATCTTGTTTCAAAATATCATTTAATTAAATTCGAAAATTAAGAATTTTAAAAATCATTTAATTTAACCAATTCGGTGTCCGTATATAATTCTCTACCCTTGCGTCAAGTGATACAGATATTTATCATTTCAATCCGCAATTTAAAATTTTACGATTATGTATCATTTCAAACCGCAATCTCGAACTAATATAAAAATCCATAAAATCGCTCGAGTCTATCCTTTCAACCCATAAGGATTTTCCCTAATCTATGGATCATTCGGGTATGTATCATTTCGACCCATAGTGAGCTTGCAATTTATAACGATATAAAATACAACATTCATTCATTCAATATCAACAATCAAACATCCATCACATTCATCATCTAAATCAATCAATAAACATCAATAGATAAATGGCAGTCAATATAGATATTAAATTTGACAATTAAAATTCAGTATTAAAATAAACGGTAATTAAATGCGATAAATGTCAAATTTTACCAGAAATGGTAATTTAACAACCCAAACTGCAATCATTAAATTTCTAATCACATCATAAATACAATTTAACTAACCTAAGAAATTTTTGAAGTTGTGAGTGGGTTAAAACATTCACCTTTGAATTTAAATCGAATTAAAATTCAATTGAAGCCCGAAATTCAAATGGTCTCGGAATTCGTCTAAATCAGCATCAAAAAGCTCGGAATTTCAATACGATCCTAACGCAAGAAACAATGCGTAAAACGGATCTCGGATGTAAAAGTTATTCAAGTTAGAAGTTATATAACTTAACTAGAATTAATAAAATAAAACAAAACACTACCTATCAGAAACGACCACATCACTGCCTCTCTCCAGGGATGTTCGAACCCACGGCCACGAACCCGACCCAGACTGCCTTTGACCCCGCTTTGACAACGCCTTCCTTCCTCCTTGCGCCGCCGCAGGCCTCGGCACCACCACCCAAGAGCTCGCCCTGGCCTCCTCTACACACCGCCATAGGTCCGACCCCCCCCCCAAGTGACAGCCGTCGCCGCCAATACAAGTGATTGTCGAACCCTAATCAACAACTGCTGGTGATCTAGTTGATAAATCGACTAACGACTAGCACAGATGAACTACGCGCTGCAATCTCCATCCATCCATGCCGATGATTCGAAGATCCATCGTCGAAGATCATGACGTGATGAACGACCGAAAATCAACCATCAATTTCTGGCCACCCAGAAACCAAAATCGAAAAAAGTACTACAGATTTGACTTGCGCTCATTGAGAGCTTCAAATCGATATATAATTTACTAGGGTTTGGAGGAGTTTGGTTTTGGAATTGAATTTGAAACTGAATTTGAAATTTGGGAATTAGGGTTTGTCTGCCATTGGAATGAGAAGTTGAGAAGGAAATGTACGTACAGAAAAATGGAAACCAGCATCAAAAAGACTGAAATTTCAATATGATCCTAATGCAAGAAATGGCGCGTAAAATGGATCTCGGATGTAGAAGTTATTCAAGTCAGAAGTTATAGAATTTAACTAGAATTAATAAAATAAAACAAAACACTATCTATCAGAAACGACCACGTCACTGCCTCTCTCCCTTTTAGGCATGTTCGAACACACGGCCATGAACCCGACCTAGAATGCCTTTGACCCCGCTTTGACCACGCCTTCCTCCCTCCTTGCGCCGCTGCAGGCCTCGACGCCACCACCCAGGTGCTCACCATGGCCTCCTCTACACGCCGCCATAGGTCTGACCCCTTCCCCAAGTGACATCCACTGCCGCCAATATAATTGACTGCCGAACTTTAATCAACATTTGCTGATGATCTAGCAGATAAATCAAATAATGACTAGCTCAAATGAACTATGCACTGCAATCTCCATCCATCCATGCCGACGATTCGATGATGCATCGTCGAAGATCGTGACCTGATGAATGGCTGAAAATCAACCTTCAATTTTTGGCCACCCAGAAACCCAAATCAGAATAAGAACTGCAGATTTGACTTGCGCTCGTCGAGAGCTTCAAATTGATATATAATTTGCTATGGTTTGGAGGAGTTTGGTTTTGAAATTGAATTTGAAACTGAATTTGAAATTTGGAAATCAGGGTTTGTTTGGCATTGGAATGAGGAGTTGAGAAGGAAATATACATATAGACAAATGGAAATAAGGAAAATTTTAGGGTTTATGATGAGCTATTTATATGAATAGCTGAAATAGAAAAGAATGGAACAGATCGATTTGGATGGGAACGATAAACGACCCGAAAAGCATGTTCTGCCTTCAAAACGAAAATGGATCATCCCATGTTTTAAAATTATGTTTTTGATGATTTTAAACTCAATGGAACATGTTTCAAGCCCTAATTCAATCGTATGAAGAAGTTATGATAAAATCAGCTTATTTCAAATTGATTACAATCAATTTCAATTAAGTTGATTTCTAGAAGTTTCGAGTCCGTACGATCGAACAACAAGTCTAATTGCTACAAAACTTGAAACCTTACGGTAATTCACCGTTACGGATCCGATGAAATTGGTTTCATCGAAATCCGAGTCAGTAGCCAAAATAGCTATTTTTACATTAATTAAATAAATTAATATTAATCAATTAAATCAAATTTTCTATTCCAATACTATAATTAGCAATCTTTTTCATTTTTGATTTCTTAAACATTCATAGTGATTTAAACAAATTTAGATATAATTTTAAGGTTAATTATTTACCAATTACAGTGTTTAATTTTAATCTAAGCAAATTCAGTAACTATAAACTAAAATTCCAATAAATCCGTTTAATTGATTTTTGAATCTTGTTATTCAATCAATTATCATCTTATGAGTAAAATCAACATTGGTTTATATGTATTACATTAAAATTTTCAAATTTCATCTTAATTTCAATTAGTGTAATATTTAATTCCATTTAATTACAATAAATCCAATTATTATAAATTAAATTCAAATAAATTTGAGCAAACTTGACTCCAATTCTTTTTCCTCCATTCTTAATGAATTAACACTCTCCGATTACCAATTTAATCTACATTAACTGAACTAATTAAGTGAATTAATTGAAATTTCAAATTAAACTTTAACAGGTAAAATACAACAATTTGTCACCAATTAACTTTTAGTCACATTAGTAAGTTTATTATTAACAACCAAATGTTATAATTACTTACCCAGTACTGATTTTATTCAATTACCATTTACTCTAAATTATTTCATTAGTAAATTTCAACATCTACCTTTGTTTTCTAATATTGAATTTATAACCAAGTGTAATCTTTCAATCACTTTATTTAATTGGAATTCCATTAATCTTGTTAATAATTAACTTAAGTTAACATTGTTACATTTTATTTTATTATTATTTCATTATTATATCACAATTTTTGTTTCTCCCAATAATAAATCACAAAACCCTATTAATTTAACAATTTTAATTATCAAATTTTATGGGTCGTTACAGTTAGTTGGTTAATTAATTAGGCTCCAAAAATGCAACTTGTGTAAACAAATGGAGTTTGACCATGAAACCTACATCATTGTGTTTATGGAAAAAAATCGAGTAACTTTCTTATTTGGGATTTTGCGGTCAGAATCTAAACGAAGAAGTTACGGACGAAAAACGAATTCGAAACAGAAATAATTCGAATAGGATAACTAACGTTTTATATTAATTGCATAGGGCCCACAGATCGATCCGCATATCGCAGAGGTCAACTAGGGGCGATGGACCCCTAGGAAGGGGGCAGTTGACTGCTTCCTGTGTGGCGGCCGCAATAAACCTAGGCCATATACGACATGGATTGTATATTTTAAATCGTGTGGTTTTGGTTGATTCTAGCGTCTATAAATTCAGGCATAACCCTCCCTTCTCTTCTCATATTTTTCTAAATAGAGCAATGAAGCTCTACGGTTTCTTCTCCTTCACCATGTTCTTCCTAAATTATTAAAATAAGATATTTTCCATATTATTACAAATTGGAGAAGAATAGAAATTTAATAAAATGGAGAAAAGAAGAGAATCAACTATATGCATATTTGAGGTAACTATATATACTAGTGTGAACCCGTGCTTCACACATGGGTTGGTGAAAGCAGATGTATAATAATATGGAGTCGGTAATAGTTGAAAAGAAATTTAAGGGATTGGTTCAGCAAACAATAAGCAGCATCCAACGTTGAGCAGCAATGTAGCGTTGTAGCGAATTACCACATCAAGCCTATAAAATAAGTGCGTATTAATAGTTGCAATTTGTCGGCATAAAATGGCTTAGGTTTCATTACATATAAGATAAATGCCGCATGCTCTAACAGATCGCTGCAGTAATGTATAAAACGGCTGTAGGACAGCCAAGTAACGCAATAAGGAGTTCAAAATTGTAAATCAAAGTAGTAAACTCACTGTTTACAGTGATAGAAGTGGATAACCAAATTATCTTTTTACCACAGTAGCTCAATCATACATCATGAAGTATAACAACACGCAACAAAATTCAATTTTGATTAATAATTGGACAATATGAATTCAGCCATAAAATCCAATAAACCAACAACAATCAAAATATCTATAATAGAACTTGTATTTTAATATGTACAGTGCAAAACACAAATTTTCAGGTTCAACATATTGATCTTGGAATCTAATATAGCTGATCCTGTTTCTAAGTTTGAAGTAACCAAATTTATAGCATGATCCTTATACAGTTTTATCCAAAATGACAATTCCTTATATGTGGGGAAGAAAAAAGAATCACACGTCAGCAACTGCGTAATATTGAAGTAATCATCTAAGTTAAATACATACAGTAAATGAAGGTTGGGTTAAATGACAGACTAAATGATCATAATATTACTCGAAAAATGTAGTGAAAAATGTAACAATCTCGATATCTTGCTTCACATGTAGTTCAATCATTGTTTGTGAATATCCAACATGGCTGAATAATTCATAATTAAAATAAGCTAAGAAAACTGAATGAAAAATTAAGTTGAATAAATAACCATGCTTGTGCAACTTCAATGTTACCTTTTTTTTGTCTTTTTTGTGCAAAGTTCTTGTTCTTTGAGGATCAAAATCCAAATTTTTTTTAAGAACCTTTTCAACACAGCAACTCGGGAAATATTTTCTTTGAACTGAAAAAGGCATCGAAACTATATTTATATTTTAATTAGAGGAAGAAATAACATTAGATAATGGTGAAAAACATTTCTACTTTCAATCTTAGGCACAGTCTGTAAATGAAGTAGCCAAATGATCTCATACCTACCATGTCCGTGTTTGTCCATAGTTCCTAGGCGCAACTCTACTTATGTTGGATTATTAAAGTGGTAACATGTTCATCCATGAACAATGTAAATCTTGATAATGTATAATAATGATAATGTATAATATATTCTGAAATAGTGAACCAACCGTAAAAATATGTTAATGGATACTTGCCATGTCCTGCAGTAATAACCGGTAAAATGAGCTAATATTATATCCAAATTATTAACAAAGATTGTTTAAAAACTTGAATAAATCATTAATTAATTACTTAATACTGTCTCACTTAACTATACAAAATGTATGGGCAATCAAACCCATGAGTTCCGTACCTTCTTGTTCATGAATCAAATAATTTTTATTGGTAAATTTAATAAAAGAAATCTATTAAATAAGTAACTCAATAAATACATAAGAAAAATCGAACTAAAAAGTGGTAAAGACCTTAGCTTTCAAGATATAAGTAATAGTTTCTCCTCCCACACAGAACATACTTTCTATTTTTCTATTGCTTTCTTCCCATTCTCCAAAGTAAAAAGGAAATGATACTGTTAATTTAATACTGGATAAACTGGCTAAGCGAGAACTCATATTTAATATGGGAAACCAAGATTTCACAGATAACAAATGAGATGTATTATAGGAAGTACACAAAAAAGATTGATGGTTAAAGTGAAGCATAAAACAACATAAGAACATCCCTAAATGCAGAGACATCTGAACATCTGCAAATTTTGAACCATCAGTGGATTGAAGAACATCAGACATACTAATAATTTATGCACATTTATTTTTGAAGTGTATGTTGAGCATTTCAGCATCATATGTGCCGGTTCATCCAGAAAAGGTTCGTCAAATCAGCAGTGGAAGACAATGAGGAAAGTAATTGAACTAATGGTCTATTTGACCATTATTCACCTACCACTTAATTGATCTTATTTGATTTAGCAGCAGTTGAAAGGGTTTTCAGTGTAATATCATTCAACGATTTTATCAACTTTCTAGTATTCAGGTGTATATTGGCCATCACTACATATAGTGTTGAGGAGTTTACAGTAAGCGATGAAAAAGGAAGACAGCACGAAAAAGGAAAATAAGGAAACAATGATTTCATATTTTTCTGCATAAATGTAGTTAACTTCTAATTTCACAACTAGGAAGGCCAAAGGCAGCATAAATTCTGATAATATAACATGTTGTTTAAGACGGGATAAGGAGTTTGTTAGCGGATGGACATGTATATTTGAAAATCATTGATAGGAAGAAGATTAAAAATGGGTGAGAAAGTTGTGTATTGGATGGGAGAATTGAAACTGAAGAGTCGATTGGATATGATTAATCAAAGAACCGTGTAAGTGAACAGAGGAAAAGATGCCGACCTCTTTAGTATATCGGATTCCTCAGTAATATCCAAATCTATGTAAACGAATGTTGCAGTAGTTGAGCTCAAGCTTGGCTTACCTGTAAGTAATGGCAGAGTTAATGTTTGCTAATAATAGATGTAATAGTAGGATAAGTATATATAGGAAACATACCTTGGTAATTCTTCACGGTCATCAATGTAAGGATAATTGTTTTAGTGTTGTCATCGATAGCTGAGCTATCTATCAAGGATGTTTTGTTGCACCCACAGTGTAGCGGAAAGGCAAGGATAAGTAAAAAAGCCATCACAAATTAACTTCTGATCAAGATAAAGACAGATTTTAACAAAAAATCCATCACAAATCTTTTATTGTTAAAGGTTAGAATGGAAAATATGCACCAACCTAAGAAGGTTCCCTCCTTAGGTTATTGTCTACATGATATGTTTACTTCTTCTGGTAGCTGTATAAAGCATTGATTGAATTGAAAATGAGGAAGTAATTTCAAAATCACATGTTAATTAACTAATCATAATATATATAAACTGAAATACATAAATTTCATCATGGTTTCCCAAAGCCTCAAACTGTAAACTATTTATCTTCCTTAAGTGATAGCGGAGAAGATATTAAGTGCATAAAAATTTAATGACATAATCAAAAAATAAATGATGGATGAGAGTTGATTTATAAAATGTGTTATATAACAAATCAAAACGATACATGTTATGAAAGCAAAAATTATTACAATCATATACTTAAATATCATATACTTGAATTTTGGCAGCCAAAGAAACTATTTTATTATCATCCTTGGTGAACTTCTTCGTGTTTATTTTATCTATTTGAGAGTACCGACACTGTCCAAATCCACTAAAGTAGCAAGTTGCTGAGTAGAAAAAAGTGAAAGAAATCAAAATAGCATATCAAAGTATGTTTAATATATTGTCAAAATATTCTTCTTGTGTAAATTTCATGATCAGTAACCTAAACAAAAAATTCATATTATGTGGTAAGAACCTATTTAGCAACTGACAAAATTGTTATTGTTATAATAATGAAAAATTGAAAAATTAGGATTACCTAGTTTGTAAAGAATAAGGAATAGAAGCAATGAGATAGATGAGAAGGAAATAAAATGTACAGGGGTTGTAAGCGACGTTCATATGCGACAGAGAAAGACAAAATTCCACTGGAAAAGGAAACCAGGGAAACAACATATAAAATGCATTGGTAATAAGCTGATTTGGTGCATCTGTTTGGAGAATGAAGCGTCACACAAAGAGTAAAGGTTGGTTCATATCTTTCAATACATGGGAGTAAAAGGGAGACATAGTAAAGGATCGGATGAAAGGAGGAAGTCCAAAACATGCAGATATAAAAAGTTAATGAGGAGCTTTGTGAAAATTAAAAAAAAAAAAAATTCTACCTCATGCATATATGGGTAAATATGCAAACATGGACACACATATATGTCTAAATTTGTTGCCATCACTACAAAACTAATTTAATTTTTTTTCTAAATGAATCACTAAGAAGAACAGTACATTTAGTTACCTATATTTGTAGTGAAAATATTTTGTAACCATGCATTTTACAAATTGAAAAACTGCTACGTTACGGAGAATTTTGTATAAAGATATATATCTTAAAACATCAAACGAAATTCATTACTATTCTGCATAATTAAACATCAATACAAAGATGTAATAATTACATTTATAAAATTATTGGAAAACGGAAAAGGTTTATTAACCGATAAAATTTATACTTAAGAAGTATTGTAATATCCAACCAAAAATTATAGTTTCAACCAAAAATGATTTGGTTTACCATTTATAATATATTTATAATATTTCAGGCTGAGGCCACCAGTATAAGTGCTTTCCTGCTAGCATCGAAACATTTAGAAATGATATTAACACAGACATGAACACAAATAAAAACTGATGTAACAAATAATATCCTGAATTGCCATAAGTTGTAGTGAAAGGACTTTAAATAATTGCATACCATACTAACATATGTTATCCAAAGTTTATGAAAATAATATAAAACAAACTGAATGGTCTACAACATCGGCAACATGTACGATCTTCAATAGCAGGATTCACGTTTATTATCTATTGAAAATTATAATATGTGTTCTAATATGAAATGAATAAATAAATAATGTTCAAAGTTTAGTTGAAGTTTACCTTACAAATGACGACTTTATGACCAAGTGATCCTAAGAAAACAAAAATTGTTTAAAATAAAACTATTCCATTAGCATATGATGTTGATTTAGGATTTAAAGTGATAACCCGAAATATAGCAAAGAGGATTAGCTTATTATAATAGAAACTGAATGGTTATAAACATTGATAAACGTACAATCATTAATAGTAGTACTCATATTTATTATTTACAAAAATTTATAATAAGTGTTTTAATGTGAAGTAAATTGATAAATAAATAAAAAAAAATTGATCGAAATCATACCTTGTAAATGATGAGTCCATGACCAAGTGATTCTAAGGAAACCAAAATCGTTTAATTTGAGTTAGGACTTACTGTAGTGACCTGAAATATAAAAAAGAAGATTAACACTATGTATATTCAAGTGAAATAGTTTCAGTAGCGATTTCATCTGCAGAACAAAGTAAATATCCTAACTTCTTTATTGGTGATGTCAAAAGTTTACTCTATGCAGCAGCGTATCTCTTCACCAGGCAAAACAGAATAAAAAAACAATGTTTGGTTAGTTAACAAAAACTTCTTTTTCGTGAACTTTTTCAAATACCTAAGTGCAATTTCCAGTAATTATCATAAAATAAATTTCAAACAGGTCATATCAGTAAAACCAAATCAAATCAATCATATGTATTAAGTCTAAAGTACAATACAACAAATCAATTACCTCCTAAGTACCTACATCAATAGAACCTGTTGAATAACCTTGAAAAGAGATACCTGGTAATGGTAACGGCACCTGAAATACAGAGGCTGAAAGATGCACGATGCAACACTGATAGGGTAAATGATTAAGCAATTAAATCAGGATTGTTAAAGTAGGAAACAAATACATTTGCATATATACATATATATATATATATATATATATATATATATATATATATGCAAATCGAATGAATCAAGCAATTAAATAAGTAATAGTTCTATAAATCCAAAATAACGGAGCCAAAAGTCTAAAAATTACCTCAATCAGTAGGAGACTAGAGGAGAATCGTGGAAAAGTATAAATAATAGAGGAAGACTTAATATACAAGACGAAAGAGATGAGCGACTTTTGATTTCCATACCGGTGGGACTCTATTTGGCCTCGGACAATAGATAAAGGTCTCAACAAAAGAAGGCTTCATACCTAAATTGGACTTTATTTGGCTGGCGACGTTGGTGGGAGGGGTGGACGACGATGGCAGAGCGAAAAACACACAAATTGAGGAGGGGACTTATAATTTAGGTTGGAAAAAAGAAAGAAAGGGAGAGGCATGATAGAGGAAGGAAAAATCGTGACCTTTGAGTTTAAAATTCAAAGAAGGCTTCTGCTTTGTTGAAATAATAATATAATAGTATAAATAGATAACATGGAGACTGTTTAGTTGCCAAAATTCAAGGAGGCCTGTGTGCTCTTGAAATCCAACTGACTAATAATATAAAAGTATAGATTTGTACCTATTTTCTCTCCCAATCCCAAATCACTTTTCAGATTTGTAATTTTAATATATATATATATATATATATATATATATATATATATATATATATATATCCTTTTTATACGTATTTCTTGAATTAAAAAGCACTTGGAGATGAATTAAATGTTCTACTTTAGATGTGGAGATTTGGATCGCTTTTAAAAGTTGAGTGAGAAGTTTTATATTTTTTTTGTGATTTTAAATCTATTTCATTAACATACGTTTGGTTTTTATGCATAAATCATTTTATTTGTGAACTATAGGTTAAATTATTGTAGAATACTATTGCCAACTTATTCTTGTTTTTGATCTAATTTGAAATATTTTTACATCTAGATCTAGAAATCAGTCCCAAAGATTTTGGAATTATAATGCCGTATATTTTTGTTTTAAATCTGTACTTGGGTGTAAAATAGGGATTTTGGATTATTGTCAAATTTGTGCTATGTTGTGGATTCTCCATAGTTTAATTTGTGGAAAGAACATTCGTTTAATTTTTATAAATTTGCTTACTTTTTCCGCTTTCATTAAAAGGGCGATGTTTGATTTAATAAGGAATACCATGAACAAAAAATGGAAGAGATGTATAAAGTATAGATTTATTCTCCTTAGTACACTGTTTATCCCAAATAAAAAGAAATTATCCATACCTTGTAATTTAAAACGGAGTCAATCTTTCTTTTTTGTGCTAAACAAATTTATGGAAATCATAGTGGAAAATCTTCCTAATGAATATAATTCGAGCACGTTAAATATTGAAAGCATATTCTAGTTTAATATTTATGACTAAAATATATCTGGATAAAATTAAGTAGTTTTATTAGGTAGTTTATACGTACTTATTGTGTTAAAAAGTAGAACAACATTTATTCGTGCGATATTTATGCGTAATGTTCATTGGTTATTATTATATTTAAGAAGCGAATCGGTAGAATTAGGAATTGTAGTAATTCTTATTAATGAGCAATAAATTAAGAATTTCCAATAGTTAATAGAAAATAAAAGATTGTAACCCCAATTAATGGGCAACTAACGGAAAATAATAATAGGATTAGATTAGGGGTTACAATTGGTTAGTATGGGAATTAAAGAACTCCAATTAATGTGCATTTAATGGAAATGAATTTGGGAGTTACAATTAATAGGGACAGATGGATAAAAAGAGACTGATAAAAATGGAATTGTTATAAATGGTTACAAATTGGGAATTAGTAATTATAGATAAATGTCTTAGGAAATGTCTATTAGGATTATTATGGACAAATTAACATTTATGGATTATTCAAAAGAGATTTATGGACAGATAAGTATCTAAGGTAAATCTTATTGCCATAAATAAAAAGAGATTTAGTAAGCTAAGTTCAATGTCAACCTAAGATAGTATAAGTAAAGACTTAGGATGGTTAATTGGGCATAGTAGATTAGTGACGCGAGGTTAGTAGAGTCAGTCGATGGATGACTGCCCTCCACTTTGAGGCTGCCAGCAGTCTGGTGCACGTACTACTAATGTGAGATATCACTAATCTTAAGATCATGACGATGTAAGTGTGTGGACTTACTTCCTTAATTGGAAAGTATTAAATGATCCAAATTTGAAAATGGGAGCAGTGAATGATATCTCTAAAAAGGTTTACTTTAGTATTGAGGTATTAAATGGCTACCTTAGTGCCCATCTCCCTACTGAAAAAGGTAATCTAATGAGATTCCATATTTATAAGAGCGATACCGGATATCTTAGGAAGGGTTTGCTTCAGGTTTTAGGTACTAAGTGACTGATCTAGGATTCGCCTCTCTCCTATAAAAGATGTACTATGTAATCTAATGTGATTTTCAAGCAATGTCAAGTAGATAGTACCAGTGAGGAGTCCGCCTTGGGGTTAGGACCAAATGGAAAAGGCCTACCTATAAATAGGCATTAAATGGTCAGAGACAAGCCTTGATCGTCGCCAATTAATATACTGGCGCATCGTGCAGCCTTTCCTCGGGTTCATAGAGTCGGGTTTTCCGTTTACCCACATCCTTGTTAACGAGGTATTAAGTGGGATGGGTATAGTCTCTCACGTTGCTAAGACTTTAATAGCAATAGATGTACTAATAGTATGACTATTATAAATTATAAGGTCATAGATAGTGGTCAAAGGTCTTTGCAGTTAGAACCAATAGACCAATAATGACGACACTAGAAGTCCATCTTGAGAATAGGTCTTAAATGACGGAGTCTACCTCGCTTGAGGTCTGAAATGGTAGAGTATACCTATTTCTCTTCTAAAAATATTATGTGGCGATAATAGAAGCCCGCTTCCTATTTAGAAGTATTAAGTGGCAAATGGGTATGGAAGTGTTGGGTGGTTGATAATGCTTCGTTAGTATTTCGCACCTAAGGAATAGGTAGGTAAGTAATCGTGTGTGTAATGCAGGATTAGATTAGAATTGCTAACCTTAATAGGCATGACAACTAAATGGAAACCAATCGGTGTAAATTTATGTTATGGATAGTTTATAGAATCTCCAATCGCTAGAACGTTGTTCTAACCCATTCCTCATCACAACCAACAGAATAGATTTAGAGGAACCGGTCACTGGATATGTTTAGTTGTAAAAATCTTCTTCTCTCTCATGCTCGATGTTGATGTGATAATCTGCTATCCAAGGAATGCCATTAATTCCAATGTTTTAGTCATAATCAGTATTCTTATCCTATTATTGTTTCCGTTGTGAGTTTAGATTTCTATCAAATCTCCAATAATGCTCATGCATATTTGCAAGTACTAAATCAATGATCTATGCTTTATGGACTTGAATTTTGATTTTTGTTGAAATTTCGGCTTATTAAGGTACGAGTTGTTGCATTTAGTATCAAAGCCTAAGTTAGTAAATCAGAGAATTGCAATAAATGAGAGAACGTATTCGTACTTTCCTATCTAGTATTACTATATTTTTACACTAGATTCTAATAATTCCAATGATAGAAGTAGTTATAGTTCTACTCCAAAGGAATGGGCAAAGAACCTATGGGTGAAAATATCTTAGAGTAAAGATTTTCACCCGAATTTAAAGTACCTCACGGAGTGCTAGCGATGCATAAGGCACTATTGATGAAGAGCATGAGTATGACATATGACAGAATCCTAGAGATTGGAGGTGTTCGACTTGATGGTTGAGATTTTAACTACCTTGGCATTTTGAATTTTGATGATGAGTTCCAGTTGAAGACACATATTTTTCAACATGGACAGGAAATTAGAGTCTATATGTCGCAAACATTCAAAACTAGTTTTGGCAGCAAACATTCAAAACTAGTTTTGACAAGAGATTGTCCATCGATCACCGCTTTGATGGCAAACCGAATTTTATTTGAAGAATTAATGCCAATTCCTTAGTCTAACACCCATGAGAGAATTTTTATAAGGTATATATTGTAAATGCCTCAGATTTTGGAAAAAGGGTTTTTCTAAGAATTTCTTTTCCCAAGGATTTTTTTTGGAAATTTTGTTTTGGTAGGTTTTGAAAATTTAATTTTTAAAGAAACACATATACTACTAAGTTGGTCATGTTAAGAAATTCTTAATTTATGAAGGATTAATTCTTGAAATCCTTAAATATTTATATATATCAGTAAAGGCTTTATTTTGATTTTTGGCAAGAAAATAGTTTTACAATTTGGGAAATTTGTGTTTTAAAAAGGTTTTGGAAACCCTGAAATATTTACGTGTGTGTATATATATATTTGAAAATTGGTTCCTTTTATTGCTTTAACATAAACTAAAAGTTACAGTGTACAACAAACTATAGACCATGCAAAAAAAAAAAAAAAAAAACTACAGATCACTTAAACAAAATAAATAAATACAACTGAAGACATAATTAAAGTCTTCAATTCAATAGAAGTTATCCAGCACTTCTATAGTTGAAAACCTTCGGCGTTGGTTTAATAAAATAATATTATCGGCACTACCATCATACTCAACTTCAGTCCACTTAATAATATAACATTTTGTTGGGCCATCTGTTCTTCATACACATTGACATTGGAACAAGGATTCGTTCATAAACTGCTCATGTGATTCTTGACATGGAAGACCATTATGATAACCTAAATCCTCCATTACTATCCCTCGCGTGAAGATCATCTTCTTCATCTCATATCACATGACTATATCAGATTGATGAATCCCCACTATGCTCGAATGTTGATGATCGAAGCTTTCAAAGGGGATATGGAAACCCTTATCCTACCTTCGAAGTACTACTTTAAATTCGCCACGTTGAATAGTTATTGATGAATTTATTATCTAGAAAGACACACAAGCCATCTGGAAGAAATCACACCACCAAACACATAACTCCTGCCTTGCTCAAGGGTAGTTGCGATTATAAAATTAGCTGAGCTAATTTTGGGGTTCAAACTCCATGGATGAACACCCATAATCTGAAGGTAAATGGTGTCACTTCCAGATCTACCCTTTGTTCATCTCAAGTGTGTGAATCATGAATGTACTCAGACGTGAAGCACCGAAAATTTGAATTAGCATTTGAATTGAAAAGCTCGGCCTCACCAAAAAATGCACAGGGATATGAAACTGAAATGATTTAATACCAGATCCCTATTCAAATAACAATTGCCCATATCCTAACAAATATACTTTATACATTAGGCAACGACAATTTACTCATAACTGCAGCAATGAATTGTCGAATTGGCCTTTGATTTGTCAACAACAAGCACGATTTCTCTAACAGTAGGATGACACAAAAGGATTTATTAATAAATGAAATTTGAATTCCAAATCCCAAATACACGAATCATCGTGCCAACTGAAAAAAATCCTAAGAGTTATAATACCATCGCAAATATAATAATATAGCCATAATTCCAGACGCCATATCACGAAACAGCAGGCACTTGATAAATTATCGTGCCCAAATCGTTATTTGATACTCCTTCCAAACTTAAAACGAAAAATGATACCATTAATTTTCTTTATGCTGAATGCGAATATCAGATAGAGTCGGTGATTAAAGACTTACACAGCCCTGTATGCTATTTAGTTGGCCTTCTCGCTAGATCTTAGAGCCGTGAATCTGAGGCCACTTGTTCGCCATATCCTACCTGATAGTCAACCACCACAAATTTGATTAAATCGTTCAAAATTTTGGAGTTCGTAGGAGTACAACCTTCAATTCACGATCCCCAAATTCGACAGAAATTTCATATCCCATTTGCTGTTGTCCCCCTAAATCTAAATCTCGATTTGAATGAAGACAATGAAAACGCGAGATTGGAATTTGGTACAGGAAAAAACGGTTATACGCAAAGAAAAGTGGAAGGGAACAATAACCCGATGTTGAAAAGTAGATCGCCTTTTCTCTCAACCATGGGAGAGAAAACCCGTTTTTTATTTATACATACATACATGTACGTATGTATATATTTGATTTTTAAAGGAAGTTTTAGTATGAAAAAGTATTTATTATTTAGAAACAAGTATAAAGGAGAATATATTTAGCTCATTGATTTTTCGGTTTATAAAATTTAGATTTTTAAAATCTTCTTTCTTGAAGGTACAGACAAAATAGGAACGACATTTAATTTTATAAGGGTACATAGTTTGAAGTGTTGTACCACCAGCTATTGGAAGAAATAATTCCATGTGAAGTGGGTAGGAAATAGCAGTTGGAATATTTTTAGATTAATGGAATTGTTGTTGGTCGCAGCAGTTTTGTTGGGATTATTGTGAATTGCTAAAGCATGGTTTGGAACGAGACAGTAGGCTATGACACTACCGTGAAGAGGACAATAAATTTTCGGATCATGTCGAATCGAAGGAGATGACGTGAAACGATTATTATTATTTAATCCGACCCTAATTAGGTCTAGGTTCAATTAACGCCCAAAGCCTATCTAATGGTTAACCAAATAGCGGTAAACCTGGAGCAGTCTACTAGTTAATGAGTTTTACCACAACCTGATCCTGAAACGGGACTATAAAAGTCGCATGTGAATTCCCTTAGTTGCCTTATTTCTTTCCTCTTTCCGTAACAAGCCAAACCCAATCTCCATTCTTCTCCTCCTTCTCTAAGTAGCAGCCTCTCTCCTCTTTTCCACCACTAAGCGACACCGTTTTTCCCTTAGAGCAGCAACCTTGCCTTCTTCTCGTGCTGATTTTGCATGTTAGATCTTGCCTCAGCACCACTTCAGACCTAAACCCTATTTCCTCCCTCCAACCACTTCTTAGCCCAAGACACCTTTCCACAATGTTGGTTTTTTCCTCACACCATTATGATCTCAACCCTCAAGCGGTCACTTGGTTGGACCGGAATACGTATAAGGTTTCACCATTTTTGGGCTGGAAGAGCTATTCGTTGCGGTAGAATATGCACCGACCCTCTACTTCGAGACCTTTGAGCGGGAATGTTACCTACATTGCATCTCCCTTTTTGATGCTCTGTTGGCGTAGAGTTTTGATGGAGGCAATAGTTTGACTAGAATATATTTCAAATAGAGTCAATCTGCTCTTTTTGTGTTAAACTAGTTTATGAAAATCATCATGGAAAATCTTCCTAATGGATCTAATTCTAGCACATTAAATGTAGAAAGCATATTCTAGTTAAATATTTAAGACTAAATTTGTTTGGATAGGAATAAGTAGTTTTATTTGGTAGATTATACGTATTTATTGCATTAATGAAGGAGAACAATGTTTATTCATGTGTAATTTATGCGTAATATTCGTTAGTTATTATTATATTTATGGAACCGAATAGGTAGAATTAGAAAATGTAGCAATTCCTATTAATAGGCAATAAATTTAGAATTGCCAATAATTAATAGGAAATAAAAGATTGTAATCCCAATTAATGGGCAATCGATGGAAAGTAATGATAGGATTAGAATAGGGGTTATAATTGGTTAGTATGTGAATTAAAGACTATATCTTCAATTAATAGGCATTTAATGGAAATAAATTTAGGAGTTACAATTAACAGGGACAAATGGATAAAAGGGACTGATAAAAACGGAATTGTTATAAATGGTTACTAACTGGGAACTAGTAATTATACATAAATATCTTAGAAAATATCCATTAGGATTATCATGGAAAATTGAAAATTTAACGTTTATGGATTATTAGAAAGGGGATTTATGGAAAGATAAGTATTTAAGGTAAATCTTATTGCCTTAAATAAAATGGTAATTAGCAAGATAAGTCCAATATCAACCTAAGATAATATAAGTAAAAACTTAGGATGGTTAATTAGATTTAGTAGGTTAGTAATGTGAGGTCGGTAGAATCATTTGATGGAAGACTGCCATTCACTTTGAGGCTAACAACAGTCAGGTGCAGTTACTAATGTGAGATATCACTAATCCTAGGACCCACGACGACATGATAGTTTGAACTTCCTTTTTTAATTGAAAAGTATTAAATGATCAAAATTTGGAATTATGAGAGGTGAGGGATATCTCTAAAAAAGTTTACTTTAGTGTCGAGTGGCTATTTTAAGGCCTGTCTCTCTATCGAAAGAACTAATCTAATGAGATTCCATATTTATAAGAGCGATGCTGGATATCTAAGGAAGGCTTTGCTTCGGGTTTGAGGTACTAAGTGACTGATATAGGGTTCTCCTCTCTCTTATAAAAGAAGTCCAAGTCACCTAATAATATTTCTAGGCATGTCAGCTAGATAGTACCGTAAGGAGTCTGCATTGGGGTTAGGTATTACATTGCAAATGCCCACCTATAAATAGGTGTTAAATGGTCAAAGACCTGCCTAGTCTTTGTTAATGAGGTATTAAGTAGGTTGGGTACATTCTCTAAGATTGCTAAGACTTTAATAACAATAGATGCACAAGTTGTATGGCTATTATGAATTATAAGGCCATAGATAGTGGACAAAGATCTACGTATTTATGACCAATAAACCAATAATGACGACATTAGTATTCCACTTTGGGAATATGTCTTAAATGACGGTGTCTATCTAGACCGAGGTCTCAAATGACAGAGTCTGCCTATTTCTCTTTTAAAAATATTATGTGATGATAGTAAAAGCAAGCTTCCTATTTAGAAGCATTAAATAACAAATAGGATGGAAGTAATGGGTGGTTGATAAGGTTCGTTAGTATTAACACCTTAGGAATGGGTAGGTAAGTTATCATGTATGCAATGCAAGGTTAGATTAGAATTGCTAACCTTAATAGGTATAACAATTAATGGAAATCAATAGGTATAAATTTATGTTGTGGATAATTTATAGATTTTCCAATCACCAGAACGTTGTTATGATTCCTTTCTCATTACAACCCATATGATAGATTTAGAGGAGCAAGTCACTTCTATTGGATGTGTTTAGTTATTAGAGAAGTCTTCTTTTCTCTCATGCTTGATGCTGATGTGACAATCTGCAATCCAAATAATACCATTGATTCCAAGGTAGTAGTCATAATCAATATGCTTATCCTTTTATTATTTCCACTATACGTTTAAATTCTTATTAATCTCTGATAATGTTTATGCATATTTACCAGTATCAAATCCAACGATCTGTGCTTTGATGAACCTGGATTTCGATTTTTGTCGAAATTTTGGCCTATTATGGTACGGGTGGTTACAATAAGTGACAACAAAACATCACATATATTTATATATGTGTCTAAACTTCACGTATGGTATTATAAATATTTGTACACAAACCATATACACATATTATGGTATATTCAAACATATATATATATACACTTAGGCATTTATATTCCCAATGGTCATATGAAATTGTCATATGCATATGTAAGTATACTATATATGTACATACAATATAAATAAATTCTAATATCGATATGTGTGTGTATCTATAAGCATACATTTATATTCCATATTATGTTGTTAAATCATTGAAAGTGTACATGATACATTCAAACAAAACAAAATTTTGTTAAATTAATTAATAAATATAAAACATTATTAAATAAAATATGATTTATTAAATAACTAGACTAGATCTAGTGAAACTCATTAGACTTCATAGGCCCACTATGATCCAACTAAAAATATATTAAAATCTACCCGTTTGACCCACTGTACACCAGCGTGGTTCCTTTACTTAGGACTATTAATGACATACACATGTTAAATTCATTATAGTTTGGTTGCTTGATCCTCAACATTGGATATGAGAATGACATCTTTTATTATAAGTATAAAAGAATGTTGGGATATTCTCGTATGATATACATAGACACCATATTAAAATTCTTAATGTGTAGCATATGAGATGGATGTCTTATGCGTTGGATTCTGGTAATAATAACATATGCTTTGTATTCAACTATATCACATTTTTCTTAAGTACATGGTACACTTAGTAAATATCGAATTCAAATCAATACATTAAATTAAGAGTATTCTCGAGTATGTGCAAAATACTAGAGAAATTTTCGTGGAAATAATGAACTCCTTATTAAAGAGATTTAGACTTGAACTCCATAAGTGATATTGAGTATAATATATAAATACCAAATTCTTGTTTAATCTTAGTTAAAAAGCTTTAGGAATTTTTCCAAATGAAAGGATATGGTAGATTTAGCCCAAAGGCTAAGTACATCACCCTAAATAACATAATAGAAAAGGCTTTATATAATGCACAAATTTATAACTGAGATACGGGTGATTCCAAATGGTAAGAATCTAATGACTTTGGTTTGTACAAAAACAATGTCGTGATAAGGATCACGAAAGAACCTAGAGCTCATTAGAAGTTAGAAACCAAACTTCGAAGAGTTCCAAATGATAAAGATAGTTTATCATCATTGGATAGAGTTGACTTAAGGAGTAGATATTAACAACAGTATAGCATATCCATTCAATAAGGGATTGTAACAAGCAGCATTTTCGACCATCGAAAGTCGACACCGAATACATGCACGGTATTATCGAACATCCAATCGTCGAAAGGCAGATGTTATGGTAAAAATTTAAAAGGGATAGAGAACAATAATATCAAAATCTCACAATGGAATCGACGATATATAATATACCAAAGACAGTACAAATCATTTCTCCAAAAGGTAAAGTACATTAGAATTTAAAAAAAGCATATCAACTGGACAGTTTTAAATTTGGACCTCATAATTGCTGATAGATATATGATATAATAAGTGGAAATAAAATACTATGATAGGTGAACATCCAGCTCTTCTCCAACAGCTCCATATCACCAAAGCCAATATGGGAAAAACTCAGTCTGACCCGAGCATTATAATAAAATAACATCTGGGTCATTCTGGAAAACCAGCGTGGGAAAACTCAAGTAATATGATGAACATATGTCAATTTATATAAGACCACACCGCTACTGCATAACGGGGTTTTACCTCACTAGAAAAACATCCATGAATGAAGAAATGGGAAACAAACCAAAGCAACAATCCAATCAATAAAGAATGGAAATAAACAACATAAACAATCCAAATAAAGGGTTGTGTACTAGTAAGAACAAATCCCATACTGAATGAATGGGCATAAATAATATCAAATTCCAGGCTTGAATGAATGGTCACAAATAATTGAACATAGATAAGATCACAAGGCTGTTCTCCATGCAATTAAGGAAACAATTCAAAGATTTGAATTAACAATAAGAAAAAAGAAGTTTTTCCAACAATGACTAGGAGGATGCGCCCTCCATACTGAAGGTGTACCTCTAGAAATATACACAAGAACTCCGATGGCTATTGGAAACTCTAAGCCAGACCCTGCCAACTGTTATCGAGTATCCGAGTATTTCGCATCTCATTGCGCAACACCAAAATCCAATCTATGGTGGATGTGAAAATACCCTAATCTAGGAGACCCCACATAGCTTGGTCCCCCACTTGCTCTTTGGGTTTAGTCCTTTCAGATAAAGGATAACAAGGCTCTAATAAGCAACATATCATCTTAGAGTGACGAAATATAAAGAAAAAAGCAAAATCAAAGTCGATAGTCGATAAATCAACTATCAGGAACGATAAGATAGTTGCTTTCAATTGCGCCTGATTTTCGCATCATAATAATTTTAAAGACACTTTACAATCACTCTTTAAAATATTCTTTTTAAAGGTCCAAACTATATTTTCTAAGTGTACTAAAACTAAGGCCAAAACAAAGGTCAAAACGTTGTTTATTTTAAATCAAAACAAATTAGACTTAGCTATAATTTGCAGTACTTCTTTCTAAAAGATCTTCTAGTTTATAAACTATTACTTATAAATTTTAAAACAATATTTATTATCCCAAAAGATAATAAATTAAATTTAAGTTACTTTTATAAATTAAAAAAATGTTAATTTATCTCGAAGAAAATAAATAAAATTTAAAATATTTTTATAAATTTAGCCCAACATTAATAATCCCAAATGATAATTAATCACATTATTAATTTATAAATTTCAAAAAAATATTGATTATCCGAAAAGATATTTATCAAATTTATAATCTCTATTAACAAAAGAATCACATATCTTTAATGAATGGTTGATTATCTCAAAAACACCTTAATTTAATCAGTAAGTTAACATATAAACCTTATTAAATCAATTCATTAACTTTTAAAAACCATTAATTAATAATATTAAGTAAAGTCAAATATCATTAATTAAAATTATATATTAGATTCAAACATTGTTAATTTAAAATATTAACTAAATTTAAAATGTCATTAATTAAAATAATTAATTAAACTAAAATATCACCATTTGAAATGGTTAATCACTTTTAAAGATCATTAATTAAAATGATTTATTAAACTTAAATATCATTAATTTAAAATAAATAATTACTTTCAAACATCATAAATTTAAATTGATTTATTAAACTCAAATATCATTATTTCAAAATGAATAATTACTTTTAGAAATCATTAATTTAAAATGATTTATTAATCTCAAATATCATTAATTACAATGATTAATTCATTTGAATATCATTAATCAAAACGACTAATTAAATTTAAACATCTTTAGTTAAAATGATTTGTTAACTTAAAACATCATTACTTAAAATGATTAATTGATTTAAGTATCATTAATCAAAATGATTAATGAATTTAAATATCTATTTTTTGAAAATACAAGCTCGAGACAACATATTCAAAGGATTGAGGAGATAATATTCAATAGTTGACGTTATAGCAAAAATTGCTATAGAGACACTTTAATAATTTAATTAGATTATCACGATTAATTTCAACTAAACAATAATATAAGCAGCATAAAGAAATCAATAATTATTATTGGCGAGAAAACTCTTAGGTCTCTCTATAAATATTCCCTGTAAAACAATGGTTACAGACAATAAAATAATCATATGGGTTCACAGCAATTATGTTAATTATCATCTGTTTTCCAAAATGTTATTTTCAACCAAACAAACAATCAAACAACAACCTTATCTAAACTATCAACCACGCATTCAACAATAAATACATAGCATCACAGATATTATATAACAAATTTAAAGGTGAGTAAACTCATAGAAATTCCAGTTATTGCCGAGCGTTCTAGTTTGAGCTAAAATTGAACAGGCGTTCAATTTTAGCTTTAAATTCCGCAAGCTAAAATCTCTTTCGATCCAACTCCATAACGCAGATATCGATTCCATGGGTATAACACAACTTGAATCTGACCTCCTATGAACAAGTTATGAGTTATTGAACATTTGATGAATAATTAGCTAATTAACTTAACTAATTAAAAATTTAACGTTAATTACAATATTTAAGTCTAACCCCTCCTCCTTAAAAATAAGTGCAGGCCGCATAACTTCGAAACCTCGCCTTCTATTCTATTGCTCGCCACCGCCTCCGTAAGCCAACTCTAGCCACCGCATCCTCACCAGAGGAAGCCCTCACCACCATCGGCCTAATGTTACTGGCCAGACCTCCCTACAGTGCCCGAATCTCCAACACGAACCCAAAATGCCGGCGACGTTCCAATCAAGATCCCCTTTGCCATGCCACAAGCCACCTCAATCTGACTATCCAACCTTTACCCCTCATCATGACGAAGAATTCTCCAGTTAACAATTTCACACGATATGGCCCTAAGCGGCCCCGATGATCGATGGCCGTTGGATGAAGCAATTAAAAATGGCAACCAATATGTTTTCATTTAAGGTTTGGCCAAAAAGAATGAGGTCAAGGTCCTTATATAGAGAATCTACTTGATACAATTCACGCCTGAATTTTCTCGAACTTTAATTAAGGCACGCTCACTGGCGTTTCTAGCTAATTTCCCATATTCTGAACTTAATGGAATATTTTCGAGAGCCGATTCGATCGTACATAGAAGTTAGATTTTTAACAATTTATAATATTTTAATTTTTCTATAATTAATTGTTATGCGTTTCGAGCTTGCTCAATCACACAATACCACCGATCATCACGAAACTAGTCGGTGTACAACAATTTATTATTTTGGTTTCACTAGTTTCTTCCAAATCTGAGCAAGTGCCCTGAAATGACAATTTTACACATTTTAAATATTGTCTTTTATTTTTGATCCAAAATCGATATTTATCCGATATATTTATTTTGTAACTAAATTTACAAATTAATTTCACGAATATTATTTATTAATTAAAAGGAATTAAATAAATTATTAAATCCAAATTTAACGCATAAATTCAAATATTTAAATAATTCCTATATTTGAATATAAGTTTATTAAATTGCAAAATCCAATTATTTAAATATGTAAAATTAGTTTAATATTTAAAATTCAATGTCCAAATTCAAGGTTGTACATTCTTCCCCCTTAATGAATTTCATTCCTGAAATTTCTAAGGTAGAAAATGCCACCAGACCCCTAAGGCTTAAAAACTTATTAATTAAATGAGTTATTAACTTATCACTCAATTAATTCCAAAATGTTACAGAAAATTTCGGCAGCACCACCTTTGTGAGTCTTGGAAAAACTACAAATTTCCACTACTGGCCCCAAACCAATAAAACAAAAACAAAAGCCAAGTGGCCTCCCTTATCTGGAGCATAAAATCATCAACCAATTTAAATTACTAAATCTACTACGTACCTTTATGCAATTTATTTGTATTTTGCAAGCAACTTATTATCTCGATGCTAATGCAGATGTGTAAGAAATCAAGTAGGAATCTCTTGCTTTCCTGTACTTAGACAATCCATAAGAGTCATACCAATAAAAGAGAAATATACTAGCTATCTCTATCATAAATTCAATAGCATAAACTATATAGAAATCATATGCAAGAAGGTAATAAGATGCAACTGACAATAATGAAGCAACCTTACATGCAAAAAAAAGTAGCATGATATAACTCTACATACAACTCTAGTATGTAATAATGCTACATGCAACCAAAAACAACATATCAACCATATGCAACAAAATACAGTAAACGTTCTGTAAAAGAATAATACACATTCGATCTTTTTAAAAGATAAATCCGAATTAAAATGCAAGTTTTTTACATTAAAAATTATCTTTTAAAAATCCCTCAAGAAGAAATTTATGAAAATTTCATCCAACATGACTAGGAGGGTGTGCCCCCTTTTCCGAGCATGGTATAACTCTATAAAAAACAATGGAGCCTCCAGCAGTATTCTAGTACCTCCTAAAAACAATAGAGTAAATACACTAGCGAGTTTCAAAATAGGGAAAACTCCTAATCGTGCTTTGATTTTAATCATTCATTACCATAAATTAAAATATTTGTAAAACACTTTATAAATATCTTTGGAACAAATTCCAATTTTTAACGAAACAATATTATTTATCAAAAACTTCAAATCATACTATTACTATTTCGTTACACAATCATTCCAAAAATTCTTTTTAAAATGATTTCAAAACCACCGGGATTTAAGTCTTAATAAACAACAATTCAAAAATCTTTGTTTATAAAGTCGAACTTTATAAACGATGGTATATAAATCACACAAACAATTAAATCAAATTCTGTATAAGAATAAGCTAACGTTATCAGTCAATCCAGTTTCATAAAGAATAATCTAACACTTAACCTTATTTAAAATGTCAAATAACTAACAACTAGATTTAGAATTTTGCTTAAGTACACAAATTTTATTAAGTCATATACTAAGTATACATTTATACCCAAGCTCGTATGGTATACATAATCATATGTATGCTATATTTGATCTGATCACTTGCTCGGATACATAGGCTTCCAATTTAGTACCGCTCACTAGACCTCTCTATTAGAAACTTCATTTCTCCTTGCATAGCCATATTATGACAAATAACTTCAGTACCATATTGAGAATTCAAATCAAATATTCCCTGACAAGAATCAAGTGAGAAATACTTTTTTAGACTGGTGTGAATCATCCTAAGGCTATGTATTCGAATCGTAGATCATGAACCATGAAAATAAATTGATTTATGTATAATTTACGTACTTAATTCGATTGGTTTCTTAATTATAACAATCTCTTTCTAAATTACTCGTATTTTCCATATAGTATTTTATTCAACACTAAAATTATTTTATGAATTACTTCATAGATTTTCACCTAAGTTATAAATATTTTACAAAGACAATCTTTATAAAATAAATAAATAAAAGCTTACTCAATTTTATTTACTTGTATAATACCCTTTTAGATCCCAAGACTATATATAACACAAAATTTTTATTTTATTTATTTGTTATATACTCTTATTTGTCTCAAAATTTAATTGGAAGTCCAAACAAAATATAAGTCTTTAAAACCGAGTCAACCCTTCGACCTCTTTACTTTAGAGTGCTCTAAGAAAAAACGTCCATAGGTTGGCTCACTATCGCTAAATAACTTACACAACTTATCCAATTAACAAAACTGTGGGTTAAATTAAATAAATTTACCAAAACCTTTCTATTTAATTTAACCCATTTAAAACTTGAGTTAAATTCTCTCTTTTCTATCCAAGAGTTTTAAAATTTTCCTTTATCCAATTATTGTAAAAAATAACATCTAATTTAAATCAGTTTCCTTTATGGAAACTTAAGACTAATTACCTAGGTTTTTACTTTCAAACTCATTTTGGGTTCATTTGGATTTAAACTCATTTCAATCGCACAATGACATGAAGAATAATTTACTAAGTGCCCCACAACATTTTCCAAAACAAACATCTGACCATAACTTAGCAAATTATCCAGATTACCATAAAACTAATCGATGATTTCCTTTGAATTACCCCAAATAAAATGCATTCCATTTAAAATTTCACTACCAAAATATTTCTATTTAGAAATACTTTCAAGTAGTAATTCTATATATATATATATGTATATATATATATATATATATTTCCAAAAACATTTCGAAATTATTTCAAACCGCTCTAGGGTTTAAATTCAAAATTCTTTTTTAAAACACATTTTATAAATCAATTTTATGTAAAATCACCTTTACATAAAATCATTTCATATTATAATAATTCTACTTTATTATAATAAATTTTTATCAAATACTCTTTAGATGTCTTATCCTACCATTTAGATTATTTTAAATAACTTTTTTTAGAATTTTACTTTTAACCCAACATTATAATCGAATAGCTTTTAGTCAAATTGTGAAACCTAATTCACAAAGGGTTCGTTTTAGTGTACGTACAATTGTCAAACAATATATGCTCATGAACTATTTAAGCATGGATTAACAAATCAACAAACAATAGTTAACTCTCCTAAGCTATCTGAGTACGACAAACCAAACAATAATGATAATAAAGAAGAATTATCATTAACTAACAAACACTATAAATAATTATATAAATTTGAAAATTATTCCTTTATATATAGAAATAGATGTAAAATATTCCATTTACTAAATTTTCAAAAATCAACATCGTTTGCATTCGTCTTGTTCAAGTGTTTAGAAACTCTGTCGATACCGTAGCGTTCCACGTCTCAAGAAGAATTCTTAAACAACCCAATAGACCAATTAACACAATATATTTTGTATAACAATAAAAAATATGCTCTCGTATATACAATACTCTCAAACTCACTCTAGGATGTAACTTATCCTATCTCAAATGAGTTATTCACTCTAGGGTATTACTGACCTTATCTCTAGTGAGTTATACCCTACCAAAGACAAGGTTCTCGCTTGACCTTCAGCTCTAATACCAATTGTAACGGCCCATCTTTTTATGAATGGAAAGTCGGTACTGATTACATTCACGATACTCAAATGCCGAACATCCAATCGCCGGAAAGGCAAATTACTAGAGTAAAATAAAGAAATAGAACCGAGTACAGGGAAATCAGAATCTCACCATGGATTCGACAACATATAATATAACAAAGATAGTAAATACTATTACTCTAAAATACAAAGTAGATTTAAAAACAAGCCTTATCAGCTGGACAGTTATAAAATTTTGACCTTACAATTGCTAAAAGGTATAATACAGCGAAAATAAAACACTACGATAGGTGAACATCCATATTCTCTCCAATAACTCCATATTACCAAAGCCAATCTAGGAAAAACTCGGTTTGACCCTAGCATTGTAATAAAATAACACCCGGGTCCGTCAGGAAAACTAGCGTGAGAAAACTCAAGCAATCCGATGAAGATATAAAAATATCAGTTTGACCATGGCACTAACGTGGAATGGGTTTTTACCTCACTAAAACAACATCCATGAATGAATAAATGCGAAATAGACCAGAGCAATAATCCAATCAAGAAAGAATGGAAATAAACAACAGAAACAATCCTAATAAAATGGGTGTGTACTAGTAAGAATAAACCCCATATTGAATAAATAGGCATAAATAATATCAAATTCCAGACTTGAAAGAATGGTCATAAATAATTCAACATAGAGAAGAGTACAAGGCAGTTCTCCATGAAACTAAGGAAATAATTCAAATATTTGAATTAAGAACAAGGTAAAAACATTTCCAGTAATGACTGGGAGGGTGCGCTCCCTCAAAATTATACCTCTAGAAATATACTTGAGGACTCCGATGGCTCTCGAAAACCTTTAAGCCAAACCCCGCCAACTTTTACCAAGTATCCGAGTATTTCACATCTCATTTCACAAAAATGAATCCAATCTAGAGTGGATGTGAAAATGCCCTAATGGGAGCAACCCTCTTAGCTTGGTCCTCACTCTCTTTTTAGGTTTAGTAATTTTCGACGAAGGATAAAAAAGGTCAAATGAGCAACCGTCATCTTAAAGTGACGAAATGTGAAGAAGAAAGCAGAATCAAAGTCGATAGTTGATAAATCAACTATTGGGAATGATGAGATGGTTATTTTCACTTGCCTTGATTTTCACATCACAATACTTTTAAAGTCACTTTAAAATCACTCTTTAAAATATTCTTTTTAAAGGAGAAAATTTATATTTTCTAGGTGTATTAAAACCAAGGTCAAAATAAATGTCAAAACCTTATTTATTTTAAATCCAAACAATTTACACTTAGCTTTATTTCAAACAATTCTTTTTAAAAGATCTTCTAGTTTATAAAATATTATTTATAAATTTTAAAATAATACATATTATCCTAAAAGATAATAAATCTAATTTAAATTACTTTTACAAATTAAAATAAATTTTGATTTATCTCGAAGAAAACAAATCAAATTTAAAATATCTTTTATAAATTTAACCCAACATTAATTATCATGAAAGATAATTAATCACATTACTAAACTTTATAAATTTTAAAAACAATACTAATTATCCTAAAAGATATTTTATAAAATTATAACCTCTTTTACGCATAAATTTAATAAACAATTAATTATCTCAAAAACACCTTTATTTAATAAGTAAGTTAACCTTTAAAACTTATTAAATCAATTAATTAACTTTTAAAACACCACTAATTAAAAATATTGACCAAAGTCAAATATCAGTAATTAAAGTGATAAATTAGATTCAAACATCGTCAATTAAAAAGATTAAATAAATTTAAAACATCATTAATTAAAATAATTAATTATACTCAAATATCATTAATTTAAAATCAATAATTACTTTTAAACATCATTAATTTAAAATGATTTATTAAATTCAAATATCGTAAATTAAAATGATTAATTCATTTAAATATCATTGATCAAAACGATTAACTAAATTTAAACATCTTTAGTTAAAATGATTTATTAACTTAAAACATCATTACTTAAAATGACTAATGAATTTAAATATCGATTTTGTGAAAATAAAAAGCCAAGACAACACAGTCAAAGGGTTTAGGAGATGACATTCAATAATTGACGTTATAGCGAAAATTGCTATAGAGACACTTTAACAATTTAATTAGAATATCATGATTAATTTCAACAAACATCAATATAAGCAACATAAAGAAATAATTATTATTGGCGAGAAACCCCTTAAAGTCTCTCTACAAATATTTCCTGTAAAACAATGGTTACAGACAATATATATAATCATATGGGTTCGCAATAATTTAGTTAATATGTCATCCATTTTCCTAAATAGTATTTTCAATCAAACAAACAATCAAACAACAATCATATCTAAACTATCAATCAAGCATGCAACAATAAATATATAGCGTCACAGATATTATATAGCAAATTTGATGGTGAGTAAACTCATAGACATTTCAGTTATTGCCGAAGCGTTCTGGTTTGAGCTAAAATTGAACAGGCGTTCAATTTTAGCTTGAAATTCCACAAGCTCAAATCTCTTTCAATCCAACTCCATAACGTAGGTACCGATTCCACTAGTACAACGAAACTCACCGTGCTCGAACCTGACCTCGTATGACCAAGTTATGAGTTAATGAAAATTTTACGAACTAATTAGCTAATTAAATTAATTAATTAACAATTTAACATTAATTGCAATGTTAAACTCTAATCCCTCCTCGTTCAAAATTATCCCAGGTCGTGTAACTTTGAAACCTCTCCTTTTGTTCTATTGCTCACCACCGCCATCATTGGCCAACTCCGACCACCGTATCCTTACCAGAGGAAGCCCTCACCACCATTGGCCTAATGCCACCAGCCAGACCTCCCTACGGTGCCCGAATCACCAAGACAAACCCAAAAATGACAGCGATGTTCAAATTGAGATCCCGTCCACCATGCCATGAGCCACCTCAATCTAACCATCCAACCTCTACCCCTCATCATAATGAATAATTCTCTAACTGAAAACTTCGCACGATATGGCCCAACGTGGCTCTGATGATCGACAGTCGTTGTATGAAGCAATTAAAAATGGCAACCAATGTTTTCATTAAGGTTTGGCCAAAAAGAATGAGGTCAAGGTCCTTATATAGAGAAACTGCTCGATACTATTCACGCTTGAATTTTCTTGAACTCTAGTTAAGACATGCTCACTAGCCTTCCTAGCTAACTTCCCCTATTCCAAACTTAATGGAACTTTTTTCAAGAATTGATTCTATCGTATACAGAAGTTAGCTTTTTAAATCAATTTATAATATATTAATTTTCTAAAATTATTTGTTATGCGTTTTGAGCTCGCTCGATCACGCGATACCTCCGATCATCATGATACTAGTTGATGTACAACAATTTATTATTGGCACTAGTTTCTTCAAAATCCGAGGTGGTGCCTTAGAATGATAATTTCACACATTTTAAATATTATTGTATACTTTTGATCCAAAATCGATATTTATCCCATCTGTATATTTTTGTAATTAAATTTACAAATTCAATTCACCAATATTATTTATTAATATAAGTTTACAAATTCAATAAATCCAAATATTTAAGTAATCCCTATATTTGAATATAAGTTTATTAAAATCTAAAATCTAATTATTTAAATATTTAAAATTCAATGTCCAAATTTGGGTTGTACATTCTTCCCCATTAAATGAATTTCGTCCTCGAAATTCCTAAGGTAGAAAATTTCACCAGACCCTTAAGGTTTAAAAACCTATTAATTAAAATGAGTTATTAACTTATCACTTAGTTAATTCCAAATGTTACAGAAAATTTCAACAGCACTTCCTTTGTGTAGCTTGAGAAAAAACTACAAATTGCCATTACTAGCCCCAAACTAATCAAAAGAAAACAAAAGCCAAGCGGCCTTCCATATTTGGAGCATAAAATCATCAACCAATTTAAATTTCTAAATCTACTACATACCTTTATGCATTTTATTTGTATTTTGCAAGCAACTTATTATCTCAATGCTAATGCAGGTGTGCGAGAAATCAAGAAGGAAACTCTTGCTTTCCTATACTTAGACAATCCAAAAGAGTTATACTGATAAAAGAGAAATATATTAGCTATCTCTATCATAAATTCAAATAGCATAATCAATGTAGAAATTATATGCAATAAGGTAATAAGATGCAACCGACAATAATGAGGCAACCCTACATGCAAAAAAACTAGCTTGAGATAAATCTACATATGACTCTACTATGCAATAGTCCTACGTGCGACCAAAAACAAAATATCAACCATATGCAACAAAATACAGTAAACACTCTGTAAAAGAATAATACACATTCGATCTTTTCACCCGGCGACTTCCAAAATAAGGAAACTCCCAATATTGTTTGATTTTAGTCATTCATCGCCATAAATAAAAATATTTGTAAAACACTTTGCAAATACTATTTAAACAAATTTCAATTTTTAATGAAATAATAATATTTATCAAATACTTCAAATCGTACTATTATTATTTCATTTCATAATCATTCCAAAAATTCTTTTTAAAACGATTTCAAAACCACTGGGATTTGAGTCTTAAAAACAACAATTCAAAAAACTTTGTTTATAAATTCGAACTTTGTAAACGATGGTATATAAATCACAAAACCAATCAAATCAGGTTCCATATAAGAATAAGCTAACATTATCAGTCAATCAAATTTCATAAGGGAAAATCTAATGCTTAACATTATTTAAAATGTACAATAACTAACAATTAGATTTATAACTTTGCTTAAGATCACAAATTTTATTAAGTCACATACTAAGTTTACCGTTATACCCAAGCCCGTATGATATACATAAATCATGTGGATGCTACATTTGATCTAATTACTTGCCCGAATACATAAGCTTCCATATTACTATTGATCACTTGACCTCTCTATGGCGAACTTCAATCAAATTCCTTAATTAGAAACTTTCATTCTCCTTGCATAGCCATACGATAACAGATAACTTCAATATCATATTGAGAATACGAATCAAATGTTCCCTGGCAAGAATTTAGTGAGAAATACTTTTTTAGACAGGTGTGAATCATCCTGAAGCTATGTATTCCAATCCTGGATAGTGAACCATGTAAATAAAATGATCTATGTATAATTTACATACTTAATTTGATTGATTGCTTAATTATACCACTCTCTTTCTAAATCACTCATATTTTCCATATAGTACTTTATTCAGCACTAAAATTATTTTATGAGTCGCTTCATAGATTTTCACCTAAGTTTATAAATATTTTACAAAGACAATTCTTTATAAAACAACAAACAAAAGCTTACTCTACTTTATTTACCTGTATAATACCCTTTTGGATCCTTAGAGTATATATAAAACACAAATTTTATTTTATTTATTTCTTATATACTCTTATTTGTCTAAAAATTTAATTGGAAATCGAAACAAAATATGGCTCTTTAAAACTAAGTCAACCCTTTAACATCTTTACTTTAGAGTGCTCTAAGGAAAAACGTCCATGGGTTGGCTTACTATCATTAAATAATTTAAACAACTTACCTTATTAACAAAATTGTGGTTTCAATTATATAGATTTACCAAAACCTTTCTATTTAATTTAACCCATTTACAACTTGAGTTAAATTATCTCTTTTCTATCTAAGATTTTTAAAATTTTCATTTATCAAATTATTGTACAAAATGACGTCTAATTTAAACCAGATTCCTTTAACCAAACTTAAGACTAAATACCTAGGTTTTTACTTCCTAACTCATTTTGGGTTCGTTTGGATTTGAACTCATTTTGGTCACACAATGATATGGAGAATAATTTACTAAGTGCCTCATAACGTCTGCCAAAGCAAGCATCTGATCATAATTTAGAAAATTATTCAGATTACCATAAAGCCAATCGAAATGATTTTCTCCGAATTACCCCAAATAAAATGCATTCCATTTAACATTTCACTTCCAAAATATTTATGTTTAGAATTACTTTAAAGTAGTAATTCTATATATATATATTTTCTAAAACATTTCGAAATTATTTCAAACAGCTCCGGGGTTTAAATTCAAAATTCCTTTTTTAAAACACATTTTATAAATCAAATTTATGTAAAATCACCTTTATATAAAATCATTTCATATTATAATAATTCTTCTTTATTATAATAAATTTTATCAAATATTTACTCTTCAGAATTCTTATCCTACCATTTAGATTGTTTTAAATAACTTTTATTAGAATTTTACTTTTAACACAACATTATAATCGAATGATTTTAGTTAAATTATGAAACTTAATTCACAAAGGGTTCGTTTTAGTATACTTACAATTGTCAAGCAATATATGCTCATAAACTAGTTAAGCATGGATTAACAAATCAACAAACAATAGTCAACTCTTCTAAGCTATCTGAGTACGACAAACCAAACAATAATGATAATAAAGAAGTATTATCATTAACAAACAAACACTGTAAATAATTATATAAATTTGAAAATTATTCCTTTATATATAAAAATAGATGTAAAATACTTCGTTTACTAAATTTCAAAAATCAATATCGTTTGCATTCATCTTGTTCAAGTGTTTAGAAACTCTATCGATAAGCATTCCACATCTCAAGTAGAATTCATAAATAACCCAACAGACCAATTAACACAATATATTTTTATAACAATAACAAATATGCTCTCGTATGTGTATAATACTCTCAGACTCGCTCTAGGGTGTAACTTATCCTATCACTAATGAGTTACTCACTCTAGGGTATTACTAACCTTATCTCTTGTGAGTCATACCCTACCAAAGCCAATGTTTTCTCTTAACCTTCTGCTCTAATACCAATTATAACGACCCATTTTTTCGTGCATGGAAAATCGACCACAATTACATTCACAATATTCAAATGCCGAACATCCCATCACCGAAAAGGCAGATTGCTAGAGTTAAATAAAGAAAAAGAACAGAGAACGGGGAAATCAGAATCTCACCGTGGAACCGACAAAATATAATATAACAAAGATAGTAAAAACTATTACACTAAAATGCAAAGTACATAAGATTTAAAAACAAGCCTTATCAGTTGGACAGTTATAAAATTCCGACCTTACAATTGCTGATAGGTACATGATATAATACAAAAAAATAAAACATTATGATAGGAACATCTAGATCCTCTCCAATAACTCCATATCACCAAAGCCAACATGGGAAAAACACGATTTGACTCGAGCACTATAGTAAAATAACACCCAGATCAGTCAGGAAAACTAGCGTGGGAAAACTCATGTAATGTGATGAACATATAAAAATTTCAGTGAGACCAAGCCACTAACACGGAATGAGTTTTTACTCACTAGAACAACATTCATGAATGAAGAAATGCGACTAGAACAATAATCCAATTGAAAAAGAATGGAAATAAACAACAGAAATGATCCAAATAAAAGGGGTGTGTACTAGTAAGAACAAACCCCATACTGAATAAATGGGAAAAAATAATATCAAATTCCAGACTTGAAAGAATGGTAATAAATAATTGAATATAGAGAAGAGCGAAAGGCAGTTCTCCATGCAATTAAGGAAATAATTCAAAGATTTGAATTAACAACAAGGGGAAAAGAAGTTTCCATAATGACTAGGAGGGTGGGCCCCCCTTATCAAAAGTATACCTCTAGAAATATACTTAAGAACTCTGATGGCTTTCAAAAACCTTCAAGCCGGACCCCTCTAACTATTACCAAGTATCCGAGTATTTCACTTCTCATTACAAAACACCTCATCCAATCTAGAGTGTATGTGAAAATACCTAAATTGGAGCAACCCATATAGCTTGGTCCACATTCGCTCTTTGAGTTTAGTCATTTCCGATAAAGGATAACAAGGCTCTAATGAGCAACAGATTGTCTTAGAGTGATGAAATATGAAGAAGAAAGCTGAATCAAAGTCGATAGTTGATAAATCAACTATTGCGAATAATAAGATGGTTACTTTCACTTGCGGTTGATTTTCAAATCACAATACTTTTAAACATACTTTTAAATCACTCTTTAAAATATTCCTTTTAAAGGGGAAAATTATATTTTCTAAGTGTAATAAAACCAAAGTCAATATAAATGTCAAAACGTTGTTTATTTAAATCCCGACAATTTACACTTAGCACTAATTTCAAACACTTCTTTTAAAAGATCTTCTGGTTTATAAACTACTATTTATAAATTTTAAAATAGTACATATTATCCTAAAAGATAATATATCAAATTTAAATTACTTTCATAAATTAAAATAAAATTTAATCTATCTCGAAGAAAACAAATCAAATTTAAAATCCTTTTTTTATAAATTTAACCTAAGATTAATTATCATAAAAGATAATTTATCACATTACTAAATTTTATAAATTATAAAAACAATATTAATTATCCTGAAAGATGTTTTATCAAATTTATAATCACTTTTAATAAACCAATCATATATCTTTAATAAATGTTTAATTGTTTCAAAAATAACTTTATTTAATAGGTAAGTTAATCTTTAAACCTTATTAAATTAACTAATTTACTTTAAATTCTTTTATTAAATCAATTAATTAACTTTTTAAACACCCTTAATTAAAAATATTGAATAAAGTCAAATAGCATTAATTAAAATGATAAATTACATTCAAACATCGTTAATTAAAAAGATTAAATAAATTTAAAACAACATTAATCATAATAATTAATTAAACTCAAATATCGCAATTTAAAATGGTTAATTACTTTAAAACATCATTAATTAAAATGATTTATTAAACTCAAATATCATTAATTTAAAATGAATAATTACATTTAAACATCATAAATTAAAAATGATTTATTAAACTCAAATATCATTAATTTAAAATGAATAACTACTTTGAAACATCATTAATTTAGAATGATTTATTAAACTCAAATATCATTAATTAAAATGATTAATCCATTTAAATAACATTAATCAAAACAATTAATTAAATATAAACATCTTTTGTTAAAATGATTTATTAACTTAAAACATCATTACTTAAAATGATTAATGAATTTACATATCTATTTTGTGAAAATACAAGCCCAAGATGACACAATCAAAGGGTTTAGAATGATACTCAATAATTGATGTTATAGTAAAAATTGCTAAAGAGACACTTGACGATTTTATTAGAATATCACGATTAATTTCGACTAAATATCAATATAACCAGCATAAAAAAATAAATAATTATTATTGCCGAGAAACCATGTAGGGTTTCTCTTCAAATATTCCCTGCAAAATAATGGTCATGGACAATATATATGATTATATGAGTTCACTGCAATTAAGCTAATATGTCATCAGTTTTCCAAACAAGATTTTAACCAAACAAACCATCAAGCAACAACCATATCTAAACTATTAACCAAGCATTCAACGATAAATTTATAGCGTCACAGACATTATATAGCAAACTCAAAGGTGAGTAAACTCATAGAAATTCCATTTATTGCCGAAGCATTCCGGTTTTAGCTACACCCAAACAGGTATTCTATTTTAGTTTGAAATTCTACGAGCTCCAATCTCCTTCAATCCAACTCCATGATGCAGACATTGATTCCACGAGTACAACGCAGCTCACTACGCTCGAATCCGCCCTCTTATTAATAAGTTACGAGTTAATGAACGTTTGACGAAATAATTAGCTAATTAAATTAATTAATTTAGCAATTTAACTTTAATTACAACGTTTAATGGTAATCCCTTCTCATTCAAAATCAACCCAGTCCGCATAACTTTGAAACCTTGCCTTCCGTTCGATTGCTCGCCATCGCCAACGTTGGCCAACTTTAGCCATCACATCCTCACCAGAGGTAACCTTCACCACCATCGACCCAATTCCACCGGCCAGACCTCTCTGCGGTGCTTGAGTCTCCAAGATGAAACCAAAAAAATCGACTACATTAAAATTAAGATCCCCTCTTCCATGCCACGAGCAACTTCAATCCGACCTTCCAACCTCTACCCCTCATCATGACGAACAATTCTATCATTGACAACTTTACCCGATATGGTCCCAAATGGCTCCGATGACTGAAGCCGTTGAATAAAGTAATTAAAAACGATGGCCAATGTTTTCATTAAGGTTTGGCCAAAAAGAATAAGGTCAAGGTCCTTATATAGAGAACCTACTCGATACTATTCACGCTCGAATTTTCTCGAACTCAAATTAAGGCGTGCTCACTGGCGATCCTAGCTAATTACTCCTAGTCCGAACTTAATGAAACTATTTTCAAGAGCCAATTCTATCATGTACAGAAGTTAGTTTTTAAATCAGCTTATAATATTTTATTTTCTAAAATTCATCGTTACGCGTTACGAGCTCGCTCGATCGCACGATACGTCCGATCATCACAAAACTCGTCGGTTGACAACGATTTATTGTTCTGGTTCCACTGACGCTAGTTTCGTCAAAATCCAAAATAGCGCCCTGGAATAATATTTTCACACATTTTAAATATATTATTTTATATTTTCGATCCATAATCGATATTTATCCAATCTATTAATTTTGGTAATTAAATTTACAAATTCAGTTCACTAATATTATTTATTAATTAAAAGGAATTAAATAAAATTATTAAATCTAAAGTTAATGCACAAATCTAAAAATTTAGGTAATAATTATATTTGAATATAAGTTTATTAGAACCCAAAATCTAATTATTGAAATATTTAAAATAAATTATATATTTAAAATTCAATTGCCAAAAATTCTGGGTTGTTATAGACTTGCTCGATCGTTTTGTGAAAACTGATCAAAGGGAGGGAATTGAGATTCCATGATTGACTCCAAGTCCAAGTAGGAAATCGATAGAGTTAGGGGTTTTCCCAAGGAGGAATTTTGTAATTTGTTGCATATATCTAATTCTACGACCAATCTTGTTCGTAGTTAAGGTGTTTAATTTCTATTATATACTTTGTTATATAGTCATATAATTAATTAAGTAGTAGATTTAAAGTATATAAATTGAAAATCCTTAAATAATATGTTATGTAATAATAGTTACAAACTATTTTAATCATTATAAAATTTATCACAACATAGAATAACATATTGTTATAAATAATCCTAGTCAAGATGTTTCGAGAAAAGATACTGATACATCTTGTTAGACTAGAGCGTATAATGCTCTCCAAATATTGGACAGTGTATCACTCATGGCTATTTAAGGAACCAATGGGTTACATACTTGTAGTTATTGGATAATTACGGAATGACTCAACTAAGGTTTTCGTATGGGTTGACAACAACTAGGTTAAACAGGAAACTTAGGGTGACAATGCTACATGGTTTCCTCGACTCAAGAACACTATAGACTTTCAATGTGAATACTCAACTTTGATTAAATTTAAATCACGGCAAGGTTATTACTTGAGCCGCTATAGCTGGGCTTAAGTTGAAACATTGAAGCGAAGCACTATGTAATAGAGAATTCATCTCCTCGATTATTCGATGTTAGTACCGCAGCCAACTTAGTCAACTCAAATTTAAAATCTCTAGCCAAAGTAGTACGGTTAATAATAACTGTTGTTATTAAAACAAGGACTTGGCTTATGGACTAACTGAGTTAAATAAAGATGATATTGAAATTTCATCCAAAACCAAATTTCGTAAATCCTAAAGTGATAAAGTATAGAGAAGAGAATGTGTGTAAATTATTTTTTACCAATTGTTATCGCTTAAGATAATATAAAGTAAGATTTTTTTTCTAAAAAGGTCCGTAAATGATGAATTTGGTTAAACTATCACATGACTAGCTAAATTAACATGTGAATGTTTATATTTGAATTGTTCAACATTATTTGAATCTGAATTCACGTCTCTGTGTCACACAATTGCATTCGTCAATTCTTTTGAAAAACCATGTGATTTATTTAATTTGTAAAATTAAATAAATAAATTTAATTAATTAATATCTAAGAAATATTAATAATTATTTAATTTATTTTAAGTTAGGGAGTTGTTGCGATTATTTGAATGCATGTATAAAAGTTGTATTTGCATGCATCGATATACGATATCAGCATAAGTTTAAGTGGGTTTGAATGAAAGATAATTGAATAATGGGTTTATTGAAATATTATACTGTTAGATGGCATCATAAGGTTGGAAACATATTGAGAAGGGCAAGAGGTGGAGTGGGAGAAAATTAAAAGATAAATTAGGGAAGTTTTAATTGAAAGGAAGGGAAAATTTTCATTTTTCCAAATAAAATAAATTCATTAATCTTATTCTTATTCATTCTTTTCTTCATTCATTTTTTTCTCCTCTCCTTCCTTACCATGACCGAAATTATCATGTCCATTCCAAAATAATATCAACTCCAAATAAAATGAAAATATCATATAAAACAATATCCACAACAAGTCAAGGCGTTACAAATGCAAGACTTTTCAGGCTTGATTTCCTATTTTTAATCAATTTATGATATTCAAACCTATTTAGTTCACATATATGTATATTCATTGTCACTTATTGAATCTACTTTGAAATTCTCTAGATATTATCAATTAAATGCAAAATTAATCTTATGTATGTTTTATTCTGAGTATTGATATTCTTGTGATTAGAACTAGTTAGGAATGGGCAAACAATCAATTTGTTGTAGAACTATGTATACGGGGTATATAACATAGCTGTTATATTTGTAATTTAATTGATTTTCAAAGAGCAGGTCGCAAATATGCTAAGCAAAAGGTAAATTGCAGTAAAATAAGGATTACAAATATTTTAGAGTGGTTCGCCAGAAAGTGCCTACATCCATTGCCCATTTCCATTATCATTCATGTAGATCTTTGGAACATTGCTTACGGTGCAAAATATGATGACTGTTGCTCAACATGAAGTAAGATAGAGACCCAAGGAAGTCTATGTGGCAACCCCAGTTCATTTATTCTTGTTTGGCTATTCTTGCTTGCCTATTATTTTCAACTGCTCCTGTTCGGCTATTCCTGTTCGTGGCATTCCTATTCGGTTGTTCTTGTTTGGCTATTTTGTTTAAGCTTGTTCCTATTAGGTTGTCCCTGTTAGCATGATCCTGTAAGTCTATTCATGTTAGGCTATTCCCATTAACCTATCCCTCGCTTTCTCTAACTTGTCTACAATTACCATTATAAGCTTGGTTCTCCAAAATTGTCCCACGTTCTTGTTTTAAGATCTAGTATTTATAAGAGTGGAGTATAGGAAGGTCAAGCCGATAAGATAGACGTTTTCATTGTATAACATGCTCAGTTAGCTTGTTTTCATATATAAAAGATATGCTTCAAAACTTCTATAGATTCAAGATTATCTTAGCATATATGCACTGTTTTATCCGGTGGTAGTTGTTTGGAGGTCATGTCATGGTTCGACCATGCTTAGGTATGACATTAAGCTATCGAATAGGAATCTATGTTTAGTAGGTGGTGTTTGATGATGCTTGGTTCAACGGTGATTTGGTACAGTGATGCTTCTATTTGATGATGCCTTGGTTCGGTAACACTTTTATTTGCATGGCGTTGAATTGGCACCCTTTCAATCACCGAATAAGAATTCCAATTTGTGGCTCCACTATTAGATAAGGAATCTTGCCCAGTGTTCCTTTTACCGGACAGGTGAAGGTGGAGCTGTTTTCCCTTACCTTTATATATGTTTCCACTTGTATTGCTTCATGTTATCTTTTGGTTTCTTTCCTTCATGTCCTAGCACTTTAGCCAAGTGATGATTCTCCTATTTAAGGTTGCTATAACACTAGCTAGAACTCTATGGATTGGTTACAACAATTATGGGTTGGAAGATCTATGACTTGCAATGCTCCAATGCCATAGATCTTAAGGTTGGTCCGCCACCATTCGATGTTGGATGGTGGACATGGTAATTGAAGGTGATTAAATAAGGCTGAGATGATTTCTTACTATCAAGAACTGCTCCAAAGATTCTGTTAATAAATATTCTTTTAGGGAAAGATTTGGTTTGGTAGTTTCTAGAGCTCTAAGTTTGTCTACCACCATTGCTGGTCGATTCTTCCCCCCACGACAGTGCTCATCCATGCATTATTTATAGGTGTGAGACTGGGTAGAGATATGTTAGGCAGTAAATGGTTAGTTTCCCTACTGGACTGTTTCTCTGGTTCCAGACTTTTCTGTCATTCCATAAAAATAATACGCTTGCTAGGAGTAGAACTCCTAACCTCTCCTTTTGAAGCTTGATGTACAATCACTTGAGCTATACATGTTTTTGTGTCATAACTCCTTCATTGTAAGTCAGAATTGAATGAAACTTGGATCAATAGCTTTGTATCGTTGAGTAGAGTATTCAAATGCCTTCGAATGTTCCATTTTATTGAAGGTAGTAGTATCTCCCCAAGGTGGGGCCCAAGTCTGTTAGGTAGTGGAAATTTTTTAAGATGGTCATATCATCTAATCCGTAGCTTGAATTAAGATGCGGTTTCAACCTTGATGCATGTCATGACCTTAGGAACATTTTACAAGTGTTTTGGGTATATTCTTAGACTAAGCCAAATTTTCCCTAACGCTTTGGCTTGCCCTTGTGATTACAAGATGATGCCTTTCATATACACCTCCTGGCCATTTCTATGTTCCTTGACGTCTTTTCATATTCACCATATAGTCAGCGAAATTTCCTACAACACTTGCCCTCCAAAGTATACTTTCATAGAATACAAAGTATTCTTTGTTTCATCCAATATCATCTTTCTTTTTCATAAAATGGTTATCTCAAACCTCAAATTTCTATATCCTAATTCCCATCCTTTCAATAAGTTATCCACTTCTAGTATGTTGTAAAGCCTTGTTCACCCGAGTAACCGTTCCAAGATATTCTTTTTTAGAATGGCATTTGCAGCTTGCACTTTCTTGGTAGTACAGTCATCTAGCATGATTTTCCACCTATTCTCATCATTGTTTAATGGGGAATTATTCTCTCTAGTTCAACCTCCTTGCCCTGGATCTTGAGGTCCATGCGTTGTTTTATGAATGGTCCGAGAATATGGAGGTGCCCTATGGAAGGGAATATATAGCGGTTCCATGGTACGTCGACTTGATGATGTGTAGTGTTGGCTGTAGTTTGGCCAATTAAGATTGGTGGTTACTATGAATTTGTCCCATACTATCTTCAATCTACTCTACTAGCAACTCCTTCCCTACTACCCTACATACTTATATAGGATCATTCATTAACAAGCTCCGATAGCTAAAATTTTGGGTATAGGTTGATCCATGTTTGTATAGTGAAGTTTGTCTTCTTCTATGTTTATGCATTGTTGCGTCTTGTATTTTTTCATGTCCATATTCTCCTTTTTCTATGTAAGCACTTACATAAACACACATGTATTCAATGGTAATATGTAAATATGTTTTCCATTCTTGTCTAGTAATTATGACACGTTTGTTCCATATGATTGCTAAGTTTAGCAACCTTTTCGCTGCTATTGTTCATACTTATGTGGAATCAATTGCCAACAAGTCTGGCAGGGTAAGTGGTTTCCGCTAAGGTGTCTTTTAGTATGAGAGTCGATGCTTTGGATGCAGTGTTCATTGTGCTTTGATGATTTGTAGGCGATGCTTTCACTAGCTCACACTTTATATTTTATGTATCTGCACTTACACAAATGGATATCTATTTTATAGAAATTTTTAATGGAATTATCATACCAGATTAGGATAAGTTATTGAATTGTGTTTGTACAAGGTCCTTGCTTAGTCATTAGCTTGCTAGCAATTTATTATTACTACTTTAGCACTAGAAATAGGATCAATCACTGACAAGTTCAGCAAGGTGGTCATAATGGTAAAGTGGTTTCGTTTTATTTTCCTAGCTCTTTCGATAACTCTTCCATTTCCCCTGGTATATTTGCATAGAATTAATCATTGAAAACTTCAGCTGGGCGAGTAATCATTGTAAGGTCGTACTCTATTATTATGTAAACTCTTTTGATAATCTTCCCATCACTATCAAGTGTACTTAAATAGGATCAATCATTATCAAGTTTGGCAGGGTAAGCGACCTCTGATTGATTGTCTTCCCATTACTACCATGCACCCTTGCACAGGTCAATCACTGTCAATTTCGACAAGGTGAGCAATCTTTGGTGGAGTGTCTTTGTAATCCAGTCATGTGTATCCCCGTTGGTTTCTAGCTTCTTTATCTTTAACTTTAAGTGAGTTCATCCTCATCATAACGAGGGAATACTTATTATATCCAAACAAAGTAAGTCCAACAGTCGATCGCCAACAATGAACTAACCAATCGACAATCATATCCTAATCATGGGTAAATTGGTTCGTTGTTGCAAACTTGAGTTTTAAGGTTGATCGTCAATGATAAACTACCTAGTCAGGGTTTCTCCAATATGCCACTACCATTTAGAGTTTGGGGTCGATCGTCAATAGAAAATTATCCGATCAGGGTTTTTCTGGTTTGCTATTGTCGGTTAGACTTTAGGGTCGATCATCAATAGAAAACTACCTAGTCAGGGTTTATCTAGTCTATCATTGATAGCTAGAGTTTGGGTCGATTGTCAGTGGCAAGTTACCCAATTAGGATTTCTCTAGTTTGCCATTTTAAGCTATAGTTTGGGACTGATCATTAGTGGCGAACTACCTAGTCAGGTTTCTCTGATTCGCCATTGCTAACTAGGTTTTACGGTCATTCATCAATGGCTAACTACCAGTAAAGGTTTTTTGGTTCGCTATTTTCGGCTAGGGTTTGGGGCCGATCGTGAATGGCGAACTACCTAGTCGTGGTTTCTCTAGTTCGCCATCGTTGGTCAAAGTTTAGAGGGAAATGCTCTACGTTATTGACACACTATTTTCCCTCAAGTAGAAAGTTTAGCTTAGTAGGTTTCTACAACGCTCTCTTGGTGTAAACATTGATCCAACATGCTTAGGTTGTTTAACTTCGCATTAACCAACCGTAGATGAATATTGAGTCAGTCAAAGATAATGACTATGCCATACTTCTTAGCATAAGAGAACACAATAATCCATATATAATCAAAAGGAATGAAAATTCAGTGTGTTCCAAGCCTTTCTTAACTCAGAGGATGAAAGCTCCATTGCTCAGGTCCTTATAGACAACATATAGTCCCTCCTTGATCGGGTCCAATGCCCCAAGTCTAAGGAATATCCGCTTTAGCACTATGTTCCTTCCTTGAGTGAGTGGAGTTTGACCTTAGAGTTACATTGGTTGGCTATCCTTCACTTAAACCCTCGGCCTTTTGGCTTTATCATGCCTTTCATTAATCAAATCCAATGACATGTTCAACAATTCCTCATTCTCATTCGGGTCATAATGAATCCTCCTATGTGATGGCACTAAAGTCTCCACTAGTAACATCGCTTCCGATCCATAGGACAAGGAGTAGCGAGTATGTCCTATCACCATCTTAAAAGAAGTATGGTAGGCCCATGGTGTCGAAGGTAGCTCGTCCATCCATATACCTTTTGCATTTTCCAACAGCTTCTTTATGAGGGTCTTTAAAACCTTATTAACAGCTTCGATCTGTCTATTAGCCAATAGGCATGCTGCTGCAAAAAAGTTCTTCTTTATCCCATGCTGCCGGCTCTTTGAACTCCATGCTATCAGACTATAGTCTATTTTCTGAAATGATCCAAAGTAGAACTCCATACCTGCATATCACATTCCTAACTAAAAAATTATAATGTTTGCTAACAACACCGTAGTAAGTGATTCAGCTTTGACTCACTTAATAAAGGAGTCGATATTCACTGTTGCATACTTAGCTCCTCTCTTGGCTATGGAAATCCATCGATCTATTATATTCCCCAGACCACAAAGGGATAAGGGCTAATCCTGTAAGTTAGTTCTGCTAACGGTAACCTGGGGTTCGTGAGATTCTCCTTTTTAAGGTCTGGCCCCTAGTGTGGTCTCCTCAATTGCCTTGATGTACGTTGTCCAATATTTCCTTCGTGTCTCTGGCAGCCATTTACCTTAGCAGCGGGCTGTGTAGTTAAAGCGCTTAATGGTTCTAGAGCGGTGGAGGTATGAAAAGTTATAGCAAGGATATAGCGGAAAATAACAAAGGTGCAAAAAGCTTCATTACATATAAAGAAAAATCTTTAAAGCTAATTTATTCTCATTCTCACATTGTTCATATAGGAAAAAAATATTATTTAATCTTATATAACAAAATCAAAGAACATAATGGTTTATGCGGATTAGATTTAGTGACTACAATAGAGTTCTAACTTATATTGAGCATTGATGTCATAAAATTAGGTCATTACCCTAACTTTGTTGATTTAGTTTAGAAGAGAACTGGTCAAGTCAATCTTTATATATTAACGTTGCTAAAGCGGGTGCTAAAAAGCCTTGATTCAGCAGGCATAGTGGAAATAATAGGCTTAAATGGGATCTACTATTTAATAGTACTGAATTGAAATAGCGTACCAGTCAAAGAGCACTACGCGCTATAGCGGGGATTTAACGAAGCTTTAGCGGGGCTTTAATTGCATAGTCAGCGGGTTAGTGAAGACTCTTCTGTACAAATGCCATCCTATATGGTGTACCAAGTTGCCTTGCTCATCACCTTCCATGCTTCATTATGGTTTAAGGGTAAAGTTTTTACTAGGACTAACCAAAAAAGTTATCCATTCCCCGAGCTAGCCAATTTTTCAAATTGTCAGTGTCCCAATTTTCCTCCGTGTGGTGTGCTTAACCACATAGCATTCTTGCATATCGAAAAAAGCCTTCGTCCTTTTTCTTTTTCAAGTAGTATGCCAACCGTTATTTTTTGACCTAAAACTCCTTAATTGATTGACTCCCAGCCATTTACAAGTCGCTATGGATAGATAACATTTTGATTCCAAGTTCTTTTGCTATTTCCAATCCTACTTTTAGTGTATTATACTCTATCGTTTGCTCTTGCCTGTAAGCTAAGAGGTCTATCTGACCCGTAGGGGTCAAGTACATTCGTTCTTACCCATTTATTGTATTTCCTCTCATTTACATAGGATTTTCATAGTCAAGTGGGATAGTGCTATTACACCTCAAGTGTTTCTATTAAATATCATTACAAATTTATTTGTAAAAGCAAGTCATACATTGGTATTGTTGCACCCGCATTCTATGAGGGTATTCAGTCTCTGAGTATCTTAATTCATATTCAAATGAAGTTAAATATCTCTAGGGATTTTTGAAAAGATTATGCTCCATTATCTCTGACGATGTCCGGTCCCACCTTTGGAATGGGTTGGAATTATACTCCACTGTCTCTAGAGGAGCTGAACCTAACCTCTCATTGTCACTGAAGGAGCTGAACCCTATCTTCACAACTAGGAAGTTTATACTCCACCATTTGAATACTCCATTCTTCATAATTTTCATGCACATCTTTTATGGATATCTAGTAGGAGGACATGCTCTAATGTCCATGAGGGGATCCGACACCATGCCCTCGAGCGTGGTTTATACACTTCCTCCATAAGGACTTAACTCTGTCGAGGAACTTCGGTCTATAGTTTATTCCACTCTTACTGGACTTACCCTTAGGTTTTATCCTAGATCATACTTGTGAGAATTGTCTGCATTCGTTGGTACCATGACCGTAAATCTCATGGAATGTGCGATATTTTGTTGGTTACCATATCTACGGCAGTTAACTCTTTGGTCCTTGATTCAGCATATTTCATGGTTTTTGTTGTAGCGAGATATATTCTTTTAGCAGTCTCCGAAAGCTGTGAACATGGAAGCTTGCCCTATTCTCTTTTTTTTTTTACTTCATTCAGTCCTCTTGTCCATCTTTCGCATGCCTCTATCCTAAGGCTTTTCATCTCCAACCTAGTTGACATATGCTAGTCTTATCTTATTATTAGAATTTCCAAGCACATAAACTTGTTGGCTTTATAGATAAGTCCTCTAAGTTGCGGTTGAATTTTCAATAAGTTCCCTATAAAACTCTATTTTCTTGTTAATTGCTAAATAAATAACCATAAGAACAATCCATTCATTAAGTTGACATATAGCAGATGTTATAGTGTTGACCATGCAAAATTGTTCCATAAGTTTTATCCATCCTTTTTCTTGATACCCAAGTGCTAACGGAAGATAACTCCAAACGACAGAACCAAATGGTCTCTAAGTATGACATGAATAGAGGATAACAGTGAGATTTTCTCTCTTTATAGCTCCAACTGCTTCCATATGATGAATGTAGAACCTTAAATATGTTCAAAGTTTTGTTTTTCCAACATATGGCTCCATGACTAGTTTATTAAAATGCTGAAGTTGACTGCATATTCGGATCTTCGGGGTGAATAGACAGTGGTTCATCTTTAGTCTCCTGCTTAACTCACCTATATTCGAAGCATTAGCCTATCGGCTCGCTCCTCTGTTATTGGAATACTTCTTTAGTTTGTTTGTCGGGCCACGTCATGCTCCATATTCGATGGATCGACAACCTATGTACCAGTCGGTATGAACTTAAGCAACCCATTTTGACGGCTAAATTTGTGGTTCCAACATCAACATTGACTTCTGGTGAGACATCCTTTGTTGATCCAATGTGGCCTATATCATTGGTCTAGTACTGATCTGTTCTACGTCAGTCCTATTTGGTTCAAGCCCTAGCTGGTTCGGTTTGAGAAAGTCTAGATTTCATGGCTCCTTCTTGCCTTACCTTCTCCCTTGCATCCATTCTTGATGGATTGCAAATATAATTCCAGACTTGGTCTCCCTGGATCTACATTAGTACTTATTGCTCCATGAGTCTAAGGAAAGTGTCATTATCCTTGAATAATCAGTTAAGAAAGAAGCTGTCATATTTTTCATCATCATTTGCAATCACTTCAGGACTCTTCTTTAGTAGTTATACAGGACTATCTTTATGATGCAGCACATTCCAACCTCATATACTTTGTCACCTCGTAGATGAACTCCTCCAATGTGGTTGGTTTTTCCTTTATGGATCTCCTAGCGAACTTCATTCCAGGGTGCACTTCACCGTACAAGTCATCAAGTTGAACCTTTCTTCCGATTGCTGTGGTATTATACCGAGATAGGTACTGTTGTAGCGACTATTCTTCCCTTTTCCTCACATTAGATAACAGGTATCCATCTTTTGGTTGTTCAATGTATACCCGAAATTGATTAATAAACTTCTTATTTAACATTGCACATGACTTAATTGATCATAGAGGTTAATTACAAAACCATATAGTGACTAAATCTTACAAGAATAGAGGAAAGCACTTGCACAAAGCTTCCTCTATAGCTCTGCTTATCAACATGCATTGGTATACCATTGTAAATGAACTAGAGGATTAGTTATTCCTTTTTATGGTTCCATGGTAAGTGTCCTGAAATCTCTAAGATTCTTGGTATTGTTATCTCTAAGGATAAGGCACAGCTAAACCTACTTCTAATTCCTCACTGCGCTTGTTCATGTTGAACACACTGTCTAATGATTCGGGTTGTCCTATCCTTCGGTTTGGGTGATTGGAAATGATAGCTTGACTTTTTCGTTCAAGATGAATGATTTGCTTTATCCCCTCTATAACGACTTGATCATTGGTTACAAACATGGTTACATCTCCTAGACTGATGCCAATGATCGATTTATCCTCCTTTATCCATAATATTAGCGAAGAAGCAAGAAGCATAAGATACAGGTACCCCTAGTTCGACAACATTCCTATCTGATTTGGTGTTGAACCGCTTCCTTGGTCCAACTGCAGGCTAAACTCTTGCTCACTTCATCTATGATGACTGCCCTACACCACCTATGCCAAGTATAAATATAAGTGAGCTATGCTGATTGGCTGATGCAGGATGAATATCAAAGAAGAAAAGAAATAAAATATCACAAAACATGTCGTATATCTCATAACGTATCGAATAAAGTATAATATACATCACAGATATAAAACAGGAGAGATAGTAATAACAAAGTGAACTAAATATCAGAGCACAAATCCGCATAGTTATACAACATAGTAATACAGTTTATACAAGCGGCAATAAATCATATAAAACTGTCTCAATAGTAAAGCAAACATTGTTTAGATTCCATAGTGTTGCATAGCGGAATAAGTAATAGTATATCCATATAATACGAGAAAGCTCAATCCTACTTGTCTTATGCATGGCCACCGCATACCACTTAGAGCTGTTATCCATTCTACTCATTTAAAATTGCCCGAGATAATAAGAAGCAAAGCATAAAATCTTGAGTCGGACAACAGTCTAGTATGAGCAATAATTGAATCTCATAATACTATATAAGTTAGTATAACAAGGAATAAGGGTATACGAATAATACTTTACATATCCCTACAACCAAAGAGTTAACACACAATGAACATAATATTCTACCCTACAAACATCATAAATGTGTGTCATAGCCTTAGTATGATAATGGGTGTCAAGATATCCATATCCATAATACGTATCTCAAGTGACATCCCTAAAGTAAACCATGAGAGAAAGCAACTAAAACAAACATAGCATCCATCAAATTGTAACGACCCGTAAATTTCCGATAATTAAAATAGCTAATTTAATAAGATTTCGTGATTTAGTGTTAGAAAAAAATTGTAATTCATTTGGAATAATAATAACTAGAATGAAATGCAACAAAATTTATCTAAGTTAAGTGTTTATTAATTGAATGAAATCCCAAATCAATTGAAATAAGATGTAGTCGAAGGTAATTGAATGAATTTGTATTGTATAGGTAATTGTGACGCTTGTTTGTAAATAATAAACTTATAAGTAATTAAAAGTCAACAGTGATAATTATTTAAGTTACCTATTCATTTAGTTAGTCGAATTGAATTTGTGAACCAATTGCAATTGAAATGAAAGTATATATATTAGTTGAGTGCATTATCTCTAACTGCAGTTAAATAATAACGTGGAATTCATCTAATGTAATATAGTAAATCGACTGATAATGAAATTTTTATTTAAAAATCCAATATTGAAATCCGTCAAATATTGAACAATTAAATTGTTTAAAATTTAATATTTGGAATTTATTGAATAATTGAATAAAGGGAATTGAATAATTGTTTTAATGAAAATGGTTGTTCTATAATTTGAATGTGTTAAATTTTATAAGTTCGTTTCGAATATTTCAAAAGATACTGATTTAAGAATAATAAAATTGTTTAAATTTAATATTACAAATGTTTGAATAATTAAATTCCGAATTGGATATGATTAATTTGATATTGGAATTTAATATATGAAAATAGAGTGAATAATTGAAATTTGATTTAATATGATTCAAATTGGTTTCCAAAGTGAACGTAAGTTATATTTGGATTTTAATAGAGTTAATAAGATTTTTAAATTGGAATTTATTGGATAAATTGAATAACGGGTTTAATATGATTAAAAATGAATTGTAAAATTTTATTTTATCATATTGGAGTTATAGTGATGTTATAGAACTTTTAAAACTGAATTTAAAATAAATTTGTGAAAATTGAATATTTTAATATTTAATTATCGACTGGAAAATAGCCAAATTTTGAACAGTCTCGGAATTGGACGAAACTAGTTCCATTGGATCCGTAATAGTTAGTTATTATCGGATTTCAATTTTCGTAGCAATCGGAGTTGTCGTTTGACCGTGGCAGCTCGAAACGCGTTGAAATTATTTTAATATTAATTTGGCATGTTAAAATAGTCATTTTTCAAACAGTCTCGGATTTCGACGAAACCAGTTTCATCGGATCCGTAATGTGATATTATTGTAATATTTCAAATTTCGTGTCAATTGGATTTACCGTTTGTCCGGGGTGAGCCAAAACGCATAGAAATCGGTTTAATCGATTTAATTTTAAATTGATCGTTTATTGCCGTAACTCGCGCATACGATCGAATTAGCTTCCGAGACCTGTTCCATTGTGTCCGGAACGTGGGGTAAACCCTAGAAACGCCGGTCACCGCGCGTGCATCGGAGCTCGAAAATTTAAAGTGTATAGTGTTCGTTGAAACTTCTATAAAGGGACCCCTTAATCTTCATTTTTGCAAAAGAAAAACTGCCTAGGGTTTTCAAAACCTTCAGCCGCCATCACCTTTATGAATGGCCAGAAATTAATACCTTTCTCTCCTCAATTACTCTCAATCCATCGACAATTGCGCGAAGTGTTCAACACGAAAGTCGAAGAGCTAAGCAAGAGCTTCGATTGCATACGGAGATGATCGAGTTTCGAGCAACGTGGGGGAGTAGGGGAGGCCGCGACCTGCTGCTGTTTGCACGCGTCTCTAGGCCGAAGGGGGTGGCCGAGTTCGCCACGGGTTCAGGCGAAGGTGGAGGGAGCAATGGCCTTCGACGCGGTAGTCCCTGATCGCCTTCAAGTGGATCGGTGGAGGAGCTATTTGGAACCCTAGTTCATTGGTGGTGGGTTTGGTTTCACGTGAATAGCCTGGAGCTTGCGTGCGTTTCAACGTGATGGGGAAGAGAGTCTCGTGCGGCCTGGATCTATAGCCTTGAAATCTACGGTCCTGATTGCTTGGTAATAAAAAAAAAAAAAAAAGGAAATGTAAATTGAGTTATATTATAATTCGTGTAACTTTAAAACCATATAACTTTTTCATACGAGGTCGAAAACGTACGAAACCAGTTGCGTTGGAATCGTATGGACGAATACTACGCAATGAAGCTGGATTGGAATCATTTGGAGCTAGAGAAAATTTTGAGTCAAATCGAACGTCGTTCGATTTGATTTAAAATCGTAGAATCAAGGTGAGTGTTTTATAACGCTCACACCGTACTAAATATCTTTATGCTAGTTAAATTGACATTATGAAGTGATATGAATTTTATTTGTCATTGTTTGATATAAATTTAATTGTCATATAGCTTGTTATTTGAATTAACCGTTGAAAAAATTAAATTGACAGTTAAATTGAAATTAAATTTGAATGGCGATTAAATTACCTGACATTGATAACTATGAAACTGCCATGAATCGTATTGTTTATTGGATGATGTATTTTGATGGATGCTATTGGTTGATAATTGAATGTTTGGATGTTTATTTGCTCATGTAGATCCTGTTATGCATACATATGATACTGTGATTTAATTTAAGTAATATATACTCATCCCTGACATTTAATTGAAATAAATAATTACTTGGCCATAGGATAGAAAAGTATATACGGACACCGAATTGGCTAAATTAATAATTTTTGAAATCGTCGCTTTGAAATTTATTTAAATGTTTGATTTAAAGGTTATAAATAGAAATCAATTTATAAAAATCGAATTTATTGAAAATTTGAGTTTTGGAATATTGAAATAAATCTTGGTTAAAAGAAATTGTTAAGTAATGTGATTCGAGACTTTGAAATTTAAAATTTGGGATTTGATTGAATTTCGAAATTTGATTTGTTTAAAGAATTTAACCTTAATTCGAGCTTTGAATATTACTAAGTAAAAGTGATATAAAAATGATATTTTGAAATCGAGCTTGGAACTTAATCACATTTGAAATTTGGATTTAAACTTGAACATTGAAGGATAATTTTGTTAAGTGTTAAAAATTTGATATTTTGGAAAATCAAGCTAAAAATCGATATAAATTGAAATTGAATAAAATTAATGGTGAATGTAAAATTGAATTAATTTGAAGTAAAAATTTGACATTGATTTGAATTGAGATCGAAATTGAATCGGTAAATTGGAAATTGAAATTTATTTGAATTGGGAAGTTATAATTGAAATGGATTGGTTTTGAAGCTGTTTTAAATGTGTTTTCCAAATTACTCTGTTATATAAACCATTTTGAATACTTAAACTATTTTAATCTATTTTTAATCTACTTAACCCAATTTAAATTATTTAAACTAGTTTATCTATTTTAAATCCATTTTAAAGATTTTAAGTATTTTTAACTATTTTAATTATTTAAACTACTTTTAAGCTACTTAAACTATTTTCTAAAAAATTTCAAGCTGGTTAATAAGGTGAAATGTTTATATTTAAACCTTGAATTTAAATACGAATTGAGTTAAGTGAAGTTGCAACCTAAATTGAAATTCGAAATGATTTTGAAATCGAAATGAGATATTGATGCGAAAATTGATTTTTGAAACGGAATCTGACATTTTGATAGATATGGTGATATTTGAAATGGATTTGATTTTTGAAGAGAATATGATATTTTGATATCAATTATGAATCGATTTGAAATATAAAAGAGCCAACGGTGTAATAATACGTAGTTATTAAAGAGACCGGGATCGGATATGGACATACTCTCTGTCGATACCGAAAACCACTTTAATAACTATTATACGCGGAGTGTTGATCCAGAATGAAGTGGATGGTTTGGTGAACGCGTTGACTGAAGAAAGAGAACGATATTGGATGACCCCTGACATGACTAAAACAGGAGCCGCGCCGGGCCATTGAGGTTCGCCACCTCTAGCGGACACACTTCTTCGATACCATATCTATTACATTTGTGATGCGATTTGGGTGCACCCCTTGATTTCGGAGTGTTGTTTCGCGGTGTTGGGGTAGCTGCTGGCTATGCCCAACATCAGTCCGGATCACGCAACTACTAGTATCCTAGTTGGTATCGCCTCATGTACCTTGTCATACTGATTATCCTATTCGCGACCACTACGTTTTGATTTGTACCTTGAGTATATGGATTGCCCTCTGGTGACTTCCGGTTTTGGGGAAACTACGGTCTTGTATATGCTTTTGGGAATATAAAATGTGTTAAGGGGGATTATGGTAACGCCTTAACGCTATTTTGATATTTTATATTACTGATAGACATTATCTACTTAGCGTATATTACTACATAGTAGATAGTTTCACGGATCCTTGAGAGATGGAAAATCCCGTAACATCTCTTAAGTTATTGCACGCACGTTGACACTGGATATGAGATGTAAAACCCCGTAAACATCTCTGACGCCGTCACACTCATATTTATTGACGATTGATTTAACTTTCATAAGGATATTTTAGTCCTGACTCGAGTGTTTTGTCTTTTCATTACGCTCGGGTCAGTCCTGAGTTTTCAGTTTAGGTGAAGATCATTTCCTTGGAGGACGGAGACGAAGATTTGGTATATTATCTACTACTATTATATTCATTCCATTCCGCTGCATTGTTGTATGATATTTGTTGTGTATGTAACTCTGAAAAATGTTGTATAATAATAATCAAATGTATTCATTTCAAATGTATTCATTTAATTAACAGCTTCATGAACTGTTATTTTATTATTATACTTTAGCCTTCCGCTGTGAGATTCTGTGTTGTTTCATTTCCTTTATTTCCCTTCCTTTTCTTTTCTTAATTACCCCAATAACTATCTGCCCTTTTAATGGTTTGGAATCGACATGGGTATTTGATCGTCGGTTTAAACTGTCCAAAGGCGGGTCGTTACAGTTGGTATCAGAGCTTTGGTTTAGCGATAAACCTTGGCTCTAGTGGGGAATAACTCATTGAAATAGAGGTAAACTATATGAATGAGTTGAGTGTATATGAGAGAGCGTATTTGTTAGTGATATAAAATGTTTTATATTGTGTCGGTTGATTTGTTGAGTGGCTTATGGATTCTGGTCAATACGAGTAATTAACGTCATTGACAGGGATCTCTAAACACTTAAACAGAACAATTCGACATAGTATTGTTTTGAAATTGGGTAAATGAAATAATTTTGCCCTAATTATATTTTGTATATAAAGAATTTATTTCAAAATTTATTGTGATCAATCTAGCTTATTTGGTTGTTGGAAATGAAATATTGGTTGTTAACATTAATCGGATATTGTAATTTAAATAAATAAGGTGAACTACAAAATGAACTATGATAAAACACTTGTGGGATGTTTTAAGAAAGAAATTCCTATAATTTGAAGAAAATATAAACACTTGTGAAATCTTATAAGAATATTTTATAAAGGTGACTTATGAATTTAAATAGATTTAAAATGGGAAAATATTGAGTTTAAGACCCGGAGATTTTGAAAAATTGTTTTCAAAGTTTAAAGAAAATATAGTAATGTTAGTTGGAAATTGTTTATGGAAATTTTTGAAAGGATTTTAAAAGGAAATGATGAATTCAGTACTCCTCTCTTATGTCGCTGGAAAATAATTTCGGTGATGATTGCGCAGCATCATCGACGTTCATTTTCGAGTCTTAAAGTGGGGGAGACTTCTAAGAAGCTTTGTTTTTCTTTGAAATTATTTTGGGTAAATGGATTTTGGTTTGAACTCAAAAGGTATGATTTGTTATATATATATATATAAAAGATAAGTATATATGTTTATTTCAAATGATTTGAAAGAACCGGGCATTTAAATTTCTAAGTTCCATTAATTAATAATTTTCAAATTATTTGAATGAAATGCGAATAACCAGAATTTATAAAATAAGAGGATTAAGATATCTAAGCTATTGTTTGGGAAAACTTTAAACTTGAAGGGTAAAGAGGATTTAAACAAATTAAATTTGTGAACATTCTAATTAAGTACAATGAAATTCTATAAATTTGTATAATACCAAATTTGCATTCTGATAATATATAACAAGACTTACCAAATATTAAAAAGTTAAACGATGTTTTGGATATGTAATGAGATGTTGTACAAATAAACAGAACCTGAAAGTAATTGAAGTATACAAGTAAGGAAAACTCAAAATGAATTAAAATGTATATAAATGAAAATTTTGGTTGTGAAAAATGCTATATGCTTAAATATAGCATGAAATGATGAATGGATAAATGGAACAAGTAAGTGAACTTAAGAAATGAATCGTATTATATCTTTGTAAATTGGTTATTGAAACAAATATAGATTACGAAGGGATTGTAAAATAATTGAATTTGTAACCTTTAAGATATCTGTAAACTAAGAGAAGTCATATATGAGAAGTTAGACTTTTATGAAATGACTATTAACTAAAGTGTTGATTAATAAAATGTTTCACAAATGAATTCGTTATTAACTGAAATTATGAAAATGAAATAAATGTAAACAAAGAAATTTCTTATAGCTAAGAATAAATTGGAAAATGAAATTGAATTTAATTAAATTACATAGAATGTTTAAAATGAACTTGAGTAAGCAAATTCTTTAATATGATGTTTAAGAAAAGATAATGTTGAAGAATATGCTATGTAAAGAAATGGATATATTTACTAAATAACGGATTGTGAATAATAAATGGTAAATAAAATGGAAGTCAATAAAATAATTTAGTATAGATAAATTGGATAGAAAGCTATTGAAAGGTAATACGTGTGATTGTACGTATATTATTTTATTCGCATAACGATTTGATCCAAATTCGAGCACAAAATTTTAGATGATTTATATCGATCCAATTTAGGATTTTTCACTCGATTCTCGACGGCGAACCCTAGATATGGATTTTAATTTGATTCTGGAATTCTCTATCATAGTATATGGCTATGCAAGGAGAGTAACAGCTTCCAATCAAGGAACCAAATCCGAGTCCGCACTAGAGAGTCGTGTGAACGATACTAGTTTGGAAGTGAAATTGTGTGGTCGAATAAGCGATTGGATTGATATTGCTCACGGATGATATATGTACGGCTTACAGAATTAATTAAACTAATATTGAAAATTGAAGATGCCAAATATAAAATGAATCTTTTAAATTGTATAATTGGAAATAAAAAGAGATAAACCAAATTGAATGTAAAATGAATAATTTGGTTATGTTGGGTATAATTTGGTTGTTATATGATTGTTAGTTGATAGTGTATATAATTCATTAAGTGTTATTGAAATTGAAAGCTATAAATCATTGAAATCAAATTAGAAGTTAAATGAATATTAACTAATGTAAATATAAATTAGTGAATGTTAACTAATTGAATTGAGGATGAATGTTAGAAAAATCCAACGTTAATGAATCAACTATGATTAAAATTGAAACCTAGTCAATAAATATTAATGAGAAGTGAATTTATATTGATTGGTTATGGATTTGTTGGATGATAGTTGATTGATGGTTGCATTTGTTGTTTTGTTGCATTTGCTATGTTGGCACATGTAGTTGTTATGTTGCTATATTGTGTATATTGATATTATTTTCATATATGCATGTTTCTCATGGTTTGTTGAGTGTTTAGTAGGTGCGGATTGCGCTTGCTTCGCATTTGGAGCTCGCTTTCACGCTATATTATTCGTATATGCTCGCTAATAAAAATATAAGGTACATGTTTATTTTATCATTGGATTTGGTGATTTTTGATGAGCCACTTGGCTTTTGGATTTTCTTTTGTTTGTTTGGGGCCCGTAGAGGCGTTTTGTAGTTGTACCGATCGAGCCGCGCAAAGGAGACTCTGCCGAAATTTTTCGTAAATCCGGGTGTTAGAAAAATTTTCAAGTTTTAAAATTTTTATAACTTGTTTTGATAACTAACTTTAAATTTAGAAAGCCGTTGGAATAACTTAGTGGAAGCGTAGTTATAACTTTATAAATGGAATTTCATTGTTTTATAAGTTAATAACTTTGAATGAAATATATCTAATGCGAATTCTATACTTAGTTCTTTTCCCTTCTTTTTCCTTTTCGGGGACGAAAAGTTTTGAGTGGGGGAGACTGTAACGACCCGTAAATTTCCGATAATTAAAATAGCTAATTTAATAAGATTTCGTGATTTAGTGTTAGAAAAAAATTGTAATTCATTTGGAATAATAATAACTAGAATGAAATGCAACAAAATTTATCTAAGTTAAGTGTTTATTAATTGAATGAAATCCCAAATCAATTGAAATAAGATGTAGTCGAAGGTAATTGAATGAATTTGTATTGTATAGGTAATTGTGACGCTTGTTTGTAAATAATAAACTTATAAGTAATTAAAAGTCAACAGTGATAATTATTTAAGTTACCTATTCATTTAGTTAGTCGAATTGAATTTGTGAACCAATTGCAATTGAAATGAAAGTATATATATTAGTTGAGTGCATTATCTCTAACTGCAGTTAAATAATAACGTGGAATTCATCTAATGTAATATAGTAAATCGACTGATAATGAAATTTTTATTTAAAAATCCAATATTGAAATCCGTCAAATATTGAACAATTAAATTGTTTAAAATTTAATATTTGGAATTTATTGAATAATTGAATAAAGGGAATTGAATAATTGTTTTAATGAAAATGGTTGTTCTATAATTTGAATGTGTTAAATTTTATAAGTTCGTTTCGAATATTTCAAAAGATACTGATTTAAGAATAATAAAATTGTTTAAATTTAATATTACAAATGTTTGAATAATTAAATTCCGAATTGGATATGATTAATTTGATATTGGAATTTAATATATGAAAATAGAGTGAATAATTGAAATTTGATTTAATATGATTCAAATTGGTTTCCAAAGTGAACGTAAGTTATATTTGGATTTTAATAGAGTTAATAAGATTTTTAAATTGGAATTTATTGGATAAATTGAATAACGGGTTTAATATGATTAAAAATGAATTGTAAAATTTTATTTTATCATATTGGAGTTATAGTGATGTTATAGAACTTTTAAAACTGAATTTAAAATAAATTTGTGAAAATTGAATATTTTAATATTTAATTATCGACTGGAAAATAGCCAAATTTTGAACAGTCTCGGAATTGGACGAAACTAGTTCCATTGGATCCGTAATAGTTAGTTATTATCGGATTTCAATTTTCGTAGCAATCGGAGTTGTCGTTTGACCGTGGCAGCTCGAAACGCGTTGAAATTATTTTAATATTAATTTGGCATGTTAAAATAGTCATTTTTCAAACAGTCTCGGATTTCGACGAAACCAGTTTCATCGGATCCGTAATGTGATATTATTGTAATATTTCAAATTTCGTGTCAATTGGATTTACCGTTTGTCCGGGGTGAGCCAAAACGCATAGAAATCGGTTTAATCGATTTAATTTTAAATTGATCGTTTATTGCCGTAACTCGCGCATACGATCGAATTAGCTTCCGAGACCTGTTCCATTGTGTCCGGAACGTGGGGTAAACCCTAGAAACGCCGGTCACCGCGCGTGCATCGGAGCTCGAAAATTTAAAGTGTATAGTGTTCGTTGAAACTTCTATAAAGGGACCCCTTAATCTTCATTTTTGCAAAAGAAAAACTGCCTAGGGTTTTCAAAACCTTCAGCCGCCATCACCTTTATGAATGGCCAGAAATTAATACCTTTCTCTCCTCAATTACTCTCAATCCATCGACAATTGCGCGAAGTGTTCAACACGAAAGTCGAAGAGCTAAGCAAGAGCTTCGATTGCATACGGAGATGATCGAGTTTCGAGCAACGTGGGGGAGTAGGGGAGGCCGCGACCTGCTGCTGTTTGCACGCGTCTCTAGGCCGAAGGGGGTGGCCGAGTTCGCCACGGGTTCAGGCGAAGGTGGAGGGAGCAATGGCCTTCGACGCGGTAGTCCCTGATCGCCTTCAAGTGGATCGGTGGAGGAGCTATTTGGAACCCTAGTTCATTGGTGGTGGGTTTGGTTTCACGTGAATAGCCTGGAGCTTGCGTGCGTTTCAACGTGATGGGGAAGAGAGTCTCGTGCGGCCTGGATCTATAGCCTTGAAATCTACGGTCCTGATTGCTTGGTAATAAAAAAAAAAAAAAGGAAATGTAAATTGAGTTATATTATAATTCGTGTAACTTTAAAACCATATAACTTTTTCATACGAGGTCGAAAACGTACGAAACCAGTTGCGTTGGAATCGTATGGACGAATACTACGCAATGAAGCTGGATTGGAATCATTTGGAGCTAGAGAAAATTTTGAGTCAAATCGAACGTCGTTCGATTTGATTTAAAATCGTAGAATCAAGGTGAGTGTTTTATAACGCTCACACCGTACTAAATATCTTTATGCTAGTTAAATTGACATTATGAAGTGATATGAATTTTATTTGTCATTGTTTGATATAAATTTAATTGTCATATAGCTTGTTATTTGAATTAACCGTTGAAAAAATTAAATTGACAGTTAAATTGAAATTAAATTTGAATGGCGATTAAATTACCTGACATTGATAACTATGAAACTGCCATGAATCGTATTGTTTATTGGATGATGTATTTTGATGGATGCTATTGGTTGATAATTGAATGTTTGGATGTTTATTTGCTCATGTAGATCCTGTTATGCATACATATGATACTGTGATTTAATTTAAGTAATATATACTCATCCCTGACATTTAATTGAAATAAATAATTACTTGGCCATAGGATAGAAAAGTATATACGGACACCGAATTGGCTAAATTAATAATTTTTGAAATCGTCGCTTTGAAATTTATTTAAATGTTTGATTTAAAGGTTATAAATAGAAATCAATTTATAAAAATCGAATTTATTGAAAATTTGAGTTTTGGAATATTGAAATAAATCTTGGTTAAAAGAAATTGTTAAGTAATGTGATTCGAGACTTTGAAATTTAAAATTTGGGATTTGATTGAATTTCGAAATTTGATTTGTTTAAAGAATTTAACCTTAATTCGAGCTTTGAATATTACTAAGTAAAAGTGATATAAAAATGATATTTTGAAATCGAGCTTGGAACTTAATCACATTTGAAATTTGGATTTAAACTTGAACATTGAAGGATAATTTTGTTAAGTGTTAAAAATTTGATATTTTGGAAAATCAAGCTAAAAATCGATATAAATTGAAATTGAATAAAATTAATGGTGAATGTAAAATTGAATTAATTTGAAGTAAAAATTTGACATTGATTTGAATTGAGATCGAAATTGAATCGGTAAATTGGAAATTGAAATTTATTTGAATTGGGAAGTTATAATTGAAATGGATTGGTTTTGAAGCTGTTTTAAATGTGTTTTCCAAATTACTCTGTTATATAAACCATTTTGAATACTTAAACTATTTTAATCTATTTTTAATCTACTTAACCCAATTTAAATTATTTAAACTAGTTTATCTATTTTAAATCCATTTTAAAGATTTTAAGTATTTTTAACTATTTTAATTATTTAAACTACTTTTAAGCTACTTAAACTATTTTCTAAAAAATTTCAAGCTGGTTAATAAGGTGAAATGTTTATATTTAAACCTTGAATTTAAATACGAATTGAGTTAAGTGAAGTTGCAACCTAAATTGAAATTCGAAATGATTTTGAAATCGAAATGAGATATTGATGCGAAAATTGATTTTTGAAACGGAATCTGACATTTTGATAGATATGGTGATATTTGAAATGGATTTGATTTTTGAAGAGAATATGATATTTTGATATCAATTATGAATCGATTTGAAATATAAAAGAGCCAACGGTGTAATAATACGTAGTTATTAAAGAGACCGGGATCGGATATGGACATACTCTCTGTCGATACCGAAAACCACTTTAATAACTATTATACGCGGAGTGTTGATCCAGAATGAAGTGGATGGTTTGGTGAACGCGTTGACTGAAGAAAGAGAACGATATTGGATGACCCCTGACATGACTAAAACAGGAGCCGCGCCGGGCCATTGAGGTTCGCCACCTCTAGCGGACACACTTCTTCGATACCATATCTATTACATTTGTGATGCGATTTGGGTGCACCCCTTGATTTCGGAGTGTTGTTTCGCGGTGTTGGGGTAGCTGCTGGCTATGCCCAACATCAGTCCGGATCACGCAACTACTAGTATCCTAGTTGGTATCGCCTCATGTACCTTGTCATACTGATTATCCTATTCGCGACCACTACGTTTTGATTTGTACCTTGAGTATATGGATTGCCCTCTGGTGACTTCCGGTTTTGGGGAAACTACGGTCTTGTATATGCTTTTGGGAATATAAAATGTGTTAAGGGGGATTATGGTAACGCCTTAACGCTATTTTGATATTTTATATTACTGATAGACATTATCTACTTAGCGTATATTACTACATAGTAGATAGTTTCACGGATCCTTGAGAGATGGAAAATCCCGTAACATCTCTTAAGTTATTGCACGCACGTTGACACTGGATATGAGATGTAAAACCCCGTAAACATCTCTGACGCCGTCACACTCATATTTATTGACGATTGATTTAACTTTCATAAGGATATTTTAGTCCTGACTCGAGTGTTTTGTCTTTTCATTACGCTCGGGTCAGTCCTGAGTTTTCAGTTTAGGTGAAGATCATTTCCTTGGAGGACGGAGACGAAGATTTGGTATATTATCTACTACTATTATATTCATTCCATTCCGCTGCATTGTTGTATGATATTTGTTGTGTATGTAACTCTGATAAATGTTGTATAATAATAATCAAATGTATTCATTTCAAATGTATTCATTTAATTAACAGCTTCATGAACTGTTATTTTATTATTATACTTTAGCCTTCCGCTGTGAGATTCTGTGTTGTTTCATTTCCTTTATTTCCCTTCCTTTTCTTTTCTTAATTACCCCAATAACTATCTGCCCTTTTAATGGTTTGGAATCGACATGGGTATTTGATCGTCGGTTTAAACTGTCCAAAGGCGGGTCGTTACACAAATAGTGCTCACTATCACTCATTGTAACCCGGATATATGATAACTTGAATAACCATCCCTCTACTAAGGATTAATGGATTCGATTGTCAGTGTACTTGGCCATTACCTAAAGTTGAAGCTAGACCCATTCCACTGGTCTAGGGTATATGAATCCATTCCACCAACCAGGGTTGCCATTCCAAGTACCCAATAAGCATCCTTACAATACCCGTACTTTCGAGTACATTAGAAAACACTCCAAGTTTCAACGATCGCTTACATGCATATCGGAGCCCTTTCCTTGCTCTATCCAGTTTCCATTATCCTTAAGAAACTATGTCACATTCCTTTGTTCCATGATATAACCGTTCAACATTCTATCCATAGGTCACCCTTCCAAGAACCCTTTTTTGTAATCATTCACACAACTCCTTTTAATATCCAGCCGCCATCATTGGAACCTAACTCCATTCATCATCGAGTTACCATCATCGAAGTTCTGAAGCCATCATCCTTCATCGTACTGCTCCATCACTATTGAATCCTAAGAAAACAAATAAACACCTTCAGCATGACCTGTAGGGACCCTTCAACATCCCCTAGAAGTTTGGCCATCATTGGCCAAAAAAATTTAGATCGGTACCGACCAGAAGTTGTTAGTACTAAATCCGATTACTTAGCCAATTTGGCTAAGTGTCTACATCCTGACCTCTTCCATCCTTTTGCTTCCTTGAAGTCCCCTTTTTCTTTGCTTCGAGCTCCCAACTCCCCAAAGCTTCACCACATGCCATAAAATAACTCGGTACCGACCAAGAGAAGTTGGTACCGAACTACGCACTTAGCTAATTTTTGGGAACTATGCACTTAGCCCATCTTTGGCTTTTCACTTCCATAACTCCACTTCGTTAAGTCCTCGAAGCATTCCCAGAAGTTTCACCCTTTTTAGCCTAAAGTAACTACTCACCCTAACCTTAATTTCCTTTAACTCCATTAAAAATCCTTCCCATTTCCAGCCCAAAGCATGCTCCAGGAATCCTAGTACTTTCCCTGAAGCATGACTTGAAGTCTTTAATCCCGAACATGAAGCAACTCCACCGACCTGAATTCAGATTGTCATTGACATGGATCCCTCCAAACAAACCACCTATGATCTAAAGTACAAACTCCCTACATCCTACATAGCCTTTCCTCCGAGTCTCATCTAATTTGAAGTTGTTTTGCGTTCATTTTTCCTAATACGATGACCTCTTTCCTAATTTCTCTAAAAGAGTAGCAAACCATATCAAACAATTCATCCAAGCGTACATATCATTATACACATTCATTAAACATATACAAGAATTTCAAACAAGATAAACATGCAAATTCTAGTCTAGATCCAATTTATCACTAACATGACAATGTGGCTTAAGTGAGGTTGTATAAAACTATTTAAAATCAAATCCAATCTACTTAATTTCGTCCATAATCATTTTTGAAGATATAATTAAAGTTAGAAAATATTTTAGCACCAAATTCATGTTAAAAACACCTATTTTAACTATATAGACTAGTATAGAATAGTGTGACGTCAAGAACCAAGAGCATGAATTTCCAAGCGCAAAAATAATGAATTTATGATCCCCTTTTCTAATTAACCTTCTAACGATGGATTTGGCTAAGATTAATAAGACAAAGATGAGCTTTTTGATGAAGTTAGGACCCACAAAAATTTTGATCTAACTTGGGAAGAAGAGAAATGATTTAGGGGCTGTTGTTTCAGCCGCTATTGGCACAAATCCTGAGTTGGGCATTGATCTTCTCTCTAATTATCCATTAATTTGTCCAACGGAAAGTAGAATTTAAAATAGTCAATAGAATTTAAAATAGTCATATCTCTTAAATGCTAAGTTAGTTTTCCTATTATTACCTCTCTACAGAAATAGAAACCACAAGCCCGACCAAATGGAAGTGGTTTCATACCATGATTATGCTCTTATCAAAAGTTATAGGCTTTATAGAGATTTCTAGGTCTGAAATGTCCAATAAAAATTCTAAAGGTGGAAAATTCCCCAAGTAGTTATTTTCCAAACTTTTAGTCATACAACTTCATATGATTTAAATAATAATATTTTACGATCATCTGATACGCAAAATATGGGTCATTACATCATCCCTCTAACATTTTTCTTCTAACTCTTTGATTTTCTCGATTGGATTCCTTGTTAGAATGCGACCCCTTTTGCCTTCTGGATCTTTTAGACTACGACCCCCTTGTGTTCAAATGTTGCGACCAATAGTTTTTTGTTGCCCTAAGCATGTCATAAGTTGGTCCACCATTGCTTGTTATTAGGTAGCAAAACATTTGTTTAGCTTGGCCATAACTCAATCTAGGTCACTATTAGTAATTACATCTACTAGGACCAAAGTGCTTGCTGAATGATCATCCTAATTGGTAGTTGTTTGAATGGATACGCTAGTGTTCCTTGCATTCTTGCTCGTAGTACCAACTTTATTCCTTGATCTTAAAGGCAGGTTGAGAATCAACTCTTAATTAAAATACCAAAAATGTTTGCATGAAAATGACTAACGCCTCTAATCGATTTGTTGTAGAAATGTATACAAGGTATGTAACAAAGATATTATATTTTTAATTTGGTTGATTTTCAAAGAGAAGATCACAAATATATTAAGAAAAAAGTAAATTGTAGCAAAGTAAAGAACATAATGATTTATAGTGGTTCGGCTAGAATATACTTATACCCACTATCTATTTTCATTATCCTTCATATAGGCCTTTTGGTACAATGCTTGTGGTATAAAATATGATGATATATTGCTCAATAGAAAGTAAGATATAGACCCCAAGGAAGTCTGTTCATCAACTCATATTCATCTACTCATGTTTGGCTATTCTTGCTTATCTATTCTTGTTTAGCTACTCCTGTTCGGTTGTTCCTGGCCAACTATTTCTACTAGGCTACTTCGGTGAGCCTATTCCTATTAGGCTAATCCTGTTAGCCTGTTCCTATGAGCCTATTAGTTTATTCCCGTTAGCCTATACCAAGCTCTCCGCCATTACCATTGTAAGCTTGGCTTTCTAGAATTATTCTTCATTGTTGTTGAAAGCTCTGGTATTTATAGGAGTGAAGGTATAGGGAGGTCAGGCCAATAAGACCTTCAGTTTCCCCGTTTAACATGCTTAGTTTGGTTATTTTCATATAGAATATATGCTATAGAACTTCTGTATATTCAAGATTGTCTTTTCATGCATGCTCTATTTGGTATGATGGTAGTTAGCTCGATGGTAGTTGGCTCGACAGCCATGCCATGGTTAGGCTATGCCTGGGTATGGTAGTAGGTTACCGAACATGAATCTACGTTCAATAAGTGGTGTTCGACGGTGTTTGGTTCGATGATGCTTGGTTCGGCAGCGCATGGTACGGTGATACTTCATGTTATCTTTTGGTCTTCTTGCCTTCTTGTCCTAGCACATTATCCAATGATGATGCTCTTAGTTAAGATTGCTATAATTCTTGCTAGAACTCTATAGATCAATTATAGCAACTGTAAGTTGCTAGATCTATAACTAGCAAAGCTTTGATGCTATAGATCTTAAGGTTGGTCCGCCACCATGTAATGTTGGATGGTGCACATGATATTTAAATGTGATTATATAATGCTAAAATAATTCCTTACTATCTAGAAGTGCTCCAAAGATTCTATTAGATGGATATTTGGTTAGGTAGTTTCTAAAGCTTTAAGTTTGTCTTCCATTATTGCTCATTAATTCTCCCTCCCATGGTTGTGCTTATCCATAAGGTAGTTATATGTGTGCGTTTGGATAAATATTTGTTTGATATAAATGATTAGGTAGTAGAAGGTTAGGTTTGTACCAATCCATTTCTTTGTTCTATAAAAATAATGCGCTTGTCAGGAGTCAAACTCCTGGCGTCTCCGTTAGAAGGTTAATGCACAACCACTTAAGCTACATAAGTTTTTGTACCATAACTGCTTCATTTTAAGTCAGAACTGAATGAAACTTAGATCAGTAGTTCCAATCATTGAGCAGAGTATTCCATTGCCTCTGAATGTTGCATTTGCTTGAAGTAGTAGTAGGTCTCCAAGGTGGGACCAAGTCGGTTAGATGGTGGAATTTTTTTAAGATGATCGTATATGTTAATCCATAGCTCAAATTGACATGCTATTTTAACTTAGGTCCATGTCCTTACTTAGGAACATTTTATAAGTGCTTTGAGTATATTTTTAGACTATGCCAAAATTTCCCCTAACATTGTTCCTTTCCCTTGTGATTACATGATAAAGCCTTTAGTACGCACATTTCGGTCGTTTTTATGCTCCTTATTGACTTTTCATATTCACCATGCCGTGGGCTAAAATACTCATAATAGAACTGAAATCAATAGTTAACATGGATTAGATTTGCTGCTATCATAATTTAATCGATCAATTATTTAAGTTAAACCAATTTGTATTCTTGTAACACCCCATAAAATAACAAGAAATTAATTAAGAAAATCAATTTATTAATAATAAAGCTAAAAATGGAAATTGAGTAAATGCTAGAATTTGGCTACGAAACTTGCACCATTGTGTTTGTAGCAATCTTTTAAGAAACTTCTATTTTTCTTCACACAAATGTAAACCTGGTAATGAGATTCTGCCTAATTCTCTTCTAACGTAATTTCTTACACTCAAATTAAAAAATAAATATATACATTCAAGGATTAGGGGAAGGATTTAAGGAACCATGGTAAAGAAAATGGTATTGAATTATATGTGTGTGTGTGTATGCATGCATGTATGTATGTTTGCATGTATATTGTAAACTTCCCTAATCTATAGTTTCTGAATCTTATACACACAAACAAAATTGTTATACATTATACAATAAAAATGAGATAAATCAGAGGAAGAGATAGACAATAGCACAAAAGCAAATCCAAGAAGATTTCAGTGGGAATTATCTTTGAGTAGAAATTTCAGTATTTTTCAAAACAGTAACTTGTGTTGTTTGTTTTTGGATTTTTAATGTGCCTTGGGAAAATTTGTATACGAAAATTTATCAATTTAAAACCCTAAAATTTCCCCATAATACATAAATTGTGAAATTTGTTGGAATTTTATTTGTTTTATTTTAATATAGTAGAATAGGATTCATTATTATTTACAATATAAATGATTTATATTCCATTTGATTCCACTTCTCAAATTACGCTGCTAATGATAAAAAATTCCAAAATTAGGAAACTAGAAATGAGGATGCGAAGTAGGGAAAAGGGGATTTTCCCCCTTATCTATAATTTTCACCAACTATTACGACAATTAAAATAAATATGATTTCTTTGTCATTTCAACATTGTAGGCTTAAAAAGTTAAATGGAATATAAAAGATTAAAAGTGTAAATTTGCTTCTTTGGAAAGAGAGGTCGTGGCTCTACTATATTAATGTAAAAGAATTGTATATTTTGGATTCCATTTTGAACACATACAAGTCTATTTAGCATAGCTAATCTGAAGATAATGTTAGCTATTATGAAATTTGCTGTATTGCATTGGGACTGTATAAAAATTGCAGTTGTTGACACGTTGAAATAATATATAACCCCGAATAAAAATAGACAAAAAACTTGAATACATAAAAAATTAATTAGACAAAATTTAATATTAGACATAAATGTCATAATAATATATTCTTTTAAAACTTAAAAATGACCAATTATAATTATAGATTTGTAACATTTGCATAGATAAGGCATTAAATAAAGAAACTGATAGTTTTAAATGGAGACTTTACAAATAAATGATAATTAGTAATCAACAGTAAATCTAGTAAAATGGTTAAGAACAATTATGGGATTTAATCCATAAATAAAGGCTACATAAGAAGTTTCCCTTATAATTCCTTTTAATGCGCAAATGCTGGTGAAGTGTGTGTGTTGGCATATGTAACACCCCTAATTTTGATTAACATTAATTAGGATATTTAGTTAGATAAATAAAATAAAATAATGTAAGATGATAAAAAGAATGAGATTTTGGAATTAACATGGATCGAGCCTTAATTAATGAACTAATAAGATTAGAACATTAACAAGAAGGACGATTTTTAAGAAAGGCATAATAGGAAAACGATACATTTCCTTAACATATATCCCTCCATTGTCATTTCCTCCATCACCATCATTCATACAAACGAAAATAGAGAGGAGGCATGCTATTGCTAGGAGAAACAAAGGAGGAAATGCTAGGAAATCAAGATTTAGCTTGGGATAATCAAATATAAACTCGAATCTCATCCGTCTTTTTCAAATCAAGGTGAATAATAGCTAACCATCTCACTACTTGCATGTTTATTTCTGTTTTATGATTAAATACGAACCTTATGTTGTTGTTATGCCATTTTTGAATGATTTGTGATTATATGCTTGAATGATGAATTGTTGGACTTATTATGAAATCATTTAATAGGTGTTAAGAGTGAAAACCTAGTTTAAGACATCCATCTGACTTGAAATTGCGATATGATATTAGAAAAATTATTTAAGAGATGATTTTTTAATTTCATAATTTTCCATCAAGTACAAATATTTTATGAATTTCTTAAGTGAAGAAAATGGTTTATTTCGTGTTTTAATTATTAAATTTAACTAAATAAATATTTTGGTTTTGAAATTTTTATATGTTAAAGAATATGATAAATCTGATTTATTGTGATTTTGGAGTTTTTTCCCAAGTGTTTATGACTTTATATGAATTTACTAGGTTAGAAAGGCTTAATAATTTATTAAAATATTAACATAAAATTATGGTCTGCAAAAAAGTTTGGAGATGTAATTTCTGATCTATAGTAGTTTTTCTGAAAAGGATCTGGTAAAGAAATTATTGTCCAATAAGAATTTGACAAAGATTTGAAGTTGGTAAAGAGAAATTACTTTATACAAAAAACATTACAGTTTTTATAATAATTACGGGATTGCCATTGTCATTGTCATTGATGCCGAAAATCAACCCATGCCACGGCTATATGATGCAACATCAACCTTAGTGAACACATACGACATCACTCCCGGGTGGTATGGAATGAACCCACTTAGGTTGAAGTCAACATCGACGTTCACGCCTTCGGTATTAATGATGTTGCATGTCCCTATGCTCCATATGAAGGCCGCATATCACCACTTATCTATAACGGCATTGAAGATGCCTCTAGTTTTCAATATCAACTCCCTATGATTCCAATGTTGCATGTCATTTATGCCGCTAGTTTACCTTTTCAGCGTTGACTATACAATGGATGTTGTGCCAATATTATTACTTTTGACTTTGGTTTTATGGCAATGCCGACGCTACTTTCTTATGTCGCAGTGTTTAATCATACTGCCGCTATAGGCTAATTTCGACATTGATTATAAAGGGGCAATGATGCCGCTAACTTCATATACATCTATTTTTGGTTATGATGCTGCTATAAGCTATTTTCGATATTGAATTATACAGCAATGATACCTCCTAACCTAAATTTTTACATTTCCATATTTTAAAGTTTTATACTATGCAAACTCATAACAATGCCGCTTATAGTCGGCAACTTATATTCAATCATGACATGTGACTTATGGCCTTATGTTTTACAAATCAGATGCTTTAACATGGTTTTAATATAGAAGGGATGCAATAACCTAGGCAATATTAATGCCGCTCTTTATCAATATAAATATTTTTATTGTATATGGCTTCATAGACTAAGGTTTTGAGGTTTGACAACCTCTAAGTGATTTCGGAATTCATCAATGCTATTTTATAAAAACATCTTGGCATAATATTTTAGATAAGGGAAAGTTTTAAGTATGATTTCAAAGAGAAAATCATTTATAAAAAAATTAAGTTCAAGGAAATAAAAAAGGTATTTTGCCCAGGATTTTACTAAAGAGATTATTGTTCGTATAACCTTTAGATAAACTATGATAGGATAAATTGACTCAGAGATTAGAAAACAAAATGGGACTAGTTTAGGGCAGCACCCCATACTTCAGTTGTTAACCCCTAGCTAATATTAGTCCAAAATTCCAATGCCTAGGGCTTCATCAATGGTAAGACTAAAAGTAGGTTTACGCATAGAAAGGAATACATAGAGATGAAGTAGGTTATTTGTTAGCCAACCAAACCATTATGATCAAAGTGGCCCAAAGATTAGTAAGTTTCAGACATGCCATCCAGTTTCCTTCTAACTGTAAGTTGGAGAGTTTGATACATCTGGCAGGCCCGAGTTAGCCCTATAGTTTTGTAGTTACCTTGAGAAGACTATGATGTGGGATAGATAGTCCATTTCTTTAGACATATTCATCATGATTACCTAAGTTGCATGCATGTATCTGATTTTTTATATTGTCTAGTTTAACCATTATGGTTCTAGTGCTTGATTTATAAAAGACATATTTTAGAGGATACTAGTGAGGGGAAAAATCTGTTCCGCTCAATGGTATGGTCTCACTAGATATCTATTAACCGAGATGGCATATTATTATTTATACCAAACATTTTGTCTGGTCCAAATTTTTTGATTTCCCCCTTAAACTTTTAGGTACTCAATTATGTAGTTTGAGAGTAAGATTTCCAACTTGTTTAGGTTTGGCAACTAAGATTTCCAAGACGTAGATGAGGCAGATTTAGCTATATAGAAGTTTATTTATTTCCATTGTGTTATCATTTTGTTTAAATGCATGTAATGGCAAAAGCTGTATCTTTTTAGTAGTAAACTCTGGTCTACCAAGGGGGTATCTTCATATGTCATTCGTGGAGTATTTTATTATAATTATATTTTATCTGAACTTGGGCAATGTTTTTGGAGTAATGAATATGAAAATTAATTAATGAAATCAGTGTTTTGAAAATTTCATATTCCTATGCTTTGGCGTTAACGATACTATTAATTTATCACGTTTTATCACCGGAGAATAATACTATTGATGACTGTAGTACCAATAACGCTTATTTTCGAGCCTTAGAATGAGGGATGTTACAACTTGGTATTAGAGTAAAATTTTATGTAAAACTAAAAGGATTTTCAATTTAAAAGAGTTTTTGAAAACATAATCAAAATGAATCGAAGAACGAGGTTGGGGTATGGGATAATGCTATAGTAACATCCTTGTATTTGCTATATGTAAGTATATATATTATCTGAATTCTTTCCTCTCTTAGATCTTTTTTCCATATCTTACTAAGGTTCGAATGCAAATTAAGGAAAGTAAGATACGGAGGTAGGAAATGGAAAAGTGAATCTCGGTGGATGAAATGTCAGGCCTAATACTAGGAGAACTTCGAGTCGACAAACAACTGCTAATGTGGGTGTTGGAACACCGCCGGTGGATACAATAGCTATGCATCAGTTCTTTGTCAATATGATGCAAGAAAGAGCTGTTGTTGGGTTTGTTGTTGGAAATGCTGAAGGAGCAAATCTTGAAGTTCCATCTGTCAACAATTATGCCGTTTTGAGTAGGATTATGCAAGACTTGGTGGAAAGCTATTCATTAGAACTGAGGATGCTATTGAGATGGAAAATTAGTTGTTGCATTGTGAAAGGATTTTTGCTTATTTAGGTCTAAATGCCGAGCAAAGGAGGTATTGAGCATCCAGACAGTTACAAGAAGCTGCATTATATGGGCGAAATGCTGTTACCGTTAGAGTGCCGAAGGAAACTTTGACTTAGGCTGAGTTCAAAAGGAGGTTTGAGAAGAGGTTCATGTATGAAATTGCCAAGTCAACTTTGCTTAGGAAATTTGCTGAGTTAGTGCAAGGAGACATGACTATATTGGAATATGCCATAAGATTTGAGGAGTTATCCAGGCATGGGTATGCTATGGTTGATACAGTGATTAAGAGAAATAAAAAGTTAGTCCATGAATTAAGACCAGAGCTTGCAAGGGAAACCTCACTCCATCTCAGGGATCCGTGTGATGTTACTGTGTAAATGGCATTAAGGAATAAAAAGATGCTTGCTTTCTATGGTGGCAACAAAGCAGTAGGGACTCTGAGTGGATAGAGTTAGAAAAGAAAGTTCTTTCAGAAAATGGAGCTTAGATGGGTGGAGCTACAGAGAAAGGAAAAGCAGATGTTGTGTGTTACAAGTGTGACAAAGAGGAACACTTTGCCAATGAGTGATGCTCTAGAGATTGAAAGAAATTTATTGGAAGGAAGAACATCAAGTGCTTCAATTGTGACTAGATACACCATTATAAGAATCAGTGTAAGGAACCAGCTAAGGTTGAAAAAGGAAAAGTATTAGCCATGGAACCAGCTAACTCGGGATCAACATCATATGAGAAAGGAAAAGCTGTGATGGGAGGTAAGCTTTTGATTCATGGTATACCTATTAGAGTACTGTTTGATACTGGTGCATCGCATTCTTTTATCTATCTTTTTTTGGTAGATAAGCTTGGTTTAGAGCCATCATACCATGTTACTTTCTTAAGGGTTGCGAATTCGATTGGAGGGTATGCAACTCTTGGGATGAGATGTGACCATTTAGAGTTTGAATTGTTAAGTCATATACTTTCCTACAGTTTGCATATGTTTGATTTTAGCGGCTTTAGACTTATATTGGGTATGAATTGGTTAAGCATGTGTGATGCTAGGATATTTTTTCAAGATGGGAAAATATAACCAAGACACCCTAATAGTAGCGATCGAATTATATACTCGGTAGAGGGCTCGAATTTTAATATTTGTGCTTTATTGGGTGCAATAGAGTACGAAGATGAGTTGAATCGAGATTTTGTTGTTAGAGAGTTTGCAGATGTCTTTGAGCTAGTAACAGGACTACCTCCAAAACAAGATATTGGATTTCGAATAGATCTTATACTTAGGGTTGGATCCGTAAATAGACCCTCTAGCATAATGACGCCTACAGAGATGAAAGAGTTGAAGGTGCAGCTGGTGGACTTAGAAGAAAAAAGTTTTATTAGGCCAAGAAATTCACCTTAGGGAGTGACCATGTTGTTCGTAAAGATACTGGATGGGTTATTGAGATTGTGTATTGACTACCGTAAGTTGAATGAGAAGATGATAAAGAATAGATATCCTTTACCGAGAATTGATGATTTATGTGAACAGTTGAGTTGAGCCAAAGTATATTTCCAGTTGGATTTGGTGATAGGCTCCATCAATTAAGGGTAATAAAGGATAATATTCCGTTAATGGTGTTTCGAACAAGATATGGTCCATACGAGTGTTTGGTAATGTCATTCGAATTTCTAATGCGTCTGCTTTCTTCATGCATTCGATGAACTGGATCTTTCGAAAGCATTTGGATAGGTTTGTGTAAGCATTTATAGATTACATTATGATATATTCCAAGAATGAGGTAGACCATGAGACTTACCTTAGAATAGTGCTTGAGCCATTAGGGCAACATCAACTGAAAGCGAAGTTCTCGAAACATCATTTTTGGAAGAAACGAGTGAAATTCCTTGGTCATGTAATCCCAAAAAAAGAGTTGTTAGTAGATCCAGCTAAGATAGAAGATGTCAATGATTGGAAGAGACCCAAGATGGCAAACGAGATAAAGAGTTCTTGGATTAACTGGCTATTATAAGAGATTCATCAAGGATTTCTCTTTTATAGTAGCCCCAATGACCAAACTAACAAGAAAGGTTGTGATGTATATTTGGACTGATAAATTGAGGAGGCATCTTGAAGCTGAAGCATTTATGGACCAATGCTCATGTATTAGTTATTTCGGATGGGAATCAAGATCTAATGGTGTATCCTAATGCATGCGGAACAAGGATTAGGAGCTATGTTGATGCGAAGGGGGTAGAGTGATTGCTATGCTTCTCGATAGCTTATACTGCATGAAGTTGGGTATCCGACTCACGATTTGGAGTTGGTAGCAGTAAACTTTGCTTTGAAAGTATGTAGACGCCATCTTTTGGGAGAAAGATTTGAGTTATCCTTATGTCACATGTCTTTAAGATATTTATTCTCTCAGAAGGAGTTGAATATGAGACAACATAGGTGGTTGGAATTCATAGCAGCTTATGATTTTGAAATTGAGTACACACCAACGAAAGGAAATAAATTCGTAGATGCATTTAGCATTAAACATCAAAATTTAGTGTTTGGCGATGTTAGGGGAGTGGAAAGATTTGGAAGCAATGACTACTTGTCGTGTGTAGTTAAGACCGACTGCTAGTTCTAATCAGTGTACTACAATGTTCTCTTGCTTGGGTATTTGACCAATATTGATTGAAAAGATTGCTTCTAAGCAAAAAGATGATTTGTTCTTAGCTGAATGAATTAGAAGAATTGAAAGTGGAATCAAGACTGATGACTTGAAGGATTTTTATCTTGATCAAAGTGGATGGTTAGGAAAGAAGGGACGATTATGTATACCTGATGTGGGTGACCTAAGAAGAGAAGTACTTAGGGAGTGTCATCGATTGAAGTTTACCATTCATCTTGGATCAACAAAGATACACCAGGATATGAAAAGGAGTTTCTTCTGGGAAGGTATGAAAAGGGTTGTAGGCTTATTGGTAAAACAATGCATGAATTGTATAAGTAAAAGCCAATTGGATTGCTTCATCCTCTAGATATACCAGTACGAAAATGGGATTCTATACCTATGTATTTTATTAAGGATTACCATGGTCGAGTAGGGGAAATGAAAGTACTTGGGTTATAGTGGATAGGTCAACCAAGAGTGCACATTTTATTCTCATTAAGTCGACAAGGATGACACCCATTTTAGGTAAGTTATTTATGAAGAATATTATTAGGCTGCATGAGATTCCTAGTAATATAGTCCGTGACAGATATTCTTTATTCACTAATGAACTCTTGAAGAGTCTATAAGAGGTGTTAGATACCAAGCTTAAGATGAGTACCGCTTACCATCCACAGATGGATGGGAAAACTGAAATAGTTAACAAAGTCTTCGAGGATTTGTTAAGAGCTTATAAGCTAGATTTTGGAGGATCATGGAAAGACCATCTACACTTAATCGAATTTTCCTATAACAACAGTTATCAGACTACTATTAGAATGAAACCTTTTAAGGATTTATATAGAAGGCCTTACAAATGATTCATATTTGGATAGAGATTAGAGCTAGAATGATTCTTGGTCCAGGTATGGTAAGAGAAGTCACTAGAAAGGTTGAGGTAATCCGAGAAAGGATGAAAGAAGCTCAGTCCAGGTAGAAGAGTTATGCGCATAAGAGACAAAATGATTTAGGATTCTAAGTTAGAGATCATGTACTCATCAAAGTATCATCGATAAAGGGTGCAGAAAGATTCGAAAAGTCAAGGAAATTAGCACCTAGATTTGTTGGACCATTTCCTATTATAGAGAGGATCGGAAAACCCACTTACATGATAGAGTTTTCGAGCAATTAGGCATGAGTCCACAATGTTTTTACATTTCTCATCTTAGGAAGTATGTTCTTGATCCAGAAACTACTTTTACTGCGAGTATTGGAAGATTTAATAGTGGAACCGGACATGACTATTATTAGGTAACCAGTTCGTATTTTGACTAAGGATGAGAAAAAGCTAAGGAATATGATAGTCAGACCAGTAAAAATCCAGTGGAGTGATAATGAGAGAGAATGTACTAGAAGATAGATGATAAGATTAGAGACACTTATCATGATTATTTTCTATGATATGTTTTATGTTTATGGTTATGTCTAATTCAATATACCTTATCATAATTTCGAGGACGAAATTCTTTAAGGAGGGGAGTCTGTAGCACCCCTAATTTTGATTAACATTATTTTAGATATTTAATTAGATGAATAAAATAAAATAATGTAAGATGATAAAGTGAATGAGATATGAGAATTAATATGGGTCGAGGCTCAAACTAATAAGATTGATTAGAACATTAATAAGGAGGATCTATGAGAAGGGAAAAATAGAAAAAGGCTATATTTCCTTAACATACATCCTTCCATTCTCATTTACCCCTTACTATCATTCATACAAATGAGAATAGAGAAGAGACTTTCCATTGGTAGAAGAAACTAAGGAAGAAAGGCTAGGAAATCAAGATTTAGCTTGGGAAAATCAAATATAAACTCAAATCACATCCTTTTTATCAAATCAAGATGAATAATAGTTATCCATCTCACCACTTGCATGTTCATTTCTGTTTTATGATGAAATTCAAACCTTAGTTTTTGTTATGCCATGTTTTAAATGATTGGTTGATTATATTCTTGAATGGTGAATTATTGGATCTATTATGAAATTATTTAATAGGTTTTAAGAGTAAAATCCTAGTTTAAGACATCCATTTGACTTGAAATTTTGATATGATGTTAGTATTTTAGAAGTGGGTTTCTAATTTTATAAGTTTTCAATCAAGTACGTATATTTTATGAATTTCTTAAGTGAAAAAAGGTTTATTTCGAGTTTAAATTATTAAAAATAATTAAATAAAGTTATTGGTCCCGAAATTTGTATATGTTAAATAATATGAAATCTGATTTTTAAGGATTTTTCCTAAGTGATTATGATTTAATATGAATTTATTAGGCTAAAAAGGTTTAATAATTATGTTAAAATATTAATATAAAATTATGGCTTGCAAAAATGTTTAGGAATGTAGTTTCGGATATATAGAAGTTTTTTCGAAAAGGGTTTGGTAAAAAAAATATTATCTACTAAGAATTTGACAAAGAGTTGAAGTTTCTAAAAGAAATTACTTTATATAGAAATTTTTTATTTTTTATAATAATTACAGGATTGTCGTCGTCGTTGTCATTGATGCTGAAGATCACCCTGTGCCGCAGCTATATGATGCGACGTCAACCTCAGTAAATACATGCAATATTACTCTAAGGTGGTATGGAATGGATCCACGTAGGTTGAAGTCATCATCGACATTCACGCCTTCGGTATCAATGATGTCGCATGTCTCTATGTTGCATATCAATGTCACATATCACTGCTTATCTATGTCGGCATTGATGATGCCGCTAGTTTTCAATATCATCTCCTTATAATTTCAAAGCCGCATGTTGTCTATGCCGCTAGTTTACCTTTTCAGTATTGACTATATTATGGCTATCAGTGCCGCTATTGTTACTTTTGACGTTGGTTTATACTACAATGTTGCCACTGTTTTCTTATGCCATAGTGTCTGAGCATAGTACCGCTATAGGATGTTTTAGAAATTGATTATAAAGAGGCAAAGATGCAGCTAGTTTCTTATGCTGTCGTATTTTGGCTAAGATGCCGCTATAGGCTATTTTTGAAACTGATTTACACAACAATGATGCCGCCTAACCTAAATTTTGACATTTCCATATTTCCAAGTGTTAAAGTTTTATACTATGCAAACCCATAACTGTGCTACTTATAGTCAGCAACCTATATTCATTTGTAATATGTGACATAAGTAGTTTTGGTCTTATGGCCTTATGTTTTTATAAATCAAATTCTTTAATATGTTATCAATATAGAACGGGGACGATAACCCATATAGGCAAAAACAATGCTGCGCTTTATCAATATAAATGGTTTTATCATATTTCGCTCCATCTCCTAAGGTTTGGAGGTTCAAAAACCTCTAAGTGATTTCGAAATTCATTAGTGCTATTTTATAAATGCATATATACATATATACCTTGGCATAATATTTTGGGTAAGGTAAAGGGCTATAGTTTTCCTTGTTTCAAGTATAACTTCAAAGTTTAGATCATTTATAAATAAATTAGTTTCAAGGAAATGAAAATGGTACTTTGCTCAGGATTTTACTAAAGAGATTATTGTTCTTATCACTTCAGATAAATTGTGACAGGATGAATTGACTTGGAAATTAAAAAACAAAATGGGATTGGTGTAGGTCATGCCATATACTTCAGTTGTTAGCCCCTAGCCAATATTAGTCCAAAATTCCAGTGCGTATGGCTTTATAAAGGATAAGACTAAAAGTATATTTATGCACAGAAAGACATGCACAAAGATGAGGTAGGTTACTGGTTGGCCTGCAAAACCATTAGGATTAGAGTGATCCTAGAAACAGTACCTTTTAGACACGCTGTCTAGTTTTCTTCTAACCGTAAGTCGAAGAATTTGATATATCTGGTAGGCCCGAGTAAGCCATATAGGTTTGTAATTACCTTGAGAAAACTATGATGTGGGATAGATAGCCTGTTTATTTAGATAGATTGGTCATGAATACCCAGGTTGCATGCTTTCATATGATTGTTTATAATGTCTAGTTTAGCCATTGTGCTTACAAATGCTTGAATTATAAAAGATATATTTTAGAGGATATTAATAAGGGGAAAACTGGTTCTGCTCAATGATCTGGTCTTGCTAGATATTTAATCGAGATGGAATATTATTATCCGCACCAGACTTTTCGTTTGACCCAAAGTTTTTGTTTTCCCCTTAAACTTTCGGGTACTCAATTTATACTTTGAGAGTAAGTTTTCAAGGTTATTTAGGTTTGGCAAATAAAGCTTCTGAAGACGTGCAAGAGGCAGAGCTAGCTATATAGGAGTCTATTTATGTCCGCTGTGTTATCATTTTTTTTAAATGTATGTAACGGCAGAAGTTGTATCTGTCTATTAATAAACTTTGATCAACCAATGGGGCATCTTCATATATTTGTTTAGGACTATTTCATAATAGTGGAAATTAGCCACAAGGGTCTCTTTAGCAAGTGCAATTAGTTTCTAGGACACACAACCGAAATAATTTCTTTTAAGGACAAAATGCAAAATAATTAGTTTCTAAGGCCTAAAAACCTATGAAATTATGTCCTAGAAAATAATTCGACTGCTGACTTTGTCCTTAAAAGTAATTATTCTGCTGACTTTGGCCTTGAAATTAATTTCTATGGATGTGTGTCCTAGAAACTAATTGGACTACAAAGTTTGTCCTTCTAGTGAAATGCCCCTTTATAATAATTATATTTATCTAAACCTGGGCGACGTTTTGGGTTTATGTAATGAAAATGGAAATTAACTTGTAAAAGCTATGTTTTGAAAAAATTTCATATTTCTATGCTTTGATTTTAATGATACTATTAACTGATCTTATTTTATCACCCAAGAATAATACTATTGGTGAATGCAGCATCGGTGACGCTTATTTTTAAACCTTAGAATGGGGGATGTTATAGCATAGTTCAATAATAAATGTTGGAAAGTGGAAATATGGCTAAGTTATAGGAATGTGATGTCAGATGAAACAATATTGAAGTTTTCCCAGCTAATCTAGCTACCAGGCATGTGACTTTTGTTACTGATGTGGGACATCGTCTATCATAAGTACCCATAGTAGACCTGAGGTTAGTCCTAATTTTGCTGGGTAAGCCTGCCCAGCTAATCTGGTTACCAACACCTATAAATAGTGGACTAATATGAGACGTCATAGTTGGGTTACATGCTATAAGGTTTAGGGTCAGCCTCCTCCCTATTAAGAAGTATTAAATGACTTGGGGAATTTCTCATAAATTACATTAGGTAATCCTAGGATGTGCTTGCTTTAGGGTTGAGGTATTAAATGGCTATTGGGGATGTCCTCTTTCTCATTTAAGAAGTGTTAAATGGTCGGGATTTTCTTTAAAAAGACATGGGGTAATTTCAGCATGGGCCTGGTTCGAGGTTAAGTTATTAAACGGTTTCAAGGTTTACCTCTTCCTTATTTAAGAAGTATTAAATGGTTGGAATTATCTTTTGGTGCGTTAATGGAAATCTGTTATGGGGGTCTACTTTAGGGTTGAGGTTTTTTATGGCTGCAATGTCTTCCTCTTACCTATATATGAAGTATTAAGTGACCTTAAGAGATTTTCTATGATGTCAGCTAGGAAGCACCAAGAGGGGTTTGCCTTGGGATCTAGGTCTTAAATGGTTGGAAATTTTCCCTATTCCCTATTATCTTAAGTGACATAGACACTTTCTCTTGCATCGTTAGGATATGATTGGACGGGAGATGGATTGTCAAGTCTTATATACCCCATAGTTATTGCATCTACTTTTATAGTCATGGAGTTAGGCTTGAAGGCCATTATCCAACAATTAAAGATATACTTCGTGAAGTATAATAAATACTTAATGCATAATACTTATATGAATGCTTATTCCCCACATACTATTATTGTAAAACTTGAGCTTTTCATTCACCATACATTGTTGTTCCGATTCCCTCCTTATTACAACCTACGAGTTAGGGACAACGATGTGTGTGGAGAAGATGATGGAGACTTGGAAAACAACCATCTACTATAGTTATCTACTTATGTTGTTATGATGTACCAAGACTATGTACTAGACATGCTCTACACTATTGTGACACTGTACTTCTATGATTTGTTTTTATGAGATGGGTACTTTATTTCATTAATATATTATATTCTTTTCTGTCATGAAACTCTTAAAGCATAGATAGATAGCTCTGCATATTATTTTGTTAAATTAATTATACCAACCAACAGTCATCCTCAGAATTTACTCAAGATTCGATTGGCACTTATTGGGTCGAAGTTTAGGCCCTTTTCGTAGAGGGGTGCTTCATTAGCTTTGGTTTCTCTATTAGTAGGAATAGGATATGCGAGTTACATTATTTTTGAAAATATTTTTCAAAACCATACTATATATGTGAGTATACATATATAGACATACGCAAACACGCTAGGAAAAGTCTTAACTCAGTAAGTTATACTATCGTAAGAAGTCATAACTAAACTTTGAACCTACTGATAGTTGATAATGGTTGAAAACAACGTCTTCAACATCGGGAAGCACACCACCTAGGAGATACCCACCGTACAGGGTATGCCAACATGGTTTCGATAATATTTCAAAGCTATAGGGCAAGTCAAAATTCCCCAGTAAGCTACAATAGTAGCGCTAGTTATATGGAATTTGAACCAAAGCTATGTAGATTATAAAAGAATTTTTAGAATATCTAAAAGCAATGAGACAATATTTAAGTTACGTAAGAATTTTCAAAATATGAATGGATGAGTATTCTTATGTATGAAGGACTTTGTAGAAACCAAAGCTTGGAACAATGATTGCAACGACATATTCAAGGAACTAGAGTTAGAAAACCGAATTAATGGAAGCTACTATATAGCACTTGAAAGGGAAGGCACTGAACTGGTGGACCATGGTGACCATAGAGAATGCCGAGAAAGGCATAACTTGGGCTGGATTTAATGCTCGCTTTAAGTCACGATTCATGTACAATGTATAGGTGAATCAATATTTGGAAAAGTTCATCCATTTGAAACAAGGAGACTCCACAGTAAAGGAGTATACTAACAAGTTCAAAGAATTGGCCAAATTTTGGACGAGTCTAATAGAATCTCAAGCAAAGAAGGTGATAAATTATGTGAAGGACCTAAATTCTCCCTTAAAGGAACTACTCTTAACTCAAGTTCTTATAGGCACCATTTATGATACGTTAGTTGAAATGATCCTACTCTTGACTATTGGTTAGAAAGAAAGTGAGAATATAAGGTAGTCCAATAACCAAGTTGGAAAAAAGAAAGAGAGGTGTGGGAGAGATAAGAAGGCCAAAGGAAAGTTCAAAAAAGGAGGTTTGACATATCCTAGATGCCATAAGAACGGACACGTCGCTAAGGATTGCAGGGTATGCTTGATAAATGAGGAGTTCAAGAAGAGGTGCTATCATTTCCATATAGAATGGTACTACAAGAACTAGTGTTTAAAACTAGCCAAGGAGGGATAGGCCGTTCAAGCTTACCTCATTAAAATTGTACCTGTCTTAAGTAAACCTTCCCCTAAGGACAAGGGAAAAGCTGCTATGGAAGATATAACTATTGTTTTGGGAATACTATTCGTATCTTATTTGACTTAGGAGCATCGCATTCATTCATAGCCAGAAATGTCGCTAACGCCTTGGAACTAAAAACCTAACTTGTTACAGACCCTATAGTTGTGTCAAATCCTGTTGGAGGGTCGACACATCTTTTTATGCTTTGTAAAGACCTAGTAATGGACACATGTAATGTTGATTTTATATATATTGCGTATGTTTTAGGTTCTGAGAAATATGGACTTATCCTGTAGATAGATTGGTTATCTTAATATGGGACTATCTTATATTGCTGTAGGAGGATTGCAGCGCCGAGGACTTATAGGATGCGAGATATAGATGTTAACTATACGCCCCTGGACTTATAGGATGCGCTCTTATCTGTACCCACAGTTTTAGAATTTCTAGATGTTTTTCAAGAGCTCTCTGGTCTTCTACCCCGAAGAGAAACAAAGTTTAAGGTTGATTTGGAAGTTAGTCCAGTCGCACTGCCATTGAGGCATATGGCCCCTAAAGAAAGGGGAAAAATAGATAAGTGGATTTGAAAGTTATTACAGAAGAAGTTTATTCACCATAGTACTTCAAAATAGGTAGCCCTGGTTGTCTTTGCCATTAAGGCAGATGGCTTTTTAAGGCTATGTGTTAATTATCGAGCACTCACCGAGCTGACCAAGAAGAACGGTATCCTTTACCAAGAATATATCACTTGTTTGACTAGCTTGTTGGGGCCAATTTTATCAGCTTGACTTAGCCAATGGATTCCATCAATTAAAAGTAGCCAAAGATAGCAAAGAGAAGACCATCTTTTGCACTCTGAATGGACTATATGAATGGGAGGTACTGCATTTTGGGTTGATAAATGCCCTCGCATACTTTGTAGGTCTCTAGAGCAGAGTCTTTAGAGGATAACTAAACAAGTCCATCGTAGTATTTTTGGATGATATTCTAGTATTCTCAAAAAGTGAAGATGGACATGAAAACCACTTAAGGGAAGTACTAGAAACCTTTAGAAGTAACTAGCTAAGAGCCAAATTCTTAGAGTGTCATTTTTTGGAGGAAGGAGGTAAGGTTTCTTGGTCATATTATCAGCGAGAAAGAGTTATCTATTGACCCTACAAAAGTAGTAGTTATTAAAGACTAGAAGATTCCAAGGAATTCTATTAAAGACAGAAGTTTCTTTGGTTTGGCTAGTTACTATAGGAAGTTCATTAGATACTTTGCAAAGATAGAAGGACCATTGACTCGCCTAACTAAGAAAAACCTAGTCTTCACATAGGATGACAAATATGCGAAAGCTTTCAAAAAGACGAAGAAGCCATTAACTAGTGCACCTGTACTAACAGTCCCGGATGGATCAAAGCGTTTTTAGTTTTTACACCAATGCATGCAGTACAGAGTTAGGAGCTATTCTAAGGCAAGGTGATAGCCTATGCAAGCAAGCAATTAAAGGACCATGAGAAGAGATATCCCACTCATGATTTAGAATTAACGACTATTATATTAGCCTTGCAGATTTAAAGGCATTATCATTTGGGAGAATGATTTTAGCTATTTATTGATCATAAGTCCTTTAAATATCTATTTTCTCAAAAAGATTTGAACGTTACGTAAAAAAAGTGGATGCATTTCATAGCATTGTATGACGTTGAAATTCAATATAGCTATAACAACCCTCTTTGAAACAAGCCTAATTTCAACCCAATCAATACCCATCAAACCTTAGGTCCATTCTAAAATTGACTGTTGGCAAAATTGATTAATAAACAATATATAGAGCTATCTATTTATGCTTTCAGAATCTCATAGAAAAAGGGATAAAATATAATAACAAAATAAGTACTCATTTCACACATTCAAATCCCAGAAATATAATATCCTAAATATCCATAAACACAATGTCTTGAAGTAGTACATCGACATTCTAAAACTCTGGGTATATCAGAGTTAATTATAAACATAAATAGATAGTTATACTACCGCAAGTCTTTATTACCTCCTTCACACTCTTCATCAGCAACGTTTCCCCAAACCTATGGGTTGTAATAAGGAGGGAGTCAAAATAACAATGTTTGATGAATGAAAATCTCAAGTCTTACCATAATAGTATTTGGACGGTAGCATTTAGATAAGAATCATGTCTTGCATGTTTAAAATTATATCTTTTGAGTATACCACCAACTATAAGCCAACGGCCCTTTTAATTTAGCTCCATAACGTATCTCCAACTGTAGGATAATGGTCCTTTTCGGTCCAACTTTGTAACTATAACATCAGTGTAACACAACTATGGTGTATATTTACTTCAACAACCCATCTCTCATCAACCATAACCTAATGATGCAAGAGAAAGTACTAAAGTCACTTAAGACCTTCTAAATAGGAAATAGGCAAACTTTGACTATTTAATTCCCAGACCCTAGGCAGACCGCGACCATTTAATACCTAGATCTTAGGCGAAGCCCCCCCGGTACTTCCTATTTGACATCATAAAAAAATCTAAAATACTTCTTAAATGGGGAAGAGGCAGACCCAGCAATAGTGATTTAATAACTCAACCCCGAAGTGGACCCCCTCTAGAGATTTCTACTACCATACCTAAAAGAAAATCCAAACCATTTATTATTTCTCAAATGGAAAAGAGGCATGCCCTACAACAGCCATTTAATACCTTAACCCCAAAGCAAGCTCGTCCAGAGATTACCAACATCATTTAAAGAATTCCCCAAGTTATTTAATACTTCTTATTAGAGAGGAGGCAGACCCTAAATCGGCCACTTAATACCTCAACTACGAAGCAGACTCCTGCTGGAACTTTCTCGTCCATATGGCTTGTAATCTAACTATGATGTCTCACATTAGCCTGACTACTTGTAGTTACTGGTAGCCAAATCAACTAGGCAAACTTACCTTATAAAATTAGGATTAACCTCATATCCACCATAGGTACTTATTATAAGTAGTCTCACATCAGTTACAAAAGTACATTGCCAGTAGCCAGATTAGCTGGATAGACTTTTGTGTACTTTTAACTGACCTTGCATCCCTATAACTCACCACATTTCCACTCCCTAGCTTTTAATATTTAACTATGCCAACATATTTAAATATATATATATATATATATATAATATGAATATATTCCTCACCCATGTTTACACAGTAAATGACATATAAGGAAAAGATTTTATTTCGTCTTTAATTGTGGATTAAATTCCATAATTGTTCTTAGCTCCTTTTTATATGATTTATTGTTATTTATAAATAGTAATTTAATTGGCAGTTTCTTTATTTATTACCCCTATTTTTGATATACGTCATAACTTATACATTATTATAATTTTTATAATTAACGTTATTTTTTGGCTAATTACTTTTTATTAAATATTTCTAAGTGTGTGTAAAAGCATTTCTATTCAAGAAAAATTGCTTCTTATTCGAGGTGTTAAGATAATTTAATGTCACAATTTCTATATCAATACAAGTCCCACTCCGATACATCAGTTTACACAATAGATAATACCACAATTTAAATTAGCCAAATAAAATAGACTTATATATATATATATATACATAAATTTTGAATCAAAACATCCAGCTTATTTAGGTAATATAGTATAATTAATGCCTCTATTCTAAAGAAGCAAAAGTTTATAACTTAAATCCTTTATATTCTATTCGAATTTTAAATGCATAATCTTAAAATGATAAAAGATTCATATTTATTTCAATCATTGAAGTGAACAGGAAATCCATACTTTGCATACCCAATTCTATTTTTGAATCATTTGTCATAACAAACGCAAATTGAGGAGTGGATATTTTATCGAATATAAATTATTCATATTTCGAATAATGGATTAAATTCTACCATATTAACATAAAACAAATAAAATTCCAACCAATTCTAGAATTTATATTTTGAGGGCGGGATGGGGTGGGGGCAGATGGGGGGTTTAAATTTAAATTTTTTGCATACAGAGTTCCCAAAAGCATAAAACAAATTTAAATACCAATTGCACAAACTACTATAAAGAGAAAAACTAAGATTTCCACTCGTAGAATGTTTTCCCTGAATTTCCTTGGATTTGTTTTCACAATAACGCCAATCTCTTCCACCAATTATCTATTTTTTGTATAATATATAACAATTCATTTATGTATAGATTAGATTCGAAATTCAAAGATTAAGAAAGTATAGAAATAGAGAAATATAAATATATGTAAAATTCATTACCTCTTCCTCTAACTTGATTAATCTCTTTCCTAATGCTTGGATCTTCAATGTGTGTTCGTATTTTTGTTTTTGAATTTAGAAAGTTCATTATGAAGGAAAAAAAACTGGTAGAGTTTCGCTAGCGTGTTTATTTTTTTTCAAATAAAAATAAGGGGGCTAACCTCTTATTTATAGTTGCTTGTGTGCACCAGAAACGTTCGATTGGACTCTATTTGAAATTATTAAATTTGGGCAATGTGGGCTAAGACAGCCCTTAGCCGAAAACTTTGTCCGGTCGACCGGTTACCTCTAAAAATCAACCGGCCCAATCAAGGGCTCAAGCGCTGGTCCAGGCACCATTAATATTCCATTAATGTTAACCTTAAAGTTATAATATTTATTACTTTATTTTATTTGAATAATTTTCATTTTAAAGTCTTTAGATGTCGATGACTTCTTTGTTTCCAATCGCAAAGATTTATATATGAAAGTTGCTCAAAAGATTGCCACGAATACATTGGTGCAAGTTTTATGGCCAAATTCCCACATCTTCTCAAATTCCATTTTAATATTGTTATTAATTAATTTCTTATTCATTTTACGTGGTATTACAAATAGGCTACGAAAAAGGAATTTTGGTGCCGACGCCCTTAGCCGAACGTGTGCTACTCTAGGTACTATATATGAGTAGAGGTAGTTGAAGTTCCTCTCAAACTTCAATTTTCAACTGCCATCAGAATTTACTCTAGTATATCTAGCAGCAATGGAAGTAGGGATAACACTGATGGACCGCATCGGTCAAGAGTTGAAGAAGGATGTAGCGACAGTTGACACTTTGGCTAAGTTGAGAGGAAGAGAGTAATTTCCCCACCTTAATAGGTGTTTGGTCAATAAAAGAGGGTGGCTTAGGATGGATGGATTCCAATGTGCACCAGTAGTGGAGGACATTTTAGAGGAAGTGTTGATTGAGTACCATCGTTCTAGGATAACTATTCATCCCAATGGAGATAGATGTATAAAGACATGAAGCGGATTTCCTATTGGCTGGGAATGAAGAGGCAATGAAGCTATTTGGGTTATAGTCGATAGGCTTAATGTAAGTGCACATTTCATTCTAGTGAGAAGTAATAGTATCGCAACATCTCTAGCATAGATTAACGTCAAGAAAGTGGTCCAACTACATGGAATTCCAATCGGCATTGTTAGCAATAGAGACCTCTTATTCATTAATGAGTTTTGAAGGAGTCTGCAGTCATCTTTAGGGACGACGCTGAATCTTAGCACCACTTACCACCCTCAATTCGATGGACAGATGGAAAGGTGAACATTATCATAGAGGATTTATTAAGGGCTTGCACCATGGATTTTTAGGACATTAGGAGTAGCATTTACCTTTAGTAGAGATCACATATAATAATAGTTACCAGGAGACGATAGGTACGGGAGACCATGTAAGTCACAAATTGTTTGTATGAAAATACTGATAAAAAGTCTACTTAGGCCAGATTTAACTGAAAGACCACGTAGAAGATTGGGGTAATTAGATAGCGAATGAAGACCGCTCAAGATCGAAAAAAATCCAATGCTGATAGGTGAAGGAAACGGTTGGAATTCTTTGTTGAACATGGTATTTATTAAGTTTTCCCTCTTAGGAAGATTATAAGGTATGGAATTTCAAGGAAGTTGGTGCTAAGATTTATTGCCCTTTCCCAATTTTGGAGAGAGTTGGGAAACTTGAATATCGGGTGGAGCTGCCAACTAAGTCAGCTAGAATCTATAATGTTTCACATCTGAGGAAGTTTCTGCACAAACAACCAATATATTGGAGCCTAATCAGCTAGCAGATATAGAGATGGAGTTGATAGCACCCCATGTTACCGCATGAATACTGGAGCATGGAGTTAGGAAGCTTCGTAACAAAGAAATTAGGTTGCTTCAAGTACAATAGAGAGATAATCTGGCGGAAAGCACTTGGGAAACATACGAGAAGACGAAGGCTTCTCATCCATAAAATTTCTCTAACAAATTTTCTCTTTAGATTTCGTATTATATAGATTTTTGTTGCATCGTTGTTGCTAAATTGGAGGCTAGGGAAAGGTTGCAACATTTTTGCTATTGTTTTTGCACTCGTATAGAACGTCATGCATATTTAGGTTGTTTTCATATATGTTACGATATTGCATTCACGCTAGGGTCTCACTTATAGATATGTTGCATACATAATCACAATACACTTTTGATTGAGTATATGGTTATGTATATAACTTGGTTGTAAAATATGGTTGTAGGATGTGCGTTACACTATCTTGCCCATTACACTATCTTGCCCATAGGAATTTCAAGGAAGAAATTCTTTTAAGGGGGAAAATGCAACATGCTTTAAAATTAACAAGATTAATCAATAAAATCAATTAAATAATAATAAAGCTAAAAATGGACTTTGAGCAAACATCGGGATTTGACTACGAAACTTGCACCATTGTGTCTGTAGCGATCTTCTGAGCAACTTTCATATATAAGGTTTAACATCCCATATTTTGGAATAACATAATATGGAGATATAAATAAATACGTTAAAATTAATTAAGTGATGAATTAAATATTTGAAGAGTGAATGAATGGTGGAGGAAGAGTTAGCGACTTACTAAGACTAGGCTAGAATGCATCTTTTCCCAATACCCAAAATTAATAATTCTCTACATCCCTTTCCCCTTTCATTCTCTCCTCATTGAACAACAAATAAGAAAACAAACCAAATCCACCACCACTGTATAGCAAAAGAGAAGAGAAAAAAATCAATCTAGAAGATTAAAGCTTATAACTTTAAGGAGAAAGGAGATTAATCAAGTTTTCTTAATCAAAGGTAAGTTAAACTTCCCTAAAATATTATCCTAACATAAGCAATTTGGATTCTACCCTAAATGGTTGCTTTTGATGATAAAATTATGCATGAATGATCAAACATGGTTTATTTATGTTTAGGAAATTAAATTAAATTATTTAACTCATGTTTTAGAGAAAATCATGGTTTAATCAACACCAAATGATTCAAAATTGATATATGTTATTTATAATAATGGAAAAAATAATAATTTTTAATTTCATAATTTTTAGAATTAATTTGGATTTTCTATGAATTTTCTAAGTTAAGAAAAGGGTTAAATTTGAGTAAATTAATTATTAAAAATAAATAATTATTTTGATATGAAATTATGATTTGAGGAATGAAAAAAAATTGATTTTTACCAAATTTTTGGGTTTTTCCCCATCAATTTTTGGTTTTCTATAAATTATTTAGTGACGAAAGAATTAACAAAATTAATGGAAATTGATCGATTAATTAAAAGAACAATTAACAAATTCTAAAACGCGATCTGTAATGTATAGAGACCAACCAATGAAAATTCAACAAAAAAAATGAGATTTGGTGTAAACAAATTGCTTAGTAAGGAATGAATCATTTTTTTTGGTTAATTACGATCATCCCATTCAACAAAACTTGGCACACAAAACTTAACCTACGAAACTATTTTAGCTACCAAACCTACGATGGCACTTAGCTTGTAAACACATGAAGGCTTTGAGGGGCTTAACTCATGATAACACATGGAAAACCAACGCATAATCGTTCATGGCAAGTCAACACATGAAGGCTCGGGGAAAACATGTGATGCTTGGAGAAAACATGCAATGGCTTTGGCGAGGTTGAGGTGCGATGGCTCTTGATGTGCTACCATATGATAGCAAATAGGGAAGTGCCACTCATGATGACTTGAGAACTAACTTACGATGACTCAAGAGCTAACCTGCGAAGGCATGGGGGTTACCATCTCACGCCAGTGTTTGGGAAACTTATGTGTGATAGTGTTTATGAAACGTAACACATGATGGCTACGATGGGCTAACAAACGATGGCTAAGGAGCTATTGACCACCGATAACATTTGAAGGTAGCCTGCGATAGGATTATGTGCTCTAGCACACGATGGCATTTGCGTGGTTGGTGAGCAATAACATTGAGTGAAGCACACAATGGCATTGAGACCACCAACCCATAATAGCATATGGAAATTGAGGAATCATATCACACTAGCTAGAGGAACTACAAACTCACGATAGAAAATGAAAATGAAAATGTGCGGCAGCTTGTGAATTTGAACTAAAATGTTGAACAAAGTTAAAAAAAGGCTTGGTAAAATGTAGTGACAAATCGATAAGATGAAACGGCTTTGGGGAGTAACAAATTAAAGAAGTATAACTTATTTAAAGGAATGGTATTGAAATTAGCCGGTTAGTATATACGCTAATAAATTAAATCATAGAAAATGATGAAATGTAAATGTAAGGTCTTAGTGGAAATAATATGTCTAAGTATGACGACATATTTTGTAATTCGACTAAAGGCCAATGTGGCTAACAAAAGTTTATTCATGTGTTACATTTAGTAATGATAACGAAAGGCCTTAACGGAAAATGTAGGTATACAAATGATACAATATATATATATATATGTATATATGTATGTATGTATGTATATGTATAATTTATGGAGTAAGGCTTATGCAGCATCCAACTTGTCTATTAATGAAAATACACGAGATTGAGGGAGTAATGCTTTTGTAGTGTCCAAATTTCCTATTCATGACAATGTATTCGATAAATGATATATAATGCCTTAACGGCAACCCAGATATCTGCTTATGATAAATTTAAGAGAAAATATGATAAAACACCTAAGTTGAGCAAGGTTATTGAACTGGGAAGAAAGGTCGAGTGGTAATTTAGTATGAAATGACTAAAGAAACTATTCGAAACATTGTGAAGAAAACTTCATGCTTATAATTAATTGTTGTTCATGTCATGATACGATAAATGTTAATATTGATTGAAATAGTAAGGGGAAAAATCATTCCATGTTTAAACAACATGGTCTCATTATATATTTGCTTATTATGATAATGTTTTACTTATATAGACTTTATGTCTAACACATATAGTTGTTATTTCCCATAAAATTATGGGTACTCATTCCAGCAGGCTGATGTTATGGATTAGTTAAGTAGCTTTTGGAGAACGAATAAAGATTCTAAAGACAAAGCTGGAGTCTTGCTATATATATTCTATTTATATTTACCCCTGTGTGGGAAATGATTTTGGTTAAAATGATGTAATGGATTATGTAATTCAAATTATTGAAATGAAAGAGTTATTTAGCTGCTTTGTTGACTTATATTGTACAAAATAATACAAAGCTTACGCTGTCGTTAGAAAAATATATTCAATAATGACTACAGCATCATTGGCGTCCATTTACGAGTCCTAGAATCTTGGATGTTACAACGTGGTATTAATGCATAGGAAAGGGGAAATGCCAAAGTAAGATTAAGCTAAGTATAGACCTATTAGTAAAATATGAACACCTTGGGGGAAAGTATACATTATATGTAATGTACTTATATTTTGATATATATATATATATATATAGGAAATATATCAACATCTCTATGATTGATCTCACTCTCTTTACTTTCGTTTCTTATGAACCCTTGCTTATGCAAAAGGCAAGAATGGATCTATATAATATATGTTTAACCATAGGGAGTACATGCACAAATGCTAGTAGAGGGAATGATCGTACTCAAACTAATGGTCAAGGAAGGGAGATAGTCCAAGAAGTTCGTGCTAAAGCCTATAATGAAATTATCGCCTCGAACGTAGGGAATCTAGATGTGAATTTTCTTTTCCAGCAATTTTTGGCAAACTTGGTGCATCAACAAATACCACCAAAGGCCAAGAATGAACGAAGGGACCCGATGCAGCCAGTTTGGGAGGATTTCGCTAAGATGAACGAGCAATTTTGGAGTCTGGAAGGAGATATGTTTAATAGAACAAAACAATATTAGAGGCTAGTGACTAGCCGGTGATGTATGAGAGAATTTGTGAAGACTTGATGTTGAAAGATGCACAGAAGGTGAAGCTTATATCTATACAATTCAAGGGAGCGGGGAGTGTCTCGTGGGGAACTATAAAGGCTGAGATGCCCGAGCAAGAGATCACTTGGGATATGTTTAAAGAGATGTTTGAGAAGCTATATATATACCTGACTTGGAGTTGTCGGCGATGTTCCAAGAGTTTATGGAGTTGCAGCAAGGAAATATTGACGTTCTATAGTATGTATAAATATTTACTATGTTATCCAAATATGGAGCCGATTTAAACTCCAAAGAAGAAGGTGGAGAAGTTTTTCCTAGGGTTATGGCTAGGATTGAAGCACTTTCATTCAATAAAGTGGTAGATATGACAAGGAGGTATGAGTTGGTGTATGCCGAAAGGTGGGATATAGGGAAAAAGGCTCAAGTTAAGAAGAAAATAAAGTTTACCCCATACCAAAAGGAAAATAGGACCAAAAGCAGAAAGGATGGGCTCTGGGGAGCATAAAGAAAGGTGGTTGCTGATATGACTTGTTATAGTTGTAGGTAGAAGGGTTACCATGCGAATAAGTGTCCAAAACTGCTTGGGAGAGCAAAGGTTAATTGCTTTGTTTGTAATAAGCCTAGGCACAAGAAGAAGGATCGTCCTGAATTGAAGCAGCCAAAAATTTCTGCTTTAGAAGGGTTTCCATATGGGCCAACGACTGAGGAGAAGGGGGCAAAAGTTCTGCTAGGAGATATGATCTCAATCTTTAGTACTTTTGTTAGAGTTCTCTTTGATACCGACGCTACCCATTCTTTTATTTTCGAGGATATGGTATATAGTTAGAAATTAGAAACTTCTTTTTTAATGACGTCTTTTAGTGTACGAGGTTATTTTGAGAATCGACTGGTTAGCATATAACAACATGAGGATCTTTGTGGTAATAGAGTGATCATCTTACAAAATCCGAGTGATGGGAAATGGATTATGGTGGCATTATATATAATGGATGAACACTTTGGATTACCGTTGTGCACAATGGAGGAATTGGAGGATGAGATAAGTAGGGTCCTACTAGTTCGAGAGTTCATGGATGTCATTGAAATAGCAACAAGATTACCATCAAAAGCGTGATTTAATTGCCAATTAATTTGATACCAAGGGCATAGCCAATTTGTAGACACTAGCTAAATTGCGCCTAAGAAGTTGGAGGAATTGAAGAAGTGGTTAGTGGAACTTAAGGATAAAAGTTTCATTAGGCCTAGTAATTCATCGTAGGGAGCATCCGCGATATTCTTAAAGAAGTCAGATGGATCTTTACGGATGTGTATTGATTATTGAAAGCTGAATGAGCTGATGTGAAGAATCGTTATCCTTTGCCTAGGATAGATGACTTGTTTGATCAGTTGAGTGGAGCTTGAGTGTTCTCGCAGCTAGACATCGTAATGGGTTTCCATCAACTAAGAGTAGCAGAAGATAGTGTCCTATTGACCATAGTTCAAACAAGGTACGGTTTATATAAGTGGTTTGTGATGCCGTTTGGACTCCTAGTCCCTTGCATTCTTCGTTGACCTTATGTACTAAACCTTTCATGATCAGTTGGACAGATATGTGTTAGTCTTCATCGATGATATTCCTGTATACTCTAAGGATGAAGGAGACCATAAAGTCCATTTGAGATTGGTAATGGAGACCTTGAAACAACATTTGTCGAAGACAAAGTTTTTGAAGTGCCATTTTTGGAATGGGAGGTAAAGTTTCTTACGCATGTTATTTCAGAAAATGGATTGGTTGTGGATCCATTAGAGAGAAGCTATTGGTATACAAGCCCCTCATCTCCCTCCCTAAAGGGTGGTGGCACCTCTTGGTCTACAGGTACTAAATCTTTGAATCGTTCAACTACATATTCCTTGCATATTAAGGCACGGTAATGGTTGGAAGAGGCCAGAGCCAGTCACAGAGATGAGAAGTCTCTTAGGATTGGCTGGTTAATTCCACAGATTCATTAAGGATTTCTCACGTTTAGCTGCACCCTTGACCAAGCTGACCAGAAAAAACAAAAAGTTCGCATGGACATACAAGTGTGAGGAGTCATTTTAGGAGTTGAAGAATTTTATTGAGGAATGCTCCTTTTTTAATCGTGCATGGAGTGAACCAAGCTTTAGTAGTGTATACCGACGATCGTGGAACGGGATTGAGGGCGGTGCTGATGTAAATTAGGCAAGTGATAGCTTGTGTATCAAGGTAGTTGAGGCCATATGAGATTAGATATCTGGCTCGTAACTTAGTGTTGGCAGCAACAGTATTCGTGTCGAAGGTCTAAGGGCATTAATTTTTAGGAGAACGGTTCGAGTTGTATACAGATTGTAAATCCCTTAAGGACATATTCTCTCATAAGGAGTTAAATATGAAGTAGCAGAGATGGCTGGAATTTTTGGCTGCATATGATTTCGGGATAGAATATACACCCGAAAAAAGGAACAAGGCTGTTGATGCTTCAAGTAGGAAGAATCAAAAAGGAGTGTTATGATTGAAGAATGGAAGACATTAGAGATGTTTGCCTCTTATGGAGTGAATTATAAGCAAAATACTAGATTGATTAGAGATCCATGTATGCCAACAAGTTTGGAGGTACATCCAACACTTGTGGATAAGATTGCTGGAAGGTAGAGAGATGACCCACTAATTGCCGAAAGGATTATGCGATTAGATTTGGGAGCGAATGTCGTGGATATTAAAGGATTCGAGGTAGATTCGAAGGGATGGGTTAGAAAGAAAGAAAGATTACATGTATTGGATGTAGAAGACCTTTAAAAGGAAGTCTTGGAAGAAAGTCATCGTTCTAAGTTTACCGTTCATCCTGATGGCATGAGGATGTATCGTGACATGAAGAGAGTGTTCTTTTAGGAAGGGATGAAAATGGATATACGTGAATGTGTGAAGAAATATCTCATTTATCAGCAAGTAAAAGCTGAACATCAAAAGCTGAGTGGGTCACATCAACCTTTGGGAGTACCAACATGGAAGTAGGTCTCAATATCTATGAATTTTATAGATGGAATGCCTAAATCGAGGATGAGAAATGATAGCATTTGGGTGATAGTCGATAGATTGACCAAGAGTTCCTAATTTATCAATGTGAAGTTGATGAGGATGGTAGCTAGCTTAGTGAAACCATATATGAAGAATGTGGTGAGACTGCATGGGATTCTAAGCATTATTTTAAGTGATAGAGACTCATTGTTCACCATTGAGTTCTGAAAAAGTTTACATAATGCGTTGGTATGGAGTTGGGTTAAGCACGGCTTACCACCTATGACGACCCGACTCGATGCCCGACAAACGACATCGAATCCATATCACGGAGCTTGCAACAACATTAGATGATAAACAACACAGCGGAAACAAATGATGATACATTGATATACAATATAGATACAATGTGATATACATCATGATACAACAACCAACACCATCAGAGAAAATATACAACACAACACCACAGCGGAAATATATCGACATGAGGAAAGTCTTCAAGAGAATCCAATACGGCAACTCCAAACCAAAACTCCAAAGCCAAAGCTCTAAACTTCAAGATCAAACCACCATCAAGCTGAACTTGTAGCAAATGCGTTTCCAAACGCGATTGCCAACCAAAACTTCAAATATCCAAAAGATGAAGAAGATTTCCAAATGCTACCAATCCAAAGACTTTGAAGGCTATCGAATCTATACCTATTATTTGATTATCTGAAAAACCCAACTCTAGACTGTCCGTGTGGAAAATTATGGGCAACCAGAGTTTAGGAAGGGAAAAATAAACTCCAAGTCAGTCATGGGACAGGTATGAGCAAACAAAAACAGTTTATCTTTAAAACAAACAACAAGAATTTAAAATTTGAAATCCGCAATGCTTTTTGGAAAATGAAACTACCATAAGGCCCCTTGCCACACACACCATGCAAACGCAGAAATGGAGGGGATTTCTCCTTATAATAGTCAAAAATGCTTGATACGCTAGAACCTTTTGATATTATTATTAGTGCATAGTGGAAAACATTTGCATGTATAATATTAATCTTAGCCAGCATACGTACCATTGTAGTATGCCTACTATAGCTACCATATTAGATGTTAGGTTCTCGGAGCGTCCCTCCAGAGGTGTACCCATGTAGCAATGGGAAGTTCCTTGGCCTGACCATTTGTTGGAAATCCAATTACAAATGTATTTGATAGAAACCAGCTTTACATCTCAAAGTGTAATGTCAGACACACATCCATACAAGTCTGTTCTGGGTTCGAACAGAACCGAAGGCACTTCCAAAGAAGCCATTGCAATCTGATTATTCACAATCCCGATCGGACTCCCTATCACATATGGAGATCTCTATACCGTAGATATTCAGTGCAGAGTCATTCGACGGGTAATCCTTTCGCTCTCAAAAACACCCGGTCTTCACCGCCGGTCTTCAAATGCTATCCATAACGTCGTACCATCATTCGAAATGGGTTATATGACACAAGGTCCTCTCCCGGCTAAACCGAATTACGAGTGCAATATTTAAAAACATATGGATATTGGGATTTCAGTTAAGTCACCTCTTTAAAACCCAAAACCTTTCTTTTCAAATGGTTTAAACAAATTACAATGTTCAAAATCTTTAAACAAAAAGATTCATTTCACAAAGTTCACCCATCTTTCACAAAGATTATTTCATAGCCTTTCGAAACAATTTTCCTTTCAAATTGGATTAACTCATCCAATCGTTAAATCAAAGATTTAATTCATAGCTTTTCAAAACAATTCCAAAGATTCATTCATAACTTGGAGAACCATTTTCATTTCAAACTTGAAATCCATTCAACAGAAATTGGAAATTCTTTACTTATATGAAAGCTTTTATCATTTGAAAACAAGTAGTATTTGTTTCGGAAAAATCCAATTTCATTTATACAAGTTAAAGTCTTTCAAACTTGGGTTAAATTCAAATTCCCAAAACAATACTTTTAAAATGGTTTAAATCAATATAAACACATTTATAATTTGTATAACATTTTTAAACCATAATTTCCAAACATGGAATCAATTCCAAATTTTGAATTAAATTTCAAATTAAATTATTTAAATTTCAATACTTTATCAAGTTATTCAAAGTAACTTTTATCTTCAAAACTCCTTTTCAAAAGCTTTTCACATTTAACCCAAATCCATTCCAAAACCATTTGGATTCAAAATTCAAATCGAAAATTATTTTCTAAATCTGTGACTTAACCAATTTCCTCGTGCAATCCATATTTGTGTGTGTATGGTGTAGTCCAGGGGTTTAACATAATAGTGCAACATCATTCAATCATCACAGATTCAATCATATCAATATCGATAAGCGGTATAATCTATAATGCTTATCTTCCATGCATAGATACACAGATAAATAATATACATTTATCGCAAATAAAATAAATTACATTCATCACATCTTGAATTAAAACAATTCATATCACAAAGCATCACACAACAGAGATATCAAACAATTCACAGTATTAAGTAGAATACAATCATCCACAAGTAAGTTAAATTGATCACTTGATTAATTGAAATTAGATTAATCACTAGTCCAGGTTAATTACAATTTGTTTTAATTAATCATCCTCTAATTATTTATTAATTACCCTTAATTAATAAATAAATCAACCCTTAATTATTAAAGAATTATTTAATTACCCTTAATTAATTATCCTTAATAACTTAATTAATAAATTAATTAACCCTTAATTAATTACCATTTAATTAATTATCCTTAATTAATTATAATAAGTAATTACCCCCAAACACTTATATTAATAAATCACAAAATTAATTACTTTGGGTAATTTTCCTTTTTATCACTTGATAAATAACTTTAGTCATTAATTACTTTTAATTAAGTAATTATTTTTGAACAATTAATTACCTTTAATCAATCAATTAACCTTTTATTATTAAGTACTCAAACAATCTTTAATTACTGAATTTTTAAAATTAAATCATTACTTGATTATCCATTTAATCACGTCAATTAATTACATTTGAAAAACTATCAAAAATTTAATAAAAATCTATTTCGAAACCACATCAAATTATTTTCAAATCATATTTGAATTTAAAAGTCAAGTTTGAAACTTATTTAAGAAAACTTATTAAAATTTTACTTTTAAAACTGGTATTATTTTACTTTAAAACTTGGTTTCCTTTTGCTTTTGAAAAACTTATCAGCTCGCAAAAAAAAAAACGCGAGCCCACACACTTAATCCACGAGCTCAATCTCGAGAGAACACCCGAGCTCCTTCTTTCTTTTATTTTTCTCAACTTTTTTTGATTTAAATTTTAAAATCCTGTTCCTTCAAGCTCTTGCGCACCCACGATAATGCACTCGAGCCAATACTGAAACTACTCGAGCTATTTCCCGAGATCACTTTGTCTTCCCAAGCCTGAAATCAACAGACACAATAATGGGCTCGTGCATGTGCATATCCAGGCGATCGTCCTCCGACCACCATCATCACCTTCAACACACCACAAACGACCTTGCCGACCCACACAACTCTTCATATAACATCACTTCACCATAGTTCAAATTCAAGTAAAATCGAGCAACGCCTGGAACAAACAGTCACCGGAAACCGCCTCGTGTGGCCACCTTCGGCCACCGATGAACTCGCCGCCTTGCCCAAAACTTCGCCAGACACTCACGAACCTATTCCCCTGCCAGTGATCATCTCTAGATCATCCACGACCACACAGCAATCACGAGAACCCAGCTATTGCAAACCTGTCCTTAAACCTTGACTTCGCACAGCCATCACGGCGAAATAGAATTTTTCTAATCATTTTTCTGATGATCACTGATGCTCCAGCTAACTTCACCAAGAATCATGACTTCCCAAACTTTATCATTCATCAGGAATTGATGATTTTGCATTTTCCGTTCAACTTGACAATGCCCACGATTTTCAAATGTAAAATCAAAACAAGTTGAGAAAAATGAAAGAAAGAAGAAGTGCGGGTGTTATCTCAAGATTGAGCTCGTGGATTAAGTGTGTGGGCTCGCGTTTTTCTTGTGCAAGTTGATAATTTTTTCAAAAGAAAAAGGAAACCAAGTTTTAAAGTAAAAATAATACAAGTTTTAAAAGTAAATTTTTAATAAATTTTCTAAAATATTAGGCTTTTCAACCATCAACACCACCCATAGATTAATGGTCAAAATGAAAGGGTGAACTACGTACTCGAGGATTTGCTGAGAGCATGTGTCTTGGATTTTGGCAGATCTTGGGAGGACCATTTGCATTAGGTAGAGTTTGCATATAACAACAGTTACCATTCAAGTATCGAGATGGCCCCATTTGAGATGCTTTACGGTAGATCATTTAAGTCACCTGTATATTGGATAGACACGACAGATAGACTCATGTTAGGACCCAATACAGTAAGAGAAACTACTGAGAAGGTAGAATAGATTCTTGTTAGGATAAAGGGAGCGCAATCAAGGCAGAAAAGCTACGCCGACAAGAAAAGAAAAGAGCTTGGGTTTGCAGTTGGTGATCAGGTATTTGTGAAGGTTTCTCCGATGAGAGGAGTTATGTGCTTTGGACAGGCGTGGAATTCGCCTCTTAGATATGTAGGACCATTTCCACTGATCGATGGGATTGGTAAACAAGCATATCGATTCAAGTTACCAAGTAGTTTAATGGGGATCCATAAGGTTTTTCATGTGTCACGTTTGAGGAAGTGTGTGGACGATCCAGATGTGGTGGTGGAACCGACGAAAAACAAAGATTTATTTATAGAATCAGATCTGACTTATGTTAGGCGATCAAAGGGGATAGTAGGTCATGAAACGAAGGTGCTAAAGAACAAAATTATTAAGCTCGTTCTCATCTAGTGGACTTAAAACATAGATGATTGTACCTAGGAGGTGGAGGATAGGATTAGAAATAACTATCTCAATAATTTTTGACATGTATGATTGAGACTTGTATGTTTGATCACATAGACTAGTAGAGATACTAGTATAATCACGTAATGCATGTATGTGCTAGTAATGATATTGATACATAATGACTGATGAATGATGATTATTTCGTTTAGTAGGGAACAAGTATAATTAAGATAAAGTGTGTACATTGATTAATGACAGTCTTTATTCTAGTTTGCCTTAATTTCGAGGATGAAATTCCTATAAGGAAAGGAGACTATAACACCTCATATTTTGGAGTACCACAATAGAGTGAAATAAATTAAAATAAATTAAGTGATGAATTAAATATTTTAAGAGTTAATGAATGGTGAAAGAAGAGCTAGGGACTTATTAAGACTAGTCTAGAATAGGTCTTAATTCAAAACCCAAAATTAATAACTCCCTACATCCTCTTCCCCTTCTGTTCCCTCCTCACTCGACAAAATAAATTCCTAAGAATACAAACCAAGGTAACCACTGCCATATAGAAAAAGAGAAAAGGAAAAAATCAAGCTAGAAGAATAAAGCATGCAACTTTAAGAAGAAAGGAGAAAAATCAAGTTTTCTTAATCAAAGGTGGGTGAAATTTTCCCTAAAATGTTATGCTAATAAAAACAAGTTTGGATTCAAACATAAATGGATGCTTTTATGATAGAAATTATGTACGAATAATATGTGGTTTGCCTGTTATTAGGAATTTAAATTAAATTATTTAGTTCATGTGTTAGCGACAATCATGGTTTAACCACCACCAAATGGTTCGATATTTACGTATGTTTTTATAATGATGGAAAAATGATGGGTTATGATTTCATAATTTTTCGAATTAATTTTGAATTTCTATTAATTTTCTAAGTTAAGAAAAGGTTTAACTTTAGGTAAATTAATAATTAAAAAAAGCAATTATGTTGACATGAAATTTTGATATGAGATAAATTATGAAAAATTTGAATTCTAGTGAACTTTTGGCATTTTCCCCATCAAATTTTGATTTTATATAAATTATTTAGTGAAGAAAAGAATTAATTAATTCAGGAAATTAATTAAAAGAGCAATTAACAAATTATGAAAGGTGAATGGCAAAATAAAGAGACCAACCAATGAAAATTCGGCAACGAATAGGATTCAATGTAAAGAAATTGCTTAGTAAGGAAATGAATCGGTTTTCAAGATAATTATGATCATGCCATATAAAACAAAGTAGCATACAAAACTTAACCTATGAAATTAGTTTAGCTACCATCCTATGAAGGCACTTAGCTTGTAAGCACACGAAGGCTTTGAGAGGCTTAACTCATAATAGCATATGGAAAAAAAACACATAATGGTCCATGGAAGTCAACTCACGAAGGCTTGGGGAAAACATGTGATGGCTTTAGGGAGTTTGAGGTGCGATGGAACTTGATGTGCTACCATACGATAGTAAATGAGGAAGTTCAACCCACAATGACTTGAGAACTAACCCAACATGAGTTGAGAGCTAACCCGCAAAGGCATAGGGGTTACCATATCACAGTAGCATTTGGGAAACATATGCACAATAGAGTTTAGGAAACGCAATACGTGATGGCTACGACGGGCCAATACACGATGGCTAGAGAGCCATTGACCTGCGATAACATTTGAAGGTAGCATAAGATAGGATTATTTGTTCTAACACACGATGGTTTTTGATGGTTGGTAAGTGATATCGTTGAGTGTAACACGCGATGCATCGAGACCACTAATCCACGATAGCATATGGAAAATAGGGAATCATATCACAACTGCTAGAGGAATTACAAACTCGCGATAGCAAATAAAAATACTAAAGTGCAATAGCTTATGAATTTGAACTGAAATGTTGAACAAAGTTAAGAAAAATGCTAAGCAAAATGTAGTGACAAACGCTAAAGGTGAAATGGCTTTAGGGAGTAATAAGTTAAAGAAGTATAACTTATTTAAAGAAATGGAATTGAAATTAGCCGGTTAAGATATATGCTGATGAGTTAAATCATAGAAAAGGATGAAATGTAACCATAAGGACTTATTGGCAATAGTATGTTAAAGTATGATAATATATTTTGTAATTTGATGAAAAGCCTGCATGGCTACCAAAAGTCTACTCACGACATTACATTTGGTAGCGATAATGAAATGGCATAATGGAAAATGTAGTTCTACAAATGACTATATATATAAAATTTACGGAGTAAGGCTTGTGTAGCATCCAACCTTTTTATTGACAATAATACAGAAATTGGGAAACTAAGGCTTTTGCAGCATCCAAATTTCCAATTCACGATAACATATTCAATAAACGATGATATAAGGCGTTAAGGGAAACCTATTCAGCTGCTCACGATAAATTTAATATATAATATGATAAAATGCCTAAGCAGAAATCTCAAGTGTTAAGTGCAGTGATTTAACTTGGAAGATAAGGAATAAATAGCAATTTAGTATGAAACAACTAAAGAAACTAGTTGAAACCGAGTGAGGAAAACCTCATACTTATAATGAATTGTTATTTATTGTTTTTATGTGATGATAGGTAAAATGTTTATAATGACTGAAATAGTAAAGAGAAAACACATTTTGTGCTTCAGTGGAGTGGTCTCACTATATGTTTGCTTATTAGGATAACGTTTTAATCATGCAAGACATTATGTATGACCCATATTTTTGTTATTTCTCATAAACTCATGCATACTCATTTGAGTAGGCTATGTTCATGGATCAGACCGGTAGCTTTGAAGAACGAATAATGATTCCAAGGGCGAAGTTGGAGGCTTGCTATTTAATAATAGTTATTTTGAAATTCTTCTATGTAAAATCAGGGTTTATAACTAATTATGTGTGGTATTGTCATCTTCATATGTTAGACACACGAGACACTATTTATGTTCTATTTATATTTACCCCTACATAAGCAATGATTTGGGTTAATATGATGTAATGGGTTATGTAGTTCAAATTGTTGTAATGAGAGAGTGATTTAGATGTTCTATTCACTTATGTTGTACAAATAATACTAAACTCATTTTGTCATTGGAAAATGATTCCGATGATGATTGTAGTATCACCAACATTCATTCTCGAGTCTTGGAGAGGGATGTTACATAAAACTTCGTGATCGGAGTTCAAACAGAGAAGTTATCGACTTTTGAAGATTTTAGATTGAAAATAATTAAAAATCAATTAATTTTTTTTAACATTAAACGTTAACTATAAGTGGCTGTGATCACCGATCAACCACATCTTTGGACTGGTCGACCGCTCATAGAGATTGGTCGACCAATTTGTGTGTGACGGCTAGGGTTTCTTTGGATGACCTGGTTTTGACAATATGAAAAGGTGATTTTAACGGTTCCAGCGCATCTAAGAAACTATAAATGAGAGGCTAGCACCCTTATTTTTCTTAACACAAATCTAAATCTGGTGACGAGATTCTACCTAATTCCTCCACTAAAATTTCCTAAACTCAAAATAAAAAATAAATGTATACATTCAAGGATTAGGGAAAGGATTAAAGGAATCAAGCTAAAGAAAAAGGTACTGAATTATACATATATATATATATATATATTCTAAATTTCCCTAATCTATAGTTTTTGAATCAAATACATACAAATTACTTTTATACATTATACATTAAAAAGGAGATAAACTGAAGGAAGAAATAGGCAATAGCACAGAAGCAAACCCAAGAAGATTTCAGTGGGATTATCTTTGAGAAGAAATTTCATTTTTTTCCCATAATAGTAATTTATGTTGTTTGTTTCTGGATTTGCACTATGTCTTGGGAAATTTCCTGTGTTAAATTTATCAATTTAAAACCATAAAATTTCCTCGTGATGCATAAATTGTGAAATTTGTTGAAATCTAGTTGTTTTATTTTAATATAATAGAATTGAATTCGTTATTATTTATAGTATGTACAATTTATATTCCATTTGCTTCCATTTCTCAATTATGATGATAATGACAAAGAATTTTAAAACAAGAAATATAGAAATGGGTATGCAAAGTAAGGAAAAAGGTATTTTTCCACTTATCCGTGGTTTGCACCACCTACTTCGATAATTAAAATAAATATGATTTCTTTGTCATTTCGATGTGTTATGTTTAAAAAGTTAAAGGGAATATTAAAGATTGAAATTTTAAATTTGCTTCTTTGGAAAGAGAGGCCGTGGTTTTACTACATTAATGTAAAATAAATTGTATGTTTGGATTCTATGCTAAACCCAGACAAGTCTATTAAGCATAGCTAATTTGTTGACAATGTTAGCTATTATGAAAATTTGTTGTATTAGATTGGGAATTGTATATAAATTGTAGTTTTTGATACATTAAAATAATATATCATCCCAAATAAGAAACGTAAAAATTACTTAAATACATATAAAACTAGTTAGTTGTAATTTAATATTAGACATAAATGTAATAATAACATATTCTTTTGAATTTTGAAACTGACCAATTATAATTACAAATTTGTAACATATGCAATAAATAAGGCATTAAATGAATAAACCAACAATTTGAAAAGGAGACTTTACGAATAAATGATAATTAGTAATCAACGGTAAATCTAATAAAATGAGATAAGAATAATTATGGAATTTAATCCATAAATAAAGGCGAAATAAGGAGTTTTCAATATTATATCCTTTAATGGGTAAATAGGAGAAAGGGTTTTGTATATTGGTGTAGTTCAACATTAAATGTTGGAAATTAGAAATATGACTAAGTTATAGGAATGCAAGGTCAGTTGAAAGCACATGGAAGTCTGCCCAACTTATATGGATACCGATAGTATGACTTTTGTAACTGATATGGGAGATCACCTATAATAAATACCTATGGTGGATGCGAGGTTAGTCTCCATTTTGTAAGGTAATTCTGCCAAGCTGATCTTGCTACCAACATTTATAAATAATCAGAGTAATTCATGACGTCACGGTTAGGTTACAAGCCAAAAGGACAAGGAAATTCTAGAAGGAGTCTAGTTAGTGTTGAAGTATTAAATTACTGGTTTAGGCTTTTCCTCCTCCCTACTAAGAAGTATTTAATTACCTAGGGAATTTCTCATAATAATGTTGGGTAATCCTAGGACGTGCCTGCTTCGGGGTTGAGGTATTAAATGGTTGATGGGATATACCTCTTCTCTATTTAAGAAAAACTAAATGGTTGGGATTTCCTTTAAAATACATAAGGTACTTCCAGGATAGGCTGTCTTTGAGGTTGAGGTATTAAATAGTTGTTGGTGTCTACCTCTTCCTTATTTAAAAAGTATTAAATGGTCGAAAATATCTTTTAGGTGCACTAGTGGAAATCCCTTATGAGGGGTTCGCTTTGGGGTTAAGGTGTTAAATGGCCAGAGTGCCTTTTCTTCTATATCTAAGGACTATTAAGTGGCCCTAAGAGATTTTCTACAACGTTATCTAGGAAGTATCAAGAGGGGTTTGCCTTGGGATATAGGTATTAAATGGACAGAGAGTCTGTCTTTTTCCTATTTAAAAGATCTCATGTGACCTAGGTACTTTCTTGATGCAGCACGAGCTACAGAGTCACAAGGTTTAGATCGGCCACGACCTAAAGGCTTAGGTCGACCACGACCTAACAGGTCAGAAGAAGAGGGGCTGCGATCTAACATTACCATTTTAGGTCATCTACAAGCTGACGAAATGGCTATAGGTCGGCCACGACCTAACAGAGCAAGAGCTAAGGAGTTGAGCCTAACTCCTATGATGATGCAGTGGAAACTAAAGTCTTAGGTCGCGAGCGACCTAACGTGATGATAAGTCGTGTGCGACCTAACAGGTTCTAGGATGACGAGATAAAAGGCGAAGAAGCGGATTATGCAAGAACAGGAAAGCCAAAGACCTATTATAAGTCGCAAGGCCTTAGGTCGCGAGGCCTTAGATCGCTCACTTTAGGTCGCTCCGATCTATCGAGTGAAGACTGTTTCGAGTTACGACCTATGTTAGGTCGCTAATGTGGATGCCGCTTTATTTTAGGTCGCTCGACCTTATGCACTGAAAAGATAGGTCGCTGCATGGTGTTTTCCTTAGGTCGCTCATACGACCTACCGATCTATGTTAGGTCGCTGATGGGTTTTGCCGCATGAAGTTAGGTCGCGTGAGTTGTGTGTTTTAGGTCGCGTGTACTTGTGTTGTAATAAGTTGTTTGTACTATTGTTTCTTAAGTCGTTTTCGACCTATGATAGGTCGTAAGTCGAGTCGTGTATGTTGTGTTTTGTACTGTTCCGTGTTGTGTATAAGTTGAGTCGCTTGATGTAATACGTAGGTCGTTAACGACCTTGTTTAGGTCGTAGGTCGTGTATTTGTGAGATTCGTGTCTGGGTCGTGTATTGGTGTTAGGTCGCGTACGACCTAGTGTGGGAAGTTAGGTCGTGAACGACCTATGGTAGGTCGGTGGTGTTGTAAGGTGTTGTGTGGTGTGATGTAGCCTATAAATAGGCGAGTTGAGGGTCATTTGAAAGGTGGTTGATTGTTGAATAAAATTCTTGTTTGTTAGCTTTGTGCTTTCATCTAAATTGGTAGTTGAGTGTGATCTCCTATCTCCACTTTCGGTTATTCGAGTGTGCTCGAATCAACGATTGTTGAAGCTGATTCGCGGAATCAAGTGCGCTTGATCAACGCTTGAAGAATTGAAGATCTTCTTTCACGGTATCGTGCGCGATCAACGTGACGAGGATAGCTAGAATTCGGTATCTTTGTGATCAACGAATTTGGGCATTTCAGTATCTTCAATCCACCGATTGCTACTTTCATCGACATATCAAGTTTTTGTTAATCCGCTGCGTAAGTTTTGGTATCGGAGCTTGACTTAGCCAATCATAGCTAAGACAAGTCTTGGAGCCAAGAAATTTGAAGTTGAAGTTCATCGTGTTCATCTTGAAGTTGCAACAAGTTTGGAGTTTTCGATCCATTCCATTTTGGATCAAAATCCGGAAGTTGTTTGAATTTGATTTCTGTTGAAGGTGAAGGCCGAGCATAACATCGTGTTAAGTATAGATCGTGCATCAATTTTGGTATCATTGTTTGAAGTGTTAAGCCGTGCGTGCTTTGTTGAGTCGAAACCGACCTAACTTTGGGTCGTTGCAAAGTTGAGGCCGAGCCAAGTTGAATTGAGCCGAGATTTGTTTGACTTGTGTTGAAAGTCTTGAAGTATTTGTTGAAGTTTTTGAGAAGTTTTCAATCATGCCACCGAGAAGAGCTAATCGTCATCAGAATGTTGAAGCATTGTATAGAAGAGAAGAAGCCGAGCAAATGGAGCAATGCATTAATGAGAAATTTGATGAAGGTATTGGAAAGTTAAAGAAGTTGATGAATGATTTGAATCAAACTCAAAGGAGGAGATCACCAATCTCGAACCATGGAGGAAACCGAGTTTCGCCATCGGTTACGGAAGCGAGAAGGGTATCACCGCAATCTTCTAGAGAGAAAAGAGAAACATCAATTTCATCAAGGAGAGATCAGCATGACCATGGACATGAAGAGAGGAGAACTCCACGAGAGTTTGAAAATGAGCCCTATCGAGATGAAGAGAGACACAGTAGAAGAGACATGCGTGATCAAAGGAATGTTGATGGTCGAGATCGATATAGACGTACATTTGATTATGATGAAGAGGGTGATAGAGCTAGCATTCATTATCGAGATCGAGACCAAGTTCGAAATTCTTATCGGGATGTAGAGGATGATCGTCGATGGGAATCGGGTATGAAGATGGAAATTCCTGAATTTAAAGGTGGAATGGTTGCTGAAATTTTTTGGATTGGTTATCTAATGTTGAGGTGATCTTTGATTTCAAGGAGGTTCCGGAGAATCGCCGAGTGAAGTTGGTTGCTACTAGGTTGAGGGGAAGAGCGTTGGCATGGTGGCAGCAAACTAAACTTACAAGAGAGAGAATGGGGAAGTCAAAGGTTGAGTCTTGGGATAAGATGAAGAAGTTGATGAGAGCTACGTTTTTACCTTACAACTATCAATCACTTATGTACCAGAGATTGCAGAATCTTAGGCAGGGGACGAAGTCAGTTAATGATTATGCAGATGAATTTTACCAACTCATTGCCAGAAATGATATGATGGAGACAGAAGAACAACTGACTGCTAGATTTGTTGGAGGGTTACGAATGCAGATCCAGGATATGGTTAATACGTTCGATCCAAGATCTGTGGCAGAAGCACATCAGAAATCGTTGGCTTGGGAGAAGCAGGGAAGGCGTGGAGGTGGTGTGTTTACCAATTCCAACAATCAAGTGAAGGGTGTTAGTGGAAGTTCTAATGTTCCTAAAGCAGTCGCAAAACCAGTTGTGAAAGAGGTTGAGAAGGCAAAGGTTAATAGTGGTTTCAAATGTTACAATTGTCAGGAGTAGGGTCACAAAAGTAATGAATGTCCGAAGCCGAAGAGAAGAGCAATGGTTGCAGAGATTGAAGAAGAGGATGAAGATGCAGAATATTCTAATCCATTACCAGTTGAGGAGGAAGACTTATTGTCCGGAGTTGAGGGTTGTAATCTTATGATGATGAGGTCTTGTCTTACACCGAAGCAAGAAGAGGAAAACAGTTGGTTGAGGAATAATATATTTCAGTCCACATGCATTATTCTGGGAACGGTTTGCAAGTTCGTCATTGATGCTGGGAGTTGTGACAATATTATCTCTACTGAAGCAGTGAGGAAGTTGAACTTGAAAACTGAGAAGCATCCTAAACCGTACAAGCTAGCATGGTTAAGGAAAGGTGGTGAAGTAAAGGTGTGTCGAAGAGCTTGTGTAAAATTTTCTATTGGAAAGAAGTACAAAGATGAAATTTGGTGTGACATTGTAGACATGGATGTGTGTCATCTGTTGTTGGGCAGACCATGGCAGTTTGATAGATCAGTACAACACGATGGTCGTGCTAATAGTTACAGTTTCATGTTTGAAGGTACTAAGATTATTTTAGTTCCTAAGAAGCAACAACAGAAGGAAGGCAAGTTGGAGGAGATTGAAGAGCTGAAAACTTTGCTATCTTTGAAGGAGTTTGTCAGGGAAGTTGAAGAGGAACCTGAAGTCTTTTTGTTGATTGGACAAGAGTGTAATGAAGTGGTTGAAATTCCTGATGAAGTGAAGCCAGTATTGGAAGAATTTGACGATGTTTTTCCTACGGAGTTGCCAACGGAGTTACCGCCACTGAGAGACATTCAACATCAAATTGATCTTGTTCCGGGAGCAGTTTTACCACATCGACCACATTATCGAATGAGTCCGAAGGAACATGAGGAGTTGAGAAGGCAAGTGGAAGAGTTGTTAAAACAGGGACGTGTTCAGGAAAGCTTGAGTCCTTGTGCAGTACCAGCTTTATTGGTGCCGAAGAAGGATGGAACATGGAGAATGTGTACCGATAGTAGAGCTTTGAACAAGATTACTGTTCGCTACAGATTTCCTATGCCAAGATTGGATGACTTGCTGGACCAGTTGAGTGGGGCTTCTATATTTTCGAAGATTGATTTGAAGAGCGGATATCATCAAATTTGAATTAGACCAGGAGACGAATGGAAGACCGCATTCAAAACAAGGGAAGGATTGTATGAATGGTTGGTTATGCCGTTTGGTCTATCGAATGCACCGAGTACATTTATGAGGGTGATGAACCAAATATTTAGACCGTACATTGGGAAGTTCGTGGTGGTGTATTTCGATGATATTCTGATATACAATGGGAGTTCGGAGGAACATTTACATCATTTGAAGGAAGTATTGATGGTCCTACAACAGGAACAGTTTTATGCCACAACAAAGAAATGTGTGTTTCTGACGAGGAGTGTTATATTTCTGGGGTTTGTTGTGTCAGGAGAAGGTATCCAGGTGGACCAGGATAAAGTTGAAGCAGTCAGAAATTGGCCACAGCCGACGACAATTACAGAAGTGAGAAGTTTTCATGGGCTAGCGTCATTCTACCGAAGATTCATTCCACACTTCAGTAGCGTGATGGCTCCAGTTACTGATTGCATGAAAGGGAAACAGTTTGTATGGTCAGAGGAAGCGGGAGTTGCTTTTGAGAAGATCAAGGAACTATTGACGACAGCACCGATTCTTGTTTTACCAGATTTTCAGTTGTTGTTTGAATTACATACTGATGCATCAAAGGTTGGAATTGGGGGAGTGTTGAGTCAGAGGGGACGTCCAATTGCATACTTTAGTGAGAAGTTATCAGGGGCAAAGATGAGATATAGTACGTATGATGTAGAGTTTTATGCTGTGGTGCAAGCAGTGAAACATTGGAGACACTATCTGTTCCATAAGGAGTTTGTTCTTTACACAGACCATGAAGCTTTGAAGCATTTGCAGGGGCAAGACAAGATTTCAGCGAGACATGCATCATGGATTGCTTATTTGCAACAGTTTACTTTTGTTGTGAAGCACAAATCTGGGGTAACAAATCGTGTAGCCGATGCATTGAGTAGGAGGAGTCATTTATTAACGACAATGAAAGTTGAGGTGACAGGATTTGAGTTATTGCCAGAATTGTTTGAGGAGGATCCTTACTTTGCAAAGTTCGTTGAGAAAGTTAAGGATGGAGATACTGATGAATTTGCATTGGTTGATGGTTTCTTATTTAAGGGGAATCGATTATGTATACCAGAAAGCAGTTTGAGAATGAAGATTGTTAAAGAATTACATGAAGAAGGACATGTTGGTAGAGACCGAACATTGCAGTTAATCTCTCAATCCTACTATTGGCCATCGATGAGGAAAGAGGTTGAAAGGTTTGTGGAGAGATGTTATATATGTCAGGTTTCGAAGGGAACAGCGACAAATGCAGGATTGTATATGCCGTTACCTGTACCGACTAAACCATGGGTTGATATCCGCATGGATTTCGTTTTGGGTTTGCCGAGAACTCAAAGGGGGAATGATTCTATATTTGTTGTGGTGGACAGATTTTCGAAAATGGCGCATTTTATTGCTTGTAAGAAGACGGCGGATGCTGTTCATGTTGCTCAGTTATTTTTCAAGGAGATCTATCGACTTCATGGATTGCCAGGGTCTATTGTGTCGGATAGAGATACTCGTTTTTTAAGTCATTTTTGGCTAAGTTTGTGGAAGATGGTGGGAACGAAGTTGAATTTTAGCAGCGCTTATCATCCACAAACAGACGGACAGACCGAAGTTGTTAACAGATCATTGGGAAATTTGTTGCGATGTCTTGTGAAAGACAATTTGAAAAGTTGGGACATGAAGTTATGCCAAGCAGAGTTTGCTCATAATCATGTAGTGAATCGTAGCATGGGATTCAGTCCATTTCAGATTGTATATTCAAATCTACCCAGGGGACCGTTGGACTTAACGGTAGTACCACAACCAAAGGGGACGGTTAAACGAGCTGTTGATTTTGTTGAAGGTTTGACGGAATGTCATAAAATCGTTCAGGAACGATTGGAGAAGGCAAATGAAAAACATAAAAGATCCGCAGATCTGAAGCGAAGAAATGTTGAGTTTAATGAAGGAGATATGGTGTATGCTGTATTAACCAAGGATCGTTTTCCAGTGGGCGCTTACAACAAGTTGAAGGCCAGAAAAATTGGTCCTGTAAAAATTGTGAAACGGGTCAATGAAAATGCCTACAGGTTAAAGCTGCCGGAGGATGTGTATACTTCTGATGTGTTCAACGTAAAACATTTAATTCCGTATCATGGAAATGAATGTGTTGTGGAAGAAGATGGTGAAAATTCGAGGTCGAATTTCTGTCAACCGGGGGAGGATGATGCAGCACGAGCTACAAAGTCACAAGGTTTAGGTCGGCCACGACCTAAAGGCTTAGGTTGACCACGACCTAACAGGTCAGAAGAAGAGGGGCTGCGATCTAACATTACCATTTTAGGTCATCTACAAGCTGACGAAATGGCTATAGGTCGGCCACGACCTAACAGAGCAAGAGCTAAGGAGTTGCGACCTAACTCCTATGATGATGCAGTGGAAACTAAAGTCTTAGGTCGCGAGCGACCTAACGTGATGATAAGTCGTGTGCGACCTAACAGGTTCCAGGATGACGAGATAAAAGGCGAAGAAGCGGATTATGCAAGAACAGGAAAGCCAACGACCTATGATAAGTCGCAAGGCCTTAGGTCGCGAGGCCTTAGATCGCTCACTTTAGGTCGCTCCGATCTATCGAGTGAAGACTGTTTCGAGTTACGACCTATGTTAGGTCGCTAATGTGGATGTCGCTTTATTTTAGGTCGCTGCATGGTGTTTTCCTTAGGTCGCTCATACGACCTACCGATCTATGTTAGGTCGCTGATGGGTTTTGCCGCATGAAGTTAGGTCGCGTGAGTTGTGTGTTTTAGGTCGCGTGTACTTGTGTTGTAATAAGTTGTTTGTACTATTGTTTCTTAAGTCGTTTTCGACCTATGATAGGTCGTAAGTCGAGTCGTGTATGTTGTGTTTTGTACTGTTCCGTGTTGTGTATAAGTTGAGTCGCTTGATGTAATACGTAGATCGTTAACGACCTTGTTTAGGTCGTAGGTCGTGTATTTGTGAGATTCGTGTCTGGGTCGTGTATTGGTGTTAGGTCGCGTACGACCTAGTGTGGGAAGTTAGGTCGTGAACGACCTATGGTAGGTCGGTGGTGTTGTAAGGTGTTGTGTGGTGTGATGTAGCCTATAAATAGGCGAGTTGAGGGTCATTTGAAAGGTGGTTGATTGTTGAATAAAATTCTTGTTTGTTAGCTTTGTGCTTTCATCTAAATTGGTAATTGAGTGTGATCTCCTATCTCTACTTTCGGTTATTCGAGTGCGCTCGAATCAACGATTGTTGAAGCCGATTCGCGGAATCAAGTGCGCTTGATCAACGCTTGAAGAATTGAAGATCTTCTTTCACGGTATCGTGCGCGATTAACGTGACGAGGATAGCTAGAATTCGGTATCTTTGTGATCAACGAATTTGGGCATTTCAGTATCTTCAATCCACCGATTGCTACTTTCATCGACATATCAAGTTTTTGTTAATCCGCTGCGTCATTTCTCTTGGATCATTAGGATATGATTGGATGGCAGATGAGTTATTGAACCCAATATACTCCATAATTGCATTGAATCAGCATTTATAGTTATGGAGTTAGGCTTATATAGCCATTATCCTACAGTTAGGTATATACTCAGAGAAGTATAATAAATACGTAAGGCAAAATACTTATCTAAATGTGTACTGTCCATATACTATTATTGTAAAACTTAAGGTTCTCATTCATCAGACATTATTCTTCTGACTCCCTCCTCATTACACCTTACATGTTAGGTATAATGATGAGTGTGGATAAGATGGAGTCTTGGTGGGATGAGTGTGGATAAGATGGAGTCTTGGTGGATAGTTATCTATTATAGTCTTCAATTTAGGTTGATATGAAGTACCCAAACCATATACCAGACATGTTTTATGCATCGTTGTGACATTGTACTCCTGTGATTTGATTTTATGGGATGGGTACTTTATTCAATTATTATATATTTTTCTTCCGTTGTGATACTCTAAAAGTATAGATAGATTGCTATACATATTGTTTTATAAAATCTATTGTACCAACCAACAGCTAGCTCCAGAATGAATCTAAGGGTCGATAGGCTTGTATTGGGTCGAAAATTAGCCCATTTTGGGAGGTGTGTTTAAATTCTGAAACAAATTTCTTGTTTGTTGGATCAGAGATTATGAGTTTGTATCGGATTGAATTGTCGTAATAAAATTTACTTTTATCATTACGATTTAATTCTCTTGTAATAATGGACTTGGCAGTTAATTGAATTAAATTATATGTCTGTTTATATGTATATTCATTTGCTACATCTTCGGGTTTTCAAATTTTAAACCAATGTGAAGTTAAAAATTTTGGTAGGTTAATTTGTTTTAAATTAATATATTTAAGTTCATTGCTTAGTCAAACGTATGTTTTGAAATCAAAACTTAATTTTAGATACACATTTTTTATATGTACATGTGTAATGCTTTAGAATTAATTGTGTTATTAGAGATATGCATTAAATTACGATATAAATTTAATTTAATGTCGAATGTTTCCTTTCAGATACGTAATTTAAAAGTTTGGATAATTAATTTTAGTTAAACATGAAATTCTATATGTTGTTTAATCAATTGCTAATTAATATCTGTAAAGGAGCTAAAACATTACTCTAATTTATTTCTTTTCTAGTTCTGATTTGATTAGAATATATCTAAAATAAAATTTACTTACATCTTCAATTTCAGTCAAACATTCTATTATTTTGAATTATTAGTTTTATTATATAGATTTTTTTCCCTGAATTTTATAAATGTGTTTATGTGCGTTTATATATTAAATTTATATGTGTGGCAGTAAAATATTACATTTGTGTGTGTGTGTTTGAATTATATATATATATATATATGGTACTCTCAATGTGTTTACAAATCATATAAATATATTATAGTATATTTAAATGTATGTATATACTTAGGCATTTATATTCGTGATATGCATGTGAATTTATTACATGTTTATATTTCAATATTTTATGTTGTTGTATCATTGAATGTTTATTTAATACATTCAAAATTAAACAATTATTTGAATTAATTAATACGATTAATAAACAAATATAAAATATGATTTTATTTAATAGCTACATTGTAACTAATATGATCCATATTTTAAAATCTATCATCTTTATCGCATACAGATTGGCTCCATTCCTTCAATGATAATCGGCTCATGTTATAAATGGTCTATAAATATCAAATACCAAAGTTGTAGATAAGGGATAGGTACTTAATTTGTATATGCAACATTGTATGGATTGTCTATTGTATTAACCCAGTCGTCATGTCAGAAAGGCATCAGACGAGCTCTATAAAACCATCATATGAATCAAATCGCGTTAAAATTGAGTGAGTTAAGGGTATACCCTAGATACAATTATGTCATTTGTCACATATTGCTAACTCTATAACAATTCTTGTTCATAATAAAGTTGTTAATTTTATATTATATACTTGTTATATTGTGATATATTAACTATGTAATTAAGTTACAGAAAATCCTTAAGTGGTATGTCATATGATAATAATCACATGGAGTCGTAATCTTGGTAAAACTATCACAATACAAAATAACATATCATTTTAAATATTCTTGGTCCAGAATTTTTAAGAAATGACATCATACATCTCTTAAGACTAGAGTATAGACTAGAGTATGCAACACTCTCTAAATGTTAGGCAGTGTATTACTCATGACTGCATAGGGCACCAAAGCATCAAGTACTGATAGTTATTGGATGGTTATGAAATGGCTTACGTGGGAGTACCCTATTGGTTAATAACAACTAAGTCAAATAGGAAATCTTAGAGTTATGGCATTACATAATTCTCTTGACTTGAGAATACTATTGAGATTTAATATAGATACTCCACTTTCATTATAGCTAAACATGGCATTACCAACATCAAGCGATTATAATTTGGTCTGAGTTGAAGCATTAGAAGTGAAACATTATTCAATAGAGAATCCATCTCCTAAGTTGTATGAGGTTAGTATCATGTCAGTTGTAGTCAACTTAACGTCGAAATCTCTGGTCAGAGTAGTATGGTCAATAATTAATGTTATTACCGAATCAAGGACTTTTTTCATAGACTATGTGTTGAATATGGATAGTATTGGAGTTTTAGCCATAACCAAATTACATCCTAAGGTGATGTAGTTCTTACAAAGAAAACTTGTGTATATCGTCATTACCAAAGGATACTATTCAAAATATAAAATTGGATTTTATTGATGGAGATCTATAAGTGATAAATTTGGCCAAAATGTCATACCACTAGCAAAGGTGATGTGTGAACATTAATGTTCGATTTTAGTATTGCTATCCGATTGAATTTACACCTACGAGTCCCATAACCATATCAGTGAATTCTTTGGAACACCACACAATTTAATCATTTTATAAAATATTATAAATTAATATTTATGAAATATTAATTATTTATATGTTTGATATTCCAGGTGCTACTAGTGATCTTAAAGGTGCCATTAATAATTAACTGAGTGCATATATGTAAGTTGTAAATATGCATATTGATATACGATATCGATACATGAAATTAATAATTAGATCAATTTGAGGTTTATTGGCCCACATAGAGGTCCAATTTGATGCCGTCTATAGAGAGGGCAAAAGGGTTCTAAATTCCAGATCAAGATCTGGTAACTTGGTAAAAGAAGAAAGAATAAAAGGTGGAGAATTTGTCTCATTTCTCTCTCTACATAAATCAACCAAGAATTGCCTCATTTTTCATTGTTCACTTCATCCCTCTATCCCTTCATAATAAGCTCCTACTTATTCCACTCCATAGCCGAAGACATCTAGCATAGATTACTTAAAATAAAATTGGGCATTTGATTGTAGAAATATTAGGAGATCCATTCTTTTGGAGCTAGAAGATTTATCTAATCAAGGTGCAGTTAAAGGCTATGTCGTCAAGGTATAGTTCCAGTTTTATGTTTTACATTCTTATATATATTTGTGTTATTTAACCATCTATAGAACGAATTTATATATGTGTTAATGCCTTCCTTTAATTATAAATGCATCAGATCAAATTAACAATGATTTTACATAAAACAACTTATTTAGTACAAAGTTTTAAATCTATATGTGTGAGTAGGTGTGTGTCAACATTATAATTCAGCTTTATATATACTTTAGTATATGCTATAATTATCTAAGAATTATGAACATTTTTAATATTTTAGCGATTTTTTTTACCTGTAAAACCTAATATTCATTTAAAATCGAATTTAAAATACATAATTTCTATATTAAACTATTAAAAATAAAATTTTCATTTTAAATAATAATAAAAATATACCTTTATAAAATTTTATTTTTGTTATATTATATATATTAATTATTAATTACTATAGTGTATATCTTTGATGTTATAATACCCACATGCACATTTATTAAAATTATCTTTAGAGTTTAAAAATAAAAAATAACTTTTGTTTTATTCACTGGCGAAGTAATGTTTTACATGTGTGTAATTTTAAATTATTTATATTATAATATATATATAGTTTAAACATGTTAAAATAGTGTCATGTATTTTAAAAAAATAAGCATAAATAAATAGAAATAATATATATATAATTTTGGATATTATAATTAATCATATATATATATATATATATATATATTTGATTGAAGATTTTTTAACTGTTATTTTGAAGATCTAGTTTTGAATTTTAAAATGTTTTCCTAAGCCTTAATTAAATGTTTAAATATGAAATTTCAAATTTAAAATTAATTAACTTAGTTAAAATTAGGTTAGATATTTTATATTTTACCATACAAAAATAATATTTGAATTTATATTTATATTTTTATAATTATATTAAACAATGATTTCATACTACTAACACATATATAAATGATCAATATTTCCGCAGTGGATATATTCATCCCAATACTACTTGTTTAAACGTTAACATATACATCCTGCTATGTTGCACAATACACTTATATACATACATTAGTATATACTAATAAACTCAAAACTTATAAATGTTAAATTAATTAACATACATTAATTAAATAAATCATGAAAATTAAATAAAATATGTTTTTATTTAAAGTGACTAGATTGGATATAGTACAACCAATAGACTTTATAGGTTCACTAACATCCGGTTAGGAAAATAAATTTTAAATATACCATTTTCACCTGCTGTAAGCTGGCCTAGTTCTAACAATACTATCAGAGCCTAAATGGTCTATCGGGTCTAATTGGTTTAACATTTAGGGTCAATAAGTTAAACCTATTTATCAGACGAGTGTCTAGAAAAGTACTATTCAGGCTTGCGGTTGAATAATCAAATATTCTTTTCTCCTTGGGTAATGATCTAGCCTAATTGGTGGTGTAAAACCAAAAGGTTGTTCCAGATGTAAGTCCAAGATGAAATAAAAAATAAATTTTTATAAAGGTTATAAAATTAATTTAAAATTTTCAAAAATGTTTTAAAATAAAATAAGTAATTTAGAAATTTTAATATATATATTTATATTAATTTTTATTTAATCTTATTAACTAAATTAAATTTAATAATCAATTAGAAGGTTAATTATTTAAAAAATACACACACGGAGATATATATATATATACACACGCACATACATACATAGATATATATATATATATTGAAATATGTATGTAACTATAGTTATTATAGTTATATATTTATCTTAAATTTGTTTAAGTTGAGTTATTTTAAATTTTCAAATTAATTTAAATATTTTATTAAATAAATGAATTTATTGAATAAAATTAATTGAAATTTAATTTATTAATACTAGTGTGGGTCTGTGCTTCGCACATGGGCTCTTTTTATTATTTTATACGTTAATATTTTGTTTGAGTGCAAACATGTAAACAGAAAGCAAGGGCATTTTTGGAATTTCAAAAAGACACCGAGTAAATTAGTTCAACCAATTTCCTTTATTAGTAGTAGAGATGTATATATATATTGATATGTATATATATAAAAACTGTAGCTAACTATTTATCTTAAATTGTTTAAGATGAATAATATAAAATTTCTAAATTTCTAAATAAATTAAATTATTTAATTTAATTTAATTAATAAAAATAAAATGAATTATATACGAGTTAATTAATATGTATTAAAATTAACTAGTTGATTTAGTTAATAAGATATCTATATACATTATATTAGCTGATTAAATAATAATAGTTACGAACAAATTAAACTTATAGAACTATATATATATAAAATAATGTAAGTGGAACTGAATAACCCAAAATAGATTTTTTGAGTACATATAACATGATTTTGAATGTGTTTGTAACTTAAATTACAAGTATGTTTTATAAGAAACACATTATTCTTTATATTGATGTCACTCATTATGTGTATGTATCTATATATCAAAGATTATGAATTACTAATATATATATATAGGGCTATCCTATACCATTTATATATTAATATACTATCTGCATACTCTTTAGTTGTTGAGCAAACTTAAGCTATGAAAGTGTAGTATGATCACTATATTGACTAGACGAGGTAAGATACATACATGTATTTGTTAAGCAAACTCAAGGTACGCGCATTATACTTAAGCCATCGTGAAATGGTATGTACGAGTGAATAATATATTTTGATTTGTTGAGCAAAAAAGATGAGATTGGGGCAAAGACCATAGGTTGAGAGTTCTATTGATACAACCGATAAAGTGTTATCCGCCGCTTGTGGGTCTATGATTTATTGAGCATGCTCAAGGGAAGAATCCCAAGGAAAGAGAGTCATAATACTAATTAGAGAAATTGAAAGATTTTTTAATTTCTCATAGGGTTTTAAGGAATATGAAAAAATTTGTGGCATCCATATTATAAAAATGAAATGATAAAATTTAACTATTATAATATTGTAAGAATATATGCTATATAAAGTTAAAATATACTTTGATAACTTTATGCAACTATTATAATTAATATAATGTTTATCAGTTAAAATATATAAATGAAATGAATTAAGAATGGCATAGAAATATAAATATACTTACTAATAAAAACTTTTGGCATGTTTTCACTTCAAGAAACATGCAAGAGAAAAATCTGACAACTACTAAATACATTTTATCTTAGTCACTGAAGTATTATTTGCTCAAGACTGTATTGTATTATATGAGTTTTGAACTCTAAAGCAATACAAGAATATGGATATTTGGTCATATCCAAGCACATACAAAAGTTGTATAATAAGTGCTTGCAATCGCAATATACGAAAACTTGATGAAATCATTTTATCCAAAATGAGCAAGTAAAAATTAGAACGAGATCACATAGTCAATAAGATTAATTACAATAATGTTGTGTCAGCCGTAGCTTTAGATGAAAAACTACAAGGCTGACCTACAAATTGGATCGTTGAAATGCTGGTTTGATTGTTACATATGGTGCAACTTATTCAATAGCCTTGATAAGAATATTCTTATGCACTTTTGCAAAGAGTTCGACGAACTCTTGTAATAAGGGTTCCTTTTAAACAGATCGACCACTTAAAAGGAAAGTGGATGTTCGAGAATGGGTGTAACATTGGCACAACTGGGATGAAGAAAGTGAAAGGTCACATTTACTTCATGAAGAGACCTTGGAAACGAGGATTGCATAAAATACCAGTAGATACTTAATATGGAATAAGAAGTGTGTTTTCTATTCCAAATGTATTTTTCTTATAGAAAATTAGTTTCTACGAGAGTTATTTCTTTGATTTTAGGATATTTCATTTGAAACCTCGACTATAAGCCAGTTGTAGTAAATTAAATAATTAGCTTATATTAAGTTGTTGAATAGTGCTTCGTATTTCATATGTTTGTTATAGTATTGGCAAAAATAATAGGGTCATATGCCATATTACACTTTTAGTGGATACATCAAGATAAAAAACTATTTTTGGTAAATATATCAAATATTATTTATAAAATGATAACTGTATTCAGTATCGACTGAAAATAGATGTAGTTTTATTTTGTTACGATTATTGTAAATAGTAGTTATAAAATTAGTCTATTATATAACATTATTTGTTTTGTGACATCGGTGATGTGTTAGCTGTAGAAAATATATAAGTACCTGAAATTTTTACTATTATTTTAGAATTATAGTCTAAGCTATATCTTTGAGAAATTATTCTTTAATTGTATGATATGGTGAATTATATCTAAAATAGAGATGACAATATGGATGGTTGGGGCAAGTTTTTTATGTCCTGGACCTACCACGGATTTTTAAAAACCCTATCTCAGGCCTACACCGTAGACCCGATCTGAGGTTAGATTTTCACCTTAACCCTTGAATACAGACGTGACAAGGTAAACCAACCCCGCCCCAAGACCCGATGAAACTTTACATATTCATTCAAAATTGTGTACTAATGTGTGTGTGTATTATTTGTAAGAGGGATGGTCACTAAATGATACATTAAATGATAAGGGAAGGTAATCAAAATGATCTTTACAATAAAGTTCAAAAAGTAAATATATTAATATATAATTCTCAATTATTCAACTTAATACTATAAAAATCATTAACTTATTGAAAGAAACATTATAAATCCATGTTATAGTAAAAAGGATTAACAAACCGTCATTACAAAAATAAAGTGATTTTATAAGATCTCATTAGTGTAGGTCGGGTCGGGGCGGGTCAGCTAAGCCTCGACCCTCAGGCCCTGAGTTCTCATGAGTGGGTCAAGGGGCACCTGCCCTGATTACCCAATTGGGCACGCTTGGCAGGTTGAAACAGGGGTGGATCTACCGGGTTTATATCATAGACTCACCCCATTGCAATCATTAGTCTCAAAAAATTATGAGCAAAGCACCATTCAATAAGATCAACAAAAGAGTTAGTGTACTTCTCGGATTAACACATATAGATTTATGTAGTTCAAAGTCCAAAGATACCAAAATGGATCATTAATTTCACGGATGAATTATCATAGAATTGAGCATGTGTATTTGACACACAAGTAGTTTATTTATGATAAAGTTCATTGAATATAAAATGAAAATAGAGAACATAACATGCAAATAAAATAAAAGAATTCTACTTGATTAAATAAGTGAATATATTGGAAAAAAGGTTCCAAAAGTACCTACGTACGAATAAGATTCAATCTCAAAAGTCATTCCTCCTTATGATACATAATGATATACCTATAAAGACAAATATAACTTTATTTGATAAAGTACGATTGATGATGAGTGAAGTTGAGTTAACCTCTTTATGTAATAACGTGTACTTAAGAAAAGTACGTAAGGTTAAATTTAATTTCACTTAAATCATTGTTTATGGGATCATATAGGATATGTATTGATAAGAAATCCCTACATATCCTAGGTTAAGAAGTTAACAGGCGATGCATGTTGAGAAGCTACATGTAAAACTTGCTTGTAAGGGATTTTTGTATGAACTGCCCCCAAAGGAGTTTGGAACCAACCCATAGTAGTTGACTAATTTATTTATGAACATAAGCATTGTAAACTGAAAAATTAAGTCAGTTTTATACATAAAGGCAATTCGTGAAATGTTTCAGAATGCTTATTCCATTATACTAAGGAACACTTGTTTTCAAGAAATGCTAACTTCATACTGATTGTTAATAATACACCTATGGTATAATGGAATAGGCATTCAGTATTAAGCAAGCAAACTAGAACTAATTATTAACAATGTACCCATGTTAAAATCAATTCTAGTTTGGTTGCTTACTACTAGAATAGGATTGAAAATGACATCTTTTATAATTAGTATAAAAAAAATTGGGATTGTCCCATACGATATATATATATATATATATATATATATATATATATAAGCATCATATTAAATTGTTTAATATGGAGCATATGAGATGGATTCCTTATGCATTGGAAAGAGGAATAATCATAGATGCTATATTGCCTACTATATCACATTTCACTAATTATTTGGTATATTGAGAAAATATCAAATCAATTTAAGATGGCTAAATGGTAGTTAAGAGTATTTCGAGTATTTAAGAAATATAAGGGATTTTTGTATACAAACAATGAAGTCCTTATGAGAGACTACTCAGAATAGAACTTCGAAAGTATTTGTGGATAGTTCAAGTAATAGGTTATGTACATTGCCTTGAATAAGCATAGAAATAAAAGCAATTATATATTAAAATATGTGGGTGATTTCAAATGTTGATAATCACATGACATTGTTATATGATAATAATGTCGCAATACATATGGTGAAAAAATCAAAGGCTCATAAGATGTTAAAAAATGTACTCTAAATGTTCAACATGACAAAGGAAATTTACCAAAGTTAGAAAGGTGTTGATTGACAGATTGGATATGAAATAATATAGCATACCCATTTAGTAAGGGACTAATTTTAACAACCCGACTTTTCGACCCTTGAATGTCGATACTAGCTACATTCATGGTATTTGTTTTCCAAGCACCCAAGTACAAGAAAGACAGAAAGTTAGGGTAAAATAAAAAATAGAATAGAACAAGAAAGAGAGAACACAACATTACTCACAACGGAACGATAATATATAATATCAAAAGAACAGTACAAAGGAATAATCTGAACATAGAAATTTTATAGTTACAAAACCTAAGTATTATCATTAGCCTGGAAAGTTATAACTTTTTATCCTTACAATGCTGATATATACAACGTAGTAATGCAGCAGAAATAAGAATACAACGGTAGAAAATCATCTAGCTCCTCTCAATAAGCTCTAAGTCTTCCATAGCTAAATCTGGAAATATACATGAAGTGACCCGAGCATTATAAGAAAATAACACCAAGATCGGTATGGTAAACAAGCATGAGAAAATCAAGAAATATGCATGATAAGTAACAGTAACTATTGAGATCGTATGGATTCTGGTAACGATTTTTCCCTCAAAGAAGCCAACCATTCATTAAGCTTAATATAGTGATATGATAGATAATGCCTAGAGTGTAGAATATAAATCATATCACATAGCTGCTGCATGAACGCCCAACAATAATAGGTATACAATCAATACTGCTAAGGCACCTTCATATAGGTTTAAGGATTTATGTGGAGATCTCCTCGGATCAAGCCGAATTTAAACTCCTGCATAAGGATCAGAGATATCTTTACAAGTAAAGTACGTCTATAGGGAATGAACTATATGAAATACATAGTTGGTCAGTGCACAAACACTCATGTTTTCAAATGCATTGCTCCTGCATGCATGTCTGTAAGTAATACTAGATGGGAGTCACCTACACCCTTAGGATTGCTAAATGCTACATTCCCTTTGGCTCTGCATCCTATCTCTAGTTTTAGTCATTTCCAATGTCGAGGCTATGTTCGGCATCTCTCACTAAAGTCTTCATCACTATAACAAAACATGAATCCCAAATGGACCCCATCACCTTGAATAGATCACGAATTGATAAGGATTTGAGCATCTCAAATAGATCTCAAATCTCCAAATAGATTCTCACATAAGTCCTCCAACAAAAGCTAATGTCGTTCTCTATTGGAATACTCCTCAAGATAGATAGTCCCACACTATAACATCGTTTAAAATATTAGCATTGACCTCTCCCTTGACTTAACCTTAGGATAGACGTTTCAACTCTATAACAATGCACTTCACAACCGCTCCCAAAATACAGAATTCATACACTAGTTTTGAAGTGTTATTCGATAAGTAAAACACTTATTGATCCCGGTCTCTTCAAAACCAATTCTATGAATTTCCAGTTAACTCAATTTTGGTTCTTTCAAAAGAAAGTGGAAGGAAGAGACATTTTGTACCAATGCTCCTCCCTGGGGGTTCTCATTTTTATGAAATCATGAAGCCTTTTGATACTTCTTAAGTCATTTTTGGTCAAGTTCGATAGTCGACTATCTAGTCAAAAACAGTTGCTTAAACAAATCAATATTAAAATACTTAACTCATTTTTGACATTCTAACTTAACCATTCCTTGTCCAAAAGTGAAGCCAGGTAAGATAGAGCACCTATTGCATTTTAAAGCATTGCCTCAACACTTCTTTCTTGAATCACAAATACATAAATCTACCTTGTCTGCTTTTAGCATTAAGTATTGTATTAATAATTTCCATAAATAAGTAAGAAACCAACACGATGAACATGTTTTTGACATTCTCAACTTAACTATTCCTTGATCAGGAGTGACATTGATAGGTTAGAGCTCTATTGCCTATATTATTATTCGAACATCACTCTTAGCTCTCATAAATAGATAAGCCTTCTTTGTTGGCTTTTAGCATTGTTAATTACTTTTCAAACAAGTAATTAAATAATTAACAATTTAGCCATTAAGAAATTATTAACCCCTTTTTGAACCTTTGGTTTTACTTTTAAAACCTTTAGAGATGATATACATATGTATAGTGATTTTATTTTGTAAAACTAGATATTTAATAAAACATTTTAAAAGATAATATTATGTAAGATTTTTGTACTTCGATATAATAATCAACTAATCTTATAACATATATACTTAAAAATGCTTTTAAAAAACTTATAATAGGTTTTAAAAATATTTAATCAAAATATTACTTGAAGATAGCAAGTTTATAAAATCTTTTAAAACTTCAATAAACATATTTTCCTTATATTCTAAAGTAACACCTCTTCTTCAAAATTCACAACTAATTCTTAAAAATTCATAAATATCTCAAACTACTTTTGAAACACTCTAATATTAGTTAGTAAGTATTTGCAAAAAGAATGAAATAAAATACTTAAATTGATTATCTTTTCAACCTTTAAATATCAAAAATTAAGGCTAAACGAGAAAGTTTTTCACAAGTGAAATTTTAGCCACTTTTCGAAATGTTCTTAACTTTTTACCATCCAAAGTTTTTATCGAAGTAAGCATACATATAAAACATAATAGAGAAGGTGAGAATCCCCCAATGATCTCTATACAAAGTTCCATACAAATCACAAAAACAAGGTAATTCCAAAGTGCACCCACAACGACTATCACTATAAATGCACTTTCAAATCCAAGTCCAGTCTAAACCAAAATTCGTCTATAACCTATATGCTTTGTTTCAAGGCTTTGTTATAGGTTATACAAGTACATTCTCCATTTATATGGATTACATATGCTATTTGTTTTCAAAGCAAGAATCAACACCAATGTTTCAACATATGTCAACATCAATTCAAACAATAATTACACAACCAACACAAGCATGTGTAATAATCTATATTTTTATTCAAGGTGGTGAGTTAGCTCACTTTTAAGTAAACAAATAAGCAAGATCCAAGCACCCAAGTCCAAGCTCACCTTGCCACCTCCTTTCCCTTCTTCCTTCCACCCTTTTTTGCACTAGCCTTGCCCAAACACCCCAAATAGATCACGGATTATGCTTGGTGAGGGAGGTTGGCTTCCCTTCTTCCAAAAAAAATTCTATGAGTGTTATGATGTTTTCCCAAGGTTCCACCCCAAATTTGAGTTGATTTGGATTTGTGGTTATTATACAAGGCTATGCCTCTCCTTATATAGGCTTCAAGATGGTGCTCTTTAAGTTTTCTCTCACCTACACATATGTCATCGAAGGCTTACCTCCCAACATGCTCCATCACTTCCTTTAGCAAAAGGCTCTTATACCCTTAATATTTAAAATATCCCTTATCCACGTAGAAGCTTGCAGAATGTTATACTTGCTTTATGAAGATAAGTGTTAACTAGTTGCTAATGTGTTCATTTGATCATTATAAAAGTGAAAAAGAGTTCACAAAACTTATATTGATCAAAAGCTAATTATCGATAAACCGATTCCTGGTCATGTTATCGATTTTTCTTCGAAGAATGCATTTTTGTAAACAATTTTCAAACAAAAATTTCCATAATTATTCATTAATTACAAGATTTTTAATAAGGTTATAAAATCAAATTTATAACATTTACTGTATTTCAAAATGTTTCGATATTCGAAGACGAGGTGTTCAAATTTCAGGGTCACTACACTAGCTCTTTCAATTTTTGAGAAATGGATTAGAGAGATGGGATTAAGATTCTGTATTGACCCTAAGTGCCAGTAGGAGATCCAAAGATTAAGGATATGCCTTAAGGGCAATCATGTACTTTATTGCATATATTTAATTCTATAACCAATTTTATTTGTTATAAATGTGTTTATTTTCTGTTATATGCTTGTTATATTGTAATATATTGATTAATTCATTATATTATATAGGAAATCAATAAATGTTATGTTGTGTGCAGTTAAAGCGCTTAGCGGTTTCATAACAGTCGAGTTGCAAAAGGTTATAGCGGGAATAAAGCGAGGATATAGCAGGAAATATGTGAGGTACAAAATGCTCCATTAAACATAAAACCAAATATTTAAAAGTTAATTTATTATCATTCTCATATCATTTGTGTAGAAAAAGGAAATATTATTTAATCTTATATAACAGAAATGAAGAATATCATGATTTATGCAGTCCATATTTGGCAACTACAATAGGTTTCAAACTTATATTGAGCACCTATGCTTCAAAATAAGGTCTTTAACTTATCAAATTGACCTTTTTATATTAATGTGGCTAAAGTGGGTGCGTAAAATCCTTGATTTAGCGTGTAGCAGAAAATAAGGGGCTTAAAGCGGATCTACTATTTAATTATGGTATATTGAGAAAGTGTCTGAAGTCCATCACTCAAAATGCTAAAAGTAAATGGACTTCCATTTTCTCTGCTTTTCCATGGAATGCTGGTGAATACATACCTCGTTCGTTTGATGCTATTGAGGTTGATGGAGCAGTGGTACCAGCGGTTAAAGTATTTGAAGCGGGAGTTGAATACTAGTTTGAGTACTTAGTGGGGGTTTTCCTCAATTTTAACCCACCATACCAAGTTGTTTGTAATCATTGTCAACAATTTCGAAAAATTAGGGGTGGGCTCCAAGTGCAATTTGACAATTCTTTGTTTTTCTTCAAGGTTTCTAGGAAAGAGGAAAGGTTATGTATTTTAGATGCGGGTCTTTCCATTACTGAAGGTAAGCCTTTCATCATTACTCATTGGTTTGCTACAGTGGAGAAAGCTAAGGAGCGTGTTCTTTCTATCCTGTTTAGACCCATTTCTCTCATTTCCTATCTATTTTGCGACCAATGATTGGACTAAATTGGTTGGCCAGTCTACTTGGTAACCTAGAATATTTTGATGCTAATACTTTAGCTCAGAAAAGAGAGTGTATGCCAAGGCGCTTATTGAAATCACTCCAGAGAACACATTGCCTTCCAAACTGTAACAACCCGAATTTTTGAGTTAAAACATAAAATAAATAATGATTTAAATTGAATAATTTAAATATTTAATCTAGAATTTTGTATTCTTTTGTAAAAAAATAAACTGTTTTAGAATAACTAAATCAAAATCATTATGGAGTTGAGAAATATTAGTATTTTTGTAGGGTTGAAATCACTTGAAAACATTATTCGGATTTTACTTAATTATGGCGAATTTTAAAACTATAGAATATTGGAAAAATGAGAATTTTAGAGTTTTGTTCGAAGATAATTAGAACTAGAGTTTGGAGAAGAATACTTATCTAGTTTGAATCTTTTTAAATAAAAGAAGAATTTGAGATTAGTAAGATTTTTTATAAAAATATTTTTCATCGTTAAAATAATTTAAGAATTCATTTTACGCATCTTGCTATGGTTAAATACTTAAGCTTTTGTTAAATGAAGCTATTATTAACTGATTAAATAAAGTGGTTAATTAATTCTTTTTTGGTTACAAATTAAAACTAAAGCCCAAAATAGTGTTCATTTTTTAATTACTTAAGAAATCCTCTTATCTAAATGTTGAGCTTTGGTTTTAAGCACTTGAGTAATAATCATAGCTTGAGAAATAATAAGAAAGTGACTTTGTTAATTATATATAAAAGAATATAAAAAATTCATTATTTCTCTTATTGGTTTTAATTTCAAACCCAAGCCTATTTTAATTATTAGCTAAGGAGAAAATCCTCCTCTTCTATATATTGTATATTCACTACGGTAAACTAAAAACTAAAAAGTTTCTTCAAGTTTTCTCTTAACCTAAACGCAAAGCAACAAATTAAAATACAAATAAATTCTTAGAAAATCCAAGAAAATAAAAGTAATGATTTTGTACATTATTCTATTCTTTTGAGCAACTAATTTCAGTTTTGGGCTAAGATTTGAACTATCATGCTCTTCTTTGTATAAATTGAGTTCTAGGGCTTGCTTTGAGAAATTAGAACTGCTATAATTTATTGGCTACTGAATTGAGGAGGAAAATAGAGTTAAACCCCAAAAGATCTATCTTTAAGTTTAGTTTTAGATGCTTGAAGCTTGCTAGCTAATATCATATTTGATAGCTTTATTGTTGAAATTGCTATGAACATAAACTAACACTTAAAACTAATTGAGATGCTTCTTTTTATGAATGAAATCATCTTTAATTGCTTTGAATTTCTTTTATATGATGCTATTGGTTATTTCATGCAAGTATGTGCTCATTATAAGTCATATATTGTTGCCAAAAATCGGGTTAAATCATCGAAAAATCTACCCGCAATTTTTGGGAACAAGACCTGGAGCTTGCAGCTCCACGTACTCACATCTAGTCGATTGAAACTAAGGTTCCAATCGACCGATCGTGTCATTCCTAGATCATATAGCTCTAGGTCTTGCATCTAACTGTCCAACCCTAGGTTCATTTGACTGTCGTGCTATCTAGAGCACTATATGCTTCAACTAACTGCTCCATTCTACATTCTAGTTCTAGATTTGTTTACCTATTGCTTTTTTTATTTTTTGCAATACTCTGATCATTTTAATGCTTTCGATAACTTCGAGTTTCCACAATACTTGGATCTTTGGGAAGGCGATCCTTCGGGTTGTCAGGCTTTCATGCTCGTCTTTGGGTGGCGATCCTTCATGGTCGTCAGGCATAGCTTTCAAGCTCATCCTTGGGGAGGTGATCTTTCATTGTTGTTACCATAGCCTTTGTGGTAATCTTTAGGGATATGATCGAGCATTAGGTATAGCCTTGTGCTCTCCTATTGGCATCAAAATTGGCCACCAACACCCAGTTATGTAAAAGGACTAATATCCAGTCACAGATCTCAGCTAGTATCTAATGTAGATAATATAATATGAAGGAAAAACAAACTAAAAGTGAAAGCTGGTAAAAAGAGACAATATTTATAGTGGTCAGCTAACTCCAACCTACGTCCACTCTAGAATAATCCGTTTTTATTATAATGTAGTTTGTTTACAATTACAATCTGAAATCCAAAAATAAAATTGGCAGAGTATAGCCTAGGATGAAGATAAAGAGAAGAAAAAAGAAGATCCTTTTTCTGAAGCTATGCTTGTTGTATATATAGGGAAAGACATGCACAGATCGGGCTGAAATTTTGGTAGAAGTACCTACAGGCCATAACGAGGCCACGGAAATTTTTTTGAGCCCATCAGGGCCTACATTAGGGATCATCCTCGATCCCTATTTTGGTGACCAAATGGATGAAATATCTAAGGGGGTTGTACGTGATGTTAGCTACTTGCGTTCCAAATTTCGTGCCATTCCGACTTACAGTTTGCGAGATATTGCGTTTTCATGAAGTGGTGTCGCATGTATTCTGATTTCAGCCGATCCCTTTAGAGGGGTAGGCGTCGATCCCTCCAAAGTATCCTATTTGATGTATGATCCCTATGATGTATTCCACATGTTGTAATAAGCTTGTGTTCCAAGTTTCATGTAAGCTTGATGTGTAGGAGTTGAGATATTGATCAATCTTTGCTATAAAATTTGGTTTAGCCTATCCCTAAGAAGGAAGTGGGCTACCCCCTCCAAACCTCTCCAAATGCCATGCAATCTTTAGGGTAGACTCCTTAGGGCCCTCTCTTTCTTTTTCCAAAGTTTCACTACAATCCGCCTTGTAGTTGTTGAGTTATGAAGCAATCATTGTTGAGTTGTGTCGTATGGATCTTGTTTAATCTGACCACGCTATTCCGATCCCTCTTCTAAGGGAAGTATTACTTTCATACTTAGCTAATTTTTAAGTGATGTCCATCTGAATCCTTTCGACTATAGTCCATAGTTTTAAATATAATCGATCTTCAATTTTGGTAACCATCTCTCCAGGCTTTCTTCCTTGATGATCATGAAGTCTGTTGGGTTAAATTCGCCTATATACTGCCTTCTCAAAAGATGGGTTAACATTGCCCTTTTGTGTGGCACCATTTTTGTTATTGATTTTGAACTATGAGTTTTGATTCACCAATTTATTATTTCACCATATTACTATATAGCTTATGACAGACCAATATTCGAGTTTTGGGATTTGGTGATATTTGATTTGAAAGTGCTATTTCCTATATATATGGTTACTTTCAGAGATTTGGGCACTTATGAGAAATTATTGGTGGTATTTGGGATATTTCCTTATGGATAATCTTTGAGATTTGAGACTTGATTTGGGATTTCACCATAATTCTGTTTTGCCTATAGAGGATTATATTTGTGTTTCGTAATTTGGTGAATTATGAGATGTGATGTCATTTACTTTCTTATGGCTATTTTTGGATATTGGGATCACTTGCTATGAGTTACTGTTACGGTATTTGAACTGTTTAGTTTCTTATGCTATTCAGGTATCTAAATCTTTGATGTTAAGCATGCTTATTGTTATGATCTTACCTTTCGATATTTAGAGATAGTCTAATTCGTTTATAATTCTTATAATACTTGGGTCAAACCGAGACTTGCAGGTACAGGGACTCAGTGACCTTGGATGAGGTATAGCTAGAGTAGATATATGCAGTGTTACACATATGGTAGAGTTTCACTTTAAGATGATAGTTGCGTATCCATACTTGTTGTATGTTTTGATATAGTGTTAGCTTAAGTTGTTAAGTATACTTTTGAACCTATCATACTTTATGCATGTATATATCTGATCTGTAAGTCTAGTATTTCCTTATATAGACTTAAAGAGATAATTGATGTATTATATTCTTTTATGATCTGTGATTCTATGTTGTATATTATATGAAATATTTTTTGAAATATATTAAGCCATTGTATTATTGTTTTATGCCTGCATTGTGTACGTCGAATATCTTCTTGTAATCAAAAGAAAAAAAGGAAAAAAATATACTCACATAATTCGACATATTGATACTCGTCCAAAGAAATATTGCAGATGGTCGCTCCTAACCAGCCTTATTCTCCATATTACTCGAAAATATTGCTTGTAATATTCTTGAGTAATATGGGCATAAAGGTGGGACATTACAATTGTATCGGAGTAGGGATTTAGAACAATATATAAGTAAGAAAACATTAATCTTGGCCAAGATTGACTTAAAGACCCATCCCTTGGGTGTGTCGAGTAGAATTTAGGATTTGTTTTCTATTTAGGATGTAGGTAAAAATGATTATTGGGAATAACCATTGGGAGTATTTGTAAAAATATTGAATTACTTTACAAACTACTACTGTAAAATGGTTTTAAAATTTTAGAGTTGCATATAGGTGTCCTGATCTGTTAGTGATCAGAGTTGCACAACGGAAGTTGTTAGATCGTTCCCACTTAACACAGTAATTAGCTGTTTACATATATTTTTGATTTGATGATGGATGTTTGGTTGTTCGAATTATTAAGAAAGTGCTAAAATTAGTAATGAGTAGAATGTTCATTTAAAACTTAGAAGCCTACTCGATATTAGTTATAAGACGTTGCAGTATCTTCAGTGGTGTAGCTACCATAAAGGATGTAGAAAACTTTACTTTATATAAAATGAAATAATAATTACTAAGTATAATTAATTAATCTTGAGATAGATGTGGAATTGGATAAGTACATGAATGTTTGCGTTATTTAATTTCTATTAGTGGATTTTCAATTGTATGAAAATTTGGAGATTGACAAAGAACTTTTTGAAAAAAATTCTTGTGTTAAACTGTTTGTTAACAGGTTTAAGAATTTTGGTCGATGCACCTTATCAACTTTATCGATAAGGATTTCCTAAATACTTTGATGAGACAATCGAACACAATATTTTAAGTCATAATATTTAAAATATTATAAATAAGTGTGAACATATTGTAAATAGCATTTAAGAAGGATATAAAGTTTCAAGTGAGCTAAGTATAATTTTGGAAGGGGATAAATATTTTGTAAAATATATTTATATGCATATATAAGAAATTTTGGATATGAAAATATATTTCTGGAAAAGTATGTATGCATGTATATATACAAATGTGATAATTTTTATAAAAAAACAAGTATCTTGAAAAGAAATAGTATTTTAAAAAGAATTATTATTAGTTATATGGTATTGTTTGGAGTTTTAATAATAATATTAAGTAGATGATTTGGACTTGACTAATACTATTTGAGAAAATGGAATATTTTGTGAAAAGATATTTCAGGAAATAAATGAAGAAGAAAGATTTATCTATATGTGTATACATGTTTGAGATTTGGAGGTCTAAAAAATTATAATGAAAAACTATAAAACAGGATTATATGCACTAATTTTAGATGATGTGTGCAGCCACCAAGCCTTAGCAATAACAAAGGTGCAATGTTAATTATACGGTCAACATCATAGCCATTTGATAAAGTGATTCGCTATGAACAGATGGCAAGATAATGTCATTCTATAGTTTCATGTATATAAATTTGTGTAGGTTTATATATACTAAGATGAATTGTGAGTGATGCTTTTAATTTGTTATGGACATATACCATTACGATTTAAATGAAAGTTACTTGTTATATATAAGTCATAATTTATAAGAAGTTAAAATGAAAAGTATAAAGTACTGTGTAAATAAACTTTGAAATTTCAATCTAAGGAATTAATTGGAAAAGAAAATAGAAATTTTATTCTGATGATTTAAAATCCAAAAGATAAATCTTTTAAACACGGGAATTGGTATAAAAAAATACCATAAAAGGCTGGCATATTATTTGAAGTATACATAGTTTGAAAATTACTTTTGGAGAAAAGATTTATTCGAAATCAAAATATTAATTTTGAAATGTAAATTTGGAGTTTTGTTGAAAATAAAATGAAGATAAATCAAATCATGAAAATAGAATAGTAAGGGTTTGGAACTCATTTCACCTTAAATTGGTTATATTGAGAAGATTGGACTTTGTGGTTATAGCAATAATGAGGGTGAACTTTGAAAACTCTAATTTTAGTAAATAAGAAGTATTTCAAACTTAAATAGCGTTACAAAATAATAATAGATTTACAAAAATTCTTTTATAAAGCCATGAAAACAAAATTGTTATGAATGAGTTTGAATTTTAGTATAAGGATATGACTTATAGTAAATTAAATTTTTATAACCATGAAAGAAAGTTTCAAATTAAGTTTTGACAAAATAAATATTTTGTGAAGAAAAGAGGACTCTTTTGGTTCGATTATACATGTAACTTTTTAACATAAGTTAGTTTATTAGTTTATGTATTTTAAAAAATAAGAATTTGAATTGGAAAGAATTAAAAGCTAAGTATTGATTGAATATTTGAATTTATTTTTATGGAAAATTGATTATTGAAAAATAATTTATTTCCGATTAGATAAAGTACATAACGATTTGAACTAGAAATTTAATTGAGAAATTTGATTTCTAAAGCATTTAAATATTAGAATTTAGAATTTAAATTGAACAGAAAATGTTTAATAGGTTTAAATCTTTTATTGTATAAATAAAAGAGAATTTGGGGATTTATAAACTTCTTTTCGGAAATAGGTTGTTCATGTTTTAAATTCAATTGAAAAATCTAAAAACCTTTTATGAACAAGAGTTCTAGACTTATGAGGTATTGGAAAAAATTAATGTAGTAAATTGTGAGGCATTAGTATATTTGATAAAGGACGTCTCTAAATTATTTCACATCCTTATTTTAAGAAGTTAATTAAGTGGAATATTTCATAAATACCTTGAATATATTGTATTTTATACTATAAAAAGTATTATCTTATTTCAAAGAATGTGAAATATTTGTGTGAATTTATATTCGAATTAGAAAATAAAGTGAAATGATATGCAAATGTGTAAACTGACATGTTAAGTCAAATTTATGTTTTTTTGTTAATAGGGTTTAGTAAAAAAAGATTTATTCTAGTGGTATTTGGTTAAAAATTTAAGAATGAAGAAGGAATCAACAGATGAATATTTGAAAAAAATATCCCTATTTATAGACCTTTCTCTGAATAAGAATTGCGAGGATGCAATTTCTTTAAGGAGGAATCTGTAACAAGCAGGATTTTTGAGTTAATAGCATAAAATAAATAATGATTTAAATTGGAGAATTTAGATCATTGATCTGGAATTTTGTATTCTTTTGTAAAGAACAAATTGTTTAAAATGATTAATTCTAAATCATTGTAGAATTGAGAAATATAGTATTTTGAAAGGGTTGAAATCACTTGAAAATATTATTGAGATTTTATTTAACTATGGAGAATTGCAAAAATATAGAATATTGGAAAAAGTAGAATTTTAAAGTCTTATTTAAAGATAATTGGAACTAGAGTTTAGATAAGAATATTTATCTAGTTTGAATCTTTTTAAATAAAAGAAGATTTTGAGATTAGTAAGACTCTTTATAAAAACATTTTTCATTGTTAAAATAATTTGAGAAGTAATTATATTCATTTGGCTATGGTTTAAATACTTAAGCTTTTGATTTATGAAACTATCAGCAAGTGATTAAATACAAGTACTTATTTAATTCGTTTTGAGTTGCAGACTAAACTGAAGCCCAAATAGTATTCATTTTATTAATTACTTAAGAAATCCTCTTATCTAAATGTTGGGCTTTGGTTTTAAGCACTTGAGTAATAATCATAGCTTTAGAAATAATAAGAAAGGGGCTTTGTTAATTAGCTAAGGAGAAAATCCTCCTCTTCTCTATACCGTACGTTCATTACAATAAACAAAAACTAAAAGAAAGAAGAATCAAATTTTCTCTTAACTTAGATGCAAAGAAACAAATTAAAATAGCAATAAATTCTTAGAAATTCCAATAAAATCAAGGTAATGATTTTATAACCCTATTATATTATTTTGAGGAATTAATTTCAGTTTTGGGTTAAGATTTGAACTGTTGTTTTCTTCTCTGCATAAATTGAGTCTAAGGCTTGCTTTTGATAAATTAGAACTGCTTTAGTTTATTGGTTGTGGAATTGAGGATAAGGGTGAGTTAAACCTTATAAGATTTATCTCTAAGTTTAGTTTCAGATGCTTAATGCTTGCTAATATCATATTTTGATGGCTTTGTGGTTGTAGACATAAACTACCGCTTAAAACCAGTTGAGATGCTTGATGTTCACGAATGAAACATCTTTAATCGCTTTGAATTACTTTTATATGATGCTATTAGTTATTGCATGTAAGTATATGGTCATCATAAGTCATATATTGTTGCCAGAATCAAGATAAATTGCCAAAAACTCTACCTGCATTGATTAGGAAAGAGGCTTGGAGATTCCAGCTTTAGATACTCACATCTAGTTGAATGAAACTAAGGTTTCAATCAACCAGTTGAGTCATTCTCAGAGCATATAGCTCAAGTTCTTGCATCCCGCTGACTGACCATAGTTTCAGTCGATTGGTTGAGCTTCCTGGAACACTATACGCTCCAGGTAGCTCCTCCGTTCTACGATCTAGTTCTAGATTTTCTTATCTATTGTTGTGTTGATCGTTTGCAATACTCGGACCATTTTAATGCTTCCACTAACTACGAGTTTCTAGAATTTGGTTATTCTCCTTTATTTTATATCTCTTATGTTGTTTTAATACTGGTTTCTTGGGGTTTTGGTACCGATTTCTAAGATTCAACGATCATGTTTCAATGTTTGCTTAATTCTCATATATATAAATATATATATATATATATATATATACACACGTATACGTATACGTATACGTATACGTATATGTATATGTGTGTATATAGTTTTAAATCAAGCTATGGTTGAAATATAATCGGTTTGGAATTATAAATTTAGTTTTGTATAATTTTAATCGAAAGTAAGTGTAAACACTTTTATGGACTTTTGTATAACCATATATCGTTTGATAATTTTATTGGTGACTTACTTTTTGATTTTTTGAGTTTTGATTCTCCAATTTGGTGATTCTTTGATCCAATGATTTCGAAGTAATATATATATATATATATATATATATATGGTTTGAATAAAAGTAATAATTGAAAGTTTATTATAATTTACCAATCTCAAACATGTTTCCAAATTAATCTAATTCCTTTTAAAAATGATTTTTAATAAATAATTATGTATTAAATCAAATTAATAGAAGTAATTTATAATTTAAGAATATGGTTTTGAAATATAAACCTATATTGTATCTGAGAAAATGTTTGTATACCAATATGCTTTTGGAATATGAGTATTTATACTTTAAAAAGTAAATATGTACTCATTTTATGGCTTTTGGAATATAGTTGTAGAACTATGTATCTTTTTAAGGAGATTTTGGAACAACTATATATAAATACATTTTGTTATCTATTCGAAATTATAGTTCATGTACTCAAGCAATAACTAAATATATATGGTTGAATAATACGTGAGTTCAGGGATTTTTAAGTGAGAAATTTGAAATAAGTATATAGAGAAAGTATTTAAGAAGTCAATTTTTATATGATAAAAGGTATACTATTTACTTTCAAAACTATAAACTTACATTAGCTTTTATTTTGCCTAGCATTTGGCTATTTATATGCTGTTAAATTTCTTATACGACTTTTGAGATCATTGCTTTCTTACAATTTCTTCTTTCACTTGAATGAGGAATATAATTAAATGATTTAGCAATACACATGTTATGAAATATATGTATTAATTATCGGACTTTTTCGATTGAATATTTTAGTCAATTGGGATTTAGAATCTTTAGTAAATATGTAAGTGTCGCAAAGTGGTTATGGGACGTTGGGCGATACTTATTTAGCTACTAATTGAAAGTATATTCACTTATCCAGTGGAGTTTTACAATTTATTAGTAAACATTGAATTTCGTCGGATGGTATGGGATGCCTTGTCGAAATCCAACTGGTCACTAACTGAGAGTAGGTGGCACTTTTAGGGATGGCGTAGCCTTTGTGCTTTCTTTGGGAAGGTTTCAAGCTAGTCTTTGTGAGGCGATCCTTCATGGTCGTCAAGCGTAGCCTTCATGCTCATCTTTAGGAGGCAATCTTTCATGTTCGTCAGACGTTGCCTTTGCGCTCGTCTTTAAGGTTATGATCGATCATAAGGTATAGCCTTGTGCTTGCCTTTTTAGATAGTGCCATTTTGTTATTGATTTCGAATTTTGAATTCTTATTGACCAATTTGGGATTTCACCATATATCTATCTAGCCTTTGACGGACCAATATTCGAGTTCTAGCATTTGGTGATATTTGATTTGAAAGTGTTATTTGCCCTATTTATGGTTATGTTCATATATTTGGCCACTTCCTTTTGAGATATTATTGGTAATATTTAGGATATTTCCTTTTGGCTAATCTTTGGGATTTAGACTTTATTTGGGATTTCACCATAATTCTGTTTTGGCTACAATGGGCTATATTTGTGTTTTGTAATTTGGTGAAGTATAAGACGTGATGTCATTTACTTTCTTATGGTCATTTCTGAATTTTTGGATCACCTGCTGTGAGTTACTCTTATGGCATTTGAACTGTTTAATTTCTTATACTATTTGGATATCTAAATATTTGATCTTAAGCATGCTTATTGTTATAATATCACCTTTTTGATATTTAGAGATAGTCTGACCTGTTTATTATTCTTATAACACTCAGGTTAGACCAAGACTTGACAAGTACAGGGACTCAGTGACCTTGGATGAGGGCTGGCTAGAGTGGATATATGTAGTGTTACCTATATGATAGAGTTTCACTTTGAGATGCTAGTTGTATATGTTTGATTTTTGTATGTTTTGATATATTGTTTGCGAAAGTTGTTAAGTATACTTTTGAACCTGTCATAGTTTATGCATGTATATATATCTGTATATGTAAGTCAAGTATTTACTTTTGTAGACCTACACTTTAAAGAGATAATTGATGTATTATATTCCCATTTCTATTTGTGATTCTAAGTTGTATATTATGTGAGATATTGTTTATAATTATATTAGGCCACTATATTATTGTTTGCGCCTTGATTGTATACGTCGAATCTTGTAAGGAAAAGAAAAAAGGAAAAAAATATAGTCACATAATTCGACATTTCGATATTCGTCCAAAGTAATATTATGGATGGTCGCTCCTAACTAGCCTCCTCCTCCGTACTAGTTGACAATATAACTTGTAATATTCATGGGTAATATGGGCATAATGGTAAGAAGTTATGCAAACTTTTAGTACATATTGCAGAAGGACATGTTGCAGTTGTTGATGTTCGCTACAGTTCGAAACTAGAAATTTGCACGACTTTCCACTCTTTTGGTCATTTTAGGGAATCTTGTAAAGTTAGGATTGCTACTGTTGCTCTGCCATTCTCTGAGTGGATTCTGCTTCCTCGGCCTCTAGTTATGAAGTGTGTTGCAAAGATTATTCACCTGGCTATTGCTCCTTCTCCTTCTAGGATCTTACCATCTATTACCTCAGATTCTCCTCTTATTATAGTCGAATTAAAGGGCATTCCTCCTACTGATGATTTCTTTTGGGCCTTATCTAAGCAAGCTTGGATCCATGAGCCTTTGGAAATGAGATAAGATCCTAATGGGTGACTGTTTCTTTTTTAAGTATGTAGGTAGTGATGAGGAAGAAAGGCTCTTATATTATCATGTTGAGGGAGAGGGCATGATCCTTTTTGTTCTTGGTCATACTGGAGATCTGAATAAGATTGTACTAGCGTATGGCTCCTGGGATAGGAAATTTCTTTATTTCTCTGATTCTGTAGATCATGTTCATATCCTAGCATCTCTCTTGTCTTGATATTGTCATGTTATTGGTCCAGATTCTTCAGATGATGGCAGTGGATCTTCCTCTTCGAAAGGGGACTAGTTTCAGTTTTGTATTTTATTAGCTTTGGTATGATTGCCAAACTCCTATACTTTATTTATTTTTTAATTGTTTAGTGCATGTGTCAGACACCTATTTTGTATTCATTTAAAAATGTGGATGGCCTACCCTAAATCTGGCTAGCTTCCCTATAAAAATATGTGTATTAAAATCTATGATGATCCAACTTTCCGACCCCTGGGAACGGCATTTAATACATCCACGGTATTCATGTGTCATTGCCCAAGCATTCGAAAGACGAGCTGTCGTGGGTAAAATTAAGTAACAAAACAAAAAAAATTCACAATTGAATGGTTAATTATAATATAACAATATGGTAATACATAAAGTTACTCGTTAACATAGAATTATTAGAGTAACAACAAAAGTACTACCATTAGCTTAGGCGGTTAAAACAATCTTCCTTTACACTTGTTGGTACAAAATACACACACATAAATAAACATAATAATGAAAATGATAGCTAGATAGATAAGTAGGCTCATATTCGTCCATCATCTTTAAAAGAGCCCAAAGAAACATGTTAATCTCGGAATACTCAAATATAAATGAGTATTCGAGAGTTTAGGGAAAACTAACAACTCAGATCGAACAATAAGTCTGGTATGAGTAAACTCTAAACGAAGGGTGAAAATAAACAATAATATGTGAGACCACGCCTACAGACATGGAACAGGTTTCTCCCTCACAAGAACAAAATCCAACTATAAGTAATGGGTATAAATAATTAGACATTGTGAAGTGCATAAGACACTTCCCGATGCAATAAAGAAAAAAATTAATTCAAGGGTTTGAATCAAAAACAAGAAAAATAAAATTTTTCAACAATGACTAGGAGGGTGCACCTCCTTACCAAAAGTATACCTCTAGAAAATATGGTTGAGAAGGTCATATACTCTGTGACTCTTTAGGAAACCTCCAAGTGGACCCCGCCAATGTTACTGAAAATTCGAGTATTTCACATCTCCATGTGCATACAACTGAATCCAATCTAAAGTAGATGTGACAATACCCTAATGAGAGCAACCCTACATAGCTTGGCCCCCATTCATGCTTTGGTTTTATTCATTTTCGATAAATGATATCAATGCTCAAATGAGTAACAAATTGTCTTAGAGTGATGAATCTTAAAGAAGAAAGTGGAATCGATGGTCAATATATCAACTATCAGAAATAATTAAAATGATCGTATATGGAAATTAAATCTCACACCCTTACCACTACTCGTCGATTTCAAACTTGTATTATCTACGAAACCAGGCAAATAAAAGTACTATTACCTCAAAGACTTGCCTTGACGACATTTTTAACCTTCGAGATAGAGACAAGCTTCCATACCTCAATGTTTGGTGCGAGAATATGACTAAATCCTTTCCATATAAGCGATATAGTTTATGGAAATTAATTTTCTTATCTCCATTTTCAAATCAAACTTGTAAATTTTTAAAACCAAACTTGCGCTTAGATTTCACATCACAAATTTAACTTTAAATAGCATTATTTAAAAGATTAATTAACTTCAAATATGATTAATTACTTCAAACACCTTTATTTAAAATGATTAATTAGCTTTAAAAATTATTATAAAAATGATTAATTAACCTTAAACATGTTACTAAAGCGATTAATAAATTTTAAACATCATGGCTAAAATTTTAATTAATTTTAAACATTATTATTACAATAATTATTTAACATTAAACATCATTATCAAAATGATTGATCAATTTTTAATATCATTATTAAATTGATCAGTTTATGTTAAACATCATTATTAAAAATGATTAATCAATCTTTAAACATCATTATTAAAGGGATTAATCAATCTTTAAACATCATTATTAAAGGGATAAATTAACCCTAAACATCATTATTAAAATGGTTAATAATTTTTAAAACATTATTATTAAAATGATTAACTAAAATTTTATTTTGTAAAATCCAAGCGCAAGATCAACAAAAAGTCTTTCAAAAGAGATGATATTTTCAAAGTGTCGATATAGCGATAGTCTTTATATAGACACTTCCATAAAACATTTTTTTATGTCATATTCGTCCAAAAATCTCATAAAATAAACATATATATAATCAAATGTGAATAATATTTAAAAGGCATGGTAGAGTTTGTCGCCTTATAACTTATACACTTCAAGGTGTGTCATAGCGACCTATTCGCTATGAACACTTTGACTTCAATTCAAGTCTCTTGCAAATATCTTACGCGTCATCCGCTTACAAGCGGGAATCAAAATGAAACAATAATCATTCCATATACCTATTAAACATAACCAAACAACCAAGATTATTATACAAACAATAAAATTTAAAACTAGAATTTCAAAAGGAGTTTTATTAACCAAAATCAATGCAATTCAAATCAAACTACTTCAACTTTTCCCCCCGACACCCGGATCTAACTTTTTCCTTCAAAGACTTGATTTTGAGACTCTATGGAAGTTAGATGCGCTTAACCTAGGATGACATGGGCTTTTCCATGCTTTTGAAAATGGGTTTTTGGACTTGTTTTTGAAAGAGATGAGGTATGGAAAAGAAAGGAAGCATTTGGGTTATTGTTTTAAGGTTTTAAAGTGGAAAAATAATTTAACTTGAAAATTTCAAAACGGCCATGGAAGAAAAAAGGAAAGCTTGAAAAATAAGGAGGTAAGAATTAGAAATAAGGAAAGTAAAGTAAAATGAGAATTGACACAAAAAAAAGAAAATTTGTTTATATATAAAATGAAATATAGGAATTAGCTTTTACCCTTTCATCATTACTCTCCATAACATGTTGCCACCTCATCCTCTTTCTACCTTACTTTACATGCAATTAACCCCCCCCCCCTCTCTTTAACATCCTCTCATCACTTCACATGATTTATTGTTTCCTTTTACCAATTCTTTTCTTTTTAAATTTTTTAAAAATAAAAGTTAAATTTACTTTTTCACTTTAATTAAACAGAAAAATAGACACAAGGAAGAAGTTGCAAAAAAATTTATTCTCAAGGATAGAAATTTTACTTTTTAGTTTGAAGAACATTTTTTAGTGTAAACAAAAAATGATAGTTACAACAATCATTTTGTAATTTACAATAAAAAGTATCCTTCAGCCTAAAAGGCAAACTTCTTATCCCTAAAACTAAATTTTTCTACAACTTTTTTCTTGAGCCTAAAATCCTCTTAATTAAATATTTAAATTTACTCAACCCTCACCATTTCCTTAACCAAATTATATGTTATTTATATGTATATGTGTTTATATACTCTAATGTACATAATATGTTCCGACAACTTTTAGACGATGAAAAGTCAATAATCCGAAAAACAATTTTCAATCACATTTTTTATTTTTCTCCGAACTACTTATCTTTTAAACCAAATTTCAAAATAACTTTACCACCATTAGTTATTATTAAAAAAGTTTTATTTAAGTTATAAAACCTATTATGTGAATATTAAAAAATATATTACATATTCAAATTCAAAGTGATTAAATTTCAGGTCGTTACGAAATCACATTAGATAATTTTATGTGATTTGAAATCCAAAATCAACATTGATGAATTTGATTTTTAATTAAAGAAAAGTTTGACATTAAATGTTACATTATTACACAAACCTATTATATAAATTTGAATTGTAACAACACATGTAAAATTTCCATGTATATAAAATTACAATTTGAATTAAACTTATAGTTTAGAAATAAAATATAGCATAGGATTTATTTATAAAAAGATATACTTAGAAAAGGAGATAAATGATTTAAAATTTGTACAAAAGTATATTCATAAAGTTCAAGCCAAAAAATTTCCTTCTTACATGAACAATATTCAAAATGTTTATAACCGAAATTAGTCATATGACTATAAAAATCAATTTTCAAAGAATAATAAATATTTTCCATATACAATTCATTTACAACCATGTATAAAAGTCAAAAATTAAATCTAAATTAGAATTAGATTCCAATTTTTTTTAACTATCAACACAAAAGAAAAGAAATCAGATAAGTCAGGCATATGTAAATTTGTAAGAAGAAAAAATAGATCTAAATAATACATAAAATAACAATAAATAAACAAAGGTGACAAAAAATCTAAAAATATCAATTTGGGATGAACATGTATTATGAAGGAATGAAAAACATATATAAGTCTGAATTAACATAATGCAATAGTCAAATATCAATTAAGATGGAAGAGAGTTTTGATTCCCATATACAAAATGATCAGTTAAACGCATATTGAATCTTACAAAATCCGAGAATTTGAATGATAAAACATATAAATAATTAATTAAGAATCATCTTAGATGTTGCCTATAAATCACACCTTGAAACGTTGAACCAAAAGCTCTTAGATTCAATTGAATCAATCTCAAGAATTTGCAACAATCATGAGATATGAGAACCACGTTTTGTTTTCTATCTTATTTTGATTTTGAAACATTTTAGTGTTTGGAAACCATTACTTTTGGCTGGGATAGAAGAAGAGAGTAATTAATATAAATTGTCTAAAGAGTCTTCTACAATGAACAACAAAGAATATGTCTTAAAGGAAACGTTGAAATTTCTCAATTCTCAAATTTAGAACTTTTTCTATTTAATTCCCAATTAAATCTCATCAAACCCTCTCTCTCTTTCTTTATTGTCTATGGCCGGTCATAACAAGTTCCACATGACCCTAAAAAAATTTCAAAATCATTTTACATTTAATATATTTAAATCCATTTAAGCATTCTATCGATTTCGTTTATAGATATGTGCGTTTATAACTTTTATACACGCACTTTATTAAAGACTAATGGTATTCAAACAAAACAATAACAAATTTATAATTAATATTTCATAAATATTAATTAATTTAATTTATACAAAAATTCACTTGGTATTTATTCTATTTATATTCAATTTAAAGCTCAGCTGGTTGGGGACTACCTTGCAACCATGGAACAAAGTTCCCGAAGGTTGCGGGTTCGAGTACCGCAGCTGAGATTTGTTTTCCATTGGCCTTGAGCGGTCTATCCTCTGAATAAGCTGAAACGCGTGAGGATTAATGCTCTTGGTCGGGCTGGCTTAAAAGGGGGGGTCAGTGTGGCGGACAGCTGTATTTCCTAGCTCTACTCTCCGGAGTAGGGTTTTTTAGAATATTCTATCAACATCATATATTAATACGCGCGTTTAATTTATATCGCACTACGTTAAATGCTAATGATATTCAAATAAATCAACTAAAATTTAATGATTAATATTTCATATACATTTATTAATTTAATTTATTTACAGTGATCATAAAATAATTAAATCGCGTGGTCCATTCTGAGTATTCAACATTTAATTAAACAATTCAAATATTAAATTTCACACGTCATCTTAGCTAGTGATATGAAATTTTGATTGAATTTACCGCTTGTGTGTGTGTGTATATATATATAATAAAATCCAATTTTACTTAGTATAAGTAGTACCCAATAGTAACGATTATTTTACACCAATTCTCTTTGTCGAAAGTATATCACATTAGGACTTATGGAATTTGATTTTGGTTAAAATTCCAACATCGTTTACATTCAACCTTGTAATTCTAAACTCAAAATCCTTGATTTAGTTATTATTACTATTGATCGTATTGCTCTGACCAGAAACATTGACTTTGAATTGACTATAGTTGACCGTGACGCTAAAACTCATATAACCGAGCAGCCAAATTCTCTATTGAATAGTGTTTCAATTTGAATGTTTCAACTCAAACCCAACTATAGTCGTTCGATGAATGTCATATCATAATTTAACTATAATCAAAGTGGAGTGTCCATATTGATGTTTTGCAGTATCCTCAAGTCGATAAAACCGTGTAATATCGTCACTTCGAGATTTTCGATTTGACGTCGGTTATATTAACTGATAGAGAATTCTTGTACGAGTCATGCCATAGTTATCTAATAAATATCAGTACGCAATACCTTAGTGCCATCAACGACCATGAGTAATACACTGTCCAATATTTGGAGAGCGTTACGTCCTCTAGTATCAAAATATGAATCGATATTCTTTCTCGAAATATCTCAACTAGAAATATTTAAAATATATGTTATTTTTCAATGTGATAAAGTTCTTATGATTACAACAGATTGTAACTATTATCATATAAAATATCATTTAAGGATTTCTATCTAATACATTTTAAACTAATTACTTAATGGATTGTATCATAATATAACAAGTATATAATAGAAAGAAAATACCTTTTATTTTGAACAAGATTGATTATAGAATTATATATATGTGTGTGTGTAACAAAATGCATAATTGCCCCCTGGAGCATACTCCTAATTCTATCATAAGGAGAAAAGCATATAAGATTATAAGCAATATAATCTTAGTTGAAATATGTAACATCCCACCTTCTGAGGCCCAAAACTAACCGCTATTGATGTATTATGTTGCTTATCTAATTTTAATGGGCTGAGGAGCCTTCTTCTGTACTTCTAAATAGTAAAAAGTATAAAATAATCAACATTTTTCTCAAAACACTATTCTTCTCCCCCAAATAGTTTTCAAAAGCAATTTCCCTCTGAATTTTCAGTTTAGTCCTTGGTCATAAATAATTTAATTACCTTAGTTAATCACTAAGGAAAAATCCTCAAAAATCACCAAAAATCCTTTAAGTCGTATATTTTAACATATTAAAATTTCAAAGCATGCGAAGATCAGTATAATTCAAAATTTAACCAAAACCGAAATAAAACATGTTAATTAACCCATTAACGTATTAAAACGCCTATGTCTTATCCAGATAAAGGTTTAAATGGTTATATCCTAACCAAAATCACAATCATAAATCGAATATAACCCACAACCGATCCAAACATAGAAAAATAAAATGATAAACATGATTATTTACCTTGATTAGTTAATTGGAGAATGAGATAATTTCCTAACTTCAATTTCTTGGCTTTTTCTTCAATTCATTGCTCTTCCTGGAGCTTTTAATGGCTGACCGAAGTTGTTGAGGAGTTAAGAATGAGAAAGTGGAAGTTTATTAAAGTGAAGGAAGAAATATATACTAAGAAATGTAGCCTAATTTTCAAGTTTACCCCTTAGAAAAATTTCTCCTTTTAAATTTAGTTAAGTCTTATTTTAGTTTCTTCATTAAGACATGGCCATTGAATTTATTAATCTCATCTCCCTAATTATTCACATTATTCTATTTAATTTATACAATTAAATATCTCGAATAATGTTAATTAAAGTTCAGGGGCATTACAAAATACTAATATTACATTCAATTCCAAGATAAAGTATTCCGAACATGTATTGATGAGGCACGACCGCACGGGGTTGTATTGCTTAGTACATAATATATTACAATAACGATTCTATTGAAGCATATGTTAGAAGGAGCTTTTGATAAACCTACCTATATGAGTGCATGACGACGATGTCACCGACTTTGAGGTAGTGCATTAGTCTCAGTGGCTTGATATTATTCAAACAATTAGAAATATATGTATAAATCATACCCAATATCCCATAATGGACCAATGGCTTGATGCTTAATCAACCACTTGGTCGTGACATACTTGAACGTAATACAATTTTGTATATTTTCAAATCCACGTGACATTTATACCTACAAGTTCATTTATACAAGAAGATAACCTTTTAATTAAAATTTAGAAATGGAATATTAGTAAAAAAAAACTAGTAAAATTTAAGTTTATTTTGAAGTTTAACAGAAGAAGAAAGTTAAACCGACAAGAAAAGTAGATATGTCTACCATTCGCAAGAAAACGATCGCCTTTGAACTAATGTCCACCAACACAACCAACCCCACCCCCCCACCCCAAACCCCACACAAACGGCGATCCTCCTCGGCCAATCCTTGTTCTGAGCTGAAAAGAATAACCAAGTTGTACAAAACTTCCCTTACACTTGCTCTCTAGTTTCTCAAGTGTTCAAAAGTTAATTTCAATTTTGTAACATCGCATATTACAAAATTTTAAGTTTAAAATGACATCTTTAGTACAAACGAGATCGATTATAGAGAATTAGTACTAAACTCAATCCTACTGACATGTCTTGAAGTTCTTGTTTCAGACGCACCGGAAGAACTTGCCATATACTTTAAAGTCTGCGAAGATAGGTTAGGTCTCCCTTAAAATATATGTTGGATTTTCGCACTTAAAAGATATTATTTGGATGTTCATTGATGGAGACATCTCCACTTGGCTCAATGACAAACAAGCCAACAATGCAAATATCATAATTTTATTGCTCAACTTGAATAATTTTAAGTTCCAAAGTGACGGACCACAATTTAAATAAAACGTTCCTAATACATTGTACATTATTTATCCCATACATTTTGACAACTACTTGTAGTCATGCATGAAAATATTGATAAACTAAGATGTCCACGTCAAGTTAAACAGGTTCAAACAAAAACATTGAACCGAACTATTATTTCAAAAACTTCAAAAAAAATGTGCGATTTTCAAAGATTCTTCGGTTGGAATAATCAATTTGATCATTGATTCAATGCAAGACGAAGAATCCAAATCAAATGAATAAACTAATACTGTTTTATCCATAGAAAACGTCAATTCAAAATTACATTTTAATAACCTTTGATCGGGATTCCGATCTAATATTCCAATAATCAGAGAACCTTTTACCCCTTGAGACATTAAAGAAAAGAGATATTGGCATATAACTGAAATATCTTATTGCTATTACATGAATAATAACTACAGACGGCGATGGGAGATGCACAATATACAAGAAAAGAGATGGAAAAGGGATGCATAATAAATGCACTAAAATACAACAAGCACTAGATATGATGTAACTATACAGCAACTTCAACTTGATTTCATACGAATATTAACACTCAATAACTAACTCACCACCCCATCAATGTTCTTCTAACTCTGTCGATGATCTGACTTCTTGCTCGTCTATTTGCCAATGGATATTCTGCAGTTTCTGCTAATAGAAATCTATAAACTTCCCATTGTCTTTCCAGTGTTGTATGTCTTCCTATTTCAGCCTAATATTATATCAAAATTGAGAAAAAAACTGTGATCAGTATTTATCATTATCGTCAAGATGCCTATAGTTCTATACTAATCTCTCGCATGGAAGTAGAACACATCTTTAATAACACAAAGAAGTGATGATGTCAAAAACTACACGTTTGGTGTTAGTACAGAGCAAGATAAGAAGTTAGAATGTCTTTTATGGAAGAGTTTCATGTCGCTATGTTAACTATCTAGAGATCTTGAAATTAAAGCACGTGACTTAACCAGTGGTGAAAAAAACGACCAGACACATTTGAATAATACTAAGAAGTGACTTGCGCATTTAATGTTGATAGAGAATGAAAAATAAACACATCTTTTTAACTTGACTACTATCATATATGCTTAGAGACTGAAGCTTAAAGCGTATTGTCACTATTATCAGTGGTGATTGACCAAATTCAAGTTAAATAGGTAATGAAAACGAAGAAAGAAGATTGTGCTAAGAAATGTTACCGAGAAAATGCATATACCAAGCACTTTTAAGGCAAGTGTGACATCGTAGAAGACACGAGGTCTGCCTTTGCCTGACAACTCAACGGGGTTAGCAACCAAAAGCTCTGTGTCTGGCCCACGGCTAACAATTTTCACTCTCAAAGGATGAAGCATTTCTAGTTTCAACTGAGAACATATTGAATTTTGCTTATCAACCTCCACCACTTTCTTTCCATCTTCTTCTTGAATAAAAAGATCTATTTCTCTCCTTCCCGCTTTGTCTGACAGAAACCTCCCATATGCTATCTATTTTAAGTAAAAGTAATTCTGATTAAGGAACATGTGATATTAATTAAAAGTCCAAAATACAGGACTCTGAATATTATGTATATTATGGTTATATCATGCATTATAACATTATGACCATTGACACAACCTATAATATTAATGGGCACAGCTTTCTTGTTTCATTCCCTCCACTGACATTCGGTGCAATAGTTAAACATATCAAAAAGTACTGATATTAAGCATACTAGTGTCTTTTTTTTTTTTTTTTTTACAAAAGTATAAAATTTATATTTCTAACCATTACCAGTCATCCACAAATGTTACTGATGGAGCTTGTGCTGACGGAATATTTTTGCAATGTGCAAAAACTACTTCCATAAATAAATCATAAAAGGTTAACAAAGTTATCAAATATTTGTGAAATATATATATATCATCGTCTAAAACTTGTAATTCACCAATTTCTACTAATAGATTGAAGAAAAAAAATCAAAAGATAAATAGGCCCTTTCAAAGTTTTAATTGCTGGTCCACATCACCAGGGACATTAGGGTATAAGCACCACACATTAAACTTATCACAAACAATAATTTGCAAATAAAATAAATGAACATCTGAAGACATGACTATGCAAAAGACAAGTTGGCAAGAAACCAACTGCCAAGTGCACCCATAATAATTTGAATTACTAATAAGAATTAGATATATAGGTAGCTATTTGTTGATAGCCTTAAAAAAAAATTGTCCATGTGTGTCTTTACATATTTTGATCACAATAATTGCATTTACAATTGTGGATGACATTACTTTTTCATAGTTTAACCATTCCTTTAATTGCAAGTGGACATTGTGTACACATGTGGACGAGTAAATCCAGCTGCAACAATAGATGATATAACATTTATATGAATGATGCACTTCACCAGAAGATATAAATTGTCTTGAAATACGCAGACAAATATATTATCATCCATAACATAGTGTTAGTATGAGTACTAAGCCAGAAGTCACATCAATCCCTCATTGTTATGGACATTCGTACAGCGAACTGACTGATACATAAAGTGAGTTTAGGATAAGTAGATGCCTTAAAGAATAACTCTAGAACATCTCGGTTTCTTCTAACATTTTACTCTTTGACACGAAAAGAAACTTTGTAAAATTATAGAAATATCTACGTACTAAATGTACATAGGACATGACATAAAATTTTACTTCGATGAAATGAATGAAATTATCAGGACATTTTAAAAACACAATTATCAATTAGTTGGTGCACACATAATTTACTATAGAATGTATGTAATACAAAGTATGATGAAAAAGTACCTGAATGCTACAATCTTTCAAAGTCCGCAATATATCATAAAGGAGACCCTTCTGATCAATACAGTTGATTTGAACCAAAGTTTGGGTAGGGCTTAGTGAGTTATCGACAACAACATTTATTTTTTTCAGTTTTGACATATCCGGAGATAAGGCATTCGAACCTACTTCATTGTTGGAAATCTCAGATCGAAACAGCTCTTCCGCTGCAGGTGGAAGCGAAGAGAACCCATACTGGAAATCATCAGCCGGCTGAAACTCACAACTAATGCATGATTCCCCTAAAAAATCATCTAGTCTTTTGCAAGTCTCTTCCTGTCTTTTTGTGGTGTGCAGGAGCTCCCTGCAGTAAATAACCAATGAGTCAGATACCAATCATTTCACTTTATCGTGATTCAACATTGTTTTTTGTTGGTCAATAGCTACCAGCAATATTAAACGTACAAATGTCTGTAAAGTAAGCAAATATCATATTCGCTTTGTGCTTTGTTATCACTCGATTCAACTACATTTCAATCATTCATCTAGAAAAAAAAAATAGGAAATCTCACTCACATGCCATCCGTAACAAAGAAGAGATCCATAACTCGACCGTCAGGAGTAGTAGAAACCTTCACCCTATGAATCAAAAGCTCAAGCTCACTTAGAACTTCAGTTACATCTGTACATAGAATAGAAAACATCATTAAAAGCAACACAATCAAACGTTACAATCTTCATTGTCAATTCACGAAGAACAATTACCATGGAGCAATCCCTTTCTGTCTACAGAAAACAACTTCAGCAGAAAAACTTGCGGTTTCTTGGGAGTAGTGGGAATATCGAAATAGAATGGAATTGGAGTAGATGGACACAATGACAACAATCTCTCTTTCAAATTCATCCACTGGATATTTAATTTGGATAGACAAGGCACCACATAGAATACAACAAAACACCATCTACCGTCCGTAGAAACATCTACAATTTCAAAAAAATTAAAATAATAATAATATTGAATTCATTAACATTCAGTATTCATATTTAAAGAATAATTCAAAACAAAAACGAATTGGCTACCTGCTCTACTAATACATAACCCAAATTCGAGGACAGTTCGACAGAGATCGCACCCTAGCCCGGTTTTGTCAGGGCAGTTAACGGTGACGACGTTTGGCTCGTTCGGCCTCTTTGCGAGCTCAATCACCACCGCGTCTTCAGTTGGAACCCCCATATTCGCCGTTCGATTCGAGTCTATCGGATTATTCCGTCAAACCCCGTTTGCCGCCGTTCGGAACAAACGGAACCCTTCCTTTTTAAAATTGTTTTTTTGTGATTATTACTGATTTATTTTGAGCTGTTCTGTCTCTGAGTTCCTGTATTTATATTTCTAGTTGGTGTCGCCGCGTAAGCAGGAGATACACGTGGCAATTGCTAGCGATTCAACTATGGATGGCCCAGACAGATCGATTAAGACATCCAATTCCCGCCGCACGATGACTGCTTGTCGATTGAGCTTGAATCTGAGTCGTAGGCAACTGTTTGATTTTCATAGTTATCGTTTGGTTCGGTTCAGTTCGACTTTAATAAAAAAAAAATTTTCCCCTGCATTTTATAAACCATGATGAACTGTAATTTACTATAAAAAAAACCTTTTGAAATAGCTTATTTAAATTGATTCAAATACGGTTATGAACCTTTCTAATGGTAAAATCTTACAAAATATAAATTGCGCTAAAATTATCGTTCAACCGAAATTTGTAATTTTGAAAAAATTATCATATCAACTAATAATTGTAGATGTAGTTGTGCACCTCTTAAACATGTCCTATGTCCATTTAACAACTGACTGTTTACTAGTAGAACCGTACGACGGTACAAAAACCGACCGTTTGTAGAAAATTTCAAAAAATGAATATTTATTGTAAATTTCATTTATTTCAACTAAACATATAACGTTAATATGTTAGATTAAAATTCACTTGCATTATTAAAATAATATACTAGAGAATGTTTGACAATTAAATAATGAAAATAATATACAAATATTTTGTGTATGTATTATATATTAGTATATACATGTGTATTATATAATATATTTAAAAAAGAGGAGAAGGAACGACTAGAATGTATTTTGTAAAAAGGAAGGAAACATAAGAAAATATACTGGTGGTATGATGTATGAAAAAAAATATGTGAGCATGTAAAACATGAAATATATTAGTGGTGTGATTGAACGTTATTGTCAAACTATTACGCAATTTTGTTAATGATCATGTAAAACAATTGATATGACCTACAAGATTCAAAAAAAAATGATTTACAACATAAACAATGTTTTAAATAAATAAACCCATGTATAACATTGGCTAGTCTTTCGCAAAATGCCATCTGAATACAATTAGTATACTTATTCAGTTGCAACTACAAGTACTTACAAAATAAAATAGTGTTACAAATATGATTTTATTTAAATTCCCAAAATTTTGCAGAGTTATATCCATCCACTTCATCTTTGAAAACTGAAACTGTATATTCGAAATATTTAATTACATGTTCACCAACTTGATCATTACTCTCGCTTCAGCAATCTACATCAAAAACATTTATTCTATCATTTAAGTCAAAAAAAAAACTAACCCATAGTGATTGTAATCATAAAACAATTCAACAATTCTTTTAGTTTCTTAAAAAATTAAAAATAGGAAATAATGCATTAACACATGTCTTGAAGAAATAAACACATTGTGAAGTTTTAACCATGTAAAATGTACACATCATTTGTCAAAAGGATATGATATATCCATTCTTGTAGTTCAACTTCATATTCGTTATAGACACATATTAACTCCTTCATTTTTGGATTGGACAATGAAAAGGCTGATGATGCAGTTGATCCAAATGCTGGAATAAGGCACCAAATGTGGGGGTTGATGAGGCAGCAAAAGCAGGCGTAGTTGTGGCATAAAATGCTGGTGTATTTGACGTGCCGAAGGCAGGTTGGCTTTGTGCACCAAATGTGGTGGAACCAAAAGTGGTGCTTCCAAAAGCTGGCTGACTTTGATGGAATGTTGCTAAATGGACTTGACTGAGCCTGTGATGATCTGAACCCTTCAAATGCTAGTTTTTGTCTAAACATGGAATTGTCTATGTTGGTATGACACCAATAACAATAATAAGGAAACATACACTGGTCGAATAATGGCAATAATAGCTTTCTCTTTACATCATGTTATAGAATAAGAAGACGCTAAAGGAAGAGGAAGAAAATATTTTATTAACTACTAAGATTAATCATACATTTTCATTACATTAGCTCCTTTATATAAAGGCCTAGGAGCTTGGGATAGAACTAATTACACGATGTGAGACTAAATACAAAACAGTACATAGCATATTCACTATAATATATTTATATATATTATAACACCCCCCCTTGAATAGGCTTCTTCAAAATCTTGAATGCTCATATAGTAGCTAGAAATTATTCCATTTGAAGCGTCCATGACAATTTCTCCCTCTCATTATTATCTTACTTTAATACTTTCATTAAGTCGTTATAAATATTGTCTGTTGTCTCATTAAAAACCTCTGTTAGGAAAACCTAATGGAAAAACTTTGAACGAGGAAAATAGTGCAACTTGATATCATAGATATCATACAATGATATTCCTTTTAAAGAGTTTAATACTTTAGGATCAAAATGATGCCTCATTAAAACCTTAGTAAGAAAAACCCAATGGGAAAAACTTTAAATAAGGGAAAGGTGTACATTGTAACTTAATTTCAAATGTTACTGGGGAGTTAGTACTTCTGGATCAAGATAATGCCTCATTAAAACCTTACTAATAAAAACCCAGAGGAAAAAATCTTAGTTAAGGAAAAAGAGTGCATTATAAAATACTTATGGATGCTCCCCTTGATTTAAAATTTTCCTCTAAATTCATATTCATCTTTCGATAACTCAAATTGTTTATAGATACTTCTGGATCTATAAATATGAATCTCATTAATAATACAATTTGTTAATAGTTTCCTTCGATACAATCAAAATTTTCAATCCAAATATGATTTGCATTTTATGCATTTTGTTTGCTACTTTTATGAAAAACACATCATGTGTTTTCATTTTTCTGCTTCAAATCAGTTTTGCATATTGCAACTGCATCTTTGATGAATATTAAAAGTTCTATTACAACAATACTTAAAAGCAGGAAGTAATATACTCATCTTAAAGTGCATCAAGATTTCCATTACAACAATACTTAGAAGAAGATTGTAGTTTACATTCCATGTTCTTTGCATTCTTTATAATCATAATAGTTATTTATATTCTTCAGGAATAATTTTTGCATATCGCAACTAACATTTCAATGTATATCAAAAGTTTCATTACAATGATACTTAAAAATAGGAAGTAATCTACTCATCATGAATTATATCAAGATTTTCATTACAACAATACTCAAAGTAGGTTGTAATCTATGCTTTTTGTTCTTTGCATTCTTTATAACCACAAAAGTTATTTATATTCTTCAAGAATTTGTATACTTTCATCATTTAATATGATTTAAACCATATTTATACCTTCGGGGTATATTAAGCATTTCAAGTACTTTCGCTACTTTGCGGACTACATGTCCATATTTCTCTATTGGTAAAGGATTCATGATGGCCAGTCATGTTTCCCCTAATTCAAGATATTTAATCTTTTTATATACATAAGCGCTTTATTATTTATAAATTTATCATCGATGATTATTTCTTTGTCGGTTCTAGACATGATTTATTGAGATCACTTTAATTATCATTTTTTAGGTACCTAAACCACTTCTAGGGTAATTTGACAATCATGTTATTAGTCTCTTCAAGAGCACCCTTAAGTGTTTCTTCAAGAACACTCATCTTTTTTATTTGACATCTTTATTACTTACTCCAAAGTATTTCAAACCGACTTTTGTACCATATTTCAGATGTGGTGTACACATTTTGATCCTTTAGGGATTCAAATCTATATTAGAGAAAGTCTACTAGGGATATTATTGATAATTTATTCAAGTTACTTAATATTTTACATCATTATACATGTTAACAAATATTTGACATTGATGATCAAAATGAACTTGTATCCCTTTATCCCCCCCTCAATGTTGAGGAACATTGTCACATTAAATAATAACCATCTTTGGATTCTCATTTTGATCCATTATCATATTGCTACTAGCAAATACACTATACATATTAATAATAGGAGGATAATTATTTTATCAATTGATAAGATGCATTTAAGTGATATTTGTGAGCTTCTGTCTCATGTTTAAATATGGGATTCAATTATGCCAAATTTCGTGAAATATAATCTAGTTGAAATTGTACCCAATTTTTCTAAAATAAGCTTCTGGCTTTCAATTTTAGAAATAACGCAAAGATATTCTTTGACATTTTCATTATAGTTCCAATATGGTAGCTATTCATTTATATATCTTCAAAACTGAACAAATTTCTTTTAAATTTTCTTTAGCATAATGTATTTTGAATTAAGATACATGTATCATTTGGTAATATTATATGGGCTCTTCCGGACCCTTCAGATGCTATGGTTGAAATTTTTAGCTAAAATATTTTCATATAGTTCAGAGGAAAACTTTTGATTTTTCAAAATCATATGGGTAGTTGCACTATTTAGTAGGTATATATTATCACTCAAATATTGATGGTTCATATCTTAAGAATTAAAGACAATATAGTTAGTCAACCACTAAATTTATAAGTATAAATAAATGCTAGTACTTTCCAAAAATTTAAAATAGACTACTGATTAAAGCCAACATTATCGATACATTATTTCAATTAATTATGAAAGGAAAAACATACGAGCACCAACTTCCAATTGATTTATTGAAGTGAAATAAAATAAAATCCACATAGTAGACTTCAGTCTGCTACTATTGATCAATTCGACCATATCATTTATTATTGCACTTAGATTTTCATCATTAATGAAGTTTCCGTCAATACCTTTGAAGAAATGACCTAACTTCATGTTAGTATTACCAGACAATCCTTTCACACAATTTCAGTTTAGAAGTAGTTCTAAATATAAAGGAATTGTATTTCCTAACAAATTTAAAGTCTTGAAACTTCAGGTTCAACCACTCTTGTCTAGTGCTTGGAAGTGTGACCATCTTCTAGTGGTCATAACACTTCTTCAGGGAGTACCATAAGTAAAGGTGATCTTTTTCAATTATATGTTTTATTTTAAGATTACCGTGGATATAACACCTTAAAAATATAAGAGCCTTTATTTTATCCTACCGGGACATATTATTATTATTATTATTATTATTATTATTAATGGCATTTTCTAAGAAATGAGATTGTAATTGAATGTCAGCATCCAATATCTATGACAAAACATTATCTCTTAATATATCCAAAGCTTTAAATTCAAGCTTGGTTGTGTTTATCATACTACCAACTATAAGTGGAAAAAAAAATGCATAAGCATCAAAATATTATTCATGGGTGTATAATCAATGCATTTCATAAAATAAGAACCCATATCTAATAGTAGTTATAGTGAAAGAAAGAAAAACATTACTGCAAAATAGTAAAAGACAACCAAATATAATCTATAAAAGCGACTACAATTTCTTATTTACATCCTTTTGATAGCTCTAGATTCAATCTCATTAATTGCATTCATTAATTTTCTTAAAAATGCAAAACTAGCCTTGAAAATATGGAAAGGCCTTTATATGGACTGATTGGTGGAGAAAGGATGAATTAAAATCAAAGATTGTGCTGACTTTATTATGTTTACTTTCATAATATAGGCATATTTAAAAATATGAATTGGCGGTATTAAATATCATTTACTAATTCATAACAACTGCAATAATTAGAAACATAAATATGTACCATGTATGTACATTATGATCCTTGTCAATAATAAGAGATATATAAAGAAGAATAAATGTATGAAGTATTCATATGTATCTTTGTTGGACTATTCTTATTAATCAATTAATTTTATTTAATGATTTATTAATTACTATTGATTAATATATGAATTAATATATATGGTATCCACATATTGTAAGCTAAACAGAGAGAGGAATTTGTACATCACATAGTGTATGAATAATATCATGAAAAACAAAATAGTTTGACTTGGCAACTAAAAAGTATGTTGTATGAGTTATAACTATTGATAACAATCAATAAGTATATTTTTGTGACATGACAATAATAGGTAAAGATTAAGCATATAAAATAGTAAACATTGAAATACCTCTTTCTTGAAAGAGGAAAGATGAATGAGTTTTATATATAATATAACATAATTAATGTGCGTATAAATATTAACATTCATTTTATGAAGAATCCAAAATACTTACTTGATAAGCCAAAGGAAAGAAACTCGATCTATTATATTTTATCTTTTGAAAGACATGATTGGATGCATGGAAGAAGGAAAAAAAATTAGGAAATAAACATCCTATTAGAATACCTTGTTTTCTATTAAAAAGAAAGAGAGTAGATATATTTCTATGTATTTATTTGGTTTAGTAAAAGCACCAAATATATCAACAAATCTCTTCTGGAGACTTATTATTATTATTATCACCACTTCTGGAGTGAACAAATTTCTATACATTTATTTGATTTAGTAGTTAATACTATTAGCAAATATCTTTAGAACTTCAGGTTCCAATTTTACTTTAAAATAAGGTCTTTATTTAGTACTTTAGATCCTAAATGGTACAACTTGATTTTCATTATCAAACTTCAGCTTTGATTGCAAACATGGTTAGAATTTACCATAATCTGAATTAGCTTTTCTAATAATTCAACGCTTCACATCTCAAATTTATAGAGTTTTGATATATAATCCCCTTTATTTTTAGGAATACAAACTTATATGCATAAATTTTATTTGAGAACTTCACATCTCCAATATTAAATAAACACAATGAAACAAGAGGACTCTTCATAATTGTATTCGAACATGAGAATCATAATACTATTTCTCTTCAAGGAAATAGTATTTACCACATTTGTAATGTTATTCCAGCATATTGTTTTTATGTTATGTCTTTTGGACATATCAACATACTATTTCTTCTGGAATTGCTCGCTTATTTTCTTGAAGGCTTTATTTTAGCTTATGAAAGCTTTAATCTTTCACCTTTGCACAAATGAAATTCCGGTTCTTATTCTTTTATATAAACTTAATAAGATCTTCTATACACTTATTATCCTTATATTTGTTTCTCTAAGAAACAATAAATATTTCTTCTGGAAATATAAATCATGTAGCAAAATCATTTCTATAGTTCTTATTCAAACCGAAATCCAAACAAAAAATTTCAAAATGAAAACCCCTCTTTTTATTTTTACCAAACAACGGAATGAGATCTTAAAGTTTAGATCTACGGTAAAATGAGATCTAAAATGATAATATTAATAGAGCAAGATATATATATATATATATATATATATATATATATATATATAATGAAATCTGGAAAATTAGATATATGATGGATAAGATCTAAAAAGAATACTAACAGAATAAGGTCTGAAATTACATTTTAGTCTATGAAACAATTTTAGTTTCAGATCAAATTCAAAATTATCACAAAAAATGGATATACAATTATAAAAATTAATAAGAGATTTGATGATTAAAATCTACAGATCTAAAAAAATATATCATTTGAACATGATATTAAGATCTACAAGAGATCTGAAAAATTAGAAGAAAAAAATACAAGATCTGCAACAAAACGAGATCTAAAATACAGGAACAAAAAATAAGATGTACAAATAGAATCAAATCTAAATAATTAGATCAATGATACAATGAGATCTAAAAGAAATAAAATTAATAGAATGAGATCCGAAAGATTTGATTAATTAGACCAGAAATAGCTTACCTCTTTGAAGATTTATAATCAGATCTGAAAATTTTCTTTTATTTAGAGATCATGCTGATAACGTGTTATAGAATAAGAAGACATTAAAGGAAGAGAAAGAAAATATTTTATTCACTACTAAGATTAATCATACATTTTCTGTAACGACCCAGAATTTGACCGCTTTAAAATATATTATTTAGAGTGATTTTAAATATAAAATATAAAAGGTTTTATGATTTAAATAATATTCGATAGGATTTGGAAGTAGAAACAAAATAAAATAGTAACATTTGCTTATATCGACAAAAATGACAAAATGCTGATTTCAGAAAAGTATGCTTCAATGGTTAACTAAATTATCTTAATTAATTTATGAGTGTTTATATTTTTAAATAGCATTATAAAAATTTATTTTTAAATTTGGTTTACATAAATAAATAGTTTAACTAAAACGTCAAAATGTGACCGTAAAACATTTTGTCGAAAATCAACGTTTTGTTCAAAATAAGTTGTCGCAACGTCGTCGCATCTTTATTTTTTTATATAGGAACATATATAAAAATAGTGTAAGTATTATTAGTTCTCTAACATGTTTACTTTTACTAAATAAGATTAGAAAACTTCTAGAAGTCATTAGTAAAAGTAAGTAAAAATTAACAAAAGTAAGAAAACGTAAACATCAAATCAAAGCCAACATAATTATGATATTCTTTACTTACTATTTAAGTGACTAAGACATAAAGTAAGGATGTGAAAGATGATGTTAAGTATTGAAAAAGTGTAGATTGCTTTAGGTTAAAGTAAAGTTAGTTTGGTAATTTGGTAAGATGTTGTTTTTGTAAATTTACCACCTTTTTCTATAAATATCCACCTCCTTCTTCACTTTCATTCGCATTTTCTTCTTCTTTTCTCAATCTTCTTCATCTTCTTCCTCTTCTCTTTAATGGCTTCCAAGCCATAGAAAAAATTATAAATAAATAATATCAAAATATTTACAAAATATTCAAAGGAAATCAATATTCATTCTCTTCAAATCAAACTCATTTTTTCTCCCCATTTTACATCTTCTTCTATCGGTCATAACTTCTTCAAAACAGAACCAAAATTTAAAATTATTTTTTTAAAATCATGTATTTTTTCAGTGGTTACAACCTTCATGTCGACCACTTTGTTAAATTCTAAAGTTAACTATGTCAAAAATACATTTCTTTCCAGTGCATTTTCTGGCTCGGTTTTTAAGACAGAGAATATGCCATTTTGTTTTGATCATAACTAGATCATAACAGATCCAAATTAATAAATTATTTTTCTGAAACCATATAAAATTCTAGTGGCTATAACTTTTATGTTGATTACTTTTCCAGTTTTGAGGTTTGCTACACCTGAAACTCAATTCTTTGAAGTGCATTTTCGGGCTTTATTTTTGGAAATCCAAGAATAGCTCTTTTTCTTTCGACCATGTCTTCCTCAAAATTATCCAAAATCAAGTGATTCTTTTTTCTTTAAATTCAAGGGAAAAGAATTTGCAACAGCTTTTCTGTTAACAAGTTTTTCAAATTTTGAGAGTAAAAGAGTCAAAAACAATAGACAATATGACCTATTTTTCGGGTCTAATTTTGAGAATTCAAGTTCAAAGCTCCAACACTTCTTCTTTATACATTCGGCCAACTTCCATCTCAAGTCTTGGCCAAGCACTAGGAAGGAGGAATTCGAGCTTATATTCATTTGGTTCTGAAGCATGGTAGGAAGTATGCGTTAGATCTTAAGTTTCTTGCCTTAAAGTTTGACGGAGTGGAATGCAAAGTAAGTTATTTCTTATTTTATATTCATTAAAACCATTTCTATGTTGAAAGAACTTTAAGTGTTAAGTTGTTTGAAAACCCTTGTTAAATGCTTGTTTACTTTGTTTCCTAGAACAATGGTTTGATTTCCTTGCTTGATATTTTGTTTGGATGATTAAGTAAGTAATTTAAAATTTAGAAGTTAAATATTGAATGGGGTATGCGGAAATGACTAGTACATGTGTTTCGTCTGTGAGATCCAAGGAGACTTGGGCGAGGGACGAAACATGTCGAATGGAAAGCCCGGATGCTCCAAAATAAATATCAAACCGTTAAAGTGTTATAAATATTTTATAGAATGAAGCGTTGTTTATCATTTATTATTGCGTTTATTTCATTGATTGATTGTTTGAATTAGGCTCGATCAGTTTATGAGAACTGATTATTATTTATTGATTATTAACTTTGCTCGACTAGTTTATGAGCACGGATTATTATTATTGATTGTTGACTTTGCTCGACCAGTTTATGAGCACCGATTATTATTATTGATTGTTGACTTTGCTTGACCAGTTTATGAGCAATTTATTATCCATATGCATGGGCTGGGTAGAAAATAATTGTAGGATAACACCTTTTGATTTATTTCACAATTTGACTTTAAGGTGTTTAGCGGTAATATTTGGTTCATTTCAATTTAATGAGTTGTTTTGAAAATTGGTTTTCAAATGGAATTGTTATGAAAAGTTTTCACTTTAAAAGAAATAGAAATGTTTGGTAATGAATATTTTGAAGTTATATTATATAAAAGTGGTTTATATAATGAATGGTTTTATAAAAATGTTTTATAAAACAGAAAGAATTTCAAGGACTAAACCCGATAGTTTTAAGATGATTTTTGAACAGATTTGGGAAATGAAAATTATTATAGATTTGAAAGTACTTGTGAGTATTAGTGTGAAATGATTTGTCGCTTCGGGATATAAAATGATTTGTTATGTTACCAATGATTCGGGTAACCCGTAACTAAAAAGGTGGGCATGTGTTTTTGGTATAGTCTGCTCTTAGAATAGAGGGACATACTTGTTTATCGATTGTATTGAGGCTGGGACCCAGTTGACTTGTTATTGGGAGAAACCTCCCGATCTGGTAGCATATGGTTTGATATGTTTTATTACAGTATTTGGGATTTCCAAATAAACTTTTCAAAAGTGATTTGATTTACGATCCCAAAGTAAAGTATAATTTGAATATAAAGGATATATATATATATATATATATTTCAAAAGTTTTGAAATAAGAATTTGAAAATAAAGTCCAGAGAGATAATTTTCCGTAAAGGTGATTAGATTTGAAAATCTAAATTTAAAGATTAGGCCTAAGTGGGTAGTTTTGAAAATTGCATATTTATTTGTTGCATCGTAGGCTCTTTGAGTCCTATTTGCGGTAGGAGAACTACATTAGCTTGATCCTGTATCTAATTGGTTACCCAATTAGGTAGGGGTACATAGGCAGTCACAAGTGGTAGTGATGCAGCCCCTAAAATGATATAACTCTTTCACGTTTATTTGTTAATGGTTGTTGTTTATCTCGTGTTATTGTATTTTTCCTGCTTACTATTTTATTCCGCATTTGACATGTTTATTGAGTTAGCAGGAATGGCTATTTCTGTCTCTCTTATTAGAGTTGCACAACGTTAGATTTATTTGTATTTGGTTTGTATATAAGCATACATAGTAGATTAATTTGATTACTCTATTAACTTGTAAAATTAAAGTTTTATCCTATACATTAAGTAATGTTGAATAGTTATCAAATATGGTATATTTAGTTAGTAGTTTTCATTAGTAGTCTTAGAACAGATGGATTTTTTGGCAATTTTAATTGGTTTGAAAATCTGGGTCGTTATATTTTCATTACATTAGCTCCTTTATATAAAGGCCTAGGAGTGTAACGACCCAGAATTTCTAGTCGTTAGATTTTGAACATTTAATTCATTTTAAATGTTAAATGTGGATTTTGAATTGATTATGAAATAAGGATTTTTTTTAAATCAATAGAATTTAGTTGTAATTTTCAATATGGAAATTCAATTAAAATTTGAATAATAATAATTTAATATTGGAATTGGGATAATTGGTAAATCTGGGTGTAAATAAATATAAAAATGGTTTCTAAATTTTTTAAGTCTATTTGGATTTAAATAATGATGTTGGGCTTTTGGATGGAATCAAAAGTCGATAGGTTGAATTTGGAATTTTATATTAATTTAATAATGCAATTTAATAATATAATAATGCAAATAATCAAATTTTGGTTCGAAGTGAATCAGGATAGTTTCTAATGTAATTATAAATTCTATACGATTTATAATAGAGTTACTAAAGTTTTAAAAGTGAAATTTTAAGTGATTTCGACGATTTCGAAAATCGCTCGAATTAATCGACGAGCTAAATTAGCCTTCCAGGGCACAGTCTTGAAATTCGACGAAACTAGTTCCATTGGATTCATAATAGTTAGTTATTATCGGATTTCAATTTTCGTAGCAATCGGAGTTGTCGTTTGACCCTGGCAGCTCAAAACGCATAGAAACTATTTTAATCTATTTAATTTAAATTTGATAGTTTATTTCCGTAACTCGTGCATACGACCAAATTAGCCTCCGAAACACATTCCATTGTGTTCGGAGCGTGGGTAAAACCTTAGAAATGTCTGTCGGCACGCGTCGTTTGGAGATCGTATAAAAAAGTTGCTTTAAAGTGGATTTAATATTAAAATAATATTTATATATACCCAATTTTAGGGCCGAAACCCTATTCCCTTTCCCAGCCGCCACGAAGTTGTTCAATGGCCAAAACTTCCTCTTGTTCTCCTTTATTTTTCTCTCAATCTACAAGCTTTCGCGAGGAACTTCCAACTGGAAAGTCAACGAGCTCGCCGAGATCTAACGGCTGAGATTGGTTGTGGCGCAACGATTTAGCGACAAATCGACCGAGAAGGTTGGCCGTACGCGCGTCATTTTCTGGTGATGGGGGTAGCCGAGCTTCGTGATTTTCTTGGCATGGGTGGAGGTGGCAGAGGCGTTTCGTCTGGTGGTGGTTTGATGGGCTCTCGGCGTTCGTTTTGTGAGCGGCGGCAAACCCTATTCGGCGACGATGGGTTCTTTGTACGTGTTTTTTTTCCTGAAGCTAGCGCATGAGAGGAAGAAAAAATGTGCGGCCTTAATTTGGTAATTGAAATCAACGGCGTCGATTTGTTCTGATAGAATTAAAAAGAAATTTTGTTTTAAATTATATTCAACGTTTAAAAATTCATAACTTTCGCATACTTTATCAGATTTCGACGAATTTGGTAGCGCCAGAATCACAGCGACGAGCAGGCCGCTGTGGTGCAGATCCGGAGGCATTTGAGCAAGTGGAAATTTTGGATTAAATCGAATGGTTCGATTTAATTTAAAATTGGAACGACTCAATGTTTAAATTCGAGGTGAGTAATCTCACTCAAATCTGGATACCAGTTAATTTAAATAGCTAATATTTAAATGTTTGATTGGTTGTTTAGCTGAATATGGTAATTATTATCAGATTGAATCGATATTTATTGGTTATGCTAATATCTGTGGATGCAGGGAAACAGGTTGGAGGGATCCAACTGAATTCCTTACAAATAGGAATTTTATTTATATTATGTGATATATCTCATTGATATCCTGTGATAAATTGATTTGGTGTTTTGAAAATAAATTGGGAAATCGATTTGAAATTAATTTGGTGTTAAAAATAAACCTTTCGGAAATTGATATGAAAATTTATTTGTTGTTTGAAATAAATTTAGAAATAAATTTGGAATTAGACTTGGTAATTTAAATAATTTAGAAATCAATTTGAAAATTGATTTGGTGTTGAAAGTGAATACTTGGGAATAGATTTGAAAATCGTAAATCAGTGGATATCTGGGAATTTAAATTCACAATGGGAATTTTATAAAAGAAAGGGAAATTTATTTTAAAAATAAATATTATTTTATTTTTTTAAAAGTGTGGAAAGGAATTTACGGATTTGGAACGTAAATTTAAAGTAAATCCAAAAGGATTTATAAATTGATTGAATGAACCATTTTTGAATGGAAGGTGTACTTTCGCCGAGTATGTTTTCAATATAGTCTATAAATATGAAATTGAAGTTGTGAAGATGGTTTTAAGGAAATATTATTTTGGAGTAATTATTTACTTGGGTTATTTGGAAAATCTTTAAAGTAAAGATTTATTTTAATTAATTATGGAAGTAATGATTTAAAGATTTAATTGATATTGGTTTTAGCAATTAAATATTTAGATAGTTATATCCTATCTATTAATTTTATTTTAAAAAAAAATTGGTTTGGACTTGAATTTTTATATGAGACATTAGTATAATATTTTCATAACTAATATTTCAGCAAGTGTTTCAAAATATTTTTTTTTAAATATCTCTAAGTATATTTTGGATAAGCATTTTAAATTATTTAAAAGTATTTGAACTCGGCAGATTTTCAATGGAAATAAATAAATATTTGGAAATGTATTCCGCACAAGGAAAAGTGATTTGAAATTTGTTTTTAAAATATCGAAATGTGGAAAGTAATTTGAAATTTGTTTTCAAATGGTTGAAGTGTGAAATATATGTTGCGAAAATATTTTGAAAATAAATAATTGGGAAAAATTATTTAAATCTGGTAATTGTTGTGAATATTGATTGATAGTTAAATAACCAACATCAATATTTGCCTTTAAATGGCATTTGAATTTCGATGCGACCGGGGTCGGATTCCAAGTGGATATCCGAAAACCACATCGAACCTTTGTGATTGTGATAGATCTTTTATTTAAAAGATCAAAGTGAAAATTGTTGTGATTTGTTGAAATCTGAATACAATACTTATTTTTTTTTAAATAAGCGCTCGTTATTCGGATTAGCCGGGAGAGGACCTTTGTGTCATATATCCCATTCTGAATAATGATACGACGTTATGGATAGCACTTGAAGACCGGTGGTGAAGACCGGGTATTTGCGAGAACGATAGGATGACCTGTCGATTGTCTCTGCACTGAGTAGCTACGGTATAGAGATTCCTTAAGTGATGGGAAGTCTGATCGGGATTGTGAATACCCGAATTTTCAAGACTTCTTCGGAAGTGCCTTCGGTTCTGTTCGAACCCGGAACAGACTTGTATGGTTGTATGTCTGACACTACACTTTGAGATATAAAGCAGATTTCTTTCAAATACATATCTGTTTGTGGCGGAGAATTTATTCTCTTAGCTTAACACCCTTCTCTGAGATGTACGAGCTCAGAGGTTATGTAGTTGAAGGTTATCAGCGATATACTCCCAATTTGGTAGTGTGACATGCTAAGTGCTGCTGTGTGTTGATGATCATTTGTGATCAATTCATGGATTTCGTGTAAAGCGTAGCTTTGTGGACGAGACCTCATCGAGCCTCACAAACCGGTAATGGTCGAAACAGGAAAGATGCGGCAAGGTTTCAGGGGTAGCTCTCCTAGGGTATGTCCATTCCTTCTGGAAAAGAATGGTATCATGGTATGGAGCCCAGATACTTACTCATGTGGACACTGTAGTATATTTATTACTTTGTGATGTTGTTGGTGTAGAGGATCCTCGGATAAAGGTCGCAAACGACCGGGGGTGGCATATCTAGGTTTTACTTCCCGGAAAGGGGGTAACCGACCTTGTGTTGGAAGAGAGCTGGGTAGGTTCTCAGGATGTCCCTCCAGAGGCGTACCCATGTGGCAGTAGGAAGTTCCTTAGCCTGACCATTTGTTGGAAATCTAATAAAACAATACGCGTCCTGTACGGTTTTAGTTGTATAACCTGCCATGGAATGTGGCGGTAACCTGCTATTGAACATGGTAGCTATAGTAGGCATACAATAATGGTTGTATGCTGGCTAAGATTAATATTATACTTTCAAAATGTTTTCTGCACTATGCACTAATAATAATATCGAAAGGATTTTGCGTATTAAGCATGTTTGACTATCATAAGGAAAAATCTCCTCCAATTCTGCGTTTGCATTGTGTGTGTGGCGGGAGGCCTTATGGTAGTTTCATCTTCCAAAAAGCATAGAGGATTTCTTTTCCTTTTCTTTGTGAAAATAATTATTTTTGAGATCTCACACCAGTCCCATTACTGACCTGGAGTTTACTGTTCCCTTTCTAAACTCTGGCTGCCCACCAATTTCCACACGGGCAGCCTAGAGTCAGATTATCAGGTCATTCTGGAATTCAGGAGTTGCTGTGAAGCTCAAGAGGCAAGCTGGATAGCGAGACGTATTATTTATACTATATAGTATCTGCTGCGTTCGGGTTTGTGTGAGACAAATTTCAATGTAGGCAAGTCATTTATAACTGCCAGTGTTGTGTGTTGTTGTTGTACTCTGATGTTGTATTGTAATAAAATATACAAGCCTTTTGTTTTAAAGATTATTTATCTATTGTATATTGTTCCGCTGCGAAATGTGAGATTCTGTTTACTGCTTCTTCTTCCATCTTGTTCTTCTTCTTTAACCCTAATGGTTCGGTTTTTGGGCATTCGACTGTGCGACATTTGATATAGTGGACGTATCGATGTCAACTTTCGGGCGCCGAGAAATCGGACCTGCTACAAGGAGCTTGGGATAGAAATAATTCCACTATATGGGACTAAATACAAAATAGTACATAGCATATTCACTATAATATATTCACATATATTATAACATATCAAAGATAATATACAATTTCAATGTCAACAATGTTTGCATTTGAATGATTCTAAAAGGAAATGTATAAGATATTTGACATCAATGTATGCTTTCATATTTGTATAACACAGTCAACGATTATCAATAAAGCAATATGCTATGGGAACCAAGCTCAACAATAAATGCTAATGAATAAGCTACAACAGGTTATACCTCGTATTTGAATACATGAGAATCAAAAAGCTAGTGTTGAGCTTTTCCTTACTATAAGAAGGCTAAGAAAAGTAAGTCCAGCTTGAAGTCTTTATTGCCCCTATTTTTGTTTACTATAATTCAAAATTAAAAGTTGGAACGCTAACGGTAAAAGTATTATTTGTACCTAAAAAAGCGTATAGAAAGCAACGTTTTAACATGTAAAAAGCATACATGATGATTTTTTTTTGCTCATGAGGCGAGGCGTAAACTTCAAAATGTTGAGGCGTAAGCTTTTTGGGAAACATTGAGGTGTAAGTTATTATTGCTCTGTTGTTATTAATTTTTAATTAATAAATTAAAGTTAACGATTAATCGTATAAAATATAAATAACTAACAATATAAACACTTAACTTTAAAAAGTTTAGTCCTAATCATCTTTTATTATTTGCTTATAAAAGTCAAAATAATTTAGCTATAGAAAATCATGTAAGCTATTATTATATTTGTTTTTTCTTACCAATTTAAAGTGATCCACAAATATTTATTCGGAGATTCAATTATGAGAATTCAGAAATTTTCTTTAAATATCAATTGACGAAATCAATTATGTAACTCTCGATCGTTGTTTCAAACACAAGCTGTAATTCCCCCAAATTTTAATTAATATTATTCAGGATATTTTTTTGGATAAATTAAATAGAATAATGTGAATAATTAGGGAGATGAGATTAATAAATCCAATGATCGTGTCTTAATGAATGAACTCAAATAAGACTTAACTAAATTAAGAAGAAGGAATTTCCTAAGGGGTAAACTTGGAAATGGGGCTACATTTCTTAGTATAAATCTCTTCCTCCACTTTACTAAATTTTCACTCCCTCATTCATAACTCCTCACCAACATTCAGTCGGCCATTAAAAGCTCCAGGAAGAGCAATAAGTTGAAGAAAAAGCTAAGGAATTAAAGCTAAGAAATTAAAGCTATGAAATTATCTCATTCTCTAATTAACTAATCAAGGTGAATAATCATGTTTATCATCTCATTTTCTATGTTTGGATCGATTATGGGTTATACCCAATTCATATTTGTGATTTTGGTTAGGATATAACCATTTAAACCTTTATTTGGACAAGATTTAGGTGTTATAATAATGGGCTAATTAACACATTTTATTCGGTTTTGGTTAACTTCTAAGTTATTTTGATCTTCATATGCTTTGAAATTTTAATATATTGAAGTATATGATTTATAAGATTTTTGGTGATTTTTGGTGATTTTTCCTTAGTGGCTGACTAAGGTAATTAAATTAACTAAGCATAAGGGCTAAACTGCAAAATTACTTCCGCCTTGGTCAAAGTCGGAGGGAAATTCTTTCAAAAATTTATTTGAGGAAGAAGTTTAGTGTTTTAAGGAAAAGATTGACTTTGGTATACTTTTTACTGTTCGAAAGCATAGGTGGAAGCCCCTTGACAAATCACAAATAGACAGCAAGATAAAACATCACTTTAGTAGGCCCAGATGTTACCTCCGACTCCAAAAGCCACTTTTATCCCTTCGTCTAAGTCGAAGGGTAAGCATGGTGATGAACGGAAGAGGGGCAAGGGTTCGGGGAGCTGCTTCCTTTGCTTTCAAATGGAAATAAAACTTGCTCTCAACTGAGATGAATGGGGATCCTTCGATTCTATAAATTTCTATAAAAAGAATAAGTTTTATATACTCAAGGAGGGGCCATAAAGGGGAGGTACGAAAGCCAAAACCTTCAAGAGTTAATGTTTTAAATGCTTTCCAGAATGATTTTTGTACCCTTCGACAAAGTCGAATGGAAAAGGGGAGTAAAATCCCAACATTCCCATTCTTTTTAAAGTAAAAGTTTTAATACCTTTCGAAAAAGTCGAAGGATAAACCTTTCGATAAGGTCGGAAGTATACTTTCAAAGGGTTGGTTCCAACACCAACACTTCATTGTTTTTGAATGGTTTCGAATATTTTGATTTCAAAAGGTTTGATTTTGAAAGACTTTGATTTCGAAAGTTTTGATTTCGAAAGGTTTGATTTCGAAAGGTTTTGAAGGGGTTACCTTCAAAGATTGCGAAAGTTTTTGAGTTTCATTGCTTTCGAAAGGTTTATAAATGGTTTTATACGGGGGAATACCTTAGGCTTTCAACAAAGTCGAAAGGTAGAACCTTTCGGCTAGGTTGAAAAGAAACCTTCCGACAAGGTCGAAAGGTATGATTCTGTGATGCTTTCAAAAGGAAGGCTTCCGAAGAGGCTAACTTCGGAGGGTTATTTGCTTTCGAATGAGACTTCATTCAAAGGGTTGCAAATGGCTGGTTTTTAGCCATTTTTCTTGAGTAAAGTTTTGCTAATTTGAAGTGGCAACTTCGAAGGGTTATAACATAAAATACTTATCTTTATTGAATATGTAAGAGGGATCCTTAAATAAAATGAATGTTATAAAACCTTAGGGATACCGAGGTTGGTTTAATTTTTTCGATACATGATTTGGGGTTGCAAACTGAAATATGATTTTCAAAATATACATTGGAGCTATCGATGTGCTTTTATTTAATTTTACCTAATTGAGGCTACCAATGGGAATAGGTTAAACAGGTGGTATACCTGGAGAAAAATAAATAATCATGGGATCATGAGTTTTATAAATAATCATGGGGATCGTGATATTTTAATTGACCAAGTATTGATTCTTGATTAACCTAGGAAAACCATGGAACGTGCGGTGGATAGCCCACATAAAATTTCTAAAGTAAAGAATATTGTGCCAGAGGTGGTTGGCCTCGAGATTTGGCAACCAAGGGTTCATAGTCATCCTAGGAAAACTATGGAGTGTGCAGTGGATAGCCCTCACCAATTTTTATAAAACAATATACGATGGATGATCTACATTTATTTTGATGAATTTGGGATGAATGGCCCTATTAAAGTTTTGACGGATAGACATTTTAAGTATTTTAGAGGGGAACTCTTACAAATTGATTTTAGATGTAAAATCTAATATATTGCTTTTAGATGTGATATCTAATAAATGGGTGGATGGGATATCCAATACATATGATTTATGGCTTTATTTTATATTATGTTAAGACTAATCATTTTGGGTGCAGGGGCATAGTAAATGATTTGCATGTTTCATTTTGGATACTAGTGAGGGGAAAACCCATTCCGCTAAGCGGCATGGTCTCACAAGATATTTATTTATGATAAGAGATGATAAAGGATTATTCATACCAGACTTATTATCTGACTCGAAGTTTGTGTTTCTCCATAAACTCTCGGGTACTTAAAATTAATTTAAGTAGTCTGAGAGTTAGAGGCTTTCAAGTTTTTGGACAATAAGCTTCCGGAGACGTGCAGGAGGTAGTGTTAGCTATATAGGAGCTATTTTGTATTTTCCACTGTGATGTACTAAAAACGGTTAAATTTATATTTATTAGTTCTCTGATCATCATAAGGAGACATCTTCATATGTCGCTCTTATCGTATTTTGTACATGTATATGTGATTTGAACGCAGTTAACGTCTTGGATTACGTAATTAAATCTTAAATTGAAATTCATAAGAAATGAGAAATTCTGTTTTGTTGGAGTTTAAAAATTTTCATATTCTTGTGTTTCTGTGTTGTCAATAGTTTCAAGATTCTGATTTCGATCGTCTAGAAATAAAACCTATGGATGATTGCAGCATCTGTAGTAGTTAGTTTTAAACCTCCGGAAGAGGGATGTTACAGGTTGTTATCAGAGCATGGTTTATGTACTTAAAATGAATTTATGCCTTAAAAGATTTTTAAAGCATAATTTAATGAATCTAAAAGATGGTTGGGCTTGGGTAAGCGTTATAGTAACGTATGTGTACTTTGTTATAAATACCTAAGCATGTATTACCCACTCTCTTAGACCGTTCTTTTGTATCCTACCAAGATTGGATTTCAGGTAGTAGGGAAGTAAGAAATGGAGGTAGGAAATAAAAGAGTAAATCAAGGTGCAAGATGCACCGCAACAAGTGGAAATGTTCGACCTAATACTAAAAGCAATCAAGGTCGACAGGCAAATGCAAACCCAAATGCAAACCCAGATGCAAATGCCAATGTTGGTGCTGAGATTTCGCCGGTTGATATGGGGATAACGTATCAGTTCTTCATGAATATGATGCAAGTTAGAGAATTTTTGGGAGTGGTTGTAGGGAATTCCAGAGGAGCTAATTTGGTGGTCCCAGTTTGCAATAATTATGCCAAGCTGAGCAGGGATTACGTAAGTCTTGGAGGAAAGCCTTTTCTGGGAACCGAGGATGCAGTTGGAGTGGAGAACTGGCTATTGCATTGTGAAAGGATATTTGTAGATCTCGACTTGACGAATATGCAGAAGAGGAAACTTGCTTCCAGGCAATTGTAGGGAGCAGCTTTGTTTTGGTGGAATGGAGCTACTGTAGGAGAGCCAGAGAAAGACCTGACTTGGGATGAATTTCAAAGGAGGTTTGAAGAAAGATTTCTATCAGATGTTTCCAAGTCAGCATTGATCAGGAAATTTACAGATTTAGTCTAGAGGGATAGATCGGTGATTGAGTATGCTACAAAGTTTGATGAGCTGTCCCGTTACGGATATTCTATTGTGGATACTGTCATTCGGAGGAATGATAAGTTTATCAGGGGTTGAATCCTGAGATCGCTAGAGCAACCATGCCAAACCTCCGGCATCCGTGTCATATTATTGTCGAGATGGCTATTCAGAATGAAGAGATGCTTTGTACTTTTGGAAAGGGGAAACCAGTTGAGGTCCAAAATTTTCAGGGGAAGAGAAGAAGTTATTCAAGAAGAAAGGTGCCCAGTCGGGAGTAACAGCTAAGAAGAGCAAGGATGATATTGTTTGTTACAAGTGTGACAGGAAGGGGCACTATGCTAATGAGTGTCGCTCGGGTATGGAAGACCAGTTGCAGTGAGGCTTAATGTGAAGTGCTATAACTATGACCAGATGGGGCATTACAAGGACATGTGTCCCGAGGCTGCTAAGGCTAGGAAAGGAAAGGTCTTTGTGTTGGAACCATCATCCTCTAGACCAACTGCTACTGAGAAAGGAAATGATGTGATGGAAGGTATGCTTATGATTCATAGTACTCCGGTTATGATACTATTTGATACTGGTACGTCACACTCATTTATATCTCAGCATTTGGTAGATTGCTTATGTCTATAACTTTTATACCTTATTACTATTTTAAGGGTTGCGAATCCTATTGGAGGGCATGCAATTCTGGGAATGAGATATGACCAGTTAGAATATGATTTGTTAAGTCATATGTTTGCATGCAGTTTATATGTTTTTGATTTCGTGGGTTTCAGGGTCATATTGGGTATGGATTCATTAGATAAATATGGTGATAGGATATTTTTCCAGAAGGGGGAAATATCATTGAAACACTCTAATAGGTGTAACCGAGTTATTTACTCAGTAAGGAATTCGAACGGAAATGCTTATGCGTTATTAGGTTCTATGAGAATGGAAGCAGAGTTGAAGCATGTTTATGTAGCAAGAAAGTTTGCGAATGTGTTTGAACTAGTTTCAAGCTTGTCGTTGAAATGAGAAATCGAGTTTTGGATAGATCTCGTGCCGAGAGCTAAACCCGTAAGTAGACCACCTAACAGGATGTCACCGACCGAGATGAAGAAATTGAAGGTGCAACTAATGGAATTGGATGGAAAGGGTTTCATCCGTCCAAGTAGTTTGCGTTGGAGAACAGTCGTGATATTTATGAAGAAGCCAGATAGGTTGTTAAGGATATGTATCGACTATCGTATGTTGAACGAGAGGACGATCAAGAATAGGTATTCTTTGTTAAGGATCGATGACTTATTCGACCAGTTCAGTGGAGCCAGAGTGTTTTCCTAGCTGGATTTGCAACATGTTTCCATCATCTTAGAGTGGTAGAGGACAATATTCCTTTGAGGGCGTTTAGGATCAGATATGGGTCTTACGAGTAGTTGGTTATGCCATTCAAGCTCACTAATGCGCCATCTTTCTTCATGGATTTTATGAACCGGGTTTTCCAAGAGTAATTGGATAGGTTTGTGTTGGTTTTTATTGATGACATTTTGGTGTATTCTAAATGAGAACGATCATGCAGATCATCTTAGAATAGTGTTAGAGACACTAAGGCTACATCAGCTAAAAGCGAAATTCTCCAAGTGTCATTTATAAAAGAAGAAAGTGAAGTTCCTTGGTCGTGTAGTTTCCAAGGAAGGTTTAGCAGTTGATCCGAATAAGATCGAAGCTGTTAACAATTGAAAAAGACCAGAGACAGTAAGCGAGATTAGAAGTTTTCTTGGACTTGCGGGGTACTATCGAAGGTTCATTAAGTATTTCTCGAGGATAGCGTCATCCTTGACTATGCTAATCAGGAAGGATATGAAGTTTGTTTGGTCTGACAAATGTGAGGAGGCATTCCACAAGTTGAAATATTTTTTAACCAATGCACTTATGTTAGTAGTTCCAAATGGAAATCAGGGGTTGATAGTTTACACCGATGCATGTGGTACTGGGTTAGGTATTGTGCTAATGCAGAATGGAAAGGTTATTGCCTATGCTTCTAGATAGCTTAGACCGCGTGAAGTGAGATACCCAACTCATAATTTGGAGTTGGCAGCAGTAATCATCGCATTGAAGATGTGGAGACATTATCTTTTGGAAGAAAGCTTTGAACTATTTACAGATCATAAGTCTCTACGATATTTATTCTCCCAAAAGGAGCTGAACATGAGATAACAGAGATGGATGGAGTTTGTTGCAGCTTATGATTTTAACATCAAGTATACACCGGGAAAAGAAAATGAGGTGGTGGATGCGCTTAGTAGGAAATATCAGAATGTGGTGTTAGCTATGTTGGCGGAATGGAAATACTTGGAAGCACTGGCTGCTTGCAGTGTGCAGTTGAGGTTGACTGTTGGATCTAGTCGGAATATTGCCATGATGTCTTGTTTGGAAGTTCGACCAGTGTTGATCGAATGAATTGATTTTAGGCAGAAAGAGGATCCAGTGTTAGCTAAGAGGATTAGAAGGTTAGAAAATGGAGCCGAGATTGATGACTTGAAGGATTTTATTTTTGATCGCAGTGGTTGGTTAAGAAAGGAGGAATGGTTATATGTTACGGATGTTGGAAACCTTATGAAGGAAGTCCTTAGGGAATTTCATCGATCGAAGTTTACAATTCATCCTGGGGGAACCAGGATGTATCAGGACATGAAGAGAAGTTTCTTATGGGAAGGAATGAAGTGGAATGTTTGCTTATGGGTAAAACAGTGTTTGAACCATCGGCAAGTAAAAGCCGAACATAAGAAGCCGAGTGGCTTGCTTCAACCTTTGGATGTTCCAGTTTGGAAGTGGACTCGATATCCATGGATTTTATTGACGAGTTGTCATGGTCAAACCGGGGTAATGAAAGTATATGAGTTATAGTGGACAGATTGATCAAAAGTGCCCATTTCATTCTGTTAAGGTGAACCAGGATGGCACCTGTTTTGGCTAATTTTTTTATGAAGAAAATTCCTAGTAGTATCGTCAATGATAGAGATGCTTTATTTACTAGCGAAATATGGAAGAGCCCTGTAGAGTGTGTTAGGCACTAAGCTCAAGATGAGTACCATATATCATCCTCAGACGGATGGGTAGACAGAGAGAGTCAACAAGGTGCTGGAAGATCTGTTGAGGGCTTTTGTGCTGGATTTTAGTGGTTCTTGGGACGATCACCTGCACTTAGTGGAGTTTTCCTATAATAATAGTTATCAGACTACTATAGGAATAGCACCAGTTGAAGCTTTGTATGGAAGGCCATGCAAATCACCAGCATGTTGTTTAGAGACCGAAGACAGATTGGTCCTTTGTCCAGATTTGGTGAGAGAGGCGGTGGATAAGATCGAGTTGATACGAGAAAGAATGAAAGAAGCTCAGTCTAGGCAGAAGAGTTATGCAGACAAAAGGCGTAAGGACCTAGAGTTCTCAGTTGGAGATCTATTTTTCATCAAGGTATCGCCGATGAAAGGTGTGGTTCGGAAAGATCGGGAAGCTAGCGACAACATATATCAGACCATTTCCTATATCAGAGATGTGACGACCCGACTTTCTACTCCCAGAAAATCGCGGCATCTTGAAGAAAGAAAGGGATAGAAGAAGAAAAGAAAGAGAAAGAAGAACACAAACAACATCAGAGAACTCACAGCGGAACGAATAAAATATAATATATATCATAAAATATAACATAGTATCTCATTACATCAGAGTACACAACTTAAACAACAGAGATTAGACAGTTATAAACTTCTGTCTAACTATACAACTCAAGTATACAAGAAACAGACACAACATACACAGCGGAAATCAATATATATCTACACGTCGAAGCCTCCTGCTCCATATCTCCTCCAGAATTCGTCAAGCTAACCTGAATCACTTGACTACTCGTACATAATATGAGTACCCAAGAGTTTAATAAAACAGAAAATAAACACTCGGGTCAGACAGGGGTCTGGTGTGAGTAAACGGGTTAAAGTTGCTTAACTTTAGAAAACCTTTGAAAAGAAAAGGTATCACGTAAGACTTCCCACACATAAACATGGAAAAGTTTTTACCTTACGCTAATCAAAACATTTGATAGGAAATCCAGTGATATTATAATAGTGTCTAGGGTTTTCAAGTAAATAAGAAATAGCCGAAATTGTTACATTCATTAAATTCCAGCTACTAGCCACAAAAGTGGGTAATACAAACAAAACCGTAGGGTCTCGTAGGGAGAATGAGTTTCCAACAATGGCAGGGCTACTGGGGTACCGCCCGTCACAGTACGTGGCCTAGATCAACGTACCGAGGAGTGCTCCCACTCCCCTGCAACACAAGGCCGGAACCATCCCTTACTGGACAGTCCCGAACAAGACAACCCCGTAGTTGGCCGCGACCCAACTGCCCACACAGCCGAATAAAAAGGGACTTCTAGACAGGGGAAAATCTTGCTCTCCAGTGGAAGCTACCCACGAAGCCTTGCTGCACCTCCCCTGTTTTAGCCATTCCCGGTTGATGAGGCTTGAGGTTACGATTACCTTTATAGAACACATTAATCTTAGAATGCTCATCGTCCACCTGACGATGTGCTGAAAGCATTCAATCCATTCAAGTTCGTTCCGGCTTCGAACGAAACCGAAGGCACTATCTCGTTGCACTCGTTATTGGAACCACCCTCAGAGTCAACGACCATAGCCCTTGCACTCTGATTCACCATCTCGAATCTATAAGCACTATTCCGTAAAACTCATTACGGAATCACCCACAGAGTTATACTGACGTATATCCCTTACAGCTCGAGTCTTCACTTGCTCCACTTGGATTAACGACCTAACGTTTAATTGGAATCAATGTGGTTTTCAGATTCCAAATATGGAAATCCGATCCCGGTCTCACCGAAACCAAACGCCATTTTAATGTCCAAGTTGTACTTAAGGGTTTTAAACAGATTAACTCATATTTAGGATGATAAAAACAAATAGATGAATCATATTATCAATTAGATAATTCATAACAACATCCATCTTTACAAAGCAGCATATCACATAACAGATATATCCAAATCATCCAATATCAAACCAATATCAAACATCTAATATCAACCAATCAATCATACAATAGCAATCACCAAATATTGATCATCCAATATTAATTAATTAACCAATATTAATCAATCAACTCATATTAATCAAACATCCAAATCAGAATTGATTATCTCTTAATCAATTGGATTACTATAATTCTTCTTCATTAATTAATATTCCAAATAAATTAATTAATCATCTCTAATGATCTTCACTAATTAATCTTTCTTTGATTAATTATTCTTTAATTACATTCAAGTAATTATCCTATCCATATTCAGTAATTAAATCTTAATTACTATCATTAATTACAATAATTAATGATTATTCATTAATTAATTAAATATAATTAATTACATTAAACCTTAATTAATTACAATTAATTAATCAACCTTGATCAATATCCTAAATCACATTAATTGATGATCCTTATTAATTAATAATACTTTTAATTAACTAATTAACTTATAATTAATCAACTCATTAATCATAATTAGTGATTAACAATTTGTAATTACTCAACTAAATTAATTAACTTCCCAATTAATTATTTTCTAATTTAATTATATTAATGCTTGATTAATTAGTTAAATTAATAAATCTTTAATTTCTTCATTAAGTAATTATTAAACAATTTAAATTAACAATTAATCCTTAATTAAATTACTTTATTAATTAATTATATTTTAATTAATTACACTTAGTAATTAATCTCAAATTAATCACATTTATTAATCAATCACATTAATTAATTAACTAAAATAAATTAAGTAATTAACTCTTAATTACTTACATAAGTAATTATCTCTAATTACTTTCATTAATAAACCTTAATTAATCTCTTAATTAATTATTTAACAAATAATTAATCACATCATTAAATAATTCTTCATTCTTTAATTAATTAATTACTCCATAATTAATTAATTAATTTCAAAACAATTATATAAATCAATTCTTTAATTGATATTATTAAGTGATTAACCAATAATCACTTCAACTAATTACTCCATGAGTAATTACTATTAATTACTTCCATAAGTAACTAACTTCCTTAATTACATTCAATTATTAATCATTAATTACTCATTTAGTAATTACACTTAATTAATTCATAATTAAGTTATTATTAAAATTAAACAAGTAATTAACTAATTATTTAAAATTAATTAAACAATTAATTAATTAACTTCTAATATTTCAAAATCCTTATTAATTAAGAAAAACATAAATCTTAATTAAACTTTTCTTATTAATAATCAAATTTAATATTCAAATTAAAGATAAATTAACCTTATCTATCTTGAAATGAATTAAATCAAATTTTAACATCTTAAACCAGTTATCCTATTTGGTTTTCAGAATCATATTGATAATCTTATTTAAAAATAGAAAATTTAGAGACAAATTTAAAAAAATTTAACATTTAAATTAATCTTATTTATTTCAAATATAAATTTGATATCTTAAGATTGAATCATTACTTAACATTTTAAACTTAACTTTTTGATTTAATATTTAAATTCAAAATACCCTTTTTAAATTGAAATCCAAAATGTAATTAAATTACTTTCAATATGAAATCCCTTTAAATAAATTTAAATTGAAATAAATTATATAATTTCAACTTATACTTTATAAATTTGATTAACATCAAATTTTTAAACAACAAGTTTAAAGTTTTCATTTTATTCCTTTATAAAACTATTACAAACAACACCCTAATAAAACCCGAAGCAAACCACCCTCCAACCCGAGTTAACCCCGAAGCAAACCCAAATCCAACCTGACTTCGAGTTACCCCCGAGTCACACATGAGTTCCCACCCGAGAAAATTCCATCTTCCCCAAACCAAACTTTCCCGGATCAAAGTCATGTACACAACACCCATGTGCACGTCTCCCACTACCTCCGGCCACAGTGGGCAACCGCGATCATCGCCAACGTTCACTCGTGTGCACGCGAACTCGACCCAAAACCCAGATTGAACCCAAACTACACGAATCAAAATTTGGACCGCAACTCGAAAATCTACAGAATAACCGATCACAAAAGCTTCCCCTCGGCCATGCTCCTCGACGCCGACTAACCCTGCCGTCCTCACCATCAAAGCGTCGCGACTCAAACTTCATTTTCACCAAAAATGAACCCACTCGAATCATTAACTATGTCGCAAATCCCATTACAGTTCGACCGACCCCAATTACCTCTAAAACCCTATTTTGCTCAATCCCCAACTCCTCTGCCATTAGAAAAATTAATTTACATATTTCCCATCATCTATAGCATTAAAGCAAGCTTCAATTCAAATATGAACTCAGTTTATCAAGTACAACTTCGGTAATCCCCTAAAACCCGAATTTCGAACAAACCACGAATACTCACTAATTACACAACTAAAAATCATGATACAAGTATTAAAAATCATGAATTTCCATTACTATTCCAATCATACAATCAAAATCTAAGGTTAAGTTCATAAATTTTTAGCCCAATTTTTTTTTACTGTAATTTTGAAACTACTGAACTATTATTTCATTCTAAAAACTTATAAACATTTTTAGATGAAAATTCATATGATTATAGACAACTTTTCTTCACATATCAAGATCTAATATTGCTTGGATTAAAAGATTTTGAATTTTTCCTTTTAATAGATCTTATACAGAAAGCATATTTGCATGCATTCAAACAAACACTCATAACATATAGGTCCTAATACATATAAATTCAAGCTATAGGATTTTAATATAGGTAAATAACAACGCATGCATGACATTAGAATAAGATTCAACTGTTTTTAATAACATTTACTCACCTGATATAAATGCAGAGCAGTGCAGAATTAAGTTTCAGGCTTGAACTAATATTTCAGAAAATGCATTCGCTTTTGATTCCTTGCTGTTAAATCACTCTGCATGCTTCAATTAGTTGTTTTAACTTGTTGTAGAAACTGATTCTTCATTTGAATATGCAGATTTCACTTTGTAGATTTAATATGAAGGTTGCAGATTTTATTTGAATTGCAGATCTTCTTTTTGACATGCAGGTTTGTTGAATTGCAGATCTTCTTTTTGACATGCAGGTTTGTTGAATTGCAGAGATTTTGCAGTTGTTAATTTCACTTTTGAACTTTATTGCAGGTTGAAGATGAATTTCAAAATGCAGATTTGAATTTGTAGATTGAAGTTGAATTGCAGGTTGAAGATTTTTTTTTATAAAAATCTCAGGTTTCCATTAATTTTAGATAAGAAATGGAAACAAAGAAAGAGTATTTTAAAAATAACTAGTTGTCTTCTCTTACATTTATTAAAATTAAAATGAGATGATTGCTACTTGTTATTAATTTGCACAAATGTCATTTAATTTATTTAATAGCTTTACATGTGTTAAACTCTTGCATAATTGTATTAAAAACCCTATTACAAAGATAATTATATCTTATATTTATGTAAATGTGAATATAACTTACATAATTTAATTCTCTTAGATAAATATTTATTCACATATTTAAAATATAAGTTTTCCTTTAAAAGAAATATTCTATATTTTTAAAACAAATAAATTAATCTTTAAATTAACTTTTTAAAAATAAAAATTAAAACAAAGCTCCAATTGCAATATTCATTCATATCTAAATTATCAATAGATTAAAATTAAATCTCAAAGCAACTCAAACTATAACATATACATACATATATATTATAATTTGAAAGTTTATCTTTAAATTTGTAACAAAAAATCTCCTATTCATAATATATCAAATTTATATATTATAAATAGAATAAAAATTTGATTAGCTTTTGAAAAACAATTCTTATCAACATTTTAAATTGCTAAAAAGATATTAATTCCAATTATCAGATTAAATATTTATTAACCATAAAAGATCAAATTCACCAATTTGAAATTAAAATTATAAAGAAAATTATCAAACCAGTTAAATTATTAATGCAGATTATTAAATTGTTATTGCCCAAAATTCCGGGTCGTTACAATCCTCCCCCTTAAAAGAATTTCGTCCCCAACATCCATAGTAATCTTAATTTAATAATCCAATACAGATTTTAGTTTCAATCAGCAAAGCATTCCTAACAACCAGTTACTAACATCCATAGTACACAAATAAACAAACAAACCTAACTAATTATTCTGACACAAATCAGAATAAATTTCTAATATTATCACGAGTTTCCCCAAGTATGAATCACTGGGAGACTTGCTCTATAAAAGCCAACAAACTAACTACACAACCAAAATCCAGAGCTCCACTCATCTCTAGATCCATCAATCTGAACAGAACATCAGATTACTCTCAAATCCAGCTCAACATCCAACTCCAACTGAACTATAGATTCAACAATCAATCGATGAATCATACACGTACTCTCTCAGAGATACGTGACACATAATGAATTCCAGCTATCCAAATTGGCAATTCAATCTCATCCTATCAAAACACAGATAAAGCATCCCAGATGCTACAGCACTAACCAACCCATCTTATCCAATTTCTGTTCTCTTAACCAGAGAAATCTTAACGACACTGAAGTCTCCAACTTCAAATTCCAAATCTCCTTATCTCTTATCTGAATAACTCAACAGACGATCCAAGGCTACCAAACTTCTTCCTGATCAGCTCATCCTACGCTGATACTTCCAGAAACAACTAGACCGAAGCAAACAAGCTTCAGGATCCTATCCAATAGAAAAGCCTTCCAAAATCCGTCGAAATCCAGAACACAAGTTCTACTCCTCAAGCAATAGCAATCTGAACTTGTTCCCTTCCTTGCACAGCAGCTACCTCGCTTCCGCTGCACAACTCTGATTCTAAAATGGATGAGAATACTGCCGATGAACACGAATACAAACTTATCCACTATATCCGAAAAAATTTGTTCATCAAATCCATAAAAATATGAGTGACTTATTTGATTCAGTCACATAACCTAAAAACAGAATCCTATTCCAAAGCTATATCAGTCCATTTCCAATTTCAAAAATTCTGAGCTGCTACTCCAACTCTACTACTAGGCTGACTACCAAAATTACTTCCAGAATCAAAACAATATGGAACTCAATTCCAGATGCAGACAATCTTCAGATTACATCAGTAGCTCCTACTTCCAAATGAGAATTCTCAGTCTCAACACAGATCACCCAAGATAGCTTAAGAAAAATTCCCAACTAATCGCAAGTCACTTTTGCGATCCTACCTAGTTCGGATTCCAAAGAAACTGTCCTCCTTTTACCAATTTGAACAGCCTTAAACTCTTTCCAAACAAAGTTAACCCTTCAAGAAAATAGCACCACCTTCAGCCTGGACTACTGAAAGAGAACCACAAAGATTTCTGAATCATCGGAGAAACAAGCCACACAGCTGCTTCCAAACTCTACCTTGATGATACAGCAAAGCCAAAAGATCTCCTCGTCAGCACACCGAACATTTCGAGCTGAAACTGCTGCCACAGCTAACCAAAGACTTCAAATCCAAATGCTTCTCCAAAACCAAACCTTCAACAAATCACACAACTGACTTCCGAGATGGCATACAACTTCTCAAGAAACTCGGACTCCAAACCAAGCATCCACATCTCGCTTACCTTAAGGAATAACAATGAGAACCATGCCTGAAGAGAAACAACTCATATACCTTAGTCTCATATTCCAAAGTAGCCAAACTCCTTTCTAAAGATCCAAACAACTTCTACACAGACGAGTCTTCCCTGCAGCAGGTAAAGACTGCTCCTGAACCACTTTTAAAACTACTTCAAGAGAAACACCTTCGGAAAATATCCAAGGATACTGCATCTCATCACGCAGTTACCAAGATACCATCACTATTATCTGCACTTCCATCAAATCCAAACTCAAGAAAAATTCGCTTACCTGAGCGAAATTCAAACTTACCTTTCAAAGATAAACTCCGAATCTTCAAAAAGATTTCCTTCGGATATCAGAGAAATCCTTACTCCAAACTACAATTCTTACTCAAGACGGTATTAGGACTACAGGCTCGACAAATACTTCCAACCTCAAACATATGGACATCTTCCATCAGTGGTAGTCGTGTTACACACACACACACCACTACTCCATCTACCTCTATAACTTATGTTGGAAAATCAGAACAGATAACCCAACAGATCAGGTAGATATATATATATATATATAAATATATAGTTATATATAAAAAATTACAAGTACGCTCTCTCATGAAAGACACTACTACAGAGCTTAGGTATTCACTCACCCTAATGCTCCCTAAAGAATGACATACTTCAGAGCCTAGGTATTCACTCAGCCTAATGCTCCCTACAGAAAGACACACTTCAAAGCTTAGGTATTCGCTCAGCCTAATGCTCTGATACCAAGTGTGACGACCCAACTTTCTACTCCCAGAAAATCGCATCATCTTGAAGAAAGAAAGGGATAGAAGAAGAAAAGAAAGAGAAAGAAGAACACAAACAACATCAGAGAACTCACAGCGGAACGAATAAAATATAATATATCTCAAAAAATATAACATAGTATCTCATTACATCAGAGTACACAACTTAAACAACAGAGATTAGACAGTTATAAACTTCTGTCTAACTATACAATTCAAGTATACAAGATACAGACACAACATACACAGCGGAAATCAATATATATCTACACGTCGAAGCCTCCTGCTCCATATCTCCTCCAGAATCCGTCAAGCTAACCTGAATCACTTGACTACTCATACATAATATGAGTACCCAAGAGTTTAATAAAACAGAAAATAAACACTTGGGTCAGACAGGGGTCTGGTGTGAGTAAACGGGTTAAAGTTGCTTAACTTTAGAAAACCTTTGAAAAGAAAAGGTATCACGTAAGACTTCCCACACATAAACATGGAAAAGTTTTTACCTTACGCAAACCAAAACATTTGATAGGAAATCCAGTGATATTATAATCGTGTCTAGGGTTTTCAAGTAAATAAGAAATAGCCGAAATTGTTACATTCATTAAATTCCAGCTACTAACCACAAAAGTGGGTAATACAAACAAAACCGTAGGGTCTCTTAGGGAGAATGAGTTTCCAACAATGGCAGGGCTACTGGGGTACCGCCCGTCACAGTACGTGGCCTAGATCAACGTACCGAGGAGTACTCCCACTCCCCTACAACACAAGGCCGGAACCATCCCTTACTGGACAGTCCCGAACAAGACAACCCCGCAGTTGGCCGCGACCCAACTGCCCACACAGCCGAATAAAAAGGGACTTCTAGACAGGGGAAAATCTTGCTCTCCAGTGGAAGCTACCTACGAAGCCTTGCTGCACCTCCCCTGTTTTAGCCATTCCCGGTTGATGAGGCTTGAGGTTACGATTACCTTTATAGAACACATTAATCTTAGAATGCTCATCGTCCACCTGACGATGTGCTGAAAGCATTCAATCCATTCAAGTTCGTTCCGGGTTCGAACGAAACCGAAGGCACTATCTCGTTGCACTCGTTATTGGAATCACCCTCAGAGTCAACGACCATAGCCCTTGCACTCTGATTCACCATCTCGAATCTATAAGCACTATTCCGTCAAACTCATTACGGAATCACCCACAGAGTTATACTGACATATAGCCCTTACACCTCGAGTCTTCACTTGCTCCATTTGGATTAACGACCTAACGTTTAATTGGAATCGGTGTGGTTTTCGGATTCCAAATATGGAAATCCGATCCCGGTCTCACCGAAACCAAACGCCATTTTAATGTCCAAGTTGTACTTAAGGATTTTAAACAGATTAACTCATATTTAGGATGATATAAACAAATAGATGAATCATATTATCAATTAGATAATTCATAACAACATCCATCTTTACAAAGCAGCATATCACATAACAGATATATCCAAATCATCCAATATCAAACCAATATCAAACCAATATCAAACATCTAATATCAACCAATCAATCATACAATAGCAATCACCAAATATTGATCATCCAATATTAATTAATTAACCAATATTAATCAATCAACTCATATTAATCAAACATCCAAATCAGAATTGATTATCTCTTAATCAATTGGATTACTATAATTCTTCTTCATTAATTAATATTCCAAATAAATTAATTAATCATCTCTAATGATCTTCACTAATTAATCTTTCTTTGATTAATTATTCTTTAATTACATTCAAGTAATTATCCTATCCATATTCAGTAATTAAATCTTAATTACTATCATTAATTACAATAATTAATGATTATTCATTAATTAATTAACTATAATTAATTACATTAAACCTTAATTAATTACAATTAATTAATCAACCTTGATCAATATCCTAAATCACATTAATTAATGATCCTTATTAATTAATAATACTTTTAATTAACTAATTAACTTATAATTAATCAACTCATTAATCATAATTAGTGATTAACAATTTGTAATTACTCAACTAAATTAATTAACTTCTCAATTAATTAATTTCTAATTTAATTATATTAATGCTTGATTAATTAGTTAAATTAATAAATCTTTAATTTCTTCATTAAGTAATTATTAAACAATTTAAATTAACAATTAATCCTTAATTAAATTACTTTATTAATTAATTATATTTTAATTAATTACACTTAGTAATTAATCTCAAATTAATCACATTTATTAATCAATCACATTAATTAATTAACTAAAATAAATTAAGTAATTAACTCTTAATTACTTACATAAGTAATTATCTCTAATTACTTTCATTAATAAACCTTAATTAATCTCTTAATTAATTATTTAACAAATAATTAATCACATCATTAAATAATTCTTCATTCTTTAATTAATTAATTACTCCATAATTAATTAATTTCAAAACAATTATATAAATCAATTCTTTAATTGATATTATTAAGTGATTAACCAATAATCACTTCAACTAATTACTCCATGAGTAATTACTAATAATTACTTCCATAAGTAATTAACTTCCTTAATTACATTCAATTATTAATCATTAATTACTCATTTTGTAATAACACTTAATTAATTCATAATTAAGTTATTATTAAAATTAAATAAGTAATTAACTAATTATTTAAAATTAATTAAACAATTAATTAATTAACTTCTAATATTTCAAAATCCTTAATTAATTAAGAAAAACATAAATCTTAATTAAACTTTTCTTATTAACAATCAAATTTAATATTCAAATTAAAGATAAATTAACCTTATTTATCTTGAAATGGATTAAATCAAATTTTAACATCTTAAACCAGTTATCCTATTTGGTTTTCAGAATCATAATGATAATCTTATTTAAAAATAGAAAATTTAGAGACAAATTTCAAAATTTTTAACATTTAAATTAATCTTATTTATTTCAAATATAAATTTGATATCTTAAGATTGAATCATTACTTAACATTTTAAACTTAACCTTTTGATTTAATATTTAAATTCAAAATACCCTTTTTAAATTGAAATCCAAAATGTAATTAAATTACTTTCAATATGAAATCCCTTTAAATAAATTTAAATTGAAATAAATTATATAATTTCAACTTATACTTTATAAATTTGATTAACATCAAATTTTTAAACAACAAGTTTAAAGTTTTCATTTTATTCCTTTATAAAACTATTATCAGACAACACCCTAAGAAAACCCGAAGCAAACCACCCACCAACCCGAGTTAACCCCGAAGAAAACCCAAATCCAACCTGACTTCGAGTTACCCCCGAGTCACACACGAGTTCCCACCCGAGAAAATTCCATCTTCCCCAAACCAAACTTTCCCGGATCAAAGTCATGTACACAACACCCATGTGCACGTCTCCCACTACCTTCGGCCACCGTGGGCAACCGCGATCATCGCCAACGTTCACTCGTGTGCACGCGAACTCGACCCAAAACCCAGATTGAACCCAAACTACATGAATCAAAATTTGGACCTCAACTCGAAAATCTGCAGAATAACCGATCATAAAAGCTTCCCCTCGGCCATGCTCCTCGACGCCGAACAACCCTGCCGTCCTCACCATCAAAGCGTCGCGACTCATCTTCATTTTCACCAAAAATGAACCCACTCGAATCATTAACTATGTGGCAAAACCCATTACAGTTCGACCGACCCCAATTAACTCTAAAACCCTATTTTGCTCAATCCCCAACTCCTCTGCCATTAGAAAAATTAATTTACATTTTTCCCATCATCTATAGCATTCAAGCAAGCTTCAATTCAAATATGAACTCAGTTTATCAAGTACAACTTCGGTAATCCCCTAAAACCTAAATTTCGAACAAACCATGAATACTCACTAATTACACAACTAAAAATCATGATACAAGTATTAAAAATCATGAATTTCCATTGCTATTACAATCATACAATCAAAATCTAAGATTAAGTTCATAAATTTTTAGCCCAAATTGATTTTTTTTACTGTAATTTTGAAACTACTGAACTGTTATTTCATTCTAAAAACTTATAAACATTTTTAGATGAAAATTCATATGATTATAGACAACTTTTCTTCACATATCAAGGTCTAATATTGATTGGATTAAAAGATTTTGAATTTTTCCTTTTAACAGATCTTGTACAGAAAGCATATTTGCATGCATTCAAACAAACACTCATAACATATAGGTCCTAATACATATAAATTCAAGTTATAGGATTTTAATATAGGTAAATAACAACGCATGCATGACATTAGAATAAGATTCAACTATTTTTAAAAACATTTACTCACCTGATATAAATGCAGAGCAGTGCAGAATTAAGTTTCAGGCTTGAACTAATATTTCAGAAAATGCATTTGCTTTTGATTCCTTTCTGTTAAATCACTCTGCATGCTTCAATTAGTTGTTTTAACTTGTTGTAGAAACTGATTCTTCATTTGAATATGCAGATTTCACTTTGCAGATTTAATATGAAGGTTGCATATTTTATTTGAATTGCAGATCTTCTTTTCGACATGCAGGTTTGTTGAATTGCAGAGATTTTGCAGTTGTTGATTTCACTTTTGAACTTTATTGCAGGTTGAAGATGAATTTCGAAATGCAGATTTGAATTTGTAGATTGAAGTTGAATTGCAGGTTGAAGATTTATTTTTATTTTTTTAAAATCTCAGGTTTCCATTAATTTTAGATAAGAAATGGAAACAAAGAAAGAGTATTTGAAAAATAACTAGTTTTCTTCTCTTACATTTATTAAAATTAAAATGAGATGATTGCCACTTGTTATTAATTTTCACAAATGTCATTTAATTTATTTAATAGCTTTACATGTGTTAAACTCTTGCATAATTGTATTAAAAACCCTATTACAAAGATAATTATATCTTATATTTATGTAAATGTGAATATAACTTACATAATTTAATTCTCTTAGATAAATATTTATTCACATATTTAAAATATAAGTTTTCCTTTAAAAGAAATATTCTATATATTTAAAACAAATAAATTAATCTTTAAATTAACTTTTTAAAAATAAAAATTAAAACAAAGCTCCAATTACAATATTCATTCATATCTAAATTATCAATAGATTAAAATTAAATCTCAAAACAACTCAAACTATAACATATACATACATATATATTATAATTCGAAAGTTTATCTTTAAATTTGAAACAAAAAATCTCCTTTTCATAATATATCAAATGTATATATTATAAATAGAATAAAAATTTGATTAGCTTTTGAAAAACAATTCTTATCAACATTTTAAATTGCTAAAAAGATATTAATTCCAATTATCAGATTAAATATTTATTAACCATAAAAGATCAAATTCACCAATTTGAAATTAAAATTATAAAGAAAATTATCAAACCAGTTAAATTATTAATGCAGATTATTAAATTGTTATTGCCCAAAATTCCGGGTCGTTACAAGAGAGGATTGGGAGACTCGCATATCGAGTAGATTTACCGAGCAGTTTGGCCGGGGTCCATAATGTGTTTTATGTTTCTCATCTTAGGAAGTATGTTCATGATCCAGAAACTACTATTGCTCCGACGGCACTGGAGGACTTAGTGGTGGAACTGGATATGACTTATATGAGGCAATCAGTCCTTGTTGTGGAAAAAGATGAGAATAGGTTAAGAAACAAGACGACCAAGTTGGTGAAAGTTCAAGGGATCGACAACGTGAAGGACTATACTTGGAAGACAGAAGATAGGACTATGCCTACTTTTCCTGGGATGTTTTAGATGGTATGTTCTAAATGGGGTTTATATAGAATTTGGTTGGTAGGTTATACTAGCTTTGCTTTAATAGGCTATATGCTCATTGTTTTATCCTTACTGAAATTTCGGGGATGATATTCTTTAAGGGGGTGTGTCTGTAATGCCCTTGAATTTTAATTAACGTTGATTGGGATATTTAATTGGATAAATTAAATAGAATAATGTGAATAATTACGGAGATGAGACTAATAAATCCAATGGCCGTGTCTGAATGAATGACTAAAATAAGACTAAACTAAATTAAGAAGGAGGAATTTCCTTAGGGGTAAACTTGAAAATGGGGCTATATTTCTTTGTATAAATTTCTTCCTCCACTCTAACAAATTTTCACTCTCTCATTCGTAACTCCTCACCAACTTTCGGTCGGCCATTAAAAGCTCTATGAAGAGCAATAAATTGAAGAAAAATCTAAGGAATTAAAGCTAGAAAATTAACTCATTCTCCAATTAACTAATAAAGGTGAATAATCATGTTTATCATCTCATTTTCTGTGTTTGGATCAGTTATTAGTTATACCCAATTCCTGTTTATGATTTTGGTTAGGATATAACCATTTAAACCTTTGTTTGGATAAGAGTTAGGTGCTTTAAAATGTTAATGGGCTAACTAACACGTTTTATTCGATTTTGGTTAAATTTCGAGTTGCTTTAGTCTTCATATGCTTTGAAATTTTAATATGTTGAAGTATATGATTTATAAGATTTTTGGTGATTTTTGGGGATTTTTCCTTTGTGGTTAAATAAGGTAATTAAATTAATTAAGCCTAAGTGCTAAACTGCAATATTGCTTCCACCTTGGTCAAAGCCGGAGGGAATTGCTTTCAAAAATTGTTTTGGGGAAGAAGTATTTTTAGAAAAATATTGACTTTGGTATACTTTTTACTATTCGAAAGCATAGGTGGAAGCCCCTTGACCAATCACAATTAGATAAGCAAGATAAAACATCACTTTAGTAGGCCCAGATGTTGCCTTCGACTCCGAAAGCCGTTTTATCCCTTCGTCTAAGTCGAAGGGTAGGCATGGTGAGAAAGGGAAGAGGGACGAAGGGTTGGGGAGCTGCTTTCTTTGCTTTCAAATGGGAATAAAACTTGCTCTCAATTAAGACGAAGGGGGATCCTTTGATTCTATAATTTTTTATAAAAAGGCTAACTTTTATATACTCAAGGGGGGTCCAAGAAGGGGATCTTCAAAAGCCAAAACCTTCAAGAGTTAATGTTTTAAAATGCTTTCCAGAAAGATTTTTATACCCTTTGACAAATCGAAGGGAAAGGGGGAGGAAAATCCCAACCTTCCCATTGTTTTTAAAGTAAAAGTTTTAATACATTTCGACAAAGTCGAAGGGTAAACCTTCCGACAAGGTCGGAAGTATAATTTTGAAGGGTTGGTTCTAACACTAACACTTCATTGTTTTTGAATGGTTTTGAAAGTTGTTGATTTCGAAAGGTTTGATCTTGAAAGGTTTTGATTTTGAAAGGTTTTATTACGAAAGGTTTTGATTTCAAAAGGTTTGATTTCGAAGGGTTTTGAAGGGTTTACCTTCAATGATTGCGAAAGGTTTTGAGTTTCTTTACTTTCGAAAGTTTTATAGATGGTTTTATAAGGGGGGATACCTCAGACTTTCAACAAAGTCGAATGGTATAACCTTTTGGCTAGGTCATAAAGAAATCTTCTGACAAGGTCGACAGGTAGGACCTTTCGATAAGGTCGAAAAATACAATTTTGTGACGCTTTCAAAAGGAAGGCTTCTGAAGAGGCTAACTTCGGAGGGTTATTTTCTTTCGAATAGGACTTCTTTCGAAGGGTTGTAGGCCTGGTTTTTAGCCAATTTTTCTTGAGTAAAGTTTTGCTAATTCGAAAGGGAAACTTCGAAGGGTTATAACATAAAATACTTATCTTTGTTTGAATATGAAAGGGGGATCCTTATATAAAATGAATGTAATAAAACCTTGGGGATACTGGTGTGGGTTTAATGTTTTCGATACATAGTTTGGGGTTACAAGAAGAAATATGCTTTCAAAAATATACATTGGGGCTATCAATGTGCTTTTATTTAATTTAACCTAATTGAGGCTACCAATGGGAATAGGTTAAACATGCGGTATATTTGGGGAAAAAATAAATAATCAAGGGGATCATGAGTTTTATAAATAATCATGGGGATCATGATATTTTAATTGGCCAAGTGTTGGGTTCTTGGTTAACCTAGGAAAACCATGGAATATGATGGATAACCCACATCAAATTTCTAAATTGAAGAATGTTTTGCCAAAGGTGGTTAGCCTCGAGATTTGGCACCCAAGGGTTCATAGTCATCCTAGGAAAACTATGGAATGTTCGGTGGATAGCCCACACCAACTTTTATAAAACAATATACGATGGATAATCTGTATTTATTTTGATGAATTTGGGATGAATAGTCCTATTAAAGTTTTAACGGATAGTCATTTTACAGATTTTAGAAATGAACTCTAATAAATTTATTTTAGATCGAAAATCTAATATATTGCTTTTAGATGGGATATCTAATAAATGGGTGGATGGGATATCCAATACATATGATTTATGGCTTTATTTCATTTTATATTAAGAATAATCATTTTGGGTGCAGGAGCATAGTAAATGATTTGCATGTTTTATTTTGGATACTAATGAGGGGAAATCCGTTTCGCTAAGCGGCGTGGTCTCACTAGATATCTATTTATGATAAGAGACGATATGGGCATACTAGACTTATTGTTTGACTCGAAGTTTGTGTTTCTCCATAAACTCTCGGATACTCAAAAATTAATTTAAGTAGTCTGAGAGTGGGAGACTTTCAAGTTTTTGAACGAATAAGCTTCCGGAGATGTGCAGAAGGCAGTGTTGGCTATATAGGAGCTATTTTGTCTTTTCTTCCATGATGTATTAAGAAATTTAAAGTTCATATTTATTAGTTCTATGGTCATCATAAGGGGCATTTTCATATTTGCTCTTATCGTACTTTGTGCATGTATATGTGATCTGGACGTGGTTAATGTTTGGGATTATGTAATTAAATCTTAAACTGCAATTCATAAGAAATGAGAAATTTTGTTTTGTTGGAGTTTATAATTTTTCATATTCTTGTGTTTCTGCATTGCCACTAGTTTCAAGATTCAAATTTCAATCACTTAAAAATAACACATATGGATGACTGCAGCATCCGTAGCAGTTAGTTTTGAGCCTCCGGAAGCGGGATGCTACACAATCTTAATCATGTCGACATTGAATTGTAAAATAAAAAACACTAATTTTCATTTTCTTAAATTTTGTTCTTTTTTACTTTTCATTATATTATTGAAATTCAGTAACTTATGTTAGTGTCAATATTTTCAATGAGTGCTAAAAGAATTTTTCAGTAGCATGCCTCAACTGTTAGGGGCATATGAGATGTATATTTCATATGCCTCGAGTTGCTGAGACATAAGCCTTCGTGGTAAAAAACATTTCTAAAAGATTCTCTAGGTGTTTTATCTTCCACTAACTCGAGGCGAGTATCGAGGCAGGTTAAACAATGATCGAAAGTTATCAAAAATAAATAAGTGGTTGTAGTAGTTGATAAATTAAATACAAGATGTTAAGCGTCTAATTTGGATATCAAATTTAGTGGCTTTAAATGTGCAACTCATGGATGCACACATGCATATGCACACATTGCTATTTATTAAGTTGATTAAAAGAAACATAACACAGACAAACTTCTAAGCATATTTGACCAACTATGGCAAGATCTTTTTTTTCAAGTAAAAGATAATGTTATAAATTAGGAAAATGAGTTGAATTAATGATTTATAAGAAACACAAACTTCTCAATATTAGATCCTTCATTGCCATGAAACATACCAGCTATGAGGATATAAACTAATCATATATAATCGATCCATTCTTATTTCTTCCAACAATCTCCTAGTTAAAAGCCTAAAAGTACAACATCATATGTAACAAGTCATTAAATTGGATCATCCCTATTGTTTTCCTTATGTAGCTCTAAAAGCACCCAAGTCAACAAAATCGGCTTTGTTGACACAGAATCAGTGCTATAATTTAGATTAGTAAATTTCTTGACTTAAACACTATTTTCCTGTTCACAATAATATATTATGATTCAATAAACATACATAAAACCTATACTCTTACAGTTTATCAAACAAAAAGAATATTTTTGAAAATATATTACATGATGATAATCTAGAGGTGCTAACTTAGTGTAGTTGGTAAAGGGGTCTAACCCGGATCATGAACTCCAGAAAGTATCAACGAGATTCCACACATCTTCCTTAATCCTAAACCCTAATGGTTTATTCTAATTTGTTTCAGTCGATTTCAACTCGCAAAGCATATTGACTTGTATTCTAGAATTTGCTGGTGATGGAGTGTGTGATGCAGATGGGATGATAAATTGTGAGTCATATTTGTCTCCAAGGGTTTTATGAACAAAGCTAATTATTTGAAGAAATTTAGGGTGGTGCAGAAGTCGAAGAAGAAGAATATGTGTGCCTGCGTGAAAATTGGCTGTGTAAAATTGGCTTTAGAGAAGTTTATTTTGCAAGCCTTAGAGTAGAAAAACTTCCCTAACGGTCGATTTGATAACGCATGTGGCATCACTTTAATATATATTTGATAATGGGTTGCTTTATCAAGGATATTTTCCCACGTTCATTTGGTACATGATAGTAAGCACAATCCAAATATGAATAAGTTTGTCATTTAAATATTCAAAGAAAAATTAACAACACAATCGTCATTTGAATACGTAATGGATAAAATATTTATACAACCATCAAATGAGTACATCAACCATCTATATAATATCTTTCAGCTAAATCTTGTGTAGTGACATGTCTATCATCATCACTATCATCCTCAGTATCAATGAAATCATCATCTCGTATGTCATCCCAATAGAGTAGCAATTGTGTTGTTGGTATTGTTGCAATTTCTAGAGTTGTATCTCATGTCAAACTTGGGTTTGATGTTGATATAGTTGAGCCTGAATCCTGATATGCAAACTTTGAAATATCGTAGTGTTAGGCTCCTAAATACAGCTAAACTAGTCTCTTATGATGTAAGAAATGAGAATACTATTGAACCAAACAAATTATATTAGATTCTTTTATATGAAATGTGCACATTATGAATAAAAATCAATAAAAGAATATGTATGCCTCATATGTATTATATAAACTCACAGGTGGTACGCCAACACTAATCGTATTTTGTGGCTACTAATATTATGCCATGATACCACTAATATCATACGTTGTGAACATATCCTCAATAAGAGTACTCGACGAAGGCTGGGTGTACCAAAAAGATGTTGGCTCAAAAGTAAACTAAGAAACTATAACACTGCCAGTTGAAAGGCGAGGACCGATACGATCAAAATTCACCCCACATGTACAATTAGGTAATGTGAATGCATATGGAACCACTTGAGACAAATATAAATCAAAATCTCCATGTATAATATAGGGCTTCTAGTTATCCATCCGCTCGCTTTAAGAGATGCTTCATATGCACCACATACATGATGAATTGGACTAAAAATGTCATCAGGTAACAAATGATTTAAAAGAATCAAAATGTACCAAACAACTATAAGCAACAAATCTGTGATTTGACGATGATCCTTTTCGTCAACCTTGAATTTACAATGAGTTTGTGAATATCTTAATCTATTGTGAATCTATGATTTTTTTACATGTTTGAGAATAAAAACTATAGATCGATAAAAGTAAAAGAGGCATAAACAAGAGGGATTCAACCCTTAAAGTTTATGTTCACTATGACACTTTATATTGATTATATTACTTGAATATAGAGGTAAGTTCAAGTAACTTTTTCCTAGCTTTACAATATTGTAAAAAATTTGAAATTTGGTCCCTTCCCTTTGTAGTTAAGGATTTTTATAGTGTTATTATTGCAACAAATGCTGACGTCGAGCTTTTAGATGCCAACATAGATAGTTGGGATTGGATGCATATTGTAATGAGCTTATGAGATGTTATTTTGTAGAATCTGAGCCAACTTGCAGTGGGGTAAATATTAAACTGTCCAAGAGCGTTGCTAATTAATATAGTCGGATAATATGGAGAATGAGACTATATGAGGCACGCAGGTGAATATTTCTTTGGACTAACATCAACACACATTTCAAACCATATGATACTTTCCATGGATGTATATGGTCTCGGTACAAAGAAATAAACGCATATGTCTTCGGGACAGAACAACACATAATCGTAGAATATAATAGAGTACACAAAGTCAAAACATAACAGATATTTGAACCAAAAATGTCACAAACACCCAAATGACTATAATGGGGAAAAGAGTGAAGAAACTACATAAAAACACATAGAAACAAAACACCAGAGGTTTATAGTGGTTCGGCTAATCGTTGTCTATATCCACTTAATTTTGTTGATGGTTTATAGTGCTGTTTACATTTCTGTTTTTATGGAGCGGTATGGATTCGTGGGAGTATAGGAGAATTATAGAAAAATTGTAGAGAAATGAAAAGAATCCTCCAAAATGAGTCTCTGCTCTCTTATTTATAGCCGTAGATTGCCCGAAAACTCACCCCCATGATCCCCATATTGTTTTCCACACCTAGACTAGTTCTCCCAAGAAAAATGAGGGATACCTCATCAATATCCATGGATCAGTACCAATCCATGGGCTTGGCTTGGTACCGATCTATAAGACTTCCATATGCATCCTTCTGAATTCTTTTTCTAGGCTCGAGTCATGGTTAGCTTCATTATTTGCATCTTATTTGCACGGTTATAAGCTTGTTTCTAAGTCCAAATAATGGATCGGTGGAAGAATGGAGTTGTCGATTTCAAGTATCGAGGAGATCAATAGAGAATCGCTGCAAAGGAACTTGAAATAGGCTTCTAGCATCATCACTTGCAAGTAAGAGGAGTTTGGGCAAAAGTGGGTGAAGTGTTGTGTATCGCTACTGATCTAAGTGGTTGGCTCAGTACTGATCCAATAATTTGCTGGATTTTTGAACTTTGGATCCTTGGGATGGTTTGTACTTGCCTCTTGTGACTTTATTTGTACTTGGTTTCTGGACTGTATGTCTATCTCTCTAAGTTTCTTGCCTTGATATCTTTTAAGTTTGACTTGTTAAGTTCATACACATACTGCCTCGTTAAACGGCTTGATAACACTTGCTCTCCAAAGCATGCCTTGTGAATGGAAGGCATGTTTTGCTTAAGAACAAATGTTGAAGTCGATGGAATATTAGTAATTGAATCTTCTAGTTAACAACCAATCAAACTATTGTGAATCATCTTGTTCTTTTAGATTCACCTATAAATCAAAGGTCATTCTAGTCCTTCATAGCTATGGATTCGAGTCCTTGTTTGAGTATCAGTCATGGAAAATAATCCTATGTTCTCTTGGAATTGGTAAGCCATGGGCTATATCATTAATCAGGACCATCCCGTGTTCATCGAAGGCCAGCAGTCATGCATCAAGATTAATGACTTCGGTTTAGTAATTGCTAATGAGGTTTGAAGCCACAATATAGATCCCAATTTCTCAGGTCATGCATTCGATGATCGTTTCAATTCCTGATTGCTCCAGATCGTTAATCTATAGCTCGATCTCTCTGGATAGTTAAATAAATGTGGTGCAGGGCCAATAGTCAAGTTCATGATCTCTCCGGATCATTAATTGAATTCCTAGCAGTTCAGGGCTAATAATAAAATCCATGGTCTGGAGACTGTTAATAAAGTCAATGGTCGTTCGGGGTCGATAGTCAAATCCATGGTCTCTTTGGACTGTTAATCAAATCCTTGGCCATTCGAGACCGATAATTAAATCCATGGTCTCTTCGGATGGTTAATCAAGTCCATGGCCATTCGGGACTGATAATCAAATCCATAGTCTCTTCGGACCTTTGCTAAGCCCAAATCGCTCGCTCTCCGACAAGGGGACTCAACGATAAGAAAGCCCATCCACTCATGCTCCAGCGATGTGATTTACATCTTGCACTTTGGTCCTTGCTCTCTGGCCACGACTTAAAGCGATCAATATCGTACAAGTTTATTCACTTTCTCTCTGACAAGGGAACTTGTACCTTCTGGTCAACGCCCCTTTCTCTAGTCAGGACTACCATGATTAATACTGGTTACCACATTCATGTCGATTTCAATAATCAAGGATTTATCTAATGGAATCGAATTCAAACATTAAAAAACATAAAGTAAAACATCATGATTGCCGCCTCACCGAGCGTTACAGCCTAATGTCCAACTCAGAGCGTGCCTAGGAACCAATCGAGATCTTATCATGAGCGAGTAGCTCGACTGCAATATTGCATTATTTATTGAAAGAAAATATAGAATGTGAGAATTGAACTTGATTCCCTATCATCCTAATTAAGAGATGACTATTCTCAACCTTGATCCAAGGCCATTTCCATTCACTACAGATGATGGCTGCCCTTGTTCCACCACCGTAGCTTAGATTTTCACATACTGCTATAATTGGTTGTTTCTAACCTATTCCTCGATCAAATCGTCGAGTGTCTGCAGTCATTTGTGTTATGCCCATCCAGCTCATGGAACAGGTAATATTTCCGGACATCCTTTCATGGTCCATGGACTCTTTCCTAGCTGGTTTCTGATAGAGGATCTGTCCATTGGTATCAAGGTAAATCCACTTCCTGGTTTTATTCAAATCCGTGTAAGAAGAGAATTTCGATTTTCTTCTTTGCCGCTTTGATCCCTCAAAGCCATCATCCATCATTCTTTTTCCTTTATCATTACTAGACCCTGCTCTAGATGTTCCTTCACTATCTACATCATTAATTTCTTCCTTATCGACTTCAGCGTCCTCGTGACGCATGTATCTTTCGGCCTTATGATAAATTCAACGAGGTCCATCGGTGGATCCCGCTCCAAGGTGACCTTGAAATCCATCTTATCCTCTATTCATAAAACTGTTGCCATCAGAATCACTGATGGATCTGGCTTATCAACCGCGACAGCAGTTGCATTAAATCTTATCAAAAAACTCCTAAAGGACTCTTCGGCCCTCTAGTTTACATTGGAAAGCATCATTACATTCTTGGATAGTGAAATATAGACCCGAAACTGCTTCATGAATTTGTTCACTAACTCGGCCCATGTGTTAATGGAATCGTTCTCTAGCTGCCTAGACCATAATACCGCCAAATCTATTAGATATAAAGGGAAATGCCGTCCCATGACCTCTTCCGACGCACCTAGCACCTCTATGTGCTAGATATATCTCATCAAATGAACTGTTGGATCAGCCTTTCCATCACACATCTCCAAATGTAGGTAGCTTGAAATCTAGCGGATTCCTAGCATATCGAATGTTTGAAGTGAATGGAATCCTATTCACATCTTCCAGGCTCCAGTTAGGCAGTCCAACCCTCATTGCTCGTCTCACCATCTCAGCACTCTGTTAATATTGTCCAAAAGAATTCTCAAGTTTGCATTCTCAGCCTGCCCCCCATTTCCACGAGGAAATTCTGACACGTACTCCTCCGGTCGTGCTTTTACATTCTGATTCACATTCAAATGCTATACATTATCTCCTGAACTGCATCATTTCCACCTAAGTTAACATTGGCCATGCCTCTATGTTCTTATGGATCTGTGACGATCTGTACTTGTGGATTAGTACTGATCCGTACAACTTGTTCGTGTTCATTTTGATTTGACCTACTCAGCTCCAGGTGCATTTTCTCCAACTTCTGGCCTTTGGTTCAAATTTTTCACAACTCCGGTTGTTCCTGTTTGTCCCATTCTCTTAAAACAAATTCCATCGTCTCTTCTTGACGAGCCATCATCTTTTCTTGCATTGTATTCATCATCGTTTCTATCTCATCCCTTGTTATGTAGATGGATGAGGGTTGACACCTGAGGATGTCTCTTGGTTGCCTCGTTGTTTATTTCCTTCAAAGTGATCTTCCTAGTCGACCATCTCATCATTTTGAACCTTTTCAAATCTCAAATGAGCGATTTCAAGTGGTTCTCAGTGAAAGAACCAAAATATTTGAAACAAAAATGACACGAACATCCAAATGAGTATAATAGAGAAAAGAGTGAAGAAACTAAATAAAAGCATATAGAAATAAGTCACCGTATTTTTATGGTGGCTAATCGCTATCTACGTCCACTTAACTTTGTTGATGGTTTATAGTGCTATTTACACCTCTATTCTTATGGATCGGTATTTATCCATGGGAGTATAAGAGAATTATATAAAAGTTGCAGAGAAGTGAAAAGGATCCTCCAAAACGAGTTCTCACCTTCTTATTTCTAGCTTTAGATTGCCTGAAACTCACCCCTACAATATTTATATTGTTTTCCATGCCTAGACTTGTTCTCTTAAGAAAATAAGGGACACCTCATCCATATCCATGGATCAATACCGATCCATGGGCCTGGATCTGTACCGATCCACAAGACTGCCATATGGACCATTTTTTATTCTTTATCTTGGCTAGAATCTTGGTTAGCTTAGTGATTTCCATTTTTTGCATGATTATGAGCTTGTTACGGAGTTCAAATGATGGATTAGCAAAAGAATGGAGTTGCTGATTTCAAGTGCTTGAGGAGATCAATAGGGAATCACACCGAATTGATGCAAAGGAACTTGAAATAGGCTTCTGGCATCATCACTTGCAAGTAAAAGGAGTTGGGGCAAAAGAGGGTGAAGTGTCGTGAATCGGCACCAATCCAAGTGGTTGGACTAGTCCCGATCCAACACTGTTGGATATTTGAACTTTGGATCCTTAGGACGGTTTATGCTTTCCTCCTATAACTTTGGTTGTACTTGGTTTTTGGACTTTTTAGCTATCTTTCTGGGCTTCCTATTTGATAGCTTTCAAGTTTGACTCATCAAGTTTGACTCATCAAGTTCATCCGTATACCGCCTGGTCAAAAGGCTGGATAACAACAGATAAAATAAAGTGAAAATTAAGCCCACCTCCTTTTATTTAAACTTAGTCCATGTAAACTCCTCCCATTTGAAAACTTATATTTTCGATCCCTTTTTTTATTTGCGGCTAAATTTATTCCATAAATATCATTATTTACCTATTGCGGTTATTTTAATAGTGGCCGTGATTTTGATTGCATGTTTTTAATTCTGATTCTGTTCAATAATTGTTTTAAGATATTATTTCGGATTCATGGCTTTATCTTCTTCCAGGTAAAATATTGTTTGGATTTGTAGTCGATTTTGTTTGTTTTAATTGATATTGCGATATTGGTTGATAATGTTGTTATTTTTGTTTCATTTGGTTTTTTGTTTAAAGTAAATGGAAAGTACAAGTATTCTATTGTTTATTTTAGCTGAAAAAATTAATGCATGTGTATAGGGTAATGTTCATTGATGTATTTTGTTGGCTTTGATTAAGTTCAGATTTGTCTGGAATTATTGTAGATATTTTATAGACTTGTCCGTAAATAATTTGAATATGTATGGTGAAAGTGCTATGCAAATTACTAATAGTTGCTAATTTATATGCAATTTTTTACAATTATTGCTTATATATCGGCAAATAATATCGATATTTCACTGTGTTTGATTAAGCTCAGACTTCTGCTGATTTATCTGCATTTTTTTAGAAATATTGCTTAAACATCAGCAAATGATATTTCTTAAATATTAGCATATATTATTATGTGCTGATTTATCTGCAATTTTTTAAAATTATTGCTTACTTATCAGCATATAACATACATATCCTGGTTTTCTATTTATTTATTTTTTTGTAATTGTATTTCTATTTTGTTTTTAAATTAAAGTGTTCTTGGTGATGCTGGAGTGCTTGTGCTGTTGAAGTTCAGATATGATAGCTTTTCGTTACGTCTTCAATTTGATAGTTCGGTTGTTATGTTGAGTAGTGCTATTTGTGGCAAATGGACAGAATTGAGTTCATTGTCAATTGAATTATACTATGTTAGAGATGGATCGAGAAGGAATATTAAAACTAATTTTGATCTTCAATCTATTTTGTTGTTGGTTGCTCATAACCGTGAGGATTACTTTATTATTTTTATTGATGTTGTTCCTACTAGTTTTTCAGCAACCAATATTAGGTTAGATGCTGTTTCTTGTAGTAGTGATACCTCATTTGTTAGTACTGATGATTCTAATATTCAATTCAGGCAGTTATTGAGAAATGATTCCAATCAATCTGTTTTTACTGGTGTTGGTCAACAATTTCTAGGTGGTGTTACTGAACTTAGGCTCAGTTTGATGATATATAGTATTAAGACTGGGTACAAGCTTGATTTGGTTAAGAATGATAAGGAAAGAGTTACGACTGTTTGTTCCCGAACAAAATGTACTTTCGGGATTCATGCTTCTGTCAAGTTTAATCTTCCTGTCTATTTTGTGATAAAGAGATTTCAACCTGAACATACTTGTGGTGCTGGAATTCATGATATTAATGATCCTCCTACTTTAAGTAAATTGATTAAGTCGTTGTTTTATGATCATATTCAAGCTAATCCGTTAATGAAGACAAAGGACATTATTAACCTATTTCAAACTAAATATAATATCATTTTGAAGTATTATTTTGCTTATAGTGGGAAGAGATTGGCTTTAGAAGATTTACACAGAAGTGATATGATGTCTTATCACAATTTGAAGTCTTTTTGGGATGCTGTACTTGAAACTAATCCTGGTAGTAAAGTAGTTTTGGAGTGTAATCTTGATACTCGTCAACTTGAGAGGGTTTTTATTGGTTTTGAAGCTTGTGCACATGGTTTTCAATTTTGTCGGCCTTTAATATTTGTTGATGCTACTTTTGTGAAAGGTAGAGCTCAAGGTTGTTTGATGGCTGCTACTGGTAAAAATGGCAATGAAGGTATGTTGTTTGTTTGTAGCTTAATATATAGTTGAATCAATTTCTGCAATAATTATTTTTTCTTGCTGCAATATAAGCATTTATTAAAAAGAAAAATATCTTACTAACAGAAAACATTGCCGTAACCGAAGCAATTTTAAAATTTTTTTTACTGAAAAGTATGAAATATTTTTGATACAGTGAGAAATTGTTCTGCAGTAATATATGGTAATAGTTGCAGTTTTGTCTGCATTTTTCAATCTAAGTGCATAGTATTATGCAATTTGTTCAGTTATTTATAAATTGGTTGTTTTATCAGGTTTTCTTCCTATAGAAATTACTATTGTGTCTAGTGAAGATGATAATAATTGGATTTGGCATTGTGAACAGCTTAAAGATTTTTTGAAAGATGATAGTAGAAATTTTATTTTCATTTCTGACCATCATCCTGGTATTCTTGTTACTATTTCAAAAGTGTTTCCAAATTCAGTTCATGGTTCATGTTTTTATCATTTAAACAATAATTTAAAAGTTGCTTTAAAATCTGAATTTTCCAAATCAAAAAAGAAATGGTTGATAGATTTGTTTGGACATGTTGCATATGCTTCTAATTTGGACGATTTCAATGTTGCATTGAAGAATTTTAAAGATGCCTGGTGGTTCTGCTATGGCAAATTTTTTGAAAGGAATTCCCTTTGAGAAGTTTGCTAATGTTTTTTCCTCGCTTAGCGTTTTGGTGAAATGTCATCAAATTGTTCAGAGAGTTTCAATATATGCATTTGGAAGAAAGACATTTACCAAACACTACATGCTTGGATAAAATTAGAGTAAAGTTAATGAAGCTAATTTCTGATCGTCGAAACTTGCTAATAGTTGGAATAGTGTTGTATGTCCAGTGAATGAAAATCGGTTGAAAAGTCTTCATTTGGAAGGGTTTGTTATAAAATTAAGTGAACATGTGTTTGAAGTTCATTCTCCTGTTCGTCAATATGTTGATTTAGATAATCAGATTTGTTCTTGTAACTTGTGGTAAATTTATGGTTTTCCTTGTGCTCATGCTGTTAGATGTATTTTGAGTTATGGAAAGTTGAATGTTTATGATTACATTGAAGATTATTTCAAAGTTTTTTATTTTCGATCAGCGTATTCTCAACCAATCAATCCTGTTATAAACTTTTTGAAAGAAGATGTTTTGATTGAAGATGTTGTTGTAGCACCACCTAAAGGTAGACGAATGCCTGGTCGACCATCATCATCTAAGAGGATAAAATCTGCTAGTGAAATTTCAAAGACCATTAGATGTAGTATATGCAAGAAGTTGGGTCATAATAAAAGGACTTTTTCACTGAAATACGTGTAGTTTTTTTTCTTTTGGAAAGTTATCATGTATGGAGTTGAGTTTATGTTTTTGTTATTCATTTTTTTTTTGAACTGGTACTTTATATACAACAAATCATTGGGACATCATATCCCATGTCAAATAAACGTTCGAAAGCAAGTTTCGAACTTGTGACATCCTACACCAAAGCCGAATCAATTAACCACTTGGACAAAGGTGCTTGTCTTGTTATTCATTTTAATGGTACTTTCTTTGTACTTAGGCTGGATGTTTAATGTTTATAATGCATTAGTCATGGTATTGCTTCTATTAATCATTATTGCAGTGTTTTCTGCAAGTATTACGATTTATTGCACATATTTCTGCAGTTTTTCTGAATTTTTGCTTACTATTTATACCTGTTTTGTGAATACTGCTTTTTATATGAAGATGATATTTGTATCATTGTTTGCCACGAAATAAATATGGTATATCCATATGTATGTGAAATTTTTGTTAATAAATGTGGAGTTATCTGCAATATTTTGTTTTTGTGTTGACATTTCTACAATTATTTGGTGCAAGAATTTTGAAAAATTGCTTAAATATGGAAATATCTGCAATTATACGTCTGTAATTGTCACGACCTGGTTTTTCGACCTTCGAAAATTGACACTAATACGTTCACTGTATAGAGTGCCGAGCAATCGGATGCCGGAAATACCAGACCGTAAGGGAAAAAGAAGAAGAGGTAGAAGAAGAAAATAAAAAACAACACAGAATCTCACAATCGCAGCGGAACAAATATAATATACAAATATTAGCATTTATACAAAGAAAAGCTATAACTGTCAATATACATACAATATACCAGAGTACAATGAATCTGGACAGTTGTAACAACTTATCCATGAATACTATCTATACAGTCTCTAATACACAACGGGAATCAACACGCCTCTGCCACCCAGCTCGCCTCCTGAGCTCTAAACGTCCTAACCTGAAAATCTGTAATACTCGGTCTGACCCGAGCATTACAATAAAGTAACACCCGAGTCAGGTTGGAAACCAGCATGAGTAAACCCAATTAATTTAAAATACTAAAGTTGTAAAAACTCCTTTGAAAGTCAAGGTAACTCGTCCAACATTACGAGTTCTTATCTTGTTATGACCAACAAATTGTTGCCAAATCCATTATTTAAAATAATACCTAAGTGCTGTTACTTACCCAAACATAGTCGAATCTAATTAATTTATTTAATTCCAGCCTATTTGGTTCTACAAATCAAACCCGTAAAGATTGAAGTAGTTATTACATCGAAGTGGTTTCAGATATTGCTGATACCCGATCCAGGTATCTTCGCCATCCTTTAAGCCAAGTTGTTTTTAACAAAACAATTCAGTTTCAGAATGTCAACCTTCGCATAAAAATCTCATCATAATATATATTCAAATAAAACGTCTCACATTTTATATTTAAACTTTCATTTTAGGTTATTCCAATTTAAACTATTCATAGACTAGATTACTAGTCACACAAATCATTAATTTTCTTAAAACAGAATTAATTAATTATTTTCAAATCATGTTTAATTATCATCAAAATAATTACAAACAATTTTATTTTATTCTAATCGAATACCTGGAATTTACTAATAATTTACAAGTATAATTAACTTAAAACCTTTAACAAATTAAAGGTTTAGATCATTTTATTTTATCATTAATTATAAACTAATTACAACTATTTCTTTAATAAACCTCTGTAATTAATAATTAACATATATATAATTACCTTAAGTTAATTAATTTTAAATTCAAATTATTCATTTATCCTAGCCATTACCAATTCTAAGGTTTAAATTAACTTAAGGTTAAAATTACTTAATTTATATAACCATAAACTAATTACTTTGAAACCATTTTTCTTTTCTTTTTCCTTTTATTTCTTTCTTTCCAAAAATCTGATACTTTTACTTTTGATATCTTAAAACATCCAAAATATATCCAGTCATTCAGTAGCATTCAATAGCTTCAATTTTCAATATAATCTATCACAGATTATCAAATAAATCACAATCACAGACTATGAAAATAAATTTCAATATTTTTGAGGAATCCAGTTGGATCCCTCCAACCTGTTACCCTGCATACACAGATGTTAGCATAATATAAAAATACCAATCCCACTTCGAGATGGGATATCGCGGTATAAAGGGTCATCCGCTATTATGCGGGGCACATAGGGTCTCATCGGCTATATAATGTGGGAATATCAATCACTCCAATATGTATACTACTATACATAATATCACATCCAGACTGATAATAAATTATCAATTCAAGCAATCAATCCAATAACTAAATTTAATTAATTAAATTAATCAGTAATCCAGTTTGAGTGAGATTTACTCATCTTTGATTTTTGTTTGCGAATCCAACCCAAACCAGCTATTTCTTCGCGATTTCAGACCTTGTACAAAAATTATATGTTTTTATTAATATTTGAATTAATCCAAAAATAAATTACCATTTAATAAATTTAATTAACGAATAATTTTGTTTAAACTAATATTTCCTAAATAAATAAATAAATTTTAAGTTACAAAAATAATTAATTAAGTTAATCACCCTAATACACTATTTTAAAATAAACAAGTAAATCTAAAATGTATATATGTATATCTGTTTTTCTTTTGAAACTACATATATACATACATACATATATATATATATACATTTATAAAATAATCTATAAAGATTTAAAAATGTAATGTTTATATAAACTCTACAACATTTAGAAATTTCCGTTTTCAAAATCTTACCTCCACATGCATATTTACTGTTTGAAATTTAAAATATGTATGTAAATTAATATAAATATCCTATTAAATTTAAGTTTAACAAATACCATACTGCCTCCTGCCAAAGTAGAAATCCAACCTACTCGCGAGTTTGCCAACCACCTCGCAGCAATGCCAGAGAAGAAACCACCACCTATCTCAGCGCACGCTACCTCGAAGTCACTCGAGATGCACCAACTCGATCTCCATCCCACCCGGTGGCCAGAGTACCATCTTCGCTGCCAACATTCACTCATGAACGACTACGCACTGCCCAACGCTCGCGACTTGCCATAACACTACGCGAGCCTCAGTCGCGACTCACCCCTTACGTGCAACCTTGCCCATCCAGAACTCGAGCTTGAGCTTGATATTCCCAACCTTGGATGCGACAGCCCTAGCTCCACGAGAGAAATTCTTCTACTACCCAGGCTCGAAATCAGTTCGGCGAATTGGATTTTCCCTTATTTTTAAATAACGAATTCAATTCGAAAAGCTGTTCCGCCATTTAAATTTCCTTTCAATCTTTTTTATAAACGAACGATTTTGTTCTTTCGACATTACTTTTCCTATCTTCGATTTTGAACTGAACCTTTGAGGCTCGAGATAAATATGAGTGTACAGCGTGTTGAGGAAGGAAATGTTTTTTTTCTTTCATTCGAACAGATTTGGTTGGGCGACAAAAAGACATGATTTTGAACCTGAGATGATGGGTTGCGTGAAAAATGAAGGCTGCAGTGATTCAGAAAAGCAAAAGCTGCTGGAGGAAAAAGTTTTTGACGTGAAAGGATTTTGACCGGTCAATATAATATATTATTTAAGTTTAAATTTAAATTTAAATCGTCTTGAATTCGCAGCTCAAAATCTTGACATCTTATTGAGGAGCGCCGCCAAGCGTTCATAATGTTATACCCCTATTCCGAACACAATGGAAAAGGTTTCGAGTCCTGATTCGATCGTATGGAGAAGATAGCTTTTGGACCCAATATGATATTGAATTTTCGATTTAAATTTTAGCGCGTTTATATATCGTACGATCACATGACAACTCCAAAAGCTACGAAAATTGAAATTCGATAATAGTACACTATTACGGATCTAATGGGGCTGGTTCCGTCGAAATCTGAGACCGTTCCTTGAAAGGCTATTTTTAAATACCAATTTAAACGATATATTTTTAAAACCAAACAACCTACTTTTAAATTCAATTTTAAAAGTTCTATTACCTTCAATACTATTGATATAAATTTTACAACCCCTCCAATTATTTTTTACGAGCTTAAAACTCTCGATTTAACATTTTACCCAATTTCCAGTAATTAAATTCAATAATTTAATTATCCCATAATTAGTGATATTTGAAATTCAAGTTAAACATCAACTTTTAAATATTTAAATCAATAAGATATTCCAATTTCAAATGTCTAAAATCCCAGTTCGACACAGTAATGCATTGTTTTATGCAACTATTTTGAATAACTAAATATTTGTGGAGATATCTGCAAATATATGCTTTTATTACTGACATTTCTACAAATATTCTGAATAGCTATGATTTGCTTTAGTATTTTGGTAACTGAATTCTATTGTAAGAAATTCATAAATATTTTTTTTGATAATAAACTATAATATTGTGTTAATACTGTAATATTGTTTTCTAACTACATAAGTTTAACAAAATATGTATATACATTTCAGAATATTTAGAGAAAACATTACAGTTTGATACATCAAATATTTTGGTTTGCTTCAGATAGTAAAAACTTTTGTGTCAAGCTTTCTTCTAAGCTCCAACTATTAGGTTTGCAAGAAAGAATTGTTGTGCCAATTCAGCTCTTTGTAAATCCATAGCTTCATATGTGAATTGAGTGTCATAGTTGTCGATGTCTTTGCCTTCACTTCTTTCTTTAATAATGTTGATTAAAAACATGCCACAATCAACTCTGCAATAATTGACAAATATTACGAAATTGTTAGAATAAATGTTCTTCGATATGAAAATATTTGTACAATTTTTTTGTTGTGTATTTACGAATCAGAACGTTGCTGTGGGCTGTTGGCAAAAGTGATTTGGTTTGATGGTTTACACTCTATTTTTTCCAATTTCTTGAGTAAGGCTGTGATACAAACTCTCTGTAAAGAAAAAAAAGATTTTATTAAACAGTTTATTTTCCTTTGATTTATTCATTTTTCAATTTACATACCAGCTTTCTTGCTGCCTTATGATGTTCTCCTTCGTGCCGTGGTTTTATGGAATCATAGTGAATCCATATTCTATATTCTTTTATAAACTCCAAAAGTGTAATATGATTTTTGGTGGATAGGGAAGAACATTTTATTGCAGTTTGCAAACTTTTTAGCTACTACATTATTGATAGGGCTTATGTTACCTTCTTTGAATTGCCCAGTAGAAATGTCTGTAGGAGAATACTTAGAAAATTGAATTTATGAATATCTAAACAAATTCTTCACTAAAAGATTATAAGACTTACAGCAGCGTAAACTTTAAAGTACAAGTTTTCTGCCTGAACTTTATGCAATTCATATTAATACCAGGCAATGATCTATAAAAATTATTATAAGGAAATAGTCATAGTATATTTGTTGATAAAAGACTATAATATGTTTTGCTGACAAAACAATTGTTCATGGAATTTTGCATAAAAAACAACAGGTTTGATGAAATGTTGCTGAAAAATCTACGGACAAATATAATTATTGTAGATAAATGGAATTTTGCTAACAAAACATGAAATGTTGCTGATACATATGCAGATAAATGGAATTGTTGCAGATAAATGGATTTTTGTAGATAAAACAAGTTCAATGAAATGTTGCTGATAAACTTGCAAATAAATGGAATTGTTGAATAAAGTTCTACTTGGCCTTCAAGAAATCTTCCTATAATTATTTCACCAAGTGCTATTCCAGTTATAATGATGTCATCATCTCCATTCAGGTATGCACTTTTGCTGTGATATAATGATCAATATTACTAAATATTTGCATTTTTTAAATATTTGCCGATATGTCAGTAGCAAATTTAAATAATTACTTTTATTTGAGAAATTATTGGTATAGTTGGCTATTTAAAGAATTGTGTACAGTTAGGACTTTGTTTTACCTGAGGTCGGAGTTATTAAAGAAGTCCTCAAGCAGCTTGATTTTTTTTCTTTAGATAGACTTTGCACATTTGACCTTTTTCTGACATTTATCTTTGTAGTGGCAGATAATTCGGTTGATCTAGGTTCAGATTCATTTTCTTCAACTATTATTGGTAGGATTTCTACTTGCTGTTTTGCCTTTTTTGATTTCATTTGAGTTTCCAAATCCACTTCTTCGGCTGATTTATACCTTTTTTTTCTTTTCAATCTCCATTGTTTTCTCTTTGCTTTCTTTGGTTTTTTGTGTTGAGCTAGATATTTCATCTTCTTTTTATCTACCTTGTAGCTGTGGAAAATTTTGAATGCTTTCACCAGAAATTAATTTGAATGTTGGTGAATATTTCATTATTGGTTTTCGTAATACAATTTTTGTGATTTGATTCTCTTCAGCTTTTTCAACTTCCGTAAATCCGCATTCTTGTTCAAATTTTTTGTTTTCATATGCAATATTTGTTTGATTTTCTATTTCCTCAATGCTTCGAGCTGAAAGATATATTTTCAATTGAAATATTTACTGTTTCTGAAATAATAATGAATTTTATTTGTAATTTTGTGAATAATTATCAAAAACTGAAGAATATGCTGCACTTTTTAACAGTTGTTGCATTAATATCCGCAGTTATTCTTCAACAGCGTATTTTTGATATAATAAGAATATTTTCAGATATGTCATCAATTTTTTTTTATTTTTGCAATCTTGTTGAAAAACTATAATTCTTCAAAGCATTACCAAATGAAGGATTTTGTTCAATTGCTTTATCTTTTTCAACTATTTTGTTTATTCATCATCATTTGGATCTTTTTGTTTTTCTTCAAAATTTTTTTTCCCTCGTTGTCATCATCTTTTGATGTTTGTTTTTCTTTTTCTTCATCTTTATCATTCTCCATAAGATGACATTCATCTTCAACAGTTTTCTCTTCAGTTTGAACATCAATTTGATTTTCCTTATCTTTTGTCCTTTGACCTGAAATATAAGTTTGCAATTCAACTCTTAGTATTTTAGAAATAATTATGGATTTTATGTGTTATGTTGCAAGGTATTATATAAAAAAATGAAAAATATGCTGCATTTTCAATAATTATTTCAATAATATCCGCATTTATCCTTCAACAATACATTTTTCATATAGTACAAATATTTGCAGATGTATCATCAAATATTTTAAATTTTTGCTTTCTTGTTGAAAAACAATATATTATTCAAAGTATTACCAAGTGAATTATTCTCTTCAGTTTCATTTTCTTCACTTTCTTCATTTTCTTCATTTTCATCTATTTCATTTTCATCTGTTTCATTTTCATATGTGGAGTTCAGTTTGCTACCACTTATTTCTTTTATTGGTAGCTCTACATTCCCAGAATGTGTGGATGATGATGTTTCCACATATCGTCTCAATTGCTTTCTTAGCAGCGTATTTTCAACTTGAAGTTTTCCATTGTCCAATTCAAGTTTTCTTATTATTTCTTTGTATTTTTCTTCTCTTTTCTAGTACAATGCTTCATATTCTTCATTTTTTTCAACTGCATCTTTCAACAATTTTAGTTCTTCTCCTTGAAAATCCTAAAATAAAGAATTGAACCAAAGTTGAAGCTTTAGAATATTTGAATATAATTATGTAAGAATTGTGAATAATTGCAAAAATGTGTAAATTTTAATTATGATTGGCATGTATGTCCATGAATATTTTTAATAATGGTAGAAAAATCTGCAAGTAATACGCAACATTGTAGATATGTCTTCAATTATTGTAAATATTTATAGTCCTATTTTCAGTTTTCCTATTTATAATTGTAGATAAATATGCAATTGTTTATAATAATTGCAGATAAGTCAACATCTATACTGAATAATTGCACCTAAATGCTCAACTGCTGCTAATAACTACAGATATATTTGCAACTATTGTTGCTTGTTGTAGATAAGTTTGTAAAAAAATAGATTACCGGCTTTTTTTGTAATGTAACTTAATAATTTTGCAAATTATATTGTGGTTATATTTACTGAGTTGTACTCTATGGTCACTAACATTATCGGCTTGAGTTTTGTTATATCCCATTTGTCAGCCAAGGGATATGAGTTGTTGTATTGTAATTTAGCAGATTTCAAAATTTGTGTTCTCTCGCAGATCCACCACTGCAAAAAAGACAATTAGTATTAGAATAAATTATTAATTAATAGGATATTTATCTAATTAATCAAAATTTTAATACTAGTAATAATGTAACGCAAGCATTTATTTTCCTTGGTGTATCAATATATTTTTCAATTTGATTTATCAAATGTTTGTGAATCGTTTTTGGCTAAGATATCTGCTACATTTTATCTTCACAAACCCAATATTGAATCATATTCCAAGATACAGTTGAGTTTGGATTTGATATTAAGAATGTTGCAACCAAATGCAGTTGCAAAAGCTTTGTCGTATCTGCTTTTTCTTCTTTTGATGTTCTTTTTATTGTTGTAAACAACTCCCTTTCTACGTTTTTTTGTTGACTCTGGTCTCCACTTCAAAGTGTCTATTGATGAAGATGTAAAATAAACATTTCTTTTGCCCTCTTTTTTCACGTGGCCAAAAGTTTTGATTAGCTGACCATCTATAGGAATTGCTAATAATTGGCTTATATCATTCTCCATGAATGTTAGTAACATATCTCCAAATTGAAAGTAGTTCAAGTTCTTTTTATAGGCTTTGATGATCGCATCTATAGTTGTTTATTTTTTTTTGTTTTCCCTTACTGGTATAATTCCAACATAGATCATATGAATGAATTTGTAGAAAGGTAAATTTTGAAGATATTTTGTATGTGATACTTTCAGCAATTCTTCCTTCTTAATCCTGCTAAGGACATCGATGAAAGGCCTTAAATTATTTCTGTAGTTGTCTTCCCTTGAAGTGATTTTATCTTCATTGATTGTTTTTTTTTTCAGTGGAATATTTGATCCTAATTTTTGTTCAACAGGAACAAGTGATGTTTCCAAAATTACTTTTTTTCCTTCTTTTATTTCTTCTTTTGTGCTTTTCTATAAAAGTACGCTAAAAATTATTAAATAAATATGAACAATCTAATAGTATGATAGGTGATGTTAAATACTTGCAGTCATAATGAATATGCATAAAAAATAAAAATGTACGCACTTATCTTAAATAATTGCTGACTCAGCAAATTTTTGAGGTATATGCAAATTTGCACGTATGTGGAATTGTTGCATATATTTCAGCAGTTTTAAAAGATAATTGCTTATTTTTCAGCAATTATTTGACTAACCGTGATATGGAAATTTTGCCGTTTCTAATCATAGATATTTCCAGAATTTTCTTCACTTTTTCCAAATAGATTGGTAATCCAATGAAACTAGTGAAAAAACTGTTAACTTGTACAAAAAATTTTTTGTAAATGTTGTAGCTGCATATATGTCAGCAATTTTAAAAATTAATTGTTTATTTTTCAGCAACAATTTGAATAGTTGTAAACTTTAAAATATGACATTTGTAATTATAAATATTGTCAAAATTTTCTTCACTTTTTTCGAAATAGATTGGTATTTCAATGAAACTATTCAAAAAATAGCGTATAAAAATAAGATTACTCTATTTAATTGAATTATTGCTAAAAAGTAAGCAATTAACTGAATTGTTGCAACCATATGTGATATTGTCAGTAATGCTTATTTTTGTTTATACATAAATGTTGCAAAGATATTCAACAGTGTTCAGTATAGTTGCATATCTGTCTGCAATGACTGAATAATTGACATAAACAATTCAAAAAATTACATATAAAAGTAAGTTTAATCTGTGTAACTGCTTTATTACTGAAAAGTAAGCAATTAAAGTGAATTATTACAGCCATATGTGGTATTGTCAGTAATGTTTACATAATTTTGTTTATACATAAATGTTGCAGAGCTATTCAAAATTTTTCAACATAGTTCCATATCTGTCTGCAATAATTGTGAGTAATTGACATTAGTATGATATTTACTATTAGATTTGTAATTACTATGAAAAATTGCACGCAAATACTGAAATTGATTGAATATGTTGTTAAAAGTGTGCAAAAACACATTAATAACATCTACTTTGAAATTTGAAGAGAGAAAACAGTTTTTTGAACAATTTTTAATAAAATTTGCAGTAATTAGAGGAAGTTTTGCAGTTTATCACCTACATTCTCAATTTTCTTTGTATTACCATAAAAAAGATCCGTTACAAGCACGGCTAACTCGAAAGTCTCTTGATCACTTGCAAAAAACCCTAAGATTCATCGATTGAAAAAGTTGTAATATAAATCGACTACTCTTAAAATTGAGATATATTACCTTTGATCTTCCCATTTTGTCTTGTTTGATCTTAAAAACGTCGGATTTCTACTTGATTTTGGTTGTTTTAATATTCGATTTTGTAGATTTCTTGGATTTGGTAGAAGAAAATGTGATTTCAAGTGGAATAAAGGTCGAACGATAAAAAAAGCACGGGTTTAGGGTTTTAGTATGACATTTAAGGGAAGTTTGGGAAAAAAATAGGCTGCATTTAAAAATAAGGATGAAATTTATATGCTTTGTATCTAAAGGATTTTTGGTGAATTATGAAAGTTATTAAGGATGTGTGACAAATGTTCCCTAAAATAAATATATCACATAATATAAAGTCTAGTAGGGCTACAAAATGATAGTCTCCAATCCAATATATGCATACATCATTATAACACATCGTAATATATACATTACCAAGGCTACAAAAATACATAAGGAATGTATCATCCTAATGTAACTACTAGCCTCCAAAAAGTCCCATAAAGCCTTTAAGTCGCTTCTTACCTATACCTGGAATGTCTCAGACTGATCTGAGTGTTATAAATAATACATGGGTTAGAATATGTCTATAACGATATTAGAATGGCGATAATAAACATAACATAGCCAGATGTCCATGGGTATGCATATAAGTCAACTATCTCAATAATTCATATAATCAAGTAGTCTGTTATACATCCAACAATCCATCCATGATTATAATCACATATCCAAATATATATATATATATATATATATATATATATATACACACACACACACACACACACACACACACACATATAAGTCTCAAATCTAGTTATGACTAAGTTCTCGCGTTGACATATACACTGGTGGATACCGTTTCAACTACCGTTGTGGTAACGGAAGTATGTAGGAGTGGAACCGGGTGGATAACCTGTGTGCTCCTAGAGCAAGAAGATAGCCACCAAACTCTCGTCTGGTTCTATGTAGAGTGATAGATGAGCATATACTATTTATACACCTCACTTGAGTACTAAATATTGATATATGACTCTACTTCGGACCTTGTGTCTATCGTACATTATACACACACGCATACATATACATACATATATAATCAATTTGTCTTCTTTCTTTTTATAAAACAATTTGCACTCTCATTTTCTAATTCAAATATTTATCCAAGAAATTATATTATAATCTCCTAACATCATGTTACTTATTTACTATTTTATAAACCATTTTTCTTTAATTTTCTTTGTTGAACTTAATCAAATTACTCTTTTAACTCATTTATTAATTAAATTCCAAATTTCTTTAGTTCTTTAAAAATTAAAATTTTATTTATTATTATAATAAATTTCCAACTCAAATATTTATTCTTCTCAAAATTATTCATCATTTTCATTTCATATTATTATTAATTTACACTAAACAAATTATCAAATCAATTTTATCAACAATAATATTCTTTTCATTTTAATAAAACTATTATTCATTTAATATACAGATCATTCCATAATTTCACATTTATTATATTAAAATACATTTAATTATTTAATATTTATTATCAAATCACTAATTTATTGCTTCTTGTTACCGGATTATTATAGACTTTTCCCCTTATGAAAATTGCATCCTCGAAATTCCTTATGGGAGAGAATCTTTAACTAGCTAGTTAAATTCTAGGTCATCTACACCATCTGTTGATAATTGAAAAAGAATAAAACATATACCCGACCCATGTGCGTTGGGAAATAACTCAAATAAAGACCGTTTCATATACTCCTGAGTCTCCTAAATATAATTCAATGGATTATCGGACCATTGTACCTTTACTGAAGGAACTCTGTTACTTTCGAGTTGTCGGGTTTCCAAGTCAACCATCTAAATAGGACATTGCACATAAGTCAGATCAAAGGATATCTCGAGCCCTTGTATGTCTCTTAGTACCACCACAGTCTCTATATCCCGCAAACACTTCCTTGTTTGGGAAACATGAAAGGCATTTTGGAATCCCAAAAAGCAATACGGAAGTGCGTCTCTATAAGAAACCCTTTAAATTTTTTAAGTAATCAAATATTGGCCAATCAAAATAAGGTGCTAACTTTCCCAATTTACCGAATCTCATGACTCCCTTAAGAGGACATTTCTTCACATAAACAAAATATCTAACTTCAAATTTTATCTCCTTCCTTCTTCGATCGGCACAAGACTTCTGACGATCCTAGGCCTCTTTCATCCTCCGTACAATCAACTTGATCTTCTTTAATGCTTCTCTGATGGTGTCCGGACCAAAAACAAATCTATCTTCCATCTCAAGCCAACAGGAAAGTGATCATCGCAGTCTACCATAAAGAGCTTCAAGCGGTGCTATATTAATGTTAAATTGATGCTTTATTATAAGAAAACTCAACTAGACAAAGATGATCTTCCTAACTACCTCTAAAATCAAGCACATAAGCTCGAAGAAAACCTTTAAGTATCTAATTCACCCACTCCATCTGGCCTTCGGTTTGCAGATGATAAGCTGTGCTAAGATTCAACTACATTCCTAAAGCTGCCTGAAGACTTCTCCAAAATCTACTAGTAAACAATGGATCATGGTCACAAACTATAGAGTTGGGAACTCCATGAAGTCAAAGTGCTTCCTTCACATATAGCTTAGCGAAATATGGTGTGGTTCAATTAGACTTTACGGGTATAAAATGTGCTTACGTAGTTGATCGATCTACCACTACCCATATACTGTTCTGGCCACTCCTTCTCTAAGGTAATCCATCTATAAAATACACTAACACCTGAAATAACACAAAATTAAAACTATTCTGATGGGATATATGTTGGTGAACTATTGAATCACAAATCCACTTATACCCGACCCATTTCCACCTAGGAATTTCCAATTAGGATTTTGGTGACCATCCCTCATTAGATGACATCTCATACACTCCTTTATGAACTTGCTAATATCACACTTTATTCCTTCCTAGTAGTATAGCTGATTCATGTCCATATACATCTTACTACCACCTAGGCGAATAATATATCATGATTGATGTCAATCTTCCATTATCTCTTTACGGAATCATCGATATTTGGAACTACTAATTTATTCTTTCTCTGTAGGCATCCCCATAAATCAAGAGAATAGTTCATAAGATCTTCTCCATCATCACTAGATTACAATCTTTGAATAAGTGCTAGAACAACTAGATTTTCTCTTAAGCTTCAGTGATCCGATCCATCATAGATGGTCTAGCATCTAGACTAGCTGGCATTGCTCCCGAACTAGCCTTACCATCTCTATCACAAATCTAGACTAGCCAGCTAGTGTCTTGAGATCCTTCCATTCTACGATAATCATAAAAACTACTACTCTGTGCTTCCTAGTTAGTGCATCTGCTACTCGATTGCCTTTCCCAAGGGCATACTGGATCTCAAAGTCATAAGCTATTAGGAATTCTAACCATCGCTGCTGTCTCATATCGAGGTCTTTCAAACTAAACAGATACTTTAATGATTATTGATCTATGTATAACACAAGTCATTCAATAAGCAAGTAGCGATGCTAAATCTTTAATGCAAAAACTATGGTAGCTAGTTCCAAATCATGAGTAGCGTATCAAATCTCATTAGGCCTTACTTGCCTCAATGTATATGCTACCATTTTTCATTTCTACATTAGTGCTACACAAAATTCAAACCGCATGCATTTATGTAAACTTCTAAGTTGTGGTTACCTTCTGGAACAATAAATACAGGTGTATGAGTAAGCGATCCCATTAACTTATGATATGCTTCCTCATACTTAGCTGTCCATTGGAACTTAACACCTTTCTTAGTAAGATTAGTGAGCGCTACACAATCTTCAAAAAATCTTTAATGAATTGTCGATAATATTCGGCTAATCCTAAGAAACTTCAAATCTTTGAAACTGTAACGTTCCTGAAAATTTACCAAGTTTAATTTGGCAATTAAATTAATTTTTGAAAAAATATTATGAATTAATTAGAGGTTTCTAGAATAAATAAATAATTTTTGATTATAAATAGAAATTTAATTTGAAATTCAAGCATAAGTATCTTACAAATAAATATTGGATTTGGGAAAAATAAGTGTACTGGGAATAAATAGAAATTTGATTTAAAATATAAGAATAAGTATTTTATAAACAAATATTGAATTTCAAAATAAAATGTATTAAAAATAAAATAGAAATTAAAAGCTTTGAGATTAATAAAAAGTTAATGATAGTTTGTTTTCTAAATGTTTAATTATGTTAATTTTGGAAGATGTAATAAATTTCAAAAGATTTATTTTTAAGATTTAATTCTCTTATAAATAAATGTGACTATTTGTTAATATGATATTAAAATTTTTAAATCCTTCTTTTCTTTTAAAAGGTTAACAAAAATAAATAATTAAAAAATGTATGAATGTAAATTGTATAAATATATAAGTGTATAAATATGTTGAACAAAATTAAAGGTTGCAATGTGAAAATTAATTGGGATAAAATTCTGTTTGTGTAAATATAAATATAAAAGGAAACATAAACATTTTACAAATGTAAACATTGAATTTGAACTTAAATTGCAAAATTATATGTATGAATATATATAAATAGACATAAATAAATTTTAATTCAAGTGAATTGGGAATTTGAATCTACATTTAAAATAAAAGTTTTTAAAATAAACATTTGGCTTTTAAAATCATTAAGGTGAAATTTATATAATATAAATGTTGGCTAAAAACAATTCTTTTAACATTGTGTGTGTGTGTGTGTGTGTATATGTATACACACACAAATGAATAAAGAAATACATTTATTTATAGAATGAATATGATATAAATAGTTTTAGAATTCTTTGTCTTGTAAAATTTCAACTGATAAACATACATCAAAAGAGATGGAGTAAAGCAATCAATATGCATTGGGATTTCATAATCATTTGTTTTTACACATGGCATTTAATATATTTAATTGAATAACATAGTAGAATTAACAATTCTAAAAAACTTTCCATCTCCCCATGATAAAATTATTTTAGTCTCAGCCAAATCTGAAAACACAGTAAAAAAAGATTGGGTATCTCATATCTCAACACCCAAGAAAAAAATAAAGTAGAAAGAAAAAAAAAAAATCAAATGCAAGTTCAGGCAAGCAAAATTCAAAATATCTTAGAAATCTGAAAGCAAGCAAGGCTTCAACTTTAAATCTTAAGCAAAGCAAGAAATTTTTCAGCATGCAAATGTATCAAATCAAGCAAAACAGGGAATGCAAAAAGGACAAACATCTGAAGCAATTCAACAATCCAGATTTGAAAAAAAGAACACAGGCTTCAATTTTGACAGTGCAGTTTTCTCTGAAAATAAATAAAGGCAAGTAATTTTCTTTAAAGATTTGAATTTAAAGTAGTTAATTAGTAACAAAGCAAAGATTTAAAGCAATTGTATCAATCTAAGTTGCAGATCTAAGCTTCAGAAGAAGAAAAATTAAAGAAGAAAATTCCAAGCTCAAACACTTCTCTGCTTCTTCCCATCAAAGTGAGCAAACTTTCAACCCATTATCTTCTGATTCTGATGCATGTGACATTTCTGTGCTGTGATGATGTATGCGTGTTTGTCTGGATGTATTCAACTTGAATACAGTTGAATTAGGCTATATACATTATAAGCATATCTGGATATGTATGCATATGCATATGCATATGTTCTGTGTGCTACAGGTTCGGGTCTATTTGAATAACTCATTTGCTCTTCATATGAACAAATGTAGGTTATGACCTCTAAATGGAAAATGATCATATGAGCTTAATGTTATTTTTAAAAATAATTGCAAGGGTTTATGTCGAATATTTATTTCAAATTAATAAATAGCAGTAATAATCCAAAATAATCAGGAACTTCAATATTCATAATTTCTTGTATTGATTATATAACCTGATTCGATCTTACGAATGATGAATTTTAAAACAAAAATCGTAAATTTTAGTTCTATTTTGAGATAGGATTTTGGGATTATACTGGGAATTCGTTTTCATCAACTCCTTCATCAACGACGAATTAGATGCCGTATTCGTCACTGGAGAAGGGGGAAGGTCTAAGGAACGTTGGAAAAATACTCAGGGTTTTTATCAATCATTGTAGTGATGTTGCAGCATTAATTTAGGGTTTTTATGCCCAGATCGGGTGTGGGGGTTCTCAGGGTAATTTCATCAATGATAGTGTATCAGAATTAATTGGACCAGTGGGTATCGTCGTGTGGGTCCTTGCCGAAGCTCAGGTTGTGGTGGCATAGATGCAGGTGACTGAGATCATCGTCATGGGGTAAATTTGTTTATCGAGGTTGGGCTTTGGCTCGTTCAATCTAATCGTTTTCGTTCTCGAGTTGGGTTCGGGTTCCTGAGTGTTTAGATTAGTTCGTGATGCCGTTGACGATTCGAGGATGGCCGCATCGATGATCGTAGGCGCTCCGACCAAGTGTACACGTGCACCAATTATCTTCAATGTTAGGTGATTGTGAAGTCGGAGAAGAAAATGTGAAACTCGTGATGGTCTCGAGTAAATGGCATGAGTGACACGAAGGCTTTCTCATGAAATAGGGGCGTTGACTCAGGTATAATATCAGGATTTGAACGTGAAGATTTTCGCAGGTTTTAATTTATTAATAAAACAAAGTATACAATGGAAAGAGGAGAACAACTCGGGAAAAGGATCATGTAGTTTAGGGTTTTGCTCGAAGTCGAGCTCGAAACAAATTTGTGGTGCGCCGGGGTTAAAAACTTGAATAAATTTTAAGTTGAAAAAAAAATGTACAGGGTCAATTTTTGTTAAAACTCGAAGCGGGGGGAGGGGGGGTGCAATGGTCTCGGGTAACACCCGAGAAGATTTCGAATACAAGCATTTCCAGTTTTGTAATAAATTGTTTTTGAAATTAGTAAGTTTGAAAATGTTTAAACTATTAATTTTAAAAAGAGTTATTTTAAATAAAACTTAACCATGAGATTAAGGAATAATCAAATGTTTTGAAATTGTTAATTTAAAGGTTAAGCTAATCTACATTGTTAATGATAATTAAATAATTAAGGGTTAATAAATTTAGAACTAATCAATGTGATTAATTTAATAATGTATTACGATAATTAATTTGAGGTTAATTACTTGATGTATTTAATTAGGTGACTAATTAAAGAAATAAATTAATAATTTAAGTAAATTAAATAATTAGGGATAATTACTTGTCATAATTAATTTAAGATAATTAATTAAATGATAATTAATTTGATGGTAATTAATTAAAGGTTAATTAATTGTGTAATTAACTTAAGGTTAATTAATTTTTGTAATTAATTTAATGGTATTTAATTTAGGATAAATTAATTTATAAATTAATTAGGGAAAATTAGTTTAAAAGATAATTAAATAATTAAAGTTTAATTACTTAATAATTAAAGGTTATTAATTAAAGTAACTAATAAGAGGATAATTAGAGTAATGTGATAATAAAAGGGTAAGTTATTAATATAAGTAATTAAAGGTAGTTAATTACTTAAAGATAATTACTTAATTAAAAGTAATTAATTTATGATTAAAGATGGATTAATCAAGTGATTAGTATTGATTTAAGATTAGGGATAGTTACTTATCATAATTAATTAAGGATAATTTATTTAATGGGGATTAATTAATTAAGGGTTAAATTAATTAATTAAATATAATTAATTGAATGATTAAAGGTTAATTATTTAATAATTAAAATATTGATGAACTAAAATTAAAGGTTAATTAATTTATTATTAATGGGTAATTAATAAATGATTAAAGAATAATTAATCAAAATGATTTGTAATTTGTTAATATTAATTAACCAGGATTAGTAAGTCATAAGTAATTAAATCTGATTTGAATTAGTCAGACAATTAACTTATTTTACTTATGGATGTTTTGGATTCTATTGAATGATTGAATTGTTTGATACCCTGATATGTTCTGTTTTGATTTGAGCCGTGTTTGATATAATTTATTATCTGTGATATATACTTGTGATCTGTGAATGAAAGATAAGCGTTACAATTTGTTTGTACCGCTTATCAAATATAAGCGTTATAGTTTATACCGCTTATCAAATATATATTGCTGTATTTGAATCATTTTATATATTGCTGTATTTGAATCTGTGCTGATTGATGATGTTGCACTTTTATTATGTAAAACCCCTGAACCACACTTATACATACACAAAATGGATTGCACGTAGAGATGGGTTAAGTCATAGATTTTGAAATAGTTTTAAAGATTGAATTTTTGAATCCAAATGGTTTTGGAAATGGATTGGGTTTAATATAAAAAGTTTTTGAAAAGGAATTCCAAAGACAAAAGTTATTTTTGAATAACTTAATTTAGTGTTGAAATTAAATATAAATTTGAATTCAAAATTTGAAATTAAATCATATTTATGATTTTAAAAAGGGTATAAGTTTATATGGGTTTTAAACCATTTTAAAAGTGTTATTATGGGAATTTAAACTTAACCCAAGATTTTAACTTGTATAAATAAAATCGGATTTTCCGAAACGAAGACTATTTGTTTCAAATAATAAAAGCTTTCACATAAGAAATGAATTTTCAATTTGTGTTAAAAGGATTTCAAGTCTAAAATGAAAATAGTTTTCCAAGTTATAGATAAATCTTTGGAAACGTGTTTTGAAAGCTATAAATTAAATCTTTAATTTAAAGATTTAATGAGTTAATCCAATTGAAATGGAAATTGTTTTGAAATCTATGAATGGGTCTTTGTGAAACTGGGTGAACTTGGTGAAATGAATCTTTTTTTTTTAAAGATTGAAATGGTAATTTGTTTAACCATAAGAAAAGCTTTGGATTTTTAAGTTGTGAGTTAAATGAAATCTCATATCCATATGTTTTCAAATATTGCGCTTACTATTCGGTTTAGCCGAGAGAGGACCTTGTGTCATGTAACCCTTTTCGAATAGTGATACGACGTTATGGATTGCATTTGAAGACCGATGGTGAAGACCGGGTGTCTTCGAGAACGATAGGATAACCTATCGATTGTCTCTGCACCGAGTAGCTACGGTATAGAGATTCCCTAAGTGATGAGAAGTCCGATCGGGATAGTGGATACCCAGATTGCAAGGGCTTCTTCGGAAGTGCCTTCGGTTCTGTTCGAACCCGGAACAGACTTGTATGGTTGTATGTCCGACATTACACTTTGAGATATTAAACTGATCTCTATCAAATACATTTCTGCTTGGTGGCGGAGAATTTATTCTCTTAGCTTAACACTCTTCTTTGAGATGTACGAGCTCAGAAGTTATGTAGTTGATATTTATCAGTAATATACTCCCAATTTGGTAGTGTGGCATGCTGAGTGCTGCTGTGTATCATTTTTTGACCAAAGCATGGCTTTTGTATAAAGCGTAGCTTTGTGGAAGAGACTGCATCAGGACCTCACACCCCGAAAATGGTCGAAACAGGAAAGATGCAGCAAGGTTATGAGGGTCGCGCCCTTTAGGGTTTGTCATTCCCTTCTGGAAAAGGGTGGTATCATGGCATGGAGCCCAAATACTTCACTCATGTGGATACTGCAGATCTATTACTTTGTGATTGCTTTGTGGTTGTTGGATTAGAGGTACCTCAGATAAAGGTCCCAAAGGACCGGGGGATGGCACGCTCAAGTAGTAATTACCTAGTTACAGAGTTAACCCGACCTTGCGTTGGCAGAGATCCGGTTAGGTTCTCGGGACGTCCCGCCAGAGGCGTACCCATGGACAGTAGGAAGTTCCTTAGCCTGATCATTTGTTGGAAATCCAAACAAAACAATACGAGCCCTTTACGATTGCAATTGTATAACCTGCCATGGAATGTGGTGGTAACCTGCTATTGAACATGGTAGCTATAGTAGGCATAAGTGAGAAATGCCTATGCTGGCTAGAATTTATATTATACTTTCGAAATGGTTTTTCTACACTATGCACTAGTAATAAGATCAAAGAAATTTTCTCGTATCAAGCATATTTGACTATCATAAGGAGAAATCTCCTCCAATTCTGCATTTGCATTGTGTGTGTGGCGGTAGGCCTTATGGTAGTTCCATTTTCCAAAAAGCATTGCGAACTTATTTTAAATTCTTTTATTGTTTGTTTTAAAAGATAAACTGTTTTTTTTGCTCATACCAGTCCCACGGCTGACCTGGAGTTCATTGTTCCCTTCCTAAACTCTGGGTGCCTATAATTTTCCCACACGGGCAGTCTAGAGTTGGGTTTTTCAGATAATCGAATAGTAGGTTTAGATTCGGTAGCTTTCAGCCATAGGATTTGGCAATCACATGTGGATCAAGTTGCTTCACTTCATCTTGGTTGGGAGTTCGAGCTATTTCTGGATTGGTGCCTTGGAGCTGAAGATTACCGATACTGGAGTTCTTTCTTGAAGACCATATTGGAGATATTGTTCCGCTGCTGGTGTTATCTTTTCTTTCCGCTGCTATTGTCTTGTATCTTATCTCTGATGTATATTGATATCTATTGTATCATCTGTTGTATCATATTATATCTGATACTGTATCAATGTTGTATATTGATATATTCCTTTTCTTCCGTTGTGTTGTTATACTTAATGTGTTATAAGCTCCGGCAAACTAGATTCGACGTTTGGATCTGTGGCATTTGAATACGAATGTCGTATTCGGTGACGATTTTCGAAGGTCAAGTCAGGATCGTTATAATTGGTATCAGAGCTGAAGGTTGAAACTTTAGCTCAGGAATATAACACATAAAGTAACTCATTAGAGATATGGTGAAGTATACCCTAGAATGAGTATATCCCTAAGATATCCATTCGAATGCCTCAGTAAATTCTCTTACTGTCCACTGATAATAGTATGAGTGCAAGAAGAGGACGAGATAGGAGACAGGGAAATACCAGTACAAATGGTCAATACCCTACAACCGTGGGAACAACTTTCTCGATCAATCTCCTTTGACTCGATTTCAAATTCTTTTGATGGCTTCGTGACAGCTCCAGAAAGAAGCTTTGGTGTGATGGTGGCCCTACGAATCATTGTAGAAAATCCTTACTTCGTATCTTCATCGATTCCTTATCAGCTTTCCGATCTAAACTTTAATGAATCTGAAATTTCAAATTGAAAATATTAAATAAATTGGAAATTTTAAATTGAGTTAAATTGGTTAATAGAATATGGAGCTAAATTTGAATTATATCAATAAAACGATATCGGTTAAAACCAAATTTGAAATTCTGTTTCTTGTGTGGATCTAAGTCTGAAGACAGACAAGTTGGTATATACTTTGGGGTGTTTCGACCCGAATTTGGAATCCATATCTAGTGTTTGAGAAATTGTAGAAGATTGAATCTATCCATCCATCTATTCTCTAAGGACCGATATGTTCTACAAACGATTAGTTATCCCTTCGAACTAATCGATGCCCTTGAATATTCGTAGACCGTAGGACCCGAATATCTTGTGAAATAAATGTATGAGTTTGTTCTCATATTGTTGATATTTTGATTTGGTAAGCCAAATGCAGAATAGATTTTCGGTTTGATCGAGAAAATTGTTCTCTATCTTTGTGTTTCCATCTATTCTTTGTTGTCTCCCTTGTAAATTTCGAGGATTGAAATTTTTTAAGGGGGGAATCTGTAACATTCCTGAAAATTTACCAAGTTTAATTTGGTAATTAAATTAATTTTTGAAAATATATTGTGAATTAATTAGAGGTTTCTAGAATAAATAAATAATTTTTGGTTATAAATAGAAATTTAATTTGAAATTCAAGCATAAGTATCTTACAAATAAATATTGGATTTGGGAAAAATAAGTGTATTGGGAATAAATAGGAATTTGGTTTAAAATATAAGAATAAGTATTTTATAAACAAATATTGAATTTCAAAATAAAATGTATTAAAAATAAAGTAGAAATTAAAAGCTTTGTGATTAATAAAAAGTTAACGACAGTTTGTTTTCTAAATTTTTAATTATGTTAATATTTGGAAGATGTAATAAATTTCAAAAGATTTATTTTTAAGATTTAATTCTCTTATAAATAAATGTGACTATTTTTTAATATGAAATCAAAATTTTTAAATCCTTCTTTTCTTTTAAAAGTTGTACAAAAATAAATAATTAAAAAATGTATGAATGTAAATTGTATAAATATATAAGTGTATAAATATGTTGAACAAAATTAAAGGTTGGAATGTGAAAATTAATTGGGATAAATTATTTTTTTGTGTAAATATAAATATAAAAGGAAACATAAACATTTTACAAATGTAAACATTAAATTTGAATTTAAATTGCAAAATTATATGTATGAACATATATAAACAGACATAAATAAATTTTAATTCAAGTGAATTGGGAATTTGAATCTACATTTAAAATGAATGTTTTTAAAATAAACATTTGGCTTTTAAAATCATTAAAGTGAAATTTATATAATGTAAATGTTGGCTAAAAACAATTCTTTTAACATTGTATATATATATACACACAAATGAATAAAGAAGTACATTTATTTATAGAATGAATATGAATTTTTTTTTTAATTCTTTGTCTTGTAAAATTTCAAATGATAAACATACATCAAAAGAGATGGAGTAAAGCAATCAATATGCATTGGGATTTCATAATCATTTGTTTTTACACATGACATTCAATATATTTAATTGAATAAAATAATAGAATTAAAAATTATAAAAAACTTTCCATCTCCCCATGTTAAAATTATTTTAGTCTCAGCCAAATCTGAAAACATAGTAAAAAAAAGATTGGGTATCTCATATCTCAACACCAAAGCAAAAAATAAAGTAGAAAGAAAAAAAAAATCAAATGCAAGTTCAGGCAAGCAAAATTCAAAATATCTTAGAAATCTGAAAGCAGCAAGGCTTCAACTTCGAATCTTAAGCAAAGCAAGAAATTTTTCAGCATGCAAATGTATCAAATCAAGCAAAACAGGGAATGCAAAAGGGACAAAGATTTGAAGCAATTCAACAATCCAGATTTGAAAAAAAGAACATAGGCTTCAGTTTTGACAGTGCAGTTTTCTCTGAAAATAAATAAAGGCAAGTAATTTTCTTTAAAGATTTGAATTTAAAGTTGTTAATTAGTAACAAAGCAAAGATTTAAAGCAATTGTATCAATCTAAGTTGCAGATCTAAGCTTCACAGAAAAAAATTAAAGAAGAAAATTCCAGGCTCAAACACTTCTCTGCTTCTTCCTATCAAAGTGAGCAAACTTTCAACCCATTATCTTTTGATTCTGATGCGTGTGACATTTCTGTGTTGTGACGATGTATGTTTGTTTGTCTGGATGTATTCAACTAAAATAAAGTTGAATTTGGCTATATACGTTGTAAGCATATCTGGATATGCATGCATATGCATATGTTCTGTGTGTTACAGGTTCAGGTCTATTTGAATAATTCATTTGCTCTTCATATGAACAAATATAGGTTAAGACCTCTAAATGGAAAATGATCATATGAGTTTATTGTTATTTTTAAAAATAATCGCAAGGGTTTATGTTGAATATTTATTTCAAATTAATAAATAGCAGTAATAATCCAAAATAATCACGAACTTCAATATTCGTAATTTCTTGTATTGATTATATAACCTGATTCGATCTTACGAATGATGAATTTTAAAACAAAAAATCATAAATTTTAGTTCTGTTTTGAGATAGGACTTTGGGGTTATACTGGGAATTCGTTTTCATCAATTCTCCTTCATCAACGATGAATTAGATGTTGTGTTCGTCACTGGAGAATGGGGAAGGTCTAAGGAACGTTGGAAAAATACTTAGGTTTTTTATCAATCATTATAGTGATGTTGCAGCATTAATTTACGGTTTTTAAGCCCAGATTGGGTGTGGGGGTTCTTAGGGTAATTTCATCAACGATAATGTATTGGAATTAATTGGACCGGTGGGTATCATCGCGTGGGTCGTTGCCGAAGCTCAGGTCGTGGTGGCATAGATGCAGGTGACTGAGATCATCGGCATGGGGTAAATTTGTTGATCGAGGTTGGGCTTTGGTTCGTTCAATCTGCTTGTTTTCGTTCTCGAGTTGGGTTAGAGTTCCTGAGTGTTTAGATTAGTTCGTGATGCCGTTGACGATTCGGGGATAGCCGCGTCGATGATCGGAGGAGCTCCAACGAAGTGTACATGTGCACCAAGTATCTTCAATGTCAGGTGATTGTGAAGTCGGAGAAGAAAATTTGAAACTCGTGACGGTCTCGAGTAAATGGCGTGAGTGGCTCGAAGGCTTTCTTGTGAAATAAGGGCGTTGACTCAGGTATAATATCAGGATTTGAACGTGAAGATGTTTACAGGTTTAAATTTATTAGTAAAACAAAGTATACAATGGAAAGAGGAGAAGAACTCGGGAAAAGGATCGGGTAGTTTAGGGTTTTGCTCGAAGTCAAGCTCGAAGCAAATCTGTGGTGCGCCGGGGTTAAAAACTTGAACGAATTTTAAGTTGAAAAAAAAATGTACAGGGTCAATTTTTGTTAAAACTCGAAGGCGGGTTGGGGGGGGGGGTGGGGGAGGGAGGAGGGGGGGCAAGTGGTCTCGGGTAACACCCGAGAAGATTTCGAGTACAAGCATTTCCAGTTTTGTAATAAAATGTTTTTGAAATTAGTAAGTTTGAAAATGTTTAAACTTATAATTTTAAAAAGAGTTATTTTAAATAAAACTTAACCATGAGATTAAGGAATAATCAAATGTTTTGAAATTGTCAATTTAAAGGTTAAGCTAATCTACATTGTTAATGATAATTAAATAATTAAGGGTTAATAAATTTATAACTAATCAAGGTGATTAATTTAATAACGTATTACGGTAATTAATTTGAGGTTAATTACTTGGTGTAATTAATAAGGTGACTAATTAATGAAATAAATTAATAATTTAAGTAAATTAAATAATTAGGGACAATTACTTATTATAATTAATTTAAGATAATTAATTAAATGATAATTAATTTAATGGTAATTAATTAAGGGTTAATTAATTGTGTAATTAACTTAAGGTTAATTAATTTTTGTAATTAATTTAATGGTAATTAATTAAGGATAAATTAATTTATAAATTAATTAGGGAAAATTAGTTTAAAAGATAATTAAAGTTTAATTACTTAATAATTAAAGGTTATTAATTAATTAATAAGAGGATAATTAAATTAATGTGATAATAAAAGGGTAAGTTATTAATATAAGTAATTAAAGGTAGTTAATTACTTAAAGATAATTACTTAATTAAAAGTAATCAATTTATGATTAAAGATGGATTAATTAAGTGATTAACATTGATTTAAGATTAGGGATGGTTACTTATCATAATTAATTAATGATAATTAATTTAATAGCAATTAATTAATTAAGGGTAAAATTAATTAATTCAAGATAATTAATTGAATGATTAAAGGTTAATTATTTAATAATTAAAAGATTGATGAATTAAAATTAAAGGTTAATTTATTTATTATTAATGGTTAATTAATAAATGATTAAAGAAAGTAATTAAATCTGATTTCAATTAATCAGACAATTAACTAATTTTACTTATGGATGTTTTGGATTCTATTGAATGATTGAATTGTTTGATACCCTGATATGTTCTGTTTTGATTTGAGCTGTGTTTGATGTAATTTATTATCTGTGATATATACCTGTGATCTGTGAATGAAAGATAAGCGTTACAATTGGTTTGTACCGCTTATCAAATATAAGCGTTATAATTTATACCGCTTATCAAATATATATTGCTGTATTTGAATCATTTTATATATTGCTGTATTTGAATCTGTGCTAATTGATGATGTGGCACTTTTATTGTGTAAAACCCCTGGACCACACTTATATACACACAAATATGGATTGCACGTGGAGATGGGTTAAGTCACAGATTTTGAAATAGTTTTAAAGATTGAATTTTTGAATCCAAATGGTTTCGAAAATGGATTGGGTTTAATATAAAAAGTTTTTGAAAAGGAATTCCAAAGATAAAAGTTATTTTTGAATAACTTAATTTAGTGTTGAAATTTAGTTTAAATTTGAATTCAAAATTTGAAATTAAATCCTATTTATGATTTTAAAAAGGGTGTACAAGTTTATATGGGTTTTAAACCATTTTAAAAGTGTTATTTTGGGAATTTAAGCTTAACCCAAGATTTTAACTTGTATAAATAAAATCAGATTTTTCCGAAACGAAGACTATTTGTTTCAGATAATAAAAGCTTTCGCATAAGAAATGAATTTCCAATTTGTGTCAAAAGGATTTCAAGTCTAAAATGAAAATAGTTTTCCATGTTACAGATAAATCTTTGGAAACGTGTTTTAAAAGCTATAAATTAAATCTTTAATTTAAAGATTTAATCCAATTGAAATGGAATTTTTTTTGAAATCTATGAATAGGTCTTTGTGAAACTGGGTGAACTTTTTGAAATGAATCTTTTTGTTTAATGATTGAAATGGTAATTTGTTTAACCATTTGAAAGAAAAGCTTAGGATTTTTAAGTTGCGACTTAACCGAAATCCCATATCCATATGTTTTCAAATATTGCGCTCACTATTCGGTTTAGCCGGGAGAGGACCTTGTGTCATATAACCCATTCCGAATAGTGATACGACATTATGGATTGCATTTGAAGACCGGTGGTGAAGACTGGGTGTCTTCGAGAATGATAGGATAACCTATCGATTGTCTCTGCACCGAGTAGCTGCGGTATAGAGATTCCTAAGTGATGGGAAGTCCGATCGGGATTGCGGATACCCGGATTGCAAGGGCTTCTTTGGAAGTGCATTCGGTTTTGTTTGAACCCGGAACAAACTTGTACAGTTGTATGTCCAACATTACACTTTGAGGTATTAAACTGATCTCTATCAAATACATTTCTGCTTGGTCGCGGAGAATTTATTCTCTTAGCTTAACACCCTTCTCTGAGACGTACGAGCTTAGAGGTTATGTAGTTGATATTTATCAGTAATATACTCCCAATTTGGTAGTGTGGCATGCTGAGTGCTACTATGTATCATATGTTGATCAAAGCATGGCTTTTGTATAAAGCATAGCTTTGTGGAAGAGACTGCATCAGGGCCTCACACCCCGAAAATGGTCGAAACAGGAAAGATGTGGCAAGGCTATGAGGGTCGCGCCCTTTAGGGTTTGTCATTCCCTTATGGAAAAGGGTGGTATCATGGTATGGAGCCCAGATACTTCACTCATGTGGATACTGCAGATTTATTACTTTGTGATTGCTTTGTGGTTGTTGGATTAGAGATACCTCGGATAAAGGTCCCAAAAGACCTGGGGATGGCACGCTCGAGTAGTAGTTACCTAGTTACAGAGGTAACCCGGCTTTGTGTTGGCAATGATCCGGTTAAGTTCTCGGGACGTCCCTCCAGAGGCGTACCCATAGACAGTAGGAAGTTCCTTAGCCTGCTATTTGTTGGAAATCCAAACAAAACAATACAAGCCCTTTACGATTGCAATTGTATAACCTGCCATGGAATGTGGTGGTAACCTGCTATTGAACACGGTAGCTATAGTAGGCATAAGTGAGAAATGTCTATGCTGGCTAGGATTTATATTATACTTTCGAAATGGTTTTTCTACACTATGCACTAGTAATAATGTCAAAGAAATTTTCTCGTATCAAGCATATTTGACTACCAAAAGGAGAAATCTCCTCCAATTCTTCGTTTGCATTATGTGTGTGGCGGGAGGCCTTATGGTAGTTTCATTTTCCAAAAAGCATTGCGAACTTATTTTAAATTCTTTTGTTGTTTGTTTTAAAAGGTAAACTGTTTTGTTTGCTCATACCAGTCCCACGACTGACCTGGAGTTTATTGTTCCTTTCCTAAACTCTGGGTGCCCACAATTTTCCCACACGGGCAGTCTAGAGTTGGGTTTTTTAGATAATCGAATAGTAGGTGTAGATTCGGTAGCTTTCAGCCTTAGGATTTCGCAATCGCATGTGGATCGAGTTGCTTCACTTCATCTTGGTTGGGAGTTCGAGCTATTTCTGGATTGGTGCCTTGGAGATGGAAATTACAGATACTGGAGTTCTTTCTTGAAGACCATATTGAAGATATTGTTCCGCTGCTGGTGTTATCTTTTCTTTCCGCTGCTATTGTCTTGTATCTTATCTCTGATGTATGTTGATATCTATTGTATCATATTGTATCTAATATTGAATCAACGTTGTATATTGATATATTCTTTTTCTTCCGCTGTGTTGTTATAGTTAATGTGTTATAAGCTCCGACGAACCAGATTCGACATTTGGATCTGCGGCATTTGAATACGAATGTCGTATTCGGTGCCGATTTTCGAAGGTCGAGTCAGGGTCGTTATAGAAACCGTATTAGTTTGCTTCTAGTTTGAATAGTTTTTTCTTTAGTAGGATCAACAAAGATACCAGCTTCTAAAGCAATGTGGCCTAAGAACTTGACTTGTCTCTACCAAAAGTGACAATTGGAGAACTTGGCTTTCAGCTTATTCTGCCTTAATGTCTCAAATACTATTCTGAGATGTTTCTTATGTTCTGCCTCGGATTTATAATAAACTAGAATATCGTCAGTGAAAATCAAGATGAACATGTCCTTGTAATCTCTGAAAACTCTATTCATCAAATCGACGAAGTATGTTGGGGCATTCATTAATCCAAACGACATTACTAGCTATTTATGTGATCCATATCTAGTTCAGAATGTTGTTAAAGGAATACTATCCTTGACAATTCTAACCTGATGAAATCCAGTTGCTAAGTCAAAATGTTAGAAGATTTTAGCTCCGCTCAGCTGATCAAACATATCATCAATCCTGGGAAAGGGATATTTGTTCTAATAGTTAGTTCATTCAACTTCCTATAATTAATGCATAACTTGAGTGATCCATCTTCCTTTTTTACAAATTTAGCTACGATGGTGCAAGGAGAACTCGTTAAGCTAATAAAATGCTTAAACTCTAACTCTAACAATTGCTTCTTAAGCTCCTTGTTCTCCTTTATAGACATTCTTGCCGAAAGCCGACTGATGGGTTGAGCTTTGGAAACTAAATCAATTCAAAACTCGATAGCACTCTTTGGAGGAAGATTGGTGATAGGTTTAAAGATACCAAGATAATCTTTGACAATTAGGATACGAGAAGTCTCATCTTCGACTCAAACTCCTAAAGTATAAGGATCGACTTGAATCTCCACTAAAACATCCAAAAGCTACACTACTCGGTCTACATAAGCTGGATGGCTAAGGCTAACAATCCTTTCAGGGCATAAAATTTGTGCCACATATCAGTCTAGCTAATCCATCCAAAGGATGATACCAAATCCCAAATATTTAAACACATGAAAATCACAATAGATAGTCAAGTCACCTAGTACTAATTCAAAATTCTTGCATATCTTTCCAAGGGCTACATATCCTTCGATAGGATTCACAATCCTTCAAGATGTGACTAAGCATACAACGTGAAGATTAAATTTGTCAACCAATTCCTTCGATGCAAGTGAATGAGACACACCCGTATAGAATAAAACTCTAATAGTAAAATCTGCAAATAAGATCGTACCTTCCAGGGATGTCGGAACCTTTCCATTAGCTTAGGGTGGCTCACTAGTAGGCTCATGGGAGTTCATCTAACTAGCTTTTCTCGAGCATGAATTTGTAAGATATCCAATTCCTCTATACATCTTACACCGAGATGAGATGATGCACCATGTGGCTTAAAGCATTTCAAAGCGCAGTGATGTCTCTCTCCACAATTAGAGCACAATATATGATCCTTAAATCGTGCCTTATCTTCAATCACATTGCCCTTCACCTACTTCTTCTTAGGGAGCCTTGCCTTTTATCTTCTAAATGAAAACTTCCGCTTCTGCCCAATGCTGACTTTATTCTTGGACTCATCTTCCTCACTTTCTTTATATGCTTCTTTAAGTCTAATTGTAATTTCTCAAAAGAGGCATCCACCTAAGTAAGAAGAGATTTTTTCAAAGCTATGTTCAATCCATATAAGAACTTCTAGTTCTTCTTCAAATGTGTATTAATAAGATCAGTACTATACTTCGATAATGCTTCAAATGTGGCTACATAGTCAACAACGTACATGCAACACTACTTTAAGTCTATAAAATTTTGAGCCATTGCTGCCTTCTCGGCTTTTAGGAGGAATTTCCACTCAAAGTGATTCCTAAATTCTTCCCAAGTTAGCTCAGCTTCATCAATCTCGGTGACCAATAGCTCATATCAATCTAATGCTCTCTCCTGTAGCTAGCTCGATGCTATTTGGACCTATGCTGGTCTGTAATGCCCATACATGTGAAAATGTGCTCACATGTCCTCCCTCTGAGGCTAACATAATTTCTACATGGTCTAGCAAAATCAAATTGAGGAATGGTAGGATTAGGAGTTGTGAAAGCACTGCACTGCTGGATGCTCCTCACAAGCTCCATAAGTTGCTCAGTAGTCATATATACCCTCTTAAACTCACTAGATTGACCTTGGTCTGCACGACCAGAGTGTGTACCAGCCATCTCTCACTACGGCAAAGAAATGAGATTCAGATTAAAATAAATAGTAGAATGTTTGTGTGTGTGTATATATCAATTAAACAAATAAAAAGTACGCACCAGATGACTACTCCCTATAATAACCATGTATACCTATGTAATTCATATAGGTAATCAACCCAATACCCATGGGACATGGAATCCTTAGTCCATCTAGGCCAATGACACGTGTCTCTTTGTAACATGTATTATTCTGACCCTACTCCGGTACTAAAATGAAACATTCTACCTCATATCCATACTATCCAAGAACATTGCTAAGTAATACTATCAAATAATACGGAAAATGAGACTATATTGAGGTACATATATGAATATTCCTTTGGATAAACACCGATAAATATCTCAATCATATGATTCCATAGTTGTACATGGTCTCAGTATAGAGAAATAAACACATGTTCCTCCAAAATAGAACAATACATAATCATAGAATATAAAAGAGTACATAGAGTTAGAATGTAGCAGATAAAATATAATACATTACATAATACAAATTCAAGTAGGACTACAAAATGATAGACTCCAGTCCACTATATACACACATAATCATAATACATCATACGATGCTACAAAAATACATAAAAAGTATCATCCTAATGTAACTACCAGCCTCCAAAAAGTCCAACAAAACCATAGTCAATGTTTTGGACTGACCCGAGTATTATAAATAACATACGAGTTAGAATAAGTCTATAACGATATGAGAAAGGCAATAAAGAACATGACATGGGTATGTGTCCATGTAACGACCCCGACTTTCGACCCCCATTTGAAGCGTCGAAAACTGAGAGCATTGACCAAGAAGATCAACTATCTACCGAACAATTACATAATATATCAACAAGATAAAGCATTTCTTATAAATTAATCGATTGAAGTGTGATAGGATCGATATAGTTAATGTCATAAGTGAATATCAGAGTAGTGAATAGTTATCGATTAACCCAACGTACTCTAATCATATTGTAATATAACATCATAAGGAATATTCACAAAGATATTTCCTACTTATTCTTTCCCAATTTTGGTTAAACATCCACTGTCCTCTGATTATATAGAGAAATACACATATATAAAATAAAACAGAAATGGAAAGTGGACTATGTCACGGTTCCAAACTGCCTACATATCTATTACAGGATCAAGCCCAACGTAATTCTTTTTATCAAAATCAAGATCATATTCATCCCAATCCAAATCGACACTCAATCTACTTCACATGAATCTAAACTGCACAGTCAATTTGGATTAAATTCACATAATCTTCTTTACATGGATCCAAACCGCACACTCAATTTGGATTAGATCCTCTTAGTCTTCTTCACATGGATCTAAACCACACACTTAGTTTGGATTTGAATCTATGATATTTTATCCTATTGCAGCCGGCGTCCGAGCACCAAGTAAGGATTTACTCTACTAGTTACAGTACCGATATATACCATAGAGTAATAGTGCACTACCCAAAATCTATTGTCTTATACTGCATCGAAACTTGGTCTACTCTACATATCTAAAACGCACAATCAGTTTGGATTAGATCTCATTAGGCCAGTGTTCGAACACTAAGTAAGGACGTACTCTACTTGTTGTTGTACTGATATGTACTATAGAGTAATAGTGCACTACCTAAGATCTATTGTTTCATATTGCACATACAAAACAACCATCATCATTGAAATGATCCATAAAAACACTTTTATAAGTATAGGCAAAGTGTTCTTTGAAAATACTTTTATATTTTATATTCATCTTCCAATGTTGGTAACCCTTTTCTTTTCAAAATTCCAAACTTTCAACTTAGAAAATCATTTAGGATGTATTAAGTCTGAAATTTTTAGTATACAAAATTATCTTTACAAATCATTTTATGGATCCTAAAAATATATTATATAGTCCAAAGTTATGGTGCTTGCACCGAAAAATGTCTAGTTTGAATTATAAATTCTTGTCCAAAAACATAAGTCACTTTATAATAGGTTTTTGAGATAGTAACTATTCAAAATATAAAAAGTGAATAAAACAAAAGTCGTAGATATTTAAATTATCTTTTCAACAAGATAAATTTCAACAAAATCCGTCCGAAGTGTCAAATGTTATGGTTAATATATATCAAGGTATTTTTGGATGGTCATCATATTTATTTTGGCCTAAGAATTTAACCGACTTTGCTACTCAATTTCAGTTATGAAAACTTTCGAATTTGGAAATGGCATCAAAACGAAGGTTATAGATCTTTGAGATAGCTTTCTATAACGTTAAATAAATATAAAATCCATTTAGATTTGCAAAAGCTATAGCTGAATCACTAAAAGGCATTTAATCAATTTTGAGCTACCACCATTCATACTAAACAATTTTGTTATCATATCATGGAACAACATGAAACATAGACTTATATAGCTTTCATCATCCCAATGCTGTATAATGTAGTATTTTAATACACTTCTCTTGATCCTCCTAATTTTTCTTTGCTTTACATGCCTTAACTAAATTTATTTTTATGATAGAATTTTTTTAAACTAAGATAAGAGAAGGAATTTAAAGTGATTTAGGAAAAGAAGTATTTTTCTCTATATCCTTCAAATGGAGAGAAGGCTCCTTTGTTTATGAGTGTAATGTTTTTCAGTTAGAACCTTTCATAATCTTATTTGCAACAAATCAACTCCTTCTATCTTATGTTATATAATTCCTTCCTTTATAAGCTACTTAATTCCTTCCACCATAAGCTTCTTAGCTCCTTCCATTTCAAGCTTCTTTTTAAGATGACAAATGTATGCATGTATTAAATTTAGGTAATACATTAGCTTATTTACACTTGTGATTTTGTACACATGAACATCCCTTTCTTTATTTCTTTATACACTTAACCTACATGTTCACAAATATAAATATATACCGTTAGGTTTTGACTTCTTCTAGTTTCTAATCCTTTTAAGCAAAATAAAATTATAAATATTCTCCGAGTGAGAACGATGTTTTGCATGCAATGAAATAGGTTTCAAAGTCCAATTCCATCTTCTATAGAACTATATGATCTTACCCCTTTTATGATAAAATTACGATTTTACCTTTTTAATGTAATAATTTAATTTCATAAAATTAAGGGGTGTTTCATTATTCCCCAATTAAAACAATTTCGTCCCTAAAATTCCAAGAGACTAATAATGCAACTCTCTTTACATCGCACAAACATGCAAACAAATAATTACTTAACGAGCGCACTAACCTACAGACTAACCAAAAGAGTAACTTATTGAGGAGTGCTCGTAATGGGAAACCCTAATTAACTCCTCAAGCTCCATCAAACTCCTATCCAAAACTTTTCTTCGTTGTACTTACACCAACATCATTTCCTTAATTTTTTGTTCTATACCATATGAAGTCTTAAGGATCCAAATATGGGATATTCTAAACTCCATCTCTACCTCCACCTCATAAGCTCATTAGGTCCTATCATAACTACTCAATCATCAACGTACATTCGTAGGTGGGACAAATATAAAACGTGTGAACTGCTACTAACTTTTTCAGGAAGCTCATCTGTGACGACCCGCCTTTTCGACCCTCGAAAATCGTCACTAATACATCCATGGTATTCACTTGACGCATATTCAAGAGCCAGAGAGGCACATGATCAGGAGTAAATGAAAATAAAGATAGAAGATAGAAACACAAATTCCTACATCTCATTCAACAATTTTATATATATATATAAACAGTACATACAGTCACTCCCAAAATGATGTATCAGAGTTATGGCAAGTACTAACCCAACCGGGGATAGTTATAACCGCCTATTCCTACACAGGTGCTGATATATACTTATACATAATAAAACAGAAATAGAAATAGATAACTATCTATAGAAGAATCTTCTGCTCCATGCTCCTTCAAAATGCTCCAAGCTAAACCTGACTACTTGGCTGCTCTAAAAAATAGGGTACCTCGAGTTTAAGGAAAATAAAATAAACACCCGGTCAATTATGGGACTGGTGTGACTCAATACATAGATATTTTTTCAAATAAAGGGTATCTCATAATATCACACCACATATAAATACAGATGAGTTTTTGCCATATGATAACCAAAATATTGCTAAATCTAGTTGTATCATAATAGTGTCTAGATTACAAATACATATTAATCATAGCCAAATTTGTTACGTTGATTAATTTCCAGCATAACAGGTATACAATTAAGTCCGAAGAACTTATTGGAGAATGGATTTCATACAATGACAGGTAAGGAATGGCCTTCCATACAGTACATCTATAGAGGAATGTACCAAGTACACACATATAGTCCTCTGCATCTGGCAAGACCAGCCTACTTCTTTTCGGTGATTAACACAATGATCCAGACTAGTACCGAATATGATATCACCTTGAATGTTACCAACCTTTACCAGGATCCCAGAGCATACATCACATACTCGACGTATAGAGAGTAATACAAAAAGGTGATGACCATACCCTAATGGGTGCGACCCATATAGCCTTGCGCATACCTTGTTTCAGCCATTTCTGAGTGTAAGGCTTGAGGTAACGTATTACCTTTTAAAAAAATCCCACTTTGAATGCCATATTGTCATTTCTAATAACACACTAATGATTTCCACAAAAGTACAACCATCGAGTTTATACATCTCAAGGAAGGGTGTTAAGTTTAAGAGGGGTTACCTCCTACACCACCAAACAGATGTATGTTTGTAAAAATCAATGTATGTGGTCTTAGAAATGCAATGTCAGACACTTTTCCATACAAGTTGCTCAGGAATAGGACAAACCAAAAGCACTTCTCCTAGTACATCCTATTTAGGAATCACCCTTAGGATTAGTATTGAGTAGTCCTTGCCAATCGAAGATTTTTAGAACGAAGGCACTACTGTCATCATATATATGATATGGGGATTAACCTAGAGGTTAGTGGCAAGCAGCCCTACATTATGAAGATCTCTGTCTTCAAAATCATTGTCTTCAACCCGTCTTCACTTTCGAACGTGTTTATTGGTTCAAAGTGATTTTTGAATAGGAATCATCCGAATCCGATCTCGGTTTCTCCAAACCAATTATCGATAAAAGATGTCAAGGATATAGGTGATTATTATTAAATTAATTATTATCTTTTATATAAGTAAAATATCTTTTTCAAGATACATGTCTTTAAATCATTTTCTATTTCAGCATATACGGGATTATTAAACCTCTTTCTAATTTTGGAAATACCAAATAATTTCTCCTTAATTACATAGGAAAACATTATTGAGAAAAAGGTATCCAGATAAATTATACTAATTATACTCAATACTAATTTCTGTATTCAACCCGTACTATTCGTCAAATAACGGTGGAATCACCTTTTAAATTCACACGGATAGTATAGGTTCCCCCCTCAAAATTTAATACTGATTTAACCAAAATGTTTTATATGCTACCAAAATCTTTATTATTTTAACATCTTGTTTATCCTTTGGAAAAACTTTGAATTTATTTCATCTTTTGTCTTAGGAAGATGTGGTCCGAGTAAATCAAATTAACTACCCCTTCTATTGGGCCAACTCGGATAGCTAGATAGTGCAGGAAACTGGTTTTCCGAACCCAAGCCTAAAGACTATCTCTTTATCACTTACAAGGCGGTCAAGTTATTGATCAACTCTAAACACTCTAAAATACTTGATCTATCATTTGAAAAACATTTTTAAAGCATTCGGGAAGAAAACTCAAGTTTAAAACTTATTTCATAAATTTTCAAATTCATTTGTTAAATTGCCAGTGAATAGTGCTTTTAAGGGCTTCGTATCACAAATCTCATTTTAAACCTTTTATATGTCCAATTTTTCCATTTAAAACTCTTTTAAAATATTTTAACATATTTTTAGAATTTATCTCATAATTTTAGATTTAAATATATCTATTTTTAAGATTTGAAATCCATATTTTACAAATTACCAAACCATGATGATTTTAAAAACTTGATTTGGACATATCTCAAATTTTAGAAAATGAAATCTTTGTTTTTCTACTTTATTTGGAAACTATATTTATAAGAGTCTGGAAAGTTCTTATTTCGAATAATTCTGAGCTGTATTCAACTCTACACACTGATTTAATTGCATGAAATCGTTAACTGCCGTTACGCGACATGTCTATTTTGACCCTAATTTCATGTCTTTTTAAAACTTTTCCGAAATGACTTTTAATGTTTATAAAACATTTGTAAACCATTTTAAACCATTTTATTCATGTTTAAAGACGCTTAACTATGCCATAAAACTTTTATAATTTATAAGAGAAAGTGTTTTCTCTATGTAAATTCGATGTGTATTACTGTTAATTATTTCTAGAGCCAAGTAAACATATTATCGCATTCAAAACATGATGATAGATTGTAGAAAACAAGCATGGAAAAAAGCATATCATATCATCATATAGTTTAATAAAATAAACATGTGGAGTAATTCTCACATATATAGTTATCCTTCTTTTAGCGTTAATAAATTGATTATAGATTCGTTATTCCCATAACAAAGCTTATGATATCTTTCTCGGGCCTAAGGTGTGCTTGGCTTTGAAACTGTAAGGGTGGAGGTGCCTAGATGAGCTCGACCAAGTAAGAAGAGAAGAGGAGAAGATGATAACTCACTTTGATTTCAAAATAAGGAGATATCTTTCTATATTTGAAAGTGTATTTTCTCAACAGAGTTTCGGTATGACTATGGAATAATTTATGAATATATGGAAGCCATTAATAGCCTTATAAAGAAAGAAGAACTTAGAGAAAGAAAGCGTGAATAAATGAGAGAGTAGAAGGTGCTATTTATAGGAAAAATTTGCAAAATATCTACAATATATCATCATTAACCATCACATCACCCATGTCCTACCCCCTTACCCCCTTGCTCAGCCGAATCATCCTCCTCCCATGTGCCACCCCCGTTTGCCACCCCATGTGCTTGTAAGTGATGGCAAGGTTTGTTTTGTTTTGCTTAAAAAATATCTAGATTCTTATATATTTACCTTAAGTAAAATAGTAAATGTTAATGGTAAATATATATGTAAATGTATGTGTGTTCATGTGCATGTGTATGAGTGACTATTTTTTTATTTTTGACAAATCAAGTTGCAACATTTCGATAGAACTTTTATTGATTAAACTATGGTGAATCCGAGATTCGAATTCCTTTTATATTTTTACTTCTTAGTTAACATACACACACACACACATATAAACAAAATTTGAAAATGAAATTTCTATTATTAATTAATAACTAAAAAGGCCTTATTTAATATTTAAATAATTATTAAATTATCTGAACTCAATTTAAATTCAAAAATAGATTATTTAAAGATGATGACATCATTGATGATGTCATAAAGACATTTTATTTTTGAAAATAAAATATATAATTTTATTACATATTCCTGCTTAAATGGAGAAATAAGTATATGTATCTAGTTTCGTATCCTCTGATATTGAGAAAATCTCAGTGTTACCAAAAACTGATTTTTGTCGCTTTTCTGACTGAAATCCCAAATATTTATATTTATTAATATATTTTTTAAAACAAGCTTACCATCATTTATTATTTTCAAAACACTACAATTTGTGTTATAAAATCTTATATTTGAATAATTTAAAATCATATATATATTTTCCAAAGTGATAAATTTTTGGGTCGTTACGTTCTTCCCTCCTTAAAAGAATTTCATCCCCGAAATTTTAGAGAAGAAGAAGATAACTCAAAATGTAATATATTAGATATGATAAGTAACTATACCACAGGTGGTGAGTACACTATGTCGATACAATATAATAAAGACTATCCCTCCATCCTATATGCCTTTCTCGTTCTATCCTCAATTTCCCAAGTGTAGTCTTCAGCATCAGCACTCCATTGAACTTTAACTAATCTTACGGCCTTTCTTCTCAATCGCTTCTAATTATGATCGATGATTTGATTAGGGTTCCTGATGATAGTTAAGTTTGGCTCTACTTCTAAATATTTTTGGGCAGATGTTTCTACAATTTATTCTGGGTCATGCACATACTTTCGTAGATGAGATACGTGAAAAACATCGTGCATACCTAATAACCTTTCTAGTAATTATACTTAATAGGCTGGTGGTTAATGCGCTCAAGAATGAGAAAAGGTCCAATATATCGAGGTGCTAACTTTCCAGTTCTTTCAAATCTTACTACTCTTCTTATCGAAGGGACTTTCAAAAATACAAAACCTCCAATCGAGAATTCTATATTCCTACTCCTTTGATAGATGTAAACTTTCTGCTTGCTTTTAGATTCTTTCAGCTTCATCCTGATCATACCTACCTTTTCTGAGGCTTCTCAAATCATATCAGGACCAAGTAGTGATCTACATAGGCGACCATATAAGGCTTTATTCGGTGTCATGCCAATACTTGCCCGGTAGCTGTTATTACAAGAGAACTCTACCAAAGGAAGATGATTCTCCCATGAACCTCCAAAGTCTAATATGCATGCTCTCAAAAGATCTTCTAACACTTGGTATACCCTTTCTGTTTGCCCATCAGTCTGGGGATGATATGCGGTGCTTATAGTCAGCTTCGTTTCCCAAGCTGTCTGTATTGCCTTCCAGAACTGACTGGTAAATATTGAATCCCAATCACTTACGATGCTAGTCAGAACTCCATGTAATCGAATAATTTTTTCATGCATATATCTGCAAGACTGGAAGCAGTTCTTATTGGCTTTACTGGAAGTGTGTGCTTTTAGTAAATCGATATATTATAACCTAAGAGCCTTCATTTCCCTTCCTCGTTTGAGATAAACCACCGATGAAATCCATTGATATTTGGTCCCACTTCTAAGCTAGAATCCTGAGAGTTTGAAGTAATCCTGTAGTCTTTTGTTAATCGCTTTTGATTTGCTGACAATTTACGCATCTGTTAATGTAACGACCCGTAAATTTTGATAAATGAATTGGTTAATTTAAGTAAGATTTTGTAATTAAATGTAGGAAGAAATAAAGATTTTATCATTTATATTGAAGTAAATGTTAAGAATGAATTATAGAAATGGTTATTAAAATTAAATTTTGACAAATTGAAGAAAAATCCAAATAATGAATAGTGTAAATTGGTACATTTAGTTATAAAATAGAAAATGAGTAAATAAAAGTAACTATTGAATTAACCAATGGAATAATATATTGCTTAATAGTAACTGAACGTAAATTAAGGAAATATGTAAATGCAATTTAATAATTTATGAATTTGAATGGATTCTAATTAAATTAATAATTTAAATGTTATGACTTGGTTATAAGTGGAGAATGAGAAAGCAAATGCAATTTTTGAATTAATGTGTGAAATAATATAATAGATGGTAAATTGGTTGGGAAGAATGAACAATACAAGTCTTATAAGGGTAAAATAGCGACAAATAGTTGTTACTTGTTAATTCACCAATTACAAATAAAGATAATTAAATGTACTTTATTGATAATTAATATAATAACAGAAAGGGTGAACGTAAATTAAAATAGTAACGTACATTTACTTATAAGGTAGTAATTGGTGTAATAAATTTATTAAGAATATTAATTGTAATTGGATGTAGATTTAAAGTAATAATGTTAATGCAAGGTAAGCAATGCTAATTAAAGTCAATAATAAATGAATGGTATGGATGTAATCTAAGCTAAATTTTCGATAGATTGAATGTAACGACGATAAATTGAAATTATGTAAGTGTGTAACTTGGGTCTGTAAACAATAAACTTATAAATGCAGTAAAAGTAAACGATGGCAATAATTATGTGTTTCCCGTTCATTTAGTCTATTTATTTGAAACGAGAAATCAAATTTTAATAAATACAAACAACGGTTACAATGATGGGAATGAGAATATGGCAAGTAAATGAAAGGCAATCAATAATAACCAGTTTATGGCGTAATAATAGGCGTAATATAAAGATGGGAATTTAATTCAAATCAGTGGAAATAATGTAGATGTTATTACAAAGTGGATACATGGAAACAAATGTAAGCATTATATTAATTAATGAATTTGAATTTTAATAAATGGAATTTGAATTAGATTTAAATCCATTGAAATACAATGTAATTTATAAACCACGTTAATGGAAATTAAGAGGAAATTTGAGAATAATAATGCAATAACTTCAAACCAATGTAAATTGCATCCTTTTGATAGTAATAGACTGAATAATAGAATGTGAAGTAAATAAATTATTTTTTTTGAAAATTCACTTTACAATTTCTGAATTTAATGAATTTGAGGTAAACACTGAAATTGTTAAATTAATCAATCTCTGAATTGACATCTAAATTTGCGTTAATTAATGTGAATGATTAAAAAAAATAAAAGTGATAAAAATTGTCGATTATAGAAGTGAAATTAAAAATTGGAATTCATTGATTGATTATTTATTTATTTAATTAATATAAAAATAGCCATTTTGGCCACTGACTCGGATTTCGACGATACTAGTTTCATCGGATCCCTAAAGGTGAATTATTATAGGATTTCAAGTTTCATAGCGATCGGGCTTGTCGTTTGATCGTACAGACTCGAAACGCCTTGAAATAAATGAAATTGAAATCTATTTGAAAAATATTAATTTTAGCATAAGTTCTTCATACGATGGAATTTGGACTTGAAACCTTTTCCATTGCGTTTAAAATATTTTAAAACATCTATTTTGATATATGGGTTGACCCAATTTCGTTCTTGAGTCGAAACGGGCTTTTCGGGCCATATATCGTTCAACGCGTTTATCAATCCGATCCATCTATTCTATTTCCACCTTGCCTATAAATAGTCTGTTATAAACTCTAGCCGACCTCTATTCTCATTTGTCTATCCATACAATTCCTTAGCTCTTCCTCTTCCCAATGGCTGCAAACCCTAATTTCAATTGCAATTCAAAAACCAAATGAAATTTCAAAGTTCTCAAAAAAATTCAAAAAAAATATATATCGAAGCTCTCAATGAACACATTTCAATTCTGCAATTCGTTTCTGGGTTCAAGTCGCCGATTGTCTAGAAACTGAAGGTTTACTTTCGGTCGTTCGCGAGATGCCGATGGAGCGGACGGTGGATCTGCAATTTCTGATCGATCGGAGGTGATCAATGGGTAGAGGTCGTCGAGTAGGTCAGATCTATGCGGTTAGCTTGGGTCGTTGGCGTCGGTATTCGCCGTGGTTGGGGATAGAAGGCGGCGACGACGCTCATGTTTTGGACGATGAACGGGGGTCGTTCGGCCTTAGGAGGGGTGGCGTGAGGTGCAGGTGATGGTGGCGAGGTTTGTTCGAAGTGAAGAGGCATGGAACGATGGCGAATGATGGTCAAAGGTCGATGTTTGATGGTGGCTTCATTCTGTACGAGACAATAGGGTTTGGCTGAGTTTCACGATGGTGACGTGGCATCAGAGAGAGGAGGTGTTTATCCTTTCTATTAATTTAAGTTTAAAATTTATATAACTTCTAACTGCTATAAAGTTTGCATATGATATCCGATTTACGCGCTATTTTCTATGTTAGGATCGTAGTGAAATTCCAAACATTTTGGCACTGGTTTGGATGAGTTCTGAAACTGTCAAATTTTTGGGTTTAAATTGAATTTAAATTCAAAAGGTGAGTGTTTTGACCGACTCACAACTTCTAAAATTTCTTATGTTTGTTAAATTAAATTTTGTTGTGATTATGCATTTATTTATGACTTTTTCGTATATTTTTAATCATCATCTCGGTTAATTGCATTTATTTAAATTAAATCGTTATTTAATTTATTATTGAATATAACTGCCAGTTAAATACCCGTTATATATACTATCAGTTATCTATTGATATTGATTGATTGTTTTGGATGATGATTGTGATGGATGTGTGATCTACTGATGGATGAATGGATGTTTATTTTATATCATTACAATCTGTTCTTTATTGGTAATTTTGATTCGGGATTGCGGTTTGAAATGTTATACAACCGCATCTTCATTTTTAAATTGCAGATTGAAATGATAAATAACCGTATCACTTGACCATAGGATAGAAAATTATATGCAGACACCGTGATCTATATATATAAGTATTTTGAAATGATTTTCTATGGTTTTGTAAAGAAATATAGGGTTTATGAGATATTTATTTGGATATTTATAAATGTTAATCTATATATATAATTTATTACTTGGTTTAAGCTATGTATAAACTTGTTTAAAGTATAAAAGGAGTTTAATAATAAATGTTTGAGTCTATTAAGATATAATACGGTTAAGTATTTATTTATAGAGTTATAATGACTTAAACAAATTTAAGGTTAGGAGATAAATACGAGTTTGATTTGAATTAAAGTATTTAAGAATTATCCTCGAATAAATTTTATTTGGAATTTAAATAAAGTAGAGATTTTAAAAGGTATGATTTTTATAACTTGATTTTTGGTTTAGAGGATTTAAATGAATATCAAGTTGATTTAAATGAATATTATCAAGTTAAATTAAATTGAAAGTATATCCTGTTGTTTGAAGTTCAAAGGTTTTACTTAAATGATATTTGATTTATTAAGTAAATATTTCAAATCGAAATAAGAGTAATGGAATTTGATATATATGAAATTATCAAAGAATTCGTTGTGAAATGGTGTAATATTTAAAGCTTTGAAATATATGGTAATTGAAATGGTTTATTTGGGAATTTGAATCTATAATTGGAATTGATTTGTGAAGGTGAAGAAACTATTTTATTTTATAAAGTAATTTAATATTTAAACCATTTAAGTGATGTAGTATGTTTCAAAGTTATGAAATTCAAAGTTTTATGTTTTGAAAGGCTATATTTCAAGTTTTGGTTTCGAAATATTATAACTTTGAAAATGTTATGGTTTTAAAAAAAAGGTTAAGTTTGAAATTGTTATCATATTGATTTGGTTTTTAAAAGAGGAAGTGATATCGTATTTATATGGTTTTGAAATGAATATTTTATTCTGGTTTTGAAGTATAATTATTTTAAAATGACCGCCGTGTTATAATAACGTTTGGTTGTTGAAGAGACCGGGATCGTAAGTTGTCATACTCTCTGCCAACTCCGAAAACCCACTTTAACAACCGTGTACGTGGTGGAGATTCCAGAATGAAGTTGGATGGTGGCGGCGTATCCTTTGAGGTAAACACGTGGACCCGACTCCCGTGAGTTGGCATAAGGTGGCTAAAACAGGAGCGATTCTCGGGCCAATGAGGTAGCACCTTTGATCGGACACATCCCTTCGATATTATACTTTGACTTTTGGATTGATTCGGTGGCCACTTTTGATTTTTTTATTTGGAGGTGTGGATCGAGGTGGGCGGTAGCTGCGTGTTACGCGTTACCACCAGCCCGGATGCGTAATTGGTATATCTACCCTAGCATTGCCTAGTTGTGCCGTATCACGTACCCTAGCGCCTTGTACGAGTTTGGATTTCTCCCGTAGCTCGTGGAGTATTTAGGGTAGTCTCCCGATCTGGAGATGCGCTGATACTGGATGGACTACTGGGACTATTACGTGTTAAGGTGGAAAATGTAAAGCCCTAATGCTATTCAAAAGTAAGTTTATTTTATTAATAGACATTATTATAATAGCAAAATATTACTACATAGTAAATACTTTAACGGATCCTTAGGGGATGTGAATCCCGAGCATCTCTTAAGTTACTACACTCATATTTATTTCTGTTGATTTAACTTACATAAGATCTTTTAGTTCTGACTCGAGTGTTTTGTCTTTTCAATTCGCTCGGGTTAGCTTGAGCATTTCAGGATTCGAAGACTTTAGCCCTGGAGGACGAAAACGAAGATTTATAATTATTATTTATTATAGTATTCCACCACATTCATACTGTTTCCGCTGCATTAATTAATTTTCTCTGGTATGTGTAACTCTGATATGTATTGTATAAGTATAATCGAATACTTTGAAAAACAGCTTCATGAACTGTATATTTGATTATTATATTTTATTGTTCCGCTACAAGATTATGTTTTGTTTTATTTCTTCCTTCTTTTCTTATTTACCCCATAACAATCCGTCCTTTTGTATGGTTTAAGTCTGACGTGTGTGGTTTATCGTCGATTTAAAACGTGTGAAAAGGCGGGGCGTTACATCTGGTATCAGAGCTTTGGTTTAGCGATAAACCTTAGCTTTGTGGGGTTTGACTCTTTACTAATAGGGTAGTAATACCCTATGATGAGTCGCTGAGTGTATATATATGAGAGAGCGTATTTGTTAGTGTTATAAAAAGGTTTTAATATTGTGTTAATTTGTTCCATTTTGTATTTATAAATTCTGGTTGGTGCATGGGACGCTATGACATCGATAGGGATTTCTAAACACTTAATAGGACAGATCGATACAATATTTGTTTTTGAATATAGGTGAATGAAATAATTTTTCCTATTATATCTTCTATATATATAAAATAAGTTTTCATAAAGATTATATTTGGTTGTTATATATTGGTTGTTAGGTAACGAAATTTATAAATAATAGCTAAAATAAGATTGGAAATAAAATATATAGAAATTGGGAACAAAGAACGTAAATTTCGGGGTTTTGAAAATTTTTCTTTTGAATGATTTTGGAATATAATAATAATATTATTAGAAGTATTTTCTTGTATAAATATTTCAATATAATTTGAAAAAATTGTTTTAAAGAAGATTTTGGAAAAATAAGTTCCGTACTTCCCTCTCTGTCGTTGGAAAATAATTTCGGTGATGGCGGCCGCATCATCGACATTCATTTTCGAGTTTCGAAGGGGGAATGCCAATGTAGTAGTTTTACTGCAGATTTATTTTGATAAAAAAATATAATCTTAAATTGTTTTAAATATAATTAGAAATATAAATTGTAAGCATACGCATTTATCTATTATTTTAAAATGATTTGAAATTTTAGCCGGTATTTAGTTCTTAGGTTTCCATAAATTAATAGTCTCAATTATTGTAGTATATTGGAACGTAGGTAATTAATAATTGGAACCTCTAAAGGAAATAGAGATTTAATGCTAAGAATAAATAGAATTAAAGAGAAAGTTGAAACTGTAATCTATAAAACAAAAGATGAAATTATTAAACATTAAATTAAATTGAAAGAAATAAGATAATGTGTAATTTTCAATTTGCAATCTTTAAGCATATATAACTTACCAAATAATAAAAGTTACAATGTTTATAAGAAAATGTAATAGATACTGTACAAGTAAAAGCATGGAATGAAAGTGTTCAATAAATTGCTTTTAGTTATAAGAATTGATGTTATAGAGTTATAAACTTAAGTTATAATGGAAATCTTACTATAATAAAATATGATAGAAGGTAAATGTTGTAAGTAAGTAATTATAGACTTAAGTAAATATTGAAGTTATTTATTTTGAAAAATAAGCAGAAAAATGAATACTGTAAATATATGAAATGAAGCAGTAAATAAATGAATTAATATGCAAAGAAATCGAATTAAAAATGAAAATTTGCAAGAAATAACATAAAATTAAAAAGATAAATCTGTATATGGATAAAAAAGAAATCAAACAACAATAGTATGAAATGAAATTAACAAGGATAAACTTACTTTATTGTTTGGATTTGTTGTTTGTTTGGTTTATGGTTGTTGGGGCAAGAATACTTTAAAATTGTTTGGATGAATAATCTACTTAATTTCATCTAAGACTGTTCAGTAATTGATGCACTTAGTAGTTTATTTTCATTATGTACAATTTAAATTTTTAAAACCCGAACAACTATTTGTTTTGTTTGATATGAATGAATGATTGATGTGGGTTGATTTTATGTGGTGGTTGTTTGCTTGGTGAAAGTGATTGATGTTGTAGTGATTTGTTTGTTTGTGGTTGAAACCACTTTAAAAATTTCATTTTATATAATTGTTAACTCTTTTGGATTATGAAAGTGAAATACAGGTTATGGAAGCAATTGCTACTGCATTTGGTTTCATAACAATAAGCGTAAATTGCCCAACAAATAGGTACGTTTTCGGATTACAGTTTATAGCGTTATTATATTATTTTCCCATGTTGGGATATATTATTTTGAAAAATATATGTTGTATATTGTTATATTTGATATTATATATTTTCTATCGAGCCTCTCCGTACAAAGAAGACTCTGCCGAAATTTTCCGTAAAATTTTGGACTTAGAAAATTCTTGAAAATGTTTTCCAAACTTTATTAATTTGAGTATAACAGATTTAATTATTATAAATTGGTATATTTTATCTAAATTGATTAATTTGTAAATATATTTGTTTATAAATTTAATATGTTAAGTAAGATATATTGATTTCTTAATTATTCTTTTCCCTTCTTTTTCCTTTTCGGGGATGAAAAGTTTTGAGTGGGGGAGTATGTAACGACCCGTAAATTTTGATAAATGAATTGGTTAATTTAATTAAGATTTTGTAATTAAATGTAGGAAAAAATAAAGATTTTATAATTTATATTGAAGTAAATGTTAAGAATGAATTGTAGCAATGGTTATTAAAATTAAATTTTGACAAACTGAAGAAAAATCCAAATAATGAATAGTGTAAATTGGTACATTTGGTTATAAAATAGAAAATGAGTAAATAAAAGTAATTGTTGAATTAACCAATGCAATAATATATTGCTTAATAGTAACTGAACGTAAATTAAGGAAATATGTTAATGCAAGTTAATAATTTATGAATTTGAATGGAATTCTAATTAAATTAAATAATTTAAATGTTATGACTTGGTTATAAGTGGAGTATGAGAAAGCAAATGTAATTTTTGAATTAATGTGTGAAATAATATAATGGATGGTAAATTGGTTGGGAAGAATGAACAATACAAGTATTATAAGGGTAAAATAGTGACAAATGGTTGTTACCTGTTAATTCATCAATTACAATTAAAGATAACTAAATGTACTTTATTGATAATTAATATAATAACAGAAAGGGTGAATGTAAATTAAAATAGTAACGTACATTTACTTATAAGGTAGTAATTGGTGTAATAAATTTATTGAGAATATTAATTGTAATTGGATGTAGATTTAAAGTAATAATGTTAATGCAAGGTAAGCAATGCTAATTAAAGTCAATATAATGAATGGTAAGGAGTAATCTAAGCTAAATTTTCGATAGAATGAATGTAATGACTATAAATTGAAATTATGTAAGTGTGTAACTTGGGTCTGTAAACAATAAACTTATAAATGCAGTAAAAGTAAACGATGGCAATAATTATGTGTTGCCCGTTTATTTAGTCTATTTATTTCAAATGAGAAATCAAATTTTAATAAATACAAACAACGGTTACAATGATGGGACTGAGAATATGGCAAGTAAATGAAAGGCAATCAATAATAACTAATTTATGGCGTAATAATAGGCATAATATAAAGATGGGAATTTAATTCAAATCAATGGAAATAATGTAGATGTTATTACAAATTGGATATATGGAAACAAATTCAAGCATTCAATTAATTAATGAATTTGAATTTTAATAAATGGAATTTGAATTAGATTTAAATCCATTGAAATAAAACATAATTTAAAAACTACGTTAATGGAAATTAAGAGGAAATTTGAGTGCAATAACTTCAAACAAATGTAAATTGCATCCTTTTGATAGTAATAGACTGAATAATAAATTGGGAAGTGATTAAATTAATTTTTTTTGAAAATTCACTTTACAATTTCTGAATTTAATGAATTTGAGGTAAACACTGAAATTGTTAAATTAATCAATCTCTAAATTGACATCTAAACTTGGGTTAATTAATGTGAATGATTAAGAAAAATAAAAGTGATAAAAATTGTCGATTATAGAAGTGAAATTAAAAATTGGAATTAATTGATTGATTTAATTAATATAAAAATAGCCATTTTGGCCACTGACTTGGATTTCGACGAAAATAGTTTCATCGGATCCGTAACGGTGAAGTATTGTAGGATTTCAAGTTTCATAGCGATCGGGCTTGTCGTTTGATCGTACGGACTCGAAACGCCTTGAAATATATGAAATTGAAATCAATTTGAAAAATATTAATTTTAGCATAACTTCTTCATACGATGGAATTTGGACTTGAAATCTTTTCCATTGCGTTTAAAATATTTTAAAACACCTATTTTGATATATGAGTTGACCCAATTTCGTTCCGGAGTCGAAACGGGCTTTTCGGGCCATATATCGTTCAACGCGTTTATCAATCCGATCCATCTATTATATTTCAACCTTGCCTACAAATAGTCTATTATAAACTCTAGCCTACTTCTATTCTCATTTGTCTGTGCATACAATTCCTTAGCTCCTCCTCTTTCCAATGGCTGCAAACCCTAATTTCAATTGCAATTCAAAACCCAAATGAAATTTCAAACTCCTCAAAAAAACTGAAAAAAATATATATATCGAAGCTCTCAATGAACGCATTTCAATTCTGTAATTCATTTCTGGGTTTGAGTCACCGATTGTCAAGAAACTGAAGGTGTACTTTCGACCGTTCGCGAGATGCCGATGGAGTGGACGGTGGATCTGCGATTTCAGATCGATCGGAGGTGATCAATAGGTAGAGGTTGTCGAGTAGGTCAGATCTATGCGGTTAGCTTGGGTCATTGGCGTCGGTATTCGCCGTAGTTGGGGATAGAAGGCGGCGGCGGCGCTCACATTTTGGACGATGATGGGGGGTCGATCGGCCTTAGGAGGGGCGGCGTGAGGTGCAGGTGATGGCGGCAAGGTTCGTTCGAAGTGAAGAGGCATGGAACGGTGGCGAATGATGGTCAAAGGTCGATGTTTGATGGCGGCATCGTTCAGTACGAGACAATAGGGTTTGGCTAAGTTTCACGATGGTGACGTGGCATCAGAGAGAGGAGGTGTTTATCCTTTTTATTAATTTAAGTTTAAAATTTATAACTTCTAACTGCTATAAAATTTGCATACGATATCCGATTTACGCGCGATTTTCTTTGTTAGGATCGTAGTGAAATTCCAGATATTTCGGGGCTGGTTTGGACGAATTCTGAAACTGTCAAATTTTTGGGTTTAAATTGAATTTAAATTCAATTTAAATTCGAAAGGTAGGTGTTTTGGTCCACTCACAACTTCTAAAATTTCTTACGTTTGTTAAATTAAATTTTGTTGTGATTATGCATTTATTTATGACTTTTTCGTATATTTTTAATCATCATCTCAGTTAATTGCATTTATTTAAATTAATTCGTTATCTAATTTATTATTGAATATAACTACCAGTTAAATACCCGTTATATATATTATCAGTTATCTATTAATATTGATTGATTGTTTTGGATGATGATTGTGATGGATGTGTGATCTGTTGATGGATGAATGGATGTTTATTTTATGTCATTATAATCTGCATGTTCTTTATTGGTTATTTTGATTCGGGATTGTGGTTTGAAATGATATACAACCGCATCTTCATTTTTAAATTACGGATTGAAATGATAAATATCCGTATCACTTGACCATAGGATAGAAAATTATATGCAGACACCGTGGTCTATATATATAAGTATTTTGAAATGATTTTCAATGGTTTTGCAAAGAAATATAAGGTTTATGATATATGGATTTGGATATTTATAAATGTTAATCTATATATATAATTTATTTCTTGGTTTAAGCTATGTATAAACTTGTTTAAAGTATAAAAGGAGTTTAATAATAAACGCTTGAGTCTATTAAGATATAATACGGTTAAGTATTTATTTAAATTTATTTATAGAGTTATAATGACTTAAATAAATTTAAAGTTAGGAGATAAATATGAGTTTGATTTGAATTAAAGTATTTAAGACTTATCCTCGAATAAAATTGATTTGGAATTTAAATAAAGTAGAGATTTTAAAAGGTATGATTTTTATAACTTGATTTTTGGTTTAGAGGATTTAAATGAATATCAAGTTGATTTAAATGAATATTATCAGGTTAAATTAAATTGAAAGTATATCCTGTTATTTGAAGTTCAAAGGTTTTACTTAAATGATATTTGATTTATTAAGTAAATATTTCAAATCGAAATAAGAGTAATGGAATTTGATATATATGAAATTATCAAAGATTTCGTTGTGAAATGGTGTAATTTTTAAAGCTTTGAAATATATGGTAATTGAAATGGTTTATTTGGGAATTTGAATCTATAATTGGAATTGATTTGTGAAGGTGAAGAAACTATTTTATTTTATAAAGTAATTTAATATTTAAACCATTTAAGTGATGTAGTATGTTTCAAAGTTATGAAATTCAAAGTTTTATGTTTTGAAAGGCTATATTTCAAGTTTTGATTTCGAAATATCATAACTTTGAAAATGTTATGGTTTTAAAAAAAGGATATGTTTGAAATTGACATCATATTGATTTGGTTTTTAAAAGAGGAAGTGATACCGTATTTATATGGTTTTGAAATGAATATTTTATTCTGGTTTTGAAGTATAATTATTTTAAAATGACCGTGGTGTTATAATAACGTTTGGTTGTTGAAGAGACCGGGATCGTAAGTTGTCATACTCTCTGTCAACTCCGAAAACTACTTTAACAACCGTGTACGCGGTGGAGATTCTGGAATGAAGTAGGATGGTGGCGGCGTTTCCTTTGAGGTAAATACGTGGACCCGACTCCCGTGAGTTGGCATAAGGTGGCTAAAACAGGAGCTATTCTCGGGCCAATGAGGTAGCACCTTTGATCGGACACATCCCTTCGATATTATAATTTGACTTTTGGATTGATTCGGTGGCCACTTTTGATTTTTTCTATTTGGGGGTGTGGCTCGAGGTGAGCGGTAGCTGCGTGCTACATGTTACCACCAGCCCAATTGCGTAATTGGTATATTTATCCTGGCATTGCCTAGTTTTGCCGTGTCACCTGCGCTAGCATGCCTTGTACGAGTTTGGATTTCTCTCGTAGCCCGTGGAGTATTTAGGGTAGTCTCCCGATCTGGAGATGCGCTGATACTGGATGGACTACTGGGACTATTACGTGTTAAGGTGGAAAATGTAAAGCCTTAATGCTATTTAAAAATAAGTTTATTTTATTTATAGACATTATTATAATAGCGAAATATTACTACATAGTAAATAGTTTAACGGATCCTTAGGAGATGTGAATCCCGGGCATCTCTTTAGTTACTGCATTCATATTTATTTCTGTTGATTTAACTTACATAAGATCTTTTAGTTCTGACTCGAGTGTTTTGTCTTTTCAATTCGCTCGGGTCAGCCTGAGCATTTCACGATTCGAAGACTTTAGCCCTGGAGGACGAAGACGAAGATTTATAATTATTATTTGTTATAGTATTCCACCACATTCATACTGTTTCCTCTGCATTAACTATTATTCTCTGGTATGTGTAACTCTGATATGTATTGTATAAGTATAATCGAATATTTTGAAAAACAGCTTCATGAACTATATATTTAATTATTATATTTTTTCGTTCCGCTGCAAGATTCTGTTTTGTTTTATTTCTTCCTTCTTTTCTTATTTACCCCACAACAATCCGTCCTTCTATATGGTTTAAGTCTGACGTGTGTGGTTTATCGTCGATTTAAAACGTGTGAAAAGGTGGGGAGTTACAGTTAACATGATTGGTGATGTCCCTTTTCATACTCTTCCACCAGAACGTTCGATTCATATCTTTGTACATCTTGTGAATTTCAAGATGAATATTAATCTTGGATTAATGGCATTCAGTAATACTTCTTGCCTAAGATTGTCAACATCCAAAACACAGATTCTTCCATTTAATTGTAATATCTTACGGTTAACCACTTCGAAGCTTAATTTCCTTTCTTCTTCAACTCCCCCAATGAACTCCACTAGTTGTTGATCTTCTCTCTACTTGTTGGAAATTCTTTCCAGAAGAGTTGGAGTCACTACCAAATTAGCTATAATGGCATGTTTTCTACTTAACGTATCTACTACTACGTTGGCTTTTCCAAGCATATATTAAATATCAAGATCATACGATGTGAGAAATTCTAGCCAATGTTGCTATGTAATATTTAAGTCCTTCTGAGTGGAAAGATATTTCAAGGATTTGTGATCTGGGAAGAGATCGAACTTTTCACCAAGTAAATAATTCCTCCACATTTTTAATGCGACCCAACGACTAAAAGTTCTAAGTCATGCATTGCATAATTTCACTCATGAAGCTTTAGCTGCCTGCTTGCATAAGTGATTAGTTTTTCATGCTACATTAGTATTGCACCCACTCCTTCTCCATAAGCATCAGTATGTACAGTTAAATCTCTGCTGTCATCAGCAATAGCTCGGACTAGACCAGCAGTTAACCTTTTCTTGAGCTCCTAAATGCTTCGTCACATTTCGGTGTCCATTTAAATTTAACTTTTTTCATAGTCAACTTTGTCAGGTGAGAGGAAATTTTTGAGAAGTCTAGAATGATATTCCAGTAATATCCTGCCAATCCTAAGAAGCTACGTATGTCCTTTGGAGTTTATGGTTGTTTCCAATCTAGAATGGAAATAATTTTACCTGGATCAACTAAAATTCCATCTCACGACACAACATGTCAAGGAATCTTACCTCTTTCACCCAGAAATGGCATTTTGAGAATTTAGATTTAAGCACATTCCTCCTTAATATTTCCAATACAATCTCTAAATGCCTTTCGTGTTCTTCCTCCGTCTTTGAATAGATAAGAATATCGTTAATAAAAACCAACAAGAATTTGTTGAGTATGTCTCTAAATACTCTATTCATAAAATCTACAAAATAAGCGGGCATTTGCCAGCCCAAAATGCATAACCAACCACTTGAAGAAATTATTCGAACCTCTAAATGCAGTTAAATAAATGCAATCATCTGCTATCCTTAGTTGATGGAATCTTATAGCTAGGTCCATTTTTGAAAATACTCGAGCACCTTGAAGTTAATCAAACAAGTCATCAATATGGGGTAGATGATAATTGTTCTTAATCATCTGCTTGTTCAGGTCTCGATAGTCTATATAAAGCCTTAGGGAGCCATTTGATTTTGCAATGAAAAGTACCTTTGCTCCCTAACTTAAGCGATTCGGTCTACTCAGCCTTTTCTTTAATAACTTATTAGTTTGATGCTTCAACTCATCCTTCTCTTTAGGTGCCATTTTACAGATACGATGAACAGTAGACCTTGCATCAGGAATTAAGTTAATTCGAAACTTAATTTCCTGATGTGGGATATTCTTTTCACTTCTTCAAAATCATCCAAAAATTCTTAACAATCGATATTTCTTCTAGACGTTTTGGAACAAATTAAGTGCATGCATGAAACTATCCTCCATCGGACTAGGCTTTTTTACACGTTATTTTAAAATGTTCACTTCTTTTATTTTGCAATAGCATTGTCCTTTTAACACAATCAAGAAATGCTTTATACCCAGACAACCAATCCATGCCGAGTAAAACCTCAAATCCAATAAAATCAAGGATAATAAGGTCACACGAAATTATTTTGGGTTAGGTAGGTAACTTGGACTTTTTCACAAACCATATAGAGATAGTTGTACCCTATATGCGATTAGACATATAGATATCGTTATCTACAATATTTGAGGTAAATTTTAACCTATCAACTAATTTCTCAGAAGTAAAATTGTGGGAAGCCCCAGTATCAAACAAAAATCTAACTAAATTTTCATTAATGTAAATGTTACCTTCCAAAACTCCTTTTCCTTTCACATCTTTGGAGGTTGAGGGTTCATCCTTGGTAGCAAAAACTCTAACCTGCTTACCTTTCTTTATTAGAGGGCAATCCTTTATCTTGTGCCCTGGTTGGTGACAATTGTAGCAAGTTCTTTTCTGAACCTCAGGATCCTTACAGGTGATGGAAAGATGCCCCTTCTAGTTGCAATTGTAACATGTAACATCTTTCAACTTGTTCCTTTAAGATCGTCCTCCCGACTTTCCTTGTCATGGCTTCTTCATTTGGTGATCGAATTTTCTCTTCCTCCAATTGTTGTTGTTGCTTTGACCTATGGGCGGATTGTTCATGTCCAAAGTTTCATACCGGAAACCCATATCTACCAAATCTACAAAGGTTCCATTCATATGAACGGTCATCCTATCATGATACTGCTCCTTCATCCTCGAAATAAACATCTCATTTTCTTTAGAGGAGTGTCTATTGATCCATGCCCAAATCTAAATAATTCATTAAACTTACAAAAATACTCTTCCATAGACATTTCTCCTTGCTTCAGATCCGTAAAACTTCTATAGAGGCAGGACTTTCCAGTAGCGGGCATGTATCGTTCTTCAAAAACTTTTTTAAACCTTGCCTAAGAGAAATTATCTTTCGATTCATTAAGAGTAATGGACTCCCACCAAGCTAGATCCCTATCCTTCAATTGCCAAGATGCCAAGAACCTTTTTCGCTCATCATCAATGTTTAATCCCTCAAAGATTTTCTCACATGATCGGAGCCAAGCTTGAACTTCAATAATAGGTTATGTGCCCATAAATGTCTTTCCTCCCAAGCTGGTATAATCTTTGCATAGAGCAATAAAGTTAACCTAAAGTTGCATTTGAACTACTACTTGTTCAATTACTGTAGCATTAGTTCGACCATTGGTGGTCTTTGCACTGTTATTTTCCCCTTCTATGTCCTCTTCGGTTACTCATTTCCTACTATCTGCATATACTGCACATAGTAAGGAAACAATTTTAGAATCCATAGACGAGATTATCTTAGGAAATGGATATAAAATACTCGAACATTTTTATTTGGATAAAAATTATAAATATGCACTCTGATTAACTAAACTTATTCTAGGGCATTACTAATCCTATCTTTGATGAGTTGACTCCATCAAGGCTTAGGTGTTCACTCAGCCTAAGGTCTGATACAAAGTGTGATGAACCGTGTTTTTGACCCACGAAAATTGGCACTAATTCATCCGCTGTATTCACGTTCCACAAATTTAAGTGCCAGAGAGGCGGATGATCAGGGGTAAAAGAAAATAAGGATAATAGAAACATAGATTCTCACATTACATTGAACAACTTAATTTTTTTTACATATAGATAGTACATACAATCACTCTCAATATGATTTATCAGAGTTATGGCAAGTACTAACTCAACCAGGGATAGTTATAACTACTTATCCTTACACAAGAGCTAGTATATACTTATACATAATACGATGGAAATAGAATTGGATAACTACATACAAAGGAATCTTCTACTGCATGCTCCAACCTCCTCCAAAATGCTCCAAGCTAAACTTGACTACTTATCTGCCTTGAAAAATAGGGCACCCAGTGTTTCAAGGAAAAGAAAATAAACTCCGAGCCAGCTATGGAATATTTTTGGAAACAAAGGGTATCTCAAAAGACTATGCCCCTCATAAATATGGATAGATTTTTCCTTTATGATAACCAAAACATTTCTATGTAAAATCCAGTGATATTATAATAGTGTTTAGATTACAAATACATATTAACCATAGCCAAAATTGTTACATTAATTAAATTCCAGTATAATAGATATACAATATGTCCGACGACACTTATTGGAGAATGGATTTCATACAATGACAAGTAAGGGACTGCCTTACGTATGGTACATTTGTAGAGGGATGTACCAAGGACCCACTGACAGTCCTCTGCATCTGGAAAGACCGGCCTACTCCTTTCCAATGATTAACACAATGATCCAGAATAGTACCGAATAAGATATCACCTCGCTTGTTACCAACCTTTACCGGGATCCTTTAGCATACACATACTTGACATACAGAGAGTAATGAAGAAAGGTGATGGCCATACCTTAGTGGATGCGACCCACATAGCCTTGCGGCATACCCTGTTTCGACCATTTCCGGTGTGAGGCCTGAGGTAACGTATTAACTTTCACGAAACATATCATTCTTTGAATGCTACATTGTCATTTCTAATAACACACTATTGATTTTCACAAAAGTACAACCATCGAGTTCATACATCTCAAGGAAGGGTGTTAAATGTAAAAGGGTTTACCCCTTACACCACAAACAGATGTACATTAGTAAAAATAAATGTACATGGTCTTAGAAATGCAATGCCAGACATTTGTCTATACAAGTTGTCGAGGAATAGGACAAACCGAAGGCACTTCTCCTACTACATCCTATTTAGGAATCACCCCTAGGATTAGTAGCGAGTAGTCCTTGCCAACAGAAGATCTTCAGCACGAAGGCACTACGACCACCATATATATATGATATTTGAATTACCCCAGAGAATAGTGGCAAGCAACTCTACGTTATAAAGATCTCTGTCTTCAAAATCATTGTCTTCAACCTGTCTTTACTTTCGAACGTGTATTTTGGTTCGAAGTGGTTTTCGAATAGCAATCACCCAAATCCGATCCCGGTTTTTCCGAACAAATTATCGATAAAAGATGTCAAGTATAAAGGTGATTATTATTCAATTAATCAATTTCTTTTATCCAAGTAAAATATTTTCTGAAAGATATATGTCTTTAAATCATTTTCTTTTTCAACATAACGCGATTATTATACCTCTTTCTAATTTTGGAAATACCAAATCATTTCTCCTTAATTACATAGGAAAACAGTATTTGGTTAAATGGGATCCATAGAAATTATACTAATTATACTCAATACTAATTTTTGTATTCAACCCTGTACTATTCATCGAATAATGGTGAAACCGCCTTTTAAATTCATACGGATAGTTTGAGTCCCCTCCTTAGTATTTAATACCGAATTTAACCAGAATGTTTTCTATGCTTCTAGAATCTTTATCATTTTAACATCTTAATTTTCCTTTGGAAAAACTCTGAATTTATTTAATCTTTTGTCTTAGGAAGATGTGGTCCGAGTAAATCAAATTAATTATCCCCTCTGTCGGGCCAGTCCAGATAGCTAGGGAGAGCAGGAAACTGGTTTTTCAAACCCAAGCCTAAAGACTATCTCTCTATCGCCTATAAGGCAGTCGAGTTATTTGATCGGCTCTAAACCCTCTAAAATACTTGATTTATAATTTTGGAAACATTTATAAAGGATTCGAAAAGGAAACCAAAGTTTAAATCTTATTTCAGAAATTTCCAAATTCTTTTGTTAAATTGCGATGAATAGCGCTTTTAAGGGTTCTATCACAAATCCCATCTAAAAACTTTTAGATATCCAATTTTTCCATTTAAAACTCTTTTAAAATGTTTTAACATATTGTTAGAATTTATCTCATATTTTAAACATTTAAAAATATCTATTTTTAACATTTGAAATCCATATTTTATGAACTGATCGCGACGATTTTAAAATCTTGGTTTGGACATATCCCAAATTTTACAAAAAAAATCTTGATTTTTTCCTTCATTTGAAAACTATAGTTATAAGAGTCTGGAAAATTCTTATTTCAAATAATTCTGAGCTATATTCCACTCTATACATTGATTTAACTTTTATGGCACGAAATCGTGAACCGGCGTTACCCGACGTGCCTATTTTGAATCTAATTTCATATCTTTTCAAAACTTCGCCAAAATGAGTTTTAATGTTTATAAAACATTTATAAACCATTTTATTTATGTTTAAAGAGGTTTAACTATGCCATAACACTTTCATAATTTATAAGCGAAAGTGTTTTATCTATGTAAATTCGATGTGTATTTACCGTGAATTATTTCTACAACCAAGCAAACATGTTCTCGCATCCAAAACATGATGATCAAACACAAAAAAAAGCATGGAAAAACATATAATATCATCATATAGTTTAATAAAATAAACTAGTGGAGTAATTCTTACATGTATAGCTATCCTTCGCTTAGCATTATGAAACTGACTATAGCTTCATTATTCCCGCACCGAAGCTTATGATATCTGTCTCGGGACCCTAGGTTGTGCTTGCTTTGAACCTGGGAGGGTGGAGGTGCCTAGATGAGCTTGTAAGTGATGGTATATATGCTACCTGGGAGGGTGGAGGACCCTAGCCAAACCACCCTCCTCCCATATGCTACCCCATATGCCACCCCATGTGCTTGTAAGTGATGGTGAGTTTTGTTTTGGTTTGCTTAGAAAATATCTAGATTCTTATATATTTAACTTAAGTAAGTTAGTAAATGTTAATGGTATGTATATATATATGTATGTGTATGTGTGTGTGTGTGTGTATGTATGTATGTATATGTAAATGTATGTGTGTTCGTGTGCATGTGTATGGGTGCTTATATGTTTATTTTTGACCGATTAAGCTGCAACGTTTTGATACTACTTTTATCTGTTAAACCGTGGTGAATCCGGTATTCGAATTCTGGTTATATTTTTACTTCTTAGTTTATATATATATATATATATATACTTTTGCGTGTGTGTAAAAAATATTTGAAAATGACATATCTATTATTATTTAATAATTAAAGGGCCTCATTTAACATTTAAAATAATTATTAAATCAATTAAAATGAATTTAAATTCAAAAATTAATTATTTAAAGTTGATGATGTCAAAAAAATATTTTATTTCCAAACATAAAATTAATAATTTCATTACATATTCTTGCTTAAATTGAGATATAAAAGTGCATGTATCCAGTTTCGTATCCTCTAATATTAAGAAAAATCTCAGCATTGCCAAAAACTGATTTTCATTGCTTTTCTGACTGAAATCCCAGATATCTATGTTTGTTAATATAAAAATTGGAACAAGTTTACCATTATTGTTCAAAACATTATAATTTGTGTTATAAAATCTTATATTTCAATAATATAATTTTTTTTCCAAAGGGATAAATTTTCGAGTCGTTACATCATCAACATGCCGACTTCCCTGCTTTCTATGAAATCGGGAAAAGGCCAACAACTTATGGCACTAGCTTTCCCATATAACATATCTCAATACCAAGTCCTTCACCTACTTAGCTACATACAGCGAACCCTCCATGCATGCTCCAATATCCATCCCTTAGCGTATCATTGAGATGTCGCCATTCATATCATATACAAGTATAGCTTATATTTAAATAGATTCCACTACTGGCATATTTCTATCAACATTTTAAATTTATAAATATTTCTAGTGGATGATCCCTAATTTTCAAAATACACAGTATTACTATTACAAATTCAAATTCAAATTCTACAATTTGAAAATAGTTCGATGGTCTTTGTTTTCCAGTTAAAAAATTCCACAGAATTTCTTTTTTAAAGAACTTAAGTATAAATATACTTCCTTTTCAAATCCAAATAACTTGAATAAATTTCAAGATTTATATTTTAAATCTTCATTCAAATCATAATCATTTTTATCCAAATTGATAATATACTTTAGAAATCCTTATTTTAACATATTACTTTAAATGTTTTGAATATAATTTATTAATCCAAGAATAATATTTTCTTCAAATTTCCTTTAAAGAAATACCAATAATATCGCCTCATGTCAAAACAATAATATTTATTTAAATCATCATTTTTTTCTCACAACCGCTTTATTCAATAACAATTTTCTTCGTTAAATCCTAAAATAATTTAACCCAAAACTATTTATGGGAAACATCTTTTTATTATTTTCATCATCATTATTCTAAAAAATCCCCTTATTTTTGTAACTTAAATGATTTTTATTCCATGAACTCCGTAAAACAGTTATATTTTTATTTTTTGCTCAAAATTTAGATAGACATACAAACATTGTATTACTATTTATTTAAATTCCACCATACTTTATAATAGTAAATTCTTGAATCCAAATAGGTTCCTCCTTATTGTTTTCAAAATTTTCCAAAATTCATAAATAATATCCTCATAAATTTTCAGTACAAACCCTTACATTTAAATCCATGACATTCATCACTAGCTAGTTCTAAGCACATCGGTGTATTAACTATCATAGCTAATTTTCCTTAATCAATTCAAACTCTATAGGCTGTGTAATTATTCTCTTGTTCCAATAAAATTTCAATTGAACATATCATAACATTTCAATTCATTTTTTAAAATCAAAACCGTTGATCTCAAATCTTATTCTTCACCCTACTAGTATGATTTGAAAACCATAAAATTCTTTTCATAATTTTTAACAAACATTTAATAAAATCATAACATTTTTTTCAAATCAAATTCTTTAAATTCTACTTAAAAACATTTTTCAATTTTTTTACTTTAAACCTTTATTATTAATCGTTTCATAAGAAATCATAAATTGAATGTATCTCAAGACAAATCACTTCATATTAATTCCTAAGCTTCTTATAAACTAACTAATATAATTTTTGTTTCCAAAGCTAATTTCATTTTAACATTTCTTAAAATATCCATTTTTAAAATGTTTAACCTCCAAAATTTAATCCTTTAAAGTTTTTACCAGTTTAATCTTACCTACTTAGAATAAATTTTCATTTGAAATAGCTTCGGTACTTTCTTAATTATCATACTTCAATGTTTTAACACATCCTTTCATATACTTTAAAACCATTTTATAAGGATAAGTATTTTTTGTTTAATAACTAGTGAATTTCAGTCATCATTAAACAATAAGTAATGTCTATACAAAAATTATATTCTAAATGCATTTATGTTATATTAGTCAATTTTCAATACCTTTTATTAACAGATCATATATATGCATAAAAGTATATTTTTTGAAATTCATTAAATTTTTTGCTGACTATATTCATGTCGAACTTGGAATATTTCCAATTTTTTTAAAATTTATTAATGCATGTTTCAAAAGTTTATATTACAAAGTCTTTAGATTCCATTCAAAAATACATACATTTTACAACTGAAAAAAAATCACACGTTTAGAACAATAATTTTGAATTCCTATATATATATATAATTATTTTTTCCCCACTTCATATTCCATCTAGATTTATTCAAAATTGACATAGAAAAATAAATTTGTAAATTCCACCTTTCTAAACTTTGTTATTAGGGATTTTCACACAAGTGTAATATTTTAAATGAAATTTTTCTAATTACTTTCAAAAGTTCCTTTGTCAAAAAATAGCGTACCTCAAAATATAAGTGGAAAAAATATGCTTTATACTAATCTTGTACAAAAATAAAGCCTTCAAATTATTTTTAGAAAAAAATTATTTTTAAATTTTCTTATGTTGATGCTTACTTAAGGGTTTTACTATTTCAATATTTTAAATGAACATCAACTTCAATATTTTTCCTAATGTATCAAAAACTATTACATCTAACTTTTTAAGGAAAAAATATATTCAAATTTCGATTAATTACTTTAATTGTAGTAGATCATAACGCGCATAAGCTTCATTAGTCAGAAAGATAGTTAGGTACTTTTATCACACTATATTCTATGGACCTAAGGATACTGCTTTTTTCCTGTTCATCCCCAGTGTCACAATTTATTCCACCGCTACTTCGCATATGAACTCTCTTTAAACAATTCTTTATGGAGTAAATTACAATAAATGTTTTATCTCCCACCCTAATCTATTTAAGCATAAATATTTATTTAACTCATAGTTGTTTACTTTAATAAGGGAAAACCAACAACTACCTCTTCAAACTATATGGGGTGTGATGTAATAATATGTATAAATACAAATTTTCAACATAGGAAAAATACCATAAATTTCAAGTACGTCATATAAATAAATGTAACCCATAACCTCAATCGAAGGTACGATGCCTTATCGTATCCATCTTATTATCAAATGATGGCTAGTTTTATTAAATTATTCTAAGTAATGTAAATACTCCTAGATTAATTTTATGTTAGGTATCTAACCTAAGCTCTGATACCAATTATAACGACCCCAACTTTGGATCCCCGACTAAAGCGCCACAAACTGAGTGAGTTAACCAAAACCATCAACTTTCTACCCAACAATTGCATAATATATCAACAAGATAAAGCATTTCTTATAAATCAATCGACTGAGATGTGATAGGATCGATATAGTCAATATCATAAGTGAATATCAGAGCGGTGAATAGTTATTGATTAAAATAACATACTCTAATCATCTTGCAATATAACATCATATGGAATACTCACAGAGGTATTTCCTACTTATTCTTTCCTAATTTTGGTTCAACATCCATCTATCCTACAATCTGATTATATAGGGAAATATACATATTGAAAAATAAAACAGATATGGATATTGGACCATGCCACGGTAGCAATGTGACTGCCTATGTACCCATTACAGGATTAAGCCCAACATAGTTCTTTTTATAGAAATAAAGATCATATTCATCCCAATCCAAATCTACTCAGTCTTCTTCACATGAATCTAAACCGCACAAGCAGTTTGGATTAGATTCACTTGATCTAGTTTACATGGATCTAAACCGCATATTCAGTTTGGATTAGATCCTCTCAGTTTGCTTCACATGGATCTAAAACGCATAGTTAGTTTGGATTAGATTTTTGGATATTTTATCCAATTTCCCTGGCATTCGAACACTAGGTAAAGATGAACTCTACTTATTGCAGTATCGATATGTACCATTGAGTGATAGTGCACGACCCAAGATCTATTGTCTTATACCGCATCGACACTCAGTCTACTCTATACGGATCTAAACCGCATACTGGATTTGGATTAGATCCTATTGCAGCTGGCGTTTAGACACCAAGTAAGGACGAACTCTACTTGTTGCAGTACCGATATATACCATAGAGTAATAATGCACTGCCCATGATCTGTTGTCCTATACCACACGTCTAAAGATAAGCATCATCAACGAAATGATCCATAAAAATTCTTTCATAAGTATAAGGAAAGTAATCTCTTAAAGTATATTAATGTTTCGTAATCATCTTCCAATATAGACAACAATTTTCTTTCAAAAATCCCAAACTTTCAGCTAAGGAAATTATTTGGGAGGTATTAAGTATGAATGTTTTAGTATACAATTATCTTTACAAATCATTTTACGGATCTTAAAAGAATATTACGTGGCTTAAAAATTGCGGTGCTTGCACCGAAAAATGTCTAGTTTGAATTATAAATTCTTGTTCAAAAACATAAGTCACTTTACAATAAGATTTTGAGTTAGTAACTATTTAAAATAAAAAAGGTGTATAAAACAAAAGTTATAAATATTTTGAATTATCTTTCTAATAAGATAAATTTCAACACAATCTATTAATCGGGTCAAAAGTTATGGTCAACATACATTAAGTAGTTTATGGATGGTCATCGTATTCATTTCGGCCTAAGAACTTGACCGACTTTGCTACTCAATTTTAGTTATAAAAATTTTCGAACTTGGAAATGATATAAAAAGGAAAGTTGTAGATCTTTGGGTTAGCTTTCCACAACTTTAAAGAAATCTAAAATCTTATTAGATTTGCAAATGTTATGGCCGAATTATTGAGAGGTGTTCAATCAATTCAGAGCTACTGCTATTCATACAAACAATTTTATTACCATATCATGGAATAACACGAAACATAGACTTAAATAGCTCTTCTCACCCCAATGTTGTATAAATGAAGTCATTAATTCACTTCTCTTAATCCTCGTTATTTTCCTTTGTTTTGCATGTCCAAAGTAAATTTATTGCTGGGATGGAAAAATTTTAACACTAAGAGAAGAGAAGGAATGCAAAGTGATTTAGGAAAAGAAGTGTTTTTCTCCATGTCCTTTAAATGGAGAGAAGGCCCCTTTATTTATAAGTGTAATATTTTTCATTAGAACCTTTATTATCTTATTTGCAACAAACCAACTCCTTCCATCCCAAGTTGTTTAATTCCTTCCACCATAAGCTTTTTAGTCCTTCCATTTCAAGCTTTTTTTAAGATGAAAAATGTATGCATGTGTTAAATTTCGGTAATATATTAGTTTATTTACACTTATCATTTTGTACACATGAACTTTCTTTTATTTGTTACTTTATGCACTTAACCTACATGTTCATAAATATAAATATATACCATTGGATTTTAATAGCTTCTTTTCTAATTCGTTTAACAAATATAAAATTACACATATTCTCATAGTGAAAATGACATTATGCATGCAATGAAGTAGGTTTCGTTGTCCAATTCCATATTCTGTAGAAATGTATTATTCTGCCCCTTTTATGATAAAATTACGATTTTATCCTTTTAATTTAATTATTTAATTTCACAAAATTACGGGGTGTTACAGTCCATGGATATGTATATAGGTCAACCTCCCAGTAATTTATACGATCAAGTAGAATGTCATACATCCATAAATCCATCCATGATTATAATCAAGTATCCAAATAAATATATATCATATACACACACACACACATACACACACACACACACATATATCCCTAATCTAGTGGTGACATGAATTGACTATACAATAGATACAAGATCCCAAGTAGAGTCGTATACCAATATCTTGTACTCGATGAGGTGTATAAATAGTATATGCTCATCTTTCACTCCGCATAGAACCATGGGAGTCTGATGGTTATGAGCTTGCTCAAGAGCACACAGTTCATCCACCTGGATTTGCTCCTACAGTCTTTCGTTGCCACCACGGTAACCGTGATGATATCCACTAGTGTATTCGTCAATGCAAGAACTTAGTCAAGACCTGATTCTGATTCCTATGTTAACATTCTACTAGCCTAGGTGACACAAGAGGTTATGGATATCCCACCCTAAAATAATCCCTAAAGGTAATGTGGATCTTGGGGCGACCTCAAGATCATGCTGTTTGGATGGATGCTAGCATAATCTGGTCCTCTCCATACTAATAATCAAGAGTACATCATGATAGGAATACATATAATACCAAAATACTTATAGAGATCCCACCTAATTCAAATCCATGAGCTTTGTCCACACCAAGCACATCACACCACGTAAGTATAGTCCTAAATCCCTATTCCTGTCACATGAGTGACATCTATTCATAATGAATAACTGAATAAATATTGCAACGACGTCCTATACCACCGTGTGATACTCAATCGTTTCTTCAACGCTTATAAATTACACTCAGTCCTTACAATATTCTATATGAAAATTCTGATAAATAACTGGAGAAATATTATCGAAAGTCACATACCAAATAGTATTATAACTCTGTTTATTCAAATTCTTTATCGTATAGAAATCATAGATGCACGAATAATTTATAAAATATTTATATTTCCAAAAATATTTGATATTAACTTTTGAAAGCATTTAAAATAATTATATAAACAAAAGATAAATATGTATATATAATACAAAGAAAGACTAATTCCCAAACACAAACATCTAAGCCTCTAACAAATTACTAGTATTCATATTGGATTTTTAAACGATTATTTGATTTCTAGATCAACTTATTATTTGATAATTCTGATTAATAAATTTAATAGTTAATATAATTTTTATTTTATCATAAAATATTTTTAGATATAACACATGTATAAATTTATATTATTTACATGTAGTTATTATATTTTTAAAATAAGTATTTACGAAATTTCATTATTAACTTATATAAATATCATTATTATATTACTTCATAAAATTATCAGAACTTACTGAATTATATATCTAATTTAACTGTAGAGTATAAGATTGTTGTTATATATTTTATGTATATTTTACTTAATTTATTTATATTTAATATATATATATATAATTTTATTTTTTAATATACAACACTATTATACCACCAGACATTCCACCGACCGACCCCTAGTGGTTGGCAGGTAGTCTACCGACTGGTGGCCTTACCGGTGTCGCAAAATTGTTTGCCGGCTCTGGTCAAATTCCGACCATCCACTTCACTAATCTTTACTTCTAATTGATATACACACCGTTAATCCATAATACTTCAACCCAATCATGCCCAAACACATACAAATATCATATATAATTTGACATCATCAATGACATCTAAAGCTTCATTAGCATTAAATAGTTCTTCCATGAAAAGAGAAACACAAGCTATACTATAGGTATATTATCATCAAGGTAGACATGAATTGTAAGTTAGAACACTCACCTGAAGATGTAGAACTTCTATCTCACTATAGCTCATCTTTCTACCTTGCTTGCTCTTCACTGAAAGTTTCCAATTTCCAACTACTAATGATCAAAACTTTGGATTTCGCCTTAAATGTTGGGGTATATTGGTGTCCAGAAACTTATAATCAAGTTTGAGAATCTCTAATAATTTATTTGGAACTTTTAGAATAAGAGGTCAGGGTTTTAGACAATTTTGTAATAGAAGAGGTAAGTTACAAGATATCTAAATTGGCGAACATGAGTTGTATATATAAAATGGGATGAAAGGTCCCGATTTAGGAATAAGATATTTTCATTTTAGGCCAGAACAATTTGGGCTTAGGCTTGATTTGTTTTTATTGTCAACTCGTTTTCTTTCGTTTGATAATACAATTTAGACTCACATTTTCCAATCTGAATATTTATCCAATAAATTACATTATAATCTTCTAACATGTTATTACTTTTTTAGTATTTTATAAACCATTTTTGTTTAGTTTTATTTATTTAACCGAATCATTACTTTTAAATTTCTCTTTTAACTCTTTTATTTATTAAATTCCAAATTCCTTTTATATTTAAAAATTAAAATTCTGTTTATTATTAAAATAAATTTCCAACTCAAAATTTTATTCTTCATAAAATTTACTCATCATTTTTACTTCATATTATTATTAATTTATATCAAATAAATTATCAAATTAATATTTATCAATAATAATAATATTCTTTTCATTTCAATAAAACCATATTCCATTTAATCTATATATCATTCCATAATTTCACATTTATTATCCTAAACTATATTTACTTTTTGAAACTTTATTATCAAATTACTAGTTATTGGTTCTTGGCATCAGATTGTTACAAAATGAGTAAATTTCAAAGTAAATTATTATATTTGGATCTTGTTGGGCCTTTGAAGTCTAAATTTATTTACATCTTATCTAAATTATTTTATATAAAATTAATATTTTATTTTATTCATGATCAGCTATTATTATATTAATGTTATGATCAATATATAGTATAATATGTGTATCATATCCACATATGTGTGGACATGCACATGCAACATAAAAGATGTACATGATTTAACATGTCCATGTATAGATGTTGTGATTTACACCACAACAGATATATTAGCCCCTTTACATACATATGTGCAGTCTAATATGGAAATATATACATATTTGTATAAATTATAAAATAATATTTGTAAAATATATAAATTTATATGTGTATGCATACCTTTGTGTGTGTGTGTGTGTGTGTGTGTGTGTGTAGTCAACGTTGTAATTTGTAGCTATTACAATTTAATATATATAATTGTAAATTCAAATTGAAATTTAACATTCAAATGTTGGATCTTTGATCCAGATCTACATGGTAAATATCTAACAATTAAAATTTAATATATATATATATATATATATTGTATGTATATTTCAAAACCTAGAAAAATTAATTTTTTAACATACACACAAGCGCACACGCTTTCATATAAACATATATTAAATTAATATTAAGATATATATACATATATAATATATATATAATATGTGAAATATATCTTGATGTAAATGTATGATTAAATAAATAAATATATTATATGCATTTGGCCTAAATAATTTTTTTATTTTGCGGTTTAAAATGGATTTTATTTATTTATTGATTTTTAAATGGAAATCGTTAACTGTATATATATAATTCTTTTTTTTTCAAAAGCAATTCAAAACATGTACGAATTTTATTAAATAAATATTTTCATATTATCAATATAATAAAGCAAATACTTCCTACTTTCAAGCCTTTTTCTAATTGCCAAAATCGTTCCTCTTTTTAATTTTCCGAAATAAAGTTCGCAAGAGCATAATAAGGGCAAAATTTTTCCTTTACCCAAAATGCCTACATACGTTTAATTGGTAAAATATATACAAGGTCCTTGTCGTCAATTAAGAAGAGAGAAGAACCGTCTATTGCATGCTCTCACCCGCTATCGCAACATTTTCATCTCTTCTCCTCTTTACAACAAAATCAATTTCAAATCTAAAAAAAATATAACATGGGTAAAAAATCAAATACAATGGAGAACACGAAGCATAATGCGATACTTATTCTATTCACTTACTCAGTGTGGCCATAATTTCATCATCAAGTCCAACATCCTGAAGTTTCCACTAGATCCTCTTGCCCATGTTTCTAAACCGCTAAAAATTAGTGGGAAATATAACTAAACATGATAGAAATACTTAGAAGGATGTGTTATGCATGCTCTAGATCTATAAAATACAGACAAAAACATGCTCCCCATGATTTACATCTATTATGCTACTTTTATGTCTTCAAGTCATGGTCGATGCTCTTCAGTCAAGAATTGTGAGATGAGAATTTCGACATTGTTAAAATATTTTCATATATTAGTATTTCAATTGCTAAAAATGTTTTATGTATAGAGAAATATTAGTATGTGTTATCTATTCATAAATTCATAATTAGTGGCTTTCTTGCTATAGACATCAAAAGTAAGACATTAAGTCCATATGATGTATCCAACTGTAATCTTTCTGTTTTTCTTCGCTGATGTATACTTATTATTGATCTTTAAAATGAACTATTAAATGGTAGAGTATATATATTATTTTGTTTATTTTATCATATATACTTTCTTGGTAATTAGTTGATTACATAGAATGTTGCATATTGTTCATATTTCTTTGTAGGAAGAGCTCAAAAGTGCAACTAGTGACTCAGATCTATTGGACATATGTAAGAAGCAATAGCAACTCAATAGTTTAGGCAAGTTGCACAAATTAAAATGGATCAAAGCTCACAACTTCCTAATGAAGGCTCTATAGAAATAATACCCACTAGAGTTATCACATCATACTGAAGCTGTAAACTGAACGAATAATATAATGCTATAGTTTAGGGATGCATGTTTAGTTTATTGAATTACAATGAAATTAGACTACAGTTAAACTTATATATGCTTTTACGTATAATTCTACTACTAAAATGTGAAAAAAGTGTCAATCTTATACATTTTAATGTTCTATAGGATGAAACTATACATTAGCGGCTATGTTTAATATGTAGTGAAAGCATGTAACATGCATGACAATAAATATTTTGCGCATAGATAGAAAAGGAGTTACTTTAACAATATCATGTAATATATTTCACTCTTAAAATATAGTTTTATGTGTGCATAAAATGTACTTCTTTGCTCTAGAAGAAAAATATTTAAAATTCTTTACTGTTAAAGCATGAGGTGGCACAGATTCAATTTAAATCTCATTTCTAAGTTCGGTCAAGTTTTTATACGCACGTCCATCAAACTTACACACGTACTCGTGTACACACACACATATGTATGTATTGTTGGAACTGGACTAGCTCCAATAGAGTAGTTGGATAAATTTCAATTTTTTTTACCTATTTGGATCTTCATTGGACCTATATAGTCTAAGCTTATTTAGAATTTTTCAAAATTTTATTTTAAATAAAACCATTACTTTATTTAAATTTATATTATTTGTATAGTTTGTATTATATTATATGTGTGTATCATATACACATATGTGTGTATGTGCACGTGCAACGTGTACATGGTTTGACATGCCATATATAGGTGCTAGGATTTTGACGCACCGGATTAATCAAAATAAACTTCAATCGGTGAAAGTAGCAATCGGTGGATTGATGAATACCAAAACGCCCAAATTCGTTGATCCGAAGATACCGAATTCTAGCTATCTCAAACACGTTGATAGCGCACTATACCGTGTTCAAAGATCTACGATTCTTCGTACGTTGATCTAGCGCACTAGATACCGTGAATCGGCTTCTACGATCGTTGAATCGAGCGCACTCGATTAACCGAAAGAGGAGATAGGAGATTACACTCAACTACCAATTTAAGAAGAAAGCACACAACAATCAACAAGAAATTTTATTCCAAAAATCAACCAATTTACAAATGACAACACACATCCCCTATTTATAGCTTTTCACAACCGGCTCCTTAAGTCGTTGCCGACTCATGCCCCATGGTACACGACTCACGACTCAACAATTATTAGCGACTTAACAACCCCTCATAACACTACATACCAGCACTCATATACACCACATACGACTTAGATAAGGTCGTGACCGACCTAATGACATCACGATACCTACCGACTCAACTTAAGTCAGCAGCGACTTAACTCACGCGGCTTTACAACACAATGCCGACTCAACAACATACCGACCTACGGTTTACAAGACCCAATACAATGACTCAAAGCTTCACCGACTCAGCACTTTACATCACTCAGGTCGTATACGACATAAGAAACAAATAACAAACGACTTAATCCTACAACGACTTATCATTCTTCGGCACAAAGATCAGCGGTTTAGCATAGGTCGTTAAGTCGTATGCGACTTATCATGGGTCGTTAAGTCGTACGCGACTTATCTTAGGTCGTGAATTCCCTATCCACTTGCTTGTCAGGTCGTAGCCGATCCAAGCCCTTATCCCTTGCTCTCCCTTAGGTCGTGACCGACTTATCTCCATGTCGTTAGCTCGTATGGTTTCTCCCTTAGCTCCATGGCTATGAGTCGTGAACGACTCATAGTACTCGAACGACTTAAGCCCAATGAACCCTTAGGTCGTGCTGCACCAGATTTACACCGTAATGGACATATTATCCCCTCTTGTATACAAATATGCTGTCTATATATGTGTGTGTGTGTGCGCACATCAATATTAAATAAATAAATACATGTGTCTAAATATATAATTATACTAATATTATGAAATACCAATTGTTAATAATTATACGAAGCATTTATAATATATATATGTATATGTATGTATGTATGCATGCATAAGTGTGTGTGTATATAATTTAACTACAAATTTATTTCCATAGTTTATAAAATAATTTTGAATAAATAAATAAATATATATTTATTGTAAAATCCATACAAAATTTTTTAAACTTAATTTGTATATTATATATAAACATATAATTAGTTATATATATATATGCAAATTGTAATAAAAAATTATACATAAACAAATAATTGAAAAGTTGCTCACGGCCCAAGAATTATTATTATTTTCTTTTCATTTTTACAACTATTTAATTAAAAAATAATTTTTTATATTCAAAAACCTTGTAGAAAATTAAAAAAATTAAAAAAATTAATTTCAATAAGAATATGTATGATAATATTTCGCAAAATTTTTTTGTGCAAAATATTATTATTTTTATATATTTATATTTATTTTATTTTCATAGTCAATTTTAAATTAATTAAATAACTGCATATATATATAATATAAAATATTATATAATTTTTTCGCTGCCGAAAGCCTTTAGGACATGAATAAAAAATTTATAAAATTTTAATCATGCATTTTATAGTGTTAAACATTTTTAATTTGGATTTAAATAATTAAATCATTTAATAATAATGTTTATTTCAAAAGTATTATTTTTTACATGTCATGAGCACAAGAGCAATTTACACATAATATGTGTGTGTATAAACGCGGTTTGCGCGCATTCATAAATACATATATTCAACCATCCAAATATTACTGTATCGATACAGATTCGTCGTATAAATGCTTGCTAACAGATATGTGAAATGATACATAAATGTAACAATAATAGATGAGATATATATCATTCACTAATGCCTAATACGTACAAATTGAAACGCAGAACGACACTCCTTGAATAAAATTCGAATTTTGAAGTTGCTAGCTCCTTAATTGCCCTACTCCCGATGATCGAATTAAGAAAATTTTATTCGATTTTGTGTTTTGATTTTTTGGGGCTTAGAGGAGTGTATGACTGGCCTTAATATGCTGGAATAGAGAGTGTAAAAGCCATAGCTTAAGTAAAGGAGAGGTGGCCAACACAAAGGAAAGATAAGAGAGCAAAACGTAGATTCAGATTCTCTATTTTCTCTTTCCTATTCTCTCCTTTATTAACCAATCAAAAAAGCACTAACAATATCAATATATGGTTGGCCTAACTTTCGTCATCAATATCCAGTTGTCAAAGTCTCCTTTTGGGCCTTAAAAATTGTAACGATCCCGTTTTTAGGTCAAATTTAAATTGTGAATTTATTTAAAATTTTCCAAATTAAATAAGAATTTTGTTTGTTTATTTGTATATATATGAATATGAATTGATTATAAATTGGATTTTGAAATTGAAATTCAAAAATAAATGTTTTGAGAAATAATTTGAATTTGAAAACTGTATAATATAAAACTAATAAAAATTTGTTTTGGAATTATAATATATATGTATATCTATATTTTGGAAGTTATGTTTTGAATTCAATATAACAATTTTCCAAAAGTAAATTAAAGTTAAAATTGAACATTTTCAACACTAGTATTTATTTATATAAATTTAAGTATAATAAATTAAGTTTAATTTTAAATTTGCACATAACACATATTAATATAAAGATAATACATAATTAATTAATTAAAAAAGGGTTTAAACATAAATATATATATATACATATACATTTAATAACATAAAAGAGGCATGTGTAAGCATTATAACAAGAGATTAAAACAAGAGTAATGATCTTAATATGAAACTTAACAAGTGTTAATAATTCTAACATGCAAGATTACAAATGTCATGTTTTTAAATTTCTTTTCATTTTTAATAAAATAAGAAATCAAGGCATATACTACTTCCCCTTCTCTTTCATTTTTTTTTTCATAATTTCAAAAAGCTAAAAACTTGTAAAACAAATCAGAAAAGAAGAACTTATACCAGAAAGCAAATTCAATGTCAAAACAAAATCAAGGTCAGACCATCTCAGTTAATCAAGCAACTAAACAAGTTCCAGTTTTTTTCAAAGATCAAGCCTAGTTCAAATTCAAATACAAAGAAACACAGATTATTTCAAATAAGCATCAAGCTTCAAATCAAAAGGTTCCAGATAAATTTCCAGATCATTTTCCAGAATTTCAAAAATCAAAACAAACATTCTAGGTTTTCAAAGTTTCTCTTATTCATGTTCCAGGTGAGCAAACTACATTTTAAAATCTTAAATTTGGTTCAAATCTTGATCTGCATGTGATAATCTGGGAAGTGTGGAAGTAAAATATGTCCGTGTGCATATATATATATATATATATATCTGTGAATGGTTTGTGCATGTCAGAGGAACATGCGAATATGCTTTTGTCTTGGTTACAAGTTTTAAAACCTAATCAAAATTTCAAATCATCCCACCTATAATGATTTTAGACTTTGATCTATGAATAAAAAGTATTTGTATGTGTATAACATCGTTTTAAAAAATAGATTCAAGAGAAAATATTGAGTAAATATTTTGAAAATGGAAATATAAAGTGAAAGGACAATTCAAGTCAAAATTTCGATTGTTAAATTTCCTAGTTTTGATTGTAGATGTGGATTCGTGCTTAGAAACTATGATTTTTAACATAAATATCATAATTTTTAAGATTTTGGTTAAGGGGAATTCTTGAGTTGAACTGGATTTGTATTTTCATCAATTTCTGATGATCAACGCAGTGATGACTGTCGCGATCAAGGCTGGAGGTGGCTGGAGGTTAGGTGATCATCAAAAAAATACTCGCTAGATTTTTAGTTCGCCATGGTGGCCGTGCGAAGTCGATTTAGGGTTTTGATAGTGGGTTTGGTCGATGATGATTCTCAAGCAAGTTCAACATCGATGGTGGATCAGGTGCTATCGCACAAGGAGGGATCGATGTGTGAAGATGTGACGCAACTCTGGGTCGACTGGCATGGGTTCAGATGGTCGGAGGTGGTGTGGTGAGACGTTTTTGTCAATCGGGTTGATTACCTAGTGGTGATCGAGTTGTTCATTTTTGAATTCCAATCGAATTAAGGATGCTGTGAGGTCGTGGTCGTTGGCGTGATTGTCAGTGACTTGAGGATGGTCTCGGTGAGGATCGAAGTTGGCCAGGTCGACTTGCACGTGCACGAGTTATCAGGTGTGTCAGTGGGTTTTGTTTAAAGGAAGTTGAAGATGTTGGCTTGAAGTCGTGTTTCAGAAAGCAAGGGTGTGGCTCGGGTCTGGCCTTAGGTGTGTCGCGTGAGTGTGTCAATAGGTTTTAAAAATTTGAAAATAAAACAAAGTTAGAAAAAAAAGAAAGGGGTTTACCCAGGGATGGACTCGAGGAAATTGGCATCTGGCTTGGGTTGATACCCGGAGTCGTCTCGGGTTTGTGTTGAAACAGTTGTTGATTTTTAAAATAAAACAAGTTTTTCAAATTCTAAATTTAATCAAGTTTTAAACACTTTCTTAATTAATAATAAATGTTTTATACTAGGTTTGGAATTAGTTAATGTTTTAAATAAATCATTTCAAATAAATTAAGTTTAAGTGTTTTAATTCTTTATTTTAAAAGAATTCTTAAGTTTATTTAAAATAAATTTAAATGGTATATTTAAGTAGTTAAAAGATGATGGTTTTAGTTTGCTTAAGAATTTTAAGTTAATTCATATGTTAAATATAAATTTAATCTCCAAGGTTACTTAAATGATATTTTAAAGAAAAACGGTTTATCTTAAATAGTGATTTTGATTAACTTAAAAGGTTTAAGTTATATTATATGATTATGTTAATTTATTTCAAAGATCATTTAAAATAGGATTTAAATGATGATTATGAAATTATTTAAGATAAATGGGTTATCTTAAGATTAAAGGATCATTAATTTGGAATTTAATGATAATTACTTAATTAATGGTTAATTGAGTATTAATTAAGGATTAATTAATTTGCTATGAGTTAAGTAATTAATGGTGAGTAATTAAAGGATAATTAATTAATGTAATTAATTAAGTATAATTACTTAATGTAATTAATAAAAGATTTTTACTTAATGTAATTAAGGGAAAATTACTTTATGTAATTACATTAAAGGAATAATTAATTAATTAAGTTTAATTTAGGTAAGTAATTAAGGGTAATTAATTACTTAAAGATAATTACTTAGTGAAAGTAGTTAAGGATAATTAATTAATTAATGATTAAAGGTTGATTAATCAAGTGATTAAAGAATAATTAATTAAAAGTTAATTTGTAATTAAAGGTTAATTAATTAAAGGTTAATTAATAATCAAGGATTAATCAATTAATAATAAAAGGTTAATTTACTAATTAGAGGATGATTAATTAATAGAGGGTTAATTAATTATGTAATTAAGTTAAGGTAAATTTATTTATGTGATTAATTAATGAATAATTAATTAATTGAGGATAATTAATTAAGATGGATGATTATGGACGATTAATTAATTTTCATTAATTAATCAAATTAATAACAAATGGTTGGTAAGTAATTAATGTTAATTAATCAGGTTTAAGTGATTAATTTATTTTGAGATAATTAAATTAATTTTAATTAGGTGATTAATTAATCTTGCTTATGGATGATTTCATTCTATTGAATGCTGCGAATTGTTTGATATCTCTGATGTGTGATATTCTATGATATGAATTGTGTGAATTTAGCAGTGAACTATGATTTATTTATATGCATTGAATTTACTTTTTTTATCTGTAATTGAAAGATAAGCGTTATAGGATCATACCGCTTATCGATATTGTTGTGCTTGAATTGATGATGGTTGTGATATTTTATTTTTGCCTGTGATACCCCTGGACTACACACTAGACACACATAAATATGGATTTCACAGGAAATTGGTTAAGTCACAGATATTTTGAATTTAATATTATTTTATTCAAATGATGAAAGATTTTAAAAGTAGAATTTTTGAATCCAAAATGGCTTGGAAATGGAATTGGGTTAAATATGAAAAGCTTTTGAAAAGAAGTTTTGAAATTAAAATTTAGTTTGAATATAATATGTCTTGTTAAAGTTTTGAAATTATTTTGGAAACTACGGTTTAAAAAGGATATACAGGTTATATAATTGTAAATCATTTAAGTATTTTAAATGAATTATTTTTGGATTTTAAATAGGCTTGCCGAGTACGGAAGTTCGTTGATTTTCCAATTTATACTTTAAAAGGCTATAACTTGAGCAGATTTAATCAGCTTTTCTCGAAACGAAAGATCTTTGTTTTCAAATGATAATAGATTTCATATATAGAAAGAACTTTTAGTTTTTGTTGAAATGATTTCATGTTATGGGTGAATCAAATTGGAAATTGTTTTGAAAACAATGAATAAATCTTTGTTAAAGATTTAGTAAACATTGTTTCAAATTGAAGAGGATCTTAAAGGGTGAATCTTTTGTTTAAAAGATTAAAAGTGGAAATTTGTTTAAAACATTCAAAAGGAATGGTTTTGGGGAACAAGTGTTGAAAAGTTGTGACTTAACTAAGATCCCAATATATCCATATGCTTTTTAAATTATGCGGTCATTATTCGGTTTAGTCGGGAGAGGTCTTTATGTCATAAAACCCATTCTGGATAGTGATACGACGAAATGGATAACATTTGAAGACAGTGGTGAGGATCGGGTATTTTTGAGAACGAAAGGATTACCTGTCGAATGTCTCTGCACTGAGTTGCTCCGGTATAGAGATCTCCATATGTGATGGGGAGTCCGATCGGGATGGTGGATACCCAGATTTGCAAGGGCTTCTTTGAAGTGCCTTCGGTTCCATTCAGACGCAGGATAGACTTGTATGGACGTATGTCTGACCTTACACTTTGAGATGTAAAGTTGGCTTCTATCAAATACATTTCTGTTTGGTGGCGGAGAATTTATTCTCTAAGCTTAACACCCTTCTCTGAGACGTACGAGCTCAGAGGTTATGTAGTTGATGGTTATTAGTGATATATTCGCAATTTGGTAATGTGGCATGCTAAGTGCTGATCATTTGTTGGTCGAATCATGGATTTTGTGAAAAGCATAGCTTTGTGGATGAGACTTCGTCGAACCTCACATCCCAAAAATGATCGAAACATGAAGGATGCGGCAAGGTTACGGGGGTCGCGCCCCTTAGGGTATGTGCATTTCCTTCTGGATAAAAAGTGGTATCATGGTATGGAGCCCAGATATTTAACTTATGTGGTTGTTGGAATTTGTTGGTGTAGAGGTACCTCGGATAAAGGTCGGTGACTACCGGGGGATGGCTTACTCGTGATATTTAGTTACCTAGTTATAGAGGTAACCCGGCCTTGTGTTGGTAGAGAGCTGGTTAAGTTCTCGAGACGTCCCTCCAGAGGCGAACCCATTCGGTGAAGGAAGTTCCTTAGCCTTGACCATTTGTTGGAAATCCAATCACCCAATACGCGCCATGTACGGTATTAGTTGTAGAACCTGCCATTTAACATGGTGGCTATAGTAGGCGTACTATAATGGTACATATGCTGGTTAAGATTAATATTATACTTGCAAATGTTTTCTACATTATGCACTATTAATAATATCAAAAGGATTTTGCGTATCAAGCATGTTTGACTATCATAAGGAGAAATCTCCTCCAAGTGTGCGATTGCATTGTGTGTGTGGTGGGAGGCCTTATGGTAGTTTCATTTTCCAAAATGCATAGCGAATTTCTTTTATTTCTTTTTCGTTTTTATTCAAGATAAACTATTTTGTTTGCTCACACCAGTCCTATGACTGACCTGGAGTTTATTTTTCCCTTTCTAAACTCTAGGTGCCCACAATTTTCCACATGGGCAGCCTAGAGTCAGGTTATCAAATAGTCAACTAGTAGGTATAACTTTTGGCAATCTTTGGAGTCTTTGGTTTAGCGATCGCATTCTGCACCGAGTTTGCTTAACTTAACGTGATAGGGGGTTCTTGCTTCGGATTTGGTGGCGAGCAGGAGACTCTTACCCCTACATGTCCATAGGGAGGGGTTAGCTAACCAGGTTGGTTGAGAGTCAAAAGGCTGGCCGTAAAAGCAAATTCGGGGTACCAATATGTGCCACGGTGGGGCTGGGATGGTTGAAAAGCCGACCAGTCGAGATTGGCCGCTGTCGATGGTTGAAAAGCCTAGACCGTCACATTTGGTATCAGACTAAAGGTTGAGTAAGAACTTTAGATTTGGAGTATAATACATTAGGTGACTCATTAGAGATAAGGTTATGAATGCCTTAGAATGAGTATATTCCCTAAGATATTGTCTGTATGCCTCAGTAAAGTCTATTACTATTCACTGATAGTAAGAATGAGTGCAAGAAGAGCACGAGGTAGGGGACAGGGGAGTATCACTACAAATGGTCGATACCCTGTAACAATAAGGAAATAATTTTTTCTATCAACCTCTTTTGTTCATCATTCAATTTCAATTCTTTGATGGCTTCCTGGCAGCTACAGGAAGAAGTTTTGTTGTGGTGATGGCCCTGCGAACCTTTGTTTATGTTGTAAAAATGTTCCTATTTCGTATTCTCTTCATCAGTTTCCTACCAATCTTTTCGTTTTTAACTTTAATAAATTTGAAATTTTAATTGAAATGAATTGGTTAACAAAACATGAAACTGAATTAAATTGTATCCGTTTGTCTGTTTTTGGGGTCCCGATTCATTCTACGAATGGTTAGTTATCCTTCGAACTAACCAATGCCCCTGCCTATTTCATAGACCGGATGACCCGAGTATTTCGTCGAGTGTTGAACAAGTTGTTCTCATATTTATTGATGATATTCTGATTTGCTAAGACAAATATAGAATAGATATTCAGTTTGATCTAGTAATCCATTTCTCTATCTTTTGTGTGATTATACGTTCTTTGTTATCTCCTTGTCTAGCAAATTTCGAGGATGAAATTTTCTTAAGGGGGGAAATATGTAACGATCCCGTTTTTATGTCAAATTAAAATTGGTAATTTATATATATTTTTGGATTAAATTGTGAATTTATTTTATTTTTTCCAAATTAAATAAGATATTTGTTTGTTTATTTATATATATGTATATGGATTGATTGTAAATTGGATTTTGAAATTGAAATTCAAAAACAAATATTTTGAGAAACAATTTGAATTTAAAAACTCTATAATTTAAAACTAATAAAAATTTGTTTTGGAATTATAATATATATATATATATATATATATATCTATATTTTGGAGGTTATGTTTTGAATTCAATATAAAAATTTTCTAAAAGTTAATCAAAGTTAAAATTGAACATTTTCAACACTTGTATTTTTTATATTTAAGTATAATAACTTAAGTTTAATTTTAAATTTACACATAACACATATTATACAAAGATAATACATAATTAATTAATTAAAAAAGGGTTTAAACATTATATATATATATATATATATATATATATTTAATAACATAAAAGAGGCATGTGTAAGCATTATAACAAGAGATTAAAACAGGTGTAGTGATCTTAATGTGAAACTTAACAAGTATTAATAATTCTAACATACAAGATTACAAAAGTCATGTTTTTAAAATTCTTTCCATTTTCAATAAAACAATAAATCAAGGCTATAAATATGTTACTTCCCCTTCTCCTTCATTTTATTTCATAAATTCAAAAAGCTAAAAACCTATAAAACAAATTAGAAAGAAGAACTTAAACCAGAAAGCAAATTCAACATAAAAAAAATCAAGGTCAGACCATCTCAGTTAATCAAGCAACTAAACAAGTTCCAGTTTTTTTCAAAGATCAAGCCTAGTTCAAATTCAAATACAAAGAAACACAGATCATTTCAAATAAGCATCAAGCTTCACATCAAAAGGTTCCATATCGATTTCTAGATCATTTTCTAGAGTTTCAGAAATCAAAACAAACATTCCAGGTTTTAAAAGTTTCTCTGGTTCATGTTCCAGGTGAGAAAACTACATTTTAAAATCTTAAAGTTAGTTCAAATCTTGATCTGCATGTGATAATCTTGGAAGTGTGGAAGTAAAATATGTTTGTGTATATATATATATCTGTGAATGGTTTGTGCATGTCAGAGGAACAGGCGAATATGCCTCGATCTTGGTTACAGGTTTTAAAACTGATCAAAATTTCAAATCATCCCACCTATAAACGATTTTAGACTTTGATCTTTGATTAAAAAGTGTTTGTATGTGTATAATATCATTTTTAAAAACAGATTCAATAGAAAATATTGAGTAAATATTTCCATTGTTAAAATTTCCTAGTTTTGATTGTAGATTTGGATTCATGCTTAGAAACTATGATTAAACTTAAATATCATGATTTTTAAGATTTTGGTTAAGGGGAATTCTTGAGTTGAACTGGATTTGTATTTTCATCAATTTCCGATGATCAACGCAGTGATGACTGTCGCAATCAAGGCTAGAGGTGGCTGCAGGTTAGGGGATCATCGAAAAAATACTCGCTAGATTTTTAGTTTGCCGTGGTGGCCGTACGAAGTCGATTTAGGTTTTTGATAGAGGGTTTGGTCGGCGATGATTCTCGAGCAAGTTCAACGTCGATAATGGATTGAGTGCTATCGCACCTGGAGGAATCAATGTGTGAAGATATGACACGGCTCTGAGTTAAGTGGCGTGGGTTCAGATGGTCGGAGGTGGTATGGCAAGACGTTTTTATGAATCGGGTTGATTACCTGGTGGTGATCGAGTTGTTCATTTTCGAATTCCAGTCGAATTAAGGATGTTGGGAGGTCGTGGTCATTGGCGTGATCGTCGGTGACTTGAGCAAGGTCTCGACGAGGGTCGAATTTGGCCCGGTCGGTATGCAGTTGCACGAGTTATCAGGTGTGTCAGTGGGTTTTGTTTAAAGGAAGATGAAGATGTTGGCTCGAAGTCGTGTTCAGGAAAGCAAGGGTGTGGCTCAGGTCTGGCCTCGGGCGTATCGCGTGAGTGTGTTAACAGGTTTCTAAAATTTGAAAATAAAACAAAGTTGGAAAAAAAAGAAAGGGGGTTTACCTGAGGATGGACTCGAGGAAATTCGCGTCTCGCTCGGGTTGATCCCGGAGTCGTCTCGAGTTTGTGTTGACACGGTTTTTGATTTTTAAAATAAAACAAGTTTTTCAAATTCTAAATTTAACCAAGTTTTAAACACTTTCTTAATTAATAATAAATGTTTTGTATGAGGTTTGGAATTAGTTAAAGTTTTAAATAAATTATTTTAAATAAATTATTTTATATAAATTAAGTTTAAGTGTTTTAATTGTTTATTTTAAAAGAATTCTTAATTTTATTTAAAATAAATTTAAATGGTATATTTAACAGTTAAAAGATGATGGTTTTAATTAACTTAAGAATTTTAAGTTAATTCATATGTTAAAAATAAATTTACTTTTTCAAGGTTATTTAAATGATATTTTAAAGATAAAAGGTTTATCTTAAATAATGATTTTGATTAACTGAAAAGGGTTTAAGTTAAATTATATGATTATGTTAATTTATTTCAAAGGTTATTTAAAATAGAATTTAAATGATGATTATGGAATTAATTAAGATAAATGGGTTATCTTAAGATTAAGGATCATTAATTTGAAATTTAATGATAATTACTTAACTAAATGTTAATTAAGTATAATTAAGGATTAATTAATTTGTTATGAGTTAAGTAATTAATGATGAGCAATTAAAGGATAATTACTTAATTTAATTAATTAAGTGCAATTACTTAATGTAATTAATAAAAGATTTTTACTAAATGTAATTACGGGATAATTACTTTGTGTAATTACATTAAAGGAATAATTAATTATTTAGTTTACGTAAGTAATTAATTACTTAAAGATAATAACTTAATGAAAGTAATTAAGGATAATTAAATAATTAATGATTAAAGGTTGATTAATCAAGTCATTAAAGAATAAATAATTAAAACTTAATTTGTAATTAAAGGTTAATTAATTAAAGGTTAATTAATAATTAAGGGTTAATCACTTAATAATAAAAGGTTAATTTATTAATTAGAGGATGATTAATTAATGGATTAATTGAGGGTTAATTAATTATGTAATTAAGTTAAGGTAAATTTATTTATGTGATTAATTAATGAATAATTAATTATTAAGGATAATTAATTAAGATGGAAGATTAAGGACGATTAATTAATTTTCATTAATTAATTAAATTAATAACAAATGGTTGGTAATTAATTAATGTTAATTAATCAGGTTTAAGTGATTAATTCATTTTGAGATAATTAAATTAATTTTAATCCGGTGATTAATTAATATTGCTTATGAATGATTGAATTCCATTGAATGCTTCAAATTGTTTGATATCTCTGATGTGTGATGTTATGTGATATGAATTATGTGAATTGAGCTGTGAACTGTGATTTATTTATCTGTATTGAATTTACTTGTTTATCTATGAATGAAAGATAAGCGTTATAGGATCATACCGCTTATCCATATTGTTGTGCTTGAATTGATGATGGTTGCGATATTTTATTTTTGCCTGTGAAACCCCTGGACTACACACACACAAATATGGATTTCACAGGAAATTGCTTAAGTCACAGATATTTTGAATTTAATATTATATAATTCGAATGATGAAAGATTTTAAAAGTAGAATTTTGAATCCAAAATGGCTTGGAAATGGAATTGGGTTGAATATGAAAAGCTTTGGAAAAGGAAGTTTTGAAATTAACATTTAGTTGGATATAATATGTCTTGTTAAAGTTTTGAAATTATTTTGGAAACAATGGTTTAAAAAGGATATACAGGTTATATAATTGTAAATCATTTAAGTATTTTAAATGAATTATTTTTTGATTTTAAATAGAGCTTGCTGAGTACAGCAGTTCGTTGATTTTCCAATTTATACTTTAAAAGACTATAACTTGAGCAGATTTAATCAGTTTTTCCCGAAACGAAAGACCTTTGTTTTCAAATGATAATATCCTTCATATATAGAAAGAACTTCCAGTTTTTGTTGAAAGGATTTCATGTTATGGGTGAATCAAATTGGAAATTGTTTTGAAAGCTATTAATAAATCTTTGTTAAAGATTTAATAAACATTGTTTCAAATTGAAGAGGATCTTAAAGGGTGAATCTTTTGTTTAAAAGATTAAAAGTAGAAATTTATTTAAACCATTCAAAAGGAAAGGTTTTGAGGAACAAGTGTTGCAAAGTTGTGACCTAACTAAGATCACAATATATCTATATGCTTTTTAAATTAAGCGCTCATTATTCGGTTCAGCCAGGAGAGGACTTTATGTCATAAAATCCATTTTGAATAGTGATACGATGAAATGGATAGCATTTGAAGACGATGGTGAGGACCGGGTATTTTCGAGAACGAAAGAATTACCTGTCGAATGTCTCTGCACTGAGTTGCTCCGGTATAGAGATCTCCATACGTGATGAGGAGTCCGATCGGGATTGTGGATACCCAGATTTGCAAGGGCTTCTTTGAAGTGCCTTCGGTTCCATTCAGACGCAGGATGGACTTGTATGGACGTATATCTGACGTTACACTTTGAGATGTAAAGCTGGTTTCTATCAATACATTTCTGTTTGGTGGCGCATAATTTAATCTCTTAGCTTAACACCTTTCTCTGAGACGTACGAGCTCAGAGGTTAAGTAGTTGATGGTTATTAGTGATATATTCCCAATTTGGTAGTGTGGCATGCTAAGTGATGATCATTTGTTGATCGAAGCATGGCTTTTGTGAAAAGCGTAGCTTTGTGGATGAGACTTCATCGAACCTCACATCCTGGAAATGGTCAAAACAGGATGGATGCGACAAGGTTATATGGGTTGCACCACTTAGGATATGTGCATTTCCTTCTGGATAAAAAGTGGTATCATGGTATGGAGCCTAGGTATTTAACTTATTTGTTTGTTGGAATTTATGACATTCCCATTTTGAAATTAAATTTAAATTGATAGTTTATTTAATTTTTGAAATTAAATTGTGAATTTATTTGGTATTTTCCAAAAAAATTAAATAGATATTTGTTTGTTTATTAATATAAATGAATATAAATATGATTTTTAAATAGAATCTCTAATTGGAAATTCAGAAATAAATATTTTGAATAATATTTTAATTATAAAGTTAATTGTGGATTAATTCGAAAAATTGAATAAATATATATATCAAAAGATTGTAATAAAAGAATTGATTTGAAAATTCAATAAATTGTGAATAAGAATTTTGATTTGGAATATAAAAATAAATATGTTGGAAATAATTTTTTTTCTAATTTTAATATATATATATATATATGTATATACATATTTGGAAATTATATTTTGATTTAAAAGTAATATTATGAAATTGATATAAATTGTAACGACCCATATTTTACGTGTCGACAAATCGTAAAAATAGTTGCCATTAGGTCATTTACAATGTTTGAGTCAACCAGAGTTAGCTCGTGTAGGAGCTAAGGTCGTGTTGTGGTTTGGGTCGGTGGAGCGAGTTAAGAGAGTGACCGACTTAAGGTAGTTAGCGGCCTAACGGGACAAGCGAGTTAGTGGTAGTTGCCGACTTAAGATATTGACCGATCTAAAAGTAGACCGACCTATAGGAGTTAACGACCTGCAGGCTTAAGTCGTAAGCGACTTACGGTGATAGGGTGAGTACAGTTAGGTCATGGACGGGTTATGGTATAGGTCGTAGGTCGTTGAGACCATGTGTATAGTGTTAGGTCGGATACATCGTTGGGTCGGCAGTATAGGTAAGTCGTTAGGTTGGCTAGGTGTTAGGTCGAACATAGGGTTAGATTGTTAGGTAGTTAGGTCGGCATGTGTTTTAGGTCGCGTTGAAGGCCTGAGTGTTAGGTCGTAAGTCGTTAGGTCGGCGACGACTTAAGGGGGTGGGGGCGGACGACTTAAAAATCTACCTATAAATAGAGGGGTTTGGTTCACTTTTTAGGATCGGGATTTCGAAGCGACGAGGTGCTGCCATTTTGAGAGCTCGTGTACAACACTTCTTCACTTCTTTTCTCCACTCTAATCTAGTGCTTCCATCCATCCAAGATCGAAGATCAAGATCAAAGATCTAAGAGCCAAAGTTGAAGATCTACATTTTTCGAAGAGAGATTTCACCGTTTGAAGCGGAATCTTGTCGGATCAAGCTAGATCCTTTGCTGTCCAGATCTGGAGTTAGTAGCTTTTGAAGTGTTTAGGTGATTCGGTAAGTAGTGGTTATCTCTCACACGGACCCAAAGGAGTATATTGGATTGGTGGCTTGTTTGTGTGTTAAAGATAGTGGTTTTATGCATTTTCCTTAAGTCTGCATGTAGATCCATCGTTCATAAAGTTTTAATATCTATTTTATTACATGCAAGTGCATTCACCAAGTTGTAGAGATAATTGCTCATGATTCATGCTTGTTAGAGTGCTTGTTAGATTTGGACTCTTTATTTACGAAATTTCCATTATTGTTATAAATGTTTATTTAGATCATATTTGAATGCTTGATTACTTGGATTTATGATTGATTTGATTGATTGCTATAAATTAGTTAATTGATGATTTGATTTGGACAAGTTGGTCGAAGTTGATTCAAAAGCCAAGTGGAAAGGCTCTTGAATAAGGAAAGCTGCTTGTGGCATATGAAGCGGATGAGAAAGCCCATATGGATAGATTTGATGATAATATTGAGATGGGACTTTGCTATGATACGAAGAAGCAAAGCATGATGTGAGATAGCCTTGGTTTAATCCAGACGGGATCATCCCAAGCATGTTGATAACTCGGTGATATGGTTCGAGTTCGTTGATAATGGTTGGCTCGAGAGGTAGCTTGGGCAAGTTTGAGAATAGTCGTCGAGGAGGATGACTAGAAGGCTTGGATTTCATCGTTATTGAAGGTTCTAGCAAACTCAAAGCAAGAGTACATGGGGCGCCCAAACGACTACAGGTAGGTGGTCGGGACACCCAAAAGACTATAGGTAGGTGGTCAAGTACTCTGGGCAGATTCGATAGTCCTAGGCATGGGTTGCGACGACGTGCGGAGTTATGTCTAGAACCGGGGTTACCATTAGCCCTTGACGGACGGATGAAAGAATGAGCCGGTCATTCAATAACGATGATATCGAAGCAATGATAACAGTGATAGCCAGAGTCATGGATGTTTGGTTGTATCATCATTCGGTCTCAAGAGCGATGTTTTGTGGGTGCTTACCTGATCTTGGTTTAGGCCTTGGGGGTTTGTGCCTGGAAAACATCGACCTTGACTCGAGTGATAATTGTTTTACTCTAATGTCTGCTTTACTATGTTTATTTCTGCTTAGTGGGTCTGGGGGCTATCACTGTAGAAAGAGGTGGAGTGGGATGGTTGGGTTCCTATTCCTTTTTACCCTTTATGCTCTTTTGGTATGTTTGATAGTTGATTTACTGCTCACTAGGACTTTTGTCTGACTCAAGGTTTTATGTTCAACTCTTATTACCTTGGGCTGTTCATCCGTGTTGGGATGGGCAGACTAGGTAGCAGGTGATAGGTGCTGTACTTAGTGACCAACACTGTTGATGACAAAGACGAGCTGGAGGCTTTTGCATATTGTTTTCTTACTATATGTACTGGATGTTCCGCTGTTGTATGATTCTCTGAGTGATATGTAGTGAGGCTTGCTGTATTGACTTTTCAGATTGTTGTACCAAACTATTATGAGTTTATATGAAGAGATTCTGTTCTATGGAGCTTCACTATGTATACTTTCTATTGTATTTTATCCATGCGTTGTGAGTAATACGATAGACTATTCTGTTTTACTTTATCCCTGACTATCGTCCATGGCTGTCTGGCACACCTTTCAGCGCACCATTCCCTTGTTTAGTGCGGGAGTCATGGGCGGTCGTCACATAAATAAAATTTACAAAAGCTATCTGAAGAATTAAATTCAAATATATACATATTACATACTTATTTTTTTATAGTTTGATTTATTTTAAAATCCCATTCTTTAAAGTTATAAATATAGATATAAATATTTATTATATTTGATAAAAATATTTAAAACACATTTTCCTTTGAAATGAATAAATATAATTTGTATATTCATGAATTTAAAATGTAAAACATTTACATATGTTAAGTTATAATATAAATAATTAAACGTTTTAAAATAAAGTAAAAATAATGGTTTATATAAAAATTTATAAATAAATTAGCAAAAAGGATTTAAACATAAAAGTGCTTATTTTGACATTGTACAATTGGAAAAACAAGCATTTGAACAAGTGTAAATAATTTAAATCATGTATGACCAAGTGTAAACTAAGTAGAATGAAAATAATACAAGTGGCAAAGAGAAATTTTCTTTTAATTTGAATTTGTATAAACATGTTTCAAAAAAAGAAACCTGGTTAAGAAATCTCAGTTCAAAACTTCTTATCTTCATTTCTCAAACTTGTTTAAAAAAAAATCAAAATTGGGAAACAGAAAGAAAATTGAATCAAAACCTAAGAATACAAAGATGCAAATCAAAGTCTGAAAAAATTAAAATTATGGAACTTGAAGCATCTCAACTTGGAAAACAAGATCAAAGGCAAGATCAACTCATATTCATCAAGCAACAGATTAATGTTTCAGATCAAACAACAACTTTTTAAAACCTTGGAAAAGCAAATACAAGTTCAACCTGAAATCAAAGTTCAACTAAGCAACATAAATCATTCAACTCGGACAATTTAAAGATCAAATCACCAAAACAAGAATACAAATCCAGTTCAGGTCAAATACACCAGGTTCCAGGAAAAAGAAAAAAAAAGTCTGGCCTCTGTTTTTCATATCCAGGTGAGCAAATCACTTAACCCTGATTTAATTTTGATGTTTTATGAAGTGTGATATGAAATGTGTTGAATGATGATGTGAAACTTGCTTGCATGTTTGTATATATGCAAATATCTGAATGTAAATGTATGTATATAGGAAAATAGGCTCTGTTCTTAGTTCAGGTTGAAAAATCCAGTTCTAAAAAAAAAAAATTCAAATCCTCCTTGTACAATCAATATTAGGCTAAGATTTTTAAAAAGAAAATGATGATAACCATGCAATATCATTTATAAAAATAATTGCAAATAAAAATATTCAGTGGATATTTCAAAAATAATACATTACAGTGTGACTTTTGAAATAACAGAAAAATCAAACATTTTAATTTTATGGTTTGATTACATAGCCAAGTTCGAATTTGAAAATGATGATTTTAGAGAATCATTTCATAATTTTTAGTTCATTAAATCGTGAGAAAATGCGAGTTGAACGGGGTTTGCAATTTAGTCAAAATCTGGTGATCGGAGAATGTTTGGATCTCGGAATCGTGGGTGAAGGTAGTTGGAAGCTCGGTGGTCACAGGAAAAATAATGGCAGGGATTTGAGATCATCATGGAAGTGGGTTGATGACGTTGTAGGGTTTAAGGGCATATGTTTGTCGGCATTGTTCTCGAATTGATTTTACTGTCGATGGGTGATCGGGGGTGACCGGTCCAACGAGGATTGAGGCTGGAGGTCGTGTCGAAGTTCTGGTCAAGTTCGCATAAATTCCAGTGACCAGAATCAAAGGCGGAGGTGGATTTTGTCATCGGTAATAGATTATGGTATTCGATCAAGTAGCTTGATTTTGATTCTCAGGCATATCTGTAAATCTGGGTGTTTGGGTTTCTCAATGAGGTCAAAGTCGATGTGCAGGCGTCGATGGCAATGATCAGAACGACAGCGAACTTAGGTGCCGTGCACGAGATATTTTAGTGCCTGGATTTGTTGATGATTGGAAAGAAGGCCTGGCTCGGGGATGGTCTCGAGTAAATGTAAGTTTGGTTCGAGTTTTTGTTCAGGGAAATCAGTCTTATGGCTCGGATTTGTTTTGTTAAAACCAGGTTTAAAATATTTGGAAGAAATTTTGTTTCAGATTTTCAAAAATTTAAAGGAAAACCAAATTTTTCAGTGTTTAAAAGCAAAACAAAAGAAAATCTTCCAAGTTAAAGTATTTGTTAAAGTTCCAAGGCAAAAATGTTCAAATAAAATTTAAATGATAAAATTAAGTAATTTAAAAGTTTATCTTTACTTAATTAAGGTCTTGATTTATGAAAATTATGGTGATTAAGTAAGATTTATGGTTTATCTTTTAAATTTATTAAGTTCTTGATTCAAGTTAAGAATTGATTAATCAATGTAATTATTTGAAGGATAAGAAATTAAAGGATAATTACTTAATGCAATTAATTAATTATTAAAGTTGATTAATCAGGTATTTAAGGAATAATTAATTAAAGGAAAATTAATTATGTGATTAATTAATTAAGGTAATTAAATTAAGGTTAATTAATTTATTAGAGTGATTAATCAAGGGTTAATTAACCAAATTGATTTATTAATTAATTAAAGGTTGACAAATTAATTAATGATTTTAAATTTAAGATAATAAAATTATGATTAAGGGTTGCCTAATTAAGTAATTTAAAAGGATAATGACCCAATGAAATTAAAAGGATTAATTATGTAATTACTTGAAGATTTATTTATCAAGATAATTAATTTAATTATGTGATTAATTAAAGGTTAATTGATTAATAATTGAAATTCATTAAGAAGTGAATTATGGTTAATTTACTTCATGATTAAGGATAATTAATTAATAATTAAAGTTAATTAAAATATTAATTAATTTGTGGATAATTAATTAAATAATTAAAGGTTAATTATTTAACAATTAAAGTTCGATTTATTTCTTAATTAAGGTTAGTAAATTTAGGATTAAAGGTTAATTAATTGAGATGGTTTATAGTTACTTAATATTAATTAACCAGGATTAGTAGTTATACATAAGTAATTTATCTGATTCAAATTAATCAGATAATTAATTTATCTTACTTATGAATATTTAGATTCTATTAAATGTTTGAATTGTTGATATCTCTAGTGTGTACTGCTTTGTGATATGAATTGTTTTGATTTGAGCTACGATGAATGTAATTCATTTATCTGTGACGAAATTTTATTATTTTTTAATCTATGAATGATGATGAGCGTTATAGATTATACCGGTTATTGATATTGATATGATTGAATCTGTGATGATTGATGATGTTGCACTATTGTGTAATATCCCTGGACTACACCTTACACACAAATATGGATTGCACAAGGAAATCGATTAAGTCACAGATTTTTGAAATGGTTTTAAAACTGAATCTTGAATTTTAATGTTTTGGAAATGAAATTGGGTTAAATGAAAAGCTTTTGAAAGGAAGCTTTAAAGGTAGAAGTTATTTTGAATGACTTGATAAAGTTTTGGAATTTAAATAATTTGATTTGAATTTAAATTCAAGATTTGAAATTGAATTACTTGTTTGGAAATTATGGTTTAAAAATGTTATACAAGTTATAAATGTGTTTATATGTGTTTTAAACCTTTTAAAAGTATTGTTTGTGGGAATTTAAATTTAACCCTAGTTTTTATACACTAAGGGCTTTAACTTGTGCAAATGTAATCGGATATTTCCGAAATGAAAACTATTTGTTTTAATTAATAATAGCTTTTATATAAAGAAAAGATTTTCAATTTGTGTTGAAAGATTTCAAGTTTGAAAGGGAAAAGAAATAGTTTTGGAAGCTATCTTTATTAAATATTTGGTAAATCTTGTTGTTGAACAGAAATGGATCTTTTACTTAAAAAGATTTGAATCGTAAATAGTTTGGGAAGTTGTGAATTAATCTTGTGAAAGATGTTGAACTTTATTTTGAAATTAAAGAGGATTTTAAATGGTGTATTTTTATATAAAATATTTGGAAGGGAAATTGTTTTGAAAGCTATGAATTGAATCTTTGATTAAAGATTGGATAAGTTAATCCAATTTGAAATGGAATCGTTTTGAAGGACTGTAAATGAATCTTTGTGAAAGATTGGTGAACTTTGTGAAGTAAATCTTTTTGTTTAAAAGATTTGAAATGGTAATTTGTTTAAACCATTTGAAGAAAAGTTTTGGATAATAAGTTGTGACTTAACTGAGATCCCAATATCCATATGTTTTTAAATATTGCGCTTGTTATTCGGTTTAGCCGGGAGAGGACCTTGTGTCATATAACCCATTCCGAATAATGATACGATGTTATGGATAGCATTTGAAGACCAGTGGTGAAGACCAGATATTTTCGAAAGAGAAAGGATAACCCGTCGAATGTCTCTGCACCGAATGGTCCCCGGTACAGAGATTTGATCACCTTATGTGATGTGGAGTCTGGACGTGATTAGGGATTGTCCGGATTGGCAAGGGATTATTTGGAATTGCCTTCGGTTCTATTCGAACCCGGAACAGACTTGTATGGTTCTGTGTCTGACATTACACTTTGAGATGTAAAGCTGGTTTCTATCAAATACATTTATGTTTGGTGGCGGAGATTTAATCTCTTAGCTTAACACCCTTCTCTGAGACGTTCGAGCTCAGAGGTTATGTAGTTGATGGTTACTAGTGATACATTCCCAATTTGGTAATGTGGCATACAAAGTGCTGCTGATCATTTGTTGATCAAAGCATGGCTTTGTGAAAAGCGTAGCTTTGCAAATGAGACTTCGTCGAGCCTCACACCCCGGAAATGGTCGAAACAGGAATTTTGCGGCGAGGATGCAGTGGTCGCGTCCCTAAGGTATGTCCATCTCTTCTGGATAGAGGTGGTATCATGGTATGGAGCCCAAAGATTAACCTATGTGGTTACTGCAAATTTATTACTTTGTGGTTGTTGGTGTCGAGCGCTCGGATAAAGGTTGGTTATGACCGAGGATGGCATATCTTGAGGGTTACTTTCGGGAAGTGGTAACCCGAACTTGTGTTGGTAGGAAACTGTTTGGTTCTTGGGGGCGCCCACCAGATGCGTTCCATTTATTAAGGAAGTTCCTTAGCCTGACCATTTGTTGGAAATCCAATCATCCAGTACGCGCCCTATACGGTTTTAGTTGTAGAACCTGCCATTTGACATAGTAGCTATAGTAGGCATACTATAATGGTATGTATGTCGGCTAAGATTAATATTATACTTTCGAAAGATTTTCTACACTATGCACTGATAATAATATCAAATGGTTTTCGTGTATCAAGCATTTTTGACTATCATAAGGAGAAATCTCCTCCAAGCGTGCGCTTGCATTGTATGTGTGGTGGTAGGAGGACTTATGGCAGTTTCATTTTCCAAAAAGCATTATGGATTTCAACTTTAAAATCTTTTGTTGTTTGTTTTAAAGATAAAACTGTTTTTGTTTTCTCATACCAGTCCCATGACTGACTCGAAATTTATTGTTCCCTTCCTAAACTCCGAGTGCCCATAATATTCCACACGGGAAGTCTAGAGTTAGGTTTTCCAGATAATTAAATAGTAGGAGTAGATTCGGTAGCATTCAGCCGTTGGATTTCAGCTATCGCTTTGTGCTTCTCTTTAACATTCCGGACTGACCTTGCTTAGTACAAATTGATTGGGAGTTCGAGCTATTTCTGGATTGGTGCTTTGGAGATGGAGATTGCTGATATTGGAGTTCCTTCTTTGGAGTTCAAGTTTATGTTATCTTTTTTCCGCTGCTGTATCTTGTCTTGTATCGATATCTCAATTGTATCATTATTGTATCGAATATTGTATACCAATGATATATTCATTGTTTTCTTCCGCTGTGTTGTTGTACTTAATGTGTTATAAGCTACGACACAAGTTTAATTTCAACGGTTGAATCTGTGGCATTGGAGTACAAGTGATGTACGGGTGTCGATTTTCGAACGCTGAAATTTGGACCGTGACATTTTGGTATCAGAGCTGAAGGTTGAAACTTTAGCTCAGGAGTATAACACATTAGGTAACTCATTAGAGATAAGGTGAAATATACCCTAGAATGAGTATATCCCTAAGATATCCGTCTGTATGCCTTTGTAAATTCTCTTACTATCCACCGGTAGTGAGTATGAGTGAGAAGAAGAGGAGATAGGGGACAGGGAAGAACCACTTCATATGGTCAATGCCTTGTAACAACAACGGAAACAATCTTTTCCTATCCTTTTGATCCCCATTCAATTTCGATTCTTTGATTGCTTCGTGGAAGCTCCAGAAGAAGCTTTGGTTTGGTGATGGCCCTGCGAATCATTGTAGAAAATCCTTACTTCATCGATTTCTTATCGATCTTCCCATTTTTAACTTCAATAAATTTGAAATTTGAAATTGAAATAAATTGGTTAACAAAATATGAAGATAGATTAATTTGTATCGTAAAACGATTTCAGTCAAAACCAAAGTTTGAAATTCTATCGTAATTTCTTGTGAGAGTCAAAGTCCGATGAGGGATAAGTTAGTGAATACTTTGGGACATTCCAACCTGAATTGGATTGTATCCATTAGACTATTCTTTGGGGTCCAGATTCATTCTACGAATGGTTAGTTATCCTTTGAACTAACCAATGCCCTGCATATTCGTAGATCTGGTGACCCAAGTATTTTGTGAAGTATTGAATGAGTTGTTCTTGAATTTATTGTTGATATTATGATTTGGTAAGCCAAATGCAGGATAGATATTCAGTTTGATCTGGAAAAATATTTTTCTACCTTTCATCCGTTCTTTGTTGTCTCCTTAGCAAATTTCGGGGATGAAATTTTCTTTAGGGGGAATATGTAACACTACCGTTTTTAAATCAAAGTTAAATTGATAGTTTATTTAATTTTTGAAATTAAATTGTGAATTTATTTGGTATTTTTCCAAAAAAAATTAAATAGATATTCTTTTTTATTAATATAAAAGAATATAAATATGATTTTTAAATAGAATTTCTAATTGGAAATTCAAAAATAAATATTTTGAGTAATATTTTAATTATAAATTTAATTGTGGATTAATTTGAAAAATTGAATAAATATAGATATCAAAAGATTGTAAATAAAAGAATTAATTTGAAAATTCAATAAATTGTGAATAAGAATTTTGATTTGGAAAATAAAAATAGATATGTTGGACATAAATTTGTTTTCTAATTTTAATATATATATATATATATATATATATATATATATATATATATATATATATATATATGTACGTACGTATATTTTTGGAAATTATATTCTGATTTAAAAGTAATATTGTGAAACTGATATAAATAAAATTTACGAAAGCTATCTAAAGAATTGAATTCAAATATATATATATATATATATATATATATTATATACTTATTTTTTATAGTTTGATTTATTTTAAAATCCCATTCTTTAAAGTTATAAATATAGATATAAATATTTATTAGATTTGTTAAAAAGATTTAAAACGCATTTTCCTTCTAAATAAATAAATATATTTTGTATATTCATGAATTTAAAATTTAAAACATTTACATATGTTAAGTTATAAAAAATAAATAATTAAAAGTTTTAAAATAAAATTAAAAACAAGGGTGTAGACAAAAATTTATAAATAAATTAACAAAAGGATTTAAACATAAAAGTGTTTATTTTGACATTTGTACAATTGAAAAAACAAGCATTTTAACAAGTGTAAATAATTTAAATCATGTATGACCAAGTGTAAACTAAGTAGCATGAAAATAATACAAGTGGCAAAGAGAAATTTTCTTATAGTTTGAATTTGTATAAACATGTTTAAAAAAAAAACTAGTTAAGCAATCTCAGTTCAAAACTTCTTATCTTCATTTATCAAACTTGTTTAAAAAAAATCAAAACTGGAAAAAAGAAAGAAAATTGAATCAAAACCCGAGAATACAAAGATGGAAATCAAAGTCTAAAACAAATTAAAATTATGGAATTTGAAGCATCTCAACCTGGAAAACAAGATCAAAGGCAAGATCAACTCATATTCATCAAGCAACAGATTAATATTTCAGATCAAACAACAGCTTTTTAAAACATAGGGAAAGCAAATACAAGTTCAACCTGAAATCAAAGTTCAACTAAGTAATATAAAGCATTTAACTCAGACAATTTAAAGATCAAATCACCAAAACAAGAATACAAATCCATTTCAGATCAAATACACTAGGTTCCTGGAAAAAGAAAAAAAGAAGTCTGGCCTCTGTTTTTCGTATCTAGGTGAGCAAACCACTTAACCCTGATTTTATTTTGCTAATTTCCGAAGTGTGATATGAAATGTGTTGAATGATGATGTGAAACTTGCTTGCATGTTTGTATATAGGAAAATAGGCTCTGTTCTTAGTTCAGATTGAAAAATCAAGTTCTAAAAAAAATTCAAATCCTCTTTGTACAATCAGTATTAGGCTAAAAATTTTAAAAAGAAAATGATGATAACCATGCAATATCATTTTTAAAGATAATTGCAATTAAAATTATTCAATGGATATTTCAAAAACAATACATTAAATGTAACTTTTGAAATAACAGAAAAATCAAACATTTTAATTTTATAGTTTGATTACATAACAAAGTTCAAATTTGAAAATGATGATTTTAGAAAATCATTACATAATTTTTAGTTGATTAAATCGTGAGAAAATGCGAGTTGAACGGGGTTTGCAATTTAGCCAAAATTTGGTGATCGGAGAAAGTTTGGATCTCGGAATCGTGGGTGAAGGTAGTTGGAAGCTCGGTGGTCATAGGAAAAATAATGGCAGGGATTTCAGATCATCGTGGAAGTGGGTGTACGAGGTTGTAGGGTTTAAGGGAAAATGTTTGTCAGCATTGTTCTCGAATGGTTTTTACTGTCGATGGTTGATCGGGGGTGACCGGTCCAGGGAAGATCGAGGCTAGAGGTCGTGTCAAAGCTTTGGTCAAGTTCGGGTAAATCCAGTGATCATAATCGACAGCGGTGGTGGATTTTGTCATCGGTAATAGATTATGGTATTCGATCAAGTAGCTTGATTTTGATTCTCAAGCATATTTGTAAATCTGGGTGTTTGGGTTGCTCAGTGAGGTTAAAGTTGATGTGCAGGCGTCAATGGCGATGATCGAAACGACAACGAACTTAGGTGCACGTGCGTGAGATATCTTGGTGCTTGGATTTGTTGATGATTGGGAAGAAGGCCTGGCTAGGGGATGGTCTCGAGTAAATATAGGTTCGGTTCGAGTTTTTGTTTGGGGAAATTAGTCTTATGGCTCGGGTTTGTTTTGTTAAAACTAGGTTTAAAATTTTTGAAAGAAATTTTGTTCCAGGTTTTCAAAAATTTAATGGAAAACCAAAGTTTTCAGAGTTTAAAAGCAAAACAAAAACAAGTCTTCCAAGTTAAAGTATTTGTTAAAGTTCCGAGGCAAAAATGTTCAAATAAAATTTAAATGATAAAATTAAGTAATTTAAAAGTTTATCTTTACTTAATTAAGGTCTTGATTTATGAAAATTATGGTGATTAAGTAAGATTTATGGTTTATCTATTAAATTTATTATGGCCTTGATTCAAGTTAAGAATTAATTAATCAATGTAATTAATTTAAAGGATAAGAAATTAAGGGATGATTACTTAATGCAATTATTTAATAATTAAAGTTGATTAATCAGGTAACTATGGAATAATTAATTAAAGGATAATTAATTATGTGATTAATTAATTATGGTAATTAAATTGAGGATATTTAATTTATTAGAGTGATCAATCGAGGGTTAATTAACCAAAGTGATTTATTAGCTAATTAATTAAAGGTTGACAAATTAATTAATGATTATTGATTTAAGATAATAAATTTATGATTAAGGGTTGACTAATTAAGTAATTTAAAAGGATAATGACCCAATGAAATTAAAAGGATTAATTATGTAATTACTTAAAGATTTATTTATCAAGATAATTAATTTAATTATGTGATTAATTAAAGGTTAATTAATTAATAATTGAAATTCATTAAGAAGTGAATTAAGGTTAATTAACTTAAGGATTAAGTATAATTAATTAATAATTAAGGTTAATTAAAATATTAATTAATTTGGGGATAATTAATTAAATAATTAAAGGTTAATTATTTAATAATTAAAGGTTGATTTATTTATTAATTAAGGTTAATAAATTTAGGATTAAAGGTTAATTAATTAAGATGGTTTATAGTAAATTAATATTAATTAACCAGGATTAGTAGTTATACATAAGTAATTTATCTGATTCAAATTAATCAGATAATTAATTTATCTTACTTATGTATGTTTATATTCTATTGAATGTTTGAATTGTTGATATCTTTGGTGTGTACTGTTTTGTGATATGAATTATTTTGATTTGAGTAATGATGAATGTAATTTATTTATCTATGACGAATTCGTATTATTTTTGAATCTATGAATGAAGATAAGCAATATAGATTATACCGCTTATCGATATTGATATGATTGAATCTGTGATGATTGATGATGTTGCACTATTGTGTAAAACCCATGGACTACACCTTATACACAAATATGGATTACACGAGGAAATCGATTAAGTCATAGATTTTTGAAATGGTTTTAAAACTGAATCTTGAATTCGAATGTTTTGGAAATGAAATTAAGTTAAATATGAAAAGCTTTTGAAAGGAAGCTTTAAAGGTAGAAGTTATTTTGAATGACTTGATAAAGTTTTGGAATTTAAATAATTTGATTTGAATTTAAATTCAAGGTTTGAAATTGAATTACTTATTTGGAAATTATGGTTTAAAAATGTTATACAAGTTATAAATGTGTTTATATGTGTTTTGAACCATTTAAAAGTATTGTTTGTGGGGATTTAAATTTAGCCCAAGTTTTTATACTCTAAGGGCTTTCACTTGTGCAAATGTAATCGGATTTTTTCGAAACGAAAACTATTTGTTTTCAAATAATAATAGCTGTCATATAAAGAAAAGATTTCCAATTTTTGTTAAAAGATTTCAAGTTTGAAAGGGAAAAGAAATAGTTTTGGAAGCTATCTTTATTAAAGATTTTATAAATCTTGTTGTTGAACTGAAATGGATCTTTTACTTAAAAAGATTTGAATCGTAAATAGTTTTGTGACGACCCGGAATTTCTAACAATTTAAATTGGAATATTTAATTGATTTTAAATATTTGAAAGGTTAATTTTAACTTGAATTCCAAATATCACTATTTGCTTGATAATTAAATTATTGGATTTTATAATTTGAAATTGGGTAAAATGTTGAATCTAGAATTTTAAGCCTGTTAAAAATAATTTGGAGGCTTATAAAATTTATAATGATGGTACTGAAGATAATAGAATGGTTGAAATTTAATTTAAAGGTGATTTGTTCAGATTTGAAAATATATCGTTTAAATCGATATTTAAAAATAGCCTTCCGAGGCACAGTCTCGGAATCTGACAAAACCCATTCCATTGGATCGTAATATTGTATTATTATCGGATTTCAATTTTCGTAGCATTTGGAGTTGTTGTGTGAGCATACAATATACAAACGCTCTTAAATCTATATCGAAGATTCAATATAATAACTGGTCCAAAAAGCTATCTTCTCCTTATGAGCGAGTTAGGCCTCGTTACCTTTTCCACCGCGTTTAGAACATGGGTTTAACATTATAAACGCCTAGTAGCATGCCTCGATAGGAGTTAAGATTTTGAGTTGCGTAATTTGATACAGTTTAAATTTAAAATTTAAATTCAATTATATTGTCTGACCAGTCGAATTCCATTCACATCAGAGGTCAATCTCCATCAGCCGACATAGGAAGCGTGCTCGAGACGCTTGCTCCCTTTCTTTCTTTAGTCCAACATTTCCCTTTGTTTCATTTAAATCACGTCACGCCCTCCTTATGCTTTTAGACAACTTAATTTATTTCAATCGAAGAAAAAGTAAAAATAAGAAATGGCTCCTAATAAGAATCGCGCCCCTCTTTCGTTCAATTTCTAATTTATTCGACCCAAATCAAAATCGAAATCAAGGAAGGCCGAAGCCGTGTTTGAATCTAGGCAAGTTCGAGGAGGTGGCAAAGAATTTGGCGATTTTGGTGTTGTTTTTGGGTTCATTATCGAATTTCGCATCTGGTGTAGGGTTTTGAGGAGGCTCGATCGCCATCAGGGTGTGCGTCGCTACAGTGATTTTTAAGGTGTGGCTCAGTCGCAAATCGCTGGAGGGTGGCAGAGTCGGCGAAGTGGTGGTAGATGGGTCGAGGTTGTGGAACGCGACGTGATGGCGATGTCGGAATTTGGATTTGTGGAGTCGAGCTTCGTATCACTCGAATTTGTGCACGTTGGAGTGGGTTTTCCGTGTTCGTGTTCAGACAATGGCAAAGGGGGGGAAGATGATGCTTTGTGGGCCGGGCTTCTATGGTCTGAAAATCGTGGAACTAATCGAGAATGAAGTGGGTGGTAATCAGAAAACTAAGGTGAGTAATCTTCGATCTGTATATGTATATGCATATCGGTTTTGGGTCTTAAATTTTAGAGGTGAACTCTAAATGTTTATTTTATTACTGAAGAGATTGTATTCAATTTGAATCTTAATTTGAAATAAAATTTAAAAAAATGAATTTGAAAGAAAACATTTTAAATGTGTTTGAGAATGATAATTTAATCATTTATAAAATAATGTTTTTGTCTTAAAGTTAATTAAAAAATTTGTGATTGGAAATTCATTAAACTGTTAAGGTAAATAAAGGGTTAAATAAATAAGTTGATTAATTAATGATATGGATTAATTAATTAAGTTATTAAGGTTTCTAAATTAATGATTTGGATTAAGGTTATTAATTTAGGGTTAAATTAAATGGAAATTAAGAATTGTTAATTAAATAAGTTTGGATTGTTAATCGATGATTAGGAATTAGTTAATCGAGTAATTAAAGATAAATTTAGTTAAAATTTAGAAATTAATTATGTAATTAAAAATTAAATAATTTGTAATTAAGAATTAATTAATTAATTAATTTGTAATTAAAGTGATTGATTAAAGTTAATTACTTAGAGAAGTAATTAAAGGATTGGTTAATGAATATAACTAATGAAAGATCATTGGTTAAGGTTTATTAAATGATTTATTAATGTGATTAATTTAAGGTATTTAATTTTATTAATTAATTAAGGATAATCAAATGTGAAATTTGGTAGGTATAATTACTTATTGTAATTTATAAAAGTATAATTACTTGGTGAAGTAATTAGTGATAATTGTTGGATGTAATAAATTAATGGATGGTTAATAAAAGGAAGTAATTTGGATGTAAATTACGTGGTGAAATTGATAAGAAGGATAATTACTTGGTAGACGTAATTGAAGGTTAATTTATCAGGGGATTAATTAGAGATAATTAACTATCCTTTAAAACAATTACACTAAGTGATAAATGTAAGATGGATAATTAGGGAATGATAAATTAATGGATTGTAATTAATTATTGTTAAGTAAGCAAGTTTAAAATGATTAAAATAATTAATTTGATTTATTAGAAATGGGTGACTAATGAATCTTGCTTATGAATGATTGGTCGATATTACTGATTTGGAATGTTTCTGTATTATGAGGTGTTGGGTTGAGTAGTGATAATGTGGTCATTTATCAAGATGCATTGTTGTGTAAAGTGGCATCCTGTATTTTAAAAAGTTTGAATCGTTTCTCATTTGAATAACTTGGGTTTAGATGACAGTGGATTCGAAGAGACCGGGGTCGGGTATTAGGAAATACCCGAAACCACTTCGAATATTTATAGATGGATATGTTAAATCTATAGGCTGGAAGAAGTGATTTAAAGGAATTGGACTATTTAAATCTAAATCTTTGGTACTTAGAAAACGTATGCCTGAAATAAGTGGTGCCTATAACATATTGTGAACTTGTAAATTGATTCGGGTTACCCCGGGTTCTATATAAGTTTTATGCTTTGTATTCCATGTTAGATGGGTTTACTCACGCTGGTTTCCAGCCTGACTCGGGTGTTACTTTGATGTAATGCTTGGGTCAGACCGAGTATTACAGGATTTCAAGTAAGGACGTTCTGTAGCTCAGGAGGCGAGCTGGATGGCAAGAACGTATGGAGTGTTTCCGCTGTATTATATCGTTGTATATCTGTGACATGATAATTGTGTATATTCAGTGACTGTATATATGTGTAACTCTAGTGTATTATAAAGGTATTTTGACAGATACAGAATTCTTTTGTAAACAGTTATTATTTATTATTATATTTTATCCGCTGCGATTGTGAAATGTTGGTGTTTCTGATTTCCTTCTTCTTTTATCTCCTTCTTCTTTTCATAACTATCTGGAATTTTCAGGATCGAAAATTTCGGGTCGTTACAGTTGGTATCAGGGCTGAAAGGTTAAGCGAAAACCTTGGCTCTGGTGGAGATTACTCCTTAAATAGAGTCTGTAGTACTGTAGGATGAGTTGAGTGTGTGTGTGTGTGTGTGTATGAGAGCGTACTTGTTATTTTCTTATATAAAGGTTTTAAATGATTTTATATAAAAATATATTTTCATATATAAAGCAATATTTCCTAATAAATATTAAGGTGATTGATTGTTAAATTATTAGAACTAAATTAAAAAGTAATAATAATACAACCAAATTGAAATCTTGAATTGGAATTAAATTAAGTGGTAATACAACCAAATTAAAATTAAATGAAGATAAGTTTGAAATGGATTCAGAATTTAAATGATATAAAGAGATAAGTTGATTTGATTTAAAGGATTAAATCAACATTTAAAAATTTAACTCGAAATTGTATAATTTGAGATGGTTTAAATTTGGAATTTGAATAGAATTCGTTCAAATTGAATTTGATTTTAATTAATTGGATTTGTGACTGAAGATGTATAAGTTTAAATTTTAAATGGAAAATTTGAATTGGATTGAATTGAAATGATTTGAAGTTGAAGTGGGTTAAATTGATACCAGTCCAAATTGATTGGAGTAATTTGAAATTGTAATTAAAGTTGAATAGGTTCAAAATCAAATGGAATTTGATTTAAATTGGGAAAGAAATCAGGATTGATTCAACTTGGATTGGGGTTAAATTAATTTCAATAGAAATTGAAGTTATTCAAATTGGAATTGAGTCAATTTAAACGGAAGTGGAAATTTAAATTGAATGGACAGGGAAGTGAACAGTTTTGACTCTGGACAATTTTCAATATAAATTGTTTTAATACAAACTTATTTTTCCAAGCTATTTAATATATACAACCTTCCTTTTCAAAGCCAAACTATTTTATATTATTTTACAATTATTTTTGGAGCTATTTAACAAATTTTCAACTGTTTTATAAACTAATTACTATTTTTCAACTGTTTTATAAATTAATTACTATTTTACAACTATTTAATTATTTTTCAACTATTTTACAATTAGTTAACTATTTTACAGCCGTTCTGCAAACTAATAATTATTTTTCAACTACTTATTTATTTTTAATTTTTCAAGCTATTTTCTAAATATAAACTGGTCGGAGTTCAAACTGTTATTGATTAAATACCCAACCGAGGTTCCAAACGAGGATTAAGGTAAATGTGAATAAGTGAATAAAATCGAAGTGAGGATGAATGGAAAGGAAATTGATTTGGCTAATAATCAATGAAGTTAAATACGTAGGATGCACGTATATTATTCCATTCGCATAGTGATTTGATCCAGATTCGAGCATAGAATTTCGAGATAGTTTATCTATCCGAGTTGGGATTTTTCACTCGATTTTCGATGGCGAACCTGGATATGGATTGTTGATTGGTTCTGAATATTCTCTATCATAGTTATAGCTATGTAATGAGAATGACGGTTTCTGATCAAGAAACCAGATCTAAGTCCGCATTAGAAAGTCGGGTGGACGATACTAGTTCGGAAGTGAAATTGTGTGATCGAGCGAGCGATCAGATTGGTATAGCGTACAGATGAAAAGTGTACATCGTACAGATTTGAATGAAATTGATATTGGAAAGAGTAATCAAATTTGAATATTTGATTTTGAATAAACAAAGTTATATATCTTTGTTATATGAGATAAATCTCTCATTGTTGAATCTACAGCCAGAAGAAAAGGATTTTTGAAAATGTTTGAAGTATAAAAGGAGTTTTATACAAGTTTGGAATGATCCAAAGTTTAAAAAAAATTATATATATTTATATATATATATAAAGGATCTTATGAGGATTTTGGAAAAAGGTTTTGGGAACTTATGGATTTGGAAAGGCTTTTGGTTTTTGGATAAAATCAATATTGGAATTGGGAAAGCCTAGTTTGAGAATTATTGATTTTGGGATAATCGATTTTATGTAAAAGTGCTTTGTATGATATCATACTAAGTGTATGATTTGAAAGATACTATATGTGTATAGTATAAAGTGTTTTGATAATGGCTCTCGGAAAAAAGGCGCTTCCTTGAAATGAACTTTTCAGGAGTACCACCGGGTGGTGCTGCCTTGAACCCTAAGGGGGGTTCTAAAGTTGATCCTGTGAGGAGTCCGGACAAAACTAGTTCCTGAGGATTATGAGCAGTGTGTAGCGAAAGTCGAGGGGCGCTGATTCATACTGAGGCATTTGGGTTATGCTATGACGACAGTGTAACTCGATGTCACTGCGATCTACTGCAGACCATAGCGAAAGTCGTGTGTGCTGCTGAGAGCCAACAGTCTACGTCTGATTTTATATCGGTAGACTGCGACCTATGGTAACATAGTGAAAGTCGTGTGTGCTGCTGAGAGCCAACAGTCTGCGTTTGATTTTATATCGGTAGACTGCGACCTATGGTAACATAGCGAAAGTCGTGTGTGCTGCTGAGAGCTAACAGTCTGCATTTGATTTTATATCGGTAGACTGCGACCTATGTAGGAGTGGAGAAGTTTCATTTCGACAGCGAAAATCGAGGGCGTTGATGCCTACAGTTACATGGACTTTTGCTGCGATGGCAACGTAACCCTGGAATGTAACTGCGATCTGTTGTGGGTTCCATGGCGTAATCGAGGGGCGCGGAGTGCCTACAGTTACATGGACTTTTGCTGCGATGGCAACGTAACCCAGGAAGTAATTGCAACCATCGATGGGGGTGATGATTTTCAGATCATTCTCACCAAAGATATTTCCTCTATTTTCAAAAACTGTTTTTATATTTTCAATAAAATTATTTTCACAAGTATTTTCACTGGGTGTTGATAATTGGTTTGCTAAGTACTTATAGATTTTCAGTTCTACGCCTGATCAACGTATGACTGAATTTCTATGAGAATAAGGATGGACTGGTTAAGGCATCGAGTTATAAGAAGTATTTTTATAAAGAGCTATTTTAATAGTATGATGTGAATTTAAAAGCATTTCTAAAATTTTAAAATAAAAGTGTTGGAATTTTGGAAAAATGAAGAAAATCGAAACTGGAATTATGAAAAAATTTTGAACTCAGGAAAATTTAATAAAGTGATTTTTGTAATAAAATCGAATATTGATTTAAAAGTTGGAAGTAAGCTAATTAGCTAAATAATTATTTGATAGAGTATGTTAATAAAATTTAACTCGGGCAAATAAATGGATTGTGAGTTAATAATGGAGTTTGGAAATGAACTCGAATTATGAATAGAATTCGACTTGGATTTGATGAGGAATTAAAATATGGAGAGATGTTGTTAAAATAAAATGGAATTGAATGGTTTGAGTTGCAAACAAAACCCAGTTAAGTAGAAATAAATTAAGAATGGATTTGTATTAATAAAATTAATTCGAAAATGAATTAAGTAGGTGAATTAAAAAGTTAAAATGGGGTTAATAAATGGGTTAATTGAATTAACTAATAAATGGATGAAGTCTGATCGAATAAAAAATTAAATCAAAGTTGTAATTGGAATTGGATTATTAGAATGAACTTAAGTTGTGAGGCATATTAATTTGAAGTAAAATTACTTAAGTCAATAAAAGCTTGGTTTCGAGTAAGAATGGAAGACCATTAAATAAAAGTTTGGGTTAAATTTATTTGGAAAAAAACAAATGATATTAATATAAGCATTGAATGTTGTCAAGCTCAATGAAATAGTTTTAAAATGAAACCAATGCGGAAATGAAATAAAATGCAAATGTATGGTTGGTGAATAAATTAGAAATGAAATGGAATTAAATATAGAATGAGTTGAAATTAATTTAAAGTAGTTATAAACTAAAATGGATACTCTATTAAGCAAATATCGTCGAATTTACATAAAAATGGTTGTCGTTTGACGTAAACAAAAGTAATTAAAATTCTATGACTTGATAGAGATTAAATAAATTGATGTTAGGATCAATTGAATTGAATATGAGCTTGTTTGGATTAAAAATAAATTAAATGTAATAAATTAAGTTGTAAACCATTAAAGTTGAATTAAATGGTATATGAATTGGTTGGAAGCAATTGAATTAGCTTTAAATCATATAAATCGCTTATGGGAAGCGTTTGGTGCTTGTTGCTTATGAAATGCATGTGTTTAGCTATTGAAAGTAAGTGAAATGCTAATAAATTTTCTATATATGGCACATACATATTTAAATTGAGTAAGTACAGGTACCTGAAGGCCGTTTGGCTGGATTTGGTTGCGCTAATTGCTAAAATAATAAGTCGCTTGCTTAAAATGCTAAATAAAGGTACGCCTATGCAATAAAAATAGGAAATATGAACTGTTTTTGCTTTTCCGACCGTGTGGGTCGATGTATATATATTTATATCTCTTGTCAAATAGCCAAAGCACCTCCATACAAAGGAGACTCTGCCAAAAAAATTCGAAAATTTTGGGAGTTAGAAAATTTTTAAAAAAAAATTGGAAAATTTTTTGTTAGCGACAAAACGTTTTTAAAATTGAAAATTGAAATAAATTAGTGAATGAAACTAATTTAAGATAATGATATGAATCAGATATAAATGGAAGATAAAAATTCAATATTTAGAGATAAAGATAAATTAAATTCATATGGAAACGAAAAAAAAACTAATCTGAATAAAGGTAGATATGAAACTTCTGTAAGGAAAGGTATAAAATGATTCTAAAAGCTATGATTGGATATTATTGCTTAGTAGGATGTACATGTATTATAAAGGGAAAGGAAAATTGGCTTTGATTTCAGAAGATAATTTGAATTGCTCGACAAAAAGGTATGTGTTTAAATATGTGTATGGAATTTGATTGGGTTTTTTATTTAGCCACTTGGCGTTTTGTTTTCTTTTGAAATTTAGGGGCCCGTAGAGGCATTTTGTAGTTGTACCGAACTAGCCGCGCAAAGGATACGCTGGCAAATTTTTTCGAAAATTTAGAGAGTTAGAAAATTTTCGAGAAAATTTTGATAATTCAAAATTGGTTTCAAATTGAAATTTGAACGATTGAACAAAAGGGTATTGTTTGGAAACTGTGGGAGAGTTTGGGAAGTTAGTAAGAATGATAAGGGTCTTTTATAAAAGATAGTTGGTAGGATGTTGAACTTTTGGTTTTGGGAGAAAAGTAAACGGGTATTGGACCATTCTTCCTAACTAGTAATTTCGGGGACGAAATTCTTTTAAGGGGGGAGGTATGTGACGACCCAGAATCTAACAATTTAAATTGGAATATTTAATTGATTTTAAATATTTGAAAGGTTAATTTTAGCTTGAATTCCAAATATCACTATTTGCTTGATAATTAAATTATTGGATTTTATAATTTGAAATTGGATAAAATGTTGAATCTGGAATTTTAAGCCTGTTAAAAATAATTTGAAGGCTTATAAAATTTGTAAATATGGTACTGAAGAAAATAGAATGGTTGAAATTTAATTTAAAGGTGATTTGTTTAGTTTTGAAATATATCGTTTAAATCGATATTTAAAAATAGCCTTCCGAGGCATAGTCTCAGAATCTGACAAAACCAGTTCTATTGGATCGTAATATCATATTATTATCGGATTTCAATTTTCGTAGCATTTGGAGTTGTTGTGTGAGCATACAGTGTACAAACGCGCTTAAATCTATATCGAAAATTCAATATAATAACTGGTACAAAAAGCTATCTTCTCCTTACGAGCGAGTTAGGCCTCGTAACCTTTTCCACTGCGTTCGGAACAGGGGTTTAACATTATAAACGCCTAGTAGCATGCCTCGATAGGAGTTAATATTTTGAGTTGCGTAATTTGATACGGTTTGAATTTAAAATTTAAATTCAAATATATTGTTTGACCAGTCGAATTCAAAATTCACATCAGAGGTCAATCTCCATCAACCGACATAGGAAGCATGCTCGAGATGCTTGCTCCCTTTTTTTTCAGTCTGACATTTCCCTTTGTTTCGTTTAAATCACGTCACCCCTCCTTATGCTTTCAGAAAACTTCATTTATTTCAATCGAAGAAAAAAAAAATGGCTGCTAATAAGAATCGCGCCCCTCTTTCATTCGATTTTTAATTTATTCGACCCAAATCAAAATCGAAATCAAGGAAGGCCGAAGCCGTGTTCGAATCTAGGCAAGTTCGAGGAGGTGGAAAGGCATTTGGCGATTTGGTTGTTGTTTTTGGGTTCATCATCGAATTTCGCATCTGGGGTAGGGTTTTGAGGAGGCTCAATCTCTATCAGGGTGTGCGTCGTTACAGTTATTTTTTGGGTATGGCTCGGTCGCCAATTGCTGGAGGGTGGCGGAGTCGACGAAGTGGTGGTAGGCGGGTCGACGTCGTGGAGAGCGACGTGATGGCAATGTCGGAATTTGGATTTATGGAGTCGAACTTCGTATCACTCGAATTTGTGCACACTGGAGTGGGTTTGCAGTGTTCGTGTTCAGCCAATGGCAAAGGGGGGAAGATGATGCTTTGTGGGTCGAGCTTCTTCAATCTGAAAATAGTGGAACTAATCGAGAGTGAAGTGGGTGGTAATCAGAAAACTAAGGTTAGCAATCTTCGATCTGTATATGTATATGCATATCGGTTTTGGGTCTTAAATTTTAGAGGTGAACTCTAAATGTTTATTTTATTACTGAAGATATTGTATTCAATTTGAATCTTAATTTGAAATGAAATTTAAAAAAATGAATTTGAAAGAAAACATTTTAAATGTGTTTGAGAATGATAATTAAATCATTTATAAAATGATGTTTTTATCTTAAAGTTAATTAAAAATTTAATGATTGGAAATTCATTAAATTGTTAAGTTAAATAAAGGGTTAAATAAATAAGTTGATTAATTAATGATATGGATTAATTAATTAAGTTATTAAGGTTTCTAAATTAATGATTTGGATTAAGGTTATTAATTTAGGGTTAAATTAAATGGAAATTAAGAATTGTTAATTAAATAAGTTTGGATTGTTAATCGATGATTAGGAATTAGTTAATCGAGTAATTAAAGATTTAGTTAAAATTTAGAAATTAATTATGTAATTACAAATTAAATAATTTGTAATTAAGAATTAATTAATTAATTAATTTGTAATTAAAGTAATTAATTAAAGTTTATTACTTAGAGAAGTAATTAAAGGATTGGTTAATGAATATAGCTAATGAAAGATCATTAGTTAAGGGTTATTAAATGATTTATTAATGTGATTAATTTAAGGTAATTAATTTTATTAATTAATTAAGGATAATCAAATGTGAAATTTGGTAGGTATAATTACTTAATGTAATTTATAAAAGTATAATTACTTGGTTAAGTAATTAATGATAATTGTTGGATGTAATAAATTAATGGATGGTTAATAAAAGGAAGTAATTTGGATTTAAATTACTTGGTGAAATTGATAAGAAGGATAATTACTTGGTAGACGTAATTGAAGGTTAATTTATCAAGGGATTAATTAGAGATAATTAACTATCCTTGAAAACAATTACATTAAGTGATAAATGTAAGATGGATAATTAGGTAATGATAAATTAATGGATTGTAATTAATTATCGTTTAGTAAGCAAGTTTAAAATGATTAAAATAATTAATTTGATTTATTAGAAATGGGTGACTAATGAATCTTGCTTATGAATGATTGGTCGATATTACTGATTTGGAATGTTTCTGTATTATGAGGTGTTGGGTTGAGTAGTGATAATGTGGTCATTTATCGAGATGCATTGCTGTGTAAAGTGGCATCCTGTATTTTAAAAAAATTGAATTGTTTCTCATTTGAATAACTTGGGTTTAGATGACATTGGATTCGAAGAGACCGGGGTATTAGGAAATACCCGAAACCACTTCGAATTTTTATAGATGGATATGTGAAATCTATAGGCTGGAATGAAGTTATTTAAAGGAATTGGACTATTTAAATCTAAATCTTTGGTACTTAGAAAACTTATGCGTGAAATAAGTGATGTCTATAACACATTATGAACTTGTAAATTGATTCGGGTTACCCCGGGTTCTATGTAAGTTGTATGCTTTATATTCCATGTTAGATGGGTATACTCACACTGGTTTCCAGCCCGACCTGGGTGTTACTTTGATGTAATGCTCGGGTCAGACCGAGTATTACAGGATTTCAGGTAAGGACGTTCTGCAGTTCAGGAGGCGAGCTGGATGGCAAGAACGTATGGAGTGTTTCGTTGTATTATATTGCTGTATATCTGTGACATGATAATTGTGTATATTCAGTGACTGTATATATGTGTAACTCTGACGTATTATAAAGATATTTTGATAGATACAGAATTCGTTTATAAATTGTATTATTTATTATTATATTTTATCCGCTGTGAATGTGAAATGTTGGTGTTTCTGATTTTCTTCTTCTTCTATCTCCTTCTTCTTTTCATAACTATATGGAATTTTCGGGATCGAAAATTTCGGGTCGTTACAAGTTTGGGAAGCTGTGAATTAATCTTGTGAAATATTGTTGAACTTTGTTTTGAAATTGAAGAGGATTTTAAATGGTGTATCTTTTTTATAAAAGATTTGGAAGGGAAATTGTTTTGAAAGCTATGAATTGAATCTTTGATTTAAAGATTGGATGAGTTAATCCAATTTGAAATGGAATCGTTTTGAAGGGCTGAATATTTGTGAAAGATTGATGAACTTTGTGAAGTAAATCTTTTTGTTTAAAAGATTTGAAATGGTAATTTGTTTAAACCATTTGAAGAAAAGTTTTGGGTAATAAGTTGTGACTTAACTGAGATCCCAATATCCATATGTTTTTAAATATTACGCTCATTATTCGGTTTAGCAGGGAGAGCACCTTATGTCATATAACCCATTCCGAATAATGATACGACGTTATGGATAGCATTTGAGGACCAGTGGTGAAGACTAGATATTTTCGAATGCGAAAGAATAACCCATCGAATGTCTCTGCATCGACTATTCCCCGATATAGAGATTTGATCACCTTTTGTGATGGGGAGTCTGGACGTGATTAGGGATTATCCGGATTTGTAAGGGCTTCTTTGGAAGTGCCTTCGATTCTGTTCGAACCCAGAATAGGCTTGTATGGATGTGTGTCTGACATTACACTTTGAGATGTAAAGCTGGTTTCTATCAAATACATTTATGTTTGGTGGCGGAGATTTATTCTCTTAGCTTAACACCCTTCTCTAAGACATACGAGCTCTGAGGTTATGTAGTTGATGGTTACTAGTGATACATTCCCAATTTGGTAATGTGACATACGAATTGTTGCTGATCATTTGATGATCAAAGCATGGCTTTGTGAAAAGCGTAGCTTTGAGGACGAGACTTCGTCGAGACTCACAACCCGAAAATGGTCGAAACAGGAATTTTACGGCAAGGTTGCAGTGGTCGCGCCCTAAGGTATGTCCATTTCTTTTGGATAGAGGTTGTATCATGGTATGGAGCCCAGATATTAACTATGTGGTTACTGCAAATTTATTACTTTGTGATTGTTGGTGTCGAGCGCTCGGATAAAGGATGGTTATGACCGAGGATGGCATATCTTAAGGGTTACTTTCGGGAAGTGTTAACCCGGCCTTGTGTCGGTAGGGAACCATTTGGTTCTTGAGGGCGTCCCTCTAGAGGCATTCCATTTATTACGGAAGTTCCTTAGCCTGACCATTTGGTGGAAATCCAATCATCCAATACGCGCCCTGTACGGTTTTATTTGTAGAACCTGCCATTTAACATGGTAGCTATAGTAGGCATACTATAATGGTACGTATGTTGGCTAAGATTAATATTATACTTTCGAAAGGTTTTCTACACTATGCACTAATAATAATATCAAATAGTTTTTGCGTATCAAGCATTTTTGACTGTCATAAGGAGAAATCTTCTTCAAGTGTGCGCTTGCATTGTATGTGTGGCGGGAGGCTTTATGGCAGTTTCATTTTTCAAAAAGCATTGTGGATTTCAACTTTAAAATCTTTTGTTGTTTGTTTTAAAGATAAAACTATTTTGTTTGCTCATACCAGTCCCATGACTGACCCGGAGTTTATTGTTCCCTTCCTAAACTCTGGGTGCCCACAATTTTCCATACGGGCAGTCTAGAGTTGGGTTTTCCAGATAATCAAATAGTAGGAGTAGATTCGGTAGCATTCAGCCGTTGAATTTTAGCTATCGCTTTGTGCTTCTCTTTAACATTCCGGACTGACCTTGCTTAGTACAACTTGATTGAAGTTCGAGCTATTTCTGGATCGGTGCTTTGGAGATGGAGATTGCTGATATTGGAGTTCCTTCTTTGGAGTTCATGTTTATGTTATCTTTTTTCCGCTGCTGTATCTTGTCTTTGATATTTGTATCGATATCTCAATTGTATCATTATTGTATTGGATATTGTATAAAAATGATATATTCATTGTTTTCTTCCGCTGTGTTGTTGTACTTAATGTGTTATAAGCTCCGGCACGAGTCGAATTTCAACAGTTGAATCTGCAGCATTCGAGTACAAGTGATGTATGGGTGTCGATTTTTGAACGCTGAAATTTGGACCGTGACATTTTGGTATCAGAGCTGAAGGTTGAAACTTTAGCTCAGGAGTATAACACATTAGGTAACTCATTAGAGATAGGGTGAAATATACCCTAGAATGAGTATATCCCTAAGATATCTGTCTGTATGCCTTTGTAAATTCTCTTACTATCCACTGGTTATGAGTATGAGTCCAAGAAGAAGATGAGATAAGGGATAGGGAAGTACCACTTCATATGGTCAATGCCTTGTAACAACGACGGAAATAATCTTTTCCTATCAATCTCTTTTGATCACCATTCAATTTCGATTCTTTGATTGCTTCGTGGCAGCTCCAGAAGAAGCTTTGGTGTGGTGATGGCCCTGCGAATCATTGTAGAAAATCCTCACTTCATCGATTTCTTATCGATCTTCCCGTTTTTAACTTCAACAAATTTGAAATTTTAAATTGAAATAAATTGGTTAACAAAATATGAAGATAGATTAATTTGTATCGTAAAACGATATCGGTCAAAACCAAAGTTTGAAATTCTATTGTAATTTCTTGTGAGAGTCAAAGTCTGATGAGGGACAAGCTAGTGAATACTTTGGGATATTCCAACCTGAATTGTATTGTATCCATTAGACTATTCTTTGGGGTACAGATTCATTCTACGAATGGTTAGATATCCTTCAAACTAACCAATGCCCTGTATATTCATAGATCTGGTGACCCAAATATCTTGTGAAGTATTGAATGAGTTGTTCTTGAATTTATTGTTGACCTTCTGATTTGGTAAGCCAAATGCATGATAGATATTCAGTTTGATTTGGAAAGATATTTTTCTATCTTTCATCTATTCTTTGTTGTCTCCCTAGCAAATTTCGGGGACGAAATTTTCTTAATGGGGGAATCTGTTACATTCCCGTTTTTAAATCAAATTTAAATTGATAGTTTATCTAATTTTTGAAATTAAATTGTGAATTTATTTGGAATTTTCCAAAAAAAATAAAAAGATATTTGTTTGTTTATTAATATAAATGAATATAAATATGATTTTTAAATAGAATTTCTAATTGGAAATTCAGAAATAAATATTTTGAGTAATATTTTAATTATAAATTTAATTGTAGATTAATTTAAAAAATTGAATAAATAAATATTCAAAAGATTTCAAATAAAAGAATTAATTTGAAAATTCAATAAATTATGAATAAGAATTTTGATTTGGAATATAAAAATAAATATGTTGGAAATAAATTTGTTTTCTAATTTTAATATATATATATATATATATGTATGTATGTATGTATATATTTGGAAATTATATTTTGATTTAAAAGTAATATTGTGAAATTGATATAAATAAAATTTGCAAAAGCTATCTAAAGAATTAAATTCAAATATATACAAATTATATACTTATTTTTTTTATTGTTTGATTTATTTTAAATCCCATTCTTTAAAGTTATAAATATAGATATAAATATTTATTAGATTTGATAAAAAGATTTAAAACTCATTTTCCTTTGAAATAAATAAATATAGTTTATATATTCATGAATTTAAAATGAAAAACATTTACATATGTTAAGTTATAAAATATAAATAATTAAAAGTTTTAAAATAAAATAAAAACAACGGTTTATACAAAAATTTATAAATAAATTAACAAAAATGATTTAAACATGAAAGTGTTTATTTTGACATTTGTACAATTGGAAAAACAAGCATTTTAACAAATGTAAATAATTTAAATCATGTATGACCAAATGTAAACTAAGTAGCATGAAAATAATACAAGTGGCAAAGAGAAATTTTCTTTTAATTTGAATTTGTATAAATATGTCTAAAAAAAATCTGGTTAAGCAATCTCAGTTCAAAACTTCTTATCTTCATTTCTCAAATTTGGTTCAAAAAAAATCAAAACTGGAAAAAAGAAAGAAAATTGAATCAAAATCTGAGAATACAAAGATGGAAATCAAATTCTGAAACAAATTAAAATTATGGAACTTGAAGCATCTCAACCTTGAAAACAAGATCAAAGGCAAGATCAACTCATATTCATCAAGCAACAGATTAATGTTTCAGATCAAATAATAGCTTTTTAAAACCTTGGGAAAGCAAATACAAGTTCAACCTGAAATCAAAGTTCAAACTGAAATCAAAGTTCAACCAAGCAATATAAAGCATTTAACTCAGACAACTTAAAGATCAAATCACCAAAACAAGAATACAAATCCATTTCAGATCAAATACACTAGGTTCCGGGAAAAATTAAAAAAGAAGTCTGGCCTCTGTTTTTTGTACCCAGGTGAGCAAACCACTTAACCCTGATTTTATTATGCTGATTTCTGAAGTGTGACATGAAATGTGTTGAATGATGATGTGAAACTTGCTTGCATGTTTGTATATATGCAAATATCTGAATGTATATGTATGTATATAGGAAAATAGGCTCTGTTCTTAGTTCAGGTTGAAAAATCAAATTCTAAAAAAAAATTCAAATCCTCCTTGTACAATCAATATTAGGCTAAGATTTTTAAAAGGAAAATGATGATAGCCGTGCAATATCATTTTTAAAGATAATTGCAAATAAAAATATCAGTGGATATTTAAAAAATAGTACATCAGTGTAACCTTTGAAATAACAGAAAAATCAAACATTTTAATTTTATAGTTTGATTACATAGCCAAGTTTGAATTTGAAAATGATGATTTTAGAAAATCATTTCATAATTTTTAGTTCATTAAATCGTGAGAAAATGCGAATTGAATGGGGTTTGCAATTTAGTCAAAATCTGGTGATCGAAGAAAGTTTGGATCTAGGAATCATCGGTGAAGGTAGTTGGAAGCTCGATGGTCACAGGAAAAATAATGGCAGGGATTTCAGATCATCGTGGAAGTGGGTTGACGAGGTTCTAGGGTTTAAGGGCATATGTTTGTCAGCAATGTTCTCGAATTGATTTTACTGTCGATGGGTGATCGAGGGTGACCGGTCCATGGTGGATCGAGGCTGGTGGTCGTGTCGAAGCTCTGCTCAAGTTTGAGTAAATTCCAATGGTCAGAATCGACGGCTGTGGTGGATTTTGTCATCGGTAATAGATTATGATATTCGATCAAGTTGCTTGATTTTGATTCTCAAGCATATTTGTAAATCTGGGTGTTTGGGTTGCTCACTGAGGTCAAAGTTAATGTGCAGGCGTCAATGGCGATGATCGAAATGACAACAAAATTAGGTGCACGTGCACGAGATATCATGTTGTCTGGATTTGTTGATGATTGGGAAGAAGGCTTGGCTCGGGGATGGTCTCGAGTAATATAGGTTTGGTTCGAGTTTATGTTCGGGGAAATTAGTCTTATGGCTCGGGTTTGTTTTGTTAAAACCAGGTTTAAAATTTTTGAAAGAAATTTTGTTCCAGGTTTACAAAAATTTAAAGGAAAAACAATTTTTTCAGAGTTTAAAAACAAAACAAAAACAAGTCTTCCAAGTTAAAGTATTTGTTAAAGTTCCAAGGCAAAAATGTTCAAATAAAATTTAAATGATAAAATTAAGTAATTTAAAAGTTTATCTTTATTTAGTTAAGGTCTTGATTTATGAAAATTATGGTGATTAGGTAAGATTTATGGTTTATCTTTTAAATTTATTAAGGTCTTGATTCAAGTTAAGAATTAATTAATCAATGTAATTAATTTAAAGGATAAGAAATTAAGGGATAATTACTTAATGCAAATAATTAATAATTAAAGTTGATTAATAAGGTAATTAAGGAATAATTAATTAAAGGATAATTAATTATGTGATTAATTAATTAAGGTAATTAAATTAAGGATAATTAATTTATTAGAGTGATTAATCGAGGGTTAATTAACCAAAGTGATTTATTAACTAATTAATTAAAGGTTGACAAATTAATTAATGATTATTAATTTAAGCTAATAAATTTATGATTAAGGGTTGACTAATTAATTTTCTTTTTTACCATATAATGATTATTAGTTTTCTTTTTTTCACGTTTCTTCAAAAATGGGGACCTTTCCCCCTTCTTTATTTTTTCCCGCCGTCCCATCTTGTCCTTCTTCATCCCTTCAGACATGTCTTGTACCTCCTACAACTGTTCCAGTAGTATCCCCCTTACCACCAAATGTCCTTTCTTCAGCTTCGCATCCCATCGTCCTTTCCGATAATCAATTGCTGCCTACTCTCCCCACCCCAACCTGTCCACCAGTAGCTTGGAACTCCTTGTTTAAGGCTAGGCCAACCAATGCAGGCAAGTACGTACCTCGCGAGATTCAGCTAGAGTTTCAAGGTGATGCTATTGTTCCTCCATCTGAAGTAGTTCAGGCTGGAAACGCAATGTGGAAGGAGTATTTAGTAGGTTTTTTCCTTGGTAACCCACTACCATACACTGCTGTTTTATTCTTTCTCAAGAGAGCATGGAAACTTCAGGGTTCCATCTCAGTTAAATCGGATGGATTCCTATTCTTATTCAAATTTTCAAATGAGGATGATAAGAGAAGAATAGCTGAATCTGATCCTGTAGTCATGAAGAATAAATTATTCATTGTTAAACCATGGGACGAAAACATTGGAAATAATTGTCGGAGTATTAAATCCGTCCCTGTGTGGATCAAACTCTCAAACATACCGTTGTATGCATGGTCAGCAGTGGGAATCAATTGGCTGGCGTCAAGGGTTGGTAAGCTCTTATGTATGGATGCCTCCACTGAAAAATTTGAAAGGATATCATTTGCAAAATGTATGGTGGAAGTCACCCCACAAAAAGAACTCCCTGATAATTTTGCAGTTAAGTTGCTTGACGGCTCTGATCATATAGTGAAAGTGGAGTACTTATGGAGACCTAAAATTTGTGTCTCCTGTATGGAGTTTGGGCATTTGGAAACTACGTGCAAAAAGTTTGACAAAACTGAAGAAAGAATTAACAATAATGGTGGCAGTGTCGAACACCTTATTCAGTGTGAAGTAGTTCAAAGCAAGATAATACGTGACAAAGGACTGGAAAAGGATGCAAATGTGAAACAAATCTGGCAAAAAGTGAATAACAACAAAGGAAGGAAAAAAAACTTAGGTGAACAAGTTAAAACTGCAACTTTGAATGTGTCATGTGGTAGAACTGGCCTAATACCTACTGTGCACAAGGAAGTAAACAAAAGTCCTGAAGAAGAATTAAGTTCCCACAGTGACAATGCTGTTACATTAAACCAAGTTGCATGCAATAATAAATATGGTCTACTCCAGGATATAGGAAATGACCAAGGAAACATAGAACATACAAATGAGGAGGAAGGAGAGGTACTGCATGATGTAACCACTAATGTCACTTCTGAAACGATGCAAACGTGCATGGCAAAATCCACTGAAGAAAAAACTTATGAAAACAAAATTTCAAGTCGAACTTCTGTTTTGATGGAGCAACAAAATTCTCATAGTGCTCTAACCCCTTCAGGAAAACAACAGGATAACTCTGTGTCACATTTTAACCCTGTACACGTGCACACTTTTGAATCTGACCATGAAATGAATTGGTGTCAGTCTCTTGAGCAGCAAATAAAGCAAGTTATTTTCAGTATGCACCAAATTGATGTAGATGAAAACTCAGTAGTTCCACCAGCATATAATTTTGCCATTGATCTTCCTGGCTGGCCAACCAACCTTCAAAACATTATTCCACCTTCTGATTCACCTCCAAACACAACCACCTCACACCCTAAATCCACAGTATTTACCACCCCAACTTCACTGCTTCAAGGTAGAATTGAAACTAGAGCTCTTTCAGCAAAGAGAGGTAACAAAATCCATCTTGAATAAAAAAGTTGCTTCCTGGAACATTAGGGGTGCACACTCCAACTTGAAACTTGATCAAGTCAAAAGCCCTATTTCTCTGAATGACATATGTCTTTTTGGCATTCTTGAAACCAAACTCAATCTTCCACTTTCTATTAAAGCTGCATCATATATTAATCCACTCTGGGCCTATCATCATAACCTTGATTCAGCGTCGTATGGTAGAATTCTTGTTGTTTATGATCCTTCTGTTCTATCCTTAACCCCAATCCTTTCGACAAGACAATCTATTCACTTCCATGCCCATCTCACTCAATCTCAATTTTCCTTTTACATTACCTTTGTCTACGCTGATAATTCATCCCAATCCAGAAATACTCTTTTCAAATCACTCCCTTCTTTACGGCAGAACACTCATGCTTGGATTGTGCTTGGTGATTTCAATTCTTGTTTCAATCTGGATGATAAAAAGGGTGGTTCTCCTCTCCTCCCTGCTGACATAGCACCCATTAATCTTGCAATAACTCATGCTGAACTTATTTTGGTCAACAAGACTGGATCAAAATATTCTTGGAATAATCGAAGTCGCAGTGGTGTTCGAACCTACACAACTATTGATCATGCATTTTGTAACATCACTTCCCTCATCTTATGGCCATCCATGTCTGTCAAACTTCCCTTACCTGTTCTGTCAGACCATTCCCCACTAATTCTCTCCCTTGATCCCCATTTGCGAAGAAACAAAAGAAGTTTTAAAATTTTTAATGCATGGGCTAAACATGATGACTTTCTAGTTTTAGTATCACGTGTTCACTCAACATATAACTGCTATGGTAACCCTATGTATAAGTTTTGCAGGAAGCTCAAAGGCATAAAGCAAGCTTTGAAGTTATGGGCATCCACCACCTTTGGGAAAGGCAGTTTGCTATCAGCTACCCTCATTGAACAACTCAACGCCAAACAGGAACACATGATGGACAACCCAGATGATGAGGCAGCTGCTAATGATGAAAGTCGTCTCTTTATGGAAGTAAACAAAGCCCTACAGATGGAAGCAAGTATGAAAAGGCAACAGCTGAACAACAAGTGGTTTGAAGAAGGTGATAAGAATACAAAGTTTTTCCATGACACCATAAAAGTCAAGTATGCAAGAGAAAATATACACAGCATTAAAGATGAACAAGGTAATATTTACTCTACCCCTGATGAAGTGGACGAAGCTTTTGTTCAGTACTTCACTAAAATTCTTGGCAACTCCAATGGTTTCTCTCCTGACCTCAACTTAATCTCTTCCCTACCTCTGCCTTGCCTCTCCCGCATCGAATCTGATGCCTTAACCAATCCAGTTACAAATGAAGAAATTAAGTCTGCCCTTTTCTCCATGAACCAAAGCTCCTCTGGTGGCCCCGATGGGCTCAATGTAAAATTTTATATTGCAACATGGTCTGTTCTTGGTAATGATTTCTGTAAAGCCATCCACAATTTCTTTACTAAGTGCATGCTTCTTAAAGAAGTCAACTCTACAAACATTGCTTTAATTCCAAAGGTTTCTCCTCCTACTAAAGTATCCTCATTCAGGCCTATATCGTGGTGTAATGTCTTGTACAAATGCATCTCAAAAATTCTTGCTAACCGTATGGTATGTGTTTTGCCTACGTTGGTATCCCTAAATCAATCGGCTTTTATTCCTACAAGAAATATTATTGACAATGTACTACTAGCCCAGGAACTGTTGAAAGGTTATGGCAAGGCCAATGCTACTCCAGCTGCTGCAATCAAAATTGATATCTCCAAAGCATATGATTCTGTTCACTGGGAGTCTATTGTTAGGATTATGGCAATAATGGGATTCCCTAAAATATTTGTTTCTTGGGTATATACATGTATTTATACCCCAACATTCTCTGTTATTGTTAACGGTAGGCCAGCTGGTTATTTTGGTAGTCATAAAGGAATAAGGCAAGGGGATCCAATCTCCTCTTATTTATTCTTATTAGTTATGGAAGTCTTTAACGTTATCCTACGGAACAAATTCACGCAAAAGCTTATTAAATACCATCCCAAGTGTTCACAACAGCAGATTACTTCCATTATGTTTGCTGATGATGTGTTGATATTCACTAAACCTGATGTTTCCTCCTTATCTGGAATCTTAAATGCTTTACAGGCCTTTTACCTCATGACTGGCCTCTCCATCAACCACTCTAAATCCTCCTTACTAGTTGCTGGGGTATCCGACCTTGTTGCCTCGAGTCTGTATAATTTGAGTGGTTTCTCTTGCATGCACAATGACATGAAGTATTTAGGTATTCCCTTAATCACAAAAAGAATAACCATAGCTGATTGCCTACCCCTATACAATAAGATTACTAGAGTTATGAACGCTTGGGAAAACCGGAACATGACACAAAGTGGTAGGCTTGTGCTCATAAAAGCTGTTGTATTCCCTTCTCTGGTCTACTGGGCTCGATCAGCTGTGCTTCCTGGTAAGCTTCTGCAACTAGTTCGGTCTGCCATGTCTAGATTCTTCTGGACAGGTAGCATTCACAACAAAAAACTTATGCCATGTTCTTTTTCAATGTTTGAGACTACGTTAAAGTTGGGAGGTCTTGGGGTTTTAAATGCAAAAATTTGGAACACTGCGGCGTTCAGAAGCATTTTGATGCTGTGTTAAATAAAAAAGATAGCCTTTGGGTTAAATGGACATGGACACATAACATAAAGAATGGGAAGTTTTGGACTATGGACATACCACAAGACAGTAGCTGGACTTGGAGAAACATTCTGAAGCTCAGGAATATTTTTCTTCCAATGATACAGTATCATATTCATACTAGCACTGTTGTTAGTTTTTAGGATGAACCATGGGTGAGTAAAGGTGTTATTCTATCTAGACTGTTTAATCATGCCATGATTGTGCAATCTGCAGTAAACTGTGAGGCTAAAGTTAGTGATTATTTGGTTGATGGTAGAATACTTCTTCCCTACAATAGTAGTCAACAGGTAAGGCAATTATGGAATACAATTCAGCGGAATTTTTACAGCAGCACTCATATTTCTACTGTGACATGGAACAACAAATTACATAATGTTAAACTGGTATATAACCACCTTCTTCCCAACACTGTTTTACCAGCTGCCAAGTGGTACAATATTTTATGGAATGCTGATGATGCGCCGAGAGAGAACCTCATGTTGTGGAAGGTAGTTAGCAATGCTCTCCTTACTAGAAATGTTTTGAACAGTTATGGGATGTGTTGTTGCCCTGAGTGTGTTTTTTGTGATCAACATGTTGAAAGTTGTGAGCATCTGTTCTTTGTATGCCCTGCTATTCATGATCTGGTTGATCGTATTGCCAGTAAAATTTTCTGCAATGATTCCCATGCAAGCACTAGTTTAAGCTGGAACATTATTTAAAAGGCTACACGGTGGAAGACTGACAAAAGTCGACAAATGGTGATCTGTATTAAAATCTATATGGACGTGATTTGGAAGGAAAGAAATTGTATTGTTTTCGACAATAAAAGAAAGAGTCTTTCTGCTCTTTGGGAAGAAGTTAGGGCTAGGACTTACTTGCAAATGAAACGGTCTGCTTGCCATTTCCCTGCTGAAATGGTTGCCAAGTGGGCACACTGAATTGTAGTATTTTTTTGTTTTCCTGTTTCCATGTTTTTCCCAGTTTCCCACTGATTCAAAGTGTGTTTTGAATCTTTTTTTTATTGTGTTGCAATAAAACTGGTAGGGGGCCAGTCAACCCCGCTGGCTTTTCCAAAAAATTAAGTAATTTAAAAGGATAATGACCCAAAGAAATTAAAAGGATAGATTCTGTAATTACTTAAAGATTTATTCATCAAGATAATTAATTTAATTATGTGATTAATTGAAGGTTAATTAATTAATAATTGAAATTCATTAAGAAGTGAATTAAGGTTAATTAACATAAGGATTAAGTATAATTAATTAATAATTAGGTTAATTATAATATTAATTAATTTGGGGATAATTAATTAAATAATTAAAGGTTAATTATTTAATAATTAAAGGTTGATTTATTTCTTAATTAAGGTTAATAAATTTAGGATTAAAGGTTAATTAATTAAGATGGTTTATAGTTAATTAATAGTAATTAACCAGGATTAGTAGTTCTACATAAGTAATTTATCTGATTCAAATTAATCAGATAATTAATTTATCTTACTTATGAATGTTTAGATTCTATTGAATGTTTGAATTGTTGATATCTCTAGTGTGCACTGCTTTGTGATATGAATTGTTTTGATTTGAGCTATGATGACTGTAATTTATTTGTCTGTGATGAATTTGTATTATCTATGAATCTATGAATGTAGACAAGCGTTATAGATTATACCGCTTATCGATATTGACATGATTGAATCTGTGATGATTGATGATGTTGCACTATTGTGTAAAACCCCTAGACTACACCTTACACACACAAATATGGATTGCACGAGGAAATCGATTAAGTCACAGAGTTTTGAAATGGTTTTAAAGCCGAATCTTGAATTCAAATGTTTCGGAAATGAAATTGCGTTAACTTTTGAAAGGAAGCTTTAAAGGTAGAAGTTATTTTGAATGACTTGATAAAGTTTTGGAATTTAAATAATTTGATTTGAATTTAAATTCAAGATTTGAAATTGAATTACTTGTTTGGAAATTATGGTTTAAAAATGTTATACAAGTTATAAATGTGTTTATATGTGTTTTAAACCTTTTAAAAGTATTGTTTGTGGGAATTTAAATTTAACCCAAGTTTTTATACTCTAAGGGCTTTAACTTGTGCAAATGTAATCGGATTTTTCCGAAACGAAAACTAATTGTTTTCAAATAATAATAGCTTTCATATAAAGAAAAGATTTTCAATTTGTGTTGAAAGATTTCAAGTTTGAAAGGGAAAAGAAATAGTTTTGGAAGTTACCTTTATTAAAGATTTGGTAAATCTTGTTGTTGAACTGAAATGGATTTTTTACTTAAAAAGATTTGAATCGTAAATAGTTTGGGAAGCTGTGAATTAATCTTGTGAAAGATTGTTGAACTTTGTGTTGAAATTAAAGAGGATTTTAACTGGTGTATGTTTTGTATAAAAGATTTGGAAGGGAAATTGTTTTGAAAGCTATGAATTGAATCTTTGATTTAAAGATTGGATGGGTTAATCCAATTTGGAATGGAATCGTTTTGAAGGGCTGTAAATGAATCTTTGTGAAAGATTGGTGAACTTTGTGAAGTAAATCTTTTCGTTTAAAAAATTTGAGATGGTAATTTTTTTAAACCATTTGGAGAAAAGTTTTGGGTAATAAGTTGTAACTTAACTGATATCCCAATATCCATATGTTCTTCAATATTGCGCTCATTATTCGGTTTAGCCGAAAGAGGACCTTGTGTCATATATCCCATTTCGAATAATGATACGACGTTATAGGTAGCATTTGAAGACCAGTTGTGAAGATCAGATATTTTCAAAAGCGAAAGGATAACCCGTCGAATATCTCTGCATCGACTGGTCCCCAATATAGAGATTTGATTTCCTTTTGTGATTGGGAGTCTGGACGTGATTAGGGATTATCCGAATTTGCAAGGGCTTCTTTAGAAGTGCCTTCGGTTCTATTCGAACCAGGAACAGACTTGTATGGATGTGTGTGTCTGACATTACACTTTGAGATGTAAAGCTGGTTTCTATCAAATACATTTTTGTTTGGTGGCGGAGATTTATTCTCTTTGCTTAACACCCTTCTTGAGACGTACGAGCTCAGAAGTTATGTAGTTGATGGTTACTAGTGATACATTCCCAATTTGATAATGTTTCATACGAAGTGCTGCTGATCATTTGTTGATCAAAGCATGGCTTTGTGAAAAGCGTAGCTTTGTGGACGAGACTTCGTCGAGCCTCACAACACGGAAATGGTCGAAACAGAAATTTTGCAGCAAGGTTATATGGGTCGCGCCCCTAGGGTATGTCCATCTCTTCTGGATAGAGGTGGTATCATGGTATGGAGCCCAGATATTAACCTATGTGGTTACTGCAAATTTATTACTTTGTGATTGTTGGTGTCGAGCGCTCGGATAAAGGTTGGTTACGACCAAGGATGGCATATCTTTAGGGTTACTTCCAGGAAGTGGTAACCCGACCTTGTGTCGGTAGGGAGCCGTTTGGAAATGGAGATTGTTGATATTGGAGTTCCTTCTTTGGAGTTCAAGTTTATGTTATCTTTTTTCCGCTGATGTATCTTGTCTTTGATATTTGTATCAATGTCTCAATTATATCATTATTGTATCGGATATTGTATATCAATTATATATTCATTGTTTTCTTCCACTGTGTTGTTGTACTTAATGTGTTATAAGCTTCGGCACGAGTCGAATTTCAACTATTAAATATGAGGCATTCGAGTACAAGTGAAGTACGGGTGTCGTTTTTCTAACACTGAAATTTGGACCGTGACAGAATTTGTTGGTGTAGAAGTACCTCAGATAAAGGTCGACGACCGCCGGGGGATGGCTTACTCTTGACAGTTAGTTACCTAGTTACAGATGTTACCCAGCCTTGTGTTGTTAGAGAGCTAGTTAAGTTCTCGGGACGTCCATCCAGAGGCGTACCTATTCGGTGAAGGAAGTTCCTTAGCCCTGACCATTTGTTGGAAATCCAATCACCCAATACGTGCCCTATACGGTTTTAGTTGTAGAATCTGCCATTTAACATGGTAGCTATAGTAGGCATATTATAATGGTACGTATGCTGGCTAAGATTAATATTATACTTGAAAATGTTTTCTACACTGTGCACTAATAATAACATCAAAAGGATTTTGCTTATCAAGCATGTTTGACTATCATAAGGAGAAATCTCCTCCAAGTGTGCGATTGCATTGTGTGTGTGGCGGGAGGCCTTATGGTAGTTTCGTTTTCAAAAAAGCATAGCGAATTTATTTTATTTCCTTTTTGTTTTTGTTCAAGGTAAACTATTTTGTTTGCTCACACCAATCCCATGACTGACCTGGATTTTATTGTTCCCTTTCTGAACTCTGGGTGCCCATAATTTTCCACACGGGCAGCCTTGAGCAGTGTAACGACCCGTAAATTATTGACTATTTAGTTTGTTTAGTTTATAAGTTTGGTAATTTAAAATGGAAAGAAATAAAAACTTTGTAATTTAATGATGAAATGAATGCAAAAATGAAATGCAGCAATGGTAATTAAAACTAATTATTCACAAGTGAAATGAAATTTCAATGATGAAATAATGAAGATGGTTATGCTTGGTTATGAGATTGAATATAAGGAACAAATGTAAATATATAATTGTTGTATGAAATAGAGAGTTATAATAATCAAATTAAACCAATATTTTATAAGAATTGGAACAATTGTTTGTAAATAATGGATTCATAAATGTAATTAAAGCTTATGGTAAAGGTAGAGATTCCAGAATGAAGTAGGATGGTTGCGTCGTTCCTTTGAGGTATATACGTGGACCCGACTCCCGTGAGTTGGCATAAGGTGGCTAAAACAGGAGCGATTGACGGGTTAAGAAGGTAGCACCTTTTATCGGACACACTCCTTCGATACCATTCTATTACTTTGTGATAGATTGGGGCCCCTTTGATTTTGGGGGTGTGGGCCGAGGTGGGCGGTAGTAGCTGCTACGCATTACCACCGGTCCGGAAGCGTAATTGGTATATCTACCCTAGCATTGCCTAGTTTTGCCATGTCAGCTACCCTAGCACGCCTTGTACGAATTTGGTTTTCTCCCGTAGCCCATGGAGTATTTAGAGTAGTCTCGCGATCTGGAGATGCGCTGATACTGGATGGACTATTGGAACTATTATGTGTTAAGGGGGAGATTGGGTAACTCCTTAATGCTATTTAAAAGTATGTTTATTTTACTACAGACATTATTATAATAGCAAAATATTACTACATCGTAAATAGTTTAATGGATCCTTAGGAGATGTAAATCTCAATCATCTCTTAAGTTACTGCACTTACGTTAGACACTGGATAGGAGATGTCAAACCCCGTAAAAATCTCCGACGCCATTCCACTCATATTATTTACCGTTGATTTAGCTTACATAAGATCTTTTAGTTCTGACTCGAGTGTTTTGTCTTTTCAATTCGCTCGGGTCAGTCTGAGCATTTCAGGATTCGAAGACCTTATTTCTAGAGGACGAAGATGAAGATTGTATTTTTACTATTATTTACTATATTGTTGCACCGCATCACATTGTTCCGCTACATTGTTATTTATTATTCTCTGGTACGTGTAGCTCTGATATGTGTTGTATAAGCATAATCAAATGTTTTGTAAAACATCTTCATGAACTGTTATTTGATTATTATATTTTGTCGTTCCGCTGCAAGATTCTGCTTTGTTTTTTCTTTCTCTTCTTTTCCTTATTTACCCCAATAACAATCCGCCCTTTTGTATGGTTTGAGTCTGACGTGTGTGGTTTATCGTCGATTTAAAGCATACAAAAAGGCGGATGTTACAGTTGGTATTAGAGCATTGGTTTCGCGATAAAACTTAGTTTTGTGGGGTCTGACTCTTTATTGATAGGGTAGTAATACCCTATGATGAGTCACTGAGAGTGTGTGTATATGTATTTATATATATATATATATATATATATATATATATATGAGAGCGTATTTGTTAGTGTTATAAAATTCTTTTGATATTGTGTTAATTTGTTCCGTTTTGTATTTATAAATTCTGGTTGGTGCATAGGACGCTATGACATCATTAGGGATTTCTAAACACTTAATAGGACAGACCGACACAATATTTGTTTTGAATATAGGTGAATGAAATAATTTTTCCTATTATATTTTCAATATATAAAATAATTTTTTTACAAATGATATATTTGGTTGTAATATATTGGTTGTTAGGTAGTGAAATTTATAAATATTGGTTGGAAATAAGATTTAAACTAAAATAAATGAAAATTGGAAATTTAGAATCTAAGTCCTGGGGTTTTTGAAAATTTCTTTTGAATGATTTTGGAATATAATAATAATATTATTTAGAAGTATTTTCTGATATAAATATTTCAATATAATTTGAAAGAATCATTTTAACGAAACTTTGGAAGGAAATAACTTATGTACACCCCTCTCTGTCGCTGGAAAATAATTTCGGTGATGAGTGCGCGCATCATCGACATTCATTTTCGAGTTTCTAAGTGGGAAGGCCACTGTAGTAGTTTTACTATAGATTTATTTGGATAAACAAATATAAATTTTTAATTGTTTTAAATATAATTAGATATATAAGTTGTAAGTATATACATTTATCTATTATTTTAAAATGATTTGGAATTTAACCCGGTATTTAGTTCTTAAATTTTCTTTAATTAATAGTTTCAATTATTGTAGTGAAATGGAATGTAACTAATTAATAATTGGAACCTGCAAATGAAATAAGAGATTAAATGCTAAGTTATAAATGAAACTATAAGAAAGTTGAAATTGTAACCTATAAAACAAAAGATATGATTATTGAACGTTTAATTTATTAAAAAAATAAGATGAACTTTTAAAATTTTCAATTACATTCTTAAAAAGCATATATATAACTTATCAAAAGATTTAAAAGTTGAAACGTCTGATAAGAAAATGTAATGGAAAAATTTACAAGTAAACCTTGTGTAATAGAAAGGTTCAATGAATTACTTTTATAAATAAGAATTTGATGTTATAGTTGTTATAAGCTTAAGTTATAATTGAAATACTACCACAATAAGATGCGATAGAAAGTAAATATTGCAAGTAGATGACTATAAACTTAAGTTAACGAATTGAAATGCTAAATAATTGAATTGAACATGAATACTATGGATAAATGAATGAAAATAAATGAAATTGAGAAATGAATGAATGTAATGCAATAAAAAGAAAATTTACTTGAAATAAATAAAAATGATTTGTGTAAGTATAAGTGCAAATAAGTGAAATAAACACTGAATCAATGGATGGAAATGAAAATTTGCAAGAAATAAGTGTAAATTAAAAAGATAAATCATTATATGAATGAAAAGGAAATCAGACAACAAATATTATGAAATGAAATTAATAAGAATGAACTTGATTTATTGTTTGCAATTGTGTTTGCTTGGTTTATGGTTGTTTGGGCAAGGATACATTAAAATTGTTTGGATGTATGAATAATCTATTTAGTTTCATCTAAGACTATTGAGTAAATGGAGCACTTAGTGGTTTATTTTTCATTTTGTACAATTACAAGTTTTGAACCCGAACAACTATTTGTTTTGTTTGCTAAGGATGGATGGTTGATTTAATTGAGTTCATGTGATGGTTTTATGCTGTGGTTGCAAGTGATCGTTGTTTTATTGATTTGTTTGTTAGTGGTTGAAACAACTGTAAATATTTCATTTTATATAATTATTAACTCTTTTTAGATTATATAAGTGAATTACAGGTTATGGAAGCAATTGCTACTGCTTTTGGTTTCATAATTAAGTGTTAATTGCCCGACAAATAGGTACGTTCTCGGATTACGGTGTTCTAGCGGTATTATATTGTTTTTCCTGTTGTTGCGATATATTATTTTGAGATATTGTGAGATATATATTGTTATATTTGATATTATATTTTCTCCCAAGCCTCTCCGTACAAAGGAGACTCTACCCAAAATTTTCGTAAATTTTGGACTTAGAAATTTTTTGAAAATGTTTTCCAAACTTTTTTAATTTGAGTATAAAAATATTTAATGGTTATAAATTGGTATATTTTATTCAAATTAGTTAATTTTGTAAATTTATTTGTTTATAAAGTTAGTATTTTGTATAAGATGTATTGTTTACTTAATTCTTTCTTTTCCCTTCTTTTTCCTTTTCGAGGATGAAAAATTTTGAGTGAGGGAGACTGTAACGACCCGTAAATTTTCGAATATTTAATTTGCTTAATTTATGAGTTTGGTAATTTAATATGGAAAGAAATAAAAACTTTGTAATTTAATTATGAAATGAATGCTAAAATTAAATGTAGCAATGGTAATTAAAACTAATTATTAACAGGTGAAATGAAATTTCAATGATGAAATAATAAAGATGGTTATACTTGGTTATGAGATTGAACATAAGAAACAAATGTAAATATAAAATTATTGTACGAAATAGAGAGTTATAATAATCAAATTAAACCAATATTTTATAAGAATTGGAACAATTGTTTGTAAATAATGGATTCATAAATGTAATTAAAGGTAATGGTAACGATCGTTATAAGTTACCTATTTAATTAGTCTATAAAAAAATTTGGAAATCAAGCACATATAAATGAAAGAAAATGTTCATCAATGAGAGCTAGGACAGTAATCGTAAAGTGTGGATGTAATAAAATGAATGGAAAGATATATTTTATTCACAAGATAAAATAAAGGAATGAAACCAAGTTGAATAAATTAATTGAGGTTTTAATTATAATAAATGTATATTTTGACAAATTCAATATAATTGAAACAACAGTTAATAACAAGGAAAGATGGAAATTTGAATATATTGATGTAATGAAAGATAAACGAATTTTAACTAGGTTTATAGAGTAATATAGACTTAATAAAAAGATTAGAATTGTATCAAATCAGTTTATTCGAAATTAATTAATTGGAATTTCAATTGGTAATCAATTGAATTTATTAAAATTGTAATTAAATCTGGAAATAGGTAAATTAATTAACTTTGAATTGATATCTAAATTGTTCAAAGTGCTATAATTGTTAAAGAAATAAAAAAAATGATAAGATTTGTTAATTTTGATTTAATTGATTTAATATTAATTTATTTAATTAACCGAAATATAGCCATTTTGGCCACTGACTCGAATTTCGACAAAACCAGTTTCATCGAATCCGTAACGGTGAATTATTGTAGGATTTCAAGTTTCGTAGCAATCAGACTTGTCGTTTGATCATACGGACTCGAAACGCCTAGAAATCAATTTTATTGAAATCAATTTGAAATAAGTTGATTTTAGCATAACTTCTTAATACGATGGAATTTGGACTTGAAACCTATTGCATTGCGTTTAAAATATTTTAAAACATCTAATATATGGGTTGATCCATTTTCGTTCCGGAGTCGAAACGGGCTTTTTGGGTCAATTATCGTTCAAAACCCAAATCAATCGTATCCGCTTCTCTATTTTCAGCTCTACCTTTATATATCTGGTTATAAAGCCTAGCAGCCTTTCTATTTCTCATTTTTGTACGTACAGAAACTTCTATTGCTCCTCTTCCTCAATGGCTAAAAACTCTAAATATTCCAATTCAATTCCAATTCAAAATCCAACAACAAAAATTCAAACTCCTCAATACCTATCAAATTTTATATGGATTTGAAGCTCTCGATGAGCGCTGGTCAAGTATATGATTCGTCTTTCGATCTGGGTTGCAATGTGACCGGAATTGGCTAGTTTATCTCCGGCCGTTCATTGGATGGTTTTGATTTTAACGGTGGATCTTCGTCGTGGAGACAATCAGAGGGAGTAGACTTGTAGGGGTTGTCGAGCAGCTCGCATCCATGCGGTTGGTTGGTCGCGAAGTCAAGCAAATTGGCCGGAATTTCCTACCTAGGTAAGCGGCGGCATGGCATTCTTAGTGATCGGAGCGCTTGCGCGAGGTCATGCAAGGGGCGGCCGGTCTTGGGCATTTCGGCGATGGGCGTGGATCGGAGTGGAAGTGGCCCTAGTGGCCGCGGTGCTCGTGATTTGAAGTGGCGGCATTCATTCGAACGCGGTGAACTGGGTAATCGGTTATTTCGTGAAAGATCTGCTGACGTGGCTATGTACCTTTGTCTTTTTTATTTTGTTTTATTTTAATTTCAAATTCAAATGTTCTAATCGCAATAACTTCCACATATGAGGTCGAATTCACGCGGGTTTTCTCCACTAGGATCGTACTGAAATTCCGAACGTTTTGGCACTAATTTGGAAAAATTCTAAGGCTATTCAAATTTTGGATTGAAATTGGATTTGAATTCAATTTACATTCAAAAAGTGAGTGTTTTAACCCACTCACAACTTCAAAATTTTCTTATGTTTGTTAAATTAATTTATGATATGATTAGAAATTTATTTATGACTGTTTGGCATATGTTGAATCATTATCTCAGTTCATTTGAATTTATTTGGATAAAATAGTTATTTAGTTTATTATTGAATAAAACCTGCCAGTAAATACTTGTTATTTATTATCCGTTCTATATTGATGTCATTGATTGAATTGGATGATGATTGTGGTAAATGTTTGATGATTGATATTGGATAAATGGATGTTGTATTTTTTATTGTTATAAACTGCAAGTTGTTATGGATTTTTATTTCATTCGGGATTGCGGTTTGAAAAGATATATAACCGTATTTATATTTTAAATTTCGGATTGAAATGATAAATAACCGTATCACTTGACCATAGGATAGAAAATTATATACAGGCACCGCGGTCTATATATAAAAATATTTTGAAATGATTTCTATGGTTTTGTAAAGAAATATATGGTTTTATAGAAATATTGATTTTAGATATTATATTAATGTTACTTTATATATATAATTAAATTCTTGATTTTGAGCTATGTATAAATTTGTTTGGTATAAAAAAAGTTTAAAAATAAAGATTGATTTTATTAAAAATGTAATATGGTTAAGTATTTATATAAATTATATTTTATATAGAGTTTATAATGATTTTTTAATAAAATTAAGGTTGAAAAGAGAGATTTGAAATTGATAATTGTATTTAATGTAGAAATTTATTAAATGAAATCGATTTGGAACTTATGGAATTTGAGATTTGTAAAGGATATGATTTATAACTTGATCTTGTTTAAGGTGAATTAAATAAATATTTCAAGTATAAATAAATTGAAGGAAACATTTAGTTATTTGTAATTTGGGTTTTATTTAAATGATAATGGATATATTAAGAAATATTTCGGAACTAAATAATAGAAAATTGAATTTGATATATATATATATATATATATATATATATATATGAAATTATCAAACTTAGTTTTGAAATTGTTGAATACTTAAAGTTTGAAATATATTGAATTTGAAATGGTTTATTTTGTGGATCAAATCTACTTTGAGATCGATATAATTTGGAATAGTTTATTTGGAAACAGAATTGAATTAAAGTTTATGATTTGGGATTTGGATAAATATAAAATTTAGAAATTCGAGTTGTTTTGGAATTGATTTGTGAAATTTGAAGAAGCTAATTTATTATATAAAGTATTTAATATTTAAACCATTTAAGTGGTGGAAGTCATGTTTCAAAGTTATAAGTTTCAAGGTATTATGATTTGAAAGTGTTATATTTCAAGTGTTTTGATTTCAAAGTGTTATAACTTTGAAAGTGTTATGATTTTGGAAAATGGATATATTTGAAATGAAAATGATATCGTATTGATTTGGTTTTGAAAAGGCTATGATATTTGGGTGTAAAGTATAAGCTGCTTTGAAAATGACTGTGGTGTTTTAATAACATTTGGTTGTTAAAAGGACCGGGATCGGAAGTTGTCATACTCTCTGTCAACTCTGAAAATCAGTTTAACAACCGTGTACATGGTGGGGATTCCAGAATGAAGTAGGATGGTGGCGGCGTTCCTTTGAGGTATATACATGGACCCAACTCCCATGAATTTGCATAAGGTGGCTAAAACAGGAGCGACTGACGGGCTAAGAAGGTAACACCTTTTATCGGCACACTCCTTCAATACCATTCTATTACTTTGTGATTGTTGGGGACCCTTTGATTTTGGGAGTGTGGCTCGAGGTGGGCGGTAGTAGCTGCTACGCATTACCACCAGTCCGGAAGCATAATTGGTATATCTACCCTGGCATTGTTTAGTTGTGCCGTGTCACCTACCCTAGCGCGACTTGTACGAGTTTGGTTTTCTCCCGTAGCCCGTGGAGTATTTAAGGTAGTCTCTCGATCTGGAGATGCACTGAACTAGATGGACTACTGAGACTATTACGTGTTAAGGGGGAGAATGGGTAACTCCTTAACGCTATTTAAAAGTATGTTTATTTTACTATAGACATTATTATAATAGTGAAATATTACTACATAGTAAATAGTTTAACGGATCCTTAGGAGATGTAAATCCTAAACGTCTCTTAAGTTACTACACTCACGTTAGACAGTGGATCAGAGATGTCAAACACCGTAAACATCTCTGATGCCGTTCCACTCATAATATTTACCATTGATTTAATTTACATAAGATCTTTTAGTTCTGACTCGTGTGTTTTGTCTTTACAATTCGCTCGAGTCAGTCTGAGCATTTCAAGATTCAAAGACCTTATTTCTGGAGGACGAAGACGAAGATTGTATTATTACTATTATTTACTATATTGTTCCATTGCATCACATTGTTCCTTTGCATTGTTATTTATTATTCTATGGTGTGTGTAACTCTGATATGTGTTGTATTAGTATAATCAAATGTTTTTTAAAAAAGCTTCATGAACTGTTATTTGATTATTATATTTTGTTGTTCCGCTGCAAGATTCTGTTTGGTTTTTTTTTCTTTGCTTTTTCTTATTTACCTCAATAACAATCCGCCCTTCTGTATGGTTTGAGTCTGACGTGTGCAGTTTATCGTTGATTTAAAGCATACAAAAAGGCGGATGTTACAGTCAGTTATCAGATAGTCAGCTAGTAGGTGTATCTTTTGGCAATCTTTGGGGTCTTTGGTTTAGCGATCGCATTCTGCACCGAGTTTGCTTAACTTAACATGATAGCGGGTTCTCGCTTCGGGTTTGGTGGCTAGCAGGAGACTCTTACCCCTACATGTCCCCGGGAAGTGGTTGGCTAACCAGGTTGGTTGAGAGACGAAAGGCGGGCCATAAAAGCAAATTCGGGATACCAATGTGTGCCACGGCAGGGCTGGGATGGTTAAAAAGCCTACCAGTCGAGATTGGCCACTGTCGATAGTTGAAAAGCCTAGACCATCACATTTGGTATCAGAGCTAAAGGTTGAGTAAGAACTTTAGCTTTGGAGTATAACACATAAGGTGACTCATTAGAGATAGGGTTATGAATGCCCTAGAATGAGTATATTCCCTAAGATATCTTGTCCGTATGCCTCAGTAAAGTCTCTTACTATTCACTGATAGTAAGAATGAGTACAAGAAGAGGACGAAGTATGGGACAGAGGAATACCACTACAAATGGTCGATACCTTGTAACAACAAGGAAATAATTTTTTCTAGCAACCTCTTTTTTTCATCATTCAATTTCAATTCTTTAATGGCTTCCTGGCAGTTACAAGAAGAAGTTTTATTGTGGTGGTGGCCCTATGAATCTTTGTTTACGTTGTAGAAAGGTTCCTATTTCGTATTCTCTTCATCGGTTTCCTATCAATCTTTTCGTTTTTAACTTTAATGAATTTGAAATTTTAATTGAAATGAATTGGTTAACAAAACATGAAACTGAATTAAATTGTATCCGTTTGTCTGTTTTAGGGTTCCTGATTCATTCTACGAACGGTTAGTTATCCTTCGAACTAACCAATGCTCCTGCATATTTCGTAGACCGAATGACCCGAGTATTTTGTGGAGTGTTGAACAAGTTGTCTCATATTTATTGATGATATTCTTATTTGGTAAGCCAAATATAGAATAGATATTCAGTTTGATCTAGTAATCTAGTAATCCATTTCTCTACCTTTTGTTGGATCATATGTTCTTTGTTATCTCCCTATCTAGCAAATTTCGGGGATGAAATTTTCTTTAGGGGGAAATCTGTAACGATCTCGTTTTTATGTCAAATTTAAATTGGTAATTTATATATATTTTTGGATTAAATTATGAATTTATTAGAATTTTTCCAAATTTAATAAGATATTTGTTTGTTTATTTATATATATGTATATGAATTAATTGTAAATTGGATTTTGAAATTGAAATTCAAAAATAAATATTTTGAGAAATAATTTGAATTTGAAAACTCTATAATTTAAAACTAATAAAAATTTGTTTTGGAATTATAATATATATATATATATATATATATATGTATATCTATATTTTGGAAGTTATGTTTTGAATTCAATATAACAATTTTCTAAAAGTTAATTAAAGTTAAAATTGAACATTTTCAACACTAGTATTTATTATATAAATTTAAATGTAATAACTTAAGTTTAATTTTAAATTTACACATAACACGTATTAATATAAAGATAATACATAATTAATGAGTTAAAAAAGGGTTTAAACATAAAAATATATATATAAATATTTAATAATATAAAAGAGGCATGTGTAAGCATTATAACAAGAGATTAAAACAAGTGTAATAATCTTAATATGAAACTTAACAAGTGTTAATAATTCTAACATGCAAGATTACAAATGTCGTGTTTTTAAATTTCTTTTCATTTTCAATAAAATAAGAAATCAAGGCTGTAAATATACTACTTCCCCTTCTCTTTCATTTTCTTTCATAATTTTGAAAAGATAAAAACCTGTAAAACAAATCATAAAAGAAGAACTTAAACCAAAAAGCAAATTCAACATCAAAACAAAATCAAGATCAGACCATCTCAGTTAATCAAGCAACTAAACAAGTTCCGGTTTTTTTCAATGATCAAGCCTAGTTCAAATTCAAATACAAAGAAACACAGATCATTTCAAATAAGCATCATGCTTCATATCAAAAGGTTCCAGATCAATTTCCAAATCATTTTCCAGAATTTCAGAAATCATAACAAACATTCCAGGTTTTCAAAGTTTCTCTGGTTCATATTCTAGGTGAGCAAAATACACTTTAAAATATTATATTTGGTTCAAATCTTGATCCGCATGTGATAATATTGGAAATGTGGAAGTAAAATATGTCTGTATATATATATATATATATATATATATATATATATATATCTGTGAATGGTTTTTGCATGTCAGAGGAACTGGTGAATATGCCTCTGTCTTGGTTATAGGTTTTAAAACCTGATCAAAATTTCAAATCATCCCACCTATAAATGATTTTAGACTTTGATCTCTAAATAAAAAGTGTTTGTATGTGTATAACATCATTTTTAAAAATAGATTCAAGAGAAAATATTGAGTAAATATTTTTAAAGTGGAAATATACAGTGAAAAGATAATTCAATTCAAAATTTCAATTGTTAAATTTCCTATTTTTGATTGTAGATTTGGGTTCGTGCTTAGAAACTATGATTTTTTTAACATAAATATCATTATTTTTAATATTTTGGTTAAGGGGAATCCTTGAGTTGAACTGGATTTGTCTTTCCGTCAATTTTCGATGATCAACGCGGTAATGACTGTCGCGATCAAGGCCGGAGGTGGTTGGAGCTTAGGGGATCATCGAAAAAATACTCGCTAGATTTTTAGTTTGATGTGGTGGCCGTGCGAAGTCGATTAAGGGTTTTGATAGTGGGTTTGGTCGACGATGATTCTCGAGCAAGTTCAACGTCGCTGGTGGATCGGGTGCTATCACACCGGGGGGATCGATGTGTGAAGATGTGACGCGGCTCTGGGTTGATAGGCCTGGGTTCAGATGGTCGGGGGTGGTGTGGCGAGAGGTTTTTTTTGAATCGGGTTGATTACCTAGTGGTGATCGAGTCGTTCATTTTCGAATTCCAGTCGAATTAAGGATGCTGGAAGGTCGTGGTCGCTGGCGTGATCGTCGGTGACTTGAGGAAGGTCTCGGCGAGGGTCGGAGTTGGCTAGTTCGACATGCACGTGCATGAGTTATCAGGTGTGTCAGTGGGTTTTGTTTAAAGGACGATGAAGATGTTGGCTCGAATTCGTGTTCAGGAAAGCAAGGGTGTGGCTCGGGTCTGGCCTCGGGTGTGAGTGTGTTAACAGCTTTTTAAAATTTGAAAATAAAACAAAGTTAGAAAAAAAAGGTGGTTTACCCAGGGATGGACTCGAGGAAATTGGCATATGGCTCGGATTAATACCTGGAGTCATCTCGGTTTGTGTTGAAATAGTTTTTGATTTTTAAAATAAAACAAGTTTTTCAAATTCTAAATTTAATCAAGTTTTAAACACTTTCTTAATTAATAATAAATGTTTTATACTAGGTTTGGAATTAGTTAAAGTTTTAAATAAATTATTTTAAATAGATTAAATTTAACTGTTTTAATTCTTTATTTTTAAACAATTCTTAAGTTTATTTAAAATAAATTTAAATGGTATATTTGAGTAGTTAAAAGATGATGGTTATAATTAACTTAAGAATTTTAAGTTAATTCATATGTTAAAAATAAATTTAATTTTCAAGGTTATTTAAATAAGATTTTAAAGATAAACGGTTTATCTTAAATAATGATTTTGATTAACTTAAAAGGGTTTAAGTTAAATTATATGATTATGTTAATTTATTTTAAAGGTTATTTAAAATGGGATTTAAATGATGATTATGAAATTAATTAAGATAAATGGGTTATCTTATGATTAAAGGATCATTAATTTTAAATTTAATGATAATTACTTAATTAAAGGTTAATTAAGTATTAATTAAGGATTAATTAATTTGTTATGAGTTAATTAATTAATGACGAGTAATTAAAGGATAATTACCTAATGTAATTAATTAAGTATAATTACTTAAGTAATTAATAAAAGATTGTTACTTAATGTAATTAAGGGATAATTACTTTGTGTAATTACATTAAAGGAATAATTAATTAATTAATTTTAATTTATGTAAGTAATTAAGGGTAATTAATTACTTAAAGGTAATTACTTAATGAAAGTAATTAAGGATAATTAATTAATTAATGATTAAAGGTTGATTAATCAAGCGATTAAAGAATAATTAATTAAAAGTTAATTTGTAATTAAAGGTTAAATTAAAGGTTAATTAATAATTAAGGGTTAATCACTTAATAATAAAAGGTTAATTTATTAATTAGGGGATGATTAATTAATGAAATTAATTGAGGGTTAATTAATTATGTAATTAACTTAAGGTAAATTTATTTATGTTATTAATTAAGGAATAAGTAATTAATTAAGGATAATTAATTAAGATGGATGATTAAGGATGATTAATTAATTTTCATTAATTAATTAAATTAATAACAAATGGTTGGTAATTAATTAATGTTAATTAATCAAGTTTAAGTGATTAATTTATTTTGAGATAATGAAATTAGTTTTATTCATGTGATTAATTAATCTTGCTTATAGATGAAAGAATTCTATTGAATGCTTCGAAATGTTTGATATCTCAGATGTGTGATATTCTATGATATGAATTGTGTGAATTGAGCTGTGAACTGTGATTTATTTATCTATATTGAATTTGCTTGTTTATCTGTGAATGAAAGATAAGCGTTATAGGATCTTACCGCTTATCGATATTATTGTGCTTGAATTGATGATGGTTGTGGTATTTTATTTTTGCCTATAAAACCCTTGGACTACACACACATAAATATGGATTTCACAGGAAATTGGTTAAGTCACAGATATTTTGAATTTAATATTATTTTATTCAAATGATGAAAGATTTTAAAAGTAGATTTTGAATCCAAAATGGCTTGGAAATGGAGTTGGGTTGAATATGAAAAGCTTTTGAAAAGAAGTTTTGAAATTAAAATTTAGTTTGAATATAATATGTCTTGTTAAAGTTTTGAAATTATTTTGGAAATTATGGTTTAAAAAGGGTATACAGGTTATATACTTGTAAATCATTTAAGTATTTTAAATGAATTATGTTGGGATTTTAAATAGAGCTTGCCGAGTATGGCAGTTCACTGATTTTCCAATTTATACTTTAAAAGGCTATAACTTAAGCAGATTTAATCAGTTTTTCCCAAAACGAAAGACCTTTGTTTTCAAATGATAATAGCTTTCATATATAGAAAGAACTTCCATTGTTGAAACAATTTCATGCTATGGGTGAATCAAATTGGAAATTGTTTTGAAAGATATGAATAAATCTTTGTTAAAGATTTGGTAAACATTGTTTCAAATTGAAGTGTATCTTAAAAGGTGAATCTTTTGTTTAAAATATTAAAAGTGGAAATTTATTTAAACCATTCAAAAGGAAAGGTTTTGGGGAACAAGTGCTGAAAAGTTGTGACTTAACTAAGATCCCAATATATCCATATGCTTTTTAAATTAAGCGCTCATTATTTGGTTTAGCCGAGAGAGGGCTTTATGTCATAAGATCCATTCCGAATAGTGATACGACGAAATGGATAACATTTGAAGACGGTGGTGAAGACCGGTATTTTCGAGAAAGAAAGGATTACCTATCGAAAGTCTCTACACTGAGTTGTTCCGGTATAGAGATCTCCATATGTGATGGGGATTCCGATCTGGATTGTGGATACCTGGATTTGCAAGGGCTTCTTTGTAGTACCTTCGGTTCCATTCAGACCCAGGATGGACTTGTATGGACGTATGTCTGATGTTACACTTTGAGATGTAAAGCTGGTTTCTATCAAATACATTTCTGTTTGGTGGCGGAGAATTTATTCTCTTAGCTTAACACCCTTCTCTGAGACGTATGAGCTCAGAGGTTATGTAGTTGATGGTTATTAGTGATATATTCCCAATTTGGTAGTGTGGCATGTAAAGTGCTGATCATTTGTTAGTCAAAGCATGGCTTTCATGAAAAGCGTAGCCTTGTGGACGGGACTTCGTCGAACCTCACATCCTGGAAATGGTCGAAACAGGAAGGATGCGGCAAGGTTACGGGGGTCGCTCCCCTTAGGGTATATGCATTTCTTTCTGGATAAAAAGTGGTATCATGGTATGGAGCCCAGATATTTAACTTATGTGGTTGTTGGAATTTTTTGGTGTAGAGGTACCTTGGATAAAGGTCGGTGACGACCGGGGATGGCTTACTCGTGAAAGTTTGTTACCTAGTTATAGAGGTAACCCGGCCTTGTGTTGGCAGAGAGTTGGTTAGGTTCTCGGGACATCCCTCTAGAGGCGTACCCATTCGGTGAAGGAAGTTCCTTAGCATTGACCGTTTGTTGGAAATCCAATCCACCAATACGCGCCCTGTACGGTTTTAGTTGTAGAACCTTCCATTTAACATGGTAGCTATAGCAGGCATACTACTAATGGTACGTATGCTGGCTAAGATTAATATTATACTTGCAAATGTTTTCTACACTATGCACTAATAATAATATCAAAAGGATTTTGCATATCAAGCATGTTTGACTATCATAAGGAGAAGTCTCCTCCAAGTGTGTGATTGCATTGTGTGTGTGGCGGGAGGCCTTATTGTAGTTTCATTTTCCAAAAAGCATAGCAAATTTCTTTTATTTCTTTTTTGTTTTTTTTCAAGATAAACTATTTTGTTTGCTTACACCAGTCTCATGACTGACCTGGAGTTCATTGTTCCCTTTCTAAACTATGAATGCCCACAATTTTCCACACGGGCAGCCTAAAGTCAAGTTATCAGATAGTCAGCTAGTAGGTGTAGCTTTTGGCAATCTTTGGAGTCTTTGGTTTTGTGACGACCTAGAATTTTGAACATTTGAAAATGAATTTTTTAATTGATTTTAAATATTTGGAAGTTATTTTAACTTGAATTTCAATTTTTAACTATAAATTTGGCAAATATATTATTTAATTTAATTATAGAAATTTAGGTAAAATTTTGAATCTTCAATTCTAAGCGTGTTAAAAATAATTCAATGGCTTAGAAAATTTATATTGATAATACTGAAGATAATGGAAGCTTCATAATTGGATTTGGAAATGTTTTATTCAGTTTTGAATTTATACTGTTTAAATCGATATCTAAAAATAACCTTTAGAGGCACAGTCTTGGAATTCGACAAAACTAGTTTCGTTGGATCCGTAATATTGTATTATTATTGGATTTCAATTTTTATAGCATTTGAAGTTGTCGTGTGATCGTACGATGAGCACGCGCTAAAAATTATATCGAAATTTCAATTTAATAACTGGTCCAAAAAGCTATCTTCTCTATACGATCGAATTTGGACTCGAAACCTTTTCCATTGCGTTCGGAACAGGGGTTTAACATTATAAACGCCTGGCGGCACGCCTCGATTGGAGGTCAAAATTTTGAGTTGCATTTATCGAGGCAACTTCAATTCAAATTTGAATTTAAATTTAATGGATATACATATTCTTATGCAATCGGTAAACTTTTACACGTTTCATTTTTTTCTTACACTTGGCAAATTAAAAAGACACGCGTTCGTTTGAAATTAAATATTGACGCAAAACCTCATTTAATATTAAAAAAATGAACGAAAAACTTTTTCCTTCAAATCGAAATGAAAATGGCCACAAGAAATCTCTTTCAAATTTCTCTGTCAAACTGGAAATCGAAAAAAATAAAATCGAGATTTATTCCTCTTTTCTTCTCAAACGAAATCAAATCCATTTCGTTCTATATAAAAAAATTGTAAATGGCCGAAGTATAATTTTTCCCAAATTCAAAAATCAATTAGAAATGGCCGCACCTCCCCCATTCGATTCGAATCGAATCGATGATTTTCCAATGCAAAAATTCAAAAAAATCAACGGGCGAAGCCAAATCATCGGAAACAAGATCGAAGGTCGGGCGTGCGATCGATTGGAAGCATCGTCGATACATGTTGGGGCGAGGTCAGAGTTTCAAGCAACTTCAGGCGGCTTCAATGGAGACATTCATTCGCACAAAAATCGAGGCGAGTCTGGATGGGCTTAGATTCGGGCAAGGCATAGCGCGAGGTTGTGGTAGTCGAAGTCGCGTAGGCGTGGCTGAGGCGGATCGAGTTGATGGCGATGACTCTGGAGATGCACGCGTTGTTAGAGAGGGGCATCGTCGGCTAGTGATATATTCCCAAACTGGTAATGTGGCATACGAAGTGTTGCTGATCATTTGTTGATCGTAGCATGACTTTGTGAAAAGTGTAGCTTTGTGGACGAGACTTCGTCGGACCTCACACCCCGAAAATGGTCAAAATAGGAAGAAATGCGGCAATGTTATGAGGGTCGTGCCTTTTAGGGTATGTCATTTACTTTTGGAAAAGGGTGGTATCATGGTATGGAGCCCAGATATTTAACCTATGTGGTTGCTGCAAATTTATTATACTTTGTGGTTGAGGATCCTCGGATAAAGGTCGCAAACGACCGGGGGATGGCATACTCATGTAGTAGTTACCTAGTTACAGAGATAACCCGACCTTGTGTTGGCAGAGAGCTGGTTAAGTTCTCGAGATGTCCCTCCAGAGGCGTACCCATGTGGCAGTAGGAAGTTCCTTAGCCTAACCATTTGTTGGAAATCCAATCTCCAATATGCGCTTTGTATGGTTCTAGCTGTATAAACTGCCATTTACTTATGGTGGCGCCCCACTATTTAGATGGTAGCTATAGTAGGCATAGTCCGAAATGTCTATGCTGGCTAAGATTAATATTATACTTCCGAAATGTTTTCTGCACTATGCACTAATAATAATATCAAAGAGATTTTGCGTATCAAGAATGTTTCACTATCATAAGGAGAAATCTCCTCCAATTCTGCGTTTGCATTGTGTGTGTGGCGGGAGGCCTTATGGTAGTTTCATTTTCCAAAAGCATAGCAGATTTTTTTTCCTTTCTTTGTGAAAATAACTTTTTTTAAGATCTCATACTAGTCCCATGACTGATCTTGAGTTTATTGTTCCCTTTCTAAACTCTGGGTGCCCATAATTTTCCACACGGGCAGCCTAGAGTCAGCTTGTCAGTTATTTGGGAGCGAAGCCAAGAAGTTGTTGTGGAGATCAGGAGTTGTAGCTGGATGGCGAGATGTATTTCTTATACTATGTAGTGTCCCCTGCGTATGGGTTGGTGCAAGTCAAATTTCTATGCAAGCAAGTTAAAATAACTGCCAGTTTTGAGTTGTTGTTGCAAACTCTGACAATGTATGTATAAACTGATATAGTACTTTTGTTTTAAAGATTATTCGTTTATTATTATATTTGTTCCACTGCGAAATGTGAGATTCTGTTATTGTTTCTGTTTCTTCTTCTATCTTCTTCTTCTTTAACTCTAACGGTTCGATTTTCCGGCATTCGATTGTGCGGCATTTGATTCAGTGGACGTATTAATGTCGACTTTCGGGCATCGAAAAATCGAGTCATTACAGATTGGTATCAGAGCATTTGGTTAAGCGACAACCTTAGCCCTGATGGGTGTTTGTAACGACCCACTATTTTGTACCATTCAAATTCGACAATAATTTAAAACATGTCAAACTTGAATAGTTCAAAACAGTAGATTGTAATTAAAATTGGAGAAAATTAAATCAAATCACAGAATCACAGACATAGAAATCAAAACACTCGCAGCGGAAAAAAATACCACAGTGGTTCATGAAGCCACTATCAACATAGTCTCAAAATAATTACAAATTACATAGTTTTAAAACCAATACAGTTTGAAACAACCATAGAAAATCCCAAATTCATTTGTCTCAATTACATAGGCTAAGATAAAAGACTGAATAGAAAATAGATAGCAGCTTGTTAAAGATGATCTCCAGTAGTCCTAGCTTCAGGAAATGAATTCCAAACTGATACTCAGGCTGACCCGAGCGTAAGAAATAAACACAAACACTCGAATTAGGACATACATACTTATACAGTGTAAACTAACTCAAGTGAACTGTAATATAAAATATGAGTAACTTAAAGAATGCTTGAGACCGCCCATCCTCTAAGGATCCGTTAAACTATTTACTATGTAGTAATATTTCGCTATTATAATAGTGTCTATAGTAAAATAAACTTACCTTTAAAATAGCGTTAAGGCTTTACGTTTTTCACCTTAACACGTAATAGTCCCAGTAGTCCATCCAGTATCAGTGCATCTCCAGATTGGGAGACTACCGTAAATACTCCACGGGCTACGGGAGAAAACCAAACTCGTACCAGGCACGCTAGAGTAAATGACACGGCACAACTAGGCAATACCATGGTAGATATACCAATTACGCATCCGGACCGGTGGTAGCGCGTAGCAACTACTACCGCCCACCTCGAACCACACTCCCAAAATCAAAGGTGCGCACCAAACAATCACAAGGTAATAGAATGGCATACGAAGAAGTACGTCCGATAAGAGGTGCTACCTCCTTATCCTGAGAATCGCTCATGTTTAGCTACCTTATGCCAACTCACAGGAGCCGGGTCCACGTATACACCTCAACAGGACGTCGCCACCAACCTACTTCATTCTAGAATCTCCACCGCATATATGGTTGTCAAAGTAGTTTTCGGTATCGACAAAGAGTATGCCCATATCCGATCCCGGTCGCTTTAACAACCAACGTTATTACTACCTGTGGTTATAAATTTCAAAAATAGTTTATATTTCAATCCAAAATACTTCATTTTAACTATTCAAAAGTGAAGTTATTATACTTACAAATCTAATATTCAAAAGTCTCATTTCAGCTAATTGCAACACTTAACAAGTGCTACCGTAGCCCTTTTATTTGTTTAGGTTTAGTTTTCATTCTGCAACCACAACACTTACCAAGTGCTGAAATAGCCCTTAGTTAAGTTTAGCCTTTAGTTCATTTGCATCAACTACGACACTTACAAAGTCTGGTAATATCCCTTACAACAGATTTTAAGTTGTTTAAATTTCCAGATTTCAATACAATTTCAGCAACAATTAAAATCTAACTTATAAAAATCATATTTTTCCACTTTAAAATGGTCATTTAAAATACCGAATAATTTATGATCTTATAAAGTAAATTTCACAAATAAATATCGAATTTCTCAATGATTCACTTATTAAAGTCAAGTGCACAATTTTCTATTCATTGTATTTTAAAATTTACTTAACAATTAAGTTTAATTACCATTTCAAGTATAACTTAATTTCCAATTTATTTCTTAACTTACCTTTCATTCTTAAACCAAACTTCACATTTCTAAATTAAGTCATATTTCAAAATTTCATTTTTATGTCTTCATTTATTTAACCATTTAATTCATAAAAAACTCAATAACACTTTACTAATTCACTTAAAATTCAAATTTATATCAATTTATCATATTTTATTTACTTAACTTGAATTCCATTTTATTTTACAAAATCAAAAATTCCAAAATAAATTTATACTTCAAATTCCAACCTAACCGTTCATTTATGTACATATTTAACATGTAGAAAATCACTAACACCTTATAAAAATCATTTTTAATCCAATTTAAATCAAAAATATTATAATATACAAATTTAAAAATACTTAAAATTTCCATAAAAAATATATATAAAATAACCATGGGTCTGTATAATATTTTCTAACCTAGGTCAAGTGATACGGATAATATATCATTTCAATCCGTAATTTACAAAGAAAAATCCGGGTTCTATCATTTCAAAGCCGCAATCCCAAGTTAAATAAATAAATAGAATAAATAAACTAAATAAAATAAATAAAAATCGCCCAGGCCTATCATTTCAGCCCATAACGGTTTTTTCTTATTTTGAATTCCATTCGAGTATGTATCATTTCAACCCATAGTGATTCTACTCTACATGGAACTTGCAGTGTGATAAACAGAATAAATAAACAGTATAACAACATATAACATAGCGGATGATGTGACAATTTTATAACAGAGTTTTAACATCATAAAATTCATATCACATGCAAGTACAATATTATATAACAATCTTACAATTTCACTTGCTATCAATTTACAATTCTGTAAGTATGATGTCAAGCATGAATACTCAACTCTTCGACGCTCGAGATTTTATTCAAAAATAACGATATCCGCACCGAAGAGCGCAAAAAAGCACGATCAGATTTTAGAGGATGCGACAACCAGATTCAAATCTTGAAACAAAATAAATAAAACAAATCTATGTATGCTAATTAAAATAAGAATCCATCAAATCTGAAATAAGAAAACTGGAAATCATGTTGAACAAGATGATATGAATAACAAGTGGCTCAACCCCTTCACCACACGACTCGACCAACACCTCAAAGGCTCGGCCATGATCAGATTTAAGACCTGACACATGCAAGGCAGTGGGATGTTGAAAGTTTAGGATGTGATTAAATATGCAAATGTGGTGACGTGAAATTGGGTTCATGGTTTGGACCTAAGGCTAAGGTGGCTTGGCTATTGCATGGGCATTGGTCACGGTCTGGCCATCATCACCTGGAGGCGCGGCAAGGTCAGAGGCGGGGTCACTGCCTGGAGGAGATGGTTGTGGCGGTGGTGGATCCAGCTGCACTTGATGGTGGGGAGATTCATAGGCTTGGCAAGGCTTTCTATGGGTTTTGAAGTGGTGAACTGCTCAAGGACTCTCGGCCAGAACTGTCACATCAGGGAGGGGAAGGCCGTACTGGCGGTGGTGGCGGAGGAGTGCAGGCCGGTCGTGAAAAGTGGATGGGCTGAGCGCTTGGATGGAGCAGACAATGGAAACAAAAGAAAAACAAGAAAGAAGAAAAGAAAATTAAAAAAAAAACATGCGGCCATTACTTACTGGGAAAAGCTTCACGTAAGAAGATGGAGGCCAAAGATATGCTGTAGGGTATGGTGTACATGTTTATAAATTTAACAGAGGCTTGCGTTGATTAAGTGCAAGAAATAAAATTTGGAACGGTAGAGGAATTATAGGATCTCATTCGTATTAAATACAAAGAATAAAAGGAAAGTGGATAATTTTACACGTGAATGGCAAGGCAACGGGTTAATTCTTCCCTTTTTAAACTGCATGGCTGTAGATTTTAATAGTTAAGGTAATAAATCAAAAGAGTGTGTATTATAGAGGAAATAAATAAATTAAAACGTATGCCCAATATTTATAACAAAAGTAACGTATTATAAATTTATTCATTTCTTATTTATTTAGTAAAATATATCCTAAAGCATATTTCAGTAAATAACGTACCATTTATATAACACCAAATAATTAAACATGAATGGATATAAAACGTACCAAATAAAACGTATAATTAAATTGCTCTTTACACATTATTTATTACTAAATTTAAAAAGTATATTACCAATTTACATGAAACAAAAGAAGAATAAATGTTGTACATATATATATAATTTATAATAAAAGATTGGAAGTTAGAATTTAAAATTTAAAATTCATTTTAAAGTCAAACTTTAACCCAAAATCAAAATTATAGAAATCGTTTATACTAAATAAAACTGGGCAATGATTTATAACCAATCTAGGAAATTTCTAAAAGTCAAATTTTTAGGTAATCAAACATCAAATTTTTTTTGAATAAAATAAATAAAATATTTATTAAAATTTTTGGACTGTTACACTCTCCCCCACTCAAAACTTTTCGTCCTCGAAAAGGAACAAAAGAAGGGAAAACAAAGGAAGATAAGATAATAGAGCAAAGTACCTGAAACAAACAATTCTGGATTCAAAGCACGTATGCTCTCCTCCGTCTCCCAGGTGCAATCCCGTTCATCGGTGCTCCACTACACTTTGACCAGGTTGACAGATTTCTTTCTTAGCTGCTTCGTACTTCGATCGACGATACGAAGTGGCTTCCTCTCAATAGTCAGATTAGGCTCAATATCCAAACTATCAAGAATAGAAGGCTGAATAATAAGAGATGGATCATGCAAACAGCGACGAAGGTGTGATACATGGAATACATTATGTACTTCATCGAATTTCTCGGGCAAATCCAGTCAATAAGCAAGAGACCCAATCCTTTTCAAGATGCGGAATGGACCCATGAACCTAGGAGAAAGCTTCCCTCTACCCCCAAACCGAACCACATTACTTAATGGAGAGACCTTAAGGAAAACTAAATCACCAACAGCAAATTCCAAAATCCTTCTACGACGATCAGCGTACTTCTTCTGCCTATCCTGAGCAATCCTTAACCTCCTCTCAATCTCCTCGACCTTCTCTGAAGCTTCCAAAAACATATCAGGAGAAAGAACCAAGCGATTACCGGATTCAATCCATCAAGATGGAGATCTACAAGGTTGCCCGTAATGCGCAGCAAACGGAGACATTTTAAGACTAGCCTAATAACTATTGTTATAGGTGAATTCAACAAGATGGAGATGATCTTCCCAAGATCCTCCATAATCCAAAATACAAGCACGAAGAAGATCCTTTAGAATCTGATTCACATCCGATTCACTCTTTCCGTTTGACCATCGGGCTACGGGTGGTAAGCAGTGCTCAGATTCAGACGAGTACCCAAGGATTCTTGAAAAGCCTTCCAAAACTGACTAGTAAAGATAGGATCACGATCACAAATAATACTAAGAGGAACTCCATGAAGTTGAACAATCTCCCTCATATAAATCTCCATTAGACTGGAAGCAGAACGGGTAGATTTGACCGAAATAAAATGAGCGGACTTAGTCAGTCTATGCACAATAACCCAGATGCTCTCATTTCCCCTCCTAGATCTCGGCAATCCATCGATGAAATCCATAGAAACTTGCTCCTACTTCCAATTGGGAATCTCAAGAGGCTGCAACAAACCAGGGGTCTTCTGAGGATCTGCCTTGACTTGCTGACAAGTCACACATCTACTAACAAAGATAGAGACATCATGCTTCATACCCCTACACCAATAAAGCTTTTTCAAATCCTAATACATCTTCGTCACACCAGGATAAATGGAGAGTCTGGATTGATGATGTTCCCGAAGTAACTCTTGCCTCAAACCATCAACATTCGGGACATAAATCCTATTATTAATCCTCAAAATCCCCTATCATTTATCTGAGCTCCACTACCCTCCGAACTACTACCACCAACTTTGCTACGGACACTTCCTTTCATCCGCCTAAGCATCTCATCCTCATCCTGCTTAGCCATGATACGATCCAAAAGAGGAGAAGAAACAACCAGCTGGCACAACAAGGACTTCTTCCTACTCAAAGCATCCGCCACAACATTAGCTTTCCCAGGGGTGTAGTTAATGTCAAGATCGTAAGAAGCGAGAAACTCAAGCCACTGAACTTGATGCTGATTCAAATCCTTCTAGGTGAAGATATACTTCAAAGACTGATGATCAATGAAGAGGTCAAACTTAGCACCCAAGAGATAATTCTCCAAAGCTTCAAAGCAAAGACAGCAGCCAACAATTCTAAATCATGAGCTGCATAGTTGGCCTCATGGGTCTTCAGTTGGCGACTAGCATAAGCAATCACCTTCCCGTCTTGCATTAATACCGCTCCCAAACCCTCGCGACAAGCATCGATGTATACCGTTAATCCCTCATTTCCATTCGGAACGGTAAGCACTGGTGCGGAAGTAAGCTTATTCTTTAACTCTTCGAATGCCGCTTTACACTTGTCATCCCATATAAACTTAGCATTCTTTCGAGTTAGAGCTGTGAGAGGTGTAGAAATCCGAGCAAAGTTCTCAATGAATCTCCGATAGTAACCGGCAAGGCCCAGAAAACTGCGAATATCAGTTGGAGTCTTAGGAGTTTCCCAACCATTGATCGCAGCGATCTTGACTGGATCAACAGAAACTCCATCACTAGAAACAATATGTCTGAGAAATCGGACTTCCTCTTCCCAGAAATGGAATTTCGAGAATTTAGCCTTCAATTGATGATTTTGAAGGGTCTCTAGAACATACTTCAAATGCGACTCGTGCTCTTCCTTTGTCTTTGAGAAGACAAGGATATCATTAATAAAGACTAGAACAAACTTATTGAGCACATCACGAAAGACAAGATTCATCAAATCGACAAAGAAAGCAGGAGCATTAGTTAAACCAAAAGGCATAACTAACCATTCAAAGAAACTATTCTCAGTACGGAAAGCAGTTTTGGGAATGCTCTCCTCAGCAACTCTGAGCTGGTGAAAACCTGTGGCAAGTCAAGCTGAGAGAAAACAGTAGCTCCATAGAGCTGATCAAACATATCATTAATGCGAGGTATAGGATATCTGTTTTTCATAGTGAGCTTGTTCAGCTCCATATAATCAACACACATCCGGAGGGAACCATCAGACTTGGTGACGAAAACTACGGCTGCTCCCCATTCTGAAAAGCTAGGTCTGATCAGTCCTTCAGAGGACAAGTCCAGAATTTGCTTTCTCAACTCAACCTTCTCACGGGGTTCCATTCTTCTGGGTGGAAGAACTACAGGTCGGGCTCCTGGGATAAGATCAATACGAAAATCAATTTCCCGCTTCGGATGTAGAGAAGCGACTTCACCAAAAACATCGAAAAATAGTTTGACTATAGGTGTCGAATGGATATCATCGGGGAAAGTATCAAGAGAATAAATAAAACTGCCCGCAAAATCCTAGGGCAAACTACACTGAATCACTAAAGAATCACCTTTATCACCAACAAGTGAGACAATTCGGGAACTACAAGAGATATGGGCGTCATGTCTATCCAACCAATCACCTCCAAGCAGTAGGTCGAAAGCAACAAAACCCATAACATAGAAATCACTGAAAAAACGATAGCTATCAAGGAAGAGTTTCACATTCCTACAAATCTTACTAAGGTTCGCAGGACCACCGATAGGGTTTGAAACACATAGAGGCACAGAAGTAAACTCGGAAGAAAGAAGATTCTCAAATTTATTACAAAGATCTACTGAGATAAAACTATGGGAAGCTCCAGTATCGAAGAGAACACGAACTGGAAAATTAAACAGAGAAAAAGAACCCTGAACTGTACTTGGTTATCATTAGGAGCAGGAGCAGGTACAGGCGGTGGGGCTGGAGAAGATGCATAAGTCATTGCAAAAATATCAGATGCCTTGCCCTTCCTCTGAGTAGGGCAGTCTTTCTTGAAGTGTCCCGGTTGAAGACAAATGTGGCAGAGGTCTCGCCTAGCCAACTGAGTTGGAGGTGGAATAGCAGCACCCAAAGTAGGATAACTATTAGCATAGTGTCCCTTCTGGTCACATCTATAGCAAGTAATGGCAGATAGGTCTACAGGCTACCTCTGAGATGAAGAAGACGATCCTAACTTTGGAGTCCTATTCTGATTCCTTTGCCGATGCTAAAAGTGGAGCTTTCTCTTCTTGGAACTACCAAAAGACTGAAATGGGGCAGACCGGGCAGCTGGAGGATCCTTAGAGGTAGGATTCTCATATCTAATGGTCATGTCCATCAGAGAGGTGAAAGTACCATGTACGTGGGTAATGAGGCGATCATAGTACTCGGGACGTGCGCCAGCAATAAACTTCTCATTTTTCTTGAGAGGAGTGTCTATCAGATTAAGGCCATATTGCGATAGCTCATTGAATTTCCTCTCATATTCGGTAAAGGACATATCGCCTTGCTTCAAATCCATGAATTCCCGATACAGCTGAGACTTTCCTACTTCGGGCATCCATTTCACGAGAAAAGCATCCCTAAAGCACGACAAGAGATATGAGACAGATTTCAAAAGGGAGGAAATTGAAACAAACTTGAACGACAGAAGAAGATACCTAAATTGTTCCTAAGTGATGTCATCCTCAACGGTGTGAGCTATAACTGATAGCCACCAATCCAAAGCTGCTCCTTTCAATTTCCAAACTGCCAACTGACGCTGTTGGGCATTAGTGATCTCAAGACCGGAGAAGATTCTCTCCAAGTCCCTCAACCACTGTTGAGCTTCGAATATACTCTCAGATCCCGTGAACTTGGTGCCGCCAAGCATGGTATATTCCTTGCAAAGCTTAGTGAACCTAACTGGGTAGCGGGTGCAGGAGCTGGGACAACACCACGTCCCCTACCTCTGGCATTTCCTTGATTCATTCTGAGAAATTAAGAATGAATTTAAGGACAGCGGTAAAATAGAGACCAAGTTAGATTAGATAAGACAAAGTTCAACTAGAACAGGAATTCAACAAAGGACCTAATTACATAAGGTAGAGAAAGGAAAGGGAGTAGTCGGAAAAATTTGATTTCAAAACAAGAAAGTTTTATATCAAAATACTTCTTTGAAATTCCTTTAAAAATCATTTGCAAAATCGGTTTATACTTTAAAATACGTTCTCTCATAAGAAAAGGATTCTAAGGTTGATTTCACTCATTCTAGGGTATTTCTACCCTATCTTTAATGAGTTTTTGCTCCGTAGGCTATGGTTTGCCTAAAAACCAAAGCTCTGATACCAACTGTAACGACCCACTATTTTGTACCATTCAAATTCAACAATAATTTAAAACGTGCCAAACTTGAATAGTTCAAAACAATAGATTGTAATGAAAATTGGAGCAAATGAAATCAAATCACAGAATTACAGACATAGAAATCAGAATACTCGCAGCGGAAATAAAATACCATAGTGGTTCGTGAAGCCACTATCAACATAGTCTCAAAATAAATACAAATTACATAGTTTTAAAACCAATACAGTTTGAAACAACCATAGAAAATCCCAAATTCATTTGTCTCAATTACATATGCTAAGATAAAAGACTGAACAGAAAATAGATAGCAACTTGATAAAGATGATCTCCAGCAGTCCTAGCTCCAGGAAATGAAGTCCAATTTGATACTTAGGCTGACCCAAGCATAAGAAATAAACACAAACACTCAAGTCAGGATATACATACTTATACAGTGTAAACTAACTCAAGTGAACTGTAACATAAAGTACGAGTAACTTAAAGGATGCTTGGGACCGTCCATCCTCTAAGGATCCGTTAAACTATTTACTATGTAGTAATATTTCGCTATTATAATAGTGTCAACAGTAAAATAAACTTGCCTTTAAAATAGCGTTAAGGCTTTACATTTTCCACCTTAACACGTAATAGTCCCAGTAGTCCATCCAGTATCAGCGCATCTCCAGATCGGAAGACTACCCTAAATACTCCACGGGCTACGGGAGAAAACCAAACTCATACCAGGCATGCTAGGGTAGGTGACACGGCACAACTAGGCAATGCCAGGGTAGATATACCAATTACGCATCCGGACTGGTGGTAGCGCGTAGCAGCTACTACCGCCCGCCTCGAACCACACTCCCAAAATCAAAGGTGCGCACCAAACAATCACAAGGTAATAGAATGGCATACAAAGAAGTGCGTCCGATAAGAGGTGCTACCTCCTTAGCCCGAGAATTGCTCCTGTTTTAGCCACCTTATGCCAACTCACGGGAGTCGGGTCCATGTATATACCTCAACAGGACGTCGCCACCTTCCTACTTCATTCTGGAATCTCCACCGCGTACACGGTTGTCAAAGTGGTTTTCGGTATTGACAGAGAGTATGCCCATATCCGATCCCGGTCTCTTTAACAACCAATGTTATTACTACCCGTGGTTATAAATTTCAAAAATAGTTTATATTTCAATCCAAAATACTTCATTTTAACTATTCAAAAGTGAAGTTATTATACTTAAAAATCAAATTTTCGAAAATCTCATTTCAGCCAACTGCAACACTTAATAAGTGCTACCGTAGCCCTTTTATTTATTCAGGTTTAGTTTTCATTCTGCAACCACAGCACTTACCAAGTGCTGAAATAGCCCTTAGTTAATTTTAGCCTTTAGTTCATTTGCATCAACTACAGCACTTACAAAGTGCGGTAATATCCCTTACAACAGATTTTAAGTTGCTTAAATTTCCAGATTTCAATACAATTTCAGCAACAATTAAAATCTAATTTATAAAAATCATATTTTTCCACTTTATAATGGTCATTTAAAATACAATAATTTATGATCTTATAAAGTAAATTTCACAAATAAATATCGAATTTCTCGATGCTTCACTTATTAAAGTCAAGTGCACAATTTTCTATTCATTGTATTTTAAAATTTACTTAACAATTAAGTTTAATTACCATTTCAAGTATAACTTAATTTCCAATTTATTTCTTAACTTACCTTTTATTCTTAAATTAAACTTCACATTTCTAAATTAAGTTATATTTCAAAATTACATTTTTAAATCTTCATTTATTTAACCATTTAATTAATAGAAAAATCAATAACACTTTATTAATTCACTTAAAATTCAAATTTATATTAGTTTGTCATATTTTATTTACTTAACTTGAATTCCATTTTATTTTACAAAATCAGAAATTCCAAAATAAATTTATACTTCAAATTACAACCTAACCGTTCATTTATGTACATATTTAACTTGTAGAAAATCACTAACACCTTATAAAAATCATTTTTAATCCAATTTAAATCAAAAATATTATAATAAACAAATTTAAAAATACTTAAAATTTCTATAAAAATATATATAAAATAACCACGGGTTTGTATAATATTTTCTAACCTAGGTCAAGTGATACATATAATATATCATTTCAATCCATAATTTACAAAGAAAAATCCGGGTTCTATCATTTCAAACCCGCAATCCCAAGTTAAATAAATAAATAAAATAAATAGAATAAATAAACTAAATAAAATAAATAAAAATCGCTCAGGCCTATCATTTCAGCCCATAACGATTTTTCCTTATTCTGAATTCCATTCGGGTATGTATCATTTCAACCCATAGTGATTCTACTCTACATGGAACTTGTAGTGTGATAAACAGAATAAATAAACAGTATAACAACATATAATATAACAGCATATAACATATCGGATGATGTGACAATTTTATAACAGAGTTTTAACATCATAAAATTCATATCGCATGCAAGTATAATATTATATAACAATCCTACAATTTCACTTGCTATCAATTTACAATTCTATAAGTATGATGTCAAGCGTGAATACTCACCTCTTCGTCGCTAGAGATTCTATTCAAAAATAACGATACCCACACCGAAGAGCGCAAAGAAAGCACGATCAGATTTTAGAGGATGCGACAACCAGATTCAAATCTTTAAACAAAATAAATAAAACAAATCTTAGTATGCTAATTCAAATTAGAATACATCAAATCTGAAATAAGAAAACTGGAAAATAAGTTGAACAAGATGATATGAATAACAAGTGGCTCAACCCCTTCACCACACGACTCGACCAACACCTCAAAGTCTCGGCCATTATCAGATTTAAGACCTGATTCAATATGCAAGGCAATGGGATGTTGAAAGTTTAGGATGTGATTCAATATGCAAAGGTGGTGACATGAAATTGCGTTCATGGTTTGGACCTAAGCCTAAGTTTTTGCGAGTGCATACATTTTCACATCACCCATCCCTTCCTCGTGATCATTTCTGCTGCACACATCGTCTGAAAACAACAGCCTCGACTTCATCGAACACTCCTCATATCACACTTCGACAACCCTTTGCCTTAATTGCTTCTTCATTCAATCATCTCAAATCACATCTCTACTCCCCAAAACTACAATACTCAACTGCACAGTGCAGCTAGACTTCACGTTGCCTGCACATAACATCTCCACCATCATCCATCTGCTTTCGACAAATTTTTCAACTACATCCACCACTACTACTGCCATTCACCTAACATTCCTCTTCCAGTACGCTTCACCATCCATCCACCATCATACTTCTATCACCCACGCTACACAGAGCTTCAGAACCCAAACTACAAAAGCCTACTCCCTGCTCTTACAAAAAAAAAACCACTTCATTCCTCCTCACAGTCTTCTACCAACTGTCCATAGCCATTCTTTCATCACGCTACATCCAATTCACAACTCAGTCCACCCAACCATCACCTTCATATCGATCACCACCAGAGCAGCTGCTGCACCAACAATCATATCACCGCATCCCCAAATCAATAACTTCAGCCATGAACTGCAACCCTCTTCCATCAATCGACAGCAAAAAGAAAAAAAAATTTGTGACCACGCTACAGCTTCACTGTGAGCATCTCCGCAACCGACCCTTCGACAAACTCCAGCCGCGACAGTCAACCCAAAATCGAATTCCAGAACTTCAACTCTAACCGCCTTCATCACTCAACATCATCCCCTGCTCACCGATAATCGAACATCTCCCCACCTTTTACACTCAAGAATCGCCCCACAACCCGCAATTGGATTTCAATTTTATTTTGAATTGTGAATTCGCGATTTAGTGAAGTACAGGATTTGGTTAGCGAATTCGTTTTTGTTTTATTTATTTTGAGTAGCGAGTATTTACTTTTAATAAAGATAAAAATCTGGGCCGGGTCGATTTTCTTTGGGTTGGTTGTTGATACTCTTTTGTTTACTGATTATTTTTCTTTTGTTTACTGTTCTGTTTGCTTGGGTTGGGGGGATTTTGTTTTTTTAAAAGCTTTTATCCAAACAACCCAAACAAAATCGACCCGGCCCAGATTTTTATCTTTATTAAAAGTAAATACTTGCTACTCAAAATAAATAAAACAAAAACGAATTCGCTAACCAAATCCTGTACTTCACTAAATCGCGAATTCACAATTCAAAATAAAATTGAAATCCAATTGCGGGTTGTGGGGCGATTCTTGAGTGTAAGAGGTGGGGAGATGTTCGATTATCGGTGAGCAGGGGATGAGGTTGAGTGATGAAGGCGGTTAGAGTTGAAGTTCTGGAATTCGATTTTGGGTTGACTGTCGCGGCTGGAGTTTGTCAAAGGGTCGGTTGCGGAGATGCTCACAGTGAAGCTGTAGCGTGGCCACAACTTTTTTTTTTTTTTTGCTGTCGATTGATGGAAGAGGGTTGCAGTTCACGGCTGAAGTTATTGATTTGGAGATGCGGTGATATGATTGTTGGTGCAGCAGCTGCTCTGGTGGTGATCGATATGAAGGTGATGGTTGGGTGGACTGAGTTGTGAATTGGATGTAGCGTGATGAAAGAATGGCTATGGACAGTTGGTAGAAGACTGTGAGGAGGAATGAAGTGGTTTTTTTGTTTGTTGTGAGAGCAGGGAGTAGGCTTTTGTAGTTTGGGTTCTGAAGCTCTGTGTAGCGTGGGTGATAGAAGTATGATGGTGGATGGATGGTGAAGCGTACTGGAAGAGGAATGTTAGGTGAATGGCAGTAGTAGTGGTGGATGTAGTTGAAAAATTTGTCGAAAGCAGATGGATGATGGTGGAGATGTTATGTGCAGGCAATGTGAAGTCTAGCTGCACTGTGCAGTTGAGTATTGTAGTTTTGGGGAGCAGAGATGTGATTTGAGATGATTGAATGAAGAAGCAATTAAGGCAAAGGGTTGTCGAAGTGTGATATGAGGAGTGTTCGATGAAGTCGAGGCTGTTGTTTTCAGGCGATGTGTGCAGCAGAAATGATCATGAGGAAGGGATGGGTGACGTGCAAATGTATGCACAGGGTAGTGGTAGGCAAGCAATAGGGGTTGTTTAGTGATTTGGTGGAGATACTGCTGTGAAGTAGTAAGGTGATGGAAAGTAAACTGTGATGGGAGAAAGTGGATGTTTGATGTTGGAAGCAGTGTTTCTGGTGAGTTGGTTTGAAGTGTTGTTGTGGTTGTTTGTGGTAGTGATGACAAGGTGATGGCCAGAGAATTGGTGGTGTGGATGGACACTGTGTTGAATGGTTAGAACTGCCGATGGTTGTACGGCAGTTAGTGAAGAAGCTGTGACTTGATGTTGTAAGGAAGGTGGAGGATGTTTGAGTTATATGGCTGTCAAAAGATGGAATGTTCAGTGAGTTTGTATGTAGGTGAATTTGCTGTAGAGGTAGATGGAAGTGGTACGAGTGTGTATGTGGTGAATGAAATGATAAAGGGTAGTAATGATGAAACAGTGTACAGTGGAAAGTTGAAATGAATATAGAAATGTGACTGTGCACAATTTTTGGTGGAAGAGGTGAGTGCTTGCTTGTGCCTGAAAGAATGTAGTGATAGAAGTGATGTCGAGGAGGAGAAGAGCCGGGTAGATGATCAAGTAATGTTTGAGAATTGAAGGTGGCTGTGTTTTGGTTCTGTTGCAGCAGAAATGTTGGTTAGGCAAGTATATGGTTGTAGAAGTGGAAGAAAGGTGTACTGCCTTGTGCACTATGCCAGAAGATATGAGATGTATGCAGAAGTGTTTTTTGTGGAGTGGTGTTGTTTTGTATATGTGATATGTGGTGAAGTAAGAAGTTAAGGAGGAGGCTGTTGGATTGGATTAGAGGAGGGTTGTTGCAGATAGTGGGGAATGCTTTGGTATTTGAGTGCAACAGAGGGGTGAGGGGTATAACACAGTGCACAGTGCAGTGTAATTTTTTTTCTTTTTTGTATTAAAGGAAAAGCAATGTAAAAAGTAAAATGTAAATAAAAATTGCAAATGAAATAGAATATTTTTTTCTCCAGATTTGAGTATGTTCTAATTTTTTTTAATAACGAAAATGCAAATGGAAAAGAAAACAAGAAAAACAAACGCATAACAAAATGCACACAAAAATATCACAAACAAACACACAATTGTTTTTTTTTTTAACAGACACAAAATAAATTCAAATGCAAAATAATTCGAAGAATAGAAAAATAAAACCAAAAACTCCCCGGCAACGGCGCCAAAAACTTGTTCGGACGACGGAAATTCTATCGGTTTAGAAAACCGTCGAACGAATTTAAATTAAAAATAACCGCAACCGCACGGTGTACGAATGTAGCACGCGGCGAATACGGGTCGATCCGCAGGGAATTGATGATTTTAAAATTCTATTCAATCAAATTAAACCAATCTTGAAGAGAATGTTAAACTAGAAAAGAAGAAAAACAAGCAAAAGAAAATTGATAAAAATACGAGTGTTAAGACAATTTAGAGGCAATTTCCACTCTCTAGATCACATAAATCAATAAAATGAAGTTATGATCTCTCTTTTCTTGTCATTAGTGAATTAGTTGATGTGCTTATCATAAGTATGGTATATTTGTGCTATTAATTAGCTCAATATAAACCATCAAACTATAACACAACCACTAATACACTTTTAAATTTCATAAAATATGACAACAAAGTTGAAAGCAAAATCTATTTTAAGCATGGCCTATTAACTATTAATTAGAAATATAAGCCATCAAATTTTAATTTCAACAATCACTTCCTTGCCTTAATCATATGTAAATGAAGAGGCAATTTTTGTTTTGTTTGTTTAAGTATAGCCTATTTGTTATGAACAACATAGACTATCAAATTCAAAGCTAAACAACATCATTAAGCCACTTCAATCATTCTCATTAAGCACAAAAAGAGAGCATAAACATCAAAATGTTGGATCTACATACTAGAGAGCTTCACTACCCCTAAATTGAAGGGATTAAGCTCTCATATTGTTATCATATAAACAAATGTAAAACAACATTAAACAAGAAGAGAGAAAGAGAGCAAAATGAAAAGAAAAATTATTCTACTTGCATAAAATAAAAGAGATCTATACTAGAACATGAAAGAAAATAAACAAGAAAAGAAAATGAACATGTAATTAAAAGGAAACACTAAATAACATTGCATAAAAGAAAAGAATTACATAAGAGAAGAAAAATGGCTAAGTAGCCATGAAAAGAGAAAGAGTGCATTCTTTTATTTTCTAAACTAAAACTTACTAACTAAGAGAGAGATGGCTACATGAAACATAAGGGGAATTTATACAAGTTAGAAACCCTAATGCATATTTTTGGGGAGTACCCAAAATGCCCCTTAGGAAGTGTGGAGGCCAAGTAAACATTAACATGTCTTAATCCCTCATTAAATGTACATGAAACCATTAGCTCCATAAGCATGTGCATTAGCCTTTAATTTGTACATTAAGGTAGGTGGGTAGGTGGGGTCCTCCATTATCTTCACTTTGAATTATTTCCATCTTCATTCCTTTACATTCATGTTGTGTATGCATGTGTCTTCATGAAACCACTCCTATTTGAGAACAAATTCCTACAAAAATATACATAAATTTCCAGTTAATTTTTCTCAAATAAATATATGCACACAAATGACCGTTTTGCCCTTATATGAAGATGAATATGTGAAAATTTGGAATTAATATGAATTTTGGTTAAAACAAGTTAAAATACCCAATATGATCATTTATTTAATTTAAATAGAATAAATATGGTGGTAAAAATATGCACGTTTACGTGCACATCACGTTCATGGTTTGGACCTAAGCCTAAGGTGGCTCGGCTGTTGCATGGGCATTGGTCACGGTCTGGCCATCATCACCTGGAGGCACGGCAAGGTCAGAGGTGGGGTCACTGCCTTGAGGAGATGGCTGTTGCGGTGGTGGCTGCAGCTGCACTTGATGGTTGGGAGATACATAGGCTCGACAAGGCTTTCTATGGGTTTTAAAGTGGTGAACTGCTCAAGGACTCTCGGCCAGAACTGTCACATCAGGGGAAGGCCGTACTAGCGGTGGTGGCGGAGGAGTGCAGGCCGGTAGTGAAAAGTGGATGGGCTGAGCGCTTGGGTGGAGCAGACAATGGAAACAAGAGAAAAACAAGAAAGAAGAAAAGAAACTAAAAAAACATGCGGCCATTACTTACTGGGAATAGCTTCACGTGAGAAGATGGAGGCCAAAGATATGCGATAGGGTATGGTATATGTGTTTTTAAATTTAACAGAGGCTTGCGTTGATTAAGTGCAAGAAATAAAATTTTGAACGATAGAGGAATTATCTGATCATTCCTATTAAATACAAAGAACAAAAGGAAAGTAGATAATTTTACACGTGAATGGCAAGGCTACGGGTTAATTCTTCCCTTTTTAAACTGAACGGCTGTAGATTTTAACAGTTAAGGTAAGAAATCAAAAGAGTGCGTATTATAGAGGCAATAAATAAATTGAAACGTATGCCCAATATTTATAATAAAAGTAATGTATTTTAATTTTATTCGTTTCTTATTTATTTAGTAAAATATATGCTAAAGCATATTTCAGTAAATAACGTACCAATTATATAACGCCAAATAATTAAACAAGAACGAATATAAAACGTATCAAATAAAGCGTATAATTAAATTGCTACTTACACATTATTTATTACAAAATTTAAAAAGTATATAATCAATTTACATGAAACAAAAGCGGAATAAATGTTGTACATATATATACAGTTTATAATAAAAGATTGGAAGTTAGAATTTAAAATTTAAAATTCCAATTAAAGTCAAACTTTAACCCAAAATCAAAATTACAGAAATCGTTTATGCTAAATAAAATTGGGCTATGATTTGTAACCAATCCTGGAAATTTCTAAAATTCAAACTTTTAGGTAATCAAACCCCAAAGTTTTTTTTGAATAAAATGAATAAAATGTTTATTAAAAATTTTGGGCTGTTACAATGTTACTCATTAGAGATAGAGTCAGTAGTACTCTAGAATGAGTTGAGTGTAATAATAGATATGAACGCGTATTTGTTAGTGAATATAAAAAAAATTTATATTGTGTTGACTTATCGGTTGATTGTTTATAGATTCTGGTCGGTGCAGTTTGGCCAACGGTGTCGATAGGGGTTTCTAAACTCTTAAACAAGATAAACCGGCATAGTATTGTTTTAAAACAGGATAAATGAAATAATTTTACCCAAAATTATTTTCGTATATGAAGGAAATAATTTTTCGTAAATTATTATAGTAGTATATGGTTGCTTGTTTGTTAGGAACTGATAATATTGAAGTATTATCATTATTGTTGAATAAGAAATTGAAATGATAAACAAAGAACTAACAAAATAAAATCCATATACAAATGGGAATTGTAAATGTAAATGTGATTTATAAATTTGAAATGAAATTCCGGAGGAATATTTGAAAATGTTTTTGAAAGAGTTTGAAAGTTTTGGAATTTGGAAAAGTTTAAATTCCCTTGATTTTGAAAATGAGTTTTCAAAGGTTTTGGAAAAATGTTTTGAAGGGATAAAAAGCTCTAAACTCTTTTCGGTTATTGAAAAATAATTTCGGTGATGACTGTAGCATCATCGATGTTCATTTTCGGGTTTCCAAAAGAGGAATTGCTGCCATTTTTTTTTAAATGAAAGTTGTTTGCAAAACTGGGTTGGTTTTTTTCTTGAATTCAAAAGATTTTGGAATAATGAAAAGACTCTGGAATTCTATATAAAATATTTATAGAATATAATTGAGCTGGAAACTTATAGATTTGAAGTGGTTAAAATAAAATTTAACCTGAAGGAAAGTTAAAATTGAAATAGTGTGAAATGTAAATAAGTTGGAATAGTTATCGAAGCTTAAAAGTTTGAATTAAAATTGAATATTGGGAATTGGATTTGATTTGTGATAAGCAAAGTAAAGTATTGAAATAAAAAAAAAATTAATTATTAATTAGCAAATGGAAATAGTTGAAGGAATGACAAAATTTAAATTTGGTTTGAAATGAATTGAGTTCAATAATTATAAATGAAAGGTGAATTGAATTCATATGAAATTGGAGATCCAGTTTAAATAAAAGAATAGATAAACCAAAATGGTGAATTGAAATTAAATATAAAGAGCATAATTGAATATTTATATTGAACTTAAGAAATAAATGGTGAAATTCTTAAGTAAAATTTTGAAATTGAGGAAATATTCTTAATAGTAAATGAATGAACATTAAGCTGGAAATTGTGAATTGGAAAAAATATTGTGAATTTGGGAATGAAGAAAAGAATAAAACTAGAATTGAAACTGAATATTGAAAACCAATTTGGATTGTGTGAAATAAAATGAAGTGGTAAAATTAGTTCGAAGTGAACTAAAGATAATAAAAGTGGAAATAATAAAAAAATGGTCTGAGATAAAATGAATTGGAATTTGTAATGGATTAGTAAATGAAACTAATTTAAAACAGTGATATGAATCAGTTGTAAATGAAAGATAGTTGATAAAATTCAATATTCAGAAGGTAAGTTGAATCCAAATAAAATTGAAAGTGTAAATTGAATTCAAATGAAACAGAAAATGTAAGTTTGAATGAAAATGGATATATAACTTCAATAGTGAAGTAAAAATGGTATAAGAAGTAGGTATTCAAACTTTTGTAATGGAATGTGCAAAATGATTTTTGAATAAAGAAACTGGATATGGTTGTTAAATAGCATACATGTAATATAAAGAAAAATGGAATTGGATTTTTGATTTCAAAGATAATTTAAATTGCTTGAAAAAGGAATGTATTTAAATTTTAGTATGAAATTTGATGATTTTCTTGTCTAGCCACTTGGCCTTTTGTTTTCTTTTTGAAATCTGGGGGCCCCTGGTGCCATTTTGTAGTTGTACGGAGCTAACTACGTAAAGGAGACGCTGGCAAAAAATTTCGAAAATTTAGGGTGTTAGAAAATTTTTGAGAAAATTTTGATAATTTTAAATTTGAATGTTTAAGAAAAAAATATTGTTTGGAAACTATGGAAAATTTTGGAAAGTTAGTTGATGTGATATTGGGTCTTTAATAAAAAGATTTGTTTTGGTTGTTGTTAAAAACTATTTGAATTGGAAAAAAAATTATAAACGGGTTAAGGATCATTCTTCTTAACTAGTTATTTCGGGACGAAATTCTTTTATGGGAGGAAGAATGTGATGACCCAGAATTTTGAACATTTGAAAATGAAATATTTAATTGATTTTAAATATTTGAAAGTTATTTTAACTTGAATTTCAATTTTTAACTATGAATTTGGCAAATAAATTATTGAATTTAATTATAGAAATTTGGGTAAAATTTTGAATCTTCAATTCTAAGCTTGTTAAAAATAATTTGATGGCTTAGAAAATTTATATTGATAATACTGAAGATAATGGTAACTTCAGAATTGGATTTGAAAATGTTTTATTCAATTTTGAATTCATATTGTTTAAATTGATATTTAAGAATAACCTTCAGAGGCATAGTTTGGGAATTCGACAAAAAAGTTCCTTTGGATCCGTAATATTGTATTATTATCGGATTTCAATTTTTGTAGCATTCAGAGTTGTCATGTGATCGTACGATGAGAAAACGCGCTGAACATTATATCGAAATTTCAATTTAATAACAGGTCCAAAAAGCTATATTCTCCAAACGATCGAATTTGGACTCGAAACATTTTCCATTGCGTTCGGAATAGTGGTTTAACATTATCAACGCCTAGCGGCAAGCCTTGATTGGAGACCGAGATTTTGAGTTGCATTTATCGGGGAAACTTCAATTCAAATTTGAATTTAAATTTAATGGATATACATATTCTTATGCAATTGGTAAAATTTTACACGTTTCGTTTTTTTCTTACACTTGGCAAATTAAAAAGACACGCGTTCGTTTGAAATTAAATATTGACGCAAAACCTCGTTTAATAAAAGAAAAAAAGAAAAGGAGCGAAAATTTTTTTCGTTCAAATCAAAATGAAAATGGCCGCAACAAATCTCTTTCAAAATTCTCTGTCAAACTGGAAATCGAAAAAAAAAAAAATCGAGATTCATTCTTCTTTTCTTCTTAAATGAAATCAAATCCATTTCGTTCTACATAAAATCTATTAATGGCCGAAGTTTAATTTTTCCCAAATTCAAAAATCAATTAGAAATGGCCACACCTCCCTCATTCGATTTGAATCGAATCGATGATTTCCCAAAGAAAAAATTCAAAAAAATCAACGGCCGAAGCCAAATCATCGAAAACAAGATCGAAGTTCGGGCGTGTGATCGATTGGAAGCATCGACGATACATGTTGGGGCGAGGTCAGAGTTTCAAGCAAATCTAGGCGGCTTCAATGGTGACATTCGTTTGCATAAAACCGAGGCGAGTCAGGCTGGGGTTCGATTCGGGCAAGGCACAACGCGAGGTTGTGGTAGTTGAAGTCATGTAGGCATGGCTGAGGCGGATCGAGCTGATGGCGATGACTCTAGCGATGCGAGCATTGTCAGAGAGGGGCATTGTCGGCTAGTGTTTGTTTTCTAATAAGGTATTGATTTATTCAGTTTTTAATTTGGTGGTTATGTATATATCAGACAAGATTTTTTTAAAAAAAATGTAATACGGATATATATGATATATATATATATATACAAGGTTTGGAAAATAAATTTTTTAAATGAAACTTATACAGTTTATTTTTAAGTATATAGCTTCAAAAAGGAAATAGATATATGAAAACTAAATTTAGTTTAAAAACATATAGATAGGCGGAAGAAAAAAAATATAATATATATATATATATATATATATATATATAAGAAACAAATATATAGAAATTTTAAATGGTGATATAAATCAATTTTATAAGTGTATATAAACGTAATTTCAATAAAATTATTTTAAATGAAAAGGTTTCGGTTTAAATTAACTAATTAGATTAAATAAAATTATTTAAAGGAAATTTGTTTAAATAAAGTTATTTTAAATAAATCGTTAGTTAATTCAAATTATTAAATGGAAATTTAATTTGTTCAATTGGTGCGAATATTAATAAAATCATATAATTGTTTTACAAGGTCTGAAACTGTGAAGTAATGGTCAAAATGGAAATGGATTGCAAAGCAAAGGTGAGATCTTCTCACTCAAACAGATTTTCCGATTTAATTTTAAATAGTTAAATTTAAAATCGTTGATTGTGTGCTTGGATGATAAATAATTATCAGTTGTATTGAATTAGACCCTATGCACCGCTTAATAGCGGATGATATTATATTAAACCCATAGACCGCGATATTCCACCTTGAAATGGAATTGGTATTATATATGTATTTAGAGTGACTGATTTCCCATATTATATAGCGGATGAGACCTTGTGCGCCGCATAATAGTGAATGATATTTTATAAATCCCATATACCACGACATTCTACCTCGAAGTGGAATGGGTATTTAATTGTTGTGCTAACGTTTGTGGATGCAGGGAAAACATGTTGGAGGGATCCAACTGGATTCCTCAAATAATGGAATTTGTTTCAATATTGTGTGTTAGTTTATTTATAATCTATGTGTGATTATATTGTGATTGAAATAGTTGAAGTCTAAAATTTAGCCGAATATATTTTTGGTGTCATAGGATACTCGAAATAAATAAAATTGGATTTTCGAAATTCATGTAGAAAGTTTATAAAAAATTTATTTTTGATAATTGGATAAAAAAAGAATTTTAAAAGGATAAAGTTTTATTTTGTAATCCTATTGAATAAAATTCCAAAATATGGAAAAAGGTTTAATAAACGGATTTTGGGTAATATTATTCAAAGATTGAAGAATTTATTTAAAATACGGATTTTAAATAGTTGGGAAGAGATAAAGAAATTTATTATAAATGGAAATAAATTTGGAATTTAATTTGGTATTTGAAATAGATTTGGAAAATTTGATTTGGTGTTGGAAATAAATCTTTGATATCTAAATTGGAAAATTGATTTGAAATTTAAAAATAAATTATTGAGAAATCAATTTGGTGTTTGAAATAACCATTTGGAAAATCAATTCGGGTTTGATTTAGTATATGAAATAAATTTGGAAATCAGTTTGAAAATTGAATTGGTGTTGAAAGTGAATATTTGGGAATCGATTTGAAAATCGCATATCATGGATATTTAAAAATTTAAATTCATAATGGGAATTTTATAAAAGAAAGGGAAATTTTACAAAAAATAAATATTGTTTTATTTTTAAAAAGTGTGGAAAGGAATTTACGGATTTGGAACGTAAATTTAAAATAAATCCACAAAGATTTAAAAATTGATTTGAATGAACCATTTTAGAATGGAAGGCGTACTTTCCCTGGAAAGCCGAGTATGTTTTTAATATAGTTTATAAATATAAATTGAAGTTGCAAAGATGGTTTTAAGAAGAGAATATTTGGAGAAATTATTTACTTAGGTTATTTTGAAAATCTTTAAAGTAAAGATTTATTTTAATTTATTATAGAAGTGATTATTTAATGTTTTAGTTGATTAGAAATTGGATATTTAAATAGTTATATCCTATATACTAATTTTATTTAAAAATTAGTTTGGATTTGATGTTATATCCCAGAATTTTTGGCAATATAAATTTAATAATCTGTGTTAAAAATTAAATTGATTTGATAATTTTTTTTAATAAAATTGAATTGATTTAATAGTCCAATTAAATAAATATTTAATTAGTTATTTTATCTTTTAAAGCTAATAAATTGGTTTCTATTTATAATGTAAATATTTGGTATATATTGTAAATAGTTAAATCTTGTTTTTAAATTCTAATATTTTTGGTAATTTGGAAATTTGATTTTATTTAATATTAGGATTTTCAAAAGCTATTTAATAAATAACTATATGGTTTTAAATTGTTAAGGTAAATTGTTTAAATTTATTTTAGCTTAAGTTTAAATTTAAATTAATTAACAAAATGGTTTGTTTTTAAATATAGCTTGATGATATGAGTAATTTATTAATAAAGAGATAACTTCTTTTATAAATTATTTTAATTTGGTAAATGAGTTATTTTTAAATAATAATAATGTTATATGTAAATCTAGACTTTAAGTAGCATATTATTTTCAAATTGATTTTTAAATTGAATTAAATTTTATATTTGGATTTCAAAGGAGATGATATATCCTAATATATATTTAGGATTTTAAAAGTATGACATAAATGATTTTGTATAAATATAGTTTGTTTTATTCTATTTCTTTTATAAAAAAAGAGAATTCTTATTTATATTAATTAAAATAAGTATCTAGTTATTAGGAAACTAATTAATAAAAGCTTTATTCATTTATAAATTCATTTTGCATGTTAAATTACAAATGTAAGATTATAAATCATCCAAGCACATGTGTTAGCTAAATAATTAAGGAGCATGACAAGTGTCATATTGTATTTTTATTTTTGTTTGATTATTAATAAATCATAACTTTAGTTTATAAACACTTGCCTTCCTCCTTTCCTTTTTCTTTTTCTCATTTTTCATTTTTAAGCAAAGAAAATTTTCAGCTGAAAACTTATTACTCTAAAATAATCCTCAAATCAAAAGAAAATCCGAGAATCAAAACCATTTTCCTCCAAAATCTGTAATCATCCTCATATCAAAATACAAATCAAAATCTATGTAACCTGTTCACATGCAAATCAAAATCTGAAGCCTATGCATCATTTTTTTTCATTTCAATCTGGAGCAAGCAAAACCCTTTAACATCTTAAAAACTGAAGCCTGCATTTTCAAATTAAAACAAGATCAAGTTTGCATGCAATTTTAAAAACAAAAATCATTCAAGTTTAAAGTTCAAGGCATTCAACACTCAAGTTTTAAAGCAAAAAGGGATTTCAGTTTAAAGAGTTCAAAAGAGCTGTTTTCCAAAAAAAGGATGCTCTGTCTTCTGTTTAAGGTGAGTAACTTCACTTTTAAAAATTTAAGTAGGTAAATTTGGTTGCATGCTATTTAATTTGAAATGAATATATATTATGAAATCTGCTGTGAATATATATATATATATATATGTGTGTGTGTGTGTGTGTGTGTGTGTGTGTGTGTGTGTGTGTGCATGCTTGTTTACCTGTTGCATTTCTGTTTCTTTGATTTCAAGCTTCTGTTTGATTTTATAAACCATTATCTCTTGATTAAACCTTGGTTCGGATTTAAGGCTTAAACAAAATATGTTTGTTTCATCATAGACTATAGTTTGAAAATTTTACTTAAGTTAAAATAACTCTGTATCATCTCTGGAAATTATTAACAGATGAATCAACTTGAAATGGTGAAAATTCATAAATTTTTGTTTTAGGGTTAGGATCTGAAACAACAATTAAAAACATGAATTTTAAAACTAAAATCAAGATTTTTAGAAATAGGGGTAGGGTGCAGTTCTGAAATGAACTGGAATTGCAATTTTGGGATTTTTGAGTGATCTCTGCTATGAGGGTGGTCGGGATCTTTGGCATTGATGAAGCAGTGATCAGAGAAGGGGGGAAAAATATCTGGTAGATGATCAAAAAACTCTGTTGAAGGCGGTGTTCGATTTTGTTTTGGAACCCTAGTTTAACTTGGCTAAGTAAAACTGATCACCATGACTATTGGAGTTGATCGAGTTCAACGAGTTTTTGGAGGATGATAGCTTAGTCGTTGGCGAATGTGTGGCCGGAGTTGCTAATGCTCAGGTGGCCAGAGTTGTGGGAGCGAGGCGTTTCTAGGTTTTGGTTGAGGAGGTTCCAGCTGTTCCAGGTTTGATTGCATCATCTCGAATTCGACTTTGAGATTAGAGGTACGATCTGATGATCGTATTAGAGTGTTTGGATGATGATTGGTATGGGAAAATCATCGTTGATGGTCTGAGATGATCAACGGCACCGTGCATGTGCACGGTGCACTGTTGTTCTAGTGAAGGTGAATTTGGTTTTGGATTGTGCTCAAGTTAATTGATGTTGACTCGAAGTGTTGTGATGTTTTTCTCGGGGAAGTCTGGTTTTGGCTCGAAGTAAATTAGGTTTTCCTAGGGTTAAAATGATGTTACAGGTTTTAACAGAAACCTGTAGTGTTTTGTTTTAAAATTTAAAATGAAGTTTAAAAATGAAAATCAAAGTTTTAAACTAAGTTTGAAACCTAAGTTTGAATCTGAATTCAAGTAAGTTTGAACCTTAGTTTTGAAATAATTTAAGTTTTTGAAATTTAAATTTGTTTTAATACCTTTAAGTATTTAAAGTGTATTTGGCTTGAATTTAAAGCTGAAAGTTTAAATTGTAAAGTAAAGGTTTAAATAAGTTTAAATATAAGTTTTAAAATCTGGAATTTGAGTTTGAATCTCAGTTTTTAAAATAAAATAAAGTTTTTAAATTTAAATTGTTTTAACTACTTTAAAAATGGTTAAATGATTTGAAATTTAAAATGAAGTTTAAATATAAGTAAGTTTTTGAATCTAAGTAATCTGGAATCAAAATTTAATATGTTTTCTAGTTTTGAAATAAATGAAAATTTTTAAATTTAAAATGATTTAAACAATTTTGTTCGTTAAAGTGTATTTTTAAATTGATTTGAATTTAAAAATGAATTTGGTTTTAAATTCTTTTAAACTTCTTTTATAAAATGAATATTTCTTTAACTTGTGAGATAAAAAGGTTTTTGAATTGTTTTTAAAACTTTGTTTAAGTTAAATTTGTATTCATTTTAAATCTTAAATTTAAAATGAAATTCAAAGTAAATTTGGAAGCAAATTGTTTTTAAATGCTATGATCAAGTAAGAAATGTTTTATCTTAAAGATAAATAGAATTTAATGATTTGGATTCATTAAATTATTAAGTTAATTAAAATGGATAATTTATTTATTTAATTAATTAATGATTTGGATTAATTAAATAAGTAATTAAAGGTTTAAAATTAATTAATTAATGTTTATGATAAATTAATTAGGAATAATTAATTTATAATTAAGGATTATTAATTAGAATACTAATTAATGATTAAGAATTAATTAATGATGTAATTAAGGATTAATTAAGTTATAGTTAACACTTAATTAATTAAATAACTAGAGATTAATTAATTGGGTATTTAAGATTAATTAATTTGAAATTAACAATGATTAATCTAAGATTAATTACTTAAGAAAAGTAATTAAATAATTGTTGATGAAGGTCATTAACTTGAGATTATTTAATAATTAATGCGTTTAATTTTAATAATTAATTAGATTAACTAATTTAATGATAATCATTTGTGAAATTATTTATGTGCAATTAATTAATCGAAGTAATTAAGGGATTGATTACTTAATGTAATTAATTAAGTTTAAATGTAACTTGTTTAAGTTAATTAATTAAGTTTAATTAATTTAAACACTTGATGATTTGATAAATAATTACTTAATGTAATTAGTGGATTGTAATTACTTAGTGAAGTAATTAATGGTAATTACTTGATGTAATTAATGGAAGATGATTTAAGAATGAAAGTAATTTGAGTTTATATTACTTTGTATAATTAATCAAGGGATTAATTAAGATAATTAATTAAGATAATTAATTAAGGAGTAATTTATTTATTTAATGAGTAATTAAGGGTAGTTAATTACTGAATGTGGTTAATCAAGTGTGATTAATAAATTTGGTTTAATTAAAGATTAATCACTTAATGTTATTAATTAAAATGTAATTAGGGTTTTAATATAATTAATGTAATTATGGGTTGATTAATTAAGATTAATTAATCAATGATAAGTGATTAGAGAGTAATTAATTAATGTAATTCATTATAGTTAATTAATTTATGAAGTAATTAAAGATTAATTACTGTATTTGGTTAAGTATAATTAATTTGTGAAATCAATTAAAGATAATTACTTGAATGCAATTAAAGGATAATTAATCAAGGATGATTAATAAAGGTGAATAATTAGAGGATAATCAATCAAATAAATTTGTAATTAATTAATGGTTAAGTAAGCAGGATTTATTGAGTGAAATAATTAATTTAATTCACTTTAAATTAATTAGAGATGGAAGTGATTGATCTAATTCATTCTAAATTAATTATAGATGATGTGATTAAGTAAATCATTGCTTATGTCTGGATGGATGATAATTGATTTCCTTGAATTTTTTGAGATCTCAGATATGAGATAAGTGATGCTGTGTGATATGGATGCTTTGGTTGCATTGTGATGATAGTATGAATTATCTGTTTATGATGATAATGTGGATTATCAATTGTAACGATAATGTTGATTATCTATTGTGATGATATAAATTATCTATCTGTTTGTATATAGATAATTGAATAGAATTGAAATTGCTTTAAACTTTAAAACAACTTGGCCTTAAAAGATACGTTTTAGATTTCGATGAGACCGGGATCGGGTTTCCAGATTTGGATATCTGAAAACCACATCGATCCAAATTAACGATAGGTCGTGAATCTCAAGTGAAGATGAAGATTCAGAGTTCAAGGGTTATTGTCGTTAACTCTGAGGGTGATTCCAAAATGAGTGTAACGAGATAATGCCATCGGTTTCGTTCGAACTCGGAACAAACTTGTATGGATTGAATGCTTGAGAACATCGTCAGGTGGACGATGAGCATTCTAAGCGATGTTTTCTGATAAAGGTAATTGTAGTCTCAAGCCTCATCAACCGGGAATGGCTAAAACTGGAGAGGTGCGGCAAGGCTAAGTGGGTCATGCCCAAGTAGGATGAGATTTACCCCTGTCTAGATGTCTTTTTTATTTCGGCTGTGTGATGCGGTTGCTGATCACAACTGCGGGGTTGTCTTGTTCGGGACTCTTCAGTAAGGAATTGTTTCGGCTTTGTGTTGCAGGGGATTGGGAGTAATCCTCGGTACGTTGATCTAGGTCACGTACTGTGACGGGCGGTACCCTAGTAGCCCTGCCGTTGTATGGAATCCAAAATCCAATACGCGCCCTCGGATTTGATTGTATTACCCACTTTTGTGGCTAGTAGCTGGAATTTAATCATATAACATTTTCAGCTATTTCTTAGTTAAAAACCCTAGACCCTATTATAATATCACTGGATTTCCTATCAAATGTTTTGATTAGCGTAAGGTAAAAACTTACCCATGTTTATGTGTGGGAAGTCTTACGTGATACACTTTTGTTTTCAAAGATTTTCAAAAGTTAAGCAACTTTAACCTATTACTCACACCAGACCCATGTCTGACCCGGAGTTTATTTCTATTTTTTTTAAACTCTTGGGTACTCAAATTTTTACGAGTAGCCAAGGGATTCAGGTTAGCTTTGATAAATTGTGGAGAAGCAATGGAGTAGGAGGCTTCTGCATTATAGTTATATATAGTGTTCTGCTGTGTTGGTATCTCTGAGTAGTTTCTTTGTATTGTATTGAGTTGTAATAACTAGACAGGTGTTTATAACTGTCTAGTATGTAATGTATAATCTGTGTAACTCTAATAATTGTTGTATATTATGTAATACTTATTAATATAATTAATTCGTTCCGCTGTTGAGATTCTGATGTTGTTTCTTCTTTCTCTTCTTTCTTTTCTCTTTTCTATCCCTTTCTTTCTTCAAGATGATGTGATTTTCTATGGTGAGAAAGTCATGTCGTCACATTTGGTATTAGAGCGCTAGGTTGAGTGAATACCTAGGCTTGGGAGAGATTTTCTTTCTTGAGAGAGCGTATTTGTAATTTTGTATATATATATATATATATATATATATATATATATATATATATATTTCTACCTATTTGTTGGGTTACCTGTTCGGGTTTTCCAATATAAGTTATAAAGGTAGATGGGGTAGTGGTGTGTGTAACATGACTACCATTGGTTGGAGTATGAATGTTTGAGGTTGGAAGTGGATTTGTCGAGACTGTAGACCTAATACCGTCTCGAGTAAGCTTTGCAGTGGTGTAAGGATTTCATCGATCTCTGAAGGAAACCTTCTAAAGGTTCGAAGTTCATCTTTGTAGTGCAAGTTGGATGAGTAGAGTTGGATCTACCGGTTTGGCAGAAGCAAGTGATGGTATCTTGATACCTTAGGAAGTAGTAGCTGCGTGATGAGATGCAGTGACTATGGATTGTTTCTCAAGATGTTTTCTTTAGAACAAGTTTTGGAAGTGTGTCTGCTTCGGTGTGGTGGCTGAGTTCAGCATGGTGTTTCTATTTGGATTGAGGTCTGAGTTTCTCGAAGAGCTTTGGATTAGGAAGTCTTTGGCATCTGTGTCAGCAGTGCAGCTCGGAGTGTTCTGTGTGCCGGTAGGAAGGTCTTTTGGCTTAGCAGTTTTTCTGAAAGTTGAGTTCAGAAGCAGCAGTGTGGATCCATTTCTTCGATGGATTGGCTAGATAAGTGTAAGCTATTCTGATTGGTAAAGAGAGAATAGTTTTTCTTTGGAATTAAGTTGGATTATCGCAAAAAGTGACTTGCGATAGCTGAATGTTCTCTTGGGTTATCAGAGTTATTTTTTCGGATGACTTCAGGGAAGTCAGAGGTTTGTTTGCATCTGGAGATCGAGTTTTCTTATCAACTTGGATTCCAGGATTGGTGCCGGTGGTTCAGCTAATAGAAGGATAGTTCCATGAGATGGAGTTTGGTGAAGCAGCTCAGATTTTGATGGAGGTTCTGATTTTTTCTTTTTGGATTTGTTGAACCATATTTCTGGGATGTGTTGTCCAGTTTATGCTCGTGTTCTTCATCAGCATTTGCTTCTACTTCGGATTAGAATTGTGCAGCGGAAGTAGTTTGGGAGTGCATCTGTTTATCTTTTCTAGATATGAGAAGTTTATTCTTCTGATGTTTGAGGAGTAGAGTTTGTTCTTGGTTTTTGGTTGATCTTGATGAGATCATTGTGTTGGGCTATTTTTAGTCCAGTTCGTTTCCAAAGGCATCAACGTAGGTTGAGCTGATCAGTAAAGATGTAGGCAGATCAGGATCGTTCGAAGGATTTTGTGGATAAGAGACTGAGGAATTTGGATTCCGGAGTCGGAGATTTGATTTTGGATAAGTGTTTGGTCTACAGGATTGAATTGTCAGTTTGGATAACTGGGATTCAGTATATTTCACGTATCTCTGAGTGAGTACATGTATGATATATCTTTTGTTGTAGAACCAGCAGTTCAAGAGGTTTGGTTGTCGAGTCAGACTCGTCTGTGGTCTGATATCGTGTTAAGTTTTGTAGATCTAGATGAGTGGGAGCTCTATAGCTTAGTAGTTTAGATTGTTTGAGTTCTATAGAGTGAGTATCCCTGTGTTTATACTTGGAAAACTCGAGGAAATTCTATCCAAAATTTTGAATGGATAGTTAGATTTGTTTGATTAGATGTATTGGTTGCTATGGTTGTTAGCATACGATTGATATATGCTTGTGTTTTAAAATTAAATCTTTAATGAGATTATTAAATTACCTTTGGTTTTAAATTTCGGGGACAAAATTCTTTTAAGGGGGAGGAATGTCGTATCCCGGAATTTTTGCCAATATAAACTTAATAATCTGTGTTAAAAATTAAATTGATTTGATATTTTTTTAATAAAATTGAATTGATTTAATAATCCAATTAAATAAATATTTAATTAGTAATTTTATCTTTTAAAGCTAATAAATTGGTTTCTATTTATAATGTAAATATTTGGTATATATTGTAAATAGATAAATCTTGTTTTTAAATTCTAATATTTTTGGTAATTTGGAAATTTGATTTTATTTAATATTAGGCTTTTCAAAAGCAATTTAATAAATTACTATATGGTTTTAAATTGTTAAGGTAAATTGTTTAAATTTATTTTAGCTTAAGTTTAAATTTAAATTATAGCTTGATGATATAAGTAATTTATTGATAAAGAAATAATTTCTTTTATAAATTATTTTAATTTGGCAAATGAGTTATTTTTAAATAATAATAATGTTATATGTAAATCTAGAATTTAAGTAGGATATTATTTTCAAATTGATTTTTAAATTGAATTAAATTTTATATTTGGATTTCAAAGGAGATGATATATCCTAATATATATTTTGGATTTTAAAAGTATGACATATATGATTTTGTATAAATATAGTTTGTTTTATTCTATTTCCTTTATAAAAAAAAAGAGAATTCTTATTTATATTAATTAAAATAAGTATCTAGTTATTAAGAAATTAATTAATAAAATCTTTATTCATTTATAAATTCATTTTGCATGTTAAATTACAAGTGTAAGATTATAAATCATCTAAGCACATGTGTTAGCTAAATAATTAAGGAGCATGACAAGTGTCATATTGTATTTTTATTTTTCTTTGATTTTTAATAAATCATAAACTTAGTTTATAAACACTTGCCTTCTTCCTTTCCTTTTTATTTTTCTCATTTTTCATTTCTAAGGAAAGAAATTTTTCAGCTGAAAACTTATTACTCTAAAACAATACTCAAATCAAAAGAAAATCTGAGAATCAAAACCATTTTCCTCCAAAATCTGTAATCATCCTCATATCAAAATACAAATCAAAATCTCTGTAACCTATTTACATGCAAACCAAAATTTGAAGCATGTGCATCATTTTTTCATTTACATCTTAAAAACTGTAGCCTGCATTTTCAAATTAAAACAAGATCAAGTTTGCATGAAAGTTTAAAAACAAAAGGCATTCAAGTTTAAAGTTTCAAGGCATTCAACACTCAAGTTTTAAAGCAAAAAGGGATTTCAGTTTTAAAGAGTTTAAAAGAGCTGTTTTCCAAAAAAGGATGCTTTGTCTTCTATTTAAGGTGAGTAACTACACTTTTAAAAATTTAAGTAGTCAATTTGGTTGCGTGCTATTTAATTTGAAATGGATATATATTATGAAATATGCTATGAATATATATATATATATATATATATATATGAATATATATGTGTGCATGCTTGTTTACCTGTTGCATTTCTGTTTCTTTGATTTCAAGCTTCTGTTTGATTTTAAAAATCATTATCTCTTAATTAAACCTTGGTTTGGATTTAAGGCTTAAACAAAATATGTTTGTTTCATCATAGACTATAGTTTGAAAATTTTACTTAAGTTAAAATAACTCTGTATCATCTCTGGAAATTATTTACAGATGAATCAACTTGAAATGGTGAAAATTTAAACTTCATAAATTTTTGTTTCTGGATTAGGATCTGAAACAACATTTAAAAACATGAATTTTAAAACTATAATCAAGATTTTTAGAAATAGGGGTAGGGTGTAGTTCTGAAATGAACTGGAATTGCAATTTTGGGATTTTTGGCTGATCTCTGCTATCTGGATGGTCGGGATCTTTGGCGTTGATGAAAGAGTGATCAGAAAAGGGGGAAAATATCTGGTAGATGGTCAGAAAAATGTGTTGAAGGTGGTGTTCGATTTTTTTTGGAACCCTAGTTTAAAAAGGCTAGGTAAAACCGATCACCATGGCTTTTGGAGTTGATCGAGTTCAACGAGTTTTTGGAGGATGACAGCTTGGTCGTTGGCGATTGTGTGGGCAGAGTCGCTGATGCTCAGGTGGCCGGAGTTGTGGGAGCGAGGCGTTTCCAGGTTTTGGTTGAGGAGGTTCCAGCTGTTCCAGGTTTGATTGCGTCATCTCGAATTTGACTTCGAGATTAGAGGTACGATCTGATGATCGTATTAGAGTGTTAGGATGATGATTGGTATGGGAAGATCATCGTTGATGCTCTGAGATGATCAACGGCACCGTGCATGTGCATGGTGCACTACTGTTCTAGCGAAGGCGAATTTGGTTTTGGATTGTGCTCGAGTTAATTGATGTTGACTCGAAGTGTTGTGATGTTTTTCTCGGGGAAGTCTGGTTTTGGCTCGAAGTAAATTAGGTTCACCTCGGGTTAAAATGATGTTACAGGTTTTAACAGAAACCTATAGTGTTCTGTTTTAAATTCTAAATTGAAGTTTAAAAATGAAAATCAAAGTTTTAAACTAAGTTTGAATCTAAATTCAAGTAAGTTTGAACCTTAGATTTGAAATGATTTAAGTTTTTGAAATTTAAATTTGTTTTAACACCTTTAAGTATTTAAAGTGTATTTGGCTTGAATTTAAAACTAAAGTTTAAATTGTAAAGTAAAGGTTTAAATATGTTTAAATATAATGTTTTAAAATCTGGAATTTGAGTTTGAATCTCAGTTTTTAAAGTAAAATAAAGTTTTAAAATTTAAATTGTTTTAACTACTTTAAAAATGGTTAAATGATTTGAAATTTAAAATGAAGTTTAAATGTAAGTAAGTTTTTGAATCTAAGTAATCTAGAATCAAAATTTAATATGTATTCCAGTTTTGAAATAAATGAATAATTTAAAATGATTTAAACAATTTTGTTCGTTAAAGTGTACTTTTAAATTGATTTGAATTTAAAAATGAATTTGGTTTTAAATTCTTTTAGACTTCTTTTATAAAATGAATATTTCTTTAACTTGTGAGATAAAAAGGTTTTTGAATTTTTTTTAAAACTTTGTTTAAGTTAAATTTGTATTCATTTTAAATCTTAAATTTAAAATGAAATTTAAAGTAAATTTGGAAGCAAATTGTTTTTAAATGTTATAATCAAGTAAGAAATGTTTTATCTTAAAGATAAATAGAATTTAATGATTTGGATTCATTAAATTATTAAGTTAATTAAAATGGATAATTTATTTATTTAATTAATTAATGATTTGGATTAATTAAATAAGTAATTAAAGGTTTAAAATTAATTAATTAAGGTTTATGATAAAATAATTAGGAATAATTAATTTATAATTAAGGATTATTAATTAGAATACTAATTAATGATTAAGAATTAATTAATGATGTAATTAAGGATTAATTAAGTTATAGTTAACACTTAATTAATTAAATAATTAGAGATTAATTAATTGGGTATTTAAGATTAATTAATTAATTTGAAATTAATAATGATTAATCTAAGATTGATTACTTAAGAAAAGTAATTAAATAATTGTTAATAAAAGTCATTAACTTGAGATTATTTAATAATTAATTAATGTGATAATTTTAATAATTAATTAGATTAATTAATTTAATGATAATCATTTGTGAAATTGTTTATGTGTAATTACTTAATGGAAGTAATTAAGGGGTTAATTACTTAATGTAATTAATTAAGCTTAAATGTAATTTGTTTAAGTTAATTAATTAAGTTTAATTAATTTAAACACTTGATGATTTGATAAATAATTTCTTAATGTAATTAATGGATTGTAATTACTTAGTGAAGTAATTAATGGTAATCACTTGATGTAATTAATGGAAGATGATTTAAGAATGAAAGTAATTTGAGTTTAAATTACTTTGTATAATTAATCAAGGGATTAATTGAGATAATTAATTAAGGAGTAATTTATTTATTTAATGAGTAATTAAGGGTAGTTAATTACTGAATGTGGTTAATCAAGTGTGATTAATAAATGTGGTTTAATTAAAGATTAATTACTTAATATAATTAATTAAAATGTAATTTGGGTTTTAATATAATTAATGATGTAATTATTGGTTGATTAATTAAGATTAATCAATCAATGATAAGTGATTAGAGAGTAATTAATTAATGTAATTAATTAAGGATTAATTATAGTTAATTAATTTATAAAGTAATTAAAGGTTAATTACTGTATTTGGTTAAGTATAATTAATTTGTGAAATCAATTGAAGATAATTACTTGAATGTAATTAAAGGATAATTAATCAAGGATGATTAATAAAGGTGAAAAATTAGAGGATAATCAATTAAATAAATTTGTAATTAATTAATGGTTAAGTAAGCATGATTTATTGAATGAAGTAATTAATTTAATTCACTTTAAATTAATTAGAGATGGAAGTAATTGATTTAATTCATTTTAAATTAATTATAGATGATGTGATTAAGTAAATCATTGCTTATATATGGATGGATGATAATTGATTTCCTTGAATAGTTTGAGGTCTCAGATATGAGATAAGTGATGCTGTGTGATATGGATGCTTTGGTTGCATTGAGATGATAGTATGAATTATTTGTTTATGATGATAATGTGGATTATCTAAATTGTGATGATAATGTTGATTATCTATTCTGATGTTGTAAATTATATATCTGTGTGTATATTGATAATTGAATAGAACTGAAATTGTTTTGAACTTTAAAACAACTTGGCCTTAAAAGATACGTTTTGGATCTCGATGAGACCGGAGGCGGGTTTCCAGATTTGGATATCCGAAAACCACATTGATCCAAATTAACGATAGGTCGTGAATCTCAAGTGAAGATGAAGGTTCAGAGTGCAAGGATTATTGTCGTTAACTCTGAGGGTGATTCCAAAATGAGTGTAACGAGATAATGCCTTTGGTTTCGTTCGAACCTGGAACGAACTTGTATGGATTGAATGCTTTCAGAACATCGTTAGGTGGACGATGAGCACTCTAAGTGATGTGTTCTGATAAAGGTAATCGTAGCCTCAAGCCTCATCAACCGGGAATGGCTAAAACAGGGGAGGTGCAACAAGGCTAAGTGGGTCATGCCTAACTAGGACGAGATTTACCCATGTCTAGTTGTCCCTTTTATTTTGACTGTGTGGTGTGGTTGCTGATCACAACTGCGGAGTTGTCTTCTCCGTGACTTTTCAGTAAGGAATGGTTTCGGTTTTGTGTTGTAAGGGATTGGGAGTAATCCTTGGTATGTTGATCTAGGCCACGTACTGTGACGGGCGGTACCCCAGTAGCCCTACCATTGTATGATATCCAAAATCCAATAAGCGCCCTCGGATTTGATTGTATTATCCACTTTTGTGGCTAGTAGCTGAAATTTAATCATGTTGCAATTTTATCTATTTGTTATTTATTTGAAAACTCTAGACCCTATTATAATATCACTGGATTTCCTATCAAACGTTTTGGTTAGCGTAAGGTAAAAACTTACCCATGTTTATGTGTGGGAAGTCTTACGTGATACCCTTTTGTTTTCGAAGGTTTTCAAAAGTTAAGCAACTTTAACATGTTACTCACACCAGACCCATGTATGACCCGGAGTTTATTCCTGTTTTTCTTAAAATCTTGGGTGCTCAAATTCTTACGAGTAGCGAAGGGATTCCTGTTAGCTTTGACAAATTATGGAGGAGCAATGGAGCAGGAGGCTTCTGCGTTATAGTTATATATAGTGTTCCGCTGTGTTGGTATCTTTGAGTAGTTTTTTTGTATTGTATTGAGTTGTAATAACTAGACAGGTGTTTATAACTATCTAGTAGGTGATGTATAATCTGTGTAACGCTGATAATTGTTGTATATTATGTAATACTTATGTTATTAATATAATTAATTCGTTCCGCTGTTGAGATTCTGATGTTGTTTCTTCTTTCTCTTCTTTCTTTTCTCTTTTCCTTCCCTTTCTTTCTTCAAGATGATGTGATTTTCTATGGTGAGAAAGTCATGTCGTCACATTTGGTATTAGAGCGCTAGGTTGAGTGAATACCTAGGCTTTGGAGAGATTTTCTTTCTTGAGAGAGCGTATTTGTAATTTTGATATATATGTGTGTGTGTGTATATATATATATATGTATATATTTCTACCTATTTGTTGGGTTACCTGTTCGGGTTTTCCAATATAAGTTATAAAGGTAGATGGGGTAGTGGTGTGTGTAACATGACTACCATTGGTTGGAGTTTGAATGTTTGAGGTTGGAAGTGGATTTGTCGAGACTGTAGACCTAATACCGTCTCGAGTAAGCTTTGCAGTGGTGTAAGGATTTCATCGATGTCTGAAGCGAACCTTCTAAAGGTTCGGAGTTCATCTTTGAAGTGCAAGTTGGATGAGTAGAGTTGGATCTGTCGGTTTGGCAGAAGCAAGCAATGGTATCTTGATACCTTAGGAAGTAGTAGCTGCGTGATGAGATGCAGTGACTATGGATTGTTTCTGAAGATGTTTTCTTTAGAACAAGTTTTGGAAGTGTGTCTGCTTCGGTGTGGTGGCTAAGTTCAGCATGGTGTTTCTATTTGGATTGAGGTCTAAGTTTCTCGAAGAGCTTTGGATTAGGAAGTCTTCGTCATCTGTGTCAGCAGTGCAGCTCGGAGTGTTCTGTATGCCGGTAGGAAGGTCTTTTGGCTTAGCAGTTTTTCTGAAAGTGGAGTTCAGAAGAAGCGGTGTGGATCCATTTCTTCGATGGATTGGCTAGATAAGTGTAAGCCGTTCTGATTGGTAAAGAGAGAATAGTTTTTCTTTGGAATTAAGTTGGATTGATCGCAAAAGTGACTTGCGATAGCCGAATGTTCTCTTGGGTTATCAGAGTTATTTTTTCGGATGACTTCAGGGAAGTCAGAGGTTTGTTTGCATCTGGAGATCGAGTTTTCTTATCAACTTGGATTCCAGGATTGGTGCCGGTGGTTCAGCTAATAGAAGGATGTTTCCATGAGATGGAGTTTGGTGAAGAAGCTCAGATTTTGATGGATGTTCTGAATTTTTCTTTTTGGATTTGTTGAACCATATTTCTAGGATGTGTTGTCCAATTTGTGCTCGTGTTCTTCATCGGCATTTTCTTCTACTTCGGATCAGAGTTGTGCAGCGGAAGTAGTTTGGGAGTGCATCTGTTTATCTTTTCTGGATATGAGAAGTTTATTCTTCTGATGTTTGAGGAGTAGTGTTTGTTCTTGGTTTTTGGTTGATCTTGATGAGATCATTGTGTTGGGCTATTTTTGGTCCAGTTTGTTTCCAAAGGCATCAGTGTAGGTTGAGCTGATCAGTAAAGATGTAGGCAGACCAGGATCGTTCGAAGGATATTGTGGATAAGAGACTGAGGAATTTGGATTCCGGAGTCGTAGATTTGATTTTGGATAAGTGTTTGGTCTACAGGATTGAATTGCCAGTTTGGATAACTGGGATTCAGTATATTTCACGTATCTCTGAGTGAGTACGTGTATGATATATCTTTGGTTGTAGAACCAGCAGTTCAAGAGGTTTGGTTGTCGAGTCAGACTCGTCTGTGGTCTGATATCCTGTTTAGTATTGTAGATCTAGATGAGTGGGAGCTCCATAGCTTAGTAGTTTAGATTGTTTGGGTTCTATAGAGTGAGTATCCCGGTGTTTATACTTGGGAAACTCGAGGAAATTCTATCCAAAATTTTGTATGGATAGTTAGATTTGTTTGATTAGATGAATTGGTTGCTATGGTTGTTAGCATATGATTGATATATGCTTGTGTTTTAAAATTAAATCTTTAATGAGATTATTAAATTACCTTTGCTTTTAAATTTCGGGGACGAAATTCTTTTAAGGGGGAGGAATGTCGTATCCCGGAATTTTTGGCAATATAAATTTAATAATCTATATTAAAAATTAAATTGATTTGATAATTTTTTTAATAAAATTGAATTGATTTAATAATCCAATTAAATAAATATTTAATTAGTAATTTTATCTTTTAAAGCTAATAAATTGGTTTCAATTTATAATGTAAATATTTGGTATATATTGCAAATAGATAAATCTTGTTTTTAAATTCTAATATTTTTGGTAATTTGGAAATTTGATTTTATTTAATATTAGGCTTTTCAAAAGCTGTTTAATAAATAACTATATGATTTTAAATTGTTAAGGTAAATTGTTTAAATTTATTTTAGCTTAAGTTTGAATTTAAATTATAGCTTGATGATATAAGTAATTTATTAATAAAGAGATAATTTCTTTTATAAATTATTTGAATTTGGCAAATGAGTTATTTTAAATAATAATAATGTTATATGTAAATCTAGACTTTAAGTAGGATATTATTTTAAAATTGATTTTAAAATTGAATTAAATTTTATATTTGGATTTCAAAGGAGATTATATATCCTAATATATATTTTGGATTTTAAAAGTATGATATAATGATTTTGTATAAATATAGTTTGTTTTATTCTATTTCTTTTATAAAAAAAAAGAGAATTCTTATTTATATCAATTAAAATAAGTATCTAGTTATTAGGAAATTAATTAATAAAAGCTTTATTCATTTATAAATTCATTTGGCATGTTAAATTACAAATGTAAGATTATAAATCATCTAAGCACATGTGTTAGCTAAATAATTAAGGAGCATGACAAGTGTCATATTGTATTTTTATTTTTCTTTGATTTTTAATAAATCATAAATTTAGTTTATAAACACTTGCCTTCTTCCTTTCCTTTTTCGTTTTCTCATTTTTCATTTCTAAGTAAAGAAAATTTTCAGCTGAAAACTTATTACTCTAAAACAACACTCAATTCAAAAGAAAATCTGAGAATCAAAACCATTTTCCTCCAAAATCTGTAATCATCCTCATGTCAAAATACAAATCAAAATCTCTGTAACCTGTTTACATGCAAATCAAAATTTGAAGCCTGTGCATCATTTTTTCATTTCAATCTGGAGCAAGCAAAACCCTGTAACATTTTAAAAACTATAGCCTGCATTTTCAAATTAAAACAAGATCCAGTTTGCATGCAAGTTTAAAACCAAAAAGCATTCAAGTTTAAAGTTTCAAGGCATTCAACACTCAAGTTTTAAAGCAAAAAGGTATTTCAGTTTTAAAGAGTTCAAAAGAGCTGTTTTCCAAAAAAGGATGCTTTGTCTTCTATTTAAGGTGAGTAACTTCACTTTTAAAAACTTAAGTAGTAAATTTGGTTGCATGTTATTTAATTTGAAATGGATATATATTATGAAATAGGCTATGAATATATATATATATATATATATATATATATATATGAATATATATGTGTGCATGCTTGTTTACCTATTGCATTTCCATTTCTTTGATTTCAAGATTCTGTTTGATTTTAAAAACCATCATCTCTTGATTAAACCTTGGTTTGGATTTAAGGCTTAAACAAAATATGTTTGTTTCATCATAGACTATAGTTTGAAAATTTTACTTAAGTTAAAATAACTCTGTATCATCTTTGGAAATTATTTACAGATGAATCAACTTGAAATGGTGAAAATTTAAACTTCATAAATTTTTGTTTCAGGGTTAGGATCTGAAACAACATTTAAAAACATGAATTTTAAAACTATAATCAAGATTTTTAGAAATAGGGGTAGGGTGTAGTTCTGAAATGAACTGGAATTGCAATTTTGGGATTTTTGAGTGATCTCTGCTATCTGGATGGTCGGGATCTTTGGCGTTGATGAAGGAGTGATCAGAGAAGGGGGAAAATATCTAGTAGATGATCAGAAAAATGTGTTGAAGGTGGTGTTCGTTTCTGTTTTGGAACCCTAGTTTAACTAGGCTAGGTAAAACCGATCAGCATAGCTTTTGGAGTTGATCGAGTTCAACGAGTTTTTGGAGGATGAGAGCTTGGTCGTTGGAGAATCTGTGGGCGGAGTCGCTGATGCTCAGGTGGCTGGAGTTGTGGGAGCGAGGCGTTTCTAGGTTTTGGTTGAGGAGGTTCCAGCTGTTCCAGGTTTGATTGCGTCATCTCGAATTCGACTTCGAGATTAGAGGTACGATCTGATGATCGTATTAGAGTGTTTGGATGATGATTGGTATGGGAAGATCATCGTTGATGATCTGAGATGATCAACGGCACTGTGCATGTGCATGGTGCACTGTTGTTCTAGAGAAGGCGAATTTGGTTTTGTATTGTGCTCGAGTTAATTGATGTTGACTCGAAGTGTTGTGACGTTTTTGTCGGGGAAGTCTGGTTTTGGCTCGAAGTAAATTAGGTTCACCTCGGGTTAAAATGATGTTACAGGTTTTAACAGAAACCTGTAGTGTTCTGTTTTAAAATTTAAAATGAAGTTTAAAAATGAAAATCAATGTTTTAAACTAAGTTTTAAACTAAGTTTTAAACTAAGTTTTAATCTGAATTCAAGTAAGTTTGAACCTTAGTTTTGAAATGATTTAAGTTTTTGAAATTTAAATTTGTTTTAACACCTTTAAGTATTTAAAGTGTATTTGGCTTGAATTTAAAACTGAAAGTTTAAATTATAAAGTAAAGGTTTAAATATGTTTAAATATAAGTTTTAAAATCTGGAATTTGAGTTTGAATCTCAGTTTTTAAAGTAAAATTAAGTTTTTAAATTTAAATTGTTTTAACTACTTTAAAAACGGTTAAATGATTTGAAATTTAAAATGAAGTTTAAATGTAAGTAAGTTTCTGAATCTAAGTAATCTGGAATCAAAATTTAATATGTATTCCAGTTTTGAAATAAATGAAAGTTTTTAAATTTAAAATGATTTAAACAATTTTGTTCATTAAAGTGTATTTTTAAATTGATTTGAATTTAAAAATGAATTTGGTTTTAAATTCTTTCAAACTTCTTTTATAAAATGAATATTTCTTTAACTTGTGAGATAAAAAGGTTTCTGAATTGTTTATAAAACTTTGTTTAAGTTAAATTTGTATTCGTTTTAAATCTTAAATTTAAAATGAAATTTAAAGTAAATTTGGAAGCAAATTGTTTTTAAATGCTATGATCAAGTAAGAAATGTTTTATCTTAAAGATAAATAGAATTTAATGATTTGGATTCATTAAATTATTAAGTTAATTAAAATGGATAATTTATTTATTTAATTAATTAATGATTTGGATTAATTAAATAAGTAATTAAAGGTTTAAAATTAATTAATTAAGGTTTATGATAAATTAATTTATAATTAAGGATTATTAATTAGAATATTAATTAATGATTAAGAATTAATTAATGATGTAATTAAGGATTAATTAATTTACAGTTAACACTTAATTAATTAAATAATTAGAGATTAATTAATTGGGTATTTAAGATTAATTAATTTGAATTTAATAATGATTAATCTAAGATTAATTACTTAAGGAAAGTAATTAAATAATTGTTAATGATGGTCATTAACTTGAGATTATTTAATAATTAATTAATGTGATAATTTTAATAATTAATTAGACTAATTAATTTAGTGATAATCATTTGTGAAATTGTTTATGTGTAATTACTTAATGGAAGTAATTAAGGGATTAATTACTTAATGCAATTAATTAAGTTTAAATGTAATTTGTTTAAGTTAATTAATTAAGTTTAATTAATTTAAACACTTGATGATTTGATAAATAATTTCTTAATGTAATTAGTGGATTATAATTACTTAGTGAAGTAAGTAATGGTAATTACTTGATGTAATTAATGGAAGATGATTTAAGAATGAAAGTACTTTGAGTTTAAATTACTTTGTATAATTAATTAAGGGATTAATTGAGATAATTAATTAAGGAGTAATTAATTTATTTAATGAGTAATTAAGTGTAGTTAATTACTGAATGTGGTTAATCAAGTGTGATTAATAAATGTGGTTTAATTAAAGATTAATTACTTAATGTAATTAATTAAAATGTAATGTGGGTTTTAATATAATTAATGATGTAATTATGGGTTGATTAATTAGGATTAATTAATCAATGATAAGTGATTAGAGAGTAATTAGTTAATGTAATTAATTAAGGATTAATTATAGTTAATTAATTTATGAAGTAATTAAAGGTTAATTACTGTATTTGGTTAAGTATAATTAATTTGTGAAATCAATTAAAGATAATTACTTGAATGTAATTAAAGGATAATTAATCAAGGATGATTAATAAAGGTGAAAAATTAGAGGATAATCAATTAAATAAATTTGTAATTAATTAATGGTTAAGAAAGCATGATTTATTGAATGAAGTAATTAATTTAATTCACTTTAAATTAATTAGTGATGGAAGTAATTGATTTAATTCATTTTAAATTAATTATAGATGATGTGATTAAGTAAATCATTGCTAATGTATGGATGGATGATAATTGATTTCCTTGAATAGTTTGAGATCTCAGATATGAGATAAGTGATGCTGTGTGATATGGATGCTTTGGTTGCATTGAGATGATAGTATGAATTATTTGTTTATGATAATAATGTGGATTATCTATTGTGATGATAATGTTGATTATCTATTCTGATGATGTAAATTATCTATCTGTGTGTATATATATAATTGAATAGAACTGAAATTGTTTTGAACTTTAAAACAACTTGGCCTTAAAAGATACGTTTTGGATTTCGATGAGACCGGGAGCGGGTTTCCAGATTTGAATATCCGAAAACCACATTGATCCAAATTAACGATAGGTCGTGAATCTCAAGTGAAGATGAAGATTCAGAGTGCAAGGATTATTATCGTTAACTCTGAGGGTGATTCCAAAATGAGTGTAACGAGATAATGCCTTTGGTTTCATTCGAACCCGGAATGAACTTGTATGGATTGAATGCTTTCAGAACATCGTCAGGTGGACGATGAGCACTCTAAGTGATGTGTTCTGATAAAGGTAATCGTAGCCTCAAGCCTCATCAACCGGGAATGGCTAAAACATGGGAGGTGCAGCAAGGCTAAGTGGGTCATGCTCAACTAGGACGAGATTTTCCCCTGTCTAGATGTCCCTTTTCTTTCGACTGTGTGGTACGGTTGCTGATCGCAACTGCAGAATTGTCTTCTTCGGGACTTTTCAATAAGGAATGGTTTCGGCTTTGTGTTGCAGGGGATTGGGAGTAATCATCGGTATGTTGATCTAGGCCACGTACTGTGACGGGCGGTACCCCAGTAGCCCTACCATTGTATGATATCCAAAATCCAATAAGCGCCCTCAGATTTGATTGTATTACCCACTTTTGTGGCTAGTAGATGGAATTTAATCATGTAGCAATTTTATCTATTTCTTATTTATTTGAAAACCCTAGACCCTATTATAATGTCACTGGATTTCCTATCAAACGTTTTGGTTAGCGTAAGGTAAAAACTTACCCATGTTTATGTGTGGGAAGTCTTACATGATACCCTTTGGTTTTCGAAGGTTTTCAAAAGTTAAGCAACTTTAACCTGTTACTCACACCAGACCCATGTCTGACCCGGAGTTTATTTCTGTTTTTCTTAAACTCTTGGGTACTCAAATTCTTACGAGTAGCCAAGGGATTCAGGTTAGCTTTGACAAATTGTGGAGGAGCAATAGAGCAGGAGGCTTCTGCGTTATAGTTATATATAGTGTTCTGCTGTGTTGGTATCTTTGAGTAGTTTCTTTGTATTGTATCGAGTTGTAATAACTAGATATGTGTTTATAACTATCTAGTATGCGATGTATTATCTGTGTAACTCTGATAATTGTTGTATATTATGTAATACTTATGTTATTAATATAATTAATTTGTTCCACTGTTGAGATTCTGATGTTGTTTCTTCTTTCTCTTCTTTCCTTTCTCTATTCTATCCCTTTCTTTCTTCAGGATGATGCGATTTTCTGTGGCGAGAAAGTCGGGTCGTCACACTTGAATTTTTTGAGATATTAATATAATATTTTCATAACTATATTTAAGCAAGTGTTTTAAAATAGTTTTATTTTAAATGTTTCCAAGTATACTGTGACGACCCGCCCTTCTACTACCAGAAAGACGTATCATCATTAAGAAAGAAAGGGATAGAAATAGAAAAGAAAGAGAAAGAAAAGAAACAACAACATCAGAATCTCACAGCGGAATGGAACAAAATATAATATATCACATAAATATTTCATAGTTTTTACATATATCAGAGTTATACAATATCAATACACATGACATCCATACATACATCAACTACTGACACAGCGGAACTAGATAAATAGCTACATACGTCTGGGAACTCCTGCTCCAAGCTCCTCCAGTAATCAAAGTCCATAACCTATCACTTGGCTACTCATAAAAATTTGAGTACCCAAGAGTTTATGAAAAACAAAATATAAACTCCGGGTCAGACATGGGTCTGGTATAAGTAAACGGTTTAAAGTTGTTTAACTTCGAAAAACATTTGAAAATAAAGGTATCACGTAAGACTCCCCATAAATAAATACGGGTAAGTTTTTACCTTGTGCTAACCAAAACATTTCATAGGAAATCCATTGATATTATAATAGTGTCTAGGGTTTTCAAGTAAATAGAAAATAGCCGAAATTGTTACATTCATTAAATTCCATCTACTAGCCACAAAAGTGGGTAATACAAATCAAAACCGTAGGGTATCGTAGGGAAAATGGATTTCCAACAATGGCAGGGCTACTGGGGTACCGTCCGTCACAGTACGAGGCCTAGATCACCGTACCGAGGATCACTCCTGACCCCCTGCAACACAAGGCCGGAACCATTCCTTACTGAACAGTCCCGAACAAGATAAACCCCGCGGTTGTAGCTAGCAATCGCCCACAGCCCGAAATATAAAGGGACATCTAGACAGGGGAAATATCTTGTCCTGCTTGGGCATGACCCACCTAACCTTGCTGCATCTCCCCTGTTTTAGCCATTCCCAGTTGATGAGGCTTGAGGCTACGATTAACTTTAAAGAACATATCACTTAGAATGCTCATCGTCCGCCTGACGATGTGTTGAAAGCATTCAATCCATACAAGTTCGTTCCGGGTTCGAACGAAACCGAAGGCATTATCTCCCTACACTCATTTTGGAATCAACCTCAGAGTTAACGACGATAACCCTTGCATTCAGAAAACACCATCTCGATCTTCATTTTAGAATTCACGACCTAACGTTTAAATTGGATCGATGTGGTTTTCGGAGAATCAAAATTTGATTCTTCCGATCCCGGTCTCATCGGAATCCAACCGCCATTTTAAGGGCCAAGTTGTCTAATTAACTTAACAGTTCAATTTAATATCAGAATTAACATAACATATATAACAGATAAATTATACACAGTTATCACAGATATCCATAATATTCATAACATATCACAGAAAAATCATCAAACAGATATCAAGGTCAATCAGACAGAATTATCAATGCATACCAATCAGTTTGGTTTTACTTTACTTAATTTATTGCTCAAGGATAACTACTTTATTCTGTTTAATTAACTACTGATTAATTAAATTATTAATGATCAATTAATTAATTAGTTATCATTAACTATTAATTCATTAAGCATCAAATCTTAAATTAATTATTTAACTTATTAACTTCTATTCATTAACTGTCACTTAATTACTCGGTTAATTAATTTTTTTTTATTGTCAAGTAATAACTTACTTATTAAAAAGTAATTACTTATTTAATTTTCACAAATTACTTTAATACACCAATTATTATCAAGTTAATTAAAGTATAATTCCTGATTAATCACTTAAGTTAATTTCCATTAATTAACTTCAAGTAATTAGCTAACGTTATTAAGATTTAAATTTCTTTAACATATGATTTATTTCTAATTACAAAAATCAATTTAAAGTTATCAATTAAATTTCAAATATAAATTAATCTACATTCCAACTACTTTATATAAATCAACTATCTTTACATCATTCACCTTATTAAACCTTTAAAACAAATACTAACTTAAACTACTAATTACTAACCTAACTTAGTTATAACTCATATTAAAACCAAAACATGTTATACGTTCATCTAGTAAGATACCCGAGACCGCCTCCATTCCAACTCGTGACGTTCACGAGACTACCCCGTGCGTTTCCCCTCTCTCACTCTCTATCTTCTTCTCCCCCTCTCTGATTCCTTCCTTTTCATTTTTTTTTAGTATCAGTTGAAGTCGAACTGCAGTTCTCACTTACGCACACGCGGGTCCTAACTCGAGCCAACCCACCCTTTTACCGGAGAACCCATTCGAGTATCACTCGATACGAAGCCACTCATGTCCTTACTGACACGCCCACACCACCGTGCACGTGCACGGTGGTGCGCTTGGCCTTCGGCGCCTCGCTACATCCCCCACAAACCACAAATTATCCACTCAAACGATTACATCACTCAAGACAACACGAATCGGTCTAAGGCAAAAAAAATGCCTGAAGCTCGAACATGCGACAACAAACACCCACTGTCAAATCCTTCGTGCGGCCACCATCCGTCACCGGAGGTGATGAAACTCCACCAGAACTTCGCTCGCATCCCGCCCTAACTCCTCCTAAAATTTCGTTCCACTCGGTTACCCTATGATGCCGAAATCAATTGTTTTACAGAGCATAAAAAAAAGGCACTAAACCCTACTTTTGATTCAAACTCAAAATTTATGCATTTGAAAAATAATTTTACATTTTTCTAGTGTTAAAACAACTTCAACCTTGCTTCATTCTGAATTTCAGAAATCAAAATTTATTCAATCAACGGATATTTACAAAAATCAATGCCGGCTTTCTTTAAAAACTGCACTCATTATTTTTTCTTAAAAATCACAATTTTTATGTTAAAAATCCTAACTAAGTGTATGAATTCAGAATATGTTATTAAATTTACAAATTGAAACATTTAAATTTTGACCTTTGATTTCTTTACCTGTAACTGGAAATAAACAGTGTTTATATCTTACTGTTGTACTTCATATACATCCCTAGCTTTTGTTTTAAGTTAAACAATTCTAAATTACTTACATCTCTAGGTTCAAAATCAATTTAAGTGGATAAGTACTAATATCCCTTACTCCTTTTGCTCAGAAGCTTGAAACAAAACAGGAACAGAAAGCTTCCAGTGCATAAGATAAATACAGGTTTATTTATTTTCAATATATATATATATAGCAACTCAAATATCAGAAACTACTTATCATACTTAAAATTTAAGAAAAAGTATGTTTACTCACAAGAACAATTTGAACAGAAGGCAAGGTGTATTGCAGAAATTGCAGTGGAATTCCCTGAATTTTCATACTTCAAAATATAACATATACTTGCATTTTAATACTTCAAATTATAATTTATATTTGTACATTTATCTTCTTAGTTACATTTTATAATTTATGATTATGTTTTATACTAGTTTTGTATGTTTATGTTTATAATTATGATTTATACTTAATGTTTCACTTAACCCCTGTTTATATTTATATCTATAGTTATACTTCATATTTATTTCCATTCGTAAAACATTAATCTTAGATTCATGAGTTCACTTATTTATTTATATTTAATTGGACTTACATAAATATTAATAATTTATGTTGAACATTGTCATCTATTTGTATTTGTTTCTCAAATGTTAACAATGTAAAATACTTTAATTTAGTTCTATAAGGTAAATTCTATCAAGATATTGTTAAGAATCTTTTATTTTAAAATTTTCAATCATTATTATCTATATGTATCTTTTATACTAAATAGAAATAAAGTAAAGTATTTTAATTAATTATATAAGATAGATTTTTATTGTGAATATTATTTGAAATACTTATTTCAAATTCTAAATCAATCTCCTTTTTAAAATACAGTTTATATAAATAAATGGCAGTATTTCCAAAATCATATTCATTTAAATATGATCAATTCACATTTTATATTTAATTAGATTAAATATTTATCAAAATAACCGGGGCCAAAATCCATGGTCGTTACATTCCTTCCCCCTTAAAAGAATTTCGTCCCCGAAATTTAAAACAAAGATAATTTAAAAGCTGTTATATCAACTATTCAAACATAAATATCATTTATATATTAGCAAACAACCAAACAGTCTATCCTAACTAACAACACCAGTTATCTGAACATGAGTCCGGATAACCTACCTTAAAATTATCGAGAGTTTGTTTCTTGATGATCAACAATCCAAACTGGATTTCTGACCACAGTTAAATTTGATTCAACTTCCAAATTCCTGAATTACTAGTTTAACAACTAATGATGAATCATGAACAAATTTCCTGAGATATATGGAATATACAATAAATTCCAGACATCCATTCTAGCAATTCAATTCTAAAAGCACAGTATTAACTCTTTCCAAATTTAATTGACCTTTTTACAGAATTTCAATATCTATTCAATCAAGCCCGTACGATGTACACATATCATTCGTACGCCATATCAAATCCGATCGCTCGATCACACAATTTCATTTCCGAACTAGTATCGTCCACCCGACTTCCTAGTACGGACTCAGAACTGGTTTCTTGATCAGAAACTGTCATTTTCCTTGCATAGTCACAACTATGATAGAGAATTCCCAGAACCAATCAAAATCCATATCCATGGTTCGTCGTCGAAAATCGAGTGAAAAATCCTAACTCGGATCGATATATAACTATCTCGAAATTCCGTGCTCGAATCTGGATCAAATTGTTATGCGAATAAAATAATATACGTTCATCCTACGTATTTATGTCCATTGGTTATCAACTATATCAATTTTCTTTGATTTACATTATTCTGATTTCTATCCACTTGGAAATATTTTCTCAATAACAACTTTACTTAAGAATTTCACCACTCATGTCTTAAGTTTAATATAAGCATTATATATTCCCTTATATTATTACTCTACCACTTTATCCTTTATATCCTCTTATATCTACTTATTCCGAATTTGAATTTCTAATTCCATGTGAATTCAAATTTTCTTCTACTCTGAATATTTAATTTTTATTTACTATCTTTCAATTATAACTGCTTCCTATTTTTATTATTAGTTTTAAATTAGTTTCATCCACTAGTTTATTTCAATCTCTAATTTGAAATTGTTTTGTTGCTAATAATTAAATTTGAATTTTTTTTTAGTTTTCAAATTTTGAAAAGTTTTAGCAGAGTCTCCATTTGTTTAGCATTACATATTTTCATAAGCACATATGTAAGGTTCCAATCCTTATCACAATTAATTCCAATCAATTCTCAAACCATTCTCTTTAGTTTAAAGGGATTTACATCTTACTTGCTTATATAATCCATTTAAGCAAAACAAACTTATATTCAAAATCATCATATTTTGCTTCCAATAGAATTTTATCTAATTCTCATTTACTTCAAACAACCCATTTTCTTATGCAATTCAACAATATCATTGTGAATAAATGATTACTTAAGCTTTATAACAAATCTTAAATTGATTTCAACTCAATTTACACTTGAGTCCATCACATTTAATTTATTCACAATCCTTACATTGCATTTCCTTCATTTCAACAGGTTTGATTCCAAACAATTTTATTAAAATTCAATAACCAATACTTTAAATTAATCATCTCATAATTTACTTAAGTTATTTATTTATTTCAAACTGTTCCACCCAATAACTTAAGTTTATTCTATTCCACCAATTTCCATTCAAATCTTTGATTTGATTTTCCTTTAATCAAATCCCAACTATTTACTAATTAGTTTATTCTTTTATCCATTCTTAAATTTTAATTTGCATTAAAAACCCATTATTACATTTATTTTAAAAAAAGGTCATTCAGTTTATGCTTGAATTAGAATTGTTTACAACTTACTCCAATTCTATTTTAATTCAATTCAATATTTTCTTATTTGCATCTACTTATTTTCATAAGAAATTTCTTCCATTCAATATTATCTATAACTCGATTGAACTCATTTAAATTCAGTTTTATTCCGACTCAACTTCAGTTAAATCTAGCCACTTACCAATCTTTAAATTTTATTTCTCAATATATGAGCTCAAAACTTATTTGTTTACTTAAACGCTTATAATGCTCATTTGGGTCATTTCATCTTATACCACAATTTCAAATTATTATATAACACTTACTGTCTTAAGTTATACATTTTCACCTCACAATTTCAACCCTTTTACCTTCAAATTTTATATTCAATTAAGTTCATTTTGAACTTCAAATTCCATTTTACTTATCTCAGGTTAAGCTCCAATGTGTTTTCCTATTTTCATTTACTTAAGTTAAATTTTAATTCCGGGATTAAAATTCCCGATTTCTTCTTATTAATATCAACTTTACTTTATAAGTTCAACATTTAATTCATTTAAACTTTTCACATTATCTAAATAGAATTCTTAGAATTCAATTGCCCGGTTTTCATTTCCAAAACCTTTTTGAAATGATAACTACACATACCTACTTGGTATGTCAAATCAAAATTTCAAATTCCAAACACTTGTTTTCACCAAAACAATTTTCTCTTTGAAAAATTTCTAAAGCAACTTGTATACCAAACAACTCCAAACAATATCAGGTCCAGCTATCCTGGTAGCAATCCATCACTTTAGAAACTCGAAAATGAATACTGATGATGTGGCCATCATCATCAGGATTATTTTCCAGCGACTGAAGTGAGTTCAGTGCTTCCTTACTTTCACAAATTCTTTCCAAACAATTTCCATTCAACCATATTTTCCAAAACAATATTCCATTATTGCCTTCAAATCTTTGGAAAAACATTTCAAACATTTCCAAGATTTTAAATTCCCAAATCCTTTGTTTAAATTCATTTAAACACCTTCAAATTTCCGGGACTTAAATTATGTTTTAGTTTAATTTTAGTTATATTCCTTTTATTAGATAATTTTATTTGGTTATAAGCAACTCAAATTTAAATTTTCATTTGGTTGTAGTATTAACAACCACATATTCAAATATATATATAATAATTTCAGAAAATATTTCTTTTATATCAAAATATAATTTTGGGTAAAATTATTTCATTTACCCTACTTTTAAAAACAATACCGTGTCGGTCAATCTAGTTTAAGAGTCTAGAAATCCCTATCGATGAAATGGCGTCCCACACATCGACCAGAATCCATAAACACTCAACAGATAAATCAACACAATATAAAACAATTTTATATTCACGAACAAGTACGCGCTCATATCTATTAATACACTCAAACTCATTTTAGAGTTCTACAAACTCTATTCTATGAGTAATTCCTATCAGAGCCAAGGTTATCACCACCTATGCTCTGATACCAACTGTGACGACCCGCCCTTCTACTACCAGAAAGACGTATCATCATTAAGAAAGAAAGGGATAGAAATAGAAAAGAAAGAGAAAGAAAAGAAAAGAAACAACAACATCAGAATCTCACAGCGGAACGGAACAAAATATAATATATCACATAAATATTTCATAGTTTTTACATATATCAGAGTTATACAATATCAATACACATGACATCCATACATACATCAACTACTGACACAGCGGAACTAGATAAATAACTACATATGTCTGGGAACTCCTGCTCCAAGCTCCTCCAGTAACAAAGTCCATAACCTATCACTTGGCTACTCATAAAAATTTGAGTACCCAAGAGTTTATAAAAAACAAAATATAAACTCCGGGTCAGACATGGGTCTGGTATGAGTAAACGGTTTAAAGTTGTTTAACTTCGAAAAACATTTGAAAATAAAGTATTACGTAAGACTCCCCACAAATAAATACGGGTAAGTTTTTATCTTACGCTAACCAAAACATTTCATAGGAAATCCAGTGATATTATAATAGTGTCTAGGGTTTTCAAGTAAATAGAAAATAGCCGAAATTGTTACATTCATTAAATTCCAGCTACTAGCCACAAAAGTGGGTAATACAAATCAAAACAGTAGGGTCTCGTAGGGAAAATGGATTTCCAACAATGGCAGGGCTACTAGGGTACCGCCCGTCACAGTACGAGGCCTAGATCACCGTACCGAGGATCACTCCCGACCCCCTACAACACAAGGCCGGAACCATTCCTTACTGAACAGTCCCGAACAAGATAAACCCCGTGGTTGTATCTAGCAACCGCCCACACAGCCGAAATATAAAGGGACATCTAGACAGGGGAAATATCTTGTCCTGCTTGGGCATGACCCACCTAACCTTGCTGCATCTCCCCTGTTTTAGCCATTCCCAGTTGATGAGGCTTGAGGCTACGATTACCTTTAAAGAACATATCACTTAGAATGCTCATCGTCCGCCTGACGATGTGTTGAAAGCATTCAATCCATACAAGTTCGTTCCGGGTTCGAACGAAACCGAAGGCATTATCTCGCTACACTCATTTTGGAATCACCCTCAGAGTTAGCGACGATAACCCTTGCATTCAGAAAACACCATCTCGATCTTAATTTTAGAATTCACGACCTAACGTTTAAATTGGGTCGATGTAGTTTTAAGAGAATCAAAATTTGATTCTTCCGATCCCGGTCTCATCGGAATCCAACCGCCATTTTAAGGGCCAAGTTGTCTAATTAACTTAACAGTTCAATTTAAAATCAGAATTAACATAACATATATAACAGATAAATCATACATAGTTATCACAGATATCCATAATATATCATAACATATCACAGAAAAATCATCAAACAGATATCAAGGTCAATCAGACAGAATTATCAATGCATACCAATCAGTTTGGTTTTACTTTACATAATTTATTGCTCAAGGATAACTATTTTATTCTGTTTAATTAGCTACTGATTAATTAACTTATTAATGATCAATTAATTAATTAGTTACCATTAACTATTAATTCATTAAGCATCTAATCTTAAATTAATTATTTAACTAATTAACTTCTATTCATTAACTATTACTTAATTACTCGGTTAATTAATTTATTTTTAATTGTCAAGTAATAACTTACTTATTAAAAAGTAATTACTTATTTAATTTTCACAAATTACTTTAATACATCAATTATTATCAAGTTAATTAAAGTATAATTCCTAATTAATCACTTAAGTTAATTTCCATTAATTAACTTCAAGTAATTAGCTAACGTTATTAAGATTTAAATTGCTTTAACATATGATTTATTTCTAATTACAAAAATCAATTTAAAGTTATCAATTAAATTTCAAATATAAATTAATCTACATTCCAATTACTTTATATAAATCAACTATCTTTACATCATTCACCTTATTAAACCTTTAAAACAAATACTAACTTAAACTACTAATTACTAACCTAACTTAGTTATAACTCATATTAAAACCAAAACATGTAATACGTTCATCCAGTAAGATACCCGAGACCGCCTCCATTCCAACTCGTGACGTTCACGAGATTACCCCGTGCGTTTCCCCTCTCTCACTCTCTATCTTCTTCTCCCCCTCTCTGATTCCTTCCTTTACATTTTTTTAGTATCAATTGAAGTCGAACTGCAGTTGTCACTCACGCACACGCAGATCCTAACTCGAGCCAACCCACCCCTTTACCCGAGAACCCATTCGAGTATCACTCGATATGATGCCACTCATGTCCTCACTGACACGCCCACACCACCGTGCACGTGCACAGTGGTGCGCTTGGCCTCCGGCGCCTTGCGACAGCCCCCACAAACCACAATTTATCCACTCAAACGATTACATCACTTAAGACAACACAAATCGGTCTAAGGCAAAAAAAATGCCTGAAGCTCGAACATGCGACAACAAACATCCACTGTCAAATCCTTCGTGCGGCCACCATCCATCACCGGAGGTGATGAAACTCCACCAGAACTTCGCTCACATCCCCCCTAACTCCTCCTAAAATTTCGTTCCACTCGGTTACCCTATGATGCCGAAATCAATTGTTTTACAGAGCATAAAAAAAATAGGCACTAAACCCTACTTTTGATTCAAACTCAAAACTTATGCATTTGAAAAATAATTTTACATTTTTCTAGTGTTAATACAACTTCAACCTTGCTTCATTCTGAATTTCAGAAATCAAAATTTATTCAATCAACGATATTTACAAAAATCAATGTCGGCTTTCTTTAAAAACTGCACTCATTATTTTTGTTTAAAAATCACAAGTTTTATGTTAAAAATCCTAACTAAGTGTATGAATTCAGAATATGTTATTAAATTTACAAATTGAAACATTTAAATTTTGACCTTTGATTTCTTTACCTGTAACTGGAAATAAACAGTGTTTATATCTTACTGTTGTACTTTATATACATCCCTAGATTTTGTTTTAAGTTAAACAATTCTAAATTACTTACATCTCTAGGTTCAAAATCAATTTAAGTGGATAAGTACTAATATCCCTTACTCCTTTTGCTCAGAAGCTTGAAACAAAACAGGAACAGAAAGCTTCCAGTGCATAAGATAAATACAGGTTTATTTATTTTCAATATATATATATAGCAACTCAAATATCAGAAACTACTTATCATACTTAAAATTTAAGAAAAAGTATGTTTACTCACAAGAACAATTTGAACAGAAGGCAAGGTGTATTGCAGAAATTGCAGTGGAATTCCCTGAAGCTCTCCCTGTTGTTTTGCTGTTGAATAAAATCTAAGTTTGCAAAATAGCAATGCTTCTCATGTTTGCTTTTAGTTTAACTTTTATAAATGAACTGAAAGTTTATAGGTGGATATATATAGATTGAAGATACTTAACAGGTTATTTAACTGGACAGAGTGTATTTGTATTGTCATTTTTCTCTTTTTATTGGCTAAGAAAAATATCCTGCAAAATGAAGTGATAAGGAGATTTCGGCTGCCTGTACTTGCTAAACAAAATGTTATGCTAATTAATGCTTTTGCTCTTAATTATGATAACAAGTATTTAATGTTTTACTGATATGTACAAAACCCAGATTTTGTTTTATGATATTGAAGTGAAAACTTTTGTTTTCTTATGCATATGAATTTCCTGCAGCACATAAACTTTATATTTAATTCATAGCATTGATTGTACAAAGATATTTATTTCATTTTCTTTCTTTCAGGTTCAACTTGATTTTGAAAGTATATTTAGCTATACATTTCCTTGTCTTATTGTAGAAGCTTTCTTATTTATACATATGTTTATTATTCTTAGTGAAGGTTGATTTTGATTTTTTTATTTGTTAATTAAATTTTCAAACAGTTGATTTATAACATATACTTGCATTTTAATACTTCAAATTATAATTTATATTTGTACATTTATCTTCTTAGTTACATTTTATAATTTATGATTATGTTTTATACTAGTTTTGTATGTTTATGTTTATAATTATGATTTATACTTAATGTTTCACTTAACCCCTGTTTATATTTATATCTATAGTTATACTTCATATTTATTTCCATTCGTAAAACATTAATCTTAGATTCATGAGTTCACTTATTTATTTATATTTAATTGGACTTACATAAATATTAATAATTTATGTTGAACATTATCATCTATTTGTATTTGTTTCTCAAATGTTAACAATGTAAAATACTTTAATTTAGTTCTATAAGGTAAATTCTATCAAGATATTGTTAAGAATCTTTTATTTCAATCATTATTATCTATATGTATCTTTTATACTAAATAGAAATAAAGTAAAGTATTTTAATTAATTATATAAGATAGATTTTTATTGTGAATATTATTTGAAATACTTATTTCAAATTCTAAATCAATCTCCTTTTTAAAATACAGTTTATATAAATAAATGGCAGTATTTCCAAAATCATATTCATTTAAATATGATCAATTCACATTTTATATTTAATTAGATTAAATATTTATCAAAATAACCGGGGACGAAATCCAGGGTCGTTACATATATTTTGGATAAGTATTTTAAATTATTTGAACTTGGCAAATTTTTAGTGGAATTAAATAAATATTTTGAAATTTATTTCACGTGATGAAGGTGATTTGAAATTTGTTTGCCAAGGATTGAAGTGTGAAAAGTGATTTGAAATTTGTTTTCAAAAGATTGAAAGGTGAAAAGTGATTTGAAATTTGTTTTCAAACGATTGAAGTGTTTAAATTATATCTTGCAAAGATATTTTGAAAATAATAACTGGGGGAAAATTATTTGAAATCCAATAATTGTTGTGAATGTTGATTGATAGTTAAATAATCGACTATCAATATTGACCCTTAAATGATGTTTGAATTTTGATGCGACCGTTGGTCACATTCCAAATGGATATTCGAAAACCACATCGATTTTTGTTATTGTGATGGATCTTTTATTTAAAAGATCAAAGTGGAAATTTTTGTGATTTGTTTGAAATTTGATTGAACGCTTATTTTTAAAAATAAGCGCTCATTATTCGGATTAGCCGGGAGAGGACTTTGTGTCATAAAACCCATTTCGAATAATGATACGATGGAATGGGATTGCATTTGAAGACGGTGTTGAAGACCGAGTATTTTCGAAAACGTAAGTATTACCTATTGAATGCCCTGCACTGGGTTGCTACAGTATAGAGATTTTATCACCTTTTGTGATAGGGACTCCGGACGTGATTTGTGAATATTCGGATTTGCAAGGGCTTCTTTTGAAGTGCCTTCGGTTCCGTTCGATCCTGGAACGGACTTGTATGGATGTGTGTCTGACGTTACACTTTGAGATGTAAAGCTGGTTTCTATCAAATACATTTCTGTTGGTGGCGGAGAATTTATTCTATTAGCTTAACACCCTTCTCTGAGACGTACGAGCTCAGAGGTTATGTAGTTGACGGTTACTAGTGATATATTTCCAAACTGGTAATGTGACATATAAGGTGTTGTTGATCATTTGTTGATCGAAGCATGACTTTGTGAAAAGTGTAGCTTTGTGGACGATACTTCATCGGACTTCACACCCCGAAAATGGTAAAAAGAGGAAGAATGCGGCAAGGTTATCAGGGTCACGCCCTTTAGGGTATGTCATTTCCTTCTGGAAAAGGATGGTATCATGGTATGGAGCCTAGATATTTAACCTATGTGGTTGCTACAAATTTATTATACTTTGTGGTTGTTGCTTTGTGGTTGAGGATCCTCGGATAAAGGTCACAAACGACCGGGGGATGGCATACTCGTGTAGTAATTACCTAGTTACAGAGATAACCCGGCCTTGTGTTGGCAGAGAGCTGGTTAAGTTCTTGGGGCATCCCTCCAGAGGCATACCCATGTGGCAGTAGAAAGTTCCTTAGCCTGACCATTTGTTGGAAATCCAATCTCCAATATGCGCTTTGTATGGTTTTAGTTGTATAACTTGCCATTTACTTATGGTGGCGCCCTACTGTTTAGATGGTAGCTATAGTAGGCATAGTTCGAAATGTCTATGCTGGCTAGGATTAATATTATACTTTCGAAATGTTTTCTGCACTATGCACTAATAATAATATCAAAGAGATTTTGCATATCAAGCATGTTTGACTATCATAAGAAGAAATTTCTTCCAATTCTGCGTTTGCACTGTGTGTGTGGCGGGAGGCCTTATGGTAGTTTCATTTTCCAAAAGCATAGCGGATTTCTTTTCCTTTCTTTGTGAAAATAACCATTTTTAAGATCTCACACCAGTCTCATGACAGACCTTAAGTTTATTGTTCCCTTTCTAAACTCTGGGTGCCCATAATTTTCCACACGGGCAGCCTAGAGTCAGGTTGTCAGTTATTCGTGAGCGAAGCCAAGAAGTTGCTGTGGAGATCAGGAGTTGAAGCTGGATAGCGAGATGTATTTCTTATACTATGTAGTGTCCGCTGCGTATGGGTTGGTGCAAGCCAAATTTCTATGTGAGCAGGTTAAAATAACTGCCAGTTTTGTGTTGTTGTTGTAAACTCTGATGATGAGTGTATAAACTGATATAGTACTTTTGTTTTAAAGATTATTCATTATCTATTATATCTGTTCCGCTGCGAAATGTGAGATTTTGTTTTTGTTTCTGTTTCTTCTTCTATCTTCTTCTTCTTTAACCCTAACGGTTCGATTTTCCTGCATTCGATTGTGCGGCATTTGATATAATGGACGTATTGATGTCGACTTTCGAGCATCGAAAAATCGAGTCTTTACTGGTTTAGCAATTGCATTCTGCACAGCGTTTGCTTAACTTCAGCATGATGGTGGTTCAAGCTTTTGGTTTGGAGCTTTGGCATAGAATATGTTGTTTTCCGCTGCCGTTGCTCCTGTGTTTTTCCACTGTTGTATCTATCTCTGATAGTGTTGATCACTTCAATTGTATCAGATTGTTGTATCAATTATTGTGTATCAATAAAAATTATTAATTTTGTTTCCGTCGTGTTGTTTACTTAATGTGTTATAAGCTCCGGCGAACGAGACTCAACGTTTGAATCTACGACATTCGAATACGGGTGATGTATTGGGTGCCTATTTTCGAAGGTCGAGTCAGGGTCATTAGAAAAATATTCCAAGCTAGAAAAAATTCGTTGCATTTTATTTTTTTTAAATACATACCGATATCGTATATCGTTCAATGTATTAATAGCAATTTTAAACACACTGTTAAATATTATTCAATACATATCAAATAAAAATTATGTAATTTATAATTCATAAATATAAGTAATTTATTTAATTCATGACAATTGCAAATTAATTTAATCGGGCGGTAATAGGAGTATTCAATGTTTCGGTTGCGTGACTCATGTTTGTAAATTTGGTCAGCGGTTAATACTGAATAATTCGATTGTTAATGTTCACACGTCACTGAGGAGATGGTGTGACATTATGCTCGAACTTATCGCTTACTAGGTTTCGGTAAAATCTAATTTTACATTGTTAATTATTATTGGGCAGTGACAATTATTTACACCAATTCTCTTCATCAAAATTATCACTTTGGACTTATGGAATTTTTTAACGGTGAAAATTTCAATATCATATATATTCAACTCTACAATCCAAACGCAATGTCCTTAGTTTAATAATAACAATATAGTTAACTGAAATACTCTGCCTAAAGATTTTGACTTTTAAGTTGACTTCAATTGACTTGATACCAACGTCATATAACCAAGGAGATGAATCCTTTCTTGAATAGTGTTTAACTTCCAATACTTTCACTTGACCCAACTATGGTCGTTCGGTGGATGTTGTGCCATGATTTAACTACAAAGTGAAGGTTTTACATTGAAGATCAATGATACAAGTCAAGAGACTCATATAAATTAGTCACATTGTTATTTTCTATTTGACCTTAATTATATTAACTAACAGAAAACTATCGAGTAAGTCATTCCATTACTGTCTAATAAATCAATACGTAATCCCTTGGTGCCCTAACAATCATAAGTAATACACTGTCCAACATTTGGAAAGCGTTATACATTCTAGTCTCAATGAATGTATCAATATCCAATCTCAATACATCTTGACTATGAATATTTAAAATGATGAGTTTATTATATTCTAATACAATAATCATGTTTTCAACTATTTCTTAATTACTATCACAAACACACCATTTGTGGATTTTTTGTTAAATATATTTCAATTGAACATTCAATTATTTATAACACATTATAACAAATATATAACAAAATGATTGTTTTTATTATGAATGATAATTAATTGCAAAGTTAATAATTTATAATAAATTATAGAATTACTTATAAGGCATATCCTTAACTCAATCAATCTTCCCCTTGCACTTGAGGCCAGTTATGGAACCACAATCCCATCCCTTCGATTAGCTTCTCAAGAACCGTCCAACTTAAACCCTTAGTGAATTGATCTGCTATGTTATCTTTGGTATCTACACTTTGTATCATAATCTCTTTCTTCTCAGTGAACTCTCTAATGAGGTGGAACTTTCAAAGAATATGCCAAAATATTTTATGTGCTATGAACTCCTTTGGGATCTATATCATCGCATTATTGTCACGTAACAATTCTATTAGGTTCTTGACATCGAAAATGACTCCAAGCTTACTTAAAAACTTATGCATCCGTAATGCCTCTTTAGCTGCTTAACTGAGGGAGATGTACTCGGCCTCTACGTTGAATCAGTTACTGCTTCTTGTTTATAACTTTTCCAACTAAAAGCCATGCCATTTAGCATAAAATCATAACTGAACACTAATTTACTATCATCAACATCACTTAGAAAGTTAGAGTCGATATATTCTTTCATGAGGAGGTATCCATTCCCATAAACGAGGAATACGTCCCGAGTTTATAAATACTTTAGTATACGTTTTATAATCGTCTAATGTTTTTCTCTAGGACTAGACTAGGTCGGCTTATCATCCGAATACATATACCACATCCGGTCTAGCATATAACATTGCATACATTATGGATCCTGTGGTTGAAGCATAGGGATCCTCTTCATATGCTCTTTCTCCTCATCAGTATTTGGAGCATCCTTCTTAGAAAGGATGATTCCAGATTGCATTGGGACATTTCCATGCTTGGAAATCTCCATATTGAACCTTTTCTGTATCATGTTTATATATAGGGATTGGGACAATCCCAACAGCCTCTTAGATCTATCTCTATAGATCTTTATACCAAGTATATAAGCTTCTTCTCCTAAATCCTTTATGAAGAAGTTCTTGAAAATTCAAACTTTTGCTGATTGTAATAACGAAGTGTCATTGTCAATCAATAGAAGATTATCGACAATAGTACTAAGAATACAGTTTCCTTGTGTACGAACGCTTCCTTTGTGTTCTGATAAAAACCAAACTATTGGATTGCCTTATTAAAACATTTGTTCCAACTCCCTAAAGCTTGTTTGGACTTTAACAACTTGCTAGCCTTACCCTAACTCCCACTGACTACAAAACCCTCAAGCTAGACAGACTTTTCTAAATCACCATTTAAAAATGTCATCTTTACATTCATTTGTCACATTTTGTAGTTATAAAATGCATGGGAAATATAATCTGAATGGACTTAAGCTTGGTTACGGTTGAAAAGGTTTCGTCATAATCAACACCTTAAATTTGATGAAATTCTTTCGCTACTAGCCTAGCCTCATAAGTCTCTACTTCTCCATCCACAGTTAGGTTTTCTTAAAAATTCATTTACAACCGATAGGTTGTATCCCTTGGAGTACGTCTCGTAAAGTCCATACTTCTGTTTTCGTACATGGACTCCATCGGATTTCATCGCTCCATGCCATAGTATAGTCTTTACTCTACAATGCTTGTTGGAAAGACAAAGGAGAATCGTCATCTGAATACAATCCTCCTTCTCACTGTCCATAAGAAAACCATAGTATCTCTCTGGTGCACGAGATTCCCTGCTAAACTTTCTAATAGGTGGCGTATTTTAGTTTACAGGTGAACTCGATTCTCCCATTGGTTCGACCTCAATGTTAACTTCTTGGATCTTGTCTAAGTCTACAACTTTGTTGTTAATTTCCTTTGACAGAAATTTCTTTTCCAAAAAGATAATGTAACAACCTGATATTTTCAGCCATTCGCATCCACACATGCCAAACTTGAATTGCTCAAAATACCGCGTTGTAAATAAATTTGGAGCAAATGAAATACAATCAGAATCATAGGTACAGAAATATCAGAATAACTCGCAGCGGAAATTAAAATACCATAGTAGTTCATGAGTTACTATAACAAACTATCAAACATATACATAATATCAGTCTGAAAACATATACAATAGAAATCTCAAATACATAGAAGTTTATAAATACAAAGCTGAAATAGAACAACTGAAACTGAAAAGGAATAGATAACAAGACAAGTAGAATTTCCAGCAATTCCTAGCTCTAGAAAACAAATCCAAAGCTAAGCTATAAATACTCACGCTGACCCGAGTGCAAAGTAAAACACAAAACACTCGAGTCAGGACATATATATACTTATATAATGTAAACCAACTCAAGTGAACTGTAGTAGTAATGCACAATATCTTAAAGGATGCTTGGGATCGCCCATCCTCTAAGGATCAAGTAAACCATAAATTAAATACATCCCGTGGTTAAAATTTGAAAAATGTTATTTTATACTTCTAAATCAAATATCAATTTCAAAATTCAATATCATTTCAAATTCATTTCAAATATCCAAATATCATATCTTTCCAAAACCACATTCATTTTATTTAATTTAAATATCCTTCCAAGTCACATTCAAAATGGTTTATATTTCAAATCAAATTACTTCATTTAAGCCATTAAAATTTAAAGTCGTTATTTAAAATCAAATATTTAATTCTCAAAATTTTAGCCCTTTCAAAGTTTATTTATTTAATTAAATTTATTAAAACAGCGAAAATTCAACTTTCATAGCACTTAGAAAATGCTACGGAAAGTTATGTTTAAAAACAATTCAATTAGTAAAAGACAGCATGTAAAATGCTGTAATAGGTTTAAATTTCAATTAAAACATTAGTTAAGTCCAGCAACTACAACACTTACAAAGTGCTGTAATAGCCCTTAGTTCATTTTAGCCATTTAGTTCATTTCTATCAATTACAGCATTTACAAATGATGTAATATCCTTTACATTAGAAATAATAACATTTCAAAAATGTTGTTAATTGAATTCCAAATATTCAATATAATTTCACAAACAATTAAATTTTATTTAGATCATTTTAAACTTATAAAATCATATATTTTCACTTTTAAAACAATCATTTAAATACCCTTATATTCATGATTTTATAAGGTTAAATTTTCATTCAAAATCAATATTTAATAATAATTCACATATTAAATTCACACATTCAATTTCAATTCTTTAAATTAAATTTTTAACTTAACACTTAAGTTTAAATTTTCAAATATAACTTATTTTTCTCTTTATTTACTTAACTTAAAATTCACCTTTAAACAAAATTCACAAATTTCCAATTTAAGGCATATTTCAAAATTCAACTTAATATTCATTCATTTAACCTTTTAATTTATAAAAAAATCATTAACACTTTATAAAATCATTTAAAATTCATTTTAAATCAAATATTATATTTATTTATCATAATTTCCTACTTAATTTAAATTCCATTTATAACCAAATCAAAATTTCCAAGATAACTTATATTTCAAATTTCTAACTTTACCATTAATTTATTTCACTTATCAATTTGTAGAAAATCACTAATACTTTATAAAATCATTTTTTATTAAATTTAAACCAAAATTTCATAATATTTACATTTTTGTAATATTTTAAAATTTTAGAAAAATATATATTTAACCATAGTCTGTATAAAATTTTCTAACCTAAGTCCAATGATACGGATAATATATGATTTCAATCCGTAATTTACAAAGGAAAAATCCAGGTTCTATCATTTCAAACCCGCAATCCTAAGTGAATGCAAATAAATAAAAATCATTCAGGCCTTTCATTTCAGCCCATAACGATTTTTCCCTATTTTAAAGTCCGTTCGGGTATGTATCATTTCAACCCATAGTGATTCTAATCTAAAGGGAACTTGCAGTGTGATAAACTGACATAAATAACAGAATAGCATTATATAACAGTAACAGACGTTATAATAGGTAAATAAGCATGGCTGAACATCATTTGATCATAGCATAGCAAATATAGCATGGATATATATTTTACAGATTCAAATGTGATCGGTTTGCTAGTCATATAAGTATAAATACTATCTGGTGAGAATTACTCACTGGTATAAGCTGAAGACAACAACCAAAGTACACAAATTGAGATCCACAAAGGCATGATAGCATGACAATGATTCAAGAGTGAGAGATCCAAAGCTAATTTCCTTGTTGCATGACAAACAAAACAAAGTACAATACATAAATTTCAAACCAAACTATTATAAACAAAGCTAGAAATATAAGCACAATACATAGTTAAACTTTTGCACTTGCATTCAACCACTTATGCTTGAGCTATGGGCTGGAAAGGCACTATAATGGGATGGTTTTGTATCAGGTTTGGATCAGGTTAAGGTCATATAGGGGTCGGCCAATGTAATATAAAGGAGATTAAGGTATGTGTGCATGCATTTACAAAAACAAGGCAACTACAAGCAACAACATGGATTTCGAGGCCTATATGTCTTCGGCCAAGGGACTATTAGGTATGGCCTGATCTGGTATGCTCAACTACAGGTGAGGCATGGGTCATAGGCTCAGGTTGTGGCTGGTGGTGGTGGTGGTGGATAGTCGGCCAAAGCATGATGGTGGAGTGGTGGATCAAGTAGAGCTCTGCTAGCATGAATAAAGTGGAGTTTTTTTTTTATCATTTTCTTAGTGGACCTTCAATTTGGATGGATCGGCTCTAGAATGGCAGTGGAGAGAAGGGTATGTGGCTGGAATAGGTGGTGGTGGAGGTGGCCAAGGGCTGGAGGTGGAGAGGCCAAACCTAAGTAGGATGAAGGCAAGTGCAAAAATCACATAATTCAAGTATAAAAAGTGAAAAAAAGAAGAAATTTTTACCAACACTTGCAAGGATGATGGTCGAATTTTTCTTAAGTTGAGGAGTTTTATTTTGTGCATGAAAGAAAATGGAGTGGTCGGCTGAAGAGTAGGATGTTATGGCAGCAAAAATGAAGAGGTGATAATTGATAATGAAAAGGTATGAATATGAAAAGACTAGGAATAAAAAGAGTCACAAACTATTCATATTTCCATATTTTCTTTTAAATTTTTAAATACATGTAAAATACTTATAAATAAGATAAAAACACGAAAATATGATGAATGCACAAACATAAATAAATAAATATTAATTAAATATAATTAAATTGAGAAAATAGCTAAAAATTGGAAACTAGGCTTTAAAATTTGAAAATAAATTCAATAAACTTCGGAAAAATGTAAACATCACTTTAAAAATGTTTTAAAATAAAATATATCTAACATGTCATATAACACATATTAGAACATGATTTGACAAATAAAAATATTTTTTATATAAATTAAAATAAACAATATTGTTAAATAAATTAATGTACACACAATATTGTAAAATGCATAACTTTTACAATATAAATCAGATTTCAACGAAACAAAAAGCAGTATTCTCAAAATTTAATATATTTTCATAATAAAGGAAAAAATTCAAAAATTTAAATTTTAAATTTAAAAGTCAAAGTTTGACCAGATTGAGCAAAAATCCACTTTTTCTAGAAATATCCTATTTATTCAGGTTTGAAATTATAATTCACACAAAAATCAAAATATACTCTTAAAATATCAAAATTTATTCATTTTAATAAATATAATAAAGTTTTTAAATCAGGAGTTTCAATTTAAATAATTAAAATAATCACAAAATACTGGGTTGTTACACTCTCCCCACTCAAATCTTTTCGTCCTCGAAAAGAACGAACAAGGAAAATAAAGAAAAGCAAGATAGACAATAAATAGTACCTGGTAAAAATTCCGGATTTGAAGGACGAATGCACTCCCCTATTTCCCAGGTATAATACCAATCATCAGTACTTCACAGTACTTTGATCAGACTAACAGATTTCCTTTTTAGCTGCTTCGTACCTCTGCTGACAGTACGAAGTGGCTTACTCTCGATAGTCAAATTAAGCTAAATATCCAAAGTATCAAGAGCAGTTTGCTGAACAAAAAGAGATGGGTCAAGAAGATACTAGAGGAGATGTGAGACGTGGAATACATCATGCACTCCAGAAAGTTTCTCGGGCAAATCTAAACGATAAGCCAAAGAACCAACTCTTTCCACAATGCGGAATGGACCCTCGAAGAGGAAGAAGGTAGGAATAGCTAGAAGGAAAAATAGGTTGGAAGACAAGGATGAACCATATTTTAAAACCATATACATTTCAATTTAAAATTTTATAACATTTTATAATATGATGAATTGTCATTTGAATCAAATCTGATAGTTCGAAGTACACAATATTTTAAAGCATTTTAAATTATTTAGGAAAGTAAAATAAATGATCAAAATATCCTTTATATAATACTTTATCAACATACTTTTATAACTCGATGTCTTAACAAGTTTACTTTCGTTCCTGCAGACTCTGGCCATGCGTTGATCAGGCGCAAAGCTAGAATTCTCCAAGTACTTAGTAGACTTGTTTCAATACCCAGTGAAAATACTTGAAAAAAAAACTTTTAAAAACAAAAGATATGGAAAGTACAATCCAAAAAAATCAACCAAATCAAACATGTCGATCATGGATCGCAGATACACAATGGTTACACCTAGATCCTCCAGGAAACATCTGTACTCGTAGGCTGACTACCACAGCCCTGCGATTACGCCACAAAGACTTGTAGTACCGCAAATACACAATGGTTGCACCTGGATCCCCCAAGAAACATCTGTACCCTTAGGTTCTCGCAGCCCTTGCAGATTACGCTACCAAGCGACCCGATAGATCACAGATACACAATGGTTACGCCTGGATCCCCTAGGAAACATCCGTACCCTTAGGCTCTCGCAGCCCCTGTGAATCACGCTATATAGTTGCTGTCATAAGACCATGGAGATCGCCATGGAATTCGATGGATACTTGAGTATCATATCCGGAAAACCCAAATCAGAGAGAATAATATTGATAGAATGAATCCAGGTGTGGCCACAAAGCGGATATCAAGCAGAAGGCACTTCCGTATCTTTACTTCGAAAATATGTATCATATAGTACCTTTCAAAATCACTTTCAAATATCATACTTATATATAGTCCATTATATATAAGATTTCATTTCAAATCAAATACTTTCCAAATCAATAGTATATCAAATCATACTTATATAGACTTCGATTATATAAGATTTCTCTTTACAAATTGAGTACCCTTTCAAATCAACAGTTTCAAATCACTTCATACTTATACAAATTAATTTCATACTTATACAAATCCATTTATATAAGTTCGATAACTCCCAAATCAAAGTATTTAAATAAAAAAGGTTCCCAATTTCAAACCATTTCAACATCAATTCAGTTTCAAAATCATATATGATTTCACCAAATCATTTCTTCCTAATTACATATATTTAGTTTCAAAGTTTCTTAAAAACAATAGATTTAGAAGATAATCCAAATTTCCAAATCAACAAAATCTAGGTCAAACAAATTGATTTCCATTTCAAACATATATTCACTTTCAAAATCATAATACTTTCAAAGTTATAAATCTTTCGAAACCAAAATACTTGAAATCATTACACTTTGAAAATCATAACTTTTCGAAATCATACGTTTGAAATCATAAAACATTCCTTTAATCCTTTACATTTCACAAATTTATTCAATTAAACCCAAATCTAAAATTTTCAACTTTAATTCAATTCAAACCATCAGTTTCAATTCAATTTAGTTTTCCAACAAAACCATTTCAAATATTATCAAATTTCAAATATACATTTGATCCATAAAATGAACTATTCAATCTTTAATATATTTCAAAGCTTAAACATACCATATTCTAAAACTAGATTTTTTATAATTTCATATATCCCAAATTTTTCTTCATTATTACTTATTTTTGAAATATTCATTTCATAAATCCATTATTTTTAAATAAACTCAAATTACAAGTAAACCAAATATCCTTTCATACAAATATAAACTTCAAATATTCATTTATCAAAATCAATTATCATTTCAAATTCACATTCTTTATCAAAATAAAGATTAAATCATTACCAAACCATTTCAATCATCAAAATATCCAAAATGGTTACTAAGTTTAAAACCATCACTTTTTAAAACCTTTAAACTATTTATTTCTATATGAAAAAAAGTCCAATTTACCATTGGAAAGATTATTATTCTATATATATACTTTATTCAAAACATTTCAAATCTATATTTCATAACAGTAAAATTCAAAATAGTCTTATTTATTTCACTCAACAAACAGTTTCAAACTTATATAAATCATATTACTTTATACTTTAACCATACAAAACTAAACTTATATTCTTTATCAAATACCTTATACCTTTCAAAATTTCTTAGCTTTGAAAAGTTAACCTTGATTTGGAAGTGCTCGAATCTTCAAAATAGTCGAAGAAATCATATTTTCAATCCAAGAGTTGGAAATCACCAACAAATCAGTAAATCAATTGCAACAAATAAGGTTATACCAAAACAAATCAGAATCCTGAGGACTGAACGCCGGCTTACTTTAAATCATTTTAAATATATATATATATATACATATATATACACATATATCTTTTGAATATCAAACCTTACTACAAAATCTGAAATCAAAATTGGTTTCATAAAATCACTTGCATAGCAAAGCTACTAGAGTGGCCTCTCCCCACTCAAAAATTCGAAAATCAATGTCGATGATGAATGCATTCATCACCAAAATTTATTTTCCAACGACATAAGTGGCTTATGGACTTTTATTTTCTTGAAACTTCTTTGAAATCACCTCAAAATCATTGGAATTCATTCAAATACATTTGAAACATTTCTTATTTGGGAAATATCTTAAAATCATATTATTATAATATAATTTCCAAAAATCTTAAAACCGATTTCAAAATACTGGAGTTCGATTCCTTGAAATTCAAATTCAAAACCCTTCAATTATAAGTCATTTTATATAAGTCAAATTCTTATAAAATTTTCAAAATTTCAAATCCTTTCAAAGCTTCAAATTTTCATTTTCAAAAGATATAAAATACTTATTGAAAACATTTCACTTTTATATACAAAATAGGGTCATCCATATTAAAATAACGATTTCGATGTATGCACAATTTCAACATACAACCAAACACAAATTTCCAAGGAATGATTCAAGTTATAGATTTCAGAACAAACAGAGATTAAAATTAAGAGAAACTCTAATCAAATAGAATTCTGGTTCGAAGATAAGCTCGAACAAAGATGAGATAATTTAATTACCCAATAGAAGATAGATAAGCCTATACTAATTGTAGGTGACCTTAACCGGTCAACCGTGACTTCAGGAATATAACCAATGCGGAAATCTAAGGCAAATCGACCTTCGATCGCCAGAGATAGAATTCGGGTAGAGCAGGAGATAGATAGTGTTGTAAACCGGGGATATAGAAATCTCTGGTGAATCAATGCCAATTGTAAAGGAGTTTCACCCCTTTATAAATCATTCAAAGATTGGCGGAATCACCAATCTTTAGAGAGGTCATTCAAAAGTGGAGTTACGGGATGTTCCAAAATCAAAAGGATAAAAATAGGGAAGACAAGATCGGATTTCAGAACCAGTGGGAGCGTTCCAAAGTTCAAGGAATCCTAATCGATAAGAATCCTAACCAAGAAATTTCTAACAAGGTGGATACCAAAGGGACGAAGTTTAGAAAATCTTTTCAAAATAAGGAATTTTTTTTAATTTTTTATACCAAAATAATCTTTGAAAATCCTTTAAAATCATTTGGAAATCATTTTATACTTCAAAAATACGTTCTCTAAAAAAGAAAGGATTCTGAGATTGATTTCACTCATTCTAGGGAATTTCTACCCTATCTCTAATGAGTTTTTGCTCCGCAGGCTATGATTTGCCTATAAACCAAAGCTCTGCTACAACTATAACAACCCGATATTTTCAACCATTTGCATCCACACATGCCGGACTTGAATTGCTCAAAATACCATGTTGTAAATAAATTTGGAGCAAGTGAAATACAATCACAGAATCACAGACACAAAAATATCAGAATAACTCGCAGCGGAAATTAAAATACCATACTAGTTCATGAAGCTACTATAACAAACTCTCAAACAAATACATGATATCAGTCTGAAAAGCATATACAATAGAAATCTCAAATACATAGAAGTTTATAAATACCATAGCTGAAATAGAACAGCTGAAACTGAAAAGGAATAGATAACAAGACAAGCAGAATTTCCAGCGATTCCTAGCTCTAGAAAAGAAATCCAAAGCTAAGTTGTAAATACTCAGGCTGACCCGAGCGTAAAGTAAAACACAAAACACTCGAGTCAGGACATATATATACTTATATAATGTTAACCAACTCAAGTGAACTGTAGTAGTAATGCACAATATCTTAAAGGATGCTTGGGATCGCCCATCCTCTAAGGATCAGTTAAACCACAAATTAAATACATCCCGTGGTTAAAAATTAAAAAATGTTATTTTATACTTCTAAATCAAATATCAATTTCAAAATTCAATATCATTTCAAATTCATTTCAAATGTCAAAATATCATATCTTTCCAAAACCACATTCATTTTATTTAATTAAAATATCCTTCCAAGTCACATTTCAAAATGGTTTATATTTCAAATCAAATTACTTCATTTAAACCATTAAAATTTGAAGTCATTATATTTAAAATCAAATATTTAATTCTCAAAATTTTAGCCCTTTCAAAGTTCATTTATTCACTTAAATTTATTAAAACAGTGAAAATTCAACTTTCACAGCACTTAGAAAATGCTACGGAAAGTTATGATTAAAAACAATTCAATTAGCAAAAGACAGCATGTAAACTGCTGTAATAGGTTTCGATTTCAATTAAAACATTAGTTAAGTCCAGCAACTACAGCACTTATAGAGTTTTGTAATAGCCCTTAGTTCATTTTAGCTATTTAGTTCATTTCTATCAATTACAGCATTTACAAATGCTGTAATATCCTTTACATTAGAAATAATAACATTTCAAAAATGCTGTTAATTAAATTCCAAATATTCAATATAATTTCACAAACAATTAAATTTTATTTAAATCATTTTAAACTTATAAAATCATATATTTTCACTTTTAAAACAATCATTTAAATACCCTTATATTCATGATTTTATAAGGTTAAATTTTCATTCAAAATCAATTTTTAATAATAATTCACATATTAAATTCACACATTCAATTTCAGTTCTTTAAATTAAAATTTTAACTTAACATGTAAGTTCAAATTTCCAAATATAACTTATTTTTCTCTTTATTTACTTAACTTAAAATTTACCTTTAAACAAAATTCACAAATTTCCAATTTAAGGCATATTTCAAAATTTAACTTAATATTCATTCATTTAATCTTTTAATTTATACAAAAATCATTACCACTTTATAAAATCATTTTAAATTCATTTTAAATAAAATTTAAAATTATTTATCATATTTTCCTACTTAATTTAAATTCTATTTATAACCAAATCAAAATTTCCAAGATAACTTATATTTCAAATTTCTAACTATACCATTAATTTATTTCACTTATCAATTTGTAGAAAATCAATAATACTTTATAAAATCATTTTTAATTAAATTTAAATCAAAATTTCATAATATTTACATTTTTTTAATATTTTAAATTTTTAGAAAAATATATATTTAACCACAGTCTGTATAAAATTTTCTAACCTAAGTCCAATGATACGGATAATATATCATTTCAATCCGTAATTTACAAAGGAAAAATCCGGGTTCTATCATTTCAAATCCGCAATCCTAAGTAAATGCATAAATAAAAATCGTTCAGGCCTATCTTTTCAGCCCATAACGATTTTTCCCTATTCTAAAGTCCGTTCGGGTATGTATCATTTCAACCCATAGTGATTCTAATCTAAAGGGAACTTGCAGTGTGATAAACTGATATAAATAACAGAATAGCATTATATAACAGTAACAGATCTTATAACAGGTAAATAAGTATGGGTGAACATCATATGATCATAGCATAGCAAATATAGCACGGATATATGTATTTTACAGATTCAAATGTGATCGGTTTACTAGTCATATAAGTATAAATACTGTCTGGTGAGAATTACTCACTGGTATAAGCTGAAGATAACAACCAAAGTACACAAACTGAGATGCACAAAGTCAAGATAGCACGACAATGATTCAAGAGTGGGAGAGCCAAAGCTAATTGCCTTCTTGCATGACAAACAAAAAAAAGTACAATACATAAATTTCAAACCAAACTATTATAAACAAAGCTAGAAATATAAGCACAATACAAAAAATTTTGCACTTGCATTCAACCACTTATGCTTTAGCTATAGGATGGAAAGGCACTGGAATGGGATGGTTTTGGATCATTTTTGGATTAGGTTAAGTTCGTATAGGGGTCGGCCAAAATAATATAAAGGAGATGTAGGCATGTGTGCATGCATTTACAAAAACAAGGCAACTGCAAGCAGCAACATGGATTTCAAGGCCTAAATGTCTTCGGCCAAGAGACTATTGGGTGTTGCCTGATCTGATATGATCAACTACAGGTGAGGTATGGGTCCTAGGCTTAGGTTGTGGCTGGTGGTGGTGGTGGATGGCCGACCAAAGCATGATGGTGGAGTGGTGGATCAAGTAGAGCTCGACTAGCATGAATAAAGTGGAGTTTTTTTTATCATTTTCTTAGTGGATCTTCAACTTGGGTAGCTCGGCTCTGGAATGGCAGTGGAGAGAAGGGTATGGTGGCAGGAATAGGTGGTGGTGGAGGAGGCTAAGGGCTGGAGGTGGAGAGGCCAAACCTAAGTGGGATGAAGGCAAGTGCAAAAATCACATAATTCAAGTATAAAAAGTGAAAAAAAGAAGAAATTTTTACCAAACTCTTGCAAGGATGATGGCTCTTAGGTTGAGAAGTTTTATTTTGCGCGTGAAAGAAAATGGAGTGGTGGGCTGAAGAGTAGGGTGTTATGGCAGAAAAAATGAAGAGGTGATAATTGATAATGAAAAGGTATGAATATCAAAAGACTAGGAATAAAAAGAGTCACAAACTATTCATATTCCATATTTTCTTTTAAATTTTTAAATACATGTAAAATACTTATAAATATAGATAAAAACATGAAAATATGATGAATGCACAAAAATAAATAAATAAATATTAATTAAATATAATTAAATTGAGAAAATAACTAAAAAGTGGAAACTAGGCTTTAAAATTTGAAAATAAATTCAATAAACTTCGGAAAAATTTAAACATCACCTTAAAAAAGTTTTAAAATAAAATATATACCTATCATGTCATATAACACATATTAGAACATGATTTTACAAATAAAAATATTTTTATGTAAATTAAAATAAACAATATTGTTAAATAAATTAATGTACACACAATATTGTAAAATGCATAACTTTCACAATATAAATCAGATTTCAATGAAACGAAAAGCAGTATTCTCAAAATTTAATATATTTTCTCAATTAAAGATAAAATTCAAAAATTCAAAAATTTAAATTTTAAATTTAAAAGTCAAAGTTTGACCAGATTGACCAAAAATCCACTTTTTATGGAAATATCTTATTTATTCAGGTTTGAAATTATAATTCTCACAAAATTCAAAATATACTCTTAAAATAACAAAATTTATTCATTTTAATAAATATAATAAAGTTTTAAAATCAGGAGTTTCAATTTAAATAATTAAAATAAACAATTAAAATAATCATAAAATACTGGGTTGTTACAGATAACGTGCCAAGAAATAATAACCTTTTCTTCCTTCGTATCATAGAATATATATCCTATTGAGTATTTTGGATATCCTAAAATTTTAAATAGTACCGATCCTTCCTCTATTTTATTCAGACTAACGTTCTTAACGTAAGCCAGACAACCCCATACCTTCAAATACTTGAGTTGGGGTTTCTTACAACACCATATCTCATATGATGTTTTAGGCATAGATTTAGTGTGCAAAAAGTTCAACATATGCACTATTGTTTCTAACACATATCCCTAACAGGATAAAGGTAACTTGGTCTTACTCATCTTGGAATGAACCATATCTAATAATGTTCGATTCATTCACTCCGACACAACATTGTGTTGCGGAGTATAGGGTGGAGTAACCTAAGAGTTTGTCTTATTATCTTTTAAGTATTATTGGAGTTCTTTCCAACTTACTCACCTCCTCGATTGGATTGACCTAATATGACCTAACCTACAATGCAAAAGATAACTATCATTTATGTTGTTAGAAGAACTACTCTCCAAACACACATAATTTGTATTGATCACATAAATTCCATTTTGAAGAATACCATCGCAGACTTTATTTCCATTCAAAATAATGTTCATACCATTATTTGCACAATGAAATACATATCCAGTCTTTGACAAACTAGGAACACACAATTCCACAAACAAAGTCTTTTGCAAAATAGCAATTATTTAATATTAATATAACACTACTAAGAAAACATAAATGATAATCTCCTAATGTCATTGCATCTACTATTAATACGCAACAACCTGGAGCAGTATTTATCCTTTGTTATACAACACCAGTTCCTAATCCCGTATAAATTTTTTACATATATGAGTTTCAGATTTAGTATTTGAAACCCAAGACATTTTATTAATCACAAAACAGTTTCAAATCATTGATGTGACAGAACAGAGCTATAGAACCGTTCTGCTTTCTTTCTTTAACAATCTTTAGGTACTCAAAATAATTCCTTTTCCAGTGACCTTTCTTATGTCAATGGTGACATTCACTCTTGTCATCGGTCTGCTTACTCTTCTTATTTTTCCGACCTTCTCTCTTTTTCTTCTTTGAACCCTTCGAAGATGATGCCTGACCCTTAACAACAAGCACGACCCCTTGATCATTCAATTGGTGACATGGCCGACCTCAACGTATTGAAAACCTATATAAGATTCCCATTCAGTTGATTCATATTTTAATTCAGTACGAACGGTTCATACTAAGGGTAAGTGAACCGAGGATCAAGTCTACTTACAACTTAATGCTTATCATCACATCCAATTGTGAAAGCCTACCAATATAGCCCTTCATCATTAGGACATACCTTACAACCCTTTCTCCTATTTCTTTTGAACAATTCCTAAGTATTCTCATATCTTACAAAACAAGATTGCTCACCTAAAAATATCATCTGATTATCGAATATCTGATGGGCGGATAAGGTTTCATGCTCCCTTTACAATAGCTTGTCTGATGTAGACATCATGAAAATCTAGGCGATTTCTACATCAACAACCCACTTATTAAAAGCAACAGGCAGTTCAGGATCGGTGCTATCAAAAAATCTAGTCATAGGAGTACAAGAAATGAACAACCAAAGACGCTTGTATGTTAAAGGTATCTTGTTAGCACTTAAGAAATCAAAATAGTTATTTGGTCCAGCTAGTGTCCTTTTCATAAACAGACTTGGAGTTAACATTCTTCGCAAGTTTTAATTGGTAAATAATTAGGACAATATCATAGTAGATGTTCTTGTAGTATTAATATGGTTAAACTTTGTGTTTCATTTTACTAATAAGCTTTCACTAGTTTATATGCTTCACCAAACCCTAAGTTGAAACATAGATGTATTTTAACTTCACTAGTAGGATTTAGTCGTCTGTCTTCGAATTCCGACCTTAAGTTAGCTCAACTTGTCATAGATCCACAAGCAATCGATAACTTGTTATCGGTTATATCATGTACAACTTCTAACCCTTGGTACCTTGACCTAATTTCACTTTGACCTCAAGTTTGCTCAATAAATTAACATGAAATTATTCACTCATGCCTACACTATCACGACGACCTAAGTATAGTATATAGTATATATACCTTGAGTTTCCTCAATAAATACATTAGTTATCTTACCTCGTCTATTTAATATACTAATAATACTACATATAACATCCTTAGCTTGAGTTTGCTTAATAACTAAGGAGTATGCAAGTAATTTATTAATATATATGGTAGAGGACAACATTATAGGAAAGATTCATAATCTTTAATATAGCATATTGAGTGATACTGACTGATGTAATATTGTATTTTTTGTGAAATACTCTTGTGATCTAAGTGTCAGACACATCGGAGTCATGGTACACGTACCGTAGGTATGTATTTATTCGTTAAGTCTATTTAAGGTTTCTTTAGTGTTCCACTTTTAGTATAAACATCCATATTGTATAAGTTACATTATTATATAAATTTTATATTTTATTAGCTTATTTAATAATCTTATGTATATAATTATATTAATTAAATCATATTTAATTAACTTTAATTAACTAACACTTTAATTAATTGTATATTATTCAATTTTAACATCTTATACTGAATATTTATATGCTATAGCTTTATAGTAATACACATACACATACACATATATGTACTTTAATTTATTAAGTATATTTTAATTAATTTATTTAGTCAAACAATTTTAATTAAATTTTATTAATTTTAAAAATTATTTTATATACATACATGTATACTTGTATGGTCTTAAACATTTCAAGACAACATAACATATATCACTACATATTATACATGCTTGTAAGTTCATATTTAATTAGCTTGTTTAATTAATTTATTTCTTTTATTAATCTTATTAATAAATGAATTTTGAAATTAACTTATGTTTATTTTCAAACACTTCGTAAAATTTCTTTGTATTTTAACTTTTATAGTATATGTGTTTTATTTTAAATTTGACTTTTAAATTCAAAATATATGTTTTTACTTTCCAAAACAATTTTGGAAATTGGCCCAAGGCCTAATTCAAATTGGGTCTTTTCTATAAGAGCAATATTTGGGCTCACATATACATATATTCGGGCTAGGGTGGTAGCCAAGTAGGACATAGTACATAATTACCTAAACTCAATCCTTTGACACTACCTTTTTAGATTCCTTACTATTTGGGTTGTGAATTTAATTATTTGCCCTAACATGACTAATTTAGACCACATTGACTGTTGTACTACAATACCATTGTTAGAATTGGAGCAGCCCGCGTGGAGAAGTTGTATAAATTTCGATTTTCTTACCCATTTGGATCTTTATTGGGCCTTTGTAGTCTAAATTCATTTAGAACTTTTTTAAATTTTCTTTTAAATAATATCATTTTCTATTTAAATTTATAAATAAAGTTTTATTTGTATAGTCTGTATTATATTATGTACATACACATATATGTGGTATATACACATATGTGTGTATATGCATGTGCAATAATATAATGTGTACATGGTTTGACATGCCCGTGCATGCATGTTGGGATTTACACTACAACAGACATATTATCCCTTCTTGTATACGAATATGTTGTCTAAATGTATATATATATTTACATCAATTTTATATAAATAAATATAAGTGTATAAATATATAATTATATGAATATTTTTTATTTAAGCCCTACTCCGAAGAGTAGAGCTAGGGAATACAACTGTCCGCCACACTGATCCCCTTTTTATATAAATATTATAAATACAAATTGTAAATAATATATATGATCAAGCATTTATAGAAATATATGTGCATAAGTGTATAGATAATTAAATTAAAAATTTATTTTAAAAATAATTTTATAAAATAATTTTGAATATATATATATTATAAAATCTTTACAGAATTTTTTAAACTTAGTTTGTGTATTATATATATAACGTATATTGGTTATATATATAAATGTAAATTGTAATAGTATTGCAAAGTTGGCCATAGCCCACGAATTTTTTTTGGTTTTATAATTTTTTAGTTAACTTTTAATATTCAAAAACTATACGAAAAACTAATAAACAATTAAAAAATATTAATTTCAAAAAGAATCTGTATGATAACATTTTGCATAATAATTTTTTACAAAATTTTTTACTAGTAAATATTTACACATGATTTGTATTTTCATAGTCAATTTTAAATTAAATAAATAAATGGATTTATATATATAATATAAAATAATATATAATTTTTTTACTGCCGAAAGCTTTTAGGACACAAATTAATTTTTTATAAAATTCTAAACATACATTTTATAATGTTAAATAGTTTCAGTTTAGATTTAAGTAATTAAATCGTTTAATAATATTATTTTGGTTCAAAAATATATTTTCTACATGCTGTAAGCACTAGAGCAATTATACACATACAAATTAATACACACACATATTCAACCATCCAAATATGAAAATATATTGATATGCATATTCGTTATATAAATACTAGCCAACAAATATGTGATATGATCATAAATTTAACAATAGATCAAATGTATACCTTTACCAATGCCTAATACATACATGTTGAAATGAAGATCGGTGCACCTTGAATCCAATTCCACTTATGAAGTTGCTAGTTCCCAATTGCCTTATCACTGATGATCGCATCGAGAAAATATTTTTTAATTTTTTTTTTTTGATTTTTTAGGCTTAGACAAATGTATGGCGGGTCTTACTTTGCTGGAATGGAGAGTTCAAAATTCATAGCTTAATTGAGGGAAATGTGGCTTATGTAAAGGAAAGTAAGAGGCAAAAAGTAAATCTGGAACCTCTTTTTTCTCTTACCCGTTCTCTCCTTTGTTAATCATTCAAAAAACCACTAACAATATCATTATTTGGTTGATCTCACTATAGTGATTTATAACTAGCCATTAAAGCCTCCTTTTGGTCCGTAAAAATATTCCAATCTCAAACAATATTCATTACATTTAAATCTAATTTAAACGCCTACCAATATCGTATATCAATCAGTGTATTTATAATTATTATAATGCACCATTAAATATTGTTCAGCACACATAAACTAAATTTTTTATAATTAATATTTTATAAATTTAATTAATTTTATTAATTTATAACAATTGCAAATTAATTAAATCCGATGGTAATAGAAGTAATCAACATTTTGGTCGTGTGACTCTTAGGTGCAAATTTGTTCAGCGATTTACAATCAGAATATTAATATTTACATGTCACTTAGTAGATGTTGTGATGTTATAGCCAAATTTATCACTTACTTTGTTTCAGTAAAATCCAATTTTATGTTGTTAAGAGTTACCCAGCAGCGATAATTATTTACACCATATCTTCGTCAAAACTATATCACTTTGGACTTATCAAATTAGGTAATGTTCAAAATTCATATAAACTTTATAGTCCAAACACAAAGTTCTTGGTTCAATAGTAATAATTATTATTGACTAAGCTACCTTAGCCAAAGATTTGACTTTGAGTCGACTCCAGTTGGCGGTGATACTAATCTTATATCACCAAGGAGACAAATCCTTTCTTAAATACGATTTCATTTCCATACTTCAGTTTGACCCAACTATAGTCGTTCAAAATATATCTGTGACGCCTCGCCTCTATACCCACGCTAGCCAAGGACACTACAAGGTAATGCCGTCAACTAACACGGAGAATAAGGCTGGTTGGGAGCGACCATCTATAGCCTTGCTCTAATTATCTATTGAATACATCGACAATAGACTACCAAGAAGGTCGACATACCCAATGAATACTCAAAACAAAACCATAGGTGGTTGGATCTATCAGAACAGAATATAATAACTCAAATGAAATATACCTCACAGAATAGTAAATCATCATATACACATATACAGATACATAACAGAGTTTACAAAACAATACAAGTTAAGTGGTATAGAAAACCACAATATACAGACGAGTCAATAGAATACACATCAGAGTTACTACAAAATGGGACTACACAAAAAGCTATGACAAAAAGAAGCTAGCGGAGTAGTCCATGCGGAAGCAAAATAGGCTAAGTCCAAAAGCACCTAAGCTGAAACATCTCGGCCTGACCCGAGTATAAGATACACGGGTCAGTCTAGCTAAACAAATCAGTTAGATAAACTGAACAACAATAAACCTGCAAGGTTACAAAGTATAACAAATATCTCTAAAAAAGATAACACAATCATCAATAAAAGATGAATCATATAGAACAAGCCTCATATCATCGGCGACATAGATAAACAAAGGATATAATCATCCCAAATCAAGCCAAAAGGCAAATAACAAATACCCATAAGGTATACAAGTTCCATAAGGTAATCGCTACACATCATGCGGCTCAAAAAGACCAACACCGAAGGGCGATACCAAGGGAATTTACATATCAATGAAACATCAGAAAATTGCTCGAGCTCAGTACTGTATAAACAAGGATCCATGAGCCCGAAGACTCCAAACCCAATATCACCCATGCGGCTCATAACGACCAACATAGAAAGCGATACTATAGGGCACCCCAATATCACCCATGCGGCTCATAACGACCAACATAGAAAGCGATACTATAGGGCAACAAACCCGAAGGCACAAACCCGAAGGCACATACCCGAAGGCAACAAACCGTAGTGGTGAAGGTAAGAGACCCAGTACTGGACACCACTAACTGGCGGAATGTGTCACAACTCTCGAAAAGGAATCCGAAAAGTGTTAACGTATGTCCCATAACCACTCGTTCGCACTAAACGGTTTACTATCCGTCAGCCACTTTCACACTCAAAGCAGTACAAATTTTACCTCATATCATCGGTAAACCAAACCCGAAGGTTAAAACGATCAATCGAATAGGTCGGGGACTAATCGGGAAGACAAACGCACAGATTCATGGTTCGTGTTTCACCTAACCATTTAATCTTCCTTCCACTTCGCTCGAAGTACGAAATTGTGTATGTTTTAAATAGAATTTATAATCTGGAGAAAGGAGCTTTTAAATGGGATTCGAGAGATTATTTTATAAAAACCCGTGAATGAAGTCAAAAAGGAATTATCAAGGTCAAATATGCATAAACAACTAATCGAAATCAACAAGCGTCGATCAAATTTGGAAAACTAAATGAATAAGGCAATTTGAAAAAAACAGCATATTCAGACATCTGAAAGAAGGGATTCAGACATCTGAATCTGAAAATTAATTTGTTTTTCAAAACAGAATTCAGACGTCTGAATCCATACTTCCAGACGTCTAAAATAGGCATATTTTGGCCTATTTCCTTTCTGGTTGAAAACTAGCCAATTCAGACGTCTGGAATATAAAATTCAGACGTCTGAATCTGGGGAAGAAAATGTTCCCCAGAACAATATTCAGACGTCTGAAATAAGGGTTTCAAACGTCTAAAACTCAATGTTCAGGCATTTCCTGAACCTAGGCCAACTATGGCCAAGCAAATCGAAAGCAATCGGATGCGTGTTGCTTATGGGCTTACGTCAAACGACTACCCAACCTTAACGACACACCCAAACACTCCGAACAGCATAAACATCATCCATATAAGGATTTTCAAAGATTTGGCTTCAAAAATCATAATTTGGCAATTTCACCGAATCAACCCAAATCAAAAGCAAAAGAACATATGAATAATTGTTAGGAATTCGTGCCTAACATCAATGATATCAAAAGAAGTAGATGTGAGTTCAAAACTTGCCTTTTCCCAAAGACAAAGAAGAAGAAGAAGGAGCTCAATAACAAGGAGAAGACCAACTAATCTCTACTTCAACTCAACTAGCTTCAATCAAAGGATAAAACACATATTTCCCAAATTAGGTTTAGGGAACTTTCTGAAATTGAAGAGAGAAAGAGATAGAGAAGATGAAGAAGAGGCTTACCAATGGCTTCTCTTTGATTTTGGAGCAAGAATATGAGCTAGCAAGAAGAACTAGGGCTTGGAATTTCTAATTCCCTTTCCTTTCCACCATTTTCAGTTGGAGTTTGATTTTGGGAAGTAAGAATGAGAGAATGGAAGGAGAGAAAGGGCTGAGTTGGTTTAAAGAACAGTTTGGGTGAAACCCAAACCCAAAAGCCCACTTAGCAAATAGCAAAATTCGACTTACTCCAAACATATCAAAGCTTATACTCAAAAAAATCGCAAATGCCATTTTGGAACCAATGGAGGTAGTTTCGAGTTCCAATTCGGCCATTTGCAGAAAGTAACATTTCGGACCTAAATCCGACTAACGACGCTATATTTAAATAAAACATTTAAATATAAAATCGTTAAATATGCGGGTTGTTACAGATCTCCCCTCCTTACAAAATTGCGTCCCCGCAATTCCTAGAGACGATATTTGTAACAACTACATACATACAACATTCAAAAGAAAAAGGAAATAAGCTTGAGATGAAAAGACATACTCACCGTTTCTAAGCAAAGATATAAAACCCGAATAAGATCGCTCAATAAATTCCCTGGTTTCCCAAGTATAGTCATTGGGATCAGCGGACCATTGAACTTTAACGAGCGGCACGTCCTTGTTCCGAAGGTGTCGCACCTCCGTGTCAAGTACGCGAATAGGTTGTTGTACAATAGACAAGTCCGGTGAGACCTCAAGCTCTTGCCAATCAGGAGAAGTAATAACAGAATCTGACTCCCGAAGACAATTCCAAAGTTGAGAGACGTGAAACACGTCATGAATGCCAGATAAATGAGCAGGAAGTGAAACTCTATAAGCCACATGGCCAATACGTTCAGTAATAGAAAATGGTCCTATATAACGAGGAACAAATTTCCAAGTCGTACTGAAGCGCATAACCCCATTCAAAGGAGAAACGCGAATAAAAACAAGATCGCCGATCGAGAACTCGAGAGGCTTCCTACGGTTGTCCGCGTAGGCTTTCTGGTGACTCTGTGCCTCTTTCATTCTCAATCGAATAAGATCAATCTTCTCGGAAGAATCACGAAGAAAATCTGGGCCAAGAATAATCTTCTCCCCAGATTCCAACCACCAAGAAGGTGATCGACATGGCCTTCCGTATAAGGCTTCGAAAGGAGCCATACTGATACTAGACTGAAAACTATTGTTGTAGGAGAAATGTACAAGAGGTAGGTGATCCTCCCAACAACCACCAAAATCAAAAATACAAATACGGAGAAGATCTTCCAAGATACGATTCACCCGTTCAGTCTGTCCGTCAGACTGCGGTTGATAAGCTGAACAAAAATTAAGCGTTGTTCCCAAAGCTTGCTGAAGACTCTGCCAAAAATGACTCGTGAATAAAGAATCACGGTCACTCACAATAGAACTAGGAACACCGTGAAGTCTCACGATTTCCTTGACATACAAATTAGCCAAATACGAAGCAGACCTATTAGACTTAATAGGAATAAAATGAGCCGACTTAGTGAGGCGATCAACAATAACCCAATGCTAGAATGGCCCGATCTCGAACGAGGTAGGCCGTCAATGAAATCCATAGAAATCTGATCCCATTTCCACAATGGAACCTCTAGGGGCTGAAGAAGACCAGAAGGACGTTGTTGTTCGTCCTTAAAACGCTGACAAGTTATGCAATTATTCACATAACTCGCCACATCGCGTTTCATGCCTTTCCAATAATAAAGACGATGCATATCGGCATACATCTTACTACTACCAGGATGAATGGTATACTTAGAGCGGTGACAATCATCAAGAATTTCATGCCTAAGCGCAAAATCATAAGGCACAAAAAGACGGTTCTTCTTACGAAGACACCCATGAGAATCAATACTAAAATCCCGCAACGCCTCATCACAAGATTCAGACTCACAAAGCTGAATAAGATGCAACAAATCAGGATCACGCCGCTGGGCATCGGCAATGCGATCCAATAAAATAGGTCGAGCTCCCAAACTAAATAACAGAATAGGAGAATCAGAAGATGAACCTCAATCACGAATTTCACAAAAAATAGAGTCTCAAGAGCATCCCATTCGGCCAGCATCATAGAAATAACAGCCGAATGTTTGCGACTAAGCGCATCAGCAACACGATTACCCTTACTAGGGGTTCACTGGATATTAAAATCATAAGAGGCAAGAAACTTGAGCCAACGTTGTTGACACAAATTAAGTTCCTTGTGAGAAAATAAATATTTTAAAAATTTACGATCGAGGAGGAGAATAAATTTCTCCCCATAAAACCATGACGTCACACTAAAAGTGAAATCAATAGCCGCGAGCACTAGATCATAAGTGGCATATCTAGTCTCGGTAAGCTTTAATGGTTTAGAAACATAAGTGATAGCACGTTCTCTTTTGCAAGGGAACGACATCCAAACCAATACGATTAGCTTTGGAACAAAAGATAAAGTCTTGGTTCCCTTCGGGAATCCCAAGAATAAGAGTATCGGAAAAAAGTTCTTTTAAATAATATTCTTTTTCGAAAAGCTAAAACTTCCAAAATTACAATTATCTTTATGTAATCATTTTTCTAGAAAAATTTACCTTTTATAAGTCAATTTATTGTGTCAAATTGTCTCATCAAAGCGTTTAGGAGATTCCTATCGATAACGTTGATCAAGCGCACCGACCAGAATTCTTAAAGCACTCAATGGGCAATACAATCACAAAATCATCTTCTATATAATGAAAATGGCTCTTAAAAACTTTATGAATACTATTTATTCATTTCAAGAACAAAAATCCTACTTATAAATATCTTATGAAAAAGATTTGCAAAATTTTAAATTGCTAATTTCATCCAAAATCAATAAATACAAAAAGGGAATCATTGAGATATTCGCAAAATACTCGATTCATAAAATGGATGAAATGGGCTAGACAAATTGAATGACATAATAAATCATTCATAAGAATCACAATGAGTGCGGGATGCGGTAAGTGGAGTGCAAACCTCCGCAACTCGTAGCCAAATCAAAACCAGTGGAAAGATCGAGCTAAAAAGACCTTAATACCACTCAAAGGATTGCTTAGGTGATAATCCTAGGACAAGACCCAAAATACCAGAAAATTCTCAAACTATAAGAATGAGAGAAACAACACTTTCCTCATCATGAGGGCTTAAAGAAATAAAATGATGCCATCAAATTGAAATCGAAATCACAAAGAAAATAGAAATCTGTTTAACAGATTGAAAATGTCGAGGATGAATAGTCCACTCGGGATATAGGACATGGCTTCATAATACTTAAGTCAATCCTTTAAAAATATCAGTTCCGAAGCCTAAATAACACATAACATGCAAATTGGCTCGGAAAGAAAAACCACATAAAACAACCTCGACATCAATACAAGCAATTTGAGCATTGCAGATCCACCAATTCGGATTCGCAATTCTCAAAGAAGTAACCATACAAGAAACATCCAAAGACAAAGAGCTTCTTCGATACGAAAGAATGTGATGCCCCCGTATCGAAGAGAACTCAAATACAATAGTCAAGAAATAAAATAGAACCTTCCAAAACAAATGGAGATATACCTTTTCCCCGAGAAGAACCTCCAGAAGCATCCGCTATATTTAGCCTTCCTGACAGAAGATTACTCGGAGCAATAGGACAAGTGGAACAACGATGGCCTTCCTTCTTGCAGTAGCGGCAGAAGAGAGGCTTAGGACAAGCTCGAATCATATGATCAGATGAAGCACAATTGAAACACTTCCTAACGGAAGGTGTTCCAGCAGACTGAGACTCAGTTTCAACATGCTTTTTCTTCTTGGAAGGGAAAAATTTCCGCTTATCGAATGGAAACTGCCTCTTGTTGGCGTTCTTGCGAACCTCAACATCATTTCCACAATCACACTCCTTCTCGAAGGCTTCGAGATGAAGTGCCGAATCAACCAACTCCTCAAAGGAAAGCTTAAGTTGGAGCATTAAAGACTTCTTAAGACATTTCTTAAGACCAGATACCAACTTTAGATTCTTCCTATACGAGGTACTAATGAATTCAAGACCATACTTAGATAAGGCCTCGAAAGATGCAACATATTTAGAAATGGAAGAATCCCCTTGCTTCAATTCAAGAAAGCGTCGGGACCACAAAGCTTTCTCAGATTCAGGAACGAACTTGAGCTCGAATCGTTCCCGAAACTGAGTCCAAGAAAGAGCAGACTCATCAAATTCAGCTAAAAGAAGCTCGTACCAATCAAGGGCACACTTTTGCAATAAGCTAGAAGTTACAAGAACTCTATCATGGTCAGAAGGATCCATGCGAGAGAGAACATGCTCGTACAAGCGAATCCAAACTTGGACCTCAAGAATAATCTCGGAGCCTTTAAATGGCTTCCCTCCAAGATGAGAAAAACCACTACACAATCGTGCGAAGGTGGACTTGCATGGAGGAGATGTTCGAGTAGGAGCTGGAGGTTGTGTGCTCCTTAACCACACCAAAAACTGATCGGCAGACATATAAACGTCGTCCGGATGCGAGCTACTGGATTGCCCATCATCCGAGCGTCGTCCTCCGTCTCTTCCAGCCATAAGCTGAAAGTTAAGATAAGGACAAGATTATTCACAAGGTAGATATCATTAATCCAAATATGGGATACTACGGAATGTTAAATGCATTCCTAGACGTATTCCCAAAATTCTATCTAACCTTGATGGAATAAAGAGACATAATGATTCAAAGATTTGTATCACTTGTACACTTTGATGTACCATAATATGTGCATCTATTCTGTGTTTATCATATTTTGTTCTGAACCTCAGCTCTGATACCACGCTGTGACGCCCCACCTCTATACCCACGCTAGCCAAGGACACTACAAGGTAATGCCGTCAACTAACACGGAGAATAAGGCTGGTTGGGAGCGACCATCTGTAGCCTTTCTCTAATTATCTATTGAATACATCGACAATAGACTACCAAGCAAGTCGACATACCCAATGAATACTTAAAACAAAACCATAAGTGGTTGGATCTATCAGAATAGAATATAATAACTCAAATGAAATATACCTCACAGAACAGTAAATCATCATATACACATATACAGATACATAACAGAGTTTACAAAACAATACAAGTCAAGTGGTATAGCAAACCACAATATACAGACGAGTCAATAGAATACATATCAGAGTTACTACAAAATGGGACTACACAAAAAGCTATGACAAAAAGAAGCTAGCGGAGTAGTCCATGCGGAAGCAAAATAGGCTAAGTCCAAAAGCACCTAATCTGAAACATCTCGGTCTGACCCGAGTATAAGATACACGGGTCAGTCTAGCTAAACAAATTAGCTAGATAAACTTAACAACGATAAACCTGCAAGGTTACAAAGTATAACAAATATCTCTAAAAGAGATAACACAATCATCAATAAAAGATGAATCATATAGAACAAGCCTCATATCATCGGCGACATAGATAAACAAAGGATAAAATTATCCCAAATCAAGCCAAAAGGCAAATAACAAATACCCATAAGGTATACAAGTTCCATAAGGTAATCGCTACACATCATGCGGCTCAAAAAGACCAACACCGAAGGGCGATACCAAGGGAATTTACATATCAATGAAACATCAAAAAATTGCTCGAGCTCAGTACTGTATAAACAAGGATCCATGAGCCCGAAGACTCCAAACCCAATATCACGTATGCGGCTCATAACGACCAACATAGAAAGCGATACTATAGGGCACCCCAATATCACCCATGCGGCTCATAACGACCAACATAGAAAGCGATACTATAGGGCAACAAACCCGAAGGCACAAACTCAAAGGCACATACCCGAAGGCAACAAACCGTAGTGGTGAAGGTCGGAGACCCAGCACTGGACACCACTAACTGGCGGAATGTGTCACAACTCTCGAAAAGGAATCCGAAAAGTGTTAACGTATGTCCCATAACCACTCGTTCACACTAAATGGTTTACTATCCGTCAGCCACTTTCACACTCAAAGCGGTACAAAGTTTACCTCATATCATCGGTAAACCAAACCCGAAGGTTAAAACGATCAATCGAATAGGTCGGAGACTAATCGGGAAGACAAACGCACAGATTCATGGTCCGTGTTTTACCTAACCATTTAATCTTCCTTCCACTTCGCTCGAAGTGCGAAATTGTGTATGTTTTAAATAGAATTTATAATCTGGAGAAACGAGATTTTAAATGGGATTCGAGAGATTATTTTATAAAAACCCATGAATGAAGTCAAAAAGGAATTATCAAGGTCAAATATGCATAAACAACTAATCGGAATCAACAAGCGTCGATCAAATTTGGAAAACTAAACGAATAAGGCAATTTGAAAAAAATAGCATATTCAGACGTCTGAATCTGAAAATTAATTTGTTTTTCAAAACAGAATTCAGACGTCTGAATCCATACTTCCAGACGTCTGAAATAGGCATATTTTGGCCTATTTCCTTTCTGGTTGAAAACTAGCCAATTCAGACGTCTGGAATATAAAATTCAGACGTCTGAATCTGGGGATGAAAATGTTCCCCAGAACAATATTTAGATGTCTGAAATAAGGGTTTCAGACGTCTGAAACTCAATGTTCAGGCATTTCCTGAACCTAGGCCAACTATGGCCAAACAAATCGAAAGCAATCGGATGCGTGTTGCTTATGGGCTTACGTCAAACGACTACCCAACCTTAACGACACACCCAAACACTCCGAACAACATAAACATCATCTATATAAGGATTTTCAAAGATTTGGCTTCAAAAATCATAATTTGGCAATTTCACCGAATCAACCCAAGTCAAAAGAAAACGAATATATGAACAATTGTTAGGAATTCATGCCTAACATCAATGATATCAAAAGAAGTAGATGTGAGTTCAAAACTCGCCTTTTCCCAAAGACAAAGAAGAAGAAGAAGGAGCTCAATAACAAGGAGAAGACCAACTAATCTCTACTTCAACTCAACTAGCTTCAATCAAAGGATAAAACACATATTTTCCAAATTAGGTTTAGGGAACTTTCTGAAATTGAAGAGAGAAAGAGATAGAGAAGATGAAGAAGAGGCTTACCAATGGCTTCTCTTTGATTTTGGAGCAAGAATATGAGCTGGCAAGAAGAACTAGGGCTTGGAATTTCTAATTCCCTTTCCTTTCCACCATTTTTAGTTGGAGATTGATTTTGGGAAGTAAGAATGAGAGAATGGAAGGAGAGAAAGGGCTGAGTTGGTTTAAAGAACAGTTTGGGTGAAACCCAAACCCAAAAGCCCACTTAGCAAATAGCAAAATTCGACTTACTCCAAACATATCAAAGCCTATACTAAAAAAGATCGCAAACGCCATTTTGGAACCAATGGAGGTAGTTTCGAGTTCCAATTCGGCCATTTGCAGAAAGTAACATTTCGGACCTAAATCCGACTAACGACGCTATATTTAAATAAAACATTTAAATATAAAATCGTTAAATATGCGGGTTGTTACACAATGATTTAACTTTAATTAAAGTAGTGCTTTCATATTAAAGGTCAATGGTATTCTCAAGTCAAGAGAACAATGCAAGTTTGTCACATCAATATTTTATATTTAACCTTAGTTATATTAACAAAAAGAGAACTATCGAGTGAGTCGTTCCATGGTTATCTAATAACTATCAGTACGTAACCCCTAGTGGCCCCAACCATAACGAGTAATACACTGCCTAACATTTGGAGAGCGTTATGTATTCTAGTCTCAAAAGATGCATCAATATGCAGTCTGGATATATCCTTACTAGGAACATTTAAAATGATGTTTTAATTATATTATGATACAATACTCATAATTACAACTACTTGTAATTACTCTCACAAACGCACAATTTATCGATTTTCTATTAAATATATTTTAATCAAGCATTTAATTATTCATAACACATTATGACAAGTATATAACAGAATGAAAACAACATTATTATGAAGGAGAATTCATTATAAAGTTAATAGTTTATAATAAATTACATAATTGTCCCTAGAGCATATCCCTAACTCTATCGTATATACACACATGTTTAAAAAAGTTTGTAATTCAAAATCATATTATATGTATAGAAATAACTTATTTATGCATTAAAACAATAATACATATATATATATTTTTATAATCAATCTTGTTTTAAATATTATTAAATTATTATTTTGGAAATTAGAATAAACAATTTTTTATTGTCGAATGATATATATATATATATATATAATAAATACACATAAAAACAAACATATACATCCATTGTTGATGGCACTAACGTAATATGGATTCGTGATAGTATACATATAACTAGAGGCAGCATAATGATAAGATAAATGATGTATATAAATATAAATGGATATAAATTAGATCATTACCTTTCTATGGCCTACAAGTAACATCTTGTAATGTTAAATCTAATCACTCATTGAATCAGTATCCAAACCCGTAGAGAGTGCTACCAAACTAAGGGGAACAACCACCAGTCTTTGAATTTAATCTATTTTGCAAATTTGGAAGCTTGAATTGAGGAGGAAGAAGGAAAATACAGTCAGCCTTGGCTGGTTGAAAACTGAACAAAAGGGAGGAATAGAAGATGGGGTTAGACCTGCATACATAGTAAAGATCTAAGGAGTAAAAGGAGGATACAGATCCTTCTTTATCTCTCACAAATTCACCTCCATTTGAATCAGAATCTAAACCCCCTTTTAGCCTCCTATAGCCGACCAAGATAGGCTCCCTTATAAGCCTCAAAGTCACTTCAAGCCCAGTCAATAAAAGACACATTTAAATCTAATCCCAATGCACATCGATATTGTATATTGGTATGTATATTTATAACTATTAAAAGTACAATTTAATATTGATAAACGAAATTAGGCAAATTTTTTATAATTAATATTTAAATATTAGTTATTTTAATTAATTTATAACAACTATAACTAATAAATCATTTGGTAGTAAGAGTATTCAACAGTTCGATTATGGGACTCTTAGGTTTAAATTCGGTCAACAACTAATGTCAAACAATTCAAATATTAACCATTTACATGTCAATTAGCAACTGGTGTGACATTGTGGTCAAATTTATCTCTTACACAACTTCGGTAAAATCCAATTATACTTATTTAAGTGTTACCCGATAGTGACAATTACTTACATCAATTCTCTTCATCATTACTATATCACATTAGGACGTATGGAATTAGGTAATGATCAATATTTCAATATCATCCATATTCAACTTTATAGTCAGAATATAAAGTTCTTAGTTCAATAATAAAAATTATTATTAACCATATTGCTTTGGCCATAGATTTTGGCATTGACTTGACTGTGATCCAAACCCCATATAACTGAGGAAACAGATCCTTTCTTGAATAGTGTCTCACTTCCAATGCTTCCACTCGACCTAACCATAGTTTTTAGATGGATGTTGTGCCATGATTTAACCATAATTAAAGCGAAGTTTCCACATAAAATCTCGATGGTATTCTCAAGTCAGGGGAATTATTTAATACTGTCACATCGATATTTTATGTTTGACCTTATTTATATCAACCAACAGAAAATTATAATGTGAGTCATTGCATAGTATTCCAATAACCATCAGCATGTAACCTTTTGGTACCCCAACACCCACAAGTAATACACTGCCCTACATTTGGAGAGTGTTACGTACTTTAGTTTCAACGGATGTATCATTATTCAGTCTTGATACATCTTGACTAGAAATATTTAAACTTGTATTTTTATTTTATTATGATAAATCACTCATGATTCCAACACATTGTAATTACTATCATAAAAATGCTATTTATGGATTTGCTATTAAATATACATTAATTAAATAATTAATTAATATAACATAGTATATCAAGTATATAGTAGAAAGAAAACTCCTTTTATTTTGAACAAGATTGGTTATTCATATATATATATATATATATTTGGCCAATATATAAATAATTTATTCAATTAAAACCTTGTAGTTTTAAATTTTGTTTTTATAAAGATTTCCATATGGAAATCATTAAAAAATTAATTGTTTTTCAAAAATAACTTTGTGGCATACACATAATTTTATTAAATATTTACATGTACATTTTATAATACACACATACACACTATTTGTATATAAGTTAAGTATTATATTTAAAATAAATTATATACATGGATTTAATTATATATATTAATTTCCAAAAACTATAATGGATATAAATTAACAATATACATATATATATTTAAATATTACATGCTTATATTTGTATTATAAAATCAATGTTTGAATTAAAAGCACCTAGTTATTTATTATTTTCTATATTTAATGTAAAATTTTGAATATTTTTGGTCGAATAACACACACACACATATACACATACTGTTTTTAAACATACATACATACATACATACATACATATATATATAATCATCAAATGTTGACAACAGAAACATATGTAGATTCATGATAATATATATAGTTTAAACTACTTGAATGGCACAATGAGCATATATACACACACTCACACTCACACTCACACTCACACTCACATATGAATGTAGAAAAAACCATTACCTTGTTATGGCCTAGTTGTAACATGTTGAATCTGTAAACTCCTTGAATATGTATCCAAGACTTCCAAATAAAGCTACCAGATGGAAAGCACCAATCACCGATGTAATGATCCTCCAATCCGCACAATTCAAGTTTGCAATATACCATACCTGTCCAACCCAAATCGAACAAAAAATGGAGAGTATTGAGAAAGAAAGAAGAAAGAAGAAGAGAAGAAACTAAAAATAATATAGAGTCTCAAAATCGCAGCGAAGCAATATATAATACAATATCAATGATCTTTACAAAAGATAAACTATTATATGCATACATCAATCAGAGTACAACAACAAATCATGATCATCGACCTGGACAGTTATAACAACCTTTCTCACAAATGTTGATGATTTCAACAACAATACAATGGAAAATAAACATATACGTTAATACAACTGAAGGCCTCCAACTCATCTCTTTAGCACCAATGCATCCAAAGTGATCTGTAAATATGCTTGGTCTGACCTAAGCATTATAATAAAATAACATCTGAGTTAGTCTGGACAACCAGCGTTAGGAAAAATCACCCAACTGGATTTTTAGAGTTATAGAAAACCTTTAAAAATCAAAAGTATCTCATAAGACCACGCCAAACATAAACACGGACGGGTTTTATCTCACGATAACCAATACATTTCATATGAAATTCTCTGACATTATAATAGTGTCTAATATACAAATACTTATTAAGCTTAGCCAAAAAAATTACATTAATTAAATTCCAGCGTAATATGTATACAATTAAAATTGTAAAGGCTCGTGTTGAAGAATGGATTCCATACGATGACTGGGCCATTGGGATACCACCTGTCACGGTGCATCTCTAGATAAAATAACACCAAGGTCAAACCTATCAATCCCTGCCAACACAGAACATGCCTACCACTTACTGGATAGTACCGAATATGATCACCCCTTCATTAATGGGCATCAAGTATACAAATGAGAGATAATACCGACTCTAGATAGGGATGATTATAACCTACTTGGGAGCGACCCACTTAGCCCTGCTGCATCTCCTATGTTTTAGTCATTCCTGGTTGATGAGGCTTGAGGCTATGTTTTACCTTTTATATAGCACTTCCCACTCGGAATGCTAACACTGCCCTCCAAAAAATAATGCAATACCAACATTCATCCATACAAGTTCGTTATAATACTGAACAAAACGCTTGAGAGCTCTGTTTTCAATTCCATCATCTTCAAGATGTCTTCACTTTGAAATGCTCGATTTGGATCGAAGTGGTATTCAGATAACATACTCGATCCTGGTCTCACCGAAAAAACTTTCGATAATTTTCAGTAAACTCAACCCCGGCTCTTTAGAAAATAAACAATCAAAGATAAGAACGGATATCACCTCCTGACCGTTAGTCGATAGATTTTTTTATCATTATCCTAAGAGAACGAAACAAGATTTATAAGCATAGTACAATATCATCAGAGATGACTGTGCCATATAACTCATGTGTTTCTCCTAGATACTTCCAAAGTAACGTTTTGGGTCCATAGTCGTTTGTTTAACTATCGAATAACATATATTCAATCAGGGATGTAATTCCATAGGGAAAACCAACAATGGTTAAGCACAGAAGCAATCACTAACCTTATTTTGATTAATCATTCATTAATTTAAATTCACTTTGTAATACTTGAATCAAAATTCTTTTTATAAAGATATATACACACACACATACTAACACCCACAAGTCCCTATTTTTCAATACTTGGAAAAATATCCTTATACTTATCTCAACGGTATAAGTATATTCACCAACATTTGGGAAGATTCCTTTTTTCCACAAAACCATTTATAAAACTAAAGCTCCTTTTTATAAATATATAAACCCATTTCTAAATTTCTTTATAAATATCTAAACCTTTTATAAAACTCTTTTATCTTTTTAACAAATATTCCTTTACGTTTTCCAAAACATGTTATAAGATCCTCTTATAACCCACATCTGTTTATAAAATCCTATTTATAAATCTTGAAAACATTTATAATATAAATTTTAATCATTTACTTAAAAACACTATTATATAATAGTAAACATTATAAATAAATAAATATTAACTTTAAAACATTTTAAAATAATAATCAATAAATTCCAAAACATCCTAAATAAAACAATAATAATTTATCTTCATCCTTTTTATAAATACTAAAATTAATTTCCAAAACTTATTGATAAATAATTAAAATTTATTTCAAACCATATTAATAATTTAAATAATTAACTTTCCAAAATATTATAATATTGATAACCATTTTAAATCAATATTGACATAAATATATAGCTTTAAAACATAATTATATTTCCTTGATAAAAATCCACACTTAATTTCCAACATGATCATTTCCATATTTACAAAATTATATTTATAAATCTCCTTCTATTTTATAAAACTTCCTTTTATAAAATCCCTTTATTTATGAACTTCATTTATAACTCTATTTCCTTTATAAATCTCATTTATTCATAAATCCCATTCAAAAATATCAATCACCATGCATTTTTAACGTTGCCCCTATATGAATAAATTCTTTTGTAAATTCCTTTCTATTTATAAAATATTGTTTAACATTCCAAATTTACCCTCACCTTCAATTTCAAAAATAGAGTCAACTATTTTCTAAAATATCATTTCACATCTTATAATAAATCCACCGTTCGATTTATTTCACTAATTTATTAAATGATGATAATTTCCTTTAATTTACAAACACAGTTTATAAATCCATACTTTTATTAACGAATATAAGGTTTTACAAATCTTCACTTCATTTGTAAAATTTATCTTTTATAAATTAACACACTTATAAATTTCACATTTACAATATATGTGAATATATGTACATATATATATATATAACTTTATATAAAATGGTTAATAAATATTTATACCAAAATATTTCTATTCTCCTTTAAAAACATATCTCCTTATTATAAAAGACGGACTTATTTTAAGATTTCCAAAATCTTTATTTTACAATTTGAAAATCTCAATTTAAAATATTTCATTCAACTATTAATTTATAATGTCTAAAAATCATAATTTTGTTCTAAAATAAATTTCTTCTTTAATTAATTCAAGAAAAATCACTAAAACATATATAATTCCCAAGATCACTTTGAAATCCCTTTTTAAATCAATTCATTAGTTTATAATATTTTAAAATGCCAAAAATAAGGCTCAATGCTACTAAGGCACTACATAAGCAAAATCATATCCATATCATCAAATATAACATCCAACGTATCGTATATCAATTTATAAGAAAAAATAAAATCAACGATGTAAGGAATCATGTTGGATCCCTCCAACCTATCCCCCTTGCATCACATACAATATATAATCATAAAAATAAATCAACCACTTCGAGGCGGGATCTATACAAAGGGTCATTCGCTCTTACATGGAATGTAATAGTGTCTTATCTGCTCCAAGCAGGATTATATCCAAACCAACTAACAAATGTAGTAAATCATCTAAACATCCAATCAACAGTTTATGTTCAACTATATAACATAACCGTTAACCAAAATGGTGAGTTTACCTCACCTTTGTTAAAGTTGTCGCCGAGGCATGCTGATTTGGAACTAAAATTGAACGACGTCCGATTTTAGCCTAAATATCAGCCATCTTCAAATTTATCCAAGCTAGTTCCGTCGACAAGCCCTCGTCGTTACAAGCACAACACAAAAATCCACGCCTCGATTGGACCTCGTATGAGAGAGTTATTCAGTTTTTAGTTCATCGATTTAATTAAATAATTTAATATACTTAATAAATTTCTTTTAATACTAATTACCATATTAACCAGTTAATCCTTCCTTCCTCCTTTTTTTTTTTCAAATTTCCACTTACAGCTAAACCCACATATGACCAACTTTGACTACCGAATGTTTCCTCCTCCATTGACGAAACCCACCAACGACACCACCATTCAGCTCCTTCTCACGAATACTCTACCATCATGCCAAAGACCTTGAGCTCGCACCCATCCTTTAAACCACGACATCCATCAAGTCGACCATGCCATTGCCTGAACGCCTCCACCACCTCCTAGACCTGAATACAACCTCGACCCGAACCCACTATTACGGATCCAATGAAACGGGTTTGGTCGAAATCCAAGATAGTGCCCAAAAAGGATATTTTTATATGTTAATTAAAACAAGTTATTATAAAAACCAAATAATCACTTTTAATTCTAAATTAATTGTTTATTACCTTTATTCTTATTTAAGTAGAATTTAACTTAACTTTTGAAATCATTTTCATTCATATTCAATTCAAGATTCAATTATTTAAACAATTCCAAATATCAAATTTAACAATTTAATTATCAAATAATCGCTATATTTGAAAGTCAAGTTATTTAACTTATAAAATTAACTTTTCAATTTTTTAAATCAATTAAATATTCTAAATTCAAATGACTAATTTCTGGGTCGTTACATCTAATGTTCTGTTCCATTTAATATTGTATTTTAATTGCTCGAAACTACGGAGAGGGGACGGAGATAGGGCCGACCAGAAATGGTCTTGGAGGAGACAAAAACTAAGAGTTCCAAAAGTGGGGTTTGAGGTACATAAATAGTGAAATATGGATGAGCTAAAAGTGGATCCGGGTCCACACTTCCCTCTTATTGTTTCATTCCATTTGAATTAATATTCAAACTCAGTATCCTACCCCTTATGGCCGACCATGCTTTTCCATCCATGGGCCTTCAAACTCCAACAAGGCCGGTCGAATATATGTGCATTTAAATTTAATTCAAATGCATATCAATATCCTATATCGATACACGTATATACAACTTTTATCTACGTACTATTTTAATAATAATCAACACAAATAAAACAAAATTTTATAATTAATATTTCATAAATATTAATTATATTAATTAATTTATAGCAATTATAATCAATTAAAGTAGGTGGTACTCGGAGTATTCAATATTTCGGTTATGCCTTTTTTAGATGTAAATTTTGGTCAGCGACTAATATTGAACAATGGAAATATTAAATTTTACATATCACCTTAATTGGTATTATTATTGGTACTGGGCCAGCCCACAGCGGAAATTATAGCTGAATTTCAATTTCTTTTATCCTATTGGATCTTTATTGCATCTATGAAGTCTAATTTATTTAGAACATTATTTTATTTAGATTTATAAAATGACATTGTATTATTTAATTTATATTATATTAAATACCTATGTGTATCATATAGACATATATAAGTGTGAGCAAGTGTGACATATCAATTTGTAGAAGATATAACATGTCCGTGTATAGACGTTGGAATTTACATTGCACCGGACATATTAGCTCATCCAGTATGCAAATATATTGTCCAAATGTATGTTTATATGTACGTTTTTTACTTTATAAATATGATATTACAATATATATATGTATGAATGTATGCACAAAATAAAATTTTATTTATATAAAATTTTGTATAAATATATAATTTTGATAATAGTTGTAATAACTTTGGTGTCCCTCTTTTAGGTGTCAGCGCGAACTACCAAAAATACCCATTTATAGATATCTTTAATAATATTTGTAGCACCTTTAGTGTCACTCTTTTTGCTGTCAGCATGAACTACCAAAAATGCCCTTTACAGATATTATCAAAATCTCACTATCACTTAAAAATAGGATCTAACAAATAAACTTACTTTATTAGTATCACTTACATGTTGGAATCGTCACCTGACTAACAATATTATATATATATGGTAAACATTATAAATATAGTTTTATATTTGTAATCATATTAGGAATGTACCATGTAGCTAAAGTTCTTAAGCATACCTTGAAACGATGATGTAAGCTCCTTGAAACAATTTCCAATCCAAAAGAGTGCTAGTCCTTGAATTGTTGACTACGGGTTATCGTTAAGCACTTAATTTGATTTGAATATGATATGAAATGGTAATGGATGGGAGTGGTCGGCCAGGAATGAAATGATATAGAAGCTTCCAAAAAGTTCCATAGCAAATAAAGTTAGAGAAGTTTATATGGTGGAACGTAAGGAAAGAAGTTGGGATCTCATCTTTTATTCTCCTTTCATCTCAGCCACCCAAAATCAAGCCTCTCTAGACTATGTCATAGCTTCTTATAACCTCCATATGAGTCAAAACCCTCAGCGCTCTTAATGGGCTTTAAATCCATTTGGAGACCAAATAAAATATTATGCAATTAAATCTAATTTAACGCTTATCGATATTATATATCGGTTAATATATTTATTACTGTTATAAATATATTTAATAACATTTATTCATAAAATCAAAATTTAATTTTATAATTAATATTTTATAAATATTAATTAATTTATAACAATTACAAATTAATTAAATCGTTTGGTTAAAGGGGAATTCATCATTTCGGTTGTGTGACTCGTTAGTTGTAACTTTGGCCAGCGATTAATATTGAACTATTCAAATATTAATGTTCACACATCAGTTAGTAAGTAGCATGGTATTTTGGATAAATTTATCGCTTATTTTGTTTTGGTAAAATCCAATTTTACTTTGTTAAGCATCATCCAATTATGACTTTCATTTTCACCAATTCTGTTGGTCAAAACTATGTCACTTTGGACTTTTGGAATTTGGTAATGGTCAAAATTTCAATATCGTTCATAATCAGATCTATGGTCCAAACATAAAGTCCTTGGTTCAATAAGAACAATTATTATTAACCAAATTTCTCCAGCCATAGATTTTGCCACTATGTTGGCTTGAGTTTACAACAATGCTCATCCTATATAGCTGAGATGAATCTCTCTTGTATAGTGCTTCACTTCCAATACTTCCACTCGACCCGACTTTAGTAACTCGATGGACATCGTGACACAATTTAACTATAATCAAAGCAGAGCTTTCATGTTGATGATCGATAGTATTCTTAAGGAAGTAGAACTATGTAAATCAGTCACATCAATATTTTCTATTCGACCTCGGTTATATTAACCAACAAAGACTATCAAGTGAATCGTTTCATAATTATCCAATGCTATCAGTACGTAATGCCAAGGTACCCACAACAATCATAAGTAATACATTGCCTAACATTTGGAAAGCGTAACGTATTCTATTCTCAGCAGTTACGTCGATATCCAATCTCGATGCATCTTGACATTTAAAATGATGTGTTTATTATATTATGCTACAATACTCACGATTACAACTATTTGTAATTACCATCACAAACATACCATTCATGGTTTTCTAGTTAGAAGTATTTCATTAAATATTTAATTATTTATAACACAATATAACGATCATATAACATAAACAAAAATACCTTTGTTACGAATAAGATTTGATTACAAAGTTAATTAATTTATAATAAATTAAAAAATTACCACTAGGGCATACCCTAACTCTTTCAATCTTCCACTTGCACCGGGGATAATTATGAAATCTCAATCACATCCCTACAATCAGCTTCTCGGCTAAAGAGCCGACCCAGCTAAAACTTTAGTGAATGGATCTGCTATGTTGTCCTTAGTATTCACCCTTTGTATCATGACCTCTTTCTTCTCAACGAATTCTCTAATCGGGTGGAACTTCCAAAGAATTTGTCGTGACTTCTTATGTACTCTGGGCTCATTTGCAATCTGCATTGCTACATTATTATCACAGAGTAATACCATTAGGTTCTCAATATCCGGAATCACTCTGACCTAACTCAAGTACTTATACATTCAGACTCCTTTTTAGCTGCTTCATTGAGGGTGACGTACTCGACCTCCATCGTGAAATCAGGTATTATTTCTTGTTTGGAAATTTTCTAACTAACAGCTCCACCATTAAGCTTAAGGAAATAACTGTGCCATGTCTAATTTATTACTTTGAATATCGTACATTTGGATACTATAACTGAAGCATAAGGGATCCTTTCATACGCTCTTTCTCCTCATCAGTACGAGGAGCATCCTTCTTAGAAAAGACAATTCCAAAATGCGTTGGAACATTTCCATGCTTATAATTCTCCATACCGAACCTTTTAATTATGGTGTCTATGTACAGGGATTGGGACAATCCCAACAGCCTCTTAGATCTATCTCTATAGATCTTTAGACCTAGTATATAGGTTTCTTCTACCAAATCCTTCATGAAGAAGTTCTTGATAGCCAAGATTTTACGCATTTTAATAACGAAGTGTCATTGTCAATCAATAATATATCATCAACATAGAGCATTAAGAATAAATAGCATGACCTTGTTCCTTTCTGCATGCATATGACTCCTTTGCGCTCTGATAAAAAACAATTTACTTGATTACCATATCAAAACACTTATTCCTACTCCTTGAAGCTTGTTTAAGTCCATGGACTTTAAATTTTAAAGCCTTGCCCTCACTCCCACTGATCATAAAACTCTCGCACTGCGATACATAAATAGTCTCTTCTAAATCACCATGTAGAAAAGCTGTCTTTGCATCCATTTGTGATATTTCATTGCCAATGTAGCGATGGCTAGCATAATTTAAATGGGCTTAAGCATGGCTACGGGCAAAATGGTTTTATCATAATCAATGCCATGAATTTAACGAAATCCTTTTGTAATTAGTCTTGCCTTATAAGCCTCTATTTCTCCTTCTACATTTAGCTTTTAAAAAAAATCCATTTATAGCCGATGGGTTTTATCCCTTTGGATACGTCCAACAAAGTCCAAAACTTTGTTTTTATAGATGGAATCCACCTCGGATTTCATAACTGCAAGCCCGAACGCAGAGTCTTTACTCCGTAGTGCTTGTTGGAAAGGCAGAGGAGTGTTGCCATCTAAGACATGATCCTCCTTCTTGTCATCCACTAGAAAACCATAGTATCTCTCTAGTACGCGAAATCCCCTACTAGACCTTCTAATAGGTTGTATGTTTTCGTATAAGGATAAACTTGGTTCTCCCACTGTTTGGCCTTAATGTTACCTTATTGAATCTCATCCAAGTCTACAACCTTGCTATTAATTTCTGTTAATAGAAATTCCTTTTCTAAAAAGACAGTCGAGAAGCAACACCTTTTTTTCCTAGGTATTGGAGGATATATCCTATTGAGTTTTTGGGATATCCTATTAATTTACATAGTATCGATCTTGCCTCTAGTTTATTCAAACCAATGTTCTTGACTTATGCCAGACAACTCCACAACTTTAAATATTTGAGTTAGGGTTTCTTACCATACCGCATCCCATATTGTGTTTTAGGCACATATTTAGTGGGCAATAAGTTCAACATATATGCTGAGATTCTAATGCATATCCCCTATAGGGTAGAGGTAACCCAACCTTACTCATCATGGATCGAACCATATCTAATAGGCTTCGCTCCGACACTCCATTGTGTTGTAGAGTATATGGTGGAGTAACCTGAGATATAAACCCATTACCTTTTAGGTATCACTGAAAATTCCAACATACCCACCCTACTCGATCTGATTGAAGAACCTTAATCTTACGGCCCATTTGGTTTTTTACTACATTTTTATATTCAACAAATTTCTCATAGACATCGGATTTTTTCTTCATAAGATACACATATCCTAGTCTCGAGAAATCATCAGTGAACATAACAAGTAAAAACTATTGTCTTTGGTTATTATAGGCATTGAGCCTCGTACATCACTATTTACTAACCCTAAGAGTTCATCAATTTTTCATTGCTCCTACTAAAGAGGTGCTTGCTCAATTTACCTTTGAGACAGGACTCACATGCGTCAAATGAATCAAAATCAAGTGGTGGGAGAAAATCTTTAGTTTTCAATTTGTGTAGTCATTTCTCACTAATATAAGCTAGCCTATAATGCTAAATATAATTATCATTTATAGTGTTAGAAGAATTATTCACAAAACATACATAATTAGTATTAATCACATAAATGCAATTTTCAAGAATATCATCGCAAAATTTATTTCCATCCAAACTAATGTTCATAATATTATTTGCACAATGAAATATATATCCACTCTTAGGCAATCCATAAATTGAAGTAGTTCCATAAATAAAGTCTTTTACAAACTACAAATTATTTAATGCAAATGCTACTCCACTTGGAAAAACTAAATGATAGTCTCCTACTATCATTGAATCTATAATAGATCCATCGGCAACTTGGAGCCTCATCTCTCCTTTGCCACACGATGCTAGCTCCTAAGCCTCTGTAACGAATTACAAATATGAGTAATAGATCCAATATCTAAGACCCAGGACATTTTGTTGATTATAAAACAATTTTGAATCATAAATGTACCTAATGAAGCCGCAGAACCATTCTGCTTCTTTTCTCTAGCAATCTTCATGTAATCAAGACAATTTCTTTTCCATTGACCTTTCTTATGGTAGTGGTGACATTTACCCTTGTCATTGGTCTTCTTACTTTTCTTTTTCTTACCTTTTATTTTCCACTTCTTTAAACTCTTCGAAGATGATGCACTGCCCTTAATAGCAAGTACAACCACTTGATCCTTCGATGTAAACTCACCTTGCTTATTTCACTATACCATCGCGATTCAAGTGTCGAACACATCAAAAATCACTGTATACGAACTATATGTATGTATTTATCACTTAGGTCTATTATTGTTTCTTATTGTTCCACCTTTTATTATATATTCGTATTACATAAGTTTTAATTATAATATAACTTTTATAATTTAGTTAACCTATATAATAGTCTCATGTACAATCTTATATTAATATCATTAATTAAATCTTATTTAATCGATTTAATTAATCAACATTTTAATTAATTTTACAATATTTAATTAAATATGTAAACTATGACATTATAGTTGTACATATATATATATATATTAGATATATATGTAAGTATATGTGTATATATATATTATTTATTAATAAACATTTAATTGAACAATTATAATTAATTATTAATTTTGAAAATTTCATATGTAATATTTCACATTCGATGATTCAAAATAATTTTACATATATCATTTTATATATGATATAAATGTATTATAAATTAAATAATTTAATTATTAATCTAATTAATGATTAATTAATTTTTGTTATTAATTTTCAAAACAATTTTGAAAATCACTATGTAACAATTATAAAACCGTTACTTATTCTAACTTTAACCTTTTGAATAAAAATAGTATTTTCACTTACGATAAATTCAACCTTTTAAATTTAAAATTTATTTTAATTTCAAAGTCAGATTTTGAACATTAGCCCATAACCTAAATAATTTTAGGCCTTTATATTGGCGGTAAACTTTGGGCTTACGTCATTCTTTTAGGCCAGGCTAATAGTTAGGTAGGGCAAAGTACTTGATTACCCACACTCATACTTAGGCATTTCTTTTTTAGACACCCTACTAAATGGGTAAACCTTAATTTAGGCTGTATAGGTTATTAGGTACTGATGCTATTTTTGGATGTGGACCAACATGCAGTGGGTTAAATGAGTGAGTTTCAATTTTTTTTACAATTTTTTATCTTATTTAACCTATGAAATCTAAATTTATTTAGACCTGATCTAAATTAATGTTAAATAAAAATGTTATTTTACTTAATTTGTTAATAAAATTATTTGATTTAATATTATATAAACTTTATATAATGTGTACATGAGTATCATATACACATGTACGTGTGCTTGCACGTACCATATATACAATGTGCAGGGTTTAACATGCCCGTATTTAAATGTTGGGATGTACACCGCAACAGACATGTTACCCCGTCCATATATATAAATGTGATGTCCAATATATATACATACGATGTAAAAATTTATTCAAATTAGTATAATATTTATACATACATATGCTATTGTAAAATTAATATCATATATATATGTACATATATAAATATAAAAAATAATATTTATAAATATAAATATAGATGTTCTAAAAAATTCGAATTTTAAATTATAAATTTCAAATCTAGATCTAGATAAAAATATCTTTTGGTTTTAAATCTAAAATTTTAATTTTGAAAAAAAATTATATTTAATAATATATAAATATATATAGATATGAAAATATTTCTTTTTGAAATTTATAAATATATATGTACAAAATATTATTTAGAAATATTTATAACAAAATTGATGTTATATGATTAAATAAATAAATAAATAAAAAATATACACATGTATGTTGTTTCGATCATATTATTGTTTTTTTAATTTTTATTACATCCATTTAGATTTATTTACCATTTTGGTCCTTTTAATTTAAAATTAATTTTTGTATGGAAAAATAAAAAAATTCATAAAATTATTTTGTAATGTATATGAATTTCACACATATTATAATATATAAATATAAATACACACACACACACATATATCTGTGTGTGTGTTTATTATGTATTAAAATTAATTTAGTGTATTATATTTAATATAAAATTATATATATATATATATGTGTGTGTGTGTGTGTGTGTATAATTCAAATATAATATATTTTTTATTTATACATTTTTTTATTTTGAAATGATAATATGTTTATAATTTAACAACAAATTTACATATCATATATTAATGTTTATTTAATTTAATTTTTTTTTTAAATTTGTTCTTAAATAATTTTTATTTGAATTGTTTATTTTAAAGCTCGAGCTAAAGTATACTCATATATACATATATATATGTATGGAAAAAGTATTTTATATAATAATAGATTTATATAAATACAAATATATGTATGTATGTATGTATGTATGTATGTATATAGAGAGAAAATAGTTTTTTATTATGGCGTGAAAGAACCATTGGTTGATCCACCTACTTAAAACCCCTTAGCAGCGTAGTAAGGAAAAAGAGTGTGATGTCAACCAATGTTAGTTGATGCGCTCATCATCGTTAAAAATTCCATTTGTATCAACTTCGCTTTATGCACCTTCGTCATTTTCTATGAGTTGAATATCCTAATGTTTCTTTGACTTTAGATATGGTGGACAGTAGTAATCAAGCTTGCCGATGCAATCTGTGAAATCCGGGCATCTCTAGTAAATTCTTTCAATTTCCACAGTTTCTTCATTTTGGGATTCAGAACTTATTGGCATTAGTTTTAACTTTAGTCTCATCAGAGTCTAGATATAAGAATAGTATGAATACTAAAAGAACAAATGTTCTTTATTCTCCTCTTTAGTATCACATAAAGTACATGTAGTTAAACAGTTGTAACCCCATTGTTGTGGCTTGTCAATAGTGTTAATAGCATTTTGCATCACTGTATAAGCAGTAAAAGAAAATTTTCGAGTTATGATTGGATTATGTATCAGTTTAGTCTAGTTTCAAATTAATGATTTTTCCTTAATTACATCCTATGTCTGCCTAAAATCAAACCAGCTATTACCTTACCATCTCCATATATCACTAGGATACTCTATGTGAATGTGAACTTGCCACACTTGCTCTTTTATTTCTTTGATGAAAGGTAAGATGTAAAGGTTTACATTATTGCCCTATACTATTGAACTGACCTTATAGCTGCTGGTAATTTTAACATGAAGTCTATCCCATCCAAGTAAATCCAACATTAACTTTCCATTTATCCAAGGGTCAAATCAAAGATAAATATCTTCTGTAGGTCTTTGGATCAGATTTCTACCCATGTCTTTATGTCTTTGTATTGATTTTATAGTGTATGACATGTTGTCTATAGCCATCACCCAAAAATTATGTTTTGTGCAATATTTGTTTCTCATCCAAGTTGCCCACAATGTTTACATTGATAAAAGTTTCCAAAGTAATTTATGTGCACTAGTATCTCTTTAATCTTCCAATTCCTTCAATATTATGCCCCTTTCTTTTTTTGGTTTGAAACGTTTGTTTAGGCTAATTTATGCTTCTTGCCACCCTATAAGAAATCAGCATCTTCTTAAGTGTAGCTATAGGAAGCTGGGGTGTGTGTGTGTATAATCTACCCACATATGAATCATAACAGTGGAATATATATATATATATATATATATATATATATAGTGTGTGTGTGTAAATTAGGATGTTACCTCAGATGTGGACCAAAAATAACGTGTTGAAGGTTGAATCTGTAAAACTCCTTAGATAGGAATCCAATCCTTTCCAAAAGCGCTATCAGACTGAAAGATCAATGCTCCTTTGCATTAATTGACTTGAACTAACATTTTAAGTATGAAATGATAGAGTAGTGGGGCTATAATGTGTTTAGCTGGAGGTAGGGAGAACGAGATCCAAAAAGTAAATTCAAATAGTGAAAGGTAGGTGACTTTAAATAAGAGAGGAAAGAGACGAAAGAGACAAAAGAGAGAAGAATGTGGATCTAGATCCATATTTTTCTCTACCAATTCAAACTCACAAATATCCTAACACACCCCTCCTCTCCTATATTGGTTGGCAATACCATCATCCCATATGGGCCCCTATTCCACTTTAAACCGAATTAGCTAATTCTAATTTATATCAAATTTAAACACACGTTGATATCCTATATCGGTACATGGGTATATAATTTTTATATATGCATTAATTTCAATACTGATCAACATAATCAAATAATTTTTTTAATTAATATCTCGTAAATATTAATTAATATAATTAATTTATAATAATTATAATTTTATTAAATAAGGTGGTAGTCGGAGTATCCAATATTTCAGTTGTTGACTCTTAGGTGTAAATTCTGTTAGCAATTAACATCGAACAATCAAATATTAATGTTCACATGTATCTTAGCGTGTGGTTTGACATTATTGCCAAATTTATCGCTTACATTTTTGATAAACCCAATTTCGCATATTTAATTGGCTCTAAGTAGTGATAAATATTCACAACAATTCTCTTTACAAGAACCGCATCATATTAGGAATAGATTTTGGGCTATGCCTTAAGGGAAATTCTATAATTTATTATAAAAAACTAACTTTGTAATAAAAGCTTATTCGGAATAAAGGTGTTTTTCTTTTTATTATGTACTTTTAATAATGTGTAATAATTAACTTATTATTTAATGTAATTATATTCGACAAAAAATCCATAAATGATGTGTTTTGGGATAGTAATCACAAGTGTTGTAGTCAAAAGCAATTTATCACAATATAATAAACAAGTCATTTTACATATTCCTAGTCAGGATGTATCAGAGTGGATATTAATACATCCTTTAAGACTAGAGCACGTAACGCACTCTGAATGTTGGGCTGCGTATTACTCATGGCTACCGGGGGCAATAAGTGGTTACATAGTGATAGTTATTGGATAACTATGGAATGATAGTTTTCTGTTTGTTAATTAATCAAGGTTAAATAGAAATTTTCGATGTGACAATATTACATAATTCTCTCGACTTGAGAATATTGTTTAACTTTAATGTGCAAACTACGCTTGATTATAGTTAATCGTGACATGACGGACAATATTGCACAATTCTCTCGACTTGAGAATATTGTTCAACTTTAATGTGCAAACTATGCTTGATTATAGTTAAATCACGACATGACGTCCATCAAACGACTAAAGTTTGATCGAGTGGAAGCATTGGAAGCGAAACACAATTCAATAGAGAATTCATTTCCTCAATTATATAGGGTTAGCATCATGGTCAATTAAAGTCAACTTAAAGTCAAATTATCTGCAAAGAGTAGTTTTGTTAGGAATAACTTTTACTACTGAACCGAGGACTTTGTGTTTGGACTGTAAAGTTGAATATGAACGATATTGGAACTTTGACCATTACCAAATTCCATAAGTCGCAATGTGATATAGTTTTAATGAACAAAATCTATGTAAATAATTGTCACTGCTAGGTAATGCTTAAAATTAGTAAAATTCGATTTTATCGAAGTTATGTAAGTGAAAATTTTGGTCATAATATCACACCACTAACTTAGATGTGAAGTGTGAACGTTAATATTCGAATTGTTTAATACTATTCTTTAACTAAATTTGCACCTAAGAGTCACATAATCGAAATGTTTAATGCTCCGACTATCACCTGATTTTCTAAATTATAATTGTTACAATTAATTGAACTAATTAAAATTATGAAATTAATTATAAAATTTTATTTTATTTGTGTTGAAATTAGTGTATGTTTACACATGTATCAATATGCAATATGTAAGGACCCTCAAATTTATCACTTTGATAAATTATTTATAATTTTAAAATATTTGAATATAAGCTTCTTAATATAGATTATGTTTTCTTGAACAATAAATAATGATAGTAATCTTATTTTGAGTAAGTATTTAAAAAAATATGCATTGGAAAAATATCGATAAAATAACTGAAAATCATTTTATCAATAATAATATCGCGCACGGAGCTAGATACATGCACATATTTATATATTTAAACAAGAATATAAAATAAAATTATTTATTTATTTTTGAAAATAAAATGTATTTATGACATTATCAAGGACCTCATCACTTTTATATATTTTCTGATATATTTAAATTAGATTAAATAATTAAATAATTGTTTTAAAACAATGAAGATTCATTTTAGTAAGTTATGAAGTGATAGTAAATCATTTCAGAATTATAAAGATATATACTTGATTAGAAAATATAAGAAAATTCGTATCACTTTATCGATATAACAACACTTTTTATAATAAATTGTTTAATATTAATTTATATGGTTTTATAAATCAAATGCGATCATTTTAATTAGATAAAAATGATGAGAAATTTTTTTTTCAAATTTTATTTACAAATATATGCATGTTAACTAAGATGTAAAAATATGACCTGTACTGACCCAGGTTTTTCGACGGCTAAATGTGAATATTTAAATGGTTTTAAATATTTGATTCGGAATTATAATCGAGTTAGAAAGTTTTTAAAACTGAAATTTCAAGCAATTTCGTCAATTTTGAAATCGTTGATTTAATCGACGCATTAAAATAGCGATCCGGTGAACATTCTCGGAATTCGACGAAACAAGTTCCATTGGATCGGAAATAGTGTACTATTATTGGATTTCAAATTTCGTGTTGTTCGGAATTATCGTTCGGTCGTAGGGATACAAACACATTGAATTTAATACCGAAAATTCAATATAATAACTGGGTTCAAAAAGTTATCTTCTCCATACAATCGAATTAGGTCTCGAAACCTTTTCCATTGTGTTCGAAATAGCGGTATAATATTATAAATGCCAGGCGGCACGTCTAAATAGGGGTTCGAATTTGCGAGGTACGTAACGAGATAAATTCAATATTAGAAATTATAAAATCTAATCAAGTCAAATTCCTAGCCGACCTTACACATATCAAAGCCACCGTATATTCGTGCTAGAGCCGCCCTATACCTCGTACTCATAAAGCTTTCCCCCATTTTAAATATTTTTCTCCTCTTTCAGCCTTCAAAACGAAATCGAAATCAAGAAAAGATCACAAAGAAAAAATGGGAAACGAAAATGAAATCTCGTTTCAGAAAAAAATACTAGATCGAGTTAATTCACATGGGGCTTGGGTCGAATTCGAATTCGATTGTCGCTATGTAGGCCTAGGAGCATTGGAGAGAAGGACGATCACGAAGGGGTCACTTCTCTTTCGATGGCAAGCACGATGGGGGCGAGGAGGTGGCATCATGAGCAGTTTAAGGTTTTGAATTGAGACGTGAATGTGGGCTAAGGGGAAAATTATAACAACGCTGGATTTAGTGATTACCTGTAAATATTAAATTATAATGGTAGTTATAATTTAATATTGTGAATTAAGAATAAATTGGAGATTTAAATTGTTTATTTGAAATAAAAAATGGATTTTGGAAATAAGATGTAAAAATAAAGTTTTACAAACTTTTTTGTGGTTTTTGTGAGAAATGTGACTGAAATATGATTTTATTTAGAGAAAATGCAATAATTCTTGTAATTATTGTCAAGTATTTCTGTTCCTGATTCTTAAAAGAAGTATGTTGTTTTAATATGTGTTTGTAATAAATAAAAAAAATTGGTTTAAAAATAAGTTTTGGACATAAAAATGATGTTAGAATGATTTATTGCATTTTATTATGCAAGAAAATAATTTTGTAAAATTTATGTTGTTGAAAATAGCATTTTATGTAAATATTTGAGTAAATTGTGCATTTATTTGAAAATAAAAGTTTTTGTTAATAAAAATATTTTTATAACTAAATTATCTTTTTATTAGTTGTAAAATGTTTTGTAAACATGAAAATATGTTTGTGCAATTTTAGTGTGTTGAAAATTTGAAGAAAAAAATATATGTTGTTTTAATTTGTTTATACAAGTGTATACATGTGATTTAGAGATAATTTGATTTTTTTTTTGGATAATTAATTCTTTTGTTAATGGGTCAAGCCCATTTAGAGTCCAAGACTAAGAAAAGAGAAGCTTTTCCTTCTCATTTTGGTACGTACAGTTCATTACAGTAAACAAAAGAGAAAACTGAAAAGCTTCTTCCTCTTTTAAACCTAATAGCTGAAATCTCCAATTTCTTCAAATATTTGCTGGAAATAATCAAATTGAAAGCATTAAAAATAGGTAATCACTACAACAACCAATTCTACTTCTTCAATTTCAGATTTTCAAGAAATTTGTCTGCTGAAACTTTTATTCTTTTGTTGCATCTTGGGTTCTTTGCAAGTTTTAGGTTTTTACAGCTGAAACGGAGGCAAAGCTTCCATCTTCTTAAGGTTTTCTCAACTAACTAGCAAAGGTGAGTATCATTCTCACAAAATCTAGCTCATGCAATGCAAAAATCGCAAGTTAAAATCAAAAATTTGCTACAAAATTCGTTTTTGAACTAGTATGATTTTCTGTGTAAACTGTTATGGGTTACAACTTCGTGCAGTCATATCTCTCTATTCCTGCAACGAAATGCTGTCGGATTTTTTTTTTACAGAACGTATGTCGTAGATTAAGGTTTCCAAATTTCAGGTCATTTCAACCTATATAACTTATAGAAACATGCTACCGAACTTTGACTCGGAGCATGTTTTTGTCCAGATTTTTACAGTGAAAACACTGCCTGGCTCCAGCTTTGAAACCTCATATCTTTTTCGTGCTTTGCCCAAATTTAATGAATCTTTGTGCAGTTTAAATTACTGTCGTTGTTCTTTATGCCTGTTAGATTTCAGACCATTTTGACTTATATTGCTCATAGAAACACGCTGCCGAACTTTAACTCGAAGCATGTTTTTGCCCAGATTTTTTCAGTGAAAACACTGCCTGGGTCCAGCTTTGAAACGTCATATATTTTGCATGCTTTATCCAAATTCAACGAATCTTTATGCAGTATAAATTACTATTGTTGTTCTTCATGTATGTTAAATTTCAAACCATTTCGACTTATATTGCTCATAGAAACATGCTGTCGAACTTTAACTTGAAGCATGTTTTTTTTCCAGATTTTTACAGTGAGAACACTGCCTGCATTCAGCTTTGAAACTTCATATCTTTTTCATGCTTTGCCCAAATTTAATGAATCTTTCTGAAATTTAATGTACTGTTGTTGTTCTTTACACATGTTAGATTTCAGGTCATTTCGACTTATATTACTCATAGAAACATGCTGCCGAACTTCAACTCGAAGCATGTTTTTGCCCAGATTTTACAGTGAAAACACTGTCTGGGTCCAATTTTGAGACATCATAACTTTCTCACACTTTATCCAACTTACATGATTCTTGTTTTTTTTGAAAGCCAAAGTTTTCTATTCTAATCTTAACAATTTCAAGATTAATCCGATCAAATTTGGTCCTCTGTTTCATGCTTGAAAGTTGAACCTCAGAGGGTTTCAAGCCTGTGCATTTTTTATTTTTGAACTGTTGCAAACATGGCCTGAGTCCATGTTTGAGACAGTGTAACTTTTTCATTTCCAGTCGGAATTCATTTTTTATTTTTTTTGTTTGAAAGATGAAGTTTTGTAGTTTGTTTATACTAATTTTAGTTCAGTTAATGGTCGTTCGGCTACCTGTTTTATATCCGAAAGTTGAATCCAGGAAAGATTTCAGACCTAGGTATTATTTTGGCTAAGTGTCTGCGTTCTTTTTCCGTCCGATTTTTAACATATACTTGATGTTTTTGTGATATTTCTAAAAAAATTTGAGGGATATGATGCCTATCAATAGGCTAGCAAAGTTTGAATGAATTTGACATTCAAACTTGATTTGAATTTGAATTGAATTTGAATGACGGTTTTGAGTGATTTCTTTGATTTCGAGCATAAATTTTTCCAAACAATTTTGAAATAATTTTTAAAATAAGTTTGCAATTAAAATAATTATTATATAATATTTTTAAATTATTTTAATCTGTAAAATCTATTTATTCTCTATGATAAGGGAATTTTCAAATATCGTCTTCAAAATTAATTTCGGAAAATGGTTTTAAAAGCTTATTTTCTCAAATAAATTACTTTATATATAAAATGCACACTTTTATACTATTCGAACGTATGAGAAAGAGAATTAAATGATTTAGTAAATCACGTGGTATGGGACATGTGCGTTTACTATTTCGGTTAATTTCGGACTTGTACGATCGAACTTATTTGAGACTATTGATTCTAAGATGGTTTGTCATTTTATGGCGTATTTTGAGTTTTATAATTTCTATTTATTGGAATTAGTTAAGCTGGCCAATATTTGGCAAGTATTATGGTTTGAGATCTCCTATGCAGGAATGTGGTCGATGAGAACCATCACGATGTTTTGTTTACTTGTCAATGATATAAGGCAAGTCTTGAGTTTATGATTTCATATTTTGATATTTATGGTTTATAAGGAACCATCATGATGTTTTCACTTGTCGATGAGATGAGACAAGCTACGATGCCATTTAATACTTGTCAATGAGATGAGACAAGTATGATGTCTCTTTATCACTCGCCAATGAGACTAGGCGAGATATAATTTTCTGAGTTTTATGATGTTTCTAGTGTGGCATCGACTAACGGATAGTAAACCGCTAAGTGCGAATGTGTGGTATGGGACAAATGTTAACACTTTTCGGGTTTCTATCCGTGAGTTTGTGATACATTCACGATGTTTACCTAACAGAACTGCTTGGAGAGGTGTTAGCAACCTTGTCATGAGAACGAACTGCTTGGAAGGTGTTAGCGACCTTGTTAGGGCTGACAAAATAGCTTGGAGAGGTGTTAGCGACCTTGTCATGAAAACGAACTGCTTTGGGAGGTGTTAGCGACCTTGTTAGGGCAGACAAAATTGCTTGGAGAGGTGTTAGAGACCTTTTCATGAGGACGAACTGTTTTGGGAGGTGTTAGCGACCTTGTCTGAGGCTTCGGCCGTTTGAGTTTAGCACGTGCAGCATTGCTTCGGAATTACAATCGGGGATTTGGCCAATCCGAATTTTCTGAATTTTCTGTTTATTGTGTTTTCACCTTTTTAAGATGTTTTATTACATCGATAGCCTAGTGCTATATGAGATGTTATATATATGGTGATTTCAATCGTGATGTTTTGAACTCTTATCAAGTTCCTTGAATTATGAGTTTTGATAATTTCAAGATTTTATAAGATATTCTAGGTTTTGCCATTTTGGCGAGTTGAGATTTATATACATTTATATCGATGAGATGAGGTATAATTGAATTTGGAGATTCATCTATAGTTGAGTTTTGGATCTTCCTATTTGAGAATGTTTGCCATTTTGGCGAGAGTTTGTATTGATATTTCTCCTTTTAAGGAGATATTGTTTATGTAAACAATGTAGATATTTTGTGATGTCGCCGATGATATGAGGCACTTGTGTTTGATTTGAGTATTGAGTTTGAGTTACCTCCTTCGAGGTATTTGTTCACTTAAGTAGCGTTTGTTACTTAAGTGTTGAGCTTATGATTTTATCGATTCATTCTTCTCTTTCGAGAAGGATTATCTTCATGTCTATTCTGCTTCATTTACCGATATTGACTTATTCGTGTAGCTAGACTGACCCATGTATTTATACTCGGGTCAGACCGAGTTGTTTCAGGTATCATCTTTTGGACTTAGCATGAAGTTGATGCTGGATATCAGCTCTCCTTTCTCTTGAGAAATTTTTGTTCTTCCGCTAACTCTGATGTGTTTCATTTAATGTATATGGTGTGGTCGAGTACCACCTTTATTGTATTCATATTGTATTGTACTAAACATGTATCAGTATATATGTATGTATATGATGTTTATTACTGTTCTGTGATGTGCTTTACATTTAGTTATTGTATTTTGTTCTGATAGATCCGTTAGCCATCTATAGTTTTGGATTAAGCATTTACTGTGTATGTCGATCCAATGAGATAGAAAAGAAAAATCATATTGCATTTATCGACGTGTTCAGTAGATGTTTAAAACAAAGTTATAGATGGTCGCCCTTAACTAGCCCTATTCTCCGCTTTAGTAGACGGAATTACTCGTTAATTCTCTTTACTAAAGTGGGTCTCAAGATGGGGCGTTACAGCTTGGTATCAGAGCTGTGGTCAGAACAAAGTAGAAACGCAGAACAGTATGTATATCATGATACATCAAAGTACAACACAAGTGAATCATTGTCCTTTATTCGAGCTTATTTTCGATTCGATCCTTGAATCTTTTTCGAGTTTTGGGATTGTTGAGATGGAATATGTCTAGGAATATATATACATGTATATTTTATTCCGTAGTATTCCATAATAGAGTTTATTGTCATATTATCTTATAAATAATCTTATTTAGGATTATTCTATTTTTATTTTTGTCGATACGAGTGAGTTCATATCGATGGAGCAGATTGATTTCTTTGAGAATTCTTGTTGCATTCCTTTGAGAGTTGTGAATCCTATTGAGGGGTCCAAAATGATTGGCTTGTTGTGAGCATTCTGAGTTTTCTATTTTTTGTTGCTTTAGTGAGTATTTGTTTATTACTCACTATATTGACATGTATTTGATTTGAGATGGATTGACTTATTTGATGTTAAGTCCTATCCTTTTGGTTGTTATAGGATCCTATATTTATTTAGGCATCCTAATTTGATTGGTTTATTATTCTTATCACTTTGGAGTGTTAATGATGATTCCGAAGTTTCTGTATTCACTCTTGAGTATCGAGAAGTTGATGATATATCGTGACTTTGTTGATTTTTGTGAGTTCGTTTGGATTTGACATCCAATCAAGCAATCGAATGTTGAAGTAACATTATTCCTTGCTCTTAGCTCTTCGATTATCCTTCCACGAGGATATCCACTAAGGAATGAGGTGAGTTTCTAGATTATTCAAGTTAGATTGAGTTTATCATTCAGTTTCTTTAAGTTATCCTTTTCGAATACACAATCGGTGTTATCCTTTGCAGCATTACTTTGTTTGAAGTAATGATTTATGGTTTGTATGCTTGTTTTCCTTCGAGGAGAATATATTACTTATCTTTTGTCTTGATGATTTCCAAGAGTGGCTCGTCCTCTTGTAGGAGTCGACGAAGACTCCATCTCCTTCTGTTGATTTTGTGAATCGCGTACTCTAGGAATATCTCGATGCATTCTCTTAATGTTCTTTGGTTTGAGTTTTTTAAGCCATATATATGAGTTCTAAAAAGAGAAATTGGAGTTTTGAGATATTTTAAAAATCAAAGAATGTTTTGAGAATATATTTATATGAGTAGTATTCTTTCATAGAAATAATTTAAAAGTGTTGGGTTATCCATCGAGTAGTTAAGAGTTCTAGTCGATACGCCTGATCAACGTTATCGACAGGAATCTCCTAAATGCTATGATGAGGAAATCAAACACGATGATTTGTGTTTTAAGGATTGAGATTTCGAAAATAATACTCTGAGATTAAATATTAAATTTATTTTTGAATGGTAATTACAGCCATTGATTTTAGAGATGAGTAATAGAGTGGCGAGGCAGTTTTGATCGTTCGGTCAATTCTGCAGCCAACAGATATATTTATTTATTAGAGACTCAATGGCGAGGCAATGCCATTTATTAATTTTTAAATTATAAAAATGAGAATATAAATGCGATTATTTTTAAGTTGTGTTTTATTGGAAGTATATTTTGAGATTTTAGAATCTATATTATATAATAATAGAATTTAAACCCTCAATTTATTTTGAGGGATATTATTATGGATTTACAAAATTCTTTGTAAATTAATTTTGAAGTAAGAGAAGAAATTTGAATTTTAATTTTGAGTTTTAAATTACTTACTAAGTAATATAGTAAAGAGTTTGAGAAATTTTCAAATGTTGAAAATTGAGATTTAAAAATTTAAAAGATGTTGAAATTTAAAATTCTAAATATCTTGGATTAAAAGATAATTCAAGCTTATATCCTTATTCTTGAGTATGTTAAATCTTTGAGCTATTATCAACGAAGTGCATTTTTTGCGGTCGTTCGAAGTTGGTGGCCTTATGAGAAGCCATCTTGTGATTTATCTTTCTTGTCTATTGTTTCTATCCTGTTGTGAGGATGTTCTTTCCGTATATTTATGTGGAAAATCTTCTTGATGATCTTCTTTATAGTTTAGAGTTCGGGTTTAAGTGAGTATGATCCCGACTCTATTCGTAGAGTTTTTTTTTGAAATCAATCATTTCCGATTGATTAATTGTTGAGCATGTTATTGGGTTGTGATTCGAAGACGGGATATCTTTGAAACTCTTTCGAGATACTTGGAAAACTCAATGGTTTGCTAATCACTATATTAGCATATGATGGGCCATTGAGTTAACCAAGTGAGTTTTTCCCTGTTTCTCTCTACCATTCTATGTTGAGAGTATGAATGGTTCGAGTTTTGAGCTTGTCTTTTATCCTTTGTCGATTGAATTTTTGTGTTGTTTATGGCTCTTTTTCTAGAAAATTGTGGAGATGCAATTTTTGTAAGGGGGGAGTCTGTAACAACTCTGGTTTTGGTGATTACATGTAAATATCAAATTATAATGGTAGTTATAATTTAATATTGTGAATTAAGAATAAATTGGAGATTTAAATTGTTTATTTGAAATAAAAAATGTATTTTGGAAATAAAATGTAAAAATTAAAGTTTTACAAACTTTTTCTTGGTTTTTGTGAGAAATGTGATTGAAATATGATTTTATTTAGAGAAAATGCAATAATTCTTGTAATTATTGTCAAGTATTTCTGTTACTGATTCTTAAAAGAAGTATGTTGCTTTAATATGTGTTTGTAATAAAAAAATTGGTTTAAAAATAAGTTTTGGACATAAAAATGATGTTAGAATGATTTATTGCATTTTATTATGCAAGAAAATAATTTTGTAAAATTTATGTTGTTGAAAATAGCATTTTATGTAAATATTTGAGTAAATTGTGCATTTATTTGAAAATAAAAGTTTTTGTTAATAAAAATAATTTTATAACGAAATTATCTTTTTATTAGTTGTAAAATGTTTTGTAAACATGAAAATATGTTTGTGCAATTTTAGTGTGTTGAAATTTTGAAGAAAAAAATATATGTTGTTTTAATTTGTTTATACAAGTGTATACATGTGATTTAGAGATAATTTGATTTTTTTTTTGGATAATTAATTCTTTTGTTAATGGGTCAAGCCCATTTAGAGTCCAAGACTAAGAAAAGAGAAGCTTTTCCTTCTCATTTTGGTACGTACAGTTCATTACAGTAAACAAAAGAGAAAACTAAAAAGCTTCTTCCTCTTTTAAACCTAATAGCTGAAATCTCCAATTTCTTCAAATATTTGCTAGAAATAATCAAATTGAAAGCACTAAAAATAGGTAATCACTACAACAACCAATTCTAATTCTTCAATTTCAGATTTTCAAGAAATTTGTCTGCTGAAACTTTTATTCTTTTGTTGCATCTTGGGTTCTTTGCAAGTTTTAGGTTTTTACAGCTGAAACGGAGGCAAAGCTTCCATCTTCTTAAGGTTTTCTCAACTAATTAGCAAAGGTGAGTATCATTTTCACAAAATCTAGCTCATGCAATGCAAAAATCGCAAGTTAAAATAAAAAAATTTGCTACAAAATTCGTTTTTGAACTAGTATGATTTTCTGTGTAAACTGTCATGGGTTACAACTTCGTGCAGTCATATCTCTCTATTCCTGCAATGAAATGCTGTTGGATTTTTATGATTTACAGAACGTATGTCCTAGATTAAGGTTTCCAAATTTCAGGTCATTTCGACCTATATAACTTATAGAAACATGCTGCCGAACTTGATTCGGAGCATGTTTTTGCCCAGATTTTTACAGTGAAAACACTGCCTGGCTCCAGCTTTGAAACCTCATATCTTTTTCGTGCTTTGCCCAAATTTAATGAATCTTTGTGCAGTTTAAATTACTGTCGTTGTTCTTTATACATGTTAAATTTCAGACCATTTTGATTTATATTGCTTATAGAAACATGCTGCCTAACTTTAACTCGAAGCATGTTTTTGCCCAGATTTTTGCAGTGAAAACACTGCCTTGGTCCAGCTTTGAAACTTCATATCTTTTTCATGCATTGTCCAAATTTAATGAATCTTTGTGAAGTTTAAATTACTATTGTTTTTCTTCATGTATGTTAAATTTTAGACCATTTCGACTTATATTGCTCATAGAAACATGCTGCCGAACTTTAACTCGAAGCATGTTTTTTCCCAGATTTTTACAGTGAGAACACTGCCTGCGTCCAGCTTTGAAACTTCATATTTTTTCATGCTTTGCCCAAATTTAATGAATCTTTGTGCAGTTTAAAGTACTGTTGTTTTTCTTTATGCATGTTAGATTTCAAGTCATTTTGACTTATATTGCTCATAGAAACATGCTGCCAAACTTCAACTCGAAGCATGTTTTTGCCCAGATTTTACAGTGAAAACACTGTCTGGGTCCAATTTTGAGACATCATAACTTTCTCGCACTTTATCCAACTTACAAGATTCTTGTTTTGTTAGAAAGCTGAAGTTTTCTATTCTAAGCTTAACAATTTTAAGATTAATCCGATCAAATTTGGTCCTCTGTTTCATGCCTTAAAGTTGAACCCCAAAGGGTTTCAGACCTGTGCATTTTATTTTTGAACTGTTGCAAACATGGCCTGAGTCCATGTTTGAGACAGTGTAACTTTTTCATTTCCAGTCGGAATTCATTTATTATTTTTTTGTTTGAAAGATGAAGTTTTGTAGTTTTGTTTATACTAATTTTTAGTTCAGTTAAAGGTCGTTCGGCTACCTGTTTTATATCCGAAAGTTGAATCTAGAAAAGATTTCAGACGTAGGTATTATTTTGGCTAAGTGTCTGTGTTCTTTTTCCGTCCGATTTTTAACATATACTTGATGTTTTTGTGATATTTCTAAATTTTTTTGAAGGCGATAATGCCTATTAATAGGCTAGCAAAGTTTGAATGAATTTGACATTCAAACTTGATTTGAATTTGAATTGAATTTGAATGACGGTTTTGAGTGATTTCTTCGATTTCGAACATATTATTTTCCAAACAATTTTGAAATAATTTTTAAAATAAGTTGGCAATTAAAATAATTATTAAATAATATTTTTAAATTATTTTAATCTGTAAAATCTATTTATTCTTTATAATAAAGGAATTTTCAAACATCGTCTTCAAAATTAATTTCGAAAAATGGTTTTAAAAGCTTATTTTATCAAATAAATTACTTTATATATAAAATACACACTTTTATACTATTCGTACGTATGAGAAAGAGAATTAAATGATTTAGTAAAACACGTGGTATGGGACATGCGCGTTTACTATTTCGGTTAATTTCAAACTTGTTCGATCGAAGCTATTTGAGATTATTGATTCTAAAATGTTTTGTCATTTTATGGCGTATTTTGAGTTTTATAATTTTTATTTATTGGAATTATTTAAGATGGCCAATATTTGGCAAGTATTATGGTTTGAGATCTCCTATACAGGAATGTGGTCGATGAGAACCATCACGATGTTTTGTTTACTTGTCAATGATATAAGGCAAGTCTTGAGTTTATGATTTCATATTTTGATATTTATGGTTTATGAGGAACCATCATGATGTTTTCACTTGTCGATGAGATGAGACAAGCTACGATGCCATTTAATACTTGTCAATGAGATGAGACAAGTATGATGTCTCTTTATCACTCGCCAATGAGACTATGCGAGATATAATTTTCTGAGTTTTATGATGTTTCTAGTGTGGCATCGACTAACGGATAGTAAACCGCTAAGTGCGAATGTGTGGTATGGGACACATGTTACACTTTTCGGGTTCCTATCCATGAGTTTGTGAGACATTCACGATGTTTACCTAACAGAACTGCTTGGAGAGGTGTTAGTGACCTTGTCATGAAAATGAACTGCTTTGGGAGGTGTTAATCAGTAGAAACATGAATATTATGGCTGTATGTTCTAATTTTGTTTACTTCTTATTTCACTATACTAAACTTTATTTCAATTTCCAGAGGAAAAAAAGAAGAAAAATACTTGACTCGTGACCCTTTGATTATAGTTTTATTGAAAGAAAACTAACTTAAACAAGATTACAGATCGTCAAATAGCAGTAAAAAATTGGTTTGGGATTTTTGGAGTCAATCAGGATTTTAAATTAAATTGAACGTAGTTTAATTCAATTTAAAAATTGAGACGGGTAGCTAATTAAATCAAGGTGAGGAAAATCTCACCCATTTGGATTACTACTGTTAATTTTAAAATGTTAAAATCATTTATTGATTGATTGGATGAATGGATAATTATTAATATCGTTTGAATGTTATATATATATATATATATAGTAATGTGTGTGTATTAGTAGTTGGAGTGATATTCCCGCACATATAGCAGATGTGACCCTATGCGCCCCGCATAATAGCGGGATTGGTATTTTTATGTTGCATGAACATCTGTGGATGCAGGTAAATAGGTTGTAGGGATCCAACTAGATTCCTTAAAATGTTGAATTTAATTTCATATATTGTGATATATGGATTGTGTAGAATAATCTATTATAGGTTATTGTAATGATCAGCATTTTTTGGTGCTTTTGTAGCATTGGCCTGAATTTTGACATTTTAAATACCATAAACATATTTAAAATTGAAGGAATACAAGGGAATTTTTGATATAAAAATATCTATATTGGAATAGAGGTTATTTAAAAGAAAATTGGGTTAGAAAAATATATTTAAATTTTTTGTTGTACTTAACTATTGTGAATTTTTAAATGGATATTTTTAAAATGAATTATATAAAAAGAATTTGTAAATGATATTCGGGAAATATAAAAAGGAGTAGAAGTTGATATTAAAAATAGATTCGGAAAAAAATAAAGGGAATTTATAAAGGAATGAATTTATAAAAATGAAATTTTATAAACGAGATTGGTTTAATAAAAGGGTGAAACTCAAAAGAGTTATAAAATTTATAAACAATGTTTATAAATAAGGGAAATCGATACCAGATGATAGATTGGAAATATAAATTTATAGGGAGAATTTATATTAGAATATGGAAATAGGGTGAGAAATATAGTGAATACTATTTTCGAAAGTGGAAGTGGTTAAGGAGATCAGAATGTTGAAAGAAGTTAAGTTTATTATTGAAAGGAAAATTTTATTATTTAAAACTATGAAATTTTAAACTAGTTAGGATTGAAATACTTAGGTAAGTAGATTTTTAAATATTATGTATTTATTTTAGTAAATTCTAACTTTTAAAATCAGCACTGAAAATTTAGTTGTTTATCTAAAAATGAGTTATTAATGTTTATAAAAGTGTTTTCGATATTTTAAATGATTACTTGAACATGTTTTTAAAAATAATTTTTTTAATATACTTACTTTATGTGTGTATATATAAAGTTTTGAAGTGATTGAAATTTTTTATTTATAAATTCTCTCAAGATTTGTAAATGAGGCTTATAAATGGATATGATTTTGAGGAGAGGAATTTTTTAAGGGATATGGAGGAAATGGAATTTCGAAATATTGAATATGGGAATTTTGAAAATGAAATCTGAATTCAAAAAAAAAGTTATAAAATTTTGAATAGGGTTATAAATAAGTATACGGGGTTTTGGAAATTGAAAAAAAAGAATTTATTAATGATTTTGAAGACTTATGAGGTAAGTTACGAAATATTCTCTTAAGTGTTGGTATTTGAAAAGATTTGGGAAAATAAGACTTTTAATATTTTCCCAAGTATAAAAAAATTGGAAATTTGGAAATATTTCTAAGTGTTGAGATGGTTTGGAAATATCCTGTTATGGATTTAAGTATTGAAATTGTTTTCAAATGTTGGAAGGGATTGATATATCTTATAAAGATATTTTGAAAATAAATATTTTGTAAAAATTTATAATAAGGCCCAGTGACTATTTATGGATGTTTTATTGATAGTTAAATAACTGACTATCAATATTGGCCAATGTCGTTAACCATTTTGAAGAGACCGAGATCGGATTTAATTATCCAAAAACCACTTTGATCTGGTTTGAATATTACAAATGAATGTTGTGAAGATGATGAAGACGGCGATTCGGTTTGTCCAGACCCAGGACAACATGTATGGACAAATGCTATCAGAACATCATCACTGGAGGACGATGAGCATTCTAAGTGGAATTGCTGTTGAAAGGTAATCGTTAGCCTCAAGCCTCATCAACCGAGAATGACTAAAACAGGGAAATGTAGCCAGGCTAAGTCGGTCGCACTCAATTAGGGTATGTTATCACTTTTCTAGATATCCTAAGAAATATAAATGATGGACATGGTTGTGCATGAAAAAGGGAGTGCTAGATTTTTAAGGGTGGGAACATCCAGGATGATAACATATTTGGTCTATCAAGGTTAGGGGTAGGCCGGTCTTGTGTAGCAGGGTATCCCAGCGAGGTCCTCAGTACATTTTTCTAGAGGTGTACTGTGATTGGCGGTACCCCAATGGCCCAGTCGTTGTACAGGATCCATTCTCCAATACGAGCCTTTACGGTTTTGTTTGTGGATCCTAGTATGCTGGAATGTAATCAATGTAACAATTTCGGCTATTCGAATAAGTATTTGTATTTAGACATTATTATAATATAACTGAAATTTTCTATAAAATGTTTTGGTTATCATAAGGGAAAAACCCATCGTGCTTATGTGTGACGTGGTCATACGAGATACCTCTGTTCAAAGAATTTGATATCTTTGATAATTCAAATTGAGTGTGTTTTCTCACGTTTTTTTCCAGACCGACTTGGTTGTTAATTTATTATGCTCGGGTCAGACCAAGTATTACAGATTTAGGACAGGGTGCTATGGAGCACAGAAGACGAGTTGGATAATAGAGACGCATTTCCGTACTTGACTTATATTTCCACTGTATGAGGACAAGTTATTATAGCTGTCCAGATTGATATATTGATTATTGTACTATAATGAGTGTATGTATAAAACAATTAGAAATTCTTTTGTATATAAATCTGTTATTATATTTTTCCGCTGTAACTATGAGATTCTATTTTGTTGTTTCTATTTTCTTTTATCTCTTCCTTCTTCTTTACCCTAGTTATTTGCTCTTTCGTACAATATGGATTTAACATGAGTGAATTATTATCAACTCATAGGGTACGGGACTGTAGGTCGCTACATGACTGGAGATCGGAATTTGTAACGCTTTAACAAATAAAAGTTGTTTTATAATATGCACACATACATATATACATATGCATGTCATATATGCATATACACATACAAATAAACATACATACATACATAAAAACATACATGTATACAAATGAAATAAATATCATGATATTTCTCTTAATACTTCATCTTTAAGCATACAAAAATCAATGCACATGCTATGATATGATGGTGATGATGGAAGGGGTTGTGGGTCGTGCACATAGAGAGTGATGGTGGCACGGTTAGAGATGAGGTGGAATGGTGATGCAAGCATGATTAGGTAAGGAGAAAATATCATGATGTTTTTGCTGCAAAATTTTTCTATAAATACCCACCTACATTCACACATTTATTCACACAATTCCCTTCTTCCTCCTTCTCCTTAAAGCTCTAAGAGATCTTCTTTAATGTCTTCCATGCCTTGAAAAATATTAGCAAAGCAATTGAAGAATATTTCAAAATAAAGTAAAATATATACACATGTATATACAATTTCAATCCACTTCAAAACCAAGTGCAAACACCTCCTCTCCACCTCCCAAACTCACGGCCACCGCCCTCTACCACCAAGGCCTAGCCTATCTCCACTTTCAAGCTAGGCCAAGCTTTCCTAAGGTCCCAAACTCGACTGCATAGACTTTGGTTCGATCGAGTGAAGCTATAGCCCGTTTTTCTAAGTTTAATATCCAATAAAGGTGAGAAATTATATATACATATAATGATGTGATTGCTATGGATGTTTACTATGCTTTCATCATCAAGTATTGGTTGTTTTAATATAGTTTTTTATTGTGTAAACAAGTCACGTTAAATACACATCGCTATTACACAAGAAAATCACTTTTTGAATCAAGTTATAAAAGCGATATGGAATAACTAGACCTGTTTGAAATGATATAAAATGGTTTATAAATGTTTGATAAACACTAAAATCCAATTTGATGAATTTTAGACAAGTTATGAAAATTTAGTTAAAAATAGGTGCGTCGCATAATGGCAATTCGCGATTCCACGTCGTAGAAAGTTAAATCACTTTATACAATGGATTCGAAGTCAAAATTGTTTGTAATAAGAATTTTAATTACCCTTATAACCATAGTTTTCAAACAAATAAAAAATCAAGATTTCATTTAGTAGATTTTGAAATATGAGCAAGTTAAGTTTTAAAAATAGTCGCGCTTTGGGAGTTCGGAAACCAAAGCAATAAATTCTTTAAAAATGATATATTTAAAACTATGGGATAAATTCTATAAATGTTTTAAAATATTTTAAAAGAGGTTTGAGTTATAAAAAATGATTTCTAAATGCTACAAAATTTGTTTTGATCAAATAAGCTTAAAAGCACTATTCACAGCACTTTTTGCTGGACTTTTAATAACTGTTGAAATATGGTTTTAAACTTAAGTATTCTTTCCTCTCAAATAAATAAATAAGTATTTTAAAGATAATTTGGAGGTTTTATAATTTATTTTACAGGAGTTAAATAAATGATTTACAAAAAAGCTGTTATAATTAAGTGATATAATCTTGGCTCTAAAAGATGATGAGTAGACTGGATTTTTCTATTCGTGAGATTCAGATGTGTGGTGCTTAAACTAAGAGGATGTTCAGGAGCAACCAGTGCCCTAGCTCACCTGGCCTCTTTCTTGGGTGAGGAATAGATAATGTCAGAAACGAGACAAGTAGAAATTTAGTTTTTCCGAACTTAATACAACTTGGATCATACAAAAATAATCTTCTTATACTTGGCATTAAATTCCAAGGAGGGAACCCATACTATCTATGTGAATTTAAAAGGTGGTTTCACTGTTATTCAATGGATAGTAAAGGTTAAATACGATAATTGATGTTTAGTAACATTAGTATAATTCCTATCGACGCATTTTAACTCAATAATGTTTTCAAATATGAATTATGAAAATGATTTTGTATTTCCAAAGTTAAGAGAGGTTTAATGATTCTGTATATACTAGAAAAGAATATTATTTAAAGATTTATATCTCTAAAAGAGATAATTTGTTTGATAAAAGATATTAATAAATGAAATGGTAATCCCCTTAAACCTTAACATCTTTCTATCGATGATTGGTTCAAAGGAACAAGGATTAGATTTGGGTAATTCCTATCCAAAAACAACTTTGAACCAGTTTATGAGTTCGAAAGTGAAGACATGTTAAAGACAATAAAGTTGCGGGATCATCATAGCAGAAGGATTGCTTGTTGATAAATTCAGAGTAGTTCTTGAGATAAATAAATACCAGTGGTCCATTCGTTCTAGGATCTTCGTATGCAAGGACTACTCGCTAATAATCCTAGGGGTAATACCCAACAGGATGTGGTAGGAAATTGCCTTCGGTTTTTCTTTTACTTGGGCAACTTTTTATGGATGGGTCTAACATTACATTTCTACGATCGCAGTGCATTAATCTCAAAAAAAAGTACATCTATTTGGTGGTGTAGGAAGTGAACCCCTCTTAAGCTTAACATCCTTCTCTGAGATGTACGAGCTTAGAGGTTGTACTTTTGTTGAAATCTATGGTGTGTTGTTTGAAATTGCAATGTGACATTCTAAGTGAAAATACTCTAGGAAAGGTAAAAGTTATCTCAAGCCTCACACCCATGAATTGTGAAACAAGGGTTGCTTTAAGGCTAAGTGGATAGCAACCATTAGGGTATGGTATCAACTTTCTTGATTTGTTTATTTCTACTTGGTATGATGTTCGGGTTTAAATTTTTTGGTGTATGCTATGAGACATCTAAGAGAGGTCGAGAACGGCCGAGGTGGTACCATATTTGGTGCTATCCACCACCAAATGGACATGCGGGTAAGTCGGACTTAATTCATAGAGGTTTTGAAGATCTCGATCCTCGGTACATCCTCTAGAAATGTACTATATGGGAGGTGGTCCCTACCCGCTATTCATTGGAAATCCATTCTCCTAAAAGTCCATCGGACATAGTTGTAAACCTACTATGCCATCAAATTTAACCAATGTAACACTTTCGGCTATTTGAATATATTTATTTAAAAGGTTTTCAAAGAATGTCATTAAAAATAATATCACTGGACTTTACGTACAATGATTATATTATCATTAGGTAAAAACCCATTCAATATTTATGTGTGGCGTGGTCTTATGAGATATCATTTATTTTCAAATACTTATATTTTCAATTTCTCACACCAGTCCTATGACTAACCCGTAGTTTATCTTCTTTCCCTTAAACTCTGGGTGCCCTATTTTTCCAAGCAGCACAGTAGTCGGGTTTAGGTTGGAGCATTTTGAAGAAGCTCAGAGCATGAAGCTAGAAGATTCTTTTGAAGATTGTTATCCATTTCCACCACATTCATGCACTATTGTATTCCGCATTTGTAAAGATAAATACTTATAGCTGTCCGTGTTGACGTAAAGTTAAACATTAATAAACGTATTTAAAATTTTCCATTGTAAAAATTATATGTTGAAATAATATATGTTATTCCATTCATGTGAAATTCTATTTTCTACTCGGTTCTATCTTCATTTTCTCCTTTCTCTTAATGGTCGGGTTTTCATGCACTTGAATTTGCGGCACATGAATATCGAGGATGTATTAGTGTCGATTAGCGATGGTCGAAAATCCCTATCGTTACACGATATCGAGGTGCATTTCAATTTGATTTAAATGCATATTTATTTGATCGGGAACGAAACAATTCGAAGACACAAACATAGGCAAGCATGGCTAGCCATAGGGGGTTGGAGAAAGGGATTGAATTGGATTCAAAAAGGTTTGAAATAGCAAGAGGAAATAGTGAAACTAGATCCACTTTTAACTCCTTTAAACCTTGGCTATATAATAGCTTTAAACCTTGTTTTTTGATCTAAAATAATAAATTTCACTCCTCTCCTATTTCTGGTTGACTGTATCCCCCTTTCGATTTATTGTTTCAAGCAATTAAAATAAAAAAAAAATAAAAAAAAATAGTACATCGATCGTTGGTGCTTCCTATCTGGTAACCCTCTTTGGAAGTATCACATACAACTTTAAAAAGTCAATTAATTCAAAATTTCAACGTGTTACATCTAGGCCATGGCAAGGTAATAATTTTATTTACATATACATATATATACACACATCATGTCATTCTAGTGCTTTAAGTTTTATGTATATTATCATGAATCCAAATATGTCTATGTTATCAAAATTAGATGAATATATATATATATATATATATATATATATATATATATATGTATGTATGTATGTATGTATGTATGTATGTATGCACGTATGTATGTATGTGTGTATGTATGTGTGTGTGTGTATTTACATGTAATAAATAATGTGTGCATATATTATTCAGCTAGATCAAAATATCCTTTTTTAATATTTTAAAATTAATTAATGATATAAAGATTTTAAAACAAACTTGTTTTTAAAATATATAATTATAAGCAAGTAAAAAAATATTTTTTTATTAATTTATATGCATATTAGATTTTCAAAAATAAAAAAACACATATATTTGTATATGTTTTATTAAATTCACATGTATTTATATATAATTTATTTTAAAATATAATTCATAACCTATATATAAAGTATATAAATTATGTATATGTTTTGAATTTTTTTTACAGTTTTTTATACGAAAATCCTTAAATAGAAAAATAGTTTTTAAAACCTTAAGGTTTTTGTAAAATAACCTATTTTTTTAGGCAAATGTATGTGTGCGTATATATATTTAAAAGATATATATATATATATATATATATATATATTTGAAAAGAAAGATATATACATATATATGTGTTATTGTTGTTGTTTTTATGTAATTCCTAAATATTAATTTAAAAATATTTAAGAATATATATAAATGTATTTTCTCAAAAATAAAAAATATTTTTGTAATATATATAAATATATTTAAAATAATATGTATTGATTTGAATTTAAAATTAGTGGTTATGTATTATGTAGATTTAAATTTAAAACTTAAAATTTGAAATTTAAAATTGTGTTTAAGTTCAAAAAATTTTATATTAATATTTACAAATATTTCCTTCTAATGTCAAACATATTTATATATAAATATTTATATTTATAATATTTTAAAACTGTGTACATGTGTGTGTATTAGACAACAAATATGTATATGAAGGGGCTAATATGTCAAGTACGGTGTAAATCCCAATATTTACATATATGCATGTTAAACCATGCACATTGTATATGTTGCACATGCACGTACATACATACGTGTATACGAATACATATGTTATATATTATATATAATACAAATATAACATTAAAGTAAAATGTTATTTACAACTTAAATAAAACATTGATCTTATTTAAAATTGATTTAGATCGAATCTAAATAATAATAGACTTCATAGGCCAAATAAGATTGCATATGGAATATTTTTTTTGAAATTCTCTTATTTAACTTGTTGTGTGTTAGCCCAGAACCAACAATAGTATCGAAGCCTAATAGCCTATGGAGTCAAAATTAGTCATGCTAAGGCTAGCTAATTAAACTTACCCATTTAGTACGGTGTCTAGAAAACTATTGTCAAGGTTGGGTTAGGGTAATCAAGTACTCTGCCCTACTTGGCTATCGACCTTGCCCAAAAGCTGAAATGGGCCTAAAGGTTCTCCTTAAAAGAAAGGGCACAATTTGAATCGGGCCTTGGGCTAATTTTCAAAAAAATTAAATTAAATTTAAAACTTAACTTTAAAACATGAAATAAATATTATATCTATATTATAATATAATTTTAAAAATGTGTCGAAAACATAATAAATATATTTCAAATTATTTAAAATATTAATTAGATTAATCAATTAAACAAATTAATTAATTGACGAATATATGTAATATATAATGATATATGTTACATTATCTTTAATTATTTAAGATGTTGGAAGTGTATATGTATATATAAGAAATTTTGGAAATTAATAATTGTTTAATTAAACATACTAGTTAAAAGTTAATTAATAATTAATAAAATTCATATATATATATATATATATATAAGGATATATGTGTATAACTATATATAAATGTTATAGGGAAAATATTCAATATAAAATGTTTAATCGAATAATATAAAATAAATTAAACTGTGAATTAATTAAATAACATTTAATTAATATAGTGTTATATATAAGACTATTATATAAGTAAACTAAATTCATATAAGCTATATAAAATTAAAACTTATATAATTTGAATGTATACTTAAAGGTGGAACAATAAGAAACCCTAAATAGGCTTAAGGAATAAATACATATGTATAGTGTGTATGCTATGATTCTGATGTGTCTGACATTTATATCACGAGGGTAGTTTGTAAGAAATATATTATTCCATAATAAATATCACTCGATTTAATATATTAAAGAATATGAATCTTTAATGTAAAGTTGTCCTTTGCAAGTTATATGTTAATAAATTACTTGCACACTCTCTAGTTGTTGAGCAAACTCAAGCTAGAGATGTTATGTGTAGTATTGTTAATAAATAAAATATATGAGGTAAGATAACTATATACACTTGTTGAGCAAACCCAAGGTACATATATATACTTTGGTCATCGTGAAATGATAGGTACGAATGAATAATCTCTTTGATTTGTTGAGAAAATTCAAGATCAAAATGCAATTAGGATAAGGAACCATGAGTTATAAGTTTCACATGATAACCGATGAAAAATTATTCATAATTGATAGGGCTATAACTTGTTTAGTGAACTCAAGCTCAGAAACCTAAGACAAATGAGTCCTGATATCCACTAGTGATGTCGAAAAACTCCTATGTTTGGTCTTAGAGCTTAAAGAAACATAAGAGACTGGTAGGAGCTTATTAGTAATATGAAATGTAATGCTCAACCTTACTAATATTCTAAGAACGTTTACTTTGAAAATGTCCTAAAAAAATTTGTAGAAAAACATTAAGTTGTTTTTTGAAAATGACAAACTCACCAGATCTAACTATGTGGACTGTTTAAGAGTAAAAAAGATCGCGTTAACTTACGAATGACTTTGGACGTCGATAATTGAACGTCCTAAGGTCAGATCTGCTAATGATGTGGACCCCAAACTACGATTTGCTTATATAAAATAGGTCTCAGACCTTGAAATCACCCAAGTTTTCATCTTATCTACATGAGACAAGCCGTTATAGAGGCACCATGAAAACATGTATGTCCATGAAATTTTTGATAGTATTAAAGCTTTATTTGTTGATCAGTCCCATTCGTAAGGTATAAACTTACAAAGAAATTATTGAATGCTATACCAAGGGATAGAAAGTGAACGATTACGTTCTAATGGTGAAATATTATTTTAATAGACTTTGACAGTTAGACATAATGATAGGCAACGACATGCAAGTAGACTTGATCCTTAGGACCCTTACTCCCTAGTATTAGTCGTTCGTATTACATTATAATATCAACTAGTTGAACGAAAGTCTTATGGAGCTCCTTAATATGTTGAGGTCGGCCGAGTCTTCATCCAAGGATCAATGGGCTATACTTGTTGTTAAGAGGAACATGTCATTTTCGAAAGGTTCGAAGAAGTGAAAGAGGATTAATAAGAAGAACAAGAAGACTGCTCTAGTTCATTGTCACAAGAATGGTCATTGGAAATGGAACCGTATAGAGTACCTAAAAAATTTCAAAGAGAATGAACGTATGCTTTTGTTGCTTCTATAAGTATATTTATGATTCAAAATTGTTTTGCAATTAATAAATTATCTTGGGTTCTATAAACTAGATCTAGAACTCACATCAATAATTCATTATAGGGGTTCAGGAACATGCATCATGTGATAAAGAGAGAGGTGAGGCTTCAAGTTGCAAGTGAAACTATAGTAGATGCAACAACAGTTGGAAATTTCCTTTCAGTTTGCCTAGTGAATTAGTTTTGATATTAAATAATTGCTATTATGTAAAAGCCTTTATTTGCATGATTATTTCTTTGTCTAAACTATCTAAGATTGGTTATACTTTTAATCATGCTAATAATTTATGAATATTATGTTAGACGGTAATAAAGTTTATGGTGGTATTTTAGATAATGGTGTTTATGTGATCAATATTAATTGTGCCTATGCTACGAGTAATTATTCGAATGGTAAATAAAAGTTACCGTTGGTATTGTCGGCTAGGTTATATAAGTGAGAAACGACTACATAAATTGAAAATGAAAGGTTTTCTACCATCATTTAATTATAAATCATTTGACATGTGTGAGTCGTGTCTCAAAGGTAAAATGACCAAACAAGTATAAGTTGCATTTCTTACACCTAAAGACAACATTTAATATATCCACGATATTCGTGTGTCGATCATTTAAGTGCCCAAAAGACAGGTGAGTAAAGGTTAAAGAAAGAAAAGATAGAGAAAAATCTCATATCATGATGAGAAATATATAAAATACACAAGTTTTTACAAAGAGAAATCATCTTTATTATATACATGACAATATAGTGCTTTAACCTACTATCAGCCTGGACAGTTATAACAACATGTCCCTACAATTACTGATAAATACAGACAAGAACAAAAAAGAGTACAACGAAAGAATACTAGATACATGAATACATCTTGGAAAATCCAGCTTGTCACTTGAAAGCTCCAAAGCATGCAGCTAAATCTAGAAAATATGCCCGGGATGACCCGAGAATTATAAGAAAATAATGCGCGGATCAGTCTGGTAAACCAGCGTGAGAAATCTCACTCAAATCATATTGATTTCTACATTTGAAAACCTTTTTCAAAATAAAAAGTATCTCGTAAGACCACGCCACACATAAACATGTACGGGTTTTTACCTTACGATAACCAAACCAATTTTATAGAAAATCCAGTGATATTATAATAATGTCTAGTGTTTAAAGTATATTATGATATAGCTGCAATGATTGCACCTGACGTTCTAGCATAGTTAGGCATAACTAAGTCCATACGGTGCTTATCAGAGAACAGATCCCATCAATGACAAGGCATCGGGTACCACCTACCACAATACACCTCTAGGAAATGTACCAAGTGCCTCACATGGACCCCCGCCAACACAGGACCAGCCAACCTCTTACTCGATAGTAACGAATATTTCATCACCTCGGTTTCTTTTTCAATCTTTCCGAGAGCTCTCATGCATAACCAAATCAATAAATAAATATATCTAGAAAGGTAATGACGATACCCTAATGGTTGCGACCCACTTAGCCTTGCTACATATTCACTAATTTTATTCATTCCCGGATAGTGTGTGTAACGACCTAGGATTTTAGTCATTTGATATTGAACATTTAATTTATTTAATGTTGAATTTGAATTATTAAATGATTTTGAATATGAAGAATTAGGTTGAATTAGTGAAATAGCTTATAATTTCAAATATAGCAATTTAATGGATTTGGTGAATAATAAATTAATATTTGAAATTGGGAAAAATATGTGAATCTGGGGTGATTGTGGATGGAAATGATTTCTAAAACTGGTTTAAAATTGTATTTGGATTTGAATTATAATATTGGACTTTTGAATGAAATTAAAAGTCGATAAATTTAGAAGTTTAAATTTATATATTAATTTAATTGTGAAATTTAATATATGGTAACATTGTAAATAATCGAATTTTGATTTAATATAAATCGGAATGATTTCTAATATGAATATAAATTCTATTTGAATTATAATGGAGTTAGTAATTTTTAAAAATTGTCGAAATTTTAAACGATTTCGACGATTTTGAAAATCGTTCGATTTAATCGACGCGTTAAAATAGCCTTTCAGGACACAGTCTTAGGATTCGACGAATCTAGTTCCATTAAATCCGTAATAGTGTATTATTACCGGATTTCAAATTTCGTAGCGTTTGGAGTTACCGTTTGGTCGTACGGAATGGAAACGCGTAAAAATAAATATAGAAAATTTAATATTTTAATTCAATTCAAAAGGCTATCTTCCACATATGATTGTATTAGGTTTCGAAAAATGTTCCATTATGTTCGAAATAACGGTAAACATCATAAACGCTAAGCGGCACATATCGTTTGGAGTTCGTTTGGAAAAGCATGTTAAAATTGGAAATAATATTAAAATAATATAAATGCATATATATACACACACACGGACCGAAACAGTAAACCCTAGACATTTTCACGTAGCTGCCACATTTTCGTTAAGGCCGAAAACATTCCTTGGTCTTCCACATTTATCTCTCGATCCACTCACTTATTTCTAAAACTTCCAACTATGGAAATGAAGAGCTCGACGAACTCTATGCGACTAATGGTTATGATCGGGATCGATGAACCACAACAGCCTCGAGGTGAGCTTGAAAGTGCGTAATTGGAGGAGGAAATTCATAGCATGGAGGCGACCAACCTTGGCCTAATTCTTGCCATGATTGGAGGCGGCGATGGGCTTCGGAGTGGTGGGTCCTAATCGTGTTCAAGTTAGTCGGGAAAGGAGTCGTCGTTGGTTAAAGCGGCGACGGGATGGGTTCTTTTATCTATACCGAGCTTGTTTTAGAAGAAGAAGCAAGTTGCGGCTCTAATTTCATTAATATGATCTATGGCCCAAATGCGTTTAGGTTAAAAAAAAGTGAATACACACACACACACATGTATATATTTATATTCAAACTTTGAAATTGCATATCTTTGTCACACGAGGTTAAAATCGGACGAAACAAGTGGTGTCGAAATCGCATCAATGAATACTACGTGGTGGAACAGCTCTAGAGTCGATCAGGGCTAGCAAATTTTTTATGTTAAATCGAATGTGTTCAATTTAATTTAAAATTTTAGCATTTGGCGAATTAAAAACTCAAGGTAAGTTAATCTCACTCAATTTTGGACAGTCGGTATTAATTTTAAATAGGTAAAAATTAATATATAATCAAATTTTGATTTAATATAAATCAGAAAGATTTTTAACATGAATATAAATTCGTTTTAATTATAGTGGAGTTGGTAAGTTTTAAAAATCGAAATTTTAAATGATTCGACGATTTTGAATATCTCTCGATTCAATCGATGCGTTAAAATAGCCTTCCGGGGCACAGTTTTGAAATTTGACGAAAACACTTCCATTAGATTCTAATAGTGTATTATTACCGGATTTCAAATTTCATAGCGTTTGGAGTTGCCGTTTGGTCGTACGAGATAGAAACGCATTGAAATAAATATCGAAAATTTAATATTTTAATTCTATTCAAAAAGCTATCTTCCGCATATGATTGAATTAGTCCCCGAAACACATTCCGTTGTGTTCGGAATAAGGATAAAACATTATAAATGCCAAACAACACATCTCGTTCGGAGTTTGTTTGAAAAAGCACGTTAAAACTGGAAATTACACACACACACACACACGGACGGTCCCAAACAGTAAATCCTAGACATTTTCATGTAGTTACCACATTCTCATTAATGGTTGAAAACATTTCTTGATCTTCCACGTTTATCTCTCAGTCCACTGACTTATTTCAAAAACTTCCAACTATGGAAATGAAGAGCTCGATGAACTCTATGCGATCCACGGTTATGATCGGGATCGGTGAACCACAACAGCCTCGGGGTGAGCTCAAACGTGCGAAATTTGAGGAGGAAATTCATGGCGTGGAGGCGACCAAGCTTTTCCAAATTCCGGCCGAGAGTGGACGCAACGATGGGCTTCGGAGTGGTGAGTCTTGATCGTGTTCAAGTTGGTCGGGAAAGGAGCGGTCATTGGTCAAAGCGGTGACTGGGTGGGTTCTTCTATCTATACCGAGCATGTTTTGGAAGAAGAAGCATGTAGCGGCTCTGATTTCATCAATCTATGATCTACGGCCCAGATGCAGTTAGGTTAACAAAGAAAAGAAAAAAAGTGAATATATATATATATATATATATATATATAAATTTATATTCAAACTTTGAAATTGCATATCTTTGTCATACGAGGTCGAAATCGGACGAAACAAGCGGCGTCGGAATCGCAGGGATGAATACTATGCCGCAAAACAGATCTGTATTCGATTGGAGCTAATGAAAATTTTAGGTTAAATCGACTGTGTTCGATTTAATTTAAAATTTGAGTGTTTGGCGAATCAAAATCTCAAGGTGAGTTAATCTCACACAATTTTGGACTGCCGGTGTTAATTTTAAATAGCTAAAATTAATAAATGATTGATTGGTTAAATTGATGCATTTTTATCCGTTGGACGTGATATAATATATAGTAGTATATATATTAAAGTGATTGACATTCCCGCATATGTATAGCGGATGAGACCCTATACGCCCCGCATAATAGCGGATGACCCTATATACCGCGATATTCCACCTCGAAGTGGAATTGGTATTTTTATTGTTATGCTCTCATCTGTGAATGCAGGGAAACAGGTTGGAGAGATCCAACTGGATTCCTCAAAAATGTTGAATAGAATTTCATATACAGTGATATATGTTTTGTTTGAATAATCTGTGACAGGTTATTGTGTGTTTTAAATCGATGAAATGATATGGCAGTTTTAGCTGGATTTTGGTATTTTAAATGCAAATAAAATAAGGTTTTTGGATTGATGAAGAATTGTAAAATACAGATTTTGGAGAAAATAGTTATATAGAGTTTTGGATGAATAAATTGGGTAAAGTAAAAAGGTTTTGAACATTGTATTTAATTATTTCAAGATACTATGAATAGTGATTTTTAGGAACAAAAAGGTATATAAATGTATTTTAAATAATAAATTCTTAAATGGTACTTGTTAAATACAAAGGTTTTAAAATCGAGATTTTAATATTTTTGAAAGATAGAAGTTAATTTGGGAAATAAGAATACAATTGGTCAAACTAGAGTTAATGTGAGATTTCCAAATGAAGTGAAGTTAAAATCGAGAAATTTGGGCTTGTTTTTAAAAGATGATTTTTATATATTAATTCGGTGAATTTAAAATGTTAAAAATATTGTAGAAATTAGTTGTTTAATCATTTTAAATCGTTTAAAGCATATTTAATTATTAATGGTTAATTTATAATGATTTTTAAAGATTTATTATTATCTAAGAACTAGTCAGCATTTTTGGTTTTAAAGATAATTATCAAGTATTAATAAGGCTTTGTATAATAACTTTTATTTAAGTATATTTGACTAGATTGAACTTGAAATTTATTTCAGAATTGACAAGCATTATTTTGAGATAATTTTTTTTAAAAAGTTTTCGGGAAGTAATGGTATACCCGCGTTGCATAATTCGGAGGCAGTGAGTGCCTGTAGTTAGGTTTTGTATTTCTCTGGGATAGAGACCTAACCATTGAGCTGTGATCCATGGTTTGATATAGTAGTGGTACTTTCCACATTATTTAAAAAGGTTTTCAAATATTTTTAAAAAGGATGCTTTGTGAATATACTGAATTCGATAAGATAAGTACAAACATTTTGGATAGAGAGTTTTAATCTATTTAAAATTTAATTTAAATAAGACTTGGTGTTTTTCAGTGAAATTAAAGTATTTGGTTGAATTGATTGTTTTTTTGATAGATAAATAATCAACTACCAAATTTGGACCAAAATATAACTTTGGAAATATCTAGATGATGTATGGGAATTATATGGAATAGTTACCGTTCGAGGTGCTAAACTGTACGTATAAACTCATTTCATTCTCCTAGGACATTTTAAGAAAATCTATCCACTGACGGTTAGGAATTCATCTCCGATCTTATTCGCGTCTATTTATTTCCCAAAGAACCGAGGTTGAGTTTACCGGCAAATATCGAACGTTGTTTCAAAGAGACCGGGATCAGATTTGTTATCAGAAAAACCACTTCGATCCAACGAGTACGTTTTCGTGACGAAGACAAAAGCGTGGAGTTGAAGATGGAGCACTGAAATGCAAGGGCTAATTGTTACTAATCCTGAGGGTGATTCCAAAATGGATGTAATAGGAATAGTGCCTTCGGTTTCGTACGGATCAGAAACAGACTTGTATGGATGAATGGAATCAGTACATTGTCATTGGTGGACAATGAGCATTCTAAGTGAAAATTCCTTAAAAGGTAATCGTAGCCTCTAGCCTCATTAACCGGGAATGACTGAAAAGCCGGGGGATACAGAAAGGCTAAGTGGATAGCACCCAAGTAGCGTATGTTTATGACCTTTCTACATGCCCTCGGATATTATTACCACGATTGTGGAAGGAGCTCGGAAAAGGGTGGGAACACCCAGGATCTAATTTCTGCTTAATAAATGTCCAAGTTACCTCAAGAGCAGGACTGGGTCTAATTTTTGCTTAATAAATGTCAAAACATAATCTATTCAGTTAATTAAAGTAGAATGGTGATTTATTCTGCTCACAGATGTCAACTCTAATTTAATTAGCATAATGGTGTTTTATTCTACTAAATATATATCATCGGGTTTCATTTTCATTTGAGGTTATTTAAAGGTAATCGACAAAGAAATCCTTTGATTATAAAAACATTATTTAAAAGAGAATTGCTTTAAAAGAAAATGGATCTTTAGAAATAAAGTGGTTTAAAACTTTAGATCCTTTACTTAGTAATTAAATAACATTTCAACTCTTTATTTTAATAATAATCAAATCTTTAATTAATGATTAAACAATAATTAACCTTTCAACAAATAATTAAATGATAATTATTCCTTAAAAAATTATAGTTAATCTTTGATAAATAATTTTTTGAACTTAAACATTATTTAATAATTAAATAATAGTTTAAACCTTCATTAAATAATAACTTAAATATCAATTGAGTCTTAATTCAATCTTAAATAAATTTAACTTAATAAGAAATAAATCAAGAATAAAATCATTTATTATAAATAAATAATTAATAATTAATCTTTAATAAATAATTTAAATGATTAATAATCCATAAATAATTAATTTAATAATAATTAGCCTTTTATTTATTAACTAATTATAATTAACTTACTTGGTTAACACTTAAGTACTAATTACCGGTGTTAACTAGTGATTAAGTATTAATTACTATACTTAATTAGTTAACTAAATAATCCTTAAATAAATGAATGAATGAATAATAATTACTTTTTATTACTCACAATAAGTTTGAAAACACTTTTCTAAAATATACATAAGTAAAAACATTTTTAAATTTAAACAAAGAGCTCGTTTTTACGAACTGAATCTATAGCGACTATCGCTGTATGGCCCGTAATTCCAAAACTTGATTTTTATATCATATTAAATGTAAACCTTTTTCTTTTCATTCTTTAACCCATCTTATCAACTTTGAATTAGGTTTTGGAAACCAAAAAAAGTAAAGTTAAAAACTTTATTACTTTCTTGAAAACACATAAGTGAAAACAAATTTCAAGTTAGTGATTTTGATGCCGCAACATAACTATAAGTTCACATGCTAACTTGCTTTAGTTTACATCATTGTATATATGTTTAGGAACACATATAGCCATAACATCATCATAACATAAGCAAAGTTCTCAACTTGCAAACTAACTTGACTTTTAACTTTATTTTCAACTTAGTTTTTCTAAGCTATATAACCAGTTCACACAAGTACATATAAGTACATGCAACCAACATAAATTTACAACCCAAACAAAAAATGGATTATCAACCAAGTTAAACCATAATTATTAGCAACTTTAAAGTTCTAAACTTAAAGAGAAAGGTGAGTTTTTCTTACCTAAAAGCTAACCAAATCCTAGAATTTCCACTACGACTCAAACCAACCCTAGATCCTTGTTTTACATTTGGATAAATGGAGTTCTGGAGACCTTAAAGCCAAGGTGGTTTGGCTATGATGGTTTTGTGGGCTCAGCTATGGTTTCAAGGAGGGGTGTGGTCTTATTTTGAGAAGAAGGGTTGTAGGAAGAGGAGGAAGTGTTTTTAAACTATGTTTTATGAATTTAAGAGTGAAAATCAATGGAAGCTGTGGAAATGTTTTTAGAAAGCTTTGGAAAGTGGTAAGGGTTTTAGAAATGGAAATAAAATGAAGTGGAATCAGATTAAGAAAAAGAAAAATAGTTTTTATATAAAATTCATATGATGAATTACTAAAACACCTTTTATTCCTTTACCATCCCTTCTCCTTTTTCCACCTCACCATGCCTCCTTCCATTCATGTACCTCATGCCTAAATCATACGTCCTCTTGAGGCAACACCAACATGCAATTCGTAGTTATGTACTTTATGTTTCATAAGGAATCTTTTCAATTTTATTTTGAATTTGTTCTTAAAATGTCATATCGTAATTTTTATAAACTTAAGTATATGCATATATATATACATATGTATCAAACCATATCCTAACTTAATTATAAATAAAACGACCCTGACTCGACCTTCGAAAATCGGCACCAAATATATCACCCGTATTCGAATGTTGCAGATTCAAATGTCGAATTGGTTCGCCGGAGCTTATAACACATTAAGTACAACAACACAGCGGAAGTAGAAAAAATATGTCATTGGTACAACTCCATGAATATGACATATTTACAACAACGATACAATGAAATGTTCAACATTATCAGAGATACATGACAACAGCGGAAGAACAAGCGACAACAGCGGAAAGATAACTCCAACATGATCTCCAAGAGAGAGTGAATCCACAAAGTGCATCTCTAATGCCAAAGCTCAAAAGTCTCCAAGCTCCAAATTGAAAGCTCGAACCACCATCACGTTGTATTAAGCAAGGTCAGTCATGAATGAGATTGCCAAAATCCAAAGATTGAAGAAGATTATCAAAGACTGAAGGCTACCAAATCTACATCTACAGTTGATTATCTGAAAATATGACTCTAGGCTGCCTGTGTGGAAAATTGTGGGCACCTAGAGTTTAGAAAGGGAACAGTAAACTCCAGGTCAGTCATGGGACTGGTGTGAGCAAACGAAAAAAGTTTATTTTTTGAAACAAAACAAACAACAAAAGAAGTAAATAGAAATTCGCTATGCTTCTTGGAAAATGAAACTACCATAAGGCCTCCCGCCACACATACAATGCAAACGCACAATTGGAGGAGATTTCTCCTTATGATAGTCAAACATGCTTGATACGCGAAAACCTTTTGATATTATTATTAGTGCATAGTGTAGAAAACAATTTCGAAAGTATAATATTAATCTTAGCTTGCATACACATTTCGTAGTATGTCTATTATAGCTACCATGTTCAATAGCAGGTTACCACCACATTCCATAGCTCGTTATACAACTAAAACTGTACAGGGAACGTATTGTTTCTTTGGATTTCCAACAAATGGTCAGGCTAAGGAACTCCCTATGCAACATGGTTACGCCTCTGGAGGGACTCCCCGAGAACTTAACCAGCTCTCTGCCAACACAAGGCTCGGTTACCTCTGTAATTAGGTAACTACTACATGAGCATTCCATCCCCCAGTCGTCACCGACCTTTATCCGAGGCTCTAAACCACAAAGCAACCACAAAGTAATAGATTTGCAACAACCACATAAGTTAAATATCTGGGCTCCCTACCATGATACCACCTTTATCAAGAAGGAAATGGACATACCCTAAAGGGCGCGACCCTCATAACCTTGCCGCATTCTTCCTATTTCGACCATTTCTAGTTTGTGAGGTCCTGATGAGGTCTCGTCCACAAAGCTACGCTTTTCACAAAAGCCATGCTTTGATCAAAAAATGATCAGCAGCACTTAGTATGCAACATTACCAAATAGGGAATGTATCACAAGTAACCATCCACTACATAACCTCTGAGCTCGTACATCTCAGAGAAGGGTGTTAAGCTAAGAGAATAAATTCTCCTCCACCAAACAGAAATGTATTTGATAGAAACCAGTTTTACATCTCAAAGTGTAATGTCAGACATACATCCATACAAGTCCGTTCCGTCTTCGAGCGGAACCGAAGGCACTTTAAATAAGCCCTTGCAATCCGGGTATTCACAATCCCGATCGGACTCCCCATCATATATGGAGATCTCTATACCGGCGTGACTCAGTGCAGACACATTCGACAGGTAATCCTTTTGTTCTCGAAAATACCTGGTCTTCACCACCAGTCTTCAAATGCTATCTATTTCGTCGTATCGCTATTCAGAATGGGTTATATGACATAAAGTCCTCTCCCGGCTAAACCGAATAATGAGCGCTTAATTTAAAAAGCATATGGATATAGTGGGATCTTAGTTAAGTCACAACTTAAAAAGCCCAAAACCTTTCTTTTAAATGGTTTAAAATTTTTTCCACTTTTAATCTTTTAAACAAAAAGATTCACTTCACGTTGAAAACCAAGTTCACCAATCTTTCACAAAGATTCATTCATAGCTTTCAAAACTATTTACAATTCAAATCACACAGCTTGAAATCCTTTCAACAAAAAATGGAAATCTTTTCGTTATATGAAAGCCATTATTATTTGAAAACAAATACTTTTCGTTTCGGAAAATTCCGATCATATATGCTCAAGTTATAGCCTTTAAAATAAAAACTTGAATTAAATTTAAATTCCTAAAATAATACTTTTAAAATGGTTAAAAATCCATATATATTGTTGTATAATTTATATACCCTTTCAAACCATAGTTTCTAAAATAATTTCAACACTTTAAAGAATATATATTATATTCAAACAAATTTTCAATTTCAAACTTTCTTTCCAAATGCTTTTCAAATTCAACCCAATTCCATTTCGAAAACCATTTGGATTCAAAATTCAACTTTTAAACTTTTCACCATTTGATTAAAATAATATTAAATTCAAGATATCTTTGACTTAACCAATTTCCTCATGAAATCCGTATTTGTGTATGTGGTGTAGTCCAAGGGTTTTACACACAACAATACAATATTACAATCAACATTAAATCAAGCACAATAATATCAATAAGCGGTATAATCTTATAACGCTTATCTTCATTCACAGATTCACAAATAAATATGTAAATGCATCACAGATAAATAAGTCACAGATCACAGCTCAGTCATATCACAGAACTTTAGATATAAGGGATATCAAATAATTCAAGGCATTCAATACAATCCAAACATCCATAAGTAAGATTGATTAATCATCTGATTAATTTAAACCAGATTAATTACTTATGAATTCAATTACTAATCATGGTTAATTAACATTAATTAATTGCAAACCTTTAATTGATTATCTTTTAATCATTTATTAATTAACCTTTAATAATAAATTAATTAACCTTTAATTATTAATAAATAAACCTTAATCAATAAATTAATCAACCTTTAATCATTAAATAATTAACCTTTAATTATTTAATTATTCTTTATTTAATTATTCTCAATTAATTATTTTAATTAACCCTTAAGTAATAAATCATCCCTTAATCACTTTCATTAATTAATTAACCTTTAAATTAATTAATTATTCTCAAATTAATTAATCACATAAATTAGTTATCCTTTAATTATTTATTCTTTAATCATTTGATTAATCAACCTTTAATCAGTAATTAATTATCCTTATACTTTCATTAAATACTTATCTTTAAGTAATTAATTACTCTTAATTAATAACTCCTTTAATTAATTACATTAATTATTCTTTAATTTAATCACAATAATTAATTAGCCTTAAATCAATTACACAAAGTAAATAGCTTTAATTTAATTACAAAGTAATTAGCTTTTAAATCAATTATACAAAGTAATTAGCTTTAAATTTAATTACATTGAAGTAATTATACTTAATCACTTAATTACATCCTTTAAATCTTATTAAATAAATACTTGAAATTATTATCATACAAGATCATTTAAGATCTTATTTAATAACCTTTGGAAATAAATCATTATTAACACATTAATTAACTTATGTTATCCATTTAGTAATTATCCTTGTGATCCCTTTCTTTAATTATTCATATTAAGTCCTTAATAAAATAAGACCTTAACAAGATAGACTATTTATCTTAATTAATTGCTTACCCATAATCTAAATCTTGTTTAAATTAAATGCTTGAAATCAATCACTAGAGAACTTTTAATTGATTTAAAGTTAAATACTCTAATCCTAAACACCTACTTAATTCCATCATAAAATTTTATTTGAAAGTACTTAGGGATTTAAAATTTAATTGATTAACCTCATCTAATTAGACAAACCAAACAATTAAATTCAAGAACGTTGTATTTTAAATTTAAATTTTGGAAACTTGTTTAAAAATTAGCTTGAACTTGTTATAAAATTTTTGTTCCCAAAACGGATCAACACAATTATCTTGCTTCCAAAACCTGATCATCTTTTATATTTATATTTTTTCCTTTCCTTTTTTCTTTCTCTCTTTTAAACTGATATAACATGCTATACCCACTCGAACACACCCAAAGCCACACTTGAGTCCTCCTCACATTTTCTTGAGCATGACCCCGAGTCGACTCATCCTACCCAACTCAATATCACAGCAATGGCCACAGATACATCAGGAACTCGTGCACGTGTACACGATACCTGGCCGGCTTCAAATCACGCTCCGACTATCGACACGACGACGATCTGCCCTTGAGTCGTCCTGACCACCTAGGTCGACGAACCACTCGCAAATTCATAATCGAACGAATGAACAACAGAAGGCTCCAGAACCCATCGTCGAGATCCACACTACCTTGCCATCTCCGACCACCGGAGACTCCATCCTATTGCCAGAATCTTCGCCTGACCTCCACCTTCCTTTTCTTCCACCACCGGTACACCTCGACGCTATCACGTCGCCGTGAACACCCAGTAAACAAACCCGACCAAAACTCAGCCTATAACCCTAGTTTGCCTTTGCCAAGAAACTCCGATCGTTAGAAAAATCTCATACTATTTTTCCTGTGATCATCCACCTACAAACTTCCTTCGACAACGATCATGGCGACTAACACCATGCCGATCGTCTGAATTCGATGATAAACTAAAATCTGATCATCTCGAATTAACTCAACAATTACAAAACTAAAAATCATGATTTCTATACCTAAATTCATCATTTTCCAATATGAATCTCATTATGAAATCAAATCATGAAAGTAAAATTATTGATTTTCAGCATAATTAGTTTATTACAATAATTTCCAATTTTTGTAATAATTTCTTAATATAAACCCTCGATATTATTTTTAAAAATGATGTTGCACAATTTCAATCATCTTTTATTTATAGATCAAAACCTTATTGATTGTGTAAAGAGGTATTGAATTTTCTTTAGTGGATCAAAGCTTGTAACCAGAACAGAGATGTATGTCTACATATATACAGACATGCATCAATTATTCCATATACACACAACACATAAATTCACCCATGAAAAAAATGTTACTCTGATCATTTATCCCAAGCAAAATCATATAAATGAATTTAGTTTTTAAAAGTTTGCTCAACTGGAATGCTAAAACAGAGGACATGCTTTATTTCTTAAGCCCGGAACTTAAATGAACAGAGAAGTAAATAAGCCTAGATTTGAATTTTGATTTTAAAACTGGAAACTTAGTTGATCTGAGCTTGATTGTGTTGAGTTGAATCTTGAACTATAGCTTCCTTTTTTATTTGCTTTTGAGCTTGAAACTTTGAAAAGCTGGAATATGTTTTGATGTTGATCTAAACTTGTTTGATTTATCTGAGTTAATTTGATTTGTTTGAATCAGTTGTTTCAAGTTGAGATGCTTCAGGTTTGCAAACTGAAGTTGTTTTTATTTATTTTTTCTCAGATTTGATTTTGTTTTAGCTTGTATTTTTGAAAATTTATTAAAGGAAATGAGAAAGGAAGGAGATGAAGTATATATATTTGAATTTTATTTATTTATTAATTTCAAAAAAAAAAGAAAATAGATCAAACATTCCACTTCTAAATGTAAGCTATACTAAGTTCACACTTGTTATTCTCGTGTTGTAATTATTTTACAAGTGTTATAAGCATATATTTTGATTTTAAACCCCTATTTTAATATTTACTTATGTTTTTAGATTTAAAGTATTTATACAAATTTTCCTATATCTCTAGTAAAATTACAAAAGAAAATGTATTAAAACTTTTTATCAAATCTAATACATATTTATTTATATACATTTTCCTTTATTTATATATTTATATGTATAAGTCTTTAAAATATAAGAATTATAAATAGCTTTTGAAAATTTATTATATTAAACTCAAATATTACTTCCAAATCATTATATATACATATATATTAAAATTAGAAAACAAATTTCTATTAGTTTTAAAAATATTGATTATTTTTAAATCTAATTTATTTCTAAGATATTAATTTCAAAATAAATTTTATTTGCAATCTATTTTCAATTTATACATATTTATATATATATTTATATATAAATAAAAAAACAATGTCTTATTAAATTTTGAAAAATATCAAATTAATTCACAATTTAATCCAATTTTTATATTAATTACCAATTTATATTTGGCCTAAAACCGGGATCGTTATAATAAATGTATGCGCATATATTCATGCTAGAGTTACAATAAGTGTATGCGCATATATTTATGCTAGAGTTCAAAATGTATCCGACCACTTTTAGACGATGGACAGTCAAAAATTCATAAGCCGAATTCTGGTCACATGTTCGATTTTTCTTTGAACTAATTATTTTTGTAAACAATATTTGAAAACCGTTTTGCCATTACTATTTATTATTTAAAAGAGTTATATTTTGATTATAAATCTATTATTTGAATATTTAAATTCAATTAAATATTCGTAAATCTAAGCGGTGAAATTACAGGTCGTTACACTCTCCCCTTTAAAGAATTTCGACCCCGATATTTTACCATAACCCTAAGCCAGAAACACTTAACACTAATCATTAGTTCATATGATGCACATAGATCATCCATGCATGAAATCGGATTCAATCACTTACTCGAATACATAGCTTTGCTTTCGAACAAATATCGCTCATTCGATTCCCTAGTGCGTACTCCGATCAAGCTTCTTAATTAGTGACCTCCATTCTTCTTACATAGCCATAAACTATGATAGCAAACGCTTGGTTCCACATTAAGAACCCTCAGCAAGTGTCCGTCATAAAAAATCAAGTGATAAATCCTTATTTAGAACAGTGTAAGACACCTCAAGTCATGTACTCCAATCTTGGATCGATAACTATGTAAGAAAGGAAAATAATCTACGTACAACTTACATACTCATCTAATTGATTCTTACTACCTAACTACTTTCTACCTTCCAAAATATATTTATGAAAACATTTCATAATAATTACTACTTAGGTTCAAGCATTTTTAAATGATATAACTTATTTATGAAACCATTCATAAAATCATTTTAATTTATTAATATTTATATTACTCTTTTACATCCTAAGAGTATATACAAAACATCTTATTTTTAATTCTATTCACTTTTAACTTATTATGATGCAGGCCCATAATAATTTTGGGTCTGAAAACTGAGTTAACCGATTCAACCTCTTTACCCAATTGGTTTAGTAAGTAGCTAAGAAGAGTAGGATACTGGTATCCAAACTTAGTCCTAGAGTCTACTTTTTCTTAGACACCCCTAAGGTAAAGGTGTTTATTAGCTAGCCCAATAACATCAAATAATATTCTACCTCCAAGGTGTTAAAATCAAAAGACACAGTTTAATAAAACAAAGTTTTTAAACCTCCTTATTAAATTTAGCCCAATTAAAACTTCATTTATTAATCCACTCTAAATCAAGATTCCTTTATATTTTGAAAGCCTAAAAGCTAAATACTTGATTTTTTTTATTTCAAAAACCATTTGAAATGATACATATTTTTATCCCACGGAAATATACAAATAGCCCGATAACTCCAAATCAAGGAATCGGGTAATACCACATAGTATCATATATCCCTTTACCAAGAAGGGTAATACTCAAGAGAATTGTTTACCATCCAAACACTTATCTTGCCCATTTTTAGGCACTTTCGAGCCACTCAAACTAGTTAATCAAAAAAATACCTTTTTTTTTCAAATTCCTTTCTGAAATAATGTTATGCATATATTTCCAGTAAATAGTTTTTTAACAAAATATCTATCATCCACTTGCTTTGATTCATTCGCATTCGAACTCGTTTCGATCATACAATGATAAAGAGAATAATCTACTAAATGCACTACCACATCTGTCTAAGCAAACATCCGATTGTCACTTAGAAGATAATTCTAACTATCACAAAATAGATTGAGACTCATTCTTGAACTATCCAAAGAAAAATCTTACTCACAAATTTCCATTCAAAATATTTATACCTATATAGCTTGGCTTTCCTAGAACTTCTCCATGGAGGATTTGGGAGAAACAACCTATATACTAGGTCAAAAAATATATATAGCTTGATCTATGAGGCTGTTGGAATTGTTCCAATACTTGGACATAGATACCATGCCGAATAGGTTCGATATGAAGAATTCCAAGCGTGGACCAACACAATTTGGAATGGTCCTTTCTAAGAAGGACGCTCCTTAGATAGATGAGGATAAAGAGCATATGAAGAGGATACCATATGCTTCGGTAATCAGTCCCCTAATGTATGTTATGCTATGTACCAGACTGGATGTTGTATACGCATTAGGATGTGTAACCCGATAGGAGTCTATCTTGGAGAAAAACATTGGACAGTTGTAAAGTCTGTATTAAAGTACTTGAGAAATACTAGAGTTTTTCCTAATATATGGGAATGGAGACCTCTTTCTAAAGGGATATGCTGAGTCTAGCTTCCAGAGTGATATCGACAATAATAAGTCAGTGCCGTATTATGTTTTTACTACTAACTACAGGGCTATCAGTTGGAAAAATCCCATGAAGGACAAGATTGATGATTCCATGATGGAAGCTAAGTACGTCGCCCTTAATGAAGCAGCTAAAGTAGAATTCTTAATGTGCAAATTTTTAAGTGAGCTCGGAGTTATTACTGACAAATAGAAACCAATGGTAATGTGTTGTGACAACAATGCAACAATATAGAACATAAAGGAGCCAAGAACATACAAGAAATCATGACATATTCTTCGAAAGTTCCACCTAATTATAAAATTTGTTGACGAAAAAAGAGGTCATGATACAAAGGCTAGATACCAAGGACAACATGGCATATCTATTCATAAAGGGACTAGCTCGATCGGTTCTCATCAAGTTGAGTGAAGGGATGGGATTAAGATCCCATAAATGGCCCCAATTGCAAGTGGGAGATTGATAAAGTTAGATGTAATGATCCGTATTTTATATATCGAAGGATCGTAAAATATTTTTATTTTATTCAAATGAGGTCATGTGGCTATATAATTTTAGGATATGACTCTTAGGTACATTTTCAAACATATATAATTTTCCTTGAACTTCTATATGGCTATTTTGACCGTAGAAATCTTATTTGGGCTATCCTTTTGATAAAAGTTGAAGCAGGGCCTAAAACTAATTTCGTTACTTCAGGATGATATTTTTCCATTCCGTAAAGTGATCAAGATAGGAAAATGGAATTTCGATTAGAATGTTATGCATGTTTTAAGTTTAGATAGTAGTTGGTCCGTATCATTGTGTAATTAATTAAGTCCATAAGTAGACCCATTAATCTAATTCGAGATTAGCACAAATAAGGGGTTGTAGAAGTCAAATTAAAACTTATCCCTCTTTTCCAAATTAATTCTAAATCCTCATTAATCCAATATTCATCCAAAATCAAACAAATTACTCTCTAAATATAGCTAAATCATTAATTAGAGAAAAGATCGTCATTTAGAAGATAGAGACCATCATTTTGGTTTGGTTTGCACTGCTTTCTATTGCTATCCGTATTGGATCTAGGCAAGAATTGGTTGATTTTGGTAGGTTTATGCCTTCTCACTATCTTGTGCATGTTTATATCGTAGAATTACACGTTTTAACATGATTTTTGTCCTTAAGACCTCTCGTAACTTTAATTACATGTTATCACATGCTTATGACATAAATTTCTGAATCTTTGAAATGGTTTTCAAAAATGATTTAGTAATTCTCCTTATTCATATTCATTTGTGCATGTAATATATATATTTACATTAGAATTGGTTAGTTTATTACATTCTCGTGTATTTCTTGTATGAACGAATGTATATGCATGTTATTCTATGCCTATATGTTGTGCTTTGATGTCGTTTTCTAGTGTTTTGGATGCTTAGGAAGATAGGTTGGTGAATTTGACAAATCAGAGGCAAAGTTGGTCAAAATTGGATGAAACTTAGAGGAGGGGCTTTGAAACATGGAGGGAGCTTGCAGAATCATTCGTGCCTTAAAATTTGCTTAGGACTCAACTCGACATCAAGTTGAAGAGTTGGTATTGAGTTATTTTGAAGGCTCGGATGGATCGGTCAACTTGATGGACGGGTAGAGCATGGCTAGTGGAGGTTGTCCATAACAAGATGTAGGAAATTGGCTGTATTAGATATTATGTTGAGTTGTTTCTAGAACATAGAGTTGAATGCTTTGGATTAGGAGCCAAGTTGTTTGGATGTATTGGTTAGGGTCTAAATCATTTAAGAAGGAAGTATAGAGGCAAAGTGATTTAGGCTAAGTAAATGACTCGATGCCTAGTCATTTTGATTGGCATCGAATTGTTTTGGTAAGCGCTATAGGGTGAGGAACGTATATGAAGGAAGTAAGGGACTCTGTAGATCGTGTTTTAGGTATTGGCTTGTTCGCTTAAGAATTGGATGGCGATGTAGCAGCATGATAAAAGCTTTGTACCTTCGGTTGGTGACTCGTGAAGGGAGTAGGTAGCGAAGATAGTAGCTCGATGGAGGAGGGAGCCGTGGTATGGGAATGTAAAGGGTTCTGAATAACGGAAACTGGGTTAAGCAAAGGAAGGCCTTGGATCCGAATGGAGCAATGGAGGGCTCAAATGTATGTGCTAAGGAATCATTGATGCTCAGAGTGTTTTCTATTGTACTTGAAGTAGTAGTATTATAATTGGGGATGCCCATGGATCAATGGAGTGGATCTGAATACCCTGGACCAGTGGCTTTGGATTTAGTGTCTATCTTTAGGCTACGAGACCTGTATCTAGCTTTGGGCTACATGTACTATGAAAACCAGAATGTCCATTAGTCCCTAACAGTTAGGAGGTCATACGAGTTATCGTATATTCAGGGCACATGGAGTGATAGTGGGTATTGCTTGATGGATGCCATGGTTGCTATGGTTTCTTTAGTTTCTTCCAGGCTATCACATAGAGATATCGTTAGGAGCAGGTATTACAGATAAGAATACTTAGAGAGCTGATATCCTTTTTTGAGTAGAGTATCTTTATATTATTTGTATATTAGCATGTTATGATGCTATGTGCTAAATTTTTGGTTACAGTGACATGTCAGGTATGATTCATTTTTAGGAGTTGAGGAAGGCATGTCAGCTATGCTAAATCATATATTCAGGGACATGTCAGGCATACATGAAATACTATAAGGAATTCTCTTTGGGAGTTAAGGAAGGTGTAGGCTAGGAGCTGCAATAGCTGACGTTCAAGCATTGCTGAATGCTTTGATGGCAATTATGTTGAGGAATGTTCAGGCTATTACTCTTGGTGTGGCTACTGGAGGAGGTGCTCTCGTTCAAGTGCCTAGGGCTGATTTCGCCAAGTTGAGCAAGGATTATTCTACTCTAGGTGGAAAACCATTCCATTGAATGAAGTCAACCATACAAATCCAGGATTGATTGGATACCTATGAGCGCATATTTAGTGATATGGAAGTGGATAAGGCTATGAAGAGGAAGATGGCATCTAGACAATTTCAAGTGTGAGCTGTGAACTGGTGGAACGCCATTGCCATCACTACTTCAGAGGATCAGTTTACTTGGGACCAACTCAAAGCAAGGATTAAATAGAAGTTCATTCCAGTTGCTCAGAAGTCGGTGCGGTTTAAAAAGTTTGTAGGTCTTAAGCAAGAAGAGATGTCAGCTTTTGAGTATGTTGCAGAATTTGATGCTTTATCAAAGTATGGGATATCATTCGGTGACACTTCATTGAGAAAGAATAAGAAGTTCAACATTGCTTTGGATGACTATCTTAGAGAGAAGCTAGTAGACCATATAAACGAGCCATTCGAGAAGCTTGTTGCGAAATCTCTCCATCATGAGAATCTATATCCAGAAGAGTTGTTGTCATTTTTGCTAGAAAGGAAGAGACAAAACCGCAACAAGGCAATAGAGGCAAGAAAAATTGGAATGGAAAGAGAAAGCAGTCTTAAGGGAAAATGGCCAGAAGAAAGCTAAGTAGGAACCTACTTGCTATGGATGTAAGGTGAAGGTCACTTGATTAAGGATTGCATAGTGAAAGAGAAGAAGAAGTGCTATAGTTGTGATAAGCCTAGGCATTTGTAGAAGGATAGTTCAGAACCGCTAAAGGATAAATAGGTTGTGAAAGCATACGCATTGGACATTGTTCCAACTTCGTCGAGTGCTCCTTCGGTGAAGGAGAAGGGAAAGGGAGTCGTTATTCAAGTATGCTTGCTAGTAAGGATGTTTCCATTCGTGTTTTCTTTGATACCAAGGCTTCACATTCATTTGTATGTAGTGACCTAGTAGACAAATTGGATTGAGACCTGAGATAGTAGACTGACCTCTGATTGTCATGAACCCTGTTGAAGGCTCTACTGACCTTTGCATGGTTTTTCATGCCCTAATGTTGTCGATTCATGGATGCTCTTTTGTTTGTGATTGCTTTATCTTGAATTTTGTTGGGTTTGGGATTGTCTTGGGAATGTACTAGTTTAAGAAGTATGCAGCGATAGTGGATTGTAAGAAGCTATTAGTGGCAATCGAGGATGCGAAAAAGCAAACGGTAATAATTGGCTGCCTACCAGAGGATGGGGTGACGGTTAGCTTTCTATATTCGCTTGATGTTCCATAGGTTGTGTTGTCATTTGTGATTATCGCTAGGGAGTATCCAGATATATTTCAAGAAGTGAATGGATTGTCGCCGCATAGAGAGATTGAGTTTTGGACAGACCTAGTGAAGGAAGCCAGATCTATAGTTATGCCTTTAAAGCATATGGAACCCAGAGAGTAGAAGAATTTAGAGGTGCAAGTGAATGACTTGTTAAGAAGATGTTTCATTTAGAGGAATACATCTAAGTAGGGTGCACGTGTAGTACTCATGACTAAAGCGGATGGCTCTTCGAGGTTGCAAGTGGACTATCGTAAGCTGAATAAAGTAAAGAAGAAGAATAAGTATCCACTCCAATATATTGATGACTTGTTTGATTAGCTTTACGGTGCGAAGATGTTCTCTCAAGTGGATTTAGCAATGGGATTTTACTAGCTTAGAGTAGCAAAGGAGAATGTGCCTATTACTGTGTTACGCATGCTATCAGGTTTTTATGACTGGTTGGTGATGGCATTCGGGTTAACCAATGCTCCAACATAGTTTATGGATCTCGTGAACGGGGTTTTCAGAGACCAGTTGAACAAGTTCATTCTTGTGTTCGTGGACTGTATTCTAATCTATTTTAGAACTGGAGAGGAACACAAGACACACTTGAGAATTGTGCTAGAGGAGTTGAGGAGGTGCAAGTTGAGAGCAAAGTTCTATAAGTGTCACTTCAGGAGAAAAGAAGAGAGGTTTTAGGTTACACATTTCTGTATAGGGTATAGCAGTAGATCCTATGAAGAAGGCAGTGGTTCAAGTTGGAACCAGCTCAAGAATGCTATAGGCATAAGAATTTTCAAGGATTAGCCGGATACTATAAGAGTTTTATTAAGACTACTCAAAGATAACAGCACCATTGACCAATTTGATGAAGAAAAATCAAATATTTGTTTGGGATACGAAGTGTGAGAATGTGTTTGTGAGTCTTAAAGAGAGGTTGATGAGTGCATCAGTATTTACCAATCCAAGTAGGAATAAAGAGTCGACGGTACACAAATATGCATGTGATACTAGATTGGATGCAATATTGACGTAGAAGGGAAAAGTTGTTGCCTATGCTAGTCGACAGCTAAAGCTGCAAAAGAGAAATTATCCAACTCATGATTTGGAATTAGCAGTGATAGTTTTTGCTTTGAAGAAGTGGAGGCACTATCTGCTAGGAGAAAGATTTAAGCTGTTTACGCACAACAAATCCTTAAAGTACCTTTTCTCTCAAAGGGTCCTCAACCTTTATCAGTGACGATGGTTGGAGTTCTTAGCCTCCTATGATTTTAGCATTTCCTATACACCAGGTAAAGGGAATGTAGTCGCTGATGCATTGAGTAGAAGAAATGCTATTTTGAGAGTAATATTCTTGGAATGGAAGCAGATTGAGTATATTGCGGAGTATGATTTCAGGCCTCATTGCATGTTGGAACCAGAGATGTTGGAAAGTTTGTCGACTAGACCTACTCTAATAGAAAGGATCGGTACTAGTTAGAAGCGAGATGCTAGGCTGGTAGAGATCATAATGAAGATAGAAGAAGGAGTAGAGTCTGAGGATATGAAGCAATATGAACTCGATGGAGAAGGTTGGCTCCACAAGGATGAAAAATTATTTGTTCCTGATATCGATGGATTATGAGACGAAGTGCTAAGAGAATGCCACCATTCTAGGTTGACAATACATTTTGAAGGCAATAGGATGTACCGAGATATGTAGCAGACCTATTGGGAATGAATGAAGAGGAATGTTGGGGCATTCATCTCAAAGTGTATGAACTACCAGTTGGTAAGATGGGCTAATTATTGGATATTATGCCAAGTTGTTTCTAGAACTTGGAGTTGAATGCTTTGGACTAGGGGCCGAGTTGTTTTGATTAGTGGGTCAGGATCCATAGCAAAACGCAGGTGATTGGCTAATTATTGGGTATTATGTTGAGTTGTTTCTAGAACTTGGAGTCAAATGCTTTGGATTGGGGGCTGAGTTGTTTTGATCAATGGATAGAGGTCTAGAGCATTTGAGAAGGAAGTACTAAAGGTAGAGTGATTTACTTAGCCAAATGGGCTAAGTAAACGACTCAGTGCCAATTCATTTTGACTTGATACTGAGTTGTTTTGGTGAGAACAATAGGGTCAGGCTTATACAAGGAGGAAGCATGGGACTGTAGATCTTGCTGAAGGTGTTGGATCGTTCACTTAAGAATTGGGTGGCGATGTAACAACATGATAAAAAGATTTGTGTCTTTGGTTGGTGACTCGTGAACGGAGTAGGTACGAAAAGTAATGACTAGATAAAGGTTGGAGTCATGGAATGGGAACATAAAGGTTTCCGTATAATGAAAACTAGATTGAGCAAAGAAAGGGCTCGGATCTGATGGAGAAAAGGAGTGCATGGATGTATGTGCTAAGTAATCATTGATACTCAGAGTTGTTTTATGTTGTACACAAAGTATAGGTGTTATAAGCGAGGATGACCATGGATCAGTGGAGTGGATCTGAATAACTTGGACTAGTGGCTTTGGGTCTAGTATCTAGATTTGGGCTACGAGACATGTATTTAGCTTCGGTCTACGTGATACAAGAGTACATCGCAGAAAAAGATTTCCATTAGTCCCTGGCAGTTAGGAGGCTATACCAGTTATCATATTTTCAGGGTATATGAAGTGGTAGTATGGATTTCTTGATGGATGTTATGGTTGCTTTAGTTGCTTTCTAGGTTATCACTTGGAGATACGATTGACAGTAGGTATTGGAGATAGGAATACCCAAAGTGTTGATATCCTTATTTTGAGTAGAGTACCTTTATGTTATTTGTAGAGTAGTAGATTATGATGTTATGTTCTAACTCTTTGGTTGCAAGGACGGGCGAGGTATGATTTGTGTGCCTCCGTTCCTTACCATATTTACCTGCGTAGTATTTTGAGATTAATTTACCGCTCACACTAGACTATTGTTTGACACAAGGTTTTATGTTTGTTTCTTATTACCTTGGGTACTCTTAAATGGGTAGACTAAATAACAGGTCTAGGTGACGCTATAGCTGTGTGGAGGACGAGCTGGATGGAGCTATCTCACATTATATATTTATATGAATTCCTACGCTTATTCCGCCGTGTAGCACTAGGGAGCCTTAGCATTGACTGCTTATTTTACTTTTATAAGATAGCTGTTGGGTTTATTTCCATTTTATAAATTCTACAACATTTTGGATATATAACTTTGTGGATCTACGTTCTGATGATTTGTTCACATAGTTATCACTGTCTCTCGTGTTATATTTGTGATATTATATTTTATTCATGCGCTTTGTGATATGCAGCATGTTATATGATGTATTCGCTTCATTTTTGACCCTCATGATCATTGTATATCAACCAAGCACCACTGCAGCACACTATTTTGATATTATCGGTGCTAATGGTATAGGACGGCCGTCAAATTAGGGGTACACCCGATGGGCAATTCTATAATTTATTATAAATTATTAACTGTAAAATAAAATCTTTGAAATAAAATGTTTTTTCTTTCTATTATATACTTGTTATAATTTGTTATATTAATTGACTATATAATTAAAGTATATTTAATAGAAAAACTATAAATGGTGTGCTTTATGATAGTAACCACAAGATGTTGTAATCATGAGCAATTTATCACAATATAATAAATACATCTTTAAAATATTCCTAGTCAAGATGTATCGAGACTGGATACATCTTTTCAGACTGCAGAACATAACACTCTCCAAATGCTGGATAGAGTATTGCTCATGACTGTTGGGGACACCAAGGGGTTAAGTACTGATAATTATTGGATAACTATGGATTGACTCAATCGATAGTTTTCAGTTGGTTATACAACTAAGGTCAAACGAAAAATATCGATGTCATAATATTACACAATGCACTCGATTTGAGAATACTATTGAACTTCGGTGTGGAAACTCCTCTTTGATAATAGTTGAATCATGGCATGAAATTTACTGAACAAATATAGTTGGGGTTAATAAAGCAGTGGACGTGAAACACTTATCGATAGAGAATCCATCTTCTCAGTTATATTGGGTTAGTATCAAAATCAGTGAAGTCAACTCAAAGTTAAAGTCCGTAGATAGAGTAGTTTGATTAATAATAACTATTATTACTGAACTAAGGACTTTGTTTTTGGACAATAAAGTTCAATATGGATAATATAAGAATTTTGATCATTACCAAATTCCATAAGTCCTGATGTAATATAGTTTTGATGAAGAAAATTGGTGTAAATAATTAGAAGCACCGAGTACTGCTTAAAATAAATAAAATAGGATTTTACTGAAGCTATGTAGGCGTTTAATTTGGCCATAACGTTACACTGCTAGCTAAAGTAATGTGTGAACATTATATTTGAATTGTTTGATATTAATTGTTGATCGAATTTACCCCTAAGAGTTACACAACCAAAATGTTAAATACTTTGATTACCACCTGATATAATCAACTATAATTGTTATAAATTAATTAATATTTATAAAATACTAATCCTAAAATTTCATTGATTTGTGTTGAATATAACACATATATAAAATTTGTATACATATGTATTGGTATACGATATCAATATACGTTTAAATTAAATTTAAATGCATATTTATTTGATTGGGTTTGAAGCAGTTTGTAGGTTCAAACATGGGAAAGCATGGCCAGCCATAAGGTAGGAGAATGGTGTTGAATTTGATTCAAAAGGGTTTGAAATAGCAAGAGGAATAGTGCATTCAGACCCACTTATAACTCCTCTAACCCTCAACTACTTAAATGCCTTTAAATCCAATTTTTTGATATAAATATTTTTTTGTTGCCTCCTCCTCTCCTTTTTCTGGTCGGCCCTATCCCCCTTCTCCTTCATTGTTTCAAGCAATTAAAACACAAAACTAAATAATAACAACACATCGATGGTTGGTGCTTTTAGTTTGGAAGCTCTTTTTGAAAGTCTGGATACAGATTTAATGGGACGAATGATTTAGCGTTTTAACATGTCATATCTAGGCGATAGAAAGATAATAAATTTATTTGCATTTATATATTTACATACACACACATGTATATATACACATAGACATACACAGACACAATTATTGGAGAATGGATTTCATACAATGACAGGTAAGGGACTGCCTTACGTACGGTACATCTATAGAGGAATGTACCAAGGACCCACTAACAATCCTCTGCATCTGGTAAGACCGGCCTACTCCTTTCAAGCGATTAACATAATGATCCAGAATAGTACCGAATATGATATCAGCTCGATTGTTACCAACCTTTACCGGGATACGTTAGCATACACATACTCAACATATAGAGAGCAATGAAGAAAGGTGATGACCATACCTTAATGGATGTGACCCACATAGCTTTTGCGACATACCATGTTTCGGCCATTTTCGGTGTGAGGCTTGAGGTAACGTATTACCTTTCACAAAACATATCCTACTTTGAATGCTATATTGTCATTTCTAATGACACGCTATTGATTTTCACAAAAGTACTACCATCGAGTTCAAACGTTTCAAGGAACGGTGTGAAGTGTAAAAGGGTTTACCCCCTACACCATCAAACAGATGTACGTTTGTAAAAATCAACATTCATGGTCTTAGAAATGCAATGTCAAACACTTGTATATACAAGTTATCGAGGAATAGGACAAACCGAATGCACTTCTCCTACTACATCCTGTTTAGGAATCACCTCTAGGATTAGTAGCGAGTAGTCCTTGCCAATTCGAAGATTTTCAGCATGAAAGCACTACTACCACCATATATATGATATGGGAATTACCCCAGAGGTTAGTGGCAAGAAACTCTACATTATGAAGCTCTGTCTTCAAAATCATTGTCTTCAACCTATCTTTACTTTCGAATGCGTATATTGGTTCAAAGTGGTTTTCGAATAGGAATCACCCAAATCCGATCTCAGTTTCTCTGAACCAATTATCGATAAAAGATGTCAAGTATATAGGTGATTATTATTCAATTAATAAATATTTCTATCAAAGTAAAATATTTTCTCAAGGATATATGTCTTTAAATCATTTTCTTTTTCAACATAACGAGATTATTATACCTCTTTCTAATTTTGGAAATACCAAATCATTTCTCCTTAATTACATAGGAAAACATTATTTAGTAAAATAGGATCCATAGAAATTATACTAATTATACTCAATCCTAATTTCCGTATTCAACCCAGTACTATTCATGGAATAATAGTGAAATCAGCTTTTAAATTCACACGGATAGTATGAGTTCCCTCCTTGGTATTTAATATCGAATTTAACCAGGATGTTTTCTATGCTTCGAAAATATTTATCATTTTAACATCTTATTTTTCCTTTAGAAAAACTCTAAATTTATTTAATCTTTTGTTTTAGGAAGATGTGGTCCGAGTAAACCAAATTAACTATCCCCTCCATCGGGCCAGTCCAGATAGCTAAGGAGAGCAGGAAACTGGTTTTTCAAACCCAAGCCTAAAGACTATCTCTCTATCACCCATAAGGCGGTCAAGTTATTTGATCAGCTCTAAACCCTCTAAAATACTTGATTTATCATTTAAAAAACATTTATAAAGGATTCGAAAAGGAAACCCAAGTTCAAATCTTATTTCAGAAGTTTCCAAATTCTTTTGTTAAATTGCCGATGAATAGTGCTTTTAAGAGTTCTATCACAAATCCCATCTAAAACCTTTTATATATCCAATTTTTCCATTTAAAACTCTTTTAAAATGTTTTAACACATTTTTAGAATTTATCTCATTTTTTAAACATTTAAAAATATCTATTTTTAAGATTTGGAAGCCATATTTTACGAACTACCAAATCATGATGATTTTAAAAACATGGTTTGGACATATCTCAAATTTCGCAAAATGAAATCTGATCTTTTTTCCTTAATTTGAAAACTATAGTTATAAGAGTCTGGAAAATTCTTATTTCAAATAATTCTGAGCTATATCCACTCTATTCATTGATTTAACTTTTATGGCACGAAATCGCGAACCATCGACGTGCCTATTTTGAATCTAATTTCGTATCTTTTCAAAACTTCACCAAAATGAGTTTTAATGTTTATAAAACATTTACAAACCATTTTATTTATGTTTAAAGAGGTTTAAATATGCCATAATACTTTCATAATTTATAAGCGAAAGTGTTTTCTCAGTGTAAATTCGATGTATTTACCGTGAATTATTTCTACAACCAAGCAAACATATTCTCGCATCCAAAACATGATGATCAAACATAGAAAAAAAGCTTGGCAAAATATATTATATCATCATATAGTTTAATAAAATAAACTAGTGGAGTTATTCTTACATATATAGTTATCCTTCTCTTAACATTTTGAAATTGACTATAGCTTTGTTATTCCCGCACCGAAGCTTATGATATCTGTCTTAGGACCAAAGAGTGTGCTTGCTTTGAACCTGGGAGGGTGGAGGTGCCTAGATGAGCTTCGCCAAGCAAGAAGAGAAGGGGAGAAGATGATCGCTCACTTTAATTTTAAACTAAGGCGACATCTTTTTGAAAGTGTATTTTCTCAGTAGATCTTCGCTATGACTATGGAATAATTTATGAAGACATGGAAGCCAATAATGGCCTTATGAAGAAGGAGAAGAACTTAAGAAATTAGAGGAAGAAAATGTGAATAAACGAGAGGGTGGAAGTGCTATTTATAGGCAAAATTTGCAAAATATCTACAAAAAGTCATCATTAACCATCACCTCACCCATGTGCTACCCTCACACACCCCCCCTGCTCGGCCGAATCACCCTCCTCCCATATGCTACCTCATATGCACCCCATGTGCTCGTAAGTGATCATGAGTTTTGGTTTGGTTTGCTTAAAAAATATCTAGATTCTTCTATATTTACTTTAAGTAAGTTAATAAATGTTAATGGTGTGCGTGTGTGTGTGTGTGTGTGTGTGTGTGTGTGTATGTATGTATCTATATACGCATGTAAATGTATGTGTGTTCGTGTGCATGTATATGGGTGCTTATATGTTTATTTTTGACCGATCAAGCTGCAACGTTTTGATACTACCTTTATTCGTTAAACCATCGTGAATCCAGTATTTCGAATTCCAATCATATTTTTACTTCATAGTTAATATATATATATATATATATATATATATATATTTGTGTGTGTGTAAAAAATATTTGAAAATGAAAAATCTATTATTATTTAATAATTAAAAGGGCCTCATTTAACATTTAAAATAATTTTTAAATCATTTAAACTGAATTTAAATTAAAAAATTAATTATTTAAAGATGATGATATCAATGATGACGTCATAAAGATATTTTATTTCCAAAAATAAATTAATAATTTTATTACATATTCTTGCTTAAATGGAGAAATAAGTGTATGTCTCCAGTTTCGTATCCTCTAATATTAGGAAAAATCTCTGGATTGCAGAAAACTGATTTTCATCACTTTTCTGACGGAAATCCCAAATATCTGTATTTGTTAATATAATAATTAAAACAAGTTTACCATAATTTGTTATTGTTCAAAGCATTATAATTTGTGTTATAAAATATTATATTTGAATAATATAAAATTATATACATATTTTCCAAAGTGATAAATTTCCGGGTTGTTACATCATCAACATGCGGACTTCCCTACTTTCTATGAAATCGGGAAAAGCCCAACAAATTGTGGTATTAGCTTTCCCATATAACATATCTCAATACCAAGTCCTTCACCTACCTAGCTACCCACAGCGAACCCTCCATGCATGCTTATCCAGTATCCATCCTTTAACGTATCATTAAGATGTCTCCATACATATAACATACAAGTATAGCATATATTTAAATAGATTCCACTACTGGCATATTTCTATCAACATTTTAAATTTATAAATATTGCAAGTGGATGATCCCTTATTTTCAATACACATAGTATTACTATTACAAATTTAAATTCAAATTCTACAATTTGAAAATAGTTCGATGGTCTTTGTTTTCTAGTTAAAAAATTCCATATAATTTCTTTTTTAAAGAATTTAAGTATAAATATACTTCTTTTTTCAAATTTAAATAACTTGAATAAATTTCAAGATTTATACTTAAAATCTTCGTTCAAATCAAAATCATTTTTTTTCAAATTGATAATATACTTTAGAAATCGTTATTTTAACATATTACTTTAAATGTGTTAAATATCATTTCTTAATCCTAGAATAATAATTTTCTTCAAATTTCTTTTAAAGCAATACCAATATTATCGCTTCATGTCAAAACAATAATATTTGTTTAAATCATTTTTTTTCTCACAGCCACTTTATTTAATAATAATTTTCTTTGTTAAATCCTAAAATAATTTAACCCAAAACTATTTATGGGAAACATCTTTTTATTATTAGCATCATCATTATTCTCAAAAATCCCCTTATTTTTATAACTTAAATAATTTTTATTTCATGAATTCCGTAAAACAGTTATATTGTTATTTTCTCAAAATTCAGATAGACTTACAAACATTGTATTATTATTTATTTAAATTCCACCATACTTTATAATAGTAAATTCTTGATTCCAAACAGGTTCCTCCTTATTGTTTTCAAATTTTCCAAAATTCATAAATAATATCCTCATAAATTTTCAGTACAAATCCTAGTGTTTAAATCCATGACATTTATCACTAGCTAGTTCTAAGCACATCGGTGTATTAACTATCCTATCTAGTTTTCCTTAATCAATCCAAACTCTATAGGCTGCATAATTATTCTCTTGTTCCAATAAAATTTCGATTGAAAATATGATAACATTTCAATTCATTTTTTAAAATCAAAACCAATAAACTCAATCGTATTCTTCACACTACTAGTATGATTTGAAAACCGTAAAGTTCTTTGTTAATTTTTAACAAACATTTGATAAAATAGTAACATTTTTTTCAAATTAAATTCTTTGAATTCTACTTAAAAATATTTTTTAATTTTTTTACTTTAAACATTTATTATTATTCATTTCACAAGAAATCATAAATTAAATGTATCTCAAGACAAATCACTTCATATCAATTCCTAAGCTTCCCTATAAAATATAAGTAATATAATTTCTTTTCCAAAGCTAATTTTATTTTAACATTTCTTAAAATATCCATTTTTGAAATATCCATTTTTAAAAATGTTTTTGAAATATCCATTTTTAAAATATCCATTTTTAACATTTCTTAATACTCATAATTCAGTTTTTTCCCACGTCCTTTCGTATACTTTAAAACCATTTTATAAGGATAAATATTTTTTGTTTAATAACTAGTGAATTTCAGACATCATTAAAAAATAAGTAATGTGCAACGACCCATAATTTTGTAAATATTTTTAATTAATTTTAGGATTTTACAATGTAATTTTGTATTTTGTTTACAATTTATTTTCCAAATACAATAAATTAAATATTTTCTGGAAGTTTTATATTTTGGTCAACTTTGATTAAACTTTGACTTTCAGTTGGAAAATTTAAATTGGAATTTTTAATTTCTAACCTTTTTCTGTGAAACTGTATTTGATTTTGATATGCGTACTGCTTTTCATTTCGTAAAATTCTATTTTATACTCTTTAAATTTGATAACTTTCAGCATTTTATACTCGATTATTTTCAGCATTTTTCCTATTTATTTTTTATTCTATATTTTTCACTTCATCTCTACTTTGTATTTTATTTTCTATTTTCTATTTTGTTTGGACTTTTAATGTGATTTTATTTGACTTTATTTGTATTTTTGGTTTGGAAATTCAAATAGACTTAGGTTACTTTTCTTGGATAGGAAGTTGGGCCTCTTCATTTTCTAGCCTCTTCACTTGCCTCAGCCGTACAAACTCCTTCCTAGCCGTGAGAAACACTTCATTATTCACGTACCAAATGTTCTCATTCATCCTCTTTCTCTTTTCTCTTTCCTAACAAAAAAATATATACAAGTTCATTTTCATGTCTTCTCTTCTTCTTTTCCATTTTTCTTTCCCCTCTTTCTTTGTTTTCTTCAAGCTATTGCTCGGCCACCACCTTTTTCACCCCCTTGTGACCACTGCCCCTTCACCACTCCACCCCTCATCAACATCCCAAGTCTAGCCGTGATAATCATAGATCGAAACCCCACCATAAATCCATCAAAAACCCTAGCCGGCCTCATTTTTCATCACCACTTCTCCTAATTGCCTCGGACACAAACCACAACACCACTTCCTCCTTGCTTTGCCTTGACCATACCACTCCTTATCGTGCCACTTGACCAAGTCTAGCCATAGGGCCAAGCACATGAAGCCTTAGGGCCAAACCAAAATTCATCTTTTCATTCACCTCTTTGCCTTCCTACCACTTGTAACCTTCCACCTCTTCATATTCCTTACCATCACCATGTACAAACCACTTTGGCCGAGCCTAGCTTACCCTTTTGCATCATGGCCGAGCATACCATGATGATGGCCAAGCCTATTGGTGATGTAGCCAAGCCCATTGATTGATTAAGGCAAAGGTTATGTCACTTTGATTCATTCTTTTCCATTGTTTTAATCTATATCCTTTTGTACTGAATCGTTCTTATATATGTTTGTGTATTTGTTTATGTACAAGATTGGACCATGACTCTTCATCCACTAAAAAATATAGTCGTGCTTTGTCGTGCTTTTCGGAATTTCAGTTGTGTGTCTTGAATTATCAATTCTAGCTTTAGAAGGTGAGCTAATCACTCTCGCGTACTTTTACAATTGTGAAATGATGACAAGTGAATATGTAAAACTACTATGCTATGTTCATACATGTCTGTGATATATTTATATGATGTTGAAAGCTGTTTATATACTTGCTACATCATCTGATATGATATTATATGCTATATTGTTCATTTCATTTACTGTATCTCACACTGCAAGTTCCCTATCACAATGGGTTGAAATGATACATACCCGAACGGACTTTAGAATAAGGAAAAATCACTATGAGCTGAAAGGATAGGCTCGAGCGATTTTTTTGCATTTGGTTTACTTGGGATTGCGGGTTTGAAATGATAGAACCTGGATTTTCTTTTTAAATTACGGATTAAAATGATGCATATCTGTATCACTTGACCTAGGTTAGAAAATATTATACAGGCCCATGATTAATATTTTTAAAATAATATTTTCCTAAAAAATTTATAAAGTATTTTGAATGTTTAGAAAATATGAAATTTTAACTTAAAAATTTAATTTAATGATTTAAAATATAAAAAGATATTGGCTTTCAATAAGTTAAAATTTTATAAGTTGATAATTGGTTTTAAATTGTAATTTAAAATCATTATTTGGTTTTAAATGGTAATTTAAGATCTTTATTTGTGATAAATAACTTAATAATTAAAGTTAACTAATATGGAATTTTAAAATGTAACCTGATAATTGCAATCAATTTTTAGTTTTGAAATGAATATGGTTTGTGTAATAAATAATGTATTTTGAATTGATAAAATGAAATGCAGTTTTGATTGGACTTTTGTAATAAAATTTATTTAATTTGAAATCATAGTTATTTGATGTCTAAATGAATAGATTTATAAAGAAAATTTGATTGTATATTAACTATGATAAAATATTTTATTTACGAAGTGGATATGTTTGGAAAATGAATAATTAGGTTTTAAATGGAAATGTATTTTTTTGAAATATGAATTAACTTAAAATTTTAAAATTTGGTTTTTAAATGAAAATTTTGAGTTAAGCAAATAAATGGAAATTTAGTTTTATTTATGGAATGGATATTTTAAAATAAAGTATTAAGTTAATTGTAAATAAAAAGTTAAGAAAATAGTGTACTTTTGACTTAATAAGTGAATTATTGTTTAGATTGGATATTTATTCTTAAAATTTTATTTTATTAAATCATAAGTTAAATGATATCCAAACGAATATTTTCTGAAGCGGAAAATATGATTTTTATAAGTTAAAATGGCTAAACTTGAAGTTTTATTGTTTTTGAAATGTTATAATAAAACCTGGAATTTTATTAGTAGCACTTCAGAAATGCTGCGGTTATAAGATAGCATTTGCTAAGTGCTATCAATTCTGAAATTTAACTAGGTTCTGAAATAACTAAATGCCTATTACAGCACTTTATAAGTGCTGCTGTTTCTGAATTTGAACTATTTCTGAAAATAACTATATAACAACTGCAACACTTTATAAATGCTGTTGTTTCTGAACTGAATTGTTTGAATAACTAAACACCTATTACAGCACTTGATAAGTGCTGCTATTTCTGAAATTGAGTGGTTTTGAAATAACTAAATACCTACTATAGCACTTTATAAGTGCTGCTATTTTTGAATTTGCCCATGTTTTTGAAATATTACTATATCTACAGTAACATTTAATAAGTGCTGTTGTAGCTGAAATTTACAATGTTTTGGAAATTTTATAATTTAATGAATGAACTTAGAAATGAATATTATTTGACATTGAATTTAAATGGTTTAAACGAACATGTTTTGAGGTGAAATATAAACCACTTTTGGAGTTTATAACCACGGGTAATAATTTTCTAAGTATTATGATTTTCAAAGGATAACATTTCCAAAGTGTTATGATTTTTTCTAAATATTATGATTTCCAAATGATAACATTTAAAAGTGTTATGGTTTCTAAATATTATGGTTTCAAATTGTTTGGTTTTGGAGTGTTAGATCTTTGAAAGTACTATGGTTTTGGAAATGAATTTGTTTGGAATTGAATCTATTTAAGAATTGTCTTTAAATATATTGATTTGAAACTTATTGAAATTTAAGATTTAAGAATACGACTTTATAACCTGATTTTGGTTTAAGATGATTTAAAAGGGAATATTTCATGTTTAAATAAATTGAAGGAAATGGAAATGTTACATTATTGATCTGGTTTTGAAATGGAGATAATATCCTATTGTTTTGGTTTGAAAGGGAAAGGATATCATATTTTATTGGGTTTTGAAAAGAATGATATCGTATTTGGTTTTGAAATGGATATGATATTATGGTTTTTAAAGTATAAACTATTTTGAAACAAATATCCATTGGTTATAATAGGGGTTGGTTGTTAAAGAGACCCGGATCGGATATAGGCATACTCTCTGTCTATACCGAAAATGACTTTAACAACCGTGTACGCGGTGGAGATTCCAAAATGAAGTAGGATGGTGGCGACAATCCTATTGAGGTATGAACGTGGACCCAACTCTCATGTGCTTAAGGTGGCTAAAACAGGAGCGATCTTGAGCCAATTGAGATAGCTCCTCTGATCAGACACATTTCTTCGATACCATTCTATTGCTTTTGTGATTGATTGGGTGCACCTTTGATTTTGGGAGTGTGTTCCGAGGTGGGTGGTAGTGGCTGCTACGTGTTACCACCAGCCCGTGTGCGTAATTGGTATATCTACCCTGGCATTGCCTCGTTGTGCCGTGTCACCTAACCTATCACGCCTTGTACTAGTTTGGTTTTCTGTCGTAGCCTGTGGAGTATTTAGGGTAGCCTCCCGATCTAGAGGTGCGCTGATACTGGATAGACTACTGGGACTATTACGTGTTAAGGTGGAAAATGTAAAGCCTTAACGCTATTTAAAAGTAAGTTTATTTCACTATAGACATCATTATAATAGCGAAATATCACTACATAGTAAATAGTTCAACGGATCCTTAGAGGATGGGCGGTCCCAAGCATCATTCAAGTTACTTGTACCTTATATTATAGTTCACTTGAGTTGGTTTACATTGTATAAGTATGTATGTCCTGACTCGAGTATTTTGTTTTTTTCTTTACGCTCGGGTCAGACTGAGTGACACAGCATTAGAGACTCACCTTCAGAGTTGGAGCTTTGCTTGAAGATCCAACTATCTGTTTCTCTTTCAGTTATCTAGTTGATTCCAGTTATCCGGTTGATTCCAGTGATGTATTCTGATTATACTTGAATATCGCATTAAGACTTCTGTTGTATCTTGTTTAATTCTGATTTATATTTATATAGTAGCTTCATTAACAATTATTTCTTTGCTTCCGCTGCATTTTATTACCCTATGTTTGTGATCTGTGATTTATTTATTTACTGTATGTTCTGAGTTTGCCAAATTTGAATTAACAATTCAGTATTTGAGCTATTCAAGTCAGACATGTGTGGTTGATTTGAATGGTCCAAAATAGCGGGTTGTTACATAATGTCTATACAAAAATTATATTCTAAATGAATTTTTTGTTATATTAGTCAATTATTAATACCTTTTATTAACATATCATAAATATACATAAAAATATATTTTTTGAAATTCATCATTTTTTTGCTAACTATATTCATGTCGAATTTGGAATATTTCCAATTTTTTTATAATTTATTAATGCATGTTTCAAAAGTTTATATTACAAATCCTTTAGATTCCATTCAAAAATAAATACATTTTTGCAACTGAAAAAAATCACACGTTTAGAACAATAATTTTAAATTCCTATATATATATATATAATTCTTTTTTTCCCACTTCATATTCCATCTAGAATTATTCAAATTTGACATAGAAAAATGAATTTGCAAATCCCACCTTTCTAAACTTTGTAAATTAGGGATTTTAACATAAGTGTAAAGAAAGTGTAACATTTAAAATGAAATTTTTTCTATTTACTATCAAAAGTTTCTTTGTCAAAAAAAAGTGTATCTCAAAATATAAGTGCAAAAAATATGCTTTATATTAATCTTGTACAAAAACAAAACCTCCAAATTCTGTTTAGAAGAAAAATTATTTTCAAATTTTCTTACGTTGAAGCTTACTTAAGGGTTTTATTATTTCAATATTTTAAACGAACATCAACTTCAATATTTTTCTTAAAGTCTCAAACACTATAATACCTAACTTTCTAAAAAAAACAATTATTCAAATTTTGACTAATTACTTTAATTGGAGTAGATCATAACTCACATAAGCTCAATCAGTCAAAAAGATAGTTAGGTATCTTTATCGCGCTATATTCTATGGACTTAAGGATACTGCTTTTCTTTCTGTTCATCCCCAGTCTCACAATTGATTCCACCGCTACTTCGCATATGAACTCTCTTTAAACAATTCTTTATGGAGTAAATTTCAATAAACGTTTTATCTCCCACCCCAAACTATTTAAGTATAAATATTTATTTAACTCATAGTTGTTTACTTTAATAAGGGATAAACCAACAACTACCTCTTCAAACTATATGGGGTGTGATGTAATAATATATATAAATACAAATTTTCAACATAGGAAAAATACCATAAATAAATGTAACCCATGACCCCAGTCGGAGGTACGATGCCTTATCGTATCCATCTTAGTTATCAAATTATGGTTAGTTTTATTAAATTATTCTAAGTAATGTAAATATTCCTAGGTTAGTTTCATGTTAGGCGTCTAACCTAAGCTCTAATACCAATTATAACGACCCCGACTTTTGATCCTCGTTTGAAGCGTCGCAAACTGAGAGAGTCAACCAAAACCATCAACTTACTACCCAACAATCGCATAATATATCAACATGATAAAGCATTTCTTATGAATTAATCGACTGAATTGTGATAGGATCGATATAGTTAATATCATAAGTGAATATCAGAGTGGTGAATAGTTATTGATTAAACTAACGTACTCTAATCGTCTTGCAATATAACATCATATGGATTACTCACAAAGGTATTTCCTACTTATTATTTCCGAATTTTGGTTCAACATCCTTATGTCCTACGGTTTGATTAAACAGGGAAGTATACATAAAGAAAATGAAACAGATATGGAAATTGGACCATGTCACGGTGCAATGTGACTGCCTACGTACCCATTACAGGATTAAGCCCAACGTAGTTCCTTTTATCAAAATCAAGATCATATTCATCCCAATTCAAATCTACTCAGTGTGCTTCACATGAATTTAAACCACACACTCGGTTTGGATTAGATTCACTTAATCTAGTTTACTTGGATCTAAACCGCACATTCAGTTTGGATTAGATCATCTCAGTTTGCTTCACATGGATCTAAACCATATAGTCAGTTTAGATTAGATTTTAGGATATTTTATCCAATTGCCCCGGCGCTCGAACATGAGGTAAAGACGACTCTATTTGTTGCAGTATCAATATGTACCATTAATTGATAATGCACCACCCATGATCTATTATCTTATACCGCGTCAACACTCAGTCTACTATATATGGATCTAAACCGCATACTCAGTTTGGATTAGATCCTATTGCGTCTGGCATTCAGACACCATCTAAGGATGTACTCTACTTGTTGCGGTTACTGATATATACCATAGAGTAATAATGCACTACCCATGATCTATTGTCTTATACCACACATCTAAAGGTAAGAATCATCAATGAAATGATCCATCAAAATTCTTTCATAAGTATAAGCAAAGTATTCTCTCAAAGTATATTTCTATTTTGCAATCATCTTCCAATATAGATAACAATTTTCTTTTGAAAATCCCAAACTTTCAACTAAGGAAATTATTTAGGAGGTATTATGTATGAACGTTTTAGTATACAAATTATCTTTACAAATCATTTTACGAATCTTAAAAAATATTACGTGGCTTAAAAGTTATGGTGCTTGCATCGAAAAATGTCTAGTTTGAATTATAAATTCTTGTTCAAAAACATAAGTCACTTTGCAATAAGATTTTGAGTTAGTAACTATTTGAAATAAAAAAGGTGTATAAAACAAAAATTATAAATATTTAAATTATCTTTCCAATAAGATAAATTTCAACACAATATATTAATGGGGTGAAAAGTTATGGTCAATATACATTAACGTGTTTATGGATGGTCATCATATTCATTTCGGCCTGAGAACTTGACCGACTTTGCCGCTCGATTTCAGTTATAAAAATATTCAAACTTGGAAATGGTATAGAAATGAAAGTTGTATATCTTTGGGTTAGCTTTCCACTACATTAAAGAAATCTAAAATCTTATTAGATTTGCAAAAGTTATGGCCGAATTATTGGGAGGTGGTCAATCAATTCAGAGCTACTACTATTCACACTAAACAATTTTATTACCATATCATGGAATAACATGAAAAATAGACTTAAATAGCTCGTCTCATCCCAATGTTGTATAAATGAAGTCATTAATTCACTTCTCTTAATCCTCCTTATTTTCCTTTGCTTTGCATGTCTTAACTAAATTTATTGATGTGATGGAAAAAATTTAACACTAAGAGAAGTGATGTAATGCAAAGTGATTTAGGAAAAGAAGTGTTTTTCTCAATGTCCTTTAAATGGAGAGAAGGCCCCTTTATTTATAAATGTAATATTTTTCATTAGAACCTTTTGTTATCTTATTTTCAACAAACCAACTCCTTCGATCCCAAGTTATTTAATTTCTTCCACCATAAGCTTCTTTACTCCTTCCATTTCAAGCTTTTTTTCAGATGACAAATGTATGCATGTGTTAAATGTCGGTAATATATTAGTTTATTTACACTTATTATTTTGTACACATGAACTTTCTTTTATTTGTTACTTTATGCGCTTAACCTACATGTTCACAAATATAAATATATACCATTATATTTTAATACCTTCTAATTTCTAATTCATTTAAAAAAAATAAAATTGTACATATTCTCAGAGTGAAAATGACATTATGCATGCAATGAAATAGGTTTCGTTGTCTAATTCCATCTTCTGTAGAAATGTATTATTTTGTCCCTTTTATGATAAAATTATGATTTTATCCTTTTAATTTGATTATTTAATTTCATAAAATTACAGAGTATTACAGTCCATGGATATGTATATAGGCCAACAATCCCAATAATTTATACAATCAAGTAGAATGTCATACATCCATAAATCCATCCATGATTATAATCACGTATCCAAATAAATATATATCATACACACACACACAGATATATATATATATATATGTATGTATGTATGTATATATGTATATGTATACATATCCCCAATCTAGTGGTGACATGAATTGACTATACAATAGATACAAGATCCCAAGTGGAGTCGTATACCAATATCTTGTACTCCAGTGAGGTGTATAAATAGTATATGCTTATCTTTCACTCCGCATAGAACCAGATAGGAGTCTGATGGTTATCGGCTTGCTCAAGAGCACAAAGTTCATCCACCCGAATTTGCTCCTACAGTCTTTCGTTGCCACCATGGTAATCATGATGATATCCACTAGTGTACTCGTCAATGCAAGAACTTAGTCAAGGCCTGGTTCTGATTCCTACGTTAACAAACTACTAGCCTAGGTGATACAAGGGGCTATGGATATCCCACTCTAAAATAGTCCCTAAAGGTAACGTGGATCTGGGGGCGACCTCAAGATCATGCTGTTAGGATGGATGCTAGCATAATCTGGTCCTCTCCATACCAATAATCAAGAGTACATCATGATAGGCATACATATAATATCTACATACATATAGGTATCCCACCTAATTCAAATCCATGAGCTTTCTCCACACCAAGCGCATCACCTCACATAAGTATAGTCCTAAATCCCTATTCATGTCACATTAGTGGCATCTATTCATAATGAATAACTGAATAAATATTGCAACGATGTCCTATACCACCGTGTGATAATCGTTTCTTCAACGCTTATAAATCACATTCAATTCTTACAATATTCTATATAATAATTCTGATAAATAATTGGAGAAATATTATCGAGAGTCACATACCAAATAGTATTATAACTCCGTTTATTCAAATTCCTTGTCTCATAGAAATCACAGATGCATGAATAATTTACCAAATATTTATATTTCTAGAAAATATTTGATATTAACTTTTGAAAGCATTTAAAATAATTATATAAATAAAATATATATATATATATATGTATATGTATATTATTACAAAGAAAGACTAATTTCCATACACAAACGTTACTAAGTCTTTAACTAACTACTTGTATTCATATTTGATTTTTAAACAATTATTTAATTTCTAGATCAACTTTTATTTGATAATTCTGATTAATAAATTTAATAATTAATATAATTATTATTTTACCATAAAACTTTTTTGTGATATAACACATGTATAAATTTATATTATTTACATGTAGTTATTTTATTTTTAAAATAAGTATTTACTAAATTTCATTATTAACTTATTTAAATATCATTATCATATTACTTCGTAAAAGTATCAAAACTTACTCTACAATGCTTACTGGGAAGACAAAGGAGAGTCGTCATCTAAACATAATCCTCCTTCTCGCTGTCCATTAGAAAACCATAGTATCTCTCTGGTGCACGAGATTCCCTGCTAGACTTTCTAATAGGCTGCGTGTTTTAGTATATGGGTGAACTCGGTTCTCCCATTGGTTCGACCCCAGTGTTAATTTCTTGGATCTTATCTAAGTCTACAATTTTGCTGTTAATTTCCTTTGACGGAAATTTCTTTTCCAACAAGACAATGTGCCAAGAAATAATAACCTTTTGTTCCTCCGTATCATAGAATATATAATCTGAGTATTTAGGATATCCTATAAATTTAAAAATGCCGATGCTCTCTCTAGTTTATTCATACTAACGTTTTTAACGTATGCCAGACAACCCCATACCTTCAAATACTTGAGTTGGGGTTTCTTACAACACCATATCCCATATGGTGTTTTAGGCATAGATTTAGTGGGCAACAAATTCAACATATGCACTATGGTTTCCAACACATATCCCTAATAGGATAGAGGTAACTTGGTCTTACTCATCATGGAATGAACCATATCCAATAATGTTCGATTCATTCACTCTGACACGCCATTGTGTTGCGGAGTACAGGGTGGAGTAACCTGAGAGATTGTCTTATTAAAGATTGTCTTATTACCTTTTAAGTATTATTGGAGTTCTTTCCAACTTACTCACCTCCTCGATTGGATAGAAGAATTTTTATCTTTTGATTCGTCTGATTTTCAACTACATTTTTATACTCAACAAATTTCTCATAAAAATTGAATTTTTTCTTCATAAGATACATGTATCTTAGTCTCGAGAAAGCATCAATGAAGGTAACAAAGTAAGTACTATTGTCCTAGGTGATTACAAGCATTAGGCCATGCACATCACTATGTACTAACCCTAAGAGTTCATCCACTCTTTCATTGCTCCCACTGAAGGGGTGCTTGGTCATTTTATCTTTAAGACATGACTCACACATGTCAAATGATTCGGAATCAAGCGATGGGAGAAAACCTTTGTTTTTAGTTTTTGTAGTCGTTTCTCACTAATATGACCTAACCTAAAATGTCAAAGATAACTATCATTTATGCTGTTGGAAGAACTACTCTCCAAACACACATAATTTGTATTGATCACATAAATTCCATTTTGAAGAATACCATCGCAAACTTTATTTCCATTCAAAATAATGTTCATACCATTATTTGCGCAATGAAATACATATTTAGCCTTTGACAAACTAGGAACACATAATTCCACAAACAAAGTCTTTTGCAAAATAGCAATTATTTAATATCAATATAACACTATTGGGAAAACATAAATGATAATCTCCTACTTTCATTGCATCTACTATTGATCCCCGTCAACAACCTGGAGCATTATTTCTCCTTTGCTATAGAACGCCAGTTCCTAAGCCCCTATAACAAATTACATATATGTGTTCAAGATTTAGTATTCGAAACCCAAGACATTTTATTGATTGCAAAACAGTTTCAAATCATTGATGTGATAGAACAGAGCTGTAGAACCGTTCTGCTTTATTTCTTTAACAATCTTTAGGTACTCAGGAGAGTTCCTATTCCAATGGCCTTTCTTAACATTCACTCTTGTCATCGGTCTACTTACTCTTCTTATTTTTCTTACCTTCTCTCTTTTGCTTCTTTGAACTCTTAGAAGATGATGCCCGACCCTTAAAAACAAGCATGACCCCTTGATCATTCGATTGGTGACTAGGCCGACCTCAACATATTGAAGAGCTATACGAGATTCCCATCAGTTGATTCATATTATAATTCAGTGTGAACGGTTCATACTAAAGGGTAAGTGAACCAAGGATCAATTCTACCTGCAACTTAATGCTTATCATCACATCCAATTGTGAAAGCCTATCAATATAGCCGTTCATCATTAGGACATAATCGTCCACCTTACGTCCCTTTCACATATTGGTTTTAAACAATTCCAAAGTATTCTCATATCTTAAGAAACAAGACTGCTCACCCAAATGTGCCATCAGATTATCGAATATTTGATGGGCGGACAAGGTTTCGTGCTCCCTTTGCAATAGCTTGTCTGATGTAGACAGCATGAAAACCTAAGTGATTTCTGCATCAATAACCCACTTATTATAAGCAACAGGCAGTTCAAGATCGGTGCTATAAACAAATCTAGTCATAGGAGTACAAGTAATAAACAACCAAAGAAGCTCGTATGTCAAAGGTATCTTGTTAGCACTTAAGCAATCAAAATAGTTGTTTGGTCTAGTTAGTATCCTTTTCATAAACATACTTGGATTTGACATTTTTCGCAAGTTTTAATTGGAAAATAATTAAGACGATATCATAGTAGACGTCCTTATAGTATTAATAAGGTTAAACTTCATGTTTCATTTTACTAATAAGATTTCACTAGTTTTTATGCTTCACCAAACCCTAAGTTGAAACAAAGACGTATTTTGACTTCACTAGTAGGAGTTAGTCGTCCGTCTTCGAATTCCGATCTTAAATTTTCTCAACTTGTCATAAATCCACAAGCGTTATAACTAATTTCACTTCGACCTTGAGTTTGCTCAATAAATCAAAATGAAATTATTCAGTCACGCTACACTATCACGACGGCCTAAGTATATTATATATTATATATACCTTGAGTTTTCTCAATAAAAACATATAGTTATCTTACCTCATCTGTTCAATATATTAATAATACTACATATAACAACCTTAGCTTAAGTTTGCTTAATAACTAAGGAGTATGCAAGTAATTTATTAATATATATGGTAGAGGACAACATTATAGGAAAGATTCATAATCTTCAATATAGCATATTGAGTGATACTAACTTATGCAATATTGTATTTCTTGTGAAATACCCTCGTGATCTATGTGTCGGGCAAATCGGGAATCATGGTATACGTACCTTAGGTATGTATTTATTTGTTAAGTCTATTTAAGGTTTCTTTAATGTTCCACTTTTAGTTTATACATCCATAATGTATAAGTTTCATTATTATATAAATTTTATATTTTATTAGTTTATATAATAATTTTATGTATATAATTATATTAATAAAATCATATTTAATTAACTTTAATTAACTAACACTTTAATTAATTGTATATTATTCAATTTTAGCTTCTCATACTGAATATTTATGTATTATAGCTTTATAGTAATACACACACATATATGTACTTTAATTTATTAATTATATTTTAATTAATTTATTTAGTCAAAAAAATTTAATTAAGTATTATTAGTTTCAAAAATTATTTTATATACATACGTGTATACGTGTATGGTCTTAAACATTTCAAGACAACATAACGTATATCACTACATATTGTGCATGCTTATAAGTTTATATTTAATTAACTTATTTAATTAATTTATTTCTTTTATTAATCTTATTAATAAATGAATTTTGAAATTAACTTATATTTATTTCAAACACTACGTAAAATTTCTTTGTATTTTAACTTTTATGGTATATGTGTTTATTTTAAATTTGACATTTAAATTTAAAATATATGTTTTTGGTTTCTAAAACAATTTTGGAAATTGGCCCAAGGCCTAATTCAAATTGGATCTTTTCTATAAAAGACAATATTTGGGCTGACATATATGTTTAGGCTAGGGTGGTAGCCAAGTGGGACATAGTACATAATTACCTAAACTCAATCCTTTGACACTATCTTTTTAGATACCTTACTATTTAGATGGTGAGTTAAATTATTTATCCCTAACATGACTAATTTAGACCATATTGAGTGTTGTACTACGACACCATTATTAGAACTGGGCCAGCCCGCATGGAGAAGTTGTGTAATTTTCGATTTTCTTACCCATTTGGATCTTTATTGGGCCTATGTAGTCTAAATTCATTTAGAACTTTTTTAAATTTTCTTTTAAATAAAATCATTTTCTATTTAAATTTATAAATAAAGTTTTATTTGTATAGTCTGTATTATGTTATGTACATACACATATATATGCGTTGTATACACATATGTATGTGTATGCATGTGCAATAATGTAACATGTACATGGTTTGACATGCCCGTGCATACGTGTTAGGATTTACACTACAACGGACATATTAGCCCTCTTGTATACAAATATGTTCTCTAAATGTATATATATACATCAATATTATATATATAAATATAAGCGTATAAACATATAATTATATAAATATTATAAAATACTAATTGTAAATAATTTATATGATCAAGCATTTATAGAAATATATATGCATAAGTCTATAGATAATTAAATTACAATATTTATTTTAAATATTAGTTTTTAAAATAATTTTGAATATATATATATATATATATATATTATAAAATCCTTACAGAATTTTTTAAACTTAGTTTGTGTATTATATATAAACATATATTGGTTATATATATATAAATGTAAATTGTAATAATAAAAATTTATATATATACGTGTAATTACAAAGTTGGCCATAGCCCATGAATTTTTTTTGGTTTCGTAATAATTTAATTAATAAACAACTTTAAATATATAAAAACCATACGAAAAACTAATAAAAAATTAAAAAATTATTCATTTCGAAAAGAATATGTATGATAAAATTTTGCATAATAATTTTGTTCAAAATTTATTGCTAGTAAATATTTGTACATGGTTTTTATTTTCATAGTCAATTTTAAATTAAATAAATAATTGCATTTATATATATAATATGAAATAATATATAAAAATTTTACTGCCAAAAGCTTTTAGGACATAAATTAATTTTTATAAAATTTGAAACATACATTTTATAATGTTAAACAGTTTCAATTTAGATTTAAGTAATTAAATCATTTAATAATATTATTTTGGTTCAAAAATATATTTTCTACATGTTATTAGCACTAGAGGAATTGTACACATACAAATTAATGCACACACAAACACACATTCAACCATCCAAATATGACAACATATTGATATGCATATTCATTATATAAATGCAAGCTAACAAATATGTGATATGATACATAAATTTAACAACAGATCAGATGAATACCTCAACCAACGCCTAATATATACATGTTGTAATGAAGATCAGCGCACCTTGAATCTAATTCCACTTATGAAGTTACTAGCTCCCGGATTGACTTATCACTATGATCGCATCGAAAAAATATTATTCGATTTTGTGTTTTGATTTTTTGGGCTTAGACAAGTGTACGGCAGGTCTTACTTTGAGAGTGCAAAATTCATAGCTTAAGTGAGGGAGAGGTGGCTTGTATATAGGAAAGTAAGAGGCAAAAATTAAATCTGAAACCTCTTTTTTTCTTACCCGTTCTCTCCTTTGTTAATCATTCAAAAAACCACTTACCATATCAATATATGGTCTATCTCATTGTAATGATCTATAGCCAGCCGTTAAAGCCTCCTTTTGGTCCTTAAAAATATTCCAATCTCAAACAATATTCATTGCATTTAAATATAATTTAAACGCCTACCAATATCGTATATCGATCAGTGTATTTATAATTATTATAATGCACTATTAAATATTGTTCAACACATATAAACCAAAAATTATTATAATTAATATTTTATAAATTTAATTAATTTATAATAATTGTAAATTAATTAAATCCGACGGTAATAGGAGTAACCAACATTTTGGTTGTGTGATTCTTAGCTGTAAATTTGTTCAATGATTAACAGCTGGAATATTAATATTACATGTCATTTAGCAGATGGTGTGATGTTATGGCCAAATTTATCACTTACTTGGCTTCAGTAAAATCCAATTTTACGTTGTTAAGCGTTACCAGGCAGCGACAATTATTTACACCATATCTTCATCAAAACTATATCATTTTGGACTTATCGAATTTGGTAATGTTAAAAATTCCAATAAACATTATAGTCCAAAAACAAAGTTCTTGGTTCAATAATAATTAATATTGACTGAGCCACCTTAGCCAAAGATTTGACTTTGAGTTGACTACAGTTGGCGGTGATACTAATCTTATATAACCGAGGAGAAAATCCTTTCTTGAATACTATTTCACTTCCAACACTTCAGCTTGACCCACTATAGTCGTTTAATAGACATCATGCGACGATTTTACTTTAATCAAAGGAGAGCTTTCATGAAGGTCAACGGTATTCTCAAGTCAAGAGAACAATGCAAATTAGTCACATCAATTTTTTTTTTTAACCTTAGTTATATTAACCAATAGAGAACTATCGAGCGAGTCGTTCTATAATTATCTAATAACTATCAGTACGTAACCTCTTGATGCCCCGGCTATAACTAGTAATACACTACCTAACATTTAGAGGGTGTTATATATTCTAGTCTCAAAAGATGCATCAATATCCAGTCTCAATACATCCTTACTAGAAACATTTAAAATGATGTGTTAATTATATTTTGATAAGATACTCATAATTACAACTACTTGTAATTACTATCACAAACACACAATTTATCGATTTTCTATTAAATATATTTTAATCGAGCATTTAAATATTTATAACACATTATAACAAGTATATAACAGAAAGAAAACACCTTTATTATGAAGAAGAATTCATTATAAAGTTAATAATTTATAATAAATTACATAATTGCCCCTAGAGCACATCCCTAACTCTATCATATATAGACACACACGTTTAAAAAAAATTCTAATTCAAAATCATATCATATGTACAGAAACAACTTATTTATGCATTAAAATAATATATACATATATATATATATATTATAATCAATCTTGTTTTAAATATTATTAAATTATTATTTTCAAAATTAGAATAAACAATTTTTTATTGTCGAATGATATATATATATATATATATATATATATATATAGACACACATATATAATAATACATACACATAAAAACAAACATATACATCCATTGTTGATGGTACTAACGTAATATGGATTTGTGACAGTATACATATAATTAGAGGCAACATGATGATAAGATAAATGATGTATATAAATATAAATGGATATAAATTAGATCATTACCTTTCTATGGCCTACAAGTAACATTTTGTAATGTTAAATCTGATCACTCATTGAATCAGTACCCAAACCCCTAGAGAGAGCTACCAAACTAAGTGCGACAACCACCTGTCTTTGAATTTAATTTATTTTGTAAATTTGGAAGCTTGAATTGAGGAGGAAGAAGGAAAATATGTCGGCCTTGACTGGTTGAAAACTGAGCAAAAGGGAGGAATAAAAGATGGGGTTAGACATGCATACATAGTAAAGATCTAAGGAGTAAAAGGAGGATACAGATCCTTCTTTCTCTCTTACAAATTCACCTCCATTTGAATCAAAATTCAAACCCTCTTTTAGCCTCCTATAGCCAAGCATGATAGGCTCCCTTAGAAGCCTCAAAATCACTTCAAACCCAGTCAATAAAAGACACATTTAAATCTAATTCAAATGCACATCGATATCGTATATCGATACGTATGTTTATAACTATTAAAAGTACAATTTAATATCGATAAATAAAATAAAGCAAAAAATTTATAATTAATATTTAAATATTAGTTATTTTAATTAATTCATAACAACTATAATTAATTAAATCAGTTGGTAGTAAGAGTATTCATAAGTTCGATTATATGACTCTTAGGTTTAAATTCGGTCAACAACTAATGTCAAACAATTCGAATATTAACCATTTACATGTCACTTAGCAGCTAGCGTGACATTATGGGCAAATTTATCTCTTATACAACTTTGGTAAAATCCAATTATACTTATTTAAGTGTTTCCCGGTAGTGGCAATTACTTACATCAATTCTCTTTGTCATAACTATATCACATTAGGACTTATGGAATTTGATAATGATCAAAATTTCAATATCATCCATATTCAACTTTATAGTCTAAACACAAAGTCCTTAGTTCAATAATAACAATTATTATTAACCGTACTACTCTAGCCAGAGACTTTGACATTGAGTTGACTGTGATTCTAACCCATATAACTGAGGAAACGGATCCTTTCTTGAATAGTGTCTCACTTCCAATGCTTCCACTTAACCCAATCATAGTTTTTTAATGGATGTCGTGCCATGATTTAACAATAATCAAAGCGAAGTTTCCACATAGAAGCGATAGTATTCTCAAGTCGAGGGAATTATTTAATATTGTCACATCGATATTTTCTGTATGACCTTGGTTATATCAACCAACAAAAACTTATAATGTGATTCATTGCATAGTAATCCAATAACCATCAGCATGTAACTTTTTGGCGCCCCAACACCCATGAGTAATACACTGCCCAACATTTGGAGAGTGTTACGTACTCTAGTTTCAACGGATGTATCAATATTCAGTCTTAATACATCTTGATTAGAAATATTTAAACTTGTATGTTTATTTTATTATGATAAATCACTCATGATTCCAACACATTGTAATTACTATCGAAAAACATACTATTTATGGATTTTCTATTAAATGTTCTTTAATTAAATAATTAATTAGTATAACATAGTATATCAAGTATATAATATAAAGAAAACTCCTTCTATTTTAAACAAGATTGGTTATATCATATATATATATATATATATATATATATATATATATATATATGGCCAATATAAAAAAACAAAACATTTATTAAAAACTTGTAGTTTTAAAAAAAATTTATAAAGATTTCCATATGGAAATCATTAAAAATTTAATTATTTTTCAAAAATAACTTTGTAGCATACATATAATTTTATTATTTACATGTACATTTTATAATACACACAGATACATACATTATTTGCATAAAAGTTAGGAATTATATTTAAAATAAATTATATACATGGATTTAACTATATATATTAATTTCCAAAAACTATAATGGATATAAATTAACAATATATATAAATATATATAGTATATGCTTATATTTGTATTTTAAAATCAACATTTGTTTTAAAAGCATCTAAATATTGATTATTTTCGAAAATTAATTTAAAAATTTTAATATTTTTGGTCGAATAACCACATACTTTTACACATACTATTTTTAAACATACATACATACATACATATATATATAATCATCAAATGTTGACAGGATAAACATATGTAGATTCGTGATAATATACATACAGTTTAAACTACTTGAATGACATAATGAGCATATAATATGTATATATATATATATATATGAATGTAAAAAAAAACCATTACCTTGTTATGGCCTAGTTGTAACATATTGAATCAATCAACTCCGTGGATGTGTATCCAAGACTTCCAAATAGAGCGGCCAGATTAAAAGCATCAATCATCGATGTAATGACCCACCAATCCGCACAATTCAAGTTGACAATATACCACATATGTCCAACCCAAATTGAGCAAAAAGACGGAGAGTTAGGAGAAAGAAAGAAGAAAGAAGAAGAGAAGAAGAGAATAAAAGAAACCAAAAATAACAATGAATCTCACAATCGCAGCGGAACAATATATAATACAATATCAATGATCTTTACAAAAGAGAAACTGTTTTATACATACATCAATCAGAGTACAACAAAAAATCATGATCATTAGTCTGGATAGTTATAACAACCTATCTCACAATTGTTGATGATTTCATCAACAAAACAGTGGAAAATAAACATATGCGTGAGTACGACTGAAGGCCTCCAACTCATCTCTTTAGCACCAATGCATCCAAAGCAACCAGTAAATATGCTCGGTCTGACCCGAGATTATAATAAAATAACACCCGAGTCAGTATGGAAAACCAACGTTAGAAAAACACACCCAACTGGATTTTTAGAGTCATAGAAAACCTTTGAAAATCAAAAGTATTTCGTAAGACCATGGCACGCATAAACACAGATGTATTTTACCTTACGATAACCAAAACATTTCATATGAAATTCTCTGATATTATAATAGTGTCTAATATACAAATACTTATAAAGCTTAGCAAAAATTGTTACATTGATTAAATTCCAGCATAATAGGTATACAACTAAAACCGTAAAGGCTCGTATTGAAGAACGAATTCCATATAATGAATGTGCCACTAGGATACCGCCTGTCATGGTGCATCTCTAGATAAAATAACACTGAGGTCGAACCTATCAATCCCTACCAACACAGAACTGGCCTACCACTTACTGGATAGTACCGAATATGATCACCCCTCCGTTAATGGGCCCCGAGCATACAAATAAGAGATAATATTGACTCTAGATAGGGATGATTATAACCTACTTGGAAGCGACCCACTTAGCCCTACTGCATCACCTATGTTTTAGTCATTTTCTGTTGATGAGGCTTGAGGCTACGTTTCGCCTTTTATATAGCACTTCCCACTCGGAATGCTAATACTACCCTCCAGAAAATAATGCAATACCAGCATTCATCCATACAAGTTCATTCTGAGACTGAACAAAACGCTTGAGAGCTCTGTCTTCAATTCCATCATCTTGAAGATGTCTTCACTTTGAAACGAACGAGTTGGATCGAAGTGGTTTTTGAATAACATACCCGATCTTGGTCCCATCGAAAAAACTATCGATAATTTTCGGTAAACTCAACCCCGGCTCTTTAGAAAATAAACAACAAAGATAAGAGCGGATATCACCTCCTAACCGTTAGAGGACAGATTTCCTTATCATTATCCTAGGAGAACGAAACAAGATTTATATGCACAGTACAACATCATCAGAGATGAATGTGCCATATAACTCATGTGTTTCTCCTAGATATTTCCAAAGTTACATTTTGGGTCCAAATTCGATAGTTGGTTGTTTAACTATTGAATAACAGATATTCAATCGGGTATGTAATTCCATAGGGAAAACCAACAATGGTTAAGCACACAAGCAACCACTAACCTCATTTTAATTAATCATTCATTAATTTGAATTCACTTTGTAATACCTGAATTAAAATTCCATTTACAAAGATATATATATATATATATATATATATATATATATATATGTAACGACCCGTAAATTTAACCGGTTTTAATAACGTTATTAATTGAATTTTTGTGGAATTTAAACGAAAAAAATTTTGAAATATAAATTTGATATTTGGAATGCGTCTAGTTAAACATAGCAACTGGTAAATTTTCGTCCAAAAATATGAAAGTTTATTTCGTGCGTAAATTTACTTCAATTTAATCATTTAAAAAGCGATGAAAATAAAACGTTTTCAAAACCAAAATATTTTTACATAGAAAAATTTCTAAAACATCTTCTGAGCAAGATGTCAGTTTATCGTTTTTTCAAATTCGGACATCTTTGGCTCCGTCGATCTTATTTTTCTACGTTTTTCATGCATTTTCCGCTTTTATAAAAATTCGAATTTTTATGATTCAATCATACCACTAAAATTTGTATACTATTTTGAGCGCCTCGTCGCACTGATCAAAATGGTATATTTGTTCGTGCAAATCGATGTCCGACGAAAATCATCGCGTTAATTAACCATTCCGGACGGGCCAGTTAAACAATTTCAGCCCAAAATCTTTAATTTGTATTCACCTAAATTTAAAAACAATATAATCTCAGCGGGTGCATTAAAGGTGGTAGTTAGAAGCCAAGGGTTAGCATTGGGAAAGAAGAGATGTTTCGGGTTACAAAGCACATTTATTTTACTTTAAAATTTTTATAAAGTTAATGTGAACCATGTACGGTTTCATTTGCTACGAACGCAATCAGATACCCTTCCTCTTCTTCTCCTTATTCTCTTTTCATATGTTCCTCTGAAAACTTTAAAAAAAAAACTTAAAAAAAAATTTCAAAAGCACATGAACGCAACCCACTGCCACCCTTCATCACGTCACCGCCACGTCAACTTCGCCTACCACGCGCAAGAACGCGGTGCGTCACCCCTCTACCTCCCTGCAACCGCCGTCGATCAACACGGCAACCCACCAGATCCACAACAAATGACTATCGACTTTCCTCTAAATCCTTCGACATATAAATTCTACTTTACCCCGAAGAAACGCCACAAACCACTTTCGGAGCTACCTGAAAATTGTCGTCGTTGCCTGAGAGATTGGCCGCCACTGGGCTCTGAAATTTTGATGTTGATGTTGAAGCCGTACGCCTGCTTGATCTGGAAATTCTGCCGTAAATTGATATGGCGCCTCCTTCAGATACAAAGACTACCGCCTGTATCGAAAGATGCTTGCTTTGTTCTGATGATGCTTTACAACGTTAATGTTTAGAGATGTTGGAACCTGTGTCTTCTTGGTTTGAGTTGCAAATTGGCCTAAAAAGAATATATGTGGTTGTGGAGTCTTCTCTTGGCTGGACAAGTGAAGGTAATGATATTGAATTGATGAAAGATGAATTGTTAGTTGTGAGCTCTTATATGCTTAAGGTCAATATGCTGATTGTGATGTTGGAGTTGCTTTACAAACTAAAGCCAAAGACAATGCTGCATCTAATGCAGCATCAGTAATACTTCTGGGCAACAAGCTTTGTCAGCTAGTAGATGCATAAACTCTAGCTGCTTATGAAACATAGCTGTTACAGTTTTATTTTTACATAATTAGTTAACATGTTCAGTGAATACGTATAACAGTTTGGTTATATTTTGAAGATAGTTAGTTACAATATATAGTGTTATATTTCAGTTTTATATTTTAAGGTATATATATATAAGTAGTTTATATAAGTTTGCATTGTCTTTATAAATTGTTTATGTAATATATTTACGCGTCTCTAAGGTTGTGTGTATATTGATTTGTCTATCAACTTTGAATTTTATTACTTAAGGGTCTCATTTGACTTTAACTATAATATTTAAAATTCCGACATATCTATTTATGTATAAACCATACACATGTTGATATTTTGATCGTTAAAAATATATATAGAGCATTTTAAAAAAAAATTGTCTGAATTTAGAGTATGATTTATATATATATATAGTTATTATAGTTATAAATATATAAGTTCACTTATACCACTTGTCACCATCGATCAGTTCTAATTTGATTTCGGCAATCCCTATTTAACAGCTTTGCTCATTGATTCGTGCCAATCTAGTTTATTCCGAAAGTCCTGCTTGCGATCCGTGACCTGACTTCGTTGTCTATTCATCCCTCTAGCCTCGAAAGGTGAGCAATCACTCACGATTAATATTCTTTTATTTATTAAATTTGATTTCAATTGAAACGACAATTGAAATATGCTGCTGTTATTTAGTGCACTGTTATTTATGCATCAGTTCACCTTTGACATCTGACACCATTATCTGTTATTTATGCAATGATAATCCAGTTTGGTTGATAAATGATTGATTGTTTGATGTTGTAATTAGACGTTAAATTGTTAATGTAGTATGTAATAAATAAATTGAAATTGAAATTGACGTAGAATAGTTAACAAATTGAAATTGATATGTGTTGAAGTTGATTAGTTAAATTTGTATAATATGACCCCTTCAAATGTTAAAATAATTAACACGTAGAAATTGGTTAACTACACCTTGAACCATTTAAATGTATGTTGTTTAAACTGATGATGTATGAAACTGTAAATAGATGACAAGTGAAGAACCGTATAGATATTAATGTAATAATCTTTAATCTACATGAAATGATAGTGTGGATTCTAGAAATAATCATATTAATTTGCACAAACAACAATGTGAATTAATACGATTATTTTGGGATTATTTGAATTGATTATTGAATTGTTATTGATTGTTGTTATTGCTTGTTTATTTACTTCGACACCATCCCAGTTATCACAGTGCATGTTCCCTTTTGTTATGCTTTGATTTTGAATTGAATTGAAATTGGGTTGAAATGATAAATACCCAAATGAATTTGACCTAGGATGGAAAATTAAATATAAACCCCATTGGTCAATAGTTGATTTGAAATAAAATAAAGATTTTATTTGAATAATAAGGTTTTGGAATAAAAATTGGAACGTAAATTTTGATAAAAGGAAATGTTAATATTAAATCTGAAACAAATATTAGCGTAGTAATTGATGAAAGAACGTTGTTTGAAATTTAATTATTTAATGATTAAATTTGGAATTATTAATAAATAAATTGGAATTAGTAATAAATAAGTTTTGAAATTATTAAGTTTGAAATCATTTAGTAATTAAATTTGAAACTATAATTAAGTTTTAAATTATAATTAAATTTGAAATTATTAAGTTGAATTTATAATTAAGGTAAATGATTTGATGATTAAGTTTGAATTCATAATTAAGTGGAACTGATTTAATAATTAAGTTTGAATTTGTAATCAAGTTTATAATTATTAAGTTTTGAAATTATTAACAATTAAGATTGAAATTATTTAATAATTGAATGAGATTTAATTATTGATAATTGAATCAAATTTGAATTCTTTGATAAGCGAAATTGAGCTTTTGAATAAGTGAATTTGAACTTCGTTAATAATTGAAATTGGGTTCCTTTATTAATTAAGCTTTAGAAAACTTAAGTAAGTTAATAAGTGAAATTTGACTTCTTGAATATGTGAAATTTCGTTTCTTTATTAATTGAGTTTTGAAACTTGTAACTAAGTAAAGAAATAAGTGAAATTGAATTTCTTTAACAAGAAATAAAATGCGTTTTATTAAAACAAATGTAGGACTTGTAATTCAAAGAATTTGACTCGATGAAATTGACTTAATTAAATTGTAAGCTTTGAATTTGACTCGACGAAATTGACTTAATTAAATTGTAAGCTTTGGTATACTTAAGTTGAACGTAAGTAATTGTTTAATGAATTGGAGATTGAATGGAAATTGTTTTGAATGAAATTTCTTTTATTGAAACGAATATTGAACGAAACCGATAAATGGATTTAAATTGATCTGAATGTTAAATTAAGCTAATTTAAATGATTCCGAAAGGAAACTTATATACGAACTTGAATCCATATTTGAATTGTTTTAAATAAAATTTGAAATAGAATTATAAGATTTTGAAATGGTAGTTTGGAAGTAAAGCGTAAATTATGGAAATGACTTTCGAAAGACAAATGAAATGTTGATTTATGAACTCTAATTGAAATTGAATCCGATTTGATTTTGAAATATATTAGATGACCAATCGGTGTAATAATTACAGAAGTTATTAAAGAGACTGGAATCGGTTATGTACATACTCTCTGTCTAAACCGAAACCACTTTAATAACTATATGCGGAGTGTGATCGAGAATGAAGTGGTTGGAATGATGTACGTGACGACTGAAGAAAGAGAACGATAATGGATAGCCTTGACACTTGTGTCAAATTAGAAATGACTAAAATCAGGAGCCGTGCCGGGCCAAATGGGGTTAGCCACCTCGAGCGAACACAATTCTTCGAAAACTACTCATCACTTGTTATTGATTGGTGCACCCTCGTACTTTTGGGAGTGTTGTTTCGCGGTGTTGCGATCGTGGCGGCGATGCGTTCTCACCAGTCCGGATCAGGCGAACGGTAGTTTCACTACCTTGGGTATTGCCTCATGTGCCTTGTCATACTTGTATCCCTATATACGCGACCACTACGAATTTGTTTCGTGTTATACCTATGGAGTACTCCCTGATACCCCACTAGTTTACGGTGGAGTTTACAGTGCTGTATAGACTATGATGCTTATAAAATGTGTTAAGGGGGATAATGGTAACGCCTTAACACTATTTTGATACTTTATATTACTGATAGACATTATCTATTTAGCGTATATTACTACATAGTAGATAGTTTAACGGATCCTTAGAGGGTGGTTATTCCAACATCCTTTGAGTTACTTGTATTTCGATTGCTATTTCACTTGAGTTGGATTTATTGATATGAGAATATTAATCCTGACTCGAGTATTTTGTGTTTTGCTTTACGCTCGGGTCAGACTGAGTGGTACAGCTTTCGAGACTCACCTTTGGAGTTTGAGCTTTGCTTGAAGATCCAGCCATCTATTCTGCTTTTAGTATTCGATGATTCCAGTGATGTATTCTGATTTGTACTTGATGTATCGTATTTCTCTTCTGTTGTAAACTCTGATGTATCTTATATATTTATATAGTAGCTTCATGAACTACTATCTCTTTTACTTCTGCTGCATATTATTACTCTGTGTCTGTGATTCTGTGAATATTTATTTACTGTATATCTGAGTTTAGCCAAATTTAAATTAACAATTCGGTATTTTAAATTATTCAAGTCTGACATGTGCGGATGCGAATAGTCCAAAATAGCGGGTCGTTACAGTTGGTATTAGAGCTTTGGTAGCTCTAGGCAGAACTCAGCATATAGGGTAAATGTATTTACAGAATCACTCTTATTCGAGTTTCAATCTCTTCCTTTTGACTTAATTCCTTTGAATTTTGGAACGTCCCCTCGGTTTCGAAATTCATTCGTGTCCCTCACTATTCGTCTTCTTTCAATTCTGGAGTATTCCATAACTCCACTTCGAATAACCTTTATAATAAACCGGCGGTCTCGCCAATCTTCGAATTATTTGTAAATGGGTGAAACTCTTTTAGAATAGGCATTGATTTACCGGAGATTCCTGTATCCTCGGTTTACGATGCTATCTATCTCCCGCTACACCTGAATTCTATCTCTTGAGATCGAATGTCGATTTACCTCCGAATTCAGTATCGATCTTATTCTTGAAATTACGGTCGACCCGGTAAAGTATGCTCGTGAATTAAATAAGTTTACCCATCTCCCGATTCTGTTAATCGAGTTATCTTACCTTCTGTTTGAACTTATTATCGAATCAAAATTCTCTTTGATTTGATTACCATCTAATTTGAATCTCTATTCTTATTTTGAAATCCATCCTTGTATCGTCAAGCAAGAAGTGTATTTGTAAATTAATGTTAAAAGTGTTTTATATATATTGTGTTGTTTGAGTTGTTGATGTTGATTTGGATTTCCGATCGATTCGTCTGATCAACGTTATCGATAGGATTCCAAAACACTTGAACAGAGCAAACTGACACAATATTGTTTTAAAATTTATTAAATAATTTTGAATGATTATATTATATATAAGTATAAATTTTTTTGAAACTAAATTTGTTGTCAAAAATGATAATATTTGATTTTCATTTATTGTTTGTAAACCATCGATTATTGCATAAAAAAATGAATTTATAAAACTTAGTTATAATTTGATTTGGAATTTGGAGTGAATTTAAATTAGAATTTGAGAATTTAATTTCCGATAATTTCGAACTATGGTTTTAAAGTTAAATGTATATTATTTAAAAATATTTTCGAATAGAAATGGTTTTCAAAGAATTTTAAATGATTAAATTTAAGCTCTTCCCTTTTGTCGCTGGAAAATAATTTCGGTGATGATGGCCGCATCATCGATATTCATTTTCGAGTTTCGAAGTGGGGAGACCATCAGTAACTTGCTGCACTCTTGTTTTGAAATGAATTTGATTTGAAATTTTTAAAGTACAACATGATTTAAAATATATATATATATATATATATATATATAAGTATTTGATTTTGATTTGATTTGGTTATAATGAATATATATTTATTTCTAAATTGTTTGAATTTAATCGGAAATTTAATTCTTAAAATTTGGATAAAAGATGATTTCAATTATAAATGAAACCAATTTTGAATTAATATTTAAACTTGAGAGAATTGGATTAGGAATTTTATTTGGATAACACTCAATTGCATTATATATTACTTACCTAAGATTTTCAAAGTTAATTATGCAATTGAATATTATACAATATAATGATATCAAAGGATTTTTTTTAAATGAATTTGAGTAGTTATAATAAGTGTAAATATACTTAATATTGTGATAAGGTATATTAAGGGAAGTAAATTTAATAATAATTTGAAATAAAGAAGAATTAAATTTGTCGAATAAAGTATGATTATAATAAATGACTATTCAATTTATGGTCTTTGGAATTGTTAATTTAAGAAAATTGGATAATATACAATATAAATTGTCTTTATAAATAAAATATGAGTGCGTATAATAAATATCATTCACTTAAATTTTAACTATAAAATGTTTATGGAGATAAATGGAATAATAAGTTAAATAAAAATAGGTCTGATTAATAAAAATAAAATTTATTTTGAAAGTTAATAAATTGAATTAAATCAACTTAAGGGAGTATCTTGAATTAGTTGAATTTTAATTGAATTTCATTTGAAAGAAACCTTTTGTACCTAACATTAATAAATGAGAAATCAAATCAATTTAATGAAAATCTTGAATTTAAAAAAAAAACAAATTGTTGAATATAAATTAATTTTTATTGAAATTTATATGGTTTAAATTAATTGTTTATAATGGAATTCAAGTTTATTTTCTTTTGGTTGTTTCTATTCTCCTACTTCCTTTCTTTTCGAGGATGAAAATTTTGAGTGGGGGAGAGTATAACGACCCGTAAATTTAACCGGTTTTAATAACGTTATTAATTGAATTTTTGTGGAATTTAAACGATAAAATTTTAAAATATAAATTTGATATTTGGAATGCGTCTAGTTAAACATAGCAACTGGTAAATTTTCGTCCAAAAATATGAAAGTTTATTTCGTGCGTAAATTTACTTCAATTTAATCATTTAAAAAGAGTTGAAAATAAAACATTTTCAAAACCAAAATATTTTTACATAGGAAAATTCTAAATCATCTTCTGAGCAAGATGTCATTTTATCGTTTTTCCAAATTCGGACATCTTTGGCTCCGTCGATCTTATTTTTCTACGTTTTTCATGCATTTTCCGCTTTTATAAAAATTTGAATTTTTATAATTTAATCATACCACTAAAATCTGTATACTATTTTGAGCGCCTCGTCGCACTGATCAAAACGGTATATTTGTTCGTGCAAATCGATGTCCGACAAAAATTGTCGCGTTAATTAAACCGTTCCGAACGGGCCGGTCAAACAATTTTAGCCCAAAATCTTTAACTTGTATTCACCTAAATTTAAAAACAATATAATCTCAGCGGGTGCATTAAAGGTGGTAGTTAGAAGCCAAGGGTTAGCATTGGGAAAGAAGAGATGTTTCGGGTTACAAAGCACATTTATTTTACTTTAAAAATTTTGTAAAGTTAATGTGAACCATGTACGGTTTCATTTGCTACGAACGCACTCAGATACCCTTCCTCTTCTTCTCCTTATTCTCTTTTCATATGTTCCTCTGAAAACTTAAAAAAAAAACTTAAAAAAAATAAATTTCAAAAGCACATGAACGCAACCCACTGCCACCCTTCATCACGTCACTGCCACGTCAACTTCGCCTACCACGTGCAAGAACGCGGTGCGTCACCCTTCTACCTCCCTGCAACCGCCGTCGATCAACACGGCAACCCATCAGATCCACAACAAATGACTATCGACTTTCCTCTAAATCCTTCGACATAGAAATTCTACTTTACCCCGAAGAAACGCCACCAACCATTTTCGGCGCTACCTGAAAATCGTCGTCGTTGCCTGAGAGATTGGCCGCCACTGGGATCTAAAATTTTGATGTTGATGTTGAAGCCGTACGCTTGCTTGATCTGGAAATTCTGCCGTAAATTGATATGGCGCCTCCTTCAGATACAAAGACTATCACCTGTATCGAAAGATGCTTGCTTTGTTCTGATGATGCTTTACAACGTTAATGTTTAGAGATGCTGGAACCTGTGTCTGCTTGGTTTGAGTTGCAACTTGGCCTAAAAAGAATATTTGTGGTTGTGGAGTCTTCTCTTGGCTGGACAAGTGAAGGTAATGATATTGAATTGATGAAAGATGAATTGTTAGTTGTGATCTCTTGTATGCTTAAGGTCAATATGCTGATTGTGATGTTGGAGTTGCTTTACAAACTGAAGCCAAAGACAATGCTGCATCTAATGCAGCATCAGTAATACTTCTGGGCAACAAGCTTTGTCAGCTAGTAGATGCATAAACTCTAGCTGCTTATGAAACATAGCTGTTACAGTTTTATTTTTACATACTTAGTTAACATGTTCAGTGAATACGTATAACAGTTTGGTTATATTTTGAAGTATAGTTTGTTACAATATATAGTGTTATATTTCAGTTTTATATTTTAAGGTATATATATAAGTAGTTTATATAAGTTTGCAGTGTCTTTATAAATTGTTTATGTAATATATTTACGCGTCTGTAAGGTTGTGTGTATATTGATTTGTCTATCAACTTTGAATTTTATTACTTAAGGGTCTCATTTGACTTTAACTATAATATTTAAAATTCCGACATATCTATTTATGTATAAACGATACACATGTTGATATTTTGATCGTTAAAAAAATATATAGAGCATTTTTTAGAAAAAAATTGTCTGAATTTAGAGTATGATTTATATATATATATATAGTTATTATAGTTATAAATATATAAGTTCACTTATACCACTTGTCACCATCGATCGGTTCTAATTTGATTTCGGCAATCCCTATTTAACAGCTTTGCTCGTCGATTCGTGCCATTCTAGTTTATTCCGAAAGTCGTGCTTGCGATCCGTGACCCGACTTCGTTGTCTATTCATCCCTCTAGCCTCGAAAGGTGAGCAATCACCCACGATTAATATTATTTTATTTATTAAATTTGATTTCAATTGAAATGACAATTGAAATATGCTGCTGTTATTTAGTGCACTGTTATTTATGCATCAGTTCACCTTTGACATCTGACACCATTATTTGTTATTTATGCAATGATAATCCAGTTTGGTTGATAAATGATTGACCAGTTTGGTTGATAAATGATTGATTATTTGATGTTGTAATTAGACGTTAAATTATTAATGTAGTATGTGATAAATAAATTGAAATTGAAATTGAAATTGAAATTGACGTAGAATAGTTAACAAATTGAAATTGATATGTGTTGAAGTTGATTAGTTAAATTTGTATAATATGACCCCTTTAAATGTTAAAATAATTGACACGTAGAAATTGGTTAATTACACCTTGAACCATTTAAATGTATGTTGTTTGAACTGATGATGTATGAAACTGTAAATAGATGACAAGTGAAGAACCGTATAGATATTAATGTAATAATCTTTAATCTACATGAAATGATAGTGTGGATTCTAGAAATAATCATATTAATTTGCACAAACAACAATGTGAATTAATACGATTATTTCGGGATTATTTGAATTGACTATTGAATTGTTATTGATTGTTGTTATTGCTTGTTTATTTACTTCGACACCATCGCAGTTATCACAGTGCATGTTCCCTTTTGTTATGCTTTGATTTTGAATTGAATTGAAATCGGGTTGAAATGATAAATACCCAAATGAATTTGACCTAGGATGGAAAATTAAATATAAACCCCATTGGTCAATAGTTGATTTGAAATAAAATAAAGATTTTATTTGAATAATAAGGTTTTGGAATAAAAATTGGAACGTAAATTTTGATAAAAGGAAATGTTAATATTACATCTGAAACAAATATTAACGTAGTAATTGATGAAAGAACGTTGTTTGAAATTTAATTATTTAATGATTAAATTTGGAATTATTAATAAATAAATTGGAATTAGTAATAATTAAGTTTTGAAATTATTAAGTTTGAAATCATTTAGTAATTAAATTTGAAACTATAATTAAGTTTGAAATTATAATTAAATTTGAAATTATTAAGTTGAATTTATAATTAAGGTAAATGATTTGATGATTAAGTTTGAATTCATAATTAAGTGGAACTGATTTAATAATTAAGTTTGAATTTGTAATCAAGTTTGTAATTATTAAGTTTTGAAATTATTAATAATTAAGATTGAAATTATTTAATAATTGAATGAGATTTAATTATTGAAAATTGAATAAATTTTGAATTCTTTGATAAGCGAAATTGAGCTTTTGAATAAGTGAATTTGAACTTCGTTAATAATTGAAATTGGGTTCATTTATTAATTAAGCTTTAGAAAACTTAAGTAAGTTAATAAGTGAAATTTGACTTCTTGAATATGTGAAATTTAGTTTCTTTATTAATTGAGTTTTGAAACTTGTAACTAAGTAAAGAAATAAGTGAAATTGAATTTCTTTAACAAGAAATAAAATGTGTTTTATTCAAACAAATGTAGGACTTGTAATTCAAAGAATTTGACTCGACGAAATTGACTTAATTAAATTGTAAGCTTTGGTATACTTAAGTTGAACGTAAGTAATTGTTTTAATGAATTGGAGATTGAATGGAAATTGTTTTGAATGAAATTTCTTTTATTGAAACGAATATTGAACGAAACCGATAAATGGATTTACATTGATCTGAATGTTAAATTAAGCTAATTTAAATAATTCCGGAAGGAAACTTATATACGAACTTGAATCCATATTTGAATTGTTTTAAATAAAATTTGAAATAGAATTATAAGATTTTGAAATGGTAATTTGGAAGTAAAGCGTAAATTATGGAAATGACTTTCGAAAGACAAATGAAATGTTGATTTATGAACTCTAATTGAAATTGAATCCGATTTGATTTTGAAATATATTAGATGACCAATCGGTGTAATAATTACAGAAGTTATTAAAGAGACCGGAATCGGTTATGGACATACTCTCTGTCTAAACCGAAACCACTTTAATAACTATACGCGGAGTGTGATCCAGAATGAAGTGGTTGGAATGATGTACGTGACGACTGAAGAAAGAGAACGATAATGGATAGCCTTGACACTTGTGTCAAATTGGAAATGACTAAAATTAGGAGCCGTGCTGGGCCAAATGGGGTTAGCCACCTCGAGCGAACACACTTCTTCGAAAACTACTCATCACTTGTTATTGATTGGTGCACCCTCGTACTTTTGGGAGTGTTATTTCGCGGTGTTGCGATCGTTGCGGCGATGCGTTCTCACCAGTCCGAATCAGGCGAACGGTAGTATCACTACCTTGTATATTGCCTCATGTGCCTTGTCATACTTGTATCCCTATATACGTGACCACTACGAATTTGTTTTGTGTTATACCTATGGAGTACTCCCTGATACCCCACTAGTTTACGGTGGAGTTTACAGTGCTGTATAGACTATGATGCTTATAAAATGTGTTAAGGGGGATAATGGTAACGCCTTAACACTATTTTGATATTTTATATTACTGATAGACATTATCTATTTAGCGTATATTACTACATAGTAGATAGTTTAACGGATCCTTAGAGGGTGGTTATTCCAACATCCTTTGAGTTACTTGTATTTCGATTGCTATTTCACTTGAGTTAGATTTATTGATATGAGAATATTAGATTTATTGATATGAGAATATTAATCCTGACTCGAGTGTTTTGTGTTTTGCTTTACGCTTGGGTCAGACTGAGTGGTACAGCTTTCGAGACTCACCTTTGGAGTTGGAGCTATGCTTGAAGATCCAGCCATCTATTCTGCTTTCAGTATTCGATGATTCTAGTGATGTATTCTGATTTGTACTTGATGTATCGTATTTCTCTTGTGTTGTAAACTCTGATGTATCTTATATATTTATATAGTAGCTTCATGAACTACTATCTCTTTTACTTCCGCTGCATATTATTACTCTGTGTCTGTGATTCTGTGAATATTTATTTACTGTATATCTGAGTTTTGCCAAAATTAAATCAACAATTCGGTATTTTAAATTATTCAAGTCCAACATGTGCGGATGCGAATAGTCCAAAATAACGGGTCGTTACAATATATATACACACACCCACAAATCCCTATTTTTCAGTACTTGGAAAAATATCCATATACTTATCTCAACGGTATAAGTATATTCACCAATATTTGGGAAGATTCCTTTTTTTCCACAAAACCATTTATAAAACTAAAGCTCCTTTTTATAAATCTATAAACCCATTTCTAAAATTCTTTATAAATATCTAAACCTTTTATAAAACTCTTTTATCTTTTTAACAAAACTTCCATTACGTTTTCCAAAACATGTTATAAGGTCCTCTTATAACCCACATCTGTTTATAAAATCCTATTTATAAATCTCTAAAACATTTATAATATAAATTTTAATCATTTACTTAAAAACACTATTATATAATAGTAAACATTATAAATACACAAATATTAACTTTAAAACATTTTAAAATAGTAATCAATAAATTCCAAAACATCCTAAATAAAATATAATAATTTACCTTCATCCTTTCTATAAATACTAATAATTAATTTCCAAAACTTATTGATAAATAATTATAATTAATTTCAAACCATATTAATAATTTAATTAATTAACTTCTCAAAATATTAATAACCACTTTAAATCAATATTAATATAAATAAACAATTTTAAAACATGATTATATTTCCTTGATAAAAATCCACACTTAATTTCCAACATGATCATTTCCGTATTTATAATTATATTTATAAATCTCCTTCTCTTTTATAAAACTTCCTTTCATAAAATATATTTATTTATGAACTCCATTTATAACTTTATTTTCTTTATAAATCTCATTTATTCATAAATCCCATTTAGAAACATCAATCACCATGCCTTTTTAACATTGCCCCCATATGGATAAATTCCTTTTGTAAATACCTTTCTATTTATAAAATATTGTTTAACATTCCAAATTTACCCTCACCTTCAATTTCAAAAATAGAGTCAACTATTTTGTAAAATATCATTTCACATCTTGTAATAAATCCACCGTTTGATTTATTTCACCAATTATTAAATGATGATAATTTCCTTTAATTTATAAATACGGTTTATAAATCCATACTTTTATTAACAAATATACAATTTTACAAATCTTCACTTCATTTGTAAAATTTATCTTTTATAAATTATCACACTTACAAATTTCACATTTATAATATATTTGAATATATGTACATATATATAACTAATAAATATTTATTTCAAAATATTTCTATTCTCCTTTAAAAACATATCTCCTTATCATAAAAGAGTGACTTATTTTAAGATTTCCAAAATCTTTATTTTACAGTTTGAAAATCTCTATTTAAAATATTTTATAAAACTACTAAATTATAATGTGTAAAAATCATAATTTTGTTTTAAAATAAATTTCTTCTTTAATTAATTCAAGAAAAATCATTAAAACATATATAATTTCCAAGATTACTCTGAAATCTCTTTCTAAATCAATTCGTTAGTTTATAATATTTTAAAATGCCAAAAATAAGGCCCAATGCTACTAAGGCACTAAATAAGCAAAATCATATCCATAACATCAAATATAGCATCCAACGTATCATATATCAATTTATATGAAAAAATAAAATCAACGGTGTGAGGAATCCTATTGGATCCCTCCAATCTATCCCCCTACATCACATATAGTATATAATCATAAAATATAAATCAAAAGCTTCAAAGCGGGATCTATACAAAGGGTCGTCCACTCTTACATGGAAACGTAATAGGGTCTCATCCGCTCCAAGCGGGATTATATCCAAACTAACTAATAAATATAATAAATCATCCAAACATCCAATCAACAGTTTATTTTCAACTATATAACATAACCGTTAACCAAAATGGTGAGTTTAACTCACCTTTGTTAAAGTTATCACCGAAGCATTCCGATTTGGAACTAAAATCGAATGACGTCCGATTTAGCCAAATTTCAGCCATCTCCAGTTCATCCAAGCTAGTTCCGTCGAGAAGCCTCGTCGTTACAAGCGCAATACAAAAATCCACACCCCAATTGGACCTCGTATGAGAGAGTTATTTAGTTTTTAGTTCATCGATTTAATTAAATAATTTAATATACTTAATAAAAATTCTTTTAATACTAATTACCATAATAACCAGTTAATCCTTCTTTCCTCCCCTATTTTATCAAATTTCCACTTACAGCTAAACCCACCTATGACCAACTTTGACCATCGAATGTTTCCTCCTCCATTGATGAAACCCACCAACGACACAACCATTCGGCTCCTTCTCTCGAGTACTCCACCATCATGCCCAAGACCTCAAGCTCGCGCCCATCCTTTAAACCATGACATCCATCAAGTTGAAAACATGCCATTGCCTGAACGCCCCTACCACCTCCTAGACCCAAATACAATCTCGACCCGAACCCACACTTTCAAGAATTTGCGAACCCTAGTTCGTAAGCATCACTTCGACCATTCCAAAATTGAGATCAAACATAACAAATGGCATAAGATCATAGCCCTTAAGGAAACAAACTCAAAACTCGAAGTTTAGTAACTAATTTTCGAGTATTTCTTTTTGTATAAATTTTTGAACTTTCATTCCCAATTTTTATTTTACTAGAATGGTTATAAAGGGAAAGGGAAGGATGGGTTTTGAAATTACATGGTATGGGGCATGTATTGTGAAGACATCGGGTATATGGACAAGGGAATGGAGAAAATAATGTATATATACTATTTAATTTAATAAAATTCGATATTATATATTCGAAAAATCTCGAACCCCTATCGAGGCTTGCCGCCTGGCATTTTATATGCAATACCCCTATTTCGAACACAGTGGAACCAGTTTCGAGACATAATTCGATCATATGCAGAAGATAGCTTTTCAAACCCAGTTATCATATAGATTTTTGAAATTAATTCATATGTGTTTCGATCTCGCACGATTAAATGTCATGTCCAATCACCATGAAATTCGAAAGCATATTGTAACTCACTATTACGAATCCAATGAAACTTGTTTGTTAGAAATCTGAAAAAGTGGCCAAAAAGGCTGTTTTTATATGTTAATTAAAACAAATAATCACTTTAAACCTAAATTAAAAGTTTATTACCTTCATTTTTATTTAAATATAATTTAGCGTAATTTTGAAATCATTTTCATTCATGTTTAATTTAAGATTCAATTATTTAAACAATTCCAAATAAAAAATTTAACAATTTAATTATCAAATAATCGCTATGTTTGAAAGTCAAGTTATCTAACTTATAAAATTAACTTTTCAATATTTAAAATCAATTAAATATTCCAAATTCAAATGACTAAATTGCTGGGTCGTTACATCCAATGTTCTGTTTATTTAATACTGTATTTTAATTGCTCAAAACTATGGAGAGGGGATGGAGATAGGGCCGGCCAAAAATGGTCTTGGATGAGACAAAAACTAAGAGATCCAAAAGTGGGGTTTGAGGTACATAAATAGTGGAAATATAGACGAGCTAAAAGTGGATCCGGATCAACACTTCCTTCTTATTGTTTCATTCCTTTTGAATTATTATTCAAACTCAGTATCCTACACCTTATGGTCGACTTGCTTGTCCATACATGGGCCTTCAAACTCCTTCAAGCCCGATCAAATATATATAAATTTAAATTTAATTCAAATGCATATCAACATCCTATATCGATACATGTGTATACAACTTTTATCTATGGACTATTTTAACAATAATCAACACAAATAAAACAAAGTTTTATAATTAATATTTCATAAATATTGATTATTTTAATTAATTTATGGCAATTATAATTAATTAAAGCAGGTGGTAGTTGGAGTAATCAATATTTCGTGTAACGACCCGTAAATTTTGATAAATAAATTGGTTAATTTAGTTTGATCTTTGTAATTAAATTTAGAAAAAAATAAAAATTTTATTATTTATATTGAAGTAAATGTTAAGAATGAAATATAGCAATGGTAATTAAAACTAATTATTAGTAATTGGAATAAAATTCTAATAAATGAAGTAGTGAAAGTGTTATACATGGATATAAATTGAATATGAGAAAATAAAGGTAAGTATTGAGTTAATTAATGAAATAACACATTGTTAACAGTAATTGGATGTAAATTAAGGAAATATGTTAATGCAAGTTGATAATTAATGAAATTGAATGAACATGCCAATTAAATAAAATAATTTAAATGTTATGACTTAGTTATAAATGGAATATAATAAAAACAAATGTAATTATTGTATTATTATGTGAAATAATATGATAGATGGAAATTACTTGTGAAGAATAAACATACAAGTATTATAAAGGGATAATGGTGATAACTGGTAGTTGTTACCAGTTAATTTACCAGTTCAAATAAGGATAATTAAATGTTACTTTAATGATAATTAATATAATAGTGGAAAGTGTGAATGTAAATTTAATAGAAACGTAAATTTATTTGTAAGGTAGTACTTGATGTAATAAAAGTATGAAACCAAGTAAATAAATTAATTAAGAATATAAATCGTGATTAGTGTACATATTTGACAAATATAATAAAATGGAAATAGTAGTTAATACAAAGGAAAGATAGATATTTGAATATAGTGGTGTAATGAAAGACAAACAAATATTAAGTAGGTTTATAGGGTAGTATAGACTTAATAAAAAGATTAGGATTGAATCAAATCAGTTTAATTGAGATTAATTATAATTAATTGGATTCAATTTATAATAAATTGGTTATTGTAAGAAATGAAATTTGATACTGTATAAATTGAAACTAGGAGGAAATGGAAATTATTAATGTAATAAAAGTAAGCCAATAATAATTCTTCCTAGAAAATGATAATTGATACAATAACAAAATCTATAAATCAAATAAATAGATTTCATTGGAATTTCAATCAATGATTTATGAATATATTGGAATTGGAATTTAATACTATAATTGGTAAATTGATTAACTTTAAACTGATATGGAAATTGGTTATAAAGGATTTTAATTTCTAAAGTAATACAAGATGAGAAAATTTGTGAATTATAGAATTTAAATTGAAAGGTGATTTAATTAATTAATTAATTAATTAACTGGAAAATAGCCATTTTGGCCACTGACTCAGATTTTGAAGAAATCATTTTCATCGGATCCATAACGGTGAATTATTGTAGGATTTCAAGTTTCGTAGCAATCGGACTTGTCGTCTAATCATACGGACTCGAAACGCCTTGGAATCAATGAAATCGAAATCAATTGAAATCAATTTGAAATATATTAATTTTGGCATAACTTCTTCATACGATGGAATTTGGACGTGAAACCCGTTCCATTGCATTTACAATATTTAAAAACATCTAATTGGATATATGGGTTGACCAAATTTCGTTCCGTAGTCGAAACGGGCTTTTCGGGCCACTTTATCGTTCAACGCGTATATCGATCTTATCCATCCATTCTAATTTCAGCTTGCCTATATATACCTTGTTATAAACCCTATTCCTCATTGTCATTTGTCTGTACGTACAATTCATTCTATTCCTTCTCATTTCAATGGCAGATAGACCCTAATTCTAATTGCAATTTCAAAATCAAATTCAAAGCCAAAAATTCAAACTCTCCAAACTATATCATATTTTATATCATCGGAAACCTCTCGAAGAGCGCATCTTAATTCTATGATTCTTTTTTAGATTGGAGTCATTGGTGGTCCTGAAATCAATGGATGAGTCTCGGCCGTTCAGTTGGGTCATAATCAATGCCGATGGGTTGTTGACTCGTGGGTACGGATGTGGAGAGATGGTCGAGTGGAGTTCATCTAGGTGGTTCGTAGGGGATGTTAATGGCTAGATTGTCGAGATTAATTCAATTAGGGTTGCAAAAATTTGGCGGCGGTTGGGTGTGTTGGAGCATCGATCACCGTGGACTGGGTGGACGTGGAGATCGCGACTGCACCGTGGAGTTGACGGCAAGCGCGCCTTGAATTTCGAGGCTTGGCCGATCATCTGTAGGCAGCACGATCGTGGACTTGGTTGGTGTGAGCGGTGGCTTCTGGCATGTTGCAAACGAGCTGTAGCTAGGGTTTTGAGAGGGGTAATGGTGACGTGGCAGAATTGTTGTTTTGTTTTTATTTTATTTTATTTTAAATTCAATTTAAATCATTCTAATGCTCGTAAGTGTTACATACGAGGTCCGTTTCATGCACGGTTTTCTCCGCTAGGTTCATATTGGAATTCTGGAAATTTTGCGCCGGTTTGATCGAATTCTAAGGCTGCTAAATTTTTAGGTTTAAATTGGATTTTAATTTAGTTTAAATTCAAAAGGTGAGTGTTTTAACCCACTCACAACTTCTAAATTTTTTTATGTTTGTTAAATTAATTTATGATGTGATTGGAAATTTATTTATGGCTGTTTGATATATTTTTATCATCACTCTGGTTAAATTTAATTTATTGAATTAAATTGTTATTTAATTTATTTTTGCATATAAACTGCCAGTTAAATTGTTAATTAATTTATTTTTGAATATAAACTCCCAGTAAATGCCTGTTGTTTATTATCTATTTATATTGATGTTATGGATTTAATTGGATGATGATTGTGATAAATGGTTGATGATTGATGTTGGATGAATGGATGTTGTATTTTATATTGTTATAAACTGCAAGTTGTTATGCATTTTTATTTCACTCGGGATTGCGGTTTGAAATGATATATAACCGTATTTTTATTTTAAATTACGGATTGAAATGATAAATATCTGTATCACTTGATCATAGGATAGAAAATTTTATACAGACACCGTGATATATATATATAAAAATATTTTGAAATGATTTCTATGGCTTTGTAAAGAAATATACGATTTTATGAGATACTGATTTGGATATTTTATAAATGTTATGTTATATATAGTTAAATTCTGGGTTTTAATCTATGAATAAAATTGTTTAAAGTATAAAATAAGTTTAATAATAAAGTTTGATTTTATTAAAATGCAATATGGATGAGTATTTACTTAAATTATATTTTAATATAGAGTTTATATTGATTTTTGTAAATCAAGGTTGAGAAGGTAATTTTAAAATTGATTTGAGATTTTATTTAATTAAGAGTTATATTTAATAAGAATCCATTTGGAACTTATTCAAATTGAGATTTTAAAAGAATATGGTTTTATAACTTAATTCGGGTTTAAGGTGATTTAAGTGAATATATCAAGTCTAAATAAATTGAGGAATATTCAGCTATTGAAATTTGAAGTTTTATTTAAAGGATATTGGATTTATTAAGCAAATATTTCAAAACTAAATAATAGTAAAGTAAATTTGGTGTATATATATATGAAATATAAAATTTAGTTTTGAAATATTGAATATTTAAGGGTTGAAATATTTTGAAATTGAAATGCTTTATTAAAACTGAAAGTAGGTTGAAAATTATGAACTGAGATTTAATATAAAGTGAATAAAATTGTAAGTCGAGGAAATTATTTTACCTTATATAGTAATTTTAAAATCAAACTATTTTATTTTATATATTGTTTGAATATCCAAACCATTTAAGTTTTGGGAGTTATGGTTTTGAAGCTACAAAATTCGAAGTATTATGTTTTGAAAGGTTATATTTCAAGCGTTTGGTTTTGAAATATTATAATTTTGAAAGTGCTATGATTTAGAAAGGATATATTCGAAATAAAATGATGTTATATTGATTTGGGTTTTAATAAAAATGATATCATATTGATTTGGACTTCGAAATGGAAACAATATTGTATTTATATGGTTTTGAAATAGATATTATATTCTGGTTTTGAAGTATAATTATTTTGAAATGACCGTGGTGTTATAATAACGATTGGTTGTTATAGAGACCGGGATCGGAAATTGTCATATTCTCTGCCAACTCCGAAAATCACTTTAACAACCGTGTACACGGTGGAGATTCCAGAATGAAGTAGGATGTGGCGACGTTCCTTTGAGGTATATACGTGGATCTGACTCCCGTGAGTTGGCATAAGGTGGCTAAAACAGGAACGATTGACGGGCTAAGAAGGTAGCACCTTTTATCGGACTCATCCCTTCGATACTATACTCTGACTTTTGGACAGATTTGGTGGCCACTTTGATTTTTTTGTTTTGGGGTGTGGCTCGAGGTGGACGGTAGCTGCGCGCTACGCGTTACCACCGGCCCAGAAGCATAATTGGTATATCTACCCCGGCATTGCCTAGTTGTGCCATGTTACCTACCCTAGCGCGCCTTGTACGAGTTTGGTTTTCTTCCGTAGCCCGTGGAGTATTTTGGGTGGTCTCCTGATCTGGAGATGCGTTGATACTGGATGGACTACTGGGACTATTACGTGTTAAGAGCTATATGGGTAACCCCTTAATGCTATTAAAAAGTAAGTTTATTTTACTATAGACATTATTATAATAGCGAAATATTACTACATAGTAAATAGTTTAACGGATCCTTAGGAGATGTGAATCCCAAGCATCTCTTAAGTTACTGCACTCACGTTGACACTAGATAGGATATGTCAAATCCCGTAAACATCTCCTACATCGTTCCACTCATATTATTTACTGCTGATATAACTTACATAAGATCTTTTAGTTCTGACTCGAGTGTTTTGTCTTTTCAATTTGCTCAGGTCAGCCTGAGCATTTCAGGATTTGGAAGACCGTATTCGGGAGGACGAAGGCAAAGATTTATTATTATTTATTATAGTATTCCACTACATTCATACTGTTCCGCTGCATTGTTATTGATTATTCTCTGGAATGTGCAACTCTGATATTGTATTGTATAAGTATAATCAAAAGGTTTTTGTAAACAGCTTCATGAACTGTCTATTTGATTATTATATTTTTCCGTTCCGCTGCAAGATTCTATTATTTTTCTTCTTTCTCTGTTTTTCTTATTTACCCTATAATAATCCGCCCTTCTGTATGGTTTAAGTCTGGAGCGTGTGGTTTATCGTCGATTTAAAGCGTACAAAAAGGCAGGATGTTACATCTGGTATCAGAGCTTTGGTTTAGCGATAAACCTTAGCTTTGTGGGGTCTGACTCTTTATTAATAGGGTAGTAATACCCTATGATGAGTCGCTGAGTGTATATATATGAGAGAATGTATTTGTTAGTGTTATAAAAAGGTTTTGATATTGTGTTAATTTGTTCCGTTTTGTACTTATAAATTCTGGTTGGTGCGTATAACGCTATGACATCAATAAGGATTTCTAAACACTTAATAGGACAGACGGACACAACATTTGTTTTGAAAGATAGGTAAATGAAATAATTTTGCCTATTATATTTTCTATATATAAAAGAAAATTTCATAAATGATATATATATTTGGTTGAAATATATTGATTGTTAGGTAGTAAAATTTATAAATATTGATTGGAAAATAAATTGAAAGTGAAACAAATGAGAATAAACTGGGAATTTAGAACTTAGGTTTCGGGGTATTGGAAATTTCTTTCAAAGGAATTTAGAATATATAATATTATTTAGAAGTATTTTCTAATATAAATATTTCGATATAATTTGAAAAGAATTGTTGTAAAGAAATTTTGAAAGGAATAAATTCTGTACTCCCCTCTCTATCGCTGGAAAATAATTTCAGTGATGAGTGCACGCATCATCGACCTTCATTTTCGAGTTTCGAAGTGGGAAGACCACTGTAGTAGTTTTACTGCAAATTTATTTTGATAAAAAAATATAAATTTTAAATTATTTAAATATAATTGGATATATAAGTTATAAGTACATATTTATCTATTATTTTAAAATGATTTGAAATTTAACCCTGTATTTACTTCTTAAGTTTCAGTTAATTAATAGTTTCAAGTAACATGGAATGTAACTAATAAATAATTAGAACCTCTGAATGAAATAAGAGATTAAATGCTAGGTTATAAATGAGATTTCCAAAAAGTTGAAATTTGTAACTTATATAAGCAAAGGATATAATTATTGAACATTAAATTAAATTAAAGAAATGGGATAAACTTGTATAACTTTCAATTCCATTCTTTAAAAACATATATATAACTTACCAAAGGATTTAAAAGTTGAAATGTCTGATAAGAATATGTAATGGAAAATTTACAAGTAAGATTTATGAAATAATGAAAGTGTTCAATGAATTTCTTTTGTAGATAAGAATTTGATGTTGTAGTTGTTATAAACTTAAGCAAAATTAAAGGGCTACTAATTAAATAAATAGAAAGGTAAGTATTATAAATAAGTAAATAAAACGAAATTAAGTAATAAACGAATAAAAATAAATAGAAAGATGAATATTGTAAATAAAGGAGATTAAGTAATGAATAAATGAATGTAATGTAAATAAAAGAAATTTGCATTATATGGATAAAAGAAAATGAATGAATAGAAAAATGAAAATTTACAAGAAATAAATGTAAATTAAAAGAAATCATTATATCAATAAAAATGGAATCAAACAACAAATATATGAAATGAAATTAATAAGAATGAACTTGATCTACTGTTTGAAATTGTTTGTTTGGTTTATGGTTGTTTGGGCAAGGATACTTTAAAATTGTTTCGATGAATGAATAATCTATTTAGTTTCATCTGAGGCTGTTGAGTAAATGGTGCACTAAGTAGTTATTTTCCATTCTGTGCAATTTTAAGTTTGAACCCGAACAACTATTGGTTTTGTTTGATATGAATGAATGATTGATTTGTGATGATTTTATGTGATGGTTGTATGCTTTGTTGCAAGAGATTGTTGTTTATATTGATTTGTTTGTTTATTGTTAAAACAACTTTAATATTTCATCTTATATTATTATTAACTCCTTTTGGATTATATAACTGAAATTCAGGTTATGGAAGCACTTGCTGCTGCATTTGGTTTCATAATATAAGCGTGTTTGCCCGACAAATATGTACGTTTTCGGATTACGGTTTATAGCGTTATTATATTGTTTTTTCCGTGTTGGGATATATTATTTTGGAAATATATGTTATATATTGTTATATTTGATATTATATATTTTCTCCCGAGCCTCTCCGTACAAAGGAGACTCTGCCAAAATTTTCTGTAAATTTTGGACTTAGAAAATTTTTGAAAATGTTTTTTCAAACTTTATTAATTTAAGTATAGAGAGATATAAATGGTTATAAATTAGTATATTTTATTTAAATTAATTAATTTTGTAAATTTATTTATTTATAAATTTAATATTATAAGTAAGATATATAGTTACTCAATTCTTTCTTTCCCCTTTTGTTCCTTTTTGGGGACGAAAAGTTTTGAGTGGGGGAGAGTGTAACTACCCGTAGATTTTGATAAATAAATTGGTTAATTTAATTAGATCTTTGTAATTAACTTCAGAAAGAAATAAAAAATTTATAATTCATATCGAAGTAAATGTTAAGAATGAAATAGAGTAATGGTAATTAAAACTAATTATTATTAATTTGAATAAAATTCTAATAAATGAAGTAGTGAAAGTGTTATACCTGGATATAAATTGAATATGAGAAAATAAAGGTGAGTATTGAATTAATTAATGAAATAGCACATTGTTAACAGTAATTGGATGTAAATTAAAGAAATATGTTAATGCAAGTTGATAATTAATGAACTTGAATGAACATGCCAATTAAATAAAATAATTTAAATGTTATGACTTAGTTATAAATGGAATATAATAAAAACAAATGTAATTATTGTATTAATATGTGAAATAATATGATAGATGGAAATTGTTTGTGAAGAATAAACATACAAGTATTATAAAGGGATAATGGTGACAAATGGTAGTTGTTACCAGTTTATTTAACAATTACAAATAAGGGTAATTAAATGTTACTTTAATGATAATTAATATAATAGTGGAAAGTGTGAATGTAAATTTAATAGAAACGTAAATTTATTTATAAGGTAGTAATTGATGTAATAAAAGTTTGAAACCAAGTAAATAAATTAATTGAGAATATAAGTCGTAATTAATGTACATATCTAGGAAATATAATAAAATGGAAATAGTAGTTAATACAAAGGAAAGATGGATATTTTAATATAGTAGTGTAATGAAAGACAAACAAATATTAAGTAGGTAAATAGAATAGTATAGACTTAATAAAAAGATTAGGATTGAATCAAATCGGTTTAATTGAGATTAATTATAATTAATTGGATTCAATTTATAATAAACGGGTTATTGTAAGAAATGAAATTTGATACTATATAAATTGAAACTAGGAGGAAATGGGATTTAACGTAATAAAAGTAAGCCAATAATAATTCTTCCCAGAAAATGATAATTGATTCAGTAACAAAATCTACAAATCAAATAAATAGATTTCATTGGAATTTCAATCAATGATTTATAAATATATTGGAATTGGAATTTAATACTATAATTGGTAAATTGATTAACTTTAAAATGATATGGAAATTTGTTATAAAGGATTTTAATTTCTAAAGTAATACAAGATGAGAAAATTTATGAATTATAGAATTTAAATTGAAAGGTGATTTAATTAATTAATTATTTAATTAATTAACTGGAAAATAGCCATTTTGGCCACTGACTCAGATTTTGACGAAACCATTCTCATCGGATCCGTAACGGTGAATTATTATAGGATTTCAAGTTTCGTAGCAATCGGACTTGTCGTCTGATCATATGGACTCGAAACGCCTTGGAATCAATGAAATCGAAATCAATTGAAATCAATTTGAAATATATTAATTTTGGCATAACTTCTTCATACGATGGAATTCGGACGTGAAACCTGTTCCATTGCGTTTACAATATTTAAAAACACCTAATTGGATATATGGGTTGACCTAATTTCGTTCCGGAGTCGAAACGGGCTTTTCGGGCCACTTTATCTTTCAACGCGTATATCGATCTTATCCATCCATTCTAATTTCAGCTTTCCTATATATACCTTGTTTTAAACCCTAATTATTCCTCATTTTCATTTGTCTGTACGTATAATTCATTCTATTCCTCCTCATTTCAATGGCAGACAAACCCTAATTCTAATTGCAATTTCAGAATCAAATTCAAAGCCAAAAATTAAAACTCTCCAAACTATATTATATTTTATATCGTCGGAAAGCTCTCGAAGAGCGCATCTTAATTCTGTTATTCGTTTTTCATTGGAGTCACTGATGGTCTTTAAATCAATGGATGAGTCTCGACCGTTCAGTTGGGTCGTAATCAATGTCGATGGATCATTGATTCGTTGGTGCGGATGTGGAAAGATGGTCGAGTGGAGTTCATCTGGGTGGTTTGTAAGGGATGTTAACGGCTAGATTGTCGAGATTAATTCAATTAGGGTTGCAAAAATTTGGCGGGGGATGGGTGTGTTGGAGCATCGATCGACGTGGACTGGGTTGACGCGGAGATCACGACTGCGCCGTGGAGTTGACGGCAAGCGCGCCTTGAATTTCGAGGCTTGGCCGATCATCTGTAGGCAGCGCGATCATGGACTTGGTTGGTGTGAGCGGCGGCTTCTGGCATTGCGAGCGAGCTGTAGCTAGGGTTTTGAGAGGGGTAATGGTGACGTGGCAGAATTGTTGTTTTGTTTTTATTTTATTTTATTTTAAATTCAATTTCAATCATTCTAATACTCGTAACTGTTACATACGAGGTCCGTTTCATGCGCGGTTTTCTTCACTAGGTTCATATTAGAATTCTGGACATTTTGGCGCTTGTTTGGTCGAATTCTAAGGCTGTTAAATGTTTGGGTTTAAATTGGATTTTAATTCAATTTAAATTCAATAGGTGAGTGTTTTAATCCACTCACAACTTCTAAAAAAAATTATGTTTGTTAAATTAATTTATGATGTGATTGGAAATTTATTTATAGCCTTTTGATATATTTTTATCATCACTCAAGTTAAATTTAATTTATTGAATTAAATTTTTTATTTAATTTTTTTTTGCACATAAACTGCAAGTTAAATTGTTAAATAATTTATTTTTGAATATAAACTGCTAGTAAATGCCTGTTGTTTATTATCCGTTTATATTGATGTTATAGATTTAATTGGATGATGATTGTGATAAATGGTTGATGATTGTTGTTGGATGAATGGATATTGTATTTTTTATTGTTATAAACTGCAAGTTGTTATGCATTTTTATTTAAATTACGGATTGAAATGATAAATATCTATATCACTTGACCATAGGGTAGAAAATTTTATACACACACCGTGGTGTATATATAAAAATATTTTGAAATGATTTCTATGGCTTTGTAAAGAAATATATGATTTTATGAGATATTGATTTGGATATTTTATAAATGTTATGTTATATATAGTTAAATTCTTGGTTTTAAGCTATGAATAAAATTGTTTAAAGTATAAAATAAGTTTAATAATAAAGTTTGATTTTATTAAAATACAATATTGATGAGTATTTACATAAATTATATTTTAATATAGAGTTTATATTGATTTTTATAAATCAAGGTTGATAAGGTAATTTTAAAATTGATTTGAGATTTTATTTAATTAAGAGTTATATTTAATAAGAATCCATTTGGAACTTATTGAAATTGAGATTTTAAAATAATATGGTTTTATAACATAATTTGGGTTTAAGGTGATTTAAGTGAATATATCAAGTCTAAATAAATTGAGAAATATTCAGTTATTGAAATTTAAAGTTTTATTTAAAGGATATTGGATTTATTAAGCAAACATTTCAAAACTAAATAATAGTAAAGTAAATTTGGTGTATATATATATATACATATATATATGAATTATAAAATTTAATTTTGAAATATTGAATATTTAAGGTTTGAAAAATTTTGAAATTGAAATGCTTTATTGAAACTGAAAGTAAGTTGAAAATTATGAATTGAGATTTAATATAAAGTGAATAAAGTTGTAAGTCGAGGAAATTATTTTACTTTATACAGTAATTTTAAAATCAAACTATTTTATTTTATATACTGTTTGAATATCCAAATCATTTAAGTTTTGGGAGTAATGGTTTTAAAGCTATAAAATTCGAAGTATTATGTTTTAAAAGGTTATATTTCAACCGTTTGGTTTCGAAATATTATAATTTTGAAAGTGCTATGATTTTAGAAAGGATATATTCGGAAAAAAATGACATTATATTGATTTGGGTTTTAATAATAATGATATCATATTGATTTGGGTTTCGGAATGGAAATGATATCGTATTTATATGGTTTTGAAATGGATATTATATTCTAGTTTTGAAGTATAGTTATTTTGAAATGACCTTGGTGTTATAATAACGATTGGTTATTAAAGAGACCGGGATCGGAAGTTGTCGTACTCTCTGCTAACTTCGAAAACCACTTTAACAACCATGTACGCGGTGGAGATTCCAGAATGAAGTAGGATGGTGGCGACGTTCCTTTGAGGTATATACGTGGACCCGGCTCCCGTGAGTTGGCATAAGGTGGCTAAAATAGGAGCGATTGACGGGCTAAGAAGGTAACACCTTTTATCGGGCACATCCCTTCGATACTATACTCTGACTTTTGGATTGATTCTTTTGCCACTTTGATTTTTTTGATTTGGGGGTGTGGCTTGACGTGGGCGGTAGCTGCGTGCTATGCGTTACCACCGGCCCGGAAGCATAATTGGTATATCTACCCTATCATTGCCTAGTTGTACCGTGTCACCTACCCTAGCGCATGTAACGACCCGCAAGTCCGTACCCCTTGAGTCAACACTATTCTACATCAACCGACTCAAGTTGAACAGAATTACGAACCATTAGGGTTAAAGAAGAAAAGGTAGAAGAAGAAAATAGAAAACAACATCAGAATCTAACCATCGCAGCGGATAAAATATAATAGATAATAACAGTTCTTTACACAAAAACAAATACTATATCTGTTTATACATACATCAGAGTACATCATCATCAGAGTTCTACATCAATAACATACAACATGATACACGGCGGAATAATAATCAAATACAGAAGTACGTATCGTCATCCATCTCGTTCTCCTGAGCTTCACAGCATCATATCCTGTATCCTATAATACTCGGCCCAACTCGAGCATTATAGTTAAATAACACCCGAGTCAGTCTGGAATACCAGCGTGAGAAATCACAATCAAATTGATTATTAAAGTTTCAAAAATCTTTTTAAAACAAAAGCATCTCGTAAGACCACGCCACAAATAAACATATCGGGTTTTTACCTTATGATAGCTAAAACATTTCTTATTAAAATCCTCTGATATTATAATAGGGTCCATATACAAATACTTATTAAAATAGCCGAAATTGTTACATTCATTAAATTCCAGCTACTAGCCACAGAGTGGGTAATACAAACAAAACTCGTATAAGGCTCGTAGGGAGAATGGTTTTCCAACTAATGACTAGGCACTGGGGTACCACCTGTCACAGTACCTGGTCTAGATCAGTGTACCGAGGATTACTCCCGACCCCCTGCAACACAAGACCCGGAGTATCCCTTACTGGATAGTCCTGAGTAAGATCACCCCACGGTTGGGATCAGCAACCGCGCCACTAAGCTGAAATAAAAAGGGACATCTAGACAGGGATGACCTTACCCGAAAATGGGTGCTGCCCACCAAGCCTTGCTGCATAACCCCTGATTTTCAGTCATTCCCGGTTGATGAGGCTTAAGGCTAAGCGTTACCTTTTAGAACATATCCTTTAGAATGCCCATCGTCCACCTGACGATGTTCTGAAAGCATTCATCCATACAAGTCCGTCCCAGGTTCGAACGGAACCGAAGGCATTATTCCTACTACATCCATTTTGGAAATATCCTCAGGATTAGTAGAGACTAGCCCTTGCACTTCACTGCTCCATCTTCGACTCCGAACTCGTTTTTTCACGAAAACGTACAAACCGGATCGAGGTGGTTTTTGAGAAATAAATCTCGATCCCGCTCTCTTCGAAACGATCATCGCATTTGGCCAATATTGATAGTCAGTTATTTAACTATCAATTAACATTCACAACATCCTTCACACAATAAATAATTTCCAAAATTATTTATTTATCTCAAAATATCTTTGCAAGATATATTTCCAATTTCAACCCTTTGAAAACAGTTTCAAACTATCTTCCTTTTACAGAATAAATTTCCCAAATATTTCTATTTCCTCTGAGATCACCAAGCACAAAACTTAGATTTTTAAAATAATTTAAAAACATTTTATTGTAAAATATGTTTAACATTTAAATTTAGAAAAATTACTTTAATACTTAATTTAAAATAATACTTTAGAAATAATTAAAATAACGTTACTTTATAAATATAACTAGATTTTCTTCTTTAAACAAAATACCAAATCATCTTTTAAATAATTATTAGGATAATAGATTTAAAAAATACTTACTTTAGAATTTAAACATTTAGAAATAATAAATTTTCTAAATGCTTTTTAAAACAACATTAAACGTTTATCTTATATTTAAAAATTTACTTTGAAAACGTACTTGGCTATCCAGAGAAATATACTTCTCTTCGCATTCTTCTTTAAATTTCCAATTCAAACACTTGAATCAATTTGCAAATTGATTTCCAATTCACTCCCTTTTATTCCAAAATCCATTAATTTCAGATTTTATTCCTTAATTATGATTTAAAGTACTTTTAACTAAAAATACCAATTTTCGATTTCTCAACTTACTTCTTAATCCTTTTTAAATAAATTTAAACTTTAACTTTAAAATAATTCTTTATTCCTTTAAAATAATATCACTTAATTTTATAATTCATTAATTTTCGTTTATTCAATAATCTTTTTTCTTTTCATACTCGAAGTTATTTATTAGTATTTTAATATCACTTCATTTCCTTTTCAATGTATTCTTAATTTATTCAAATTTTCTATAATTATTTCACTTACAAATTCACTTCTTTTATTTTCTTTCCAAAATCCAATTTATATATTTTTGGTAGCTCATTATACCCAAATATATTCAATCAAACCATAGCATTCAATATTTCAACATAATTCATCATAGAATATCAAATATCACAACAGAGAATATTAAATAATTTAAATAAATGTAGAGGGATCCAGTTGGATCCCTCCAACCTGTTTTCCCTGCATCCACAGACGTTAGCACAATATAAATACCAATTCCACTTCGAGGTGGAATATCACGGTATATGGGATTAAATATAATATTATCCGCTATTATGTGGCGCATAGGGTCTCATCCGCTATATAATGCGGGAAATCAATCATTCCAAGATGTAACATATACTATAATATTGCATACCAAATCAATTCAACCATTCAACCGATTATTTAAATTTGAATTAAAATTCCGCTGAGTGAGATTAACTCACCTTTGATTTTTGTTTCGCAATTTCGACCCAGACTGGCTCGTCTCCACGGTCTCAGACCTAGTATAAACATTATATGGTTTGTTAATATATTAATTAATCAAATACCATTTAATTAATTTAATTAACTAGTTTGTTCAACTTTAAATTAACTTTGAAATATACTTTTTTTTGAAACTTCATATATACTTGTAAAATAACCTATATTACCATTCAAAATTTTCTACTTTCCTAAATCTTATTTACATATATATTCCTTACTGTTTTACCATATATATTCACACACACACGCGCGCGCACACTATCGAATTAAAATGAATAAATTGTATATTTACGTACCTTGTTATAATAATAATTATTATCAAGATTAACAATCCTAATTCCAAAACTAAATTAAATTAATTATCTAAATAATACCTTGTTGTCTTACGTATATATAATAGCTGATTCAATTTTAAAACAAGACCATTTAAACCTTGCTGTAAATTTCTTTTCTCCGTTTATTTACATATATATATATATATATATATATATATATATATATATATGTTATCTAATTTAAGTTGGAAATGAAGAATAAAAATAACTACAGATCTACCTTACTGCTAAATCAAATACTGTTAAATATTCTTTTTTTTACACAAATTTAGTATATGTAAATTGAAATCAGAAATTTATACCTGTTGTTCAAATCCTAAACCTGAAATGATCGCAGCACCATCACTTACTATTCACTAACCAAACCCTAGCCGAAGACTACCACGACCCAACCCTATATCAATAACGATGGCCACCACCTCGTACGCTCGGCTAAGCCTTCACTGTCGCGCCTCTCCACGCAAGCGCGCCGTCATCAGACCAAGTCGCCCCTTCACTCAGCCCCGTTGCTCCCTATTCAACACGAGATCGAATAGATTGATTCGATCGATTGCTAATATACTCAGCGCTTCGAGCGTCCTTCGCCTTATCCAAAATCGTACACACCTATCTCCTCCACGAAGTCGAGCGCGATTCTATGCCGAGCGATTTTGTCGTTTCCCCCCTTTTCGCCGTGCGAGCGAGCGGCCCTCTCTCTCTATATTTTTTTTTTATTTAGGGAAGGGATTTGGGTTTCGATTTAGGGGAAGAGAAAGAATGACTTGTTCGAACGAGAGAACAACATTTTATTCGGCTATAAATTTTCTTTTGATTCTGAGGCCTGCGAAAATGAAATGAACGAAGACGTGATATAAAGTTGAATGAAGCGTGATGCAGAAGGGAAGCTACAGTGCTTCTAAAGTGAAAGAAAAATGATGATGTGAAATTATTTCACCTGGTTGACGAGAATATAAATATATATTACTTTAAATTCAAATTTGAATACAAATTGTCTCGATTTACGTAGCTCAAAATCACGAACTCCTATCGAGGCGTGCCGCTAGTCGTTTATATCGTTATAACCCTATTCCAAACTCAATGGAGAAGGTTTCGAGTCCTAACTCGATCGTATGGAGAAGATAGCTTTGAATCCAGTTATTATTAAATTTTCGATATAGATTTCAACACGTTTATATGTCGTACGCTCATACAACAACTCCAAACACTACGAAAATTCAAATACGATAATAATACAATATTACGGATCCAATGGAAATTGTTTCGTTGAATTCCGAGACTATGCCTCGGAAAGCTATTTTCAAATTCAATTTAAACGGTATAAATTTCAAAACTTAACAAACCATTTTTAAATTTGATTTCAACACTTCTATTCTCTTCAGTATTATCAATATAAATTTTATAAGCCTTCAAATTATTTTTAACGGGCTTAAAATTCCAGATTCAACATTTTATCCAACTTCAAATTATTTAATTCAAAATTTTAATTACCCAATTAAATAGTGATATTTGGAAATCAAGTTAAAAAAATTAACTTTTAAAAATTTAAAATCAATTAAATATTCCGATTTCAAATGCATAAAAATTTCGGGTCGTCACATTCCTCCCCCCTTAAAAGAATTTCTTCCCCGAAATTACTAGTTAGGAAGAATGGTCCAATACCCGTTTATCTTTCCCAAAACTAAACAATTTCTAACAATTTTCCAAAACAGCCTTTTATTAGGAACACCCTACTACTATTCCTAACTTTCCAAACTTCTCCCATTAGATTCCCACTAATATCATATAATCAACCATTCAAATTTCTATTTGAAACCAAAGTTTGAATTTTACAAAATTTCTCAAAAAAATTTCTAACTCCCTAAATTTCCGAAATTTTTCGCCAGCGTCTCCTTTGCGCGGCTAGCTCGGTACGACTATAAAATGCCTCTACGGGCTCCCAAATTCCAAAAGAAAACAAAAAGTCAAGTGGCTCGATCAAAAACCCAATCAAATTTCATACAGAAATTTAAATACATACATTTTTGTCGAGCAATTCAAATTCACCTTCTGAAATCAAAACCAATTTTCCTTTTCCTTTATAATACATATATATTCTACATAGCAATAATATCCAATCACGGCATTCAAAAACATTTTATCGACTTCCTTATAAAATGTCAATATTTATTCATTCAAATACTAACTTGGAATATATTTGTAATATCAATTTCCAATTAAGAATTCACCATTCTTTTCTTAAGTTTAGTATAAGCATTTAATATGCTTCTTTATTTATTTTTACTTCGCTATTGGAGTTTATATCCATTTCTATTCACTACGCCTTTACAATCCCATTTGAATTCAATTTACTAATTGCTTTCCAATCTAAATACTTTTTCCAAATTTCCATTCAGATTTCCATCTTCCAATTCTACTTGAATTCAATTTTGTCTTCAAACTTTGAATATTGAATTGTATTCGCCTTATCTCAACCCATATGTAAATAATCCATTTCCTTTTATTAGTTCCGCTTACTAATTTATTTAAAATCTCAAATAAAAGTTTACTTGCAAACTTTTTCTTCCTTTAGTTTCTTCAAACGATTTCCTCAATTTCACCTTACTTTACATACACAATATTACATTAGATTTTAATTTCAGTTTTAAATCTATTTGCTTATGAATTTACCATTCATTTCTTAGGTTTAATATAAGCATTTTATATACTCTTATATTATTACTTTACTTTAGCCTTTTTATCCACTTTATTTTTAAATCGGATTTCCAATTTCATATGAATTCAATTTTATCTTCAACATTGAATATTGAATTTTTATCATCCATTTATAATTGATTTATATCATTATTTAAATTAGTTTCATTCCCAAATTTATTTAAATTTCCAATTTGAAATTTTTTTTATCGTTAACAAAAAATTTCAAATTTTTTTTCTAACTCCCAAATTTTCGAAAATTTCTGGCAGTCTCCTTTGTACGGAGGAGCTTTTGCAGTTTTACAATAGATATAAATATATATACATCGACCCACCCAGTCGGAAAAACCAAAAACAGTTCATATTTCCTATTTTTATTGCGTAGGCTTACCTTTATTTAGCATTATAAGCAAGCGGCTTATTATTTTAGCATTCAGCGCGTCCAAATCCAACCAAACGGCTTTCCGGTACCTGTACTTACTCAATTTAAACATATAAGTACTATATATAGGAAATTTATAGCATTTCACTTAAATTTAAATAGCTAAAACATCGATCCTGTAACAATGCATGTGATATACTGGCATAAACACATATGTAAGGTTCCGACACTTACTACAATTGCTTACAACCAATTCTCAAACTATTTCATTCAATTCATTTTTAAATGAAATGAACTCATATTCATTTCAATTGATGCCAAAATCAATTTATTAAACCACTATTGATTCATATAATTTTGTTTACTTCCGTTTACGTCGAACGACCAATTTTCTTACGTAATTCGACAATATTTATTCAAATAAACCATTGCTTTAGTTCACAACCAATTTAAATTGATTCCAACTCAATGTATATAAATTCCATTCCAATCTAACTTGTTTACAAACCGTGGTTGCGTTCCATCCCATTTCACATTGGTTTTGTTCAAAGCCATTTCATTATACTCGACATCATCTCATGCTTCTATTAACTTTAAACTTAAGTTAATTTACTTCAATTCACTACCATTTCATAACTTAAGTCCATTCTCGTTTTAATTTATTCATACTCGAATTGGATTTATTTTCATCTTAAATTATTTTTATTTTAATCCAATTCCATACAACTTCAATTCATATTTAATTCACTTACAATTCTAAGTTGAATTTCTATTTATAACTCAAGCTTCATTTCCAAACTCAATTATCTATTCACAATTCAATTCTAAGTTAATAATTTCGAGTTCCATTTCCATATTTCATCAACTAATTTATTATCTAATTCGTTCTCTCCTCGTTTAAATTCAATACTTGATTTTTAATCTCAGAATCTCTTCATTAAATTTCTTAAGTGCAATTTATTTTATAATTCAAGTTTAGATTTTTCATTTTATTTTCTAATTCATCAAAAAAAAAATATTTTGGGTTTTCTATCCCACTTTTCAATTTTATAAGTCACTACTTATTATTTTACACATTTCCATTCATTCTAAGCTTGAATATATTCATCTTTTATTTTTAACTCAAGATTTACGCTTATTTATAGCCCAAGTATATTTTATTCCAAGGATTTTTAATTCTTTTATAAGTTATTCTAAATTTATTCCAACTTATTTCTTATCCAACTTACTTCCATTTATTCAGGTAAGAATCTAATTCCATTTAATATCACCCATAACTCAATTGAATTTTACTCCAATTCAATTCTATTTAACTTAACCCCAGTTAAATCTTGTTACATGCCATTCCTTTGAATTTTTGTTAAGCAAGGACTTAATTCCATTTAATATCATTACAATATCCAAATTCCAGTTCATTCACTTACAATTATAAATTCATTTATCCATTCTCTAATTCATTTCCAACCAATAAATTTTATTTCCAAACATTAATTATTTTTCTCCATTTGAACTAATTCTGGACTTATTTTTATACAATTTTAAATCAAACATCATCCAATATTCAGTTTCATTTCAGTTGCATACCATATAAATCATTCAGTTACTTACTAATTTTAAATCTCAAAACTTTATTTTATTTAATCTAACTCGACAAATTTTACCATTTCACATAATTTAATACAATTCAAATTTTAAATTCTAGTATTCAGTTTTCGCTTTACTTACTTACAAAGTTGAATTTTATTTCAACAAATTCCAAATTTACAAGTTATCAAACTTTTTATCTGCCATAAACATTCTTAGTTAAAATTTCGAAGTTTAAACAATCTTTTAACATTTCAAAATTCCCTTTGAAATCATCTATATCCAAAATTACTTGCATTTCTAAAATCAGATTTATCTTTTACAAACAATTCCAATTTAAAATAATTTGGCAGCAATTTCTCTCTTGGAAACTCGAAAATGTACATCGATGACGCTGCAGTCATCACCAAAGTTATTTTCTAGCGACCGAAAGAGTTCAATGCTTTTATCTCTTTTAAAACCCTTCAATTATTTTTAGATTTCAAATCTCTCTAGATTTCAAATCCGATTCAAAAATATTTCTCAAATATGTTTTATTTTTCCCATCTTTGAGAATCATTATCAAATTCAAAGGAATCTAAATTTTCAAATTCCAAATCCTTTAAATTTATATTTAAACATTACTTTGAAATTTTATCTTATTCTAGTTATTAATCACACTATAATTCATATTTATTGTTCTCAAATTATGATTTCAATGTCTTATTCAATTATAATTCACATTTACAAATCCCATTTATTTTATTAATTTATTCCATCATCTTTGGTTACTATTTAAATTTCTTATTCAATTTTACACATTAATAATAATAATAATAATTTAATATTATCATTCTAACAACCAAGCGTCCATATATAACCATAACAATTTACGAAAAATCATTTCTTTTATATACAAAAATAATTTTGGATAAAGTTATTTCATTTACTCTATTTGAAAACTATATTTTGTCGGTTTATCTTGTTCAAGAGTTTAGAAATCCCTATTAATGACATGGCGTCCCATATATCGACCAGAATCCATAAACACTCAACCGATAAATCAATGCAACACTCATATCTATTAATACTCTCAACCTCATTCTAGAGTACTTCATACTCTATTTAATGAGTAATCCCCACCGGAGCCAAGGTTATCACCAACCTAAGCTCTGATACCAAGTGTAACGACCCGCAAATCCGTACCCCTTGAGTCAACACTATTCTACATCAACCGACTCAAGTTGAACAGAATTACGAACCATTAGGGTTAAAGAAGAAAAGTTAGAAGAAGAAAATAGAAAACAACATCAGAATCTAACCATCGCAGCGGATAAAATATAATAGATAATAACAGATCTTTACACAAAAACAAATACTGTATCTATTTATACATACATCAGAGTACATCATCATCAGAGTTCTACATCAATAACATACAGCAGGATACATAGCGGAATAATAATCAAATACGGAAGTACGTATCGTCATCCAGCTCGTTCTCCTGAGCTTCACAGCATCATATCCTGTATCCTATAATACTCGGTCTGACCCGAGCATTATAGTTAAATAACACCCGAGTCAGTCTGGAATACCAGCATGAGAAATCACACTCAAATAGATTATTAAAGTTTCAAAAATCTTTTGAAAACAAAAGCATCTCGTAAGACCACGCCACAAATAAACATGTCGGGTTTTTACTTTACGATAGCTAAAACATTTCTTATTAAAATCCTCTGATATTATAATAGGGTCTATATACAAATACTTATTAAAATAGCCGAAATTGTTACATTCATTAAATTCCAGCTACTAGCCACAGAGTGGGTAATACAAACAAAACTCGTACTAGGCTCGTAGGGAGAATGGATTTCCAACTAATGACTAGGCACTGGGGTACCACCTGTCACAGTACCTAGTCTCGATCAGCGTACCGAGGATCACTCCCGACCCCCTGCAACACAAGACCCGGACTACCTCTTACTGGATAGTCCAGAGTAAGATCACCTCACGGTTGGGATCAGCAACCGCACCACTAAGCCGAAATAAAAAGGTACATCTAGACAGGGACGACCTTACCCGAAATGGGTGCTGCCCATCAAGCCTTGCTGCATAACCCCTGATTTTCAGTCATTCTCGGTTGATGAGGCTTGAGGCTAAGCTTTACCTTTTAGAACATATCCCTTAGAATGCCCATCGTCCACCTGACGATGTTCCAAAAGTATTCATCCATACAAGTCCGTCCCGGGTTCGAACGGAACCGAAGGCACTATTCCTACTACAACCATTTTGGAAATATCCTCAGGATTAGTAGCGACTAGCCCTTGCAATTCACTGCTCGATCTTCGACTCCGAACTCGTTTTTTCACGAAAACGTACAAACCGGATGGAAGTGGTTTTCGAGAAATAAATCTCGATCCCGCTCTCTTCGAAACGATCATCGCATTTGGCCAATATTGATAGTCAGCTATTTAACTATCAATTAACATTCACAACATCCATCACACAATAAATAATTTCCCAAATTATTTATTTATCTCAAAATATCTTTGCAAGATATGTTTCCAATTTCAACCCTTTGAAAACAGTTTCAAAGTATCTTCCTTTTACAGAATAAATTTCCCAAATATTTTCTATTTCCTCTAAGATCACCATGCACAAAACATAGATTTATAAAATAATTTAAAAACACTTTATTGTAAAATATGTTTAACATTTAAATTTAGAAAAATTACTTTAAGACTTAATTTAAAATAATACTTTAGAAATAATTAAAATAAGGTTACTTTATAAATATAACTAGATTTTCTTCTTTAAACAAAATACCAAATCATCTTTTAAATAATTATTACGATAATAGATTTAAGAAAAATACTTACTTTAGAATTTAAACATTTAGAAATAATAAATTTTCTAAAACATGCTTTTTAAAACAACATTATCCTGTCTTCTCCCATGTCTTCTCTCCCGTCACCCATACCCATCCCCCAAACCATTCTCTCAACTGTTCACGTACTTCCTGTCACCCATTCTTCTGTCCTTTCCTCGTCTCCCGCCTCTGACCGGCCTCTTCCACCCGTACCACCTCCGCCAGACCTAGCTCCTTCCTTACCATCCACTTCCTCTCTGCTACCACTTGTTGGTCGTTTCCCTCCGCTGCTTCCTATCCCTCATCCTTCTTCATCCATTTCTCATCCTTCTTCATCCATTCCTCCTCCTTCTTCTGTCCCTCCTTTTTCGTGGTCGTCACTTTTCACTGCTAAGCCCAGGAATGCTGGGTCTTATATTCCTGTTCATTTTGACATTCAGTATACTGGTACTCCTCTTTCTCCTCCCGTGGAGATTGTTAATGAGGGAATTAAATCATGGTCTGATTGTTTAGTTGGATTCTTCCTTGCTGAAACAGTTAACTACATGGCAGTTAAAGCATACCTTGATAAGGTTTGGAAACTGAAAGGCTCATATGAGATATATTTTGACAGGATTAATTACTTCTTTAGATTCTCCAATGAAGAAGACAAGCTGACAATCTTAAAGAAAGACCCCCTCTTCATTCGTGGTCAAATGTTTATCATGTCGAAATGGAATCCTTCCTTTGCTTCTGCTCATGCTGCAGTTAGAACTGTTCCTTTTTGGGTTCATCTTCATAGAATCCCAATTTTAACTTGGACTCTTCTTGGCATCAATTAGTTGGCGTGCCATATCGGAAGATTATTATGCTTTGATGAAAATACGGAGAAACTGAAAAGATTTGAGTATGCGAAATGTCTAATTGAAATTACTCCAGATAGAGAGCTTCCTGATAGTTTATCTGTTGGTGATGGTTCATGTCCTGATATACTTATTGATTATGAATGGAAGCCACTTATTTGTACTCATTGTAAAATATTTGGACATGCAACAGTGGACTGTGAAAAAGTTATTCCCAATAGTAATGCTGAAGAAAAGGCTGGTAAGGGATCATATGAGCAAGTTGAGAATGGTGTCAACAATATGGTTAAGTCTGGACCGACAATATCACAAAAAAAAAGGATTGCAGTTAAAGGGTAAAAGGAAATTTAAACCCTTTCAGAAAATGTGGAAAAGAGTAAATACAGATGTTGTTGTGAATGCTTCAAGTCATTCTGTTAATTTGGTGCAACAGGCTGGTGTAGATCCTGTTGTTTCTTCCCAAGTGTCAAAGACAGTTGAAATAGATATTGATATAAATAACACTGTAGATCCAAATTCATCTCAACCTGAATTGATTGTGGTTGATACTTCTCATCAGTCCCTTCCTGGTAATAATGCACAAAATGTTGAAACAACTGCTGTTGTTAATGGAATGCTCCCTTTACCTAATCCTATTCCTTCCATTCTTTCTGGATCAACGCCTGTAGTGGATCATTTACTATCTACTCATGGTGTCTCTACTCATAACACCTTTTCTATTCTCCAAACTTTATCTGAGGAGTGTGAAGAGGATAATGTCAACTTAGTTACTCTTTCTGATCATAACATCGTATCAAAAAGCAATCAAATACCTACATCATCCGTTACGTCCAACAACAACAACTTGAACATGCACAATGATATGCACAGTGCAGTGCACTCTTCTGCACACCTTCCTGTCCAACCTCAAATCACTCTTAATCAATCCCTTTCCAATTCTCCTTATACATTTCTATCACTGCCAAATCAAGTATTTTCCGACATCATCTCTATCCAAACAAGCAATCCATCTCTGTCTCCTTCCTCTTTACATTCATTACCTGAATGCACAATCTCTTCCTCTCAAAGTATAAGGGGCAGGCCTAGGAAATCTTTCAAAAAATCAAATGACCTTGACAAAGGAATTCAATACTCCATTGTCCAAATATCCCCTTCGATGCCAATCTCAACTGACCTGAACACTTCTTCCTCTGGTGTTAGAACCAGAGCCAACTCTCAATCTATTTTATGATTGATAGAATTGCATTCTGGAACATAAGGGGGGCTCACTCCTTATCAAAACAACTGGAAATTAAAAACTTCATTTCTTCCTTCAAAATTCAAATTATGGCTATTGTAGAAACAAAATTAAATCATACCAAAACCCTCAAAGCCTCTCAACTCATTAATAGTAACTGGAACTCTATTCACAATCTTTCTCAAGCACCTTATGGCAGATTGCTAATTCTCTGGAATCCTGCTATTTTCTCTATTACTCCCTTATGTGTTCATAGGAAATACATTCACACAGTGATATCCCATATCCCTTCTTCCACCATCTTCCACTTGACCATTATATATGCTGAAAACAATTGTATTCATAGACAATCATTTCTTGACTCTCTTCCCTCTCTTCAGTCAACTACTATTCCTTGGCTATGTGTTGGAGATTGGAATTGTATGCAATCTTCGGCTGACAAGTTTGGGGGTTCTCCTTTAACTTATCAACAGACTAGACCCCTCAACAAGGCTATTTTTGATTCTAATCTCCTACCTGTTGCTGCCAGTGGTTGTCCCTATACTTGGAATAACTCCAGCAAAACTGGCAAGCTCACTTTTTGTAATCTTGACAGATCATATCAAAACTTTTCATCGGTTCTAGTTTGGCCTAAACTTCACTGCATCATTCCTCCTCCCTCTCTCAATGACCATTCTCCTCTTATCTTAGACTGGGGAAAAGCATATGAGAGAAGACTCCCCTCATTTTCATTTTTTAATAACTGGACTATGCACCAGGATTTTATGAAAATTGTTACTAACTGTTGGTCTATTAAAGTTTATGGTAATCCTATGTACATTTTGCAGGCTAAGCTCAAGCATTTAAAAGAAACTCTCAAACCTTGGGCTAAAGTCAATTTTGGAAATGGTAATAGTCTATCTCATGCTGTTAGACTTAATTTACATAAAGTGCAACATGATATTCAGGTATGTTTGGATCAGTCTCTGCTAGCTAACCTTGTGACTCAGGAGCAAACTTTAATCAATCTCCTTGCCAAAACTCTTGTGGAAGAAAATAAAATGGCTTACCAAAATGCAAAAATCAAGTGGACCATCAACGGTGACAAAAACTCTGCTGTTTTCCATGAATCTTTGAGAAGCAAACGTACTGCAACGAATTTTTCCAACCTCCTTGATAAAAATGATGTTCTATGTTCTTCTCCTGATGTTGTTCATGATGGTTTTTTGGATTATTTCAATGATCTGCTAGCTCCCCCTATCAACCCTCATATTAACAGTCATTTATTTGATAGCATCTCTGTTCCTGCCTTATCTCAGCAGGCATCCAATTTTCTTATTCAAGAAATTACAACAGAGGAAATAAAAGATAATATATTTGCTATGAATGCAACTAGTTCCCCTGGACCAGATGGATTCAATGCACACTTTTACAAATTTGCTTGGTCTGTTATTGGCCCTGATGTGATTAAAGCAATCAAGAACTTTTTCATGCACAGTAAAATGATTTCGGGGATTAATTCCACCAAGATTACTCTTATTCCAAAAATGAACCATCCTTCTTCTGTTACTCAATTCAGACCCATTGCATGCTGCAACGTTATTTATAAGTGCATTTCAAAGATTATGGCCACTAGAATGATGACTGTTATCCCTGAAATAATATCTTCCAATCAGAGCGCTTTTCTTCCTTCCAGAGACATCACTGATAACATTCTCCAAGCTGCTGAATTGCTGAAAGGATATGATAGGCTAAATATTTCAAAAAGATGTGTGCTCAAGCTTGACATTCAAAAGGCATATGATACTCTCCAATGGGAGTCTATTATTTACATCCTTTACAGGATGAAATTCCTAATCTCATTCCTTTCATGGATATACACATGTGTTTCCACTGTTAAATACTCTTTGAGTTTTAATGGCGAGCTATTTGGTTACTTCCATGGTTCTAGGGGTATTAGACAGGGTGACCCCTTGTCTCCTTACATTTTTGTTTATGTCATGCAATTGTTCACTTCTCTCACGAATAAGTTCTTGGCTATGAAGCTTATTGAATATCACCCCTTATGCAAGAATTCTGGAATCTGCTCATTACAATTTGCTGATGACCTTCTCCTTTTCACCAAAGCTACAGTCAAATCTATCCAGGGAGTCCTTCTCATTTTGGAGGAATTCAAGTGTCTCACTGGTCTTAGCATTAACTACAACAAATCCAAGATTAGGATATCTGGCATCTCTGAATCTGAAAAATGTCATATATACAGTTTGTCTGGTCTCAATCCAATTCATCAAAATGATGACTACTTAGGAGCTCCTATGTTTTCATCAAAAGTCAAGACCAGCCAATGTCTCAAACTTTATGAAAAAATTACTGCCAAAATTTCTTCATGGCCAATCTCTAAATGCTCTATGGCTGGAATGCTTGTGATTGTCAAATCCATAGCCACTTCAATGTGCCTTTACTATGCTAGAATCTTCATTTTGCCTGCCAAATTAATCTCCATGATTAACTCTGCCCTAAACCGCTTTCTTTGGCATGGCAATCCATTTTCCAAGAAGCCTATTCCTATTGCATTCAAAAAGATTTGCTCTCCTCTCAAGTATGGAGGCCTTAGTATCATGACATTAAACAATGGAATAGGGCTGCTATCTCGAGGCGTATTGATACGATTTACAAATTTGATAATAATCTATGGGCTTCATGGGTGAGGAGCAATTTAATCAAGAACAATCATTTTTGGACTATGCCTATTCCTATGGATTGTAGTTGGTCTTGGAGGAACATTCTAAGGTTGAGGGGGGTTTTTATTCACATTTTTCAGGTTAGTTTACTTCATATGAATAAAATATCCTTCTGGTTTGATCCCTGGTCCGATCAGGGGTTCATTCTTGTTGATTTGATTGGTTACAACATCAGAGTCATGACTGGTACCACTGAGCAAGCTAGTGTTTCATCTGTTTGGTCTGAAGGTAAGTTGCTCCTGCCTTCAACTAGCTCTACCACCGTCCGTGCCTGCTGGGAGAAAATCCATGATAATTCCCCTTCTTGTATTGATACTCATGCTGCGTGGTGTCATAAACCTCAACAAATAAGTGTAGTCTATTTCAATATGCAACCCCCATCTCAACTAGTTTTGTTTCCATGGCACTCTAGAGTGTGGAATCATGGATCTATTCCTAAAGAGAATCTGCTGCTTTGGAAGATTATTAACAATGGGTTACACACGCTGGATAAAGTTAAAATGATGGGTACTATTCTGGATGATACTTGCCTTCTCTGTAACAATTCAAAGGAAACTATTCACCACCTATTTTTTGAATGTGATTATATATACTACATTTGGGGTTACTGTATGCAGATGATAAAACTGCAAAACCCGATTAGAGACTCTGCTATGGAATGGTTTAGCATCTTCAAGATTACCAGATGGAAATCACGAAAAAGTTCGATGCTGTTGCGTGTTTTGAAAAAGTGTTTGACAGTTATTTGGATGGAGAGGAATAGTAGGGTGTTTTCTAGTGTTTCTACTCCGAAGCATATACTTGTCAACTCCATCCATAGTAATTATAGTCAATAGTGTTTTTGTTGTTGTATTTTCTTTCTTCTGATCTATTGGTTTGCCATGGATCGATGTAATTCTTTTTCCTAATTATGGTAGGGGCGATTTAACCCCGCTGGCTTTGCCAAGAAAAAAATTACTTTGAAAACGTACTTAACTATCCAGAGAAATATACTTCTCTTCACATTCTTCTTTAAATTTCCAATTCAAACACTTGAATCAATTTCCAAATTGATTTCCAATTCACTCCCTTCCAAAATCCATTAATTTCAGATTTTATTCCTTAATTATGATTTAAAGTACTTTTAACTGAAAATACCAATTTTAGATTTCTCAACTTACTTCTTAATCCTTTTTAAATAAATTTAAACTTTAAATTTTAAAATAATTCTTTATTCCTTTAAAATAATATCACTTAATTTTACAATTCATTAATTTCTGTTTATTCAAAAATCATTTTTCTTTTCATACTCGAAGTTATTTATTAGTATTTTAATATACTTCAATTTGCTTTTCAATTTATTCCTAATTTATTCATATTTTCTATAATTGTTTCGCTTACAAATTCACTTCTTTTATTTTCTTTCCAAAATCCAATTTATATATTTTTTGTAGCTCATTATACCCGAATATATTGAATCAAACCATAGCATTCAATATTTCAACATAATTCATCATAGAATATCAAATAATCACAATAGAGAATATTAAATAATTTAAATAAATGTAGAGGGATCCAGTTGGATCCCTCCAACCTGTTTTCCCTGCATCCACAGACGTTAGCACAATAAATAAAATACCAATTCCACTTCGAGGTGGAATATCATGGTATATGGGATTAAATATAATATTATCCGCTACTATGCGACGCATAGGGTCTCATCCGCTATATAATGCGGGAAATCAATCATTCCAAGATGTAATATATACTATAGTATAGCATACCAAATCAGTTCAACCATTCAACCAATTATTTAAATTTAACCATTTAAATTTGAATTAAAATTCAGCTGAGTGAGATTAACTCGCCTTTGATTTTGTTTCGCAATTCCGACCCAGACTGGCTCGTCTCCACGGTCTCAGACCTTGTATAAACATTATATGGTTTGTTAATATATTAATTAATCAAATACCATTTAATTAATTTAATTAACTAGTTTGTTCAACTTTAAATTAACTTTGAAATATACTTTTTTTTGAAACTTCATATATACTTGTAAAATAACTTATATTACCATTTAAAGTTTTCTACTTTCCTAAATCTTATTTACATATATATTCCTTACTGTTTTACCATATATATTCATATACACACACACACACACACACTATGGAATTAAAATGAATAAATTGTATATTTACGTACCTTGTTATAATAATAATTATTATCAAGATTAACAACCCTAATTCCAAAACTAAATTAAATTAATTATCAAAATAATACCTTATTGTCCTACATATATATATATATATATATAATAGCCGATTCAATTTTAAAACAAGACCATTTAAACCTTGCTGTAAATTTCTTTTCTCTGTTTATTTACATATATGTATGTTATCTAATTTAAGTTGGAAATGAAGAATAAAAATAACTACAGATCTACCTTACTGCTAAATCCAATACTGTTAAATATTCTTTTTTTTACACAAATTTAGTATATGTAAATTGAAATCAGAAATTTATACATGTTGTTCAAATCCTAAACCTGAGATAATCGCAACACCATCACCTCACTGTTCACTAACCAAACCCTAGCCGAAGACTGCCTCGACCCAACCCTATATCAATAACGATGGCCACCACCTCGTACGCTCAGCTAAGCCTTCACTGCCGCGCCTCTCCATGCAAGCGCGCCGTCATCAGACCAAGTCGCCCCTCCACTCAACCCCGTTGCGGCCCTATTCAACACGAGATCGAATAGATCGATTCGATCGATTACTAATATACTCAGCGCTTCGAGCGTCCTTCACCTTATCCAAAATCGTACACGCCTACCTCCTCCACGAAGTCGAGCGCGATTCTATGCCGAGCGATTTCGTCGTTTCCCCCTTTCTCGCCGTGCGAGCGAGCGGCTCTCTCTCTATATTTTTCTTTATTTAAGGAAGGGATTTGGGTTTTGATTTAGGGGAAGAGAAAGAATGACTTGTTCGAACGAGAGAACAACATTTTATTCGGCTATAAATTTTCTTTTGATTCTGAGGCCTGCGAAAATGAAATGAACGAAGACGTGATATAAAGTTGAAAGAAACGTGATGCAGAAGGGAAGCTATAGTGCTTCTAAAGTGAAAGAAAAACGACGATGTGAAATTATTTCAGCTGGTTGATGAGAATATAAATATATATTACTTTAAATTCAAATTTGAATACAAATTTCTCGATTTACGTAGCCTAAAATCACGAACTCCTATCGAGGTGTTCCGCTATGCGTTTATAACGTTATACCCCTATTCCGAACTCAATGGAGAAGGTTTTGAGTCCTAACTCGATCGTATGGAGAAGATAGCTTTGAATCCAGTTATTATTATATTTTCGATATAGATTTCAGCGCGTTTATATGTCGTACGCTCACACAACAACTCCAAACACTACGAAAATTGAAATCTGATAATAATGCAATATTACGGATTCAATGGAACTGGTTTCGTTGAATTCCGAGACTGTGCCTCGGAAAGCTATTTTTAAATTCAACTTAAACGATATAAATTTCAAAACTTAACAAACCATTTGTAAATTTGATTTCACTACTTCTATTCTCTTCAATATTATCAATATAAATTTTATAAGCCTTCAAATTATTTTTAACTGGCTTAAAATCCCAGATTCAACATTTTATCCAACTTCAAATTATTTAACTCAAAAATTTAATTGCCCAATTAAATAGTGATATTTGGAATTCAAGTTAAAAAAAATTAACTTTCAAATATTTAAAATCAATTAAATATTCTAATTTCAAATGCTTAAAAATTTCAGGTCGTCACAGCGCGCCTTGTACGAGTTTGGTTTTCTCCCGTAGCCCGTGGAGTATTTAGGGTAGTCTCCCGATCTGGAGATGCGCTGATACTGGATGGACTACTGGGAATATTACGTGTTAAGGCTATATGGGTAACCTCTTAATGCTATTAAAAAGTAAGTTTATTTTACTATAGACATTATTATAATAGCGAAATATTACTACATAGTAAATAGTTTAACGGATCCTTAGGAGATGTGAATCCCGAGCATCTCTTAAGTTACTGCACTCACGTTGACACTGGATAGAAGATGTCAAATCTCGTAAATATCTCTGACCCCGTTCCACTCATATTATTTACTGTTGATTTAACTTACATAAGATCTTTTAGTTCTGACTCGAGTGTTTTGTCTTTTCAAATCGCTCGGTTCAGCCTGAGAATTTCAGGATTTGAAAGACCGTATTCTGGAGGACGAAGACGAAGATTTATTATATTTATTATAGTATTCCACTACATTCATACTATTCCGCTGCATTGTTATTGATTATTCTCTAGTAGTGTAACTCTGATATTGTATTGTATAAGTATAATCAAAGGTTTTTGTAAAACAGCTTCATGAACTGTCTATTTGATTATTATATTTTTCCGTTCCGCTGCATGATTCTATTTTTTTTCTTCTTTCTCTATTTTTCTTATTTACCCCATAACAATCCGCCCTTCTGTACGATTTAAGTCTGACGTGTGTGGTTTATCGTCGATTTAAAGCGTACAAAAAGGCGGGATGTTACATTTCGGTTATGTGATTCTTAGGTGTAAATTTGGTCAATGATTAATATTGAACAATGCAAATATTAAATTTCACATATCACCTTAGCTAGTGGTATTATTGTTGGAACTGAGCCATCCCGCAGCGGAAACTATAGTTGAATTTCAATTTCTTTTATCCTATTGGATCTTTATTGCATCTATGAAGTCTAATTTATTTAGAACATTATTTTATTTAAATAAAATCTTTTATTTTTTTTAGATTTATAAAATGGTAATGTATTATTTGATTTATATTATATCAAACACCTATGAGTACCATATAGACATATATAAGTGTGAGCAAGTGTGACATATCAATCTGTAGAAGGTATAACATGTCTGTGTATAGAAGTTGGAATTTACGTTGCACCGAACATATTAGCTTATCCAATATGAAAATATATTGTCCAAATGTACGTTTATATGTACATTTTTACTTTATAAATAAGATATTACAATATATGTGTTTGTGTGTATATATATATATATATATATGTATGTATAAACTAAAATTTTATTCATATATAATTTTGTATAAATATAAAAAAATTATAATAGTTGTAATAGCTTTGGTATCACTCTTTTTAGTGTCAACGTGAGCTACCAAAAATGCCCATTTATAGATATTTTTATAATATTTGTAATACCTTTGGTGTCACTCTTTTTGCTGTCAGCGTGAACTACGAATAATTCCCTTTACAGATATTATCAAAATCTTAATACACTTAAAAATAGGATCTAACAATTACTTTATCAATATCACTTAAAAATAGGATCTAATAAATAAACTTTCAAAACTAATTCAAAATGCCCCTTTATAAATATTACCAAATCAAATCATATCACTTTAAGATATGATCTAACAAATAAATTTCATTTAGAAGTTCATTCTTTATTATCTATTAATATAAATAAAAATTGAAACAAACAAAAAATTAGATGTCATAAATTAGAAATAAAAACTAAAACTAACTACACATTATTTCAATGCAAAATATGATTAAACATAAATAATTTATAGAAAAATAATTCATGCGCAAAGCGTGTGTCTTACGCTACTGTGTGTGTACAAACATAAATATAAAATATTAACAATATATATATATATATATATATATATATATGTTTAAATCATTTATAAAATAAAAAATTTGTTACTGCAATGTTGAAACCAATACATGTATAATATAACTATGTAGGTATATACATTTATATATATTAAATACATTTATATGTGTATAATAACGAATATACATCAATACATATAAATCATAGAATAATTTATGATTAAATATATACAATAACCCGGTCTTACACATGGCTCAAGATATTTTTAAAATTTTAAATATATACACATATAATAATAAAACCATATTAAATTATTAAAAATAAAAAAAATTCGAAATCAAATTTTAATTTTAAATTCCTAATAAAAGTTTGAATTTTTTTTACAATTTACAATTTATTATACAATATAATAGTTTAAAACAATTTAAAATCTATTTTCTATTTCAAGTTTATATTTAAATATTTAAAAAATAAAAAAAATTCTTAATTTCATCTTAGAGTATAATATGTGCTAATATAATTTTATAAAATATAAAACATTTTTTAATACATATATGAATTTATATAATTTTTTGAATGATTAATTGGTTTAAATATTATTTAATATATATATTCTTCCTATCGAAAATATTATACTTATTAAACATTATATATAAAAATATATTTTCATATTTTACATATGTAAAATGTTGTATTAAAATTTTAAATTATTTATATATATATATATATATATTAAATTATTTAAATAATTTTTTAAATAAAAATTGTTTTTTAATCAGAGTCGTGCTGCACAAAGATGAATTATCATTTAAAAAATTAAACATATATACATACGCATACAACCAATCAATATTGTGACAATATAATTACATATTGGAATCGTCCCCTGATTAACAATATTATATATATATATGTATGTAAGCATTATAAATATAGTTCTATATTTGTAATCATATTAGGAATGTATCATGTGGCTAAAGTTCTTAAGCACACCTTGAAATGATGATGTAAGCTCCTTAGAACGATTTCCAATCCAAAAGAGTGCTAGTCCTTGAATTGTTGACTACTGGTTATCGATAATCACTTAATTCGATTTGATTTGAATATGATATGAAAGAGGAATGGATGGGAGAGGTCGGCCAGGAATGAAATGATATAGAGGCTTCCAAAAAGTTCCATAGCCAATGAAGTTAGAGAAGCTTATATAGTGGAACGTAAGGAAAGAAGTTGGGATCTTATCTTTTTTCTACTTGCATCTTAGCCACCCTAAATCATGCCTCTCTAGCCTATGTCATAGCCTCTTATAACCTCCATAAAAGTCAAATCTCTCAGCCCTCTTAATGGGCTTTAAACCTATTTAGAGACCAAATAAAATATTATGCAATTAAATCTAATTTAACGCTTATCGATATTATAGATCGGTTAATATATCTATAAATGTTATAAATATATTTAATAACATTTATTCATCAAATCAAAATTTTAATTTATAATTAATATTTCATAAATATTAATTAATTATAATAATTAAAATTTAATTAAATAGTTTGGTTAAAGGGGAATTCATCGTTTCGTTTGTGTGACTCGTTAGTTGTAACTTTGGTCGGCGATTAATATTGAACTATTCAAATATTAACGTTCGCACGTCAGTTAGTAAGTAGTGCGACATTTTGAACAAATTTATCGCTTACTTGGTTCTGGTAAAATCCAATTTTATTTTGTTAAGCATCATCCGATTATGACTTTCATTTTCACCAATTCTCTTGGTTAAAACTATATCACTTTGGACTTATGGAATTTGTTAATTGTCAAAATTTCAATATTGTCCAAAATCAACTATAAGATCCAAAAATAAAGTCCTTGGCTCGATAAGAACAATTACTATTAACCAACTTACTCCAGCTAGAGATTTTGCTTTTAAGTTGACTTGAGTTAACGGCAACGCTAACCCTATATAACTGAGATGAATCCTCTCTTGTATAGTGCTTCACTTCCAATACTTCCACTCGACCCAACTATAGCCACTCGATGGATGTCGTGCCATAATTTAACTATAATCAAAGCAGATCTTTCATATTGATGATCGACGGTATTCTTAAGGCAAGAGAACTATGTAAATCAATCACATCAATATTTTCTGTTTGACCTCAGCTATATTAACCAACAAAAAACTATCTAGTGAATCATTCCATAATTATCCAATGCTATCAGTATGTAAACCCGAGGTACCCACAGCAATCATAAGTAATACATGCCTAACATTTGGAAGCGTAACGTACTCTAGTCTCAGCAGTTACATCGATATCCAATCTCGATGCATATTGACTAGGAACATTTAAAATGATATTTTTATTATATTATGCTACAGTACTCACGATTACAACTATTTTTAATTACCATCACAAACATACCATTCTTGGATTTTTAGTTAAAAGTATTTAATTACATATTTAATTATTTACAACACATTATAACGATTATATAACATAAAGAAAAACACCTTTGTTACGAATAAGAATTGATTATAGAGTTAATTAATTTACAATAAATTACAAAATTACCACTAGAGCATACCCCTAACTCTTTCAATCTTCCACTTGCATTGGGGTTAATTATGAAATCTCAATCAAATCCTTTCAATCAGCTTCTCGGCTCAAGAGCCGAACGTGCTAGAATTTTAGCGAATGCATCTGCTATGTTGTCCTTAGTGTTTACCCTTTGTATCATAACCTCTTTCTTCTCAACGAATTCTCTAATCAGAAGGAACTTCCAAAGAATATACCGTGACTTCTTATGTACTCTGGGTTCATTTGTAATCTGCATCTGTTAGCACCAAAATTGGTCAGTAACACCTTTAGAAAGATTGTGTAGAGAGATTAATAAAGAAAGTAAATTAAAATAGAGAGCAATATGTAAATTTCAGTGCAGAGAACAAGAATACCAAATTTATAGTGGTCCGGCGTAACTGCCTATGTCCACTTTGAAGTTGATTTCTATTGATTTCCTTGATAGTTTATTACAGATACAATTCATTTCTAATTACTTGAATACAATTGCAAAACAAAAGATTAAGTCTTGAATGAGTGTTGAATTTGACTGAGTTTCCCCAGTGTTCTCAAAAAACCGATCCCTTTCACTATGCCCCCGCATCCCTATTTATAGACGAAGATGGGTTGGACTTCCCTGGTGGGCCTGGTGGCTGAATACATCGGCCCAAATGGAGTAATTTTTGTGTGTCGACCCATAGATGTCGAGCATCGAATGCCGACCAGGGTGTAAATGCCGAACAATCTCCTCATGCCGAGCGCAGCAAGGCCAAACACTCTGAATGCCATGGGAAGCGTTTGCACCGAACGATATTGGAAGCCGAACAAGTGACTTGACCGAACGATGCCTTGGCCGAGCGATGTTTGTATGCCAAGCAGAACTTAGGCCGGACCATACTTTGGCCGAACGCTACCCAGGCTTAACTATGTCTTTGCCGAACGATTCTTAGGCCGAACAATAGTTAGGCCGAACGATAGTTTGGCCGACCAATGTTTGGGCCGAACGGTAGTTGATGCTGGATAATTCTGCCATGCCGAGCGTTCTCACATGCCGAACGTTATTCCATAGACGCCGAACGAACTTGGATGCCGAGCGCACCCTGGATGCCGAGTGCCTCTTGGATGTCGGTAGCCGAACGATCCAGTTGAGCCGATCGGTAGGGATGCCGAATACTAAGTTTCCTGGTCAAATCCCCAGGAAACACTTGCCCCCCAAAGTGCATTACGTGGCCAAACGTGGTGCGCTTTGAACTACAAGTCCTTTGTGCTTCGCTTCGAACCTTGGCCGATTACTCTTGGAGGTTGTTTTCTTGTGAGTACTGGGTGGGATGGTGTGTGCCGATCGCAACGCGAATGCCGAGCGATACAACCGAAGCCGAACATCCCATGTACGCTGAGCGAAACGAAAGCCGATGCCGAACGATGCTGCTTTTACCGGTTCTACCGGTCATTGTCGCTTCAACTTCTTCTTCTTTCCTATAAAGGTCAGCATGTTCCTTCTTCTTCTCTTTCCACTTTTTTACCTCCGCCACCTTGTATTTGCTGATCTTGCCAGTTCACAGCCTCCAAAGATTCAAAAATCCTTTCCAAGTCTCGATTTACTAACTAGGTATCGATTCTTCTATCTAAATCCTTTCCATAACTAAAAAGTTTTTACGCTCAAGTTCATAGAGGAACCATAGCCGATAGGTGAGAGTCGAGCCTCAGTTTAAGATATTTTTAGAGTTTTTAGAGTTAAATGATGAGGAGGAAAGGAGGAGTAACTAGGGACGAGCGTACAAGGGAGTTGTTGGGTGTTGTATTGTGATTCGGCACGGTTCCCTTATGCCTAATGAGATTGGAGAAAAAAAGAATAGAGGGGGAGTAGGAGGTAGTTAGGATGCCGTACGGCATGGACTGGCATGACTCGTCGAACGGCCTGTCCTTGTTGTTCGACGTGGATGGAGGAAGAAAGGAAAAAATGAAATCGTAATTAAGGACGAGTGCCGAGTGTTGGGGCTCGGCATAACTTTTTGGTTCGGCATGATTCACCACATGCCGAGCAGTGGAATGGAAGGATAGGATGGGAGTATGAATTAGATAGGATGCCGAACATTATTTCGGCTGAACAAAACTTAGGCCGGTCGATACTTAGGCCGAACGATAGTTTGGTTGAACGATAGCTTGGTCGGTCGATACTTAGGCCGAACGATAGTTTGGCCGAACGATAGCTTGGCCGATCGACAGTTAGGCCGAACAATATTTAGACCGAATGATCATGAATGTCGAACCATATCTCAGCCGAACAATACTTAGGCCGAATAGTCATATATGCCTAGCCGAACAGGACTTAGGCCGAACACTCATTTACCTTGCCTAATCATGTAACAAAACAAGGTCAAGGACTCCAGCATATTAGCATATCGAACTGATCTGAACTGATAACTTCCTAGTTCCAATTACTCGTAAGCCTGAACTGAAGTTGATAAAAACAGATAAAAGCTTTTGACATACAATGTCGATGTCCGAGTCTAAAATTGAAAACATCGCAAGGCTGGTTTTCGGAGACGGTCAGCGATGACGGTCTTCGAGAATGACAGTCCAAAGATCAACCTTATACCATCAGCTATGTGACTTATAATTTCTCAGCGTTTACACACGAATGATCACACTAGTTCACACACCACACGGGGGGAATTCTTGTGTTGTTAACTCTGACGTTGGTTATTTTTCGAGTATAGTTCAATTAGGTACTCTGCAGGATTCAATATTTATTGGAAACGTCTAAGAGATCTAGCTCCACCACGATTTCAGATAGACCAGGACCTTCTTCTAAACAAGGGATCGCGGATACTTCTAACCCGTCGACTTCCCCCGCTCATAACTTAGCTCCCGATGCCCTGGAAGCATCAATTTTATTGGACAACCCGGTCAATTCTCAAGCTTCGAAGGTCAATGAAGCTACGCTGCGGCGAATATACTCCATCCACGGAATCCCATTTGACGACGTGTTGGTTCCATTGGGGAACGATCGTCCACACCTTCCCCCAGTTGGATACACCGCCTATAATAAGTTTATGTGCTGGGTCAGCAGTGTGCCACCGTTTAACTTATTTCTTCGGGACATGCTACAATACATCGACATCGCCCCGTCGCAACTGCACCCAAACGGTCACGCCTTCATCTATGGCACCTACATCCTCTTCATGACCGTCCTCTCTAGGCCTCCAACTCCTGGCGACATCAGATATATTTATATGATCAAGAAGCGGAGAGATAGCCCCTCCTTTGTATTCCTCGAACCGCACCACAAATGCCAGATTTTAACCGGGGCGTGGAGCAAGTTTTCCCTGTACAAACAGAAATGGTTCTATGTGTGTTGCCCCCTGGTTTCGAGAGGAGATGGGTTGAAGGAAGTAAGTCTTCTTCTTGAAATGATACTCATGTTTGGTCGAAGCTATGCCTTTTCTAACTCTTGTTTCATCTTCTCAGGTATCAATCCACGTCCTGACGGCCGCGGATATTCTGAGGCCGTTGAAACGATTAGAGCTCTTCTCGCCGAAGAACGAGACATCCGAACTCTCATTTCAAATGTGTCACTATCGAGGTTTGGGCTGCTAGTAGAAGTTCGTCGAGTAAGCCTTCCTGAGGGCATCTCCTTACCCAAGCCCGCATCTGGTAAAGGAAAAAAATTAGCTGAGTCGTCATCACGTCACACCCCTGATGCACAGGAAGAGGGGAAAATTCAAGGGAATGAAGCACCCGAAGCACAAGGTGAGAACTTGGGTCCCACTTAAGATCCGATAATCGAAGTACACGATATCGAAACGTCATCTTCCCCTTCAAAGAGGAAAAAGGGATTGACGTACAAGATTAGAAAGGAGAAGGTTGGCGGAACTTCAAAAGTTACGCTCATTCCAACAGAGAAAGAGGCTTCTTCACAGCACGTAGAAAGTTCTTTAAAGGGCCTATCGAACCTCTCCATTTCGGATGACCTGCTCAATTACGACTTTGACGATCCGGAGGCATTCAAGCTTCATTCGCCCATCAGAGGCGATGCAGGCGCTCTAACCCAAAGCCAGGGAGAAAAAACTCTCATTAGCAAAGCGACTGGTCCGTCGGGGGGAAACACTAGGATACACACGAACACTTGCACTTCAGTTTGCACTTAGATTTTCGTCGTCACACTACTCTTTGTTGGTTCGTTGTTATTTAAATTCTATGCAGGTGACATGGGACGCTCTCATGGATTCGATCGCTTTCGTGGTTCGTCTATTTTTTACCAATCTGAATGGGACTCGAGTTCCGGAAGACGTCGAGATAGGGATGGTGACGGCGATAAAGACTATCATTCCTAGGACTCGTCATCTCGGAAGAAAACTTACTATTAGCAAAAATACCACCAGGATACTTCCTCTCAACCGGAGCAAAGCAAAGACAAGCATGGCCATAAGAGGTCGCAATCTGATGCTCCCGGGACCAACACTCTGATTCCTCTTCTACTCGACAGTCCCGAGATTCTCACAGGAGAGCCGAACTTTCAAAGTCGTCTCCTCCCGCTCCTGCAACAAACCCAACAGTATCGGAGAGGCTGGCCGAACTTAAAGATAAATTTCCAAAAATAGGCTTCGACGGCCTAAAATTCCTCCCGGCGATTCATCCTATCCCCGGTCATGTCAAGCAGAGCGCCATCGCCTGTACCAACGACGTCTATGTTCAACATGACGCGTTCGTTCATTTGGCTGAAAAAATTTCCGAAGTCTCCGTGGAGCGCCAACATGAAATCGATCGCCTGAAGCTTGAGGCTATCCACGACAAAGACATCGTTAAGGCTCAGGACGAAGAGATCGCAACTTACAAGTCTGAACTCGAAGTCGCCCATCAGAGCGCCAAGGACACGGCTGAGGCCGTAACTCGTCTGGAATCAACTCATAAGAAAGAACTCGACGAGGCGGTTCAACACTGTGGAGCTTTGGCTCTAGAGAAGGACTCGGTTCAAAAGGAGAGGGACGCATTCAGCCTCCGAGTCAAGGAACTTGAGGAGCAGCTCCGCAGAGAGAAGGAAGAGAAAACGGCTGCCCAAGAGGAGTCACAACGATACTGTGATGAGATCGTTGCCAATCGACTTTTGAAAGAAAAACTTGAGGGCAAGCTTTCCATAGTCGAGGCGTTAAAGAGTGAGGCCCGTGAAGAGGGCAAGAAGATAGAGTCCATTGATATCGACTCGCGTCTTGAGGTGGCTAGAGAAGAAGGCAGGGAGGAGGTCAAAAGTATGTTTGACCCGTTAATTGCTGAGTTCAACGCCCACGTCCTCATGCATCGAGACTTGACTTTTCTGGATGAGAGCTATCTTGAATCTTTAGCCGAGTCATGGGAGGCCTTGATAGAAATCAGGAAGGCCGAGCACGGTGCTGAAGAGATTGATGAGGGGGCCTTGATAAAAGAATTCCTTAAGGGGAACGAGCCTTCGGACTTGTCTGCAGCTAAAGCTATACATGGCAAAGGCTCCTCCTCAAAGAAAGGGAAAGAAGTTACTACTGGTCCATCCGGGATCGTGCCTCTAGCTCATGCGCCTACTCGATCGGCCGATCGGCCGATACTCGATCCATTTGAGCAGCATATCGGTTACAATCCGAAGGACCCTGGCCTTGGCATCCATATTTTGTCTCCCATTCCGGAGGGTGAGAACCCCTTGACGGCTGAGAGCCTGCCGGAACCTGGTAGATAACTCTTCACTTTAAGATTTCAAAAGTCGTCATTCTTTATGAAGGACTATTGTATTCTAATGCTTGTTTTTCATGCTTTTGCGCAGGACGTTCTGATCCCGGGCCCACTTCGAGGAGCGATGTCGCCAAGGAGGCGGAGGGAAAGATAGGTGAGGCCACTCAGGCAGGAGAAGCTCCCGGGCCAGATACTTAAGTGATTGGAGCGCTGGATGAAGATAAATCTGAGACTTCTTCTCCCATCAAGGGGAGTTATGAAGTAGAGATTACAGGCGCCTCCGAACACACATCTGAGCTAAGTATGAAGGAGCGGCTCGAGAAGGAGAAGAGAGAGAGAGACGGCCGAGATCAAGGTTGAGCCTCGAGTTGTGGACCTAGACGATCCCTTGCACAAGCCATTGAAGGTCATTCTCCCTGGCAGGTCCAAGCCCGTGGATGTTCCCCGTACTTCTGCAGCTGCTACCCCTCCATCAAAGAAGAGTGCCAAAGGTAAACGCACAGGGGAGGAGTCGTCCGAGAAGACCACGGAGGTGAGGAAGTCGAAGAAGCACAAGAAGTGACCATTACTCTTGTTCAACAAGAGTTAGTTTAAGTTGTGTAATTATTTTCATCTGCTTCCGTAGTTTTTGTAAATAGATTGTCTACCCCGAACTTTGTAGTAAAAACTTTGTCTGAATAAAGCTTAGTTCCTTTTTTGTCTTTCAAATGCCTCTTGTCGTTCAATTTTTGTATGATTGTGATTTAAATCCGAGCCGTTGTGAATAACATGTACTTCTCGGTTCACCTTCGTATAGCTCGGAGATTCTTCGAGAGTTGTTCATTCTTCCTTCTACGCTTCAAGCACTTAGAATATTTTTTTGTCCGCACATCGGGGACTTAGAGTACTCCAGTCTGCGCTCTGGGGACTTGAAGATTTGAGTCGATTATACTCGAGTCCGCGCTCTGGGGACTTAGAGTACTCCAGTCCGCACTCTGGAGACTTAGATATTTTGAGTCGTTTATATTGGAGTCCGCGCTCCAGGGACTTATAATACTCCAGTCCGCACTCTGGGGACTTGGAGATTTTGAATCATTTCTACTCGAGTCCGCACTCCAGGGACGTAGAGCACTCCAGTCCGCACTCTGAGGACTTGGACATTCGAATCATTTATACTCGAGTTCGTACTCTGTGGACTTAGAGTACTCCAGTCCGTACTCCGGGGACTTGGAGATTTTGAGTCGTTTATAATCAAGTCCGCGCTCCGGAGACTTAGAGCACTCCAGTCCGCACTCTGAGGACTTGGAGATTTCGAATCGTTTATACTCGAGTCCGCGCTCTAGGGACTTAGAATACTCCAGTCCGCACTCAGGGGACCTACAGATTTTTAATCGTTTATACTTGAGTCCGCGCTCTAGGGACTTAGAGTACTCTAGTCCGCACTCCGGGGACCTGGAGATTTTTAATCGTTTATACTCGAGTCCGCACTCCGGGGACTTTGAGTACCCCAGTCCGCACTCCGGGGACCTGGAGATTTTTAATCGTTTATACTCGAGTCCGCACTTCGGGGACTTAGAGTACTCCAGTCCACACTCCGGGGACCTGGAGATTTTTAATCGTTTATACTCGAGTCCGTACTCCGGGGACTTAGAGTACTCCAGTCCGCACTCCGGGGACCTGGAGATTTTTAATCGTTTATACTCGAGTCCACGCTCTAGGGACTTAGAGTACTCCAGTCCGCACTCCGGGGACCTGGAGATTTCTAATCGTTTATACTCGAGTCCGCACTCCGGGGACTTAGAGTACTCCAGTCCGCACTCCAGGGACCTGGAGATTTTTAATCGTTTATACTCGAGTCCGCACTCAGGGGACTTAGAGTACTCCAATCCACACTCTGGGGACTTGGAGATTTTGAGTCATTTATACTCGAGTCCGCGCTCTGGGGACTTAGAGTACTCCAATCCGCACTCCGAGGACTTGGATATTTTGAGTTGTTTGCACGTGTTCGTACGTCAGCCAGAATAATACGGTTTCGTTTGCCTGTCGCAGGATCATCATACGCAAAAACATTAGTCATTTATGGAAAAGATGGCTTCAAGCCTTTATTAATGAGAGCAAGCTGAATTGTCTTACTACATGTCAAGAACTAGAAATAAAAGCGTATTGGAAATAAGTGCAACTAATAAATGAAAGAAATAGACTAAGTATAATAATGCCGCAAGTACTCGCCGTTCCATGCTCGGGGGAGTGTCGCACCATCGATGGTCGCTAGCTTGAAAGTTCCTTCTCCAAGCTTCCGTTCGATGACGTATGGACCTTCCCATGCGGGATTCATATAAGACGGGATTGGAAAAACTCGTTTCAAAACGAGGTCTCCCACACTAAAAATTCTTGGTCGGACCTTCTCGTTATAATATTTAGCGACTCTATGTCTGTATGCGGTCACTCTCAAATTGGCTTCTTCGCGGTTTCATTAATGAAGTCCAACGATTCTAACAAAAGATTCTGGTGCGACTTGGGGTCGTAATAAGTTACCCGGTGTGATGGAACTTCAAGTTCCATGGGTATGACAGCTTCCGTGCCAAACGCTAATGCGAATGGGATGTGGCCAGTCGCGGTCTTATGGGTGGTCCTATAGGCCCAAAGCGCCGTTGGAAGTTCATCCACCCACTTGCCTCTAGCCTATTCCAGACGTTTTTTCAATATGGAATTGATTATCTTGTTTACGGCTTCCACTTGTCCGTTGGCCTTCGGGTGAGCAACCGCTGCAAACTTCTTTTCAATGCCATATCTCGGACAAAATTCTTTGAACTCCTTGCTTTCGAATTGAGTCCCATTGTCTGTAATGATGGTCTGTGGAAGGCCGAAACGACATATGATATTTCGTACGATGAAATTAATAACCTTCTTGGTGGTTATTGTGGCCAGAGGCTCTACTTCTGCCCATTTGGTGAAATAGTCGACCGCAACTATTGCATATATCGCTCCACCTTTGGCTATGGGTAAAGAACCAACTAGTCAATTCCCCACATTGCAAATGGCCAGGGACTAACCATTTGTGTGAGTTCCGTCGGCTGAGCTCTCGGGATTTTTGCATATATCTAGAATTTATCACATCTTCTCACATAGTCTGCATCATGCTGATTCACAGTTGGCCAGTAGTATCCATAACGGAGGATCTTCTTTGCTAATGTCGACCCTCTAGTATGGTCCCGCACTCTCCTTCACGGACTTCCTCCAGGACTCGTTTTATCTCACCATGGGCAATGCATCAGAGTAGTGGGGTCGAGAATCCCCTTCGATGCATTATTCCGTCCTGTATTATATAACGAGAAGCCTTACGAAGGACTTGTCGTCTTTCGCTCCTTTCTTTGGGTAAGATCTCGAATAGCAAGTACTGCTTGATTGGGGTCATCCATGATTCCTTCTCGATTTCTGTTTCTAACACGAAATCCACCTCCATCATATTTATACTCGAAGCATGGAGGGTCTCAACAGGAAATACCCCATTTGTTATGCGTTGCCTGTGCTTGCGAATTTTGCCAATGAATCGGATGCTCTGTTTCGCTCACACGGGATATGTGAAATATCATAATACTCGAGATTCGCTAGCAGCTCCTGAACACGGACCAAATATAGGGCAAGTCTCAGCCCCCTTGCTTGGTAGTCTCCTCGCACTTGGTACACCACCAGCTGCGAGTCGCTAAAGATTTCAACCGACTTTTCTCCCAGTTCTTTGATAAGTTAGAAGCTAGTGAACAACGCTTCATATTCGGCTTCATCGTTTGTTGCTGTGAATTCAAGCTTCAAAGCGTAGCAGACCGATCGGCTCTCAGGAGTTACAAGAACTATGCCAACCCCCGAACAACGGTCGTTAGACGCCCCATCGGTGTACATCTTCCATCGAACGGGACGTATGACATTGTGGTCGTTTGATTCGTCTGTCATAGTAAATTCAGCAATGAAGTCAGCTAGTGCTTGTCCTTGTATGGCCCTTCGCGGCAGGCAGGTAATGTCGAACTGGCTTAACTCAATAATCCATTTAAGCGTTCTCCCGGAAGTTTCTGGTCGTTGGAGTATCTGCCGCAAAGGTTGATCAGTGTAGACACTGATCGAGTGTGCCTGAAAATACGGGCGAAGCTTGCGTGATGCAATCACCAAGCAATAGGCTAGTTTTTCAATCTTTGGATAATTTCTTTCTTCCCCCGTCAAACGTTTACTAACGTAGTACACTGGCTTTTGAACCCGGTCTTCCTTGCGAACCCAGGCTGTACTGATAGCGCGTTGGGATATAGCCAAGTATATGTACAACATTTCATGGTCTATTGGTTTCGACAATACCGGGGGACTTTCTAAGTGCCTTACAAGAGCTCTGAATGCTTCCTCACAGTCGAATGTCCACTCGAAATTCCTCTTTCCTTTCTTTATGACATCGAAGAAAGGAATACACTTGTCTGTGGCCATGGATATGAATCGGCTCAGCGCGGCCACCTTTCCATTCAAGCTTTGCACTTGTTTTATGGTTCTGGACACTTGTATATCACGGATGGCTTGAATCTTCTCCGGGTTAGCCTCGATTCCTCGTGCATTCACAATAAAACCCAAAAACTTTCTCGACGCTACGCCGAACGAACACTTCAAAGGATTGATCTTCATTTCATATTGTCTGACTATGTCAAACATCTCCGCTAAGTCTCGAATATGGTCGTTTGACTGTCGCGACTTCACGAGCATGTCATCCACATAAACTTCCATCGTTTTACCAATCTGGTCTTTGAACATCTGATTCACCAGACGCTGATAGGTTGCTCCCGCGTTTTTCGATCCAAAGGGCATCACTACATAGCAATACAACCCAACATTTGTGACAAAACTGGTGTGTTCTTGGTCTGGGAGGTGCATCGGGATTTGGTGATATCCAGAGTATGCATCCATAAATGATAGTAACTCATGCCCGGCAGTTGAATCGACCAGCTGGCCAATCCTGGGCAACGGGAAACTATTCTTCGGGCATGCTTTGTTTAAATCAGAATAATCGACACTAGTTCTCCATTTTCCATTCGCTTTCTTTACTAGCACCGGGTTAGAAACCCATTCTGGGTAGAAGGCATCGCGGAAGAACCCATTGGCTTTGAGTTTGTCCACCTCCTCTTTGAGAGCCGCGGACCTCTCTGGGTCCATGCCTCTCCTTTTCTGTTTCACAAGAACATGTCTTGGGTGTATGTTCAACATATGACTCGTGATTGTAGGAGAGATCCCGCACATGTCAGAATGTGTCCAAGCGAAGACATCAAGATTCGCTCGGAGGAAGTCAGTGAGGTTCTCGGCCACCACGGGGTCAAGTTGTGATCCAATCTTAAGAATTCGTGATGGGCCATCCCGGCTGACTGGGATATCAATTGTTAGTTCAGCCGGTGCTGCATTTGTTTCCCTGGATCCCCCATCATCGTCTCTCGGATCTATGTCTCTATGGATCCGAGAATGTTGCCCGAGCCAGGGCTCAGGCGCTACTTGTCAATCATCAGCATTTCGGATGTGGATGGAGCAGTCCGCAACCTTCCTTTCTCTCTACGCTGAGCCTCTCTCAGCTCAGCCACATAGCAGGCACGTCCGGTCGCCTGATCGGCGTGTACCACTCCAACACCATTATTTATGGAAAAATTTAACGTCACACACCAAGGGGCCAATGCTGCCCTAAATTTTGCCAAGGCTGGACGTCCTAGAAATACGTTTTATAGAGAGTCAACATCCAACACTATGAATGGCAGGATCTGTACCCTCCTACGCTCGCCTTGCCCCAGTTCAACTGGTAACTCCACATATCCCACTGCATCCGTTGCTGCGCCGTTAAAGCCGTATATTCTGGCTTTAGACGGTTTCAAATCCTTAGTCTCCAGCTTCATTTGGTCGTTCGCCTTCTTGAAGATGATGTTAACGAAACTTATACAATCAATTAGAATCCTCTTCACAAATGTCGGCCCGATTGTCGCAGATATGACCATCGGGTCGATGGTAGGGGCCTCCACCTTATCCGTATCTCTGCTCCTGAATACAATATCATCATCCATCATGCGCTGCTGCTTTGCAGGAGTCCCATCCTCCACATTCGAGCAGCACTTATACTCCACATGTCTTAAAGAGTTAGCATATCGCTCCATCTCCTGCCAATTCTTATCCACAGGATGAGGTCTGCCGGCAATCGTGTTGATAACCAATCTACCCACAGTTTGAGCAGGTTGTTCTGGTTGGCATGGAGCTGGCCCACATCCGGGGTCCGATGTCTCTTGTCTTCCGTCTTATGGGCCTTTGACGAACTCCTGCAACTTCTTCTTTCTAATCAGCTTTTCTATAGCATCATGAAGGTGTCTGCACTCCTCTGTGTTGTGCCCATAAGACTCATGAAAGTGGTAGTACTTCCCAGTCCGCTTCTATTCCTCCGTTGATTCCTTTGGGCATGGTTTCCTATACTGAAAAGTGTTGCAAGTTGACAAATAGATGTTCTCAAGTGATGCGTTGAGCGGGGTGTATTCATTGTAGGTCGGGATCCTTGACTTCCATTTCCCCGTCTCTCTTTTCTTTCTGGGATTTCCACCTCCGGATCCTTTAGACTGCCCAGGCTTGCTTTGGACGTTGACTTGAGCTTTTCCCGAATTATCGTTAGTTTTCTTCGTGGTGACGGTACTCTTCACAGTCTCTTGAGCAGCCCCTGGTGCCTTGTCTCGTCTTGTCCATCGAGCTTCTTCCCTTCTTATGAACTGATGAGCTTTCGAGTAAAAATGTTCCAGCGTGGCTGGGGGCTTTCCCACCAACCAATCTCCGAATTCAAAGTCTGGATCCACTCTACGCATTACCGCCATCAAAATTGCGTGGTCGTTTGGATTGCTCACTTTAGTAGCAGCAATATGAAATCTCTGCAAGTATGCTTTCAATGACTCTCACGGAGCTTGGATTACGCTTGATAAGGACATCACATCCTTTGGGCAAGTGGTGTGTATCCTGAATTGCTCTATGAATTTCATTGCCAATTCGTCAAAGCTGGATATAGATCGTGGCGGAAGTCAAGTAAACTACGTAGTGGAAATTCCGGATAGAGTGATTGGGAAGCACCTACACTTGGTTGCTCATTAGCTCTTGCAGAATCCATCATCCATCCGTACCTCATCACATGCTGCTTGGGATCAGTCTTCCCTTCGTAGGCTGGGATAGTCGGCATATTGAACTTCTTGGGGTACTCAGCCTGTAGGATACCATCCGTAAAGAGAGTATGGCTTCTGGACCCTTCCCAATCTTCATTGGTCAAGCCTTGGTTCTCTCTCATCAACTGCCTGACCATAGCTGTTAAGTCTGGAGTTTGTATGGAGGATGGAAAGTTGGGTTCCGTTCCACGGGACCGTGCGGGTTGATGTCCTGCCTGGTTTGGGTCTTGGAGATTCGGGTGTCCGATTTCTTCACGGGCTTAATTCCCAACGCCTGCTTGTGTACCTTCATCCTTATGGCGTCTACGCCTAGGAGGTTCGTCAGCTGACGTTGAACTATCAGATTCAGAATAAGGGGCAGGGTTACCTCTAACATTCTGGCGCTGCTACTGAGTGAGCTGAATCATGAGGTTAGTGTTGGCTTGAATCTGCTCAGCAAGTTTCCTTCTACTTTCCTTGAGTTCTCTTATCAAGTCGTTGAACTCTGTTAGGGAAACGACTTCCACTTGGTTTTGGGTGGAGGGCCCTGCACCTTTTGTTGCTTGCTGATTTCTAGGTTCAACTTGTTGTACGCTAGCAGTTTCGTGGACATATGCGTTATGGGAGGCCGATCTGGTTCGTGGTCTTCCCATGGTAGAGTTGTTGGTTATAACTCTGAGTAGAATCAACAGATGCCTTGTCAACGACCTTGGATCTCCTTTGGGGATTTATGCAATCCAGTAGCTACAAAGCAGATCCTAACAGCCTGAGAATTCAATTCTCAGTGAAAGCACCAAAATGTTAGCACCAAAATTGATCACTAACACCCTTAGAAAGATTGTGTAGAGAGTTTAATGAAGAAAGTAAATTATAATAGAGAGCAATATGTAAATTTCAGTGCAGAGAACAAGAACACCAAATTTATAGTGGTTCGGCGTAACTGCCTACGTCCACTTTGAAGTTAATTTCCTTGATAGTTGATTACAGATACAATCCGTTTCTAATTACTTGAATACAATTGCAAAACAAAAGATTAAGTCTTTAATGAGTGTTGAATGCGGCAGAGTTTCCCCAGTGTTCCCAAAAAACCGATCCCTTTCACTGTGCCCCCTCCTCCCTATTTATAGATGAAGATGGGTTGAACTTCCCTGGTGGGCCTGGTGGCTGAATACATCGGCCCAAATGGAGTAATTTATGTGTGCCGACCCATAGATGCCGAACGTCGAATGCCGACCAGGGTGTGAATGCCGAACAATCTCCTTATGCCGAGCGCAGCGAGGCCGAACACTCTGAATGCCGTGGGAAGCACCTACACCGAACGATACTGGAAGCCGAACCAGTGACTTGGCCGAACGATGCCTTGGCCGAGCGATGTTTGTACGCCGAGCAGAACTTAGGCCGGACGATACCCAGGCCGAACTATGACTTGGCTGAACGATTCTTAGGCCAACAATAGTAGGCCAAACGACAGTTTGGCCGACCAATGTTTGGGCCGAACGGTAGTTGATGCTGGATAATTCTGCCATGCCGAGCGTTCTCACATGCCAAACGTTATTCCATAGACGCCGAAGGAACTTGGATGTCGAGCGCACCCTAGATGCCGAGTGCCTCTTAGATGCCGGTCGCCGAACGATCCAGTTGAGCCGATAGGTGGGGATGCCGAATACTATGTTGCCTGGTCAAATCCCCAGGAAACAACATCGCTACATTATTATCATAGAGCAATACCATTAGGTTCTCGATATCCGGGATCACTCTGACCTCACTCAAGTACTTGTACATTCAGACTCCTCTTTAGCTGCTTCATTGAGGGTGACATACTCGACATCTATCGTTGAATCGGGTACTATTTCTTATGTGGAAATTTTCTAACTAATGGCTCCACCATTAAGTTAAAGACATAACTATGCCATGTCTAGTCTAGTACTTAGAATATTGTACATTATGGATCCTATAGCTGAAGCAAAAGGATCCTCTTCATACGCTCTTTCTCCTCATCGGTACGAGGAGCTTCCTTTTTAGTAAAGACGATTCCAAAATGCGTTGGAACATTTTGATGCCTACAATTATCCATACCTAATCTCTTAATTATGGTGTCTATGTACTGGGATTGGGATCCCAATAGCCTCTTAGATATATCTCTATAGATCTTTAGACCTAGTATATAGGCTGCTTCTCCCAAATCCTTCATGAAGAAGCACTTGATAGCCAAGATTTTACGCGTTTTAATAACGAAGTGCCATTGTCAATCAATAATATATCATCAACATAGAGCATTAAGAATAAATAGTGTTGCCTAGTTCCTTTCTACAAACATATGCCTCCTATGTGCTTTGATGAAAAACAAATTACTTGATTACTATATCAAAACACTTTTTCCAACTCCTTGAAGCTTGTTTAAATCCATGGACTTTAAATTTTCAAGCCTTGCCCTCACTCCCACTGACCATAAAACTCTCGGGCTATGACACATAAATAGTTTCTTCTAAATCACCATGTAGAAAAGTCGTCTTTTCATCCATTTGCAATATTTCATAGCCAATGTAACGATGGCTAGCATAATTTGAATGGACTTAAGCATGGCTACGGGAAAAAGGTCTTATCATAATCAATGCCTTGAATTTGATGAAATCCTTTTGCAACTAGCATTGTCTTATAAGTCTCTATTCCTCCATCTACATTTAGCTTCTTTTTTAAATCCATTTGTATCCTATGGGTTTTATCCCTTTGGGTACGTTTGACAAAGTCCAAACTTTGTTTTTATACATGGAATCCATCTCGAATTTCATAGCTGCAAGCCAGAATGCAGAGTCTTTACTCTGCAGTGCTTGTTGGAAAGATAGAGGAGTGTTGCCATCTAGGACATGATCCTCCTTGTTGTCATCCATGAGAAAACCATAGTATCTCTCTGGTACGCGAGATCCCCTACTAGACCTTCTAATAGATTGCATGTTATCATATACTGATGAACTTGGTTCTCCCACTGTTTTGGCCTCAATGTTGCCTTATTGAATCTCATCCAAGTCCACAACCTTACTATTAATTTCTGTTAATAGAAATTCCTTTTCTAAAAAGACAGTGTGTCGAGAAGCAACACCTTTGTTCCTAGGTATTGGAGAATATATATCCTATGGAGTTTTTAGGTTATCCTATTAATTTACACAGTATCGATCTTGCCATTAGTTTATTCGAACCAGCGTTCTTGACTTATGCTGGACACCGCACAACTTCAAATATTTGAGTTGGGTTTTCTTTCCATACCGCATCCCATGTTGTGTTTTAGGCACAGTTTAGTGGCTAACAGTTTAACATATGTGCTGCAATTTCCAATGCATATCCCCAATAGGGTAGAGGTTACCCGACTTTACTCATCATGGATCGAACCATATCTAATAGGCTTCGCTCCGGCACGCCATTGTGCTGCAGAGTATATGGTGGAGTAACCTGAGATATAATCCCATTATCTTTTAAGTATTATTGGAAATTCCAACATACTCACCTCCTCGATCTGATTGAAGAACCTTAATCTTATGACCCATTTGATTTTTCACTACATTTTTATATTCAACAAATTTCTCACAAATATCAAATTTGTTCTTCATAAGATACACATATCTTAGTCTCGAGAAATCATCAGTGAACATAACAAGTAAAAACTATTACCTTTGGTTATTATAGGCATTGAGCCTTGTACATCACTATTTACTAACCCTAAAAGTTCATCAATTTTTCATTGCTCTTACTAAAGAGGTGCTTGGTCATTTTACCTTTGAGACACGACTCACACGCGTCAAATGAATCAAAATCAAGGGATGGGAGAAAACCTTTGGTTTTCAATTTGTGTAGTCATTTCTCACTAATATGACCTAGCCTACAATGCTAAATATAATTATCATTTATATTGTTAGAAGAATTATTCACAAAACATACATAATTTGTATTAATCACAAAAATGCAATTTTCAAGAATATCATCGCAAAATTTATTTCCATCCAAACTAATGTTCATAATATTATTTGCACAATGAAATATGTATCCAGTCTTAGGCAATCCATAAATAGAAATACTTCCATAAATAAAGTCTTTTACAAAATAGCAATTATTTAATGCTAATACTACTCCACTTAGAAAAACTAAATGGTAGTCTCCTACTACCATTGAATCTACAATAGATCCATCGGCAACTTGGAGCCTCATCTCTCCTTTTGCTACATGATGCCAGCTCCTAAGCCTTTGTAACGAATTACAAATATGATTAATAGACCCAATATCTAAGGCCTAAGACATTTTATTGATTATAAAACATATTTGAATCATAAATGTACCCGATGAAGCCGCAAAACCATTCTTCTTCTTTTCTCTTGCAATCTTCAGGATAATTTCTATTCCAATGACCTTTCTTGTTGTAGTAGTGACATTTACTCTTGTCATCGGTCTTCTTACCTTTCTTTTTATTACCTTTTATTTTCCACTTCTTCAAACTCTTCAAAGATGATGCACTGCCCTTAACAGCAAGTACAACCCATTGATCCTTCGATGTAAACTCGACGGACCTTAACATATTATGAAGCACCACGAGATTCACATTTAAATGGTTTATATTATAATTCAGTATGAACAGTTCATACTAAGGAGTAAGAGAACCAAAGATCAAATCAACTTGCAATTCATTTCTTATTTGTGCGTCCAACTGCGAAACCTTATCAATATATATAGCCCTTCATCATCGGCATGTAATCGTTTACATTTTTTCCTTTGATCATTTTGGTATTGAATAGCTTCTTCATAAGCTCGTACCTTGCAGAATGTGACTGTTCACCAAATATAGCCTTGAGACTATTAAATATATCATGGACAGACATATTTTCGTGTTGCCTTTGCAACGGCCTGTCTAACATTATTAGTACAAAAACTTGGTTAATCTCTAGGTCCGACTCCCATTTTTCATAAGCAAGTCATGCTTCGAGGCTCGCAACATCAATAGGATTTTCTTTAGGTTCGTATGTAATAGCAGTCCAAACGCGCTTGTAAGTCAATGATATTTTACATGCTTTAAGTCAGTTGTTATTGTTAGGTCTGGTAAGCTTGTTTTTTCAGAAAAGAGTTAGAGTTGACATTTTCCACAAGTTTAAGTGGTAGATTATTAGGACAAATCATTGTAGATGTTCTTATAATATTACAAAGGTTAAACTTTATGTTTCATTTTACTAATAAGCTTCTACTTTTCTTTTATGTTTCGACTAACCCTAGGTCGAACTTTGAAGCCTTTCGACTTCACTAGTAGGTGTCAGGACTTGTCCATCTTGGAATTCTAGCCTTGAGTTTGCTCAACAAGTCATAGCTCCATGAACGATGGATAATTCCTTATTGGTTGTATCGTATACAACTCCTATTCTTTAGCTCCTTGTCCTAATTTTACTTTGACCTTGAGTTTATTAACAAATTGACACAAAATTATTCACTTATAGCTACTATATCACGATGGCCTAAGTATGTATATGTACCTTGAGTGTGCTCAACAAATACATATAGTTATCTTACCTCGTCCATTCAGTATATTAATAATACTACACATAACACCCCTAGCTTGGGTTTTCTTAACAACTAAGGAATATGCAAGTACTTTATTAATGTATATATGGTAGAGGACAACATTATATTGAAGATTCATAGTCTTCAACATATTACATTAAGTGATATCGACTAATGGAATAATGTAATTCTTATGAATTACTTTCGTGATTCAAGTGTTAAACACATCAAAAATAACATCATACGTACATATCTATTCCTTAAATATATTTTGGCTTCTTCAATGTTCCGCATTTAATATATACATTCATATCGTACAAGTTTAATTATTATATAGTATTTATTTTTATATTACTTATATAATAGTCTTATGTATAATATTATATTAATTAAATCTCATTTAATTAATTAGCATTTTAATTAATTTTATTTTATCTGAATATAACATTTATATTTAATATTTATTATATTCTATAATCTTTATAGTACAACATGTATATCATATACATGTGTATATTTTTTAATTAATTAACCTTTTGATTAATTTATTTAATTGATTTTTTCAATTAAGTTATATTAATTTCAAAATTTATTCATATACATACATGTATACTTATGTTATTTTAAACATTCTAAAACATTATAACATATATCATAATATATAATACATGCATACATTTATTTATTAATTAACTTATTTATTTTATTATTCTTAATAATAAATTTTAAAATTATCGAAATTAATTTATATTATTTTTCAAACATTTTGAAAAATCTTATTATATTATAAATTTTATAACATTTGTATATTTTGTTTTAAATATAATTTTAAAATTTAAAATCTTGTATTTTAGTTACTATTTGACTTTTAAATTTAATATCTCATATTTTTAATTTTCAAACAATTTTGAAAATTAGCCTAAGGCCAAATTCAAATTGAGCCGTTTCTATTAAGGGCAACCTTTTGGGCATACTTCACCCTCATGATAGGTTGGTAATTAGGTAAGACAGGGTACTTGATTATCCAATTCTAATCCAAGACGTTATCTTTCTAGACACCATGCTAAGTAGGTTGTGATCTTAGTTAGTTAAACCTAATATGACTAATTTAGACCATACAGGCTATTGGGCTCTGATACCATTGTTGGAACTGTACCAGTCCGCATCGGAAGTTATGAGTGAATTTAAAAAAAATTACCCTATTGGATCTTTGTTGGGCCTATGAAGACTAATTTATTTAGAACATTCCAAAATTTAATTTCAATAAAATCTTTTACTTTATTTAAATTTATAAAATGATATAGTATTATTCAATTTATGTTATTAAATATACATGTGTATAATATGCACATATATAAGTATGTAAGTATGTAACATATCAATCCATGTAAGGTATAACATACCGATATATAGATGTTGGGATTTCCATCGCAACTGATATGTTAGCTCATCCAATATGCAAATATATTATCCAAACGTATGTTTTTATATAAAATTTTACTTTAGAAATGAATTGTTACAATATATTTATATATGTATGTATAAACTAAAATTTTATTTATATATAATTTTGTGTAAATATATACACACACAGAGACATAAATATAAAATATTAACTATATGTATATATTTACAACTATATAAATATGTTTAAATCATTTACAAAATATATTAAATAATTTTTTCGCTACAATGCTAAAATTAGCACATGTATAAATATTTTTTTAAATATATATATATATATATGTGTGTGTGTATATATTAAATACTTATACATGTGAATACTATATATATATATATATATAATAAACTAATTTAAATATATATAATAACCTAGTCTTGCACAAGGCTAAAGATACTTTTTAAAAATTTTAAATTTTAAATATTCGTACATACATTAATAAAACCATGTTAAATTATTAAAAATTAATAAAAAAATTATTTTTTAAAATCAAATTTGAATTTTAAATTTCCGTTAAAATTTTAGAAATTTTTTATAATTTGAAAATTAATTTTTATAATTCAAAATCTATTTTCTATTTTAATTTATATTTACTTATTTAAAAATATAAAATATGCTTTTTAATTTCAATTGAGAGTATAATGTGTATTAATATAATTTTATAAAATTTAAAACATATCTTTTAGTATATATATGAATACATATAGTTGTTTATATGATTAGATGATTTAAATATTATTTAAAATAATATGTATGTGTGTGTGTGTGTTCCTCCTGCCAAATATATTATACTTATTAAACTTCATCTATAGAACTTTATTTTCATATTTTACATTTGTATAATGTCGTATTTTAATTTTAAACTATATATATATATATATTAAATTATTTTAATAAAAAATGTTTTTGTAATTCTAAGCTGTGTTGCACGAAGTTGAATTATCACAAAAAATTTAAACATACGTACATAGACATACAACCAATCAATATTGTGACAATATATTTACATGTTGGAATCGTCACCCAACAGACAACATTATATATGTATCTAATGTATGTATGTATGCTATTTATATGAACTGTAATTTTTTCTACTATAGAGGAGGCTGTCGGTTTAAAAATAAACCAAACTAAATCTCATCTTTTTTTAGCAATGGTGCTATGTACAAATCAAAATTTTCAAGTATTATACGTATTAAAGAGCGAACTACCTGTTAAATATCTTGGCATCCCTTTGACATCGAATTATATCCACGCAATATACTGTTCAACCCTGTTAAATAAGATAAGCACTAAATTAAAAGGCTGGGATAGTAATTTATTGACAATAGCAGGAAGAGAAGAATTGATTCACAGTACAATCAATTGTTATGTATTGGCTTCTTATTTATCATTTACCGCAATCAGTATTGAAGAAAATCGACCAATTGCGTGCAGATTTCTTTTGGAAGGGCAAATTACATAAGATATCTTGGGATACCTTATGCAAGCCTAAACTAGAAGGTGGAGTTGAAATGCGGAAGTTTTCGGATCTTAACAAGACTGTCAGGGTTAAGTTGCTTTGGAATTTATTAACAACAGATTCCCTCTGGTCCAGATGGATGCAGACCAAATATTTATCAAAGGAAAATTTTTGGGTATTGCCCGTTGACAAGAATTACTCTAGTATGATGAAATCAATTCTCAGACAACGAGACTTAGCTGTAAAATTTATGGCTCGAGTTATTATCAAGGGAACATACAGATTTGTGGTTTGAGCCCAGGATATATAACAAATCCCTGGTAGAATTAATAGGATGGAATAGGGTCCATCTCGGTAACTCTGTTAACAACAAAGTTAATTAAATTATAAGAGATCGAAAACTACAGCCTCAATTGTTACTAGAGATGAGAGTAGTGTCGGCTCGTATCATGTAGGTGAATTTATTTTCCGATTAGCCTGCCAATTACCAGAGAATTGTACAACAGAAAAAATTTGTTTTTTCTACAATTTGGAATGAAATCTGACAGCATAAAGAGGTCAATGATAATTTCAAACTGATATGGCATAACAAGACAGCTAGGAAATTTTCATTTATGATGTACATGACTTATCTACAACACCTAGCTACAGTAGATTGGTTGACAAATTGGGGATTAAACATTGACACACAGTGTGTGATTTGTAATAAATATAATGAAAATCATCAACATCTATTCACAGACTTTGGATTCTTTATTGTTCAAACTAGATCTTTAACCCACAACTGCGAGCTGCGGTAACGGATCTCCAATTTGAGGCATGGTTTTGGAAAGAAATCAGCTGTACGAGATCTAGCGTTTTTTGCGACATCAACGCTAATCCATCATATTTGATTAGAAAAAAGTCTGCTGATGATTTGTGACGAAATTTTGCTCGGTGGAACAAGGATTAAAACTGCTGGAAATAGATGTTCGATTATAGCTTGTTCAATGATTTCACCAAGGGAGAGTATCATCGGCAGTGAGAGAATAACTTTGAGATGGGGTGTTGAATCGGATCGCTCTGGATAATGTGCCGTGTTATATTTTAATTACGGTATGTGGGCTCATGTTTTTCTTGTATGGGCTTGAATGGGTAGTATACTTTGAGAAAGTGGAGGTGTGTCTTTTACCCAATGTTTTGGGCCGATTTTCTTTTGTTTGTATAGAGTTTGTAGATGATTTGTTTTATGTTTTTGAGTGTTATTGGAGATTGCATAATAGAGGATGTTGTATATTTTTTACTTACCATAATGGTAAGGTTTTTTATGGATGCGAATCTCTCTATTTTTGGTTCTCATACGTCGTTAATAAAGAACATTTCTTTCAAAAAAATGTATACATAAATAATGAACATTATAAATATAATTTAATATCTATAATCATATTAGGAATGTACCTTGTAGCCAAAATCCTTAAGCACGCCTTCAAACGATAATCTAAGCTCCATGAAATGATTTCCAATCCAAAAGAGTGCTAGTCCTTAAACAGTTAATCGCCTGCTATCGATAAGCACTTAATCTAATTTGATTTGAATTTGATATATAAGAGGGAAGGAGGGGAGCGTTCAGCCAAAAATGAAATGATACGGAGGCTTCCAAAATGTTTCATAACAAATGAAGTTAGAGATGCTAATGTACTGAAAGGAAAGGATTGAAGTTGGGATCTTATCTTTTACTCATTCTCTTTCCATCTCAACCATCCCAAATCAGGCCTCTCTAACCTATGTCATAGCCGCCTATAACCCTCTATGATCCGATCATATCAGTCCCCTTAATGGCTTTAAACTCATTTGGAGCCCAAATAAAATATTATGCAATTAAATCTTCTTTAACGCTTATCGATATCATATATCGATTAATATATTTATAACTATTATAAATATATTTAATAATATTTATTCATCAAATCAAAATTCAATTTTTATAATTAATGTTTCATAAATATTAGTTGATTAGATTAATTTATAAAAATTATAAATTAATTAAAATGTTTGGTCATATGAGAATTCATCGTTTTGGTTGTGTGAATCGTTTGGTGTAAATTTGGTTAGTGATGTGATTAATATTGAACTATTCGAATGTTAGTCTTTGCACATCACTTAGTAGGTGGTATGATATTTTGGCCAAATTTGTTGTTTACTTAGTTTTGGTAAAATCCAATTTTACTTTGTTAAGCGTTACTTGATTTTGACTTTTATTAACACTAGTTCTCTTCATCAAAACTATATCACTTTGGACTTATAGAATCCGGTAATGGTCAAAATTCCAATATCATCCATATTCAACTCTATAGTTCAAACACACAAAGTTCTTAGTTCAACAATAACAATTAATCGAACTCTCTAACTAGGGATTTGAGTTGACTTGAGTTGACTGTGGTAGTAACACCATATAACCAAGAAGACGGATCATCTCTTATATGGTGTTTCACTTCCAATCGACCCAACTCTTGTCACTCAATGGACGTCATGCCATGATTTGAATATAATCAAAGTAAAGCTTTCATACTAAAGATCAATGATATTCTCAAGAGAGAACTATGTGGATCAGTCACATTGATATTCTATTTGACCTTGGTTATATTAACAAATAGAAAACTATTGAGTAAGTCGTTCCATAGTTATCCAATAACTAATAGTACATAACCTTTAAGTGCCCTTAGAAGTCATGAGTAATACATTTCCTAACATTTGAAGAGAATTGCGTACTTTAGTCTCAACGGATACATTGATGTCTAGTCTCAACGCATCTTAACTAGGAATATTTAAAATGATGTGTTTATTATGTTGTGATACAATACTCATGATTGCAATTATTTGTAATTACAATCACAAACATACAATTTATAGATCTTCTGTTAAATATTGAGTTAATTAATTTACAATAAATTATAGAATTGCCCCTAGAGCATACCCCTACCCTATCAGTGATATTATAGCCAAATTTATTGCTTACATAGCTTCGATAAAATTCAATATTAATTATATTAACGGTACCTAATAGTGGTAATTATTTACACCAACTTACTTTGTCAGATCTATATCATAGTAGGACTTATGGAATTTGGTAATATTCAAAATTCCAACATTGTTCATATTTAATTTAAAAGCCCAAAAAAAAAATAAGTGTTTGGTTCAATAATAATAGTTATAATTAACCAAACTGTTCTTGCTAAAGACTTTAACTTTAGTTTGATTTCAGTTGACCTTGATACTAAGCCTATATGACTAAGGTAATGAATTTTGCAACAAACAGTGTTTCATTTCCAATGCTTTCACTCAACCAAACTATACTCGTTCAATAGACGTCGTACCACGATTTAACTACAATCAAAGTGGAGTTTCCACATTGAAAATCGATAGTGTTCTCAAGTCGAGAAAATTATGTAATATTATTAGATTGATATTTTATGTTTTACATTAATTACAGTGACTAACATAAAAGTATCAAGCCATTTCATAGTTATCCAATAACTATCTGTACGTAATCCTTTGGTACCTCCAGTAACCATGAGTAACACACTACCTAACATTTGAAAAGCATTACGTATTCTAGTATTAAGGAATGTATCGATATCCAGTCTCGATACATCTGGACTAGGAATATCCAAAATGATAGGTTTATTATATTATGATAAAAATCTCTCACGATTACAATATATTGTAATTACTGTCACAAAATACACTATTTATGGATTTTCTATTAAATATACTTAATTAAGAAATTAATTAATTATAACATATTATAATAAGCATATAATAGCTGTTAGTTAAAGCGCTTAGCAGTTCTATAGCAGTCGAGGTGCAAAAATTAATACAGGGATAAAGCGGGGGTATAGCGGATGTGCAAAAAGCTTTATTGGAAATAAAATTAAATCTTCAAATTTAATTTATTCTCATTCTAACATTATTCGTGTAGAAAAATAAATATTTTTTTAATAAAAAATGAAGAATATCATGATTTACGTTGTCTTAACTTGGTTACTAAAATAGATTTCTTGCTTACGTTGAGCACTCAGCCTAGGACTTTACTCTAACTTTTATGATTTGATTCAAAAGAGAATTAGTCAGATTAAATTTTTGTTAACGTTGCTAAAGAGAAGCTAAAAACCATTGATTCAGTGGGTGTAGTGGAAAATAATAGGGCTTTAAGCGGGTGCACTATTTAATATTGCTAAACTAAAAATGCATAGCGGCCGAAGGGCGCTACGTGCTTTACCAGGAATTTAGCAAGGCTTTAGTGGGGCTTTAAATGTATAGTATAATAGAAAGAAAAACACCTTTTATTTCAAACGAGATTTTGTTACCGAGTTAATAATTTATAATAATTGATAAAATTATAGGACATGCCCCTAACCCTATCACTATGAGCTTACTATAGTCATACTACGCGTGTATCTAATACAAACATTCATGTTTATGATAATTCATTGGTGAATTTAGCAAAGTATGAGGAACCATTTTTGGTATCATTAGAATTACTATTGCATACATCAATATGTGTTAGTCCCAAGAGTTCACCAACTCTTATGGGCTCCCACTAAATAGGTGCTTTGTCCTTTATTGTTTGAGGCATAATTCACTAGTACCATATGATTCATAATCATTTGACTAGAGTTTCTTTCTAAAAATTGTACCTAGGTCTATAATTCCAAAATAATTGCAAATTTTAGACACTTTTGTGTTTTCCAATGCATCACATCTATTATGAAAACAAATACCACAATTATAGTTTCAATTTTCTAGTTAACATAAAAAATATTCATATTAGAATAGAACTATTAATATTTTCAGTCAATACTGAAAATAGTTATTATTTCATAAATAATACTTGGTATGTTTATGAAAACAATTTCTAATTTGATGTGATCGCCAAAAAGTTTTTTATGATATTTTCCCGATATTTCCGCTATAATGATGTATGAAATACAAAGCTACATTCAACCACGTAATATAGGCAATTTATTTCATTTGCTGTCATTGATTTATGGTCGAAAATCAAATATCTTAATCTTAAAGAGATAAATTTTCAAATAAAAATTATATTTCTCATTCTAGTTAAGTATATATTATTATTTTATACAATTCTCGGTTTTAATATATCTTCATGAAGTAGAAGGATCATTCACTCCCTTTATCCCAATTGTGCCTTAAGTTTCATCAACTCCCGTACATTCATTTTCCTTTCCAAATGGTCGAACCATTCAAAAGAAAATCCTTACTACATGGTCATAACTAACTCTTTACAAAAATGCATTCGGTCATCCTTAACATCGAAAGATATCAAATAAGTTGCATTTTACATAAATTGACCAAATTGACTTTTTAATGATCGTATCCTTAAATGCATCTTGTAGCTCTTAGTTTAGTATTGCATCTAGCACAAAAGGATCCTTATTGTAATCAATCATATTGAATACATGATTTGGCACTATTGTTTACTTGCTCACCTCAAAAGAACTAATTTTATCGAGATTTCGTATATTACAAATTGGGGTCACTCACCATTTAACATTTATATCCGATTGAATATAGATCAAATATCCATATATTTGTATTGTTTTTAGAGTTTAAAACTCATAGATGACCATATATAGTATAAGGAAACTAAATACACAAGTGATCAAGTTACAAGCGTACTTTGTAGTTGTATAAGTAAGCGCTTGCATAGGGCTTGCATTAGCAACATGCAAAAAGTTACTGATAAGTATGTGTTGTATTTCTACTTGTCAATATTAATTCAATTCATTTGTATATTTTAATTGATAAACATTTTATCAATTATACTAAATGCATAAAATTTATTAATGTAGGTTAGTTTAATTATACATAGTAGACATTCTGTAACAACCCGATATTTCGAGAAGTTATAAATTTTAAATTTAATCTATAATCAATTGATAATAGAGCTTCATTAATAAGAAATATGATAAACCAACTTCGAAATAATAAGTTTTATGATTTTAATACGGAATAATCGAGTGGTAGACTGAATTGGTGAAGTATAATAATTTTGAAAGTAGTTTAAGTGAAGAAAACATTATTAGTAAAGTGATTAAGATGCAAATAAGAAATAAATGGAAATGAAATGGGTAACAAAAACACTTGGCCCAAGCCCATTTATGCATACCCTTTGATTACCAAGGTTATTCTAGTAGTTTCCTTCATCACTTATCATCTACAAACCCTTCTTCTTCTCTATTTTCGTCTTCAGCATGAAACCCTATAATGACATCTCTTCCGAAATTCATTGAAAATCACATAAATATCAAAAAATTATGAAACTTTAAATAAAGCTTCTCAACACTTATTTACACCGCTACAAGTTGTCAAAGTTCAATTTTGATCAAGTATGGATGGTGAAAGATTTCATAGATTGAGATATATTTTCTGGTTTATAAACAATGGAAAAGATGCTTGTTCAAAGAGTGATTTTGTGTATCAAATCAAATTAGTGTGGCTTTAAATTTTTCTGGTGAGTTCCATAGACTCTTATGTTTGTTCATTATATAAATAACTTTTGTTTATATGGTTGTAAAAATAATTGGTGATGATATTTGTTGAAATGGTTATGTTTTGATAAATTTTGTGAATTTAAACCCTCTTCGGTATAAAATTCGTATTTAATTCATACGAAGTGTAAAAATTTCCATATTTTGATAAGTTGTTCCTGACATATTCCAGCATCTATATTTCAAATATCATGAATTTTGATTTAGCTTCGACGTGTTAAAGATTGTGATTTCCGTAAGAATTTCCAATGCAATTTGGACAGAAAATGCCTGTTGGATTTTAATTCATATTAAACTGTAGAAAATCTAATTAAATTGTAGAAAAATCTAAAAATATTGATATTTGGTTATGTTGTTTCCAACTCAATTTCTAGCTATTGATGAAAATTTCATTTAAAAATACTATGATTTGTTGCGCTCAACGGTTGATTTACAAAGGCGGAAATTATGTTTTGTTGCTGCAAATTATTTACAAAAGTTCAATGACATCAATTAGTTTCCTTGTTGAATGATCCTACTCTGTATCCATGATAAAGTCTATTTAATCTCTGAAATGAGTTTTGATTTACTTTAATACTCTTGTGTTAAAATTTGAAAGATGGATGATTTTGGTAAAATACTTAAATGGAATAATTTTAAAGATTTTGTGAATTAAATTTTTTCAGTAAATGATGAGTTTTGAAATTTTATTAAACTAATGAAGTTTGAGTATTTATATTTAGTTACCATTGATTATAAAATTTTACAGTGATCTATGAACTCGTAGCTAGAAATAGCCTGACTCAGGGGTTGTTTTATCGACAATCCTCAGGTCAGAACGAGGATTTATTGTAGGTTTAGCTGATACACTTTTGGGTACGAGGTGATGGATGGATAGAGCCAACAGATTTATGTATTCATTTGTATTAGAAATTGATATAGTTGTATATTTAAAATAAATGGTTTAAAATGTGTAAAATAAAATCGGATATTGTTTGAGATGTTAAAATGTGTGATATACCTTATTTGCTTTCGTTAGAGTATGATGTGATCTGTTTATATGTGATGATGTTATTTTTACATTGTTCATTCTCTGTGTTACTCAACAGTATTACGCAACAATACTCTTGGATGATATGGGCATAGAGGTGGGGTGTTACAAATTTTTACAATATTAGAAAGGTTAAATGCTATATTCTAATGGGACTCTCACTAGACTTTTACATTCGTCAAAATCTTAAGACGAATCATAGAAGTCTTGCAACTTCTCTAGCAGGTGTTAGGACTTGTTTGCATTTGTATTCTAACCTTGAGGAATATCAATAAATCGCAGGCCCGCACACGACGAATAATATTTTTTATCGATTATATCATATACAACTCCTAACTTATAGTCTTTGTCCTAATCTTGTTTCAACCTTGAGGAATATCAACAAATTGAAAGAGATTATCCATTCGTACCTAGCATTCCACGATGGCCTAAGTATAAATGTACGTGCCTTGAGGAACATCAATACATACATACATACATATATCTTACCTGGCCTATTCAATATATTAATAGTACTACACATAACATCCTTAGCTTGAGGAATATCAACAACTGAGGGGTATGCAAGCAGTCTATTAATATATGAAAATGATAGAGGATAAATCTATTTTGAAGATTCATAGTCTTTAATATATATTTAACTAAGTAATATCGACTTATGGAATATTGTATTTCTTTTGAAATACCATCGTGATTCAAGTGTCGAACACATCTAAAATCACGGTATACGAACTATACATATGTATTTATCACTTAGGTCTATTAATGTTTCTTATTGTTCCACCTTTTTTTATATATTCGTACTACATAAGTTTTAATTATAACATAACTTTTATAATTTAATTAACTTATATAATTTCTTATGTATAATCTTATATTAATATCATTAATTAAACCTTATTTAATCGATTTAATTAATCTACATTTTAATTAATTCTACAATATTTAATTAAATAATGTATATTAAATATGTAAACTATGACATTATAGTCGTACACATATATATTAGATATATATATATATATTATTTATTAATAAACATTTAATTAAACAATTATAATTAATTATTAATTTTAAAATTTTCATATATAATTATTTCACCTTAAATAATTCAAGACAATGTTACTTATATCATTTTATATATGATATATATTATAAATTAATTAATTTAATTATTAATCTTACTAATAATTAATTAATTTTTGAAATTAGTTTATTAATTTTCAAAATAATTTTGAAAATCATTGTGTAACAGTTATATAACCGTTACGTATTCTAACTTTAACCTTTTAAAAAAAATAGTATTTTTATTTATAGTAAATTTAACCTTTTAAATTTAAAATTTATTTTAATATCAAAGTCAGATTTTTAACATTAGCCCATAGGCTGAATCGGTTTGGGCCTTTATATTGGCGATAAACTTTCGGCTTACCTCATCCTTTTAGGCCAGGCCAATAGCCAGGTAGGGCAAAGTACTTGATTACCCACACTCAAACTTAGGCACTTCTTTTTCAGACGCCCTACTAAATGGGTAAACCTTAATTTAGGTTGTATAGGCTATTCGGTTTTGATGCTACTTTTGGATGTGGGCCAACATGCAGTGGGTTAAATGAGTGAGTTTCAATTTTTTACCATTTTGGATATTATTTAACCTATGAAATCTAAATTGATTTAGACCTGATCTAAATTAATGTTAAATAAAAACGTTATTTTACTTAGTTTTTAATAAAATGATTTGATTTAATATTATATAACTTTATATAATGTTGAGTATCATATATACATGTATGTGTGCGTGTGCGTGCAACATATACAATGTCCAGGGTTTAAGATGTCCGTATTTAAATGTTGGGACTTACACCATAACAGACATGTTACCCCGTCCATATACATATGTGATGTCCAATATATATACATAAGTGATATAAAATTATATTCATATTAGTATAATATTTATACATACATTAGCTATTGTAAAATTCTTATCATATGTATATGTAGATATATAAATACAAAAAATAATATTTATAAATATAAATATAGATAGTTCTAAAAAATTCAAATTTTAAATTATAAATTTCAAATCTAGATCAAGATAAAAATATCTTTTAGTTTTAAATCTAAAATTTTAATTTTGAAAAAAAATTACATTTAATAATATATAGATATATATATATATATATATGAAGATTTTTTTTGAAACTTATAAATATATATGTGCAAAATAATATTTCAAAATATTTGTCATAAAACTGATGTTATATGATTAAATATATAAAAAAATAAAAAAATATACACATGTATCTTGTTTTGATCATATTATTGTTTTTGTTTTAATTTTTATTAAATCCATTTAGATTTATTTATTATTTTGGTTCTTTTAATTTAAAATTAATTTCTGTATGGAAAAATAAAAAATTCATAAAATTATTTTGTAATGTATATGAATTTCACATATTATATATATATATATATATATATATATATATATATATATATATATATATATCTTTATGTGTGTGTTTATTATGTATTAAAATTAATTTATTATATTTAATATAAAATAATATATATGTATATAATTCAAATATAATATATTTTTTATTTATACATTTTTTAATTTTGAAACAATAACATGTTTATAATTTAACAGCAAATTTACATATCATATATTAATGTTTATTTAATTTAAGAATTAATTTTGTCTAAAATTTATTTTTAAATAATTTGTATTCGAATTTGTTTATTTTAAAGCTCGACCTAAAGTATATTCATATATATATATGGAAAAAGTATCTTATATAATAATAGATTTATATATACACTTACATATATATATATATAGAACCATTGGTTGATCCACCTCCTTAAAAAACCTTACCAGCGTAATAAGAAAAAAGAGCAACGTCGACCAATCTTAGTTGATGCGCTCATCATCGTTACAACTTCCATTTGTATCAGCTTCGCTTTCTGCACCTTCGTCATTTTCTGTGAGTTGGATATCCTCTTATTTCTTTGACTTTAGATATGGTGTATAGTAGTAATCAAGCTTGCTGATGCAATCTGTGAAATCTTGTCATCTCTAGCAAATTCTTTCAATTTACACAGTTTCTTCATTTAGGGATTCAAAAATTATTGGCTTTAATTTTAACTTTTGTAAAGATTTCATTTTTAAGCCAAATTTAGTTTAGTAATTAATATAATTTTTTAGAATTAATTTGTGAATTAAATTGAAATTTTTCCGAAACAAATAAGATATGTGCTTTGTTTTATGTATATATATATATATGTATTGTAGATAGAATTTTGATTTGAAATTCAAAAATAAATATATTAAAAATAAATTGGAACTAAAACTCTATATTTTAAAATTAATGAAAATTTGTTTTCTAATATATATATATGTATGTATGTATGTATGTATGTATACATTGTGATTTGGAAGTTATGTTTTGAATTAAATATAATACTTTTCAAAAGCTATTTATAGGTTAAATTCTAATATTTATTTATTTATTTATTTATTAATGTATGATTAAATTTTAAAATCATTTTCTTTAAAAAGTTATGTAATTATAAATAATAGAAAATGGATTAATAAAAATATAAAAACATACATATATATATAACTAAATAATAAATATAATACAAAATTTTATAAAAATATTTAATAACATGTAAAATACATGTGTAAGCTTTGTAATACATGAAATTAATAAGTGGAAGCTAATATGTCATGCAAAATACAAGTGTTAACTTAATTATATTATGCAAATACAAGTGTCATGTTTTTAATTTTTCTTTTCATTTTAAAATTATTAAACAAAAAGGTTTTAAGATTATATATATATATATATATAACTCATTTTTCTTTCACATAATTCAAACTTGAGAAAACAAAAAAAAAGATTCAAATCAAACAACAAATCTTAAACCTGAGAAAGAAATCAAATAAAACCAAAACTTTTTACAATTTATGTGACGCCCCACCTCCATACCCACGCTAGCCAAGAACATTACGGTGAATGCTGTCAACTAGCACGGAGAATAAGGCTGTTGAGGAGCGACCATCCGTGTAATTGCTTTGCGCGAGCATCGATATGTCAGATAGTATAACATGCATTTCTTTATCAAGAGGGAAATCCGACATACCGACACAAACTCAAAGCTACTACACAGTGGCTATAAATCTTCAGAAACAAATATAGAAATAAACATAACATAAATCAGTCACAGGCAATTCATATCACAAAGGCGGAAATAGATATGAATATTACACTAGGAAGTGTACATCAGAGTAGTGGTCTAAAAAGATCCACAATATCACAAAAGAATAGTTACACGAACTACACAAAAGAATAAGTATACATTATGGAGTCTATATCTCAAATGTATAAAACAAAAACTACTAATCTAAGTAGTTAACCAAAAGTCAAGGAGGTAATCCCGGATGTAAAGTCAAGCAGAAGCACTTGTAACATCTCGGTCTGACCCGAGTATTATTTAATAAGAAAATAATAAACGGATCAGTCTAACTATAAATATCAGATGAAACGATATAGAGTAAGAGATATGACTAAACACATAATAATCGCAATGCCAAGCAGTGATATATATAAGTAATTGAAAATTAACAAGAGATTAATCAATATCACAAAATCTACACAAGAATCAAAGAAATGTCATACTCCTTATTTCGTTCACCAAACCATAAATATTGACGATTATATCAATGTCAATCACAAAAGTCAATGACACACAAATTCACCAATGCACAAATATTGATAAAACTTATCAATGGAAATCATGAAAATTGGTGAAACCCAAATTCTAGAAGTCATCTCAAGAAATCCAGAAATCACAAAAAGGGGGGAGGCCTATCACAAACGGGAGCATAAAGCTCACCAACATGTGTATCACAAACGGAACGCTAATTCCATGGTTGTTAACCATCACAAATTGAGCCGCAGCTCCACAAACGGCCCGAAGACCATGGGTTGCTACCCCACCAATTTGACTCGAAACTCCACAAAATGGGGTTTAGTCTCCCTCGTAGACAAAGAGACATCGCATATTGCTAGTCTAAATCACAAAAATGATCATCATTGATCATTAAGAAGTGTCAATTACACTAAGTTAGTAAATATAAAAGTTTAGCTTCATGTCCCCATAACCACTTGCTTAACTTAAATATTTACGAACAAACTGTAGATCTCCACTATAAAATTGTCACAAGAGATTCAATCGAACAATTCCAAGAATTAACCGACGAAGTAAACGCAAGCGTTTCATACCACTTGTTTTACTAAGTCGTTTAATTAGATTTCTCATACGAGTGAGGTAAAGGTTTGTATATACTAATAGATTGGAAAACGGTTTAAGAAATGAGCTTTGTACTAAAATAGTGTTGAAATCATTTGAAGAAAGAGTTTTGATATTTACTACTTGTATAGAAACCTTTATATTTTTAAAGTGACAAATCACGAATCAGATTGTAGGAACAATCAATCACTAAAATTCACATACGAAGATGTGAATAAAAATCCAACGAAACCGATAAAGAATCCATCGAAATGGATATTCAAAAATCCCTAAAAAGGAGTCATCAAAGTCATAATAAATGATAACAACAAATAGGAAACAACACGAATCGATTAAAGTTGGAAATTCAAGCAACTAGGCGAAATAGGCAAAATTGCATCAGGTCGGTCGACCGGCTATAGAGCCCGGTCGACCGGACCCTGTTCCAAAAAAATCTCGGGAAGCAGGTCGGTCGGCCGAGCCCTGTAGCCAGTCGAACAGACCAGAGACAGAAAAGTGCCTATGCACCTTAGTAGCAGGTCGGTCGACTGGCCCAGGGGTTCGGTCGGCCGACCCTGATGTTCTGCAAATTGAAACCCATTTAATTGATGTGCAAACTCCACCAATTCGCAACCGAACGAGCACGGACGATAGGGAATTATGCCCAACGGCTACCCGATCCTATTGGCTCCTCGATGCATCGCCAAAAACGCATTTGAACATCAAAGCTATGATTTTTAAGGATTTGAACCCAAAACACTAAAAATTGGAATATTCACCAAATCAATCCAAACCAAAAGCAATTGCACACGAATAAGTGTTAGGAATTCATACCTAACAATCGAAGATAAATATAAGCATAGATGTGAGATAAAAATCTCACCTTTGAACCCAAGCAATTGAAAAAGAAGCTTGAAAGCAAAAGGGGAATCAACCACTCTTCAAATCCAACTCAAGAAGCTTGATTCTAAGCTTTAAAAGAAGAACATTCCCAAAGTTAGGTTTAGGAATTTCTGAAATTGATAAGAGAATGAGTTGGAGAAGAAGAAGAGAAGCTTACCAATGGGTTCTTCTATTAGTTTGGAGCTAGAGTTTGATTTGCAGAAGAAAACTAGGGTTTTGGAGTTTTAATTTCCCATCTCACCCACCATTGATGCTTTAGAACTGAAAAGAAAAGAAAGTGAGGGTGAATGGGGAGGAGTGGCTCAGATTTGAGTATAAGTTAAACATAGGGCTGAACATAAACCCAAACCCAAAGTGAAAAAGTAGCAAAAATCAACTTACTCCAAACATATCGAAGCTTATACTCAAAAAGGTCGCAAACGGCATTTTAAACTCAATGGGAGTGGTCCCGAGTCCTAATTCGACCGTATGCAAAAAGTAACTTTTCGGACTAAATTTCGAGTATCGATAAAATATTTAAATAAAATATTTAAATATAAAAATCGATAAATATGCGGGTTGTTACAGACTCTCCTCCTTAAAGAAATTGCGTCCTCGCAATATTTAAGAAGAAAATATAAAGTAACAACCATAAAAGCATATCTAACACAAAAGAAATTTGAAATAAAAGGTTCACCTCAAAGAGCACGAGAAAGTAAGTCTGGATGTGTTCGCTCGATGAACTCTCTAGACTCCCAAGAACAATCCTTAGGATTTGAAGACCATTGAACTTTCACAAGCGGGACATCTTTATTTCGAAGGCGTTTGACCTCCGAAGCAACAATTCGAATAGGATGCTGCTCATAAGTTAAATCGGGCGAAACTTCAATCTCTTCCGCAACACCGAGCTCAAGAATAGAATCGGAATCTCGAAGATATTTCCGTAATTGAGAAACATGAAACACGTCATGCATAGCAGAAAACTGAGCCGGTAATGATAGGCGATAAGCCAAGGAACCAATACGTTCAGCGATAGGAAATGGTCCAATATATGGAGGCGCTAACTTTCTCGATTGACTGAAACGTACAATACCTTTCATAGGTGACACACGAATGAACACAAGATCTCCCACAGAAAATTCTAACTTCCTTCTTCGGTTATCGGCATAGGATTTTTGTCTACTCTGGGCTTCTTTCATCCTATGACGAATAAGATCAATCATTTCTGTGGAATCCCGAATAAAATCTAGATCTAAAACCAGCTTATCACCGGCCTCAAGCCAACGAGAAGGAGATCGGCATGGCCTTCCATAGAGTGCCTCGAAAGGTGCCATACCAATACTAGATTGGAAGCTATTATTATAGGAAAATTCAACAAGGGAAATATGATCTTCCCAACTTCCACCGAAATCAAGCACACAAGAACGAAGAAGATCTTCAAGAGTTTGATTTACACGCTCAGTTTGTCCATCGGACTGGTAATGATAAGCGGTGCTAAAATTAAGCTTCGTTCCCAAAGCTTTTTGAAGACTCTTCCAAAATACACTAGTAAACAATGGATCACGGTCGTTAACAATAGAAGTAGGAACTCCATGCAATTTAACAATTTCTTTGATAAAGAGTTTGGCCAAAAGAGGAACGGTTCGATTAGATCGAACAGGAATAAAATGGGCGGATTTTGTAAGTCTATCAACAATCACCCATAAGCTATTATGACCCGAACGAGAACGGGGAAGGCCGTCAATAAAATCCATGGAAATCTGATCCCACTTCCAAATTGGAATCTCTAAAGGTTGCAATAATCCACCGGGCCTTTGATGCTCGGCCTTAACGAGTTGGCAAGTCATGCAACGCTTAACGTAGTTAGCGATGTCAAGTTTCATTCCCTCCCAATAATAAAGTCGCTTCATATCTGCGTACATTTTGCTACTACCGGGATGAATGGTAAATTTAGAACGATGTGAATCTTCTAAAATATCTTTACGAAGATCACTAATATTTGGCATGATAACTCTACCAAATTTTCGAATGCCGCCACGAGAATCGATATTAAAGTTTTTCAAACCTGCAATATCAATTTTATCCTTAATATTTTGGCCAAGAACAGCCAATTCGGGATCTAGCCTTTGAGCTTCAAGAATTCGGTCTAAAAGAGAAGGATGAGCCTCAAGGCTACACAAAACAAGTGATGAGCATAAATCGGATACGCCCTCTCGAATCTCACAAGTGGATAAAATCTCGAGATCGTTCCATTCGGATATCATAATAGAAACAACAGCTTGTTGTTTACGGCTAAGAGCATCGACGACACGATTACCCTTACCGGGAGTATAAAGGATATCAAGATCATAAGGTGCAAGAAATTCGAGCCAACGCTGTTGACGCAAATTAAGTTCCTTTTGAGAGAATAAATACTTCAAGGACTTATGATCGGTATAAAGAACAAATTCCTCTCCTAAAAGGTAATGACGCCAAATCCGAAGAGCAAAAACAATAGCCGCGAGTTCTAAATCATGTGTGGCATATCTAGTCTCAGCAGGCTTTAATTGCCTAGAAGCATAAGCAATAACACGTTCTCTTTGCATAAGAACGACACCCAAACCAACACGACTAGCATCAGTATAAACAACGAAATCTTGATTCCCCTCGGGAATAACAAGAATAGGAGCATCAGAAAGAAGTTCTTTTAATTTCTGAAAAGAAGTTTCACATTTGTCCGACCAAATGTATTTAACACCTTTCTTCGTTAAGCTAGTGAGAGGCACGGCAATCTTAGAAAAGTCTTTGATAAAACGGCGGTAATAACCTGCAAATCCAAGGAAACTACGAATCTCTGTCGCACTCTCCGGTCTCTTCCAATCTTGAATCTCTTCAATCTTTGAAGGATCCACGGAAATTCCGGATTCGTAAATAATATGACCGAGAAACTTCACACGAGATTGCCAAAAGTGGCATTTAGAAAACTTTGCCTTTAAATGATTACTCCTAAGAGTTTCCAACACAATCCGAAGATGCTTCTCATGTTCCTCCTCGGTTTTTGAATACACAAGATTATCATCAATAAAGATGAGAACAAATCGATCGAGAAAATCTTTGAAAACTCGATTCATAAGGTCAACGAAATAAGCTGGAGCATTCGTTAAACCAAATGGCATAACAAGCCATTCATAAGATCCATAACGAGTACGGAACGATGTCAAAGGAATGCTATCCTCTACAATACGAAGCTGATGAAATCCAGTAGCTAAGTCTAATTGTGAAAAGACTCTAGCACCACTAAGTTGATCGAATAGATCATCAATCCGAGGTGGATATTTATTTTTGATAGTAAGATCATTAAGCTTGCGGTAGTCAACGCAAAGCCTAAGTGTTGCATCGGATTTCTTCACAAAAATAGCTAAAGCTCCCTAAGCGAGGAACTAGAGCGAATAAATTCCTTCGTCTCCAATTCGGATAATTGTTTATGCATCTCCTCGTTTTCTTTATTGGACATACGATAAGGAGGGCGAGTGATAGGTTGAGCTCCAGGAATGAGATTAATTCTGAACTCAATTGCTCGCTTAAGGGGTAATCCTAAAACGGGCTCAAATATGTCGGAAAATTCACGAACGACGTGAATAAGAGAAATAATATCACCCTCATCATCATCATCATCGTCATCACGAGGGTTTAAAGAATATAAAGATGCAACCAAAGCAGAATCCGAATCTTTAAGAATAACAGAAACCTAATTAACAGATTGAGGATGTCGAAGATGAATAGTCCGCTCAGGACATAGGATACGAGCTTCATAACGGTTAAGCCAATCCATTCCCAAAATCATTCCAAAGCCTAAATAACACATGACATGCAAATCGGCTAGGAAAGGAAAATCACACAAAATAATCTCGACATCTTTACACAATAAACTGATTGTTGCGGATCCACCAACCGGATTCGCAATCCTCAAAGAAGTCATTAAACACAAAACATCCAAAGAAAAATCATCAACTAGTTCTTTTGATATAAAAGAATGGGACGCACCCGTATCAAAAAGAACTCGAATAGGATGATCACGAAACACAATAATGCCATCAAGGATAGAATGAAGCATACCTTGACCACGAGATGTGTTGCCAGGGTCTTGGGCAACATTTAACTTTCTCTCCTTCTTGCCCTGAAGCTTGGGGCATGAAGATATAACATGACCGGGACCTTTGCAGTAGCGACAAGAGAGAGACTTTGGACACTTGTTCGCGTAATGGTCCTTCGAACCACAATTATAGCATTCCCCACGACCAAAGGAAGAAGTCTTTGCCACAGAGGTTGCCTATTTCCCTTTCTTATTGGGATAAGGACCTTTGAATTTATTAGGCCTTTTCTTGTTGTTGTTGAAGCTTGGCTTGGAACCCACCACTTCAACATCATTTTCCATATCCGCCTCTTCAAGACGAAGAGCGATATCAATGAGTTGGTCCAAAGAAACTTCTAATTTTAGAAGTAATGGCTTCTTGAGATTTTTGTTTAAGCCATAAACGAACCTCTGGTTCTTCTTTAAAGGGGTGTTGATTTATTCAACCCCATATTTGGAGAGAGATTCAAAAGACGCAACATAATCTGTCACGTAAGATTCACCTTGAACAAGGTCTATAAATCGTCAAGCCAATGTCACTTTCTCAGCTTCTGGTACGAATTTTAACTCGAAGCGCTCTCGGAATTTCTCCCAGGTGAGATCCGCTTCATTAATCTCAGAAATAAGAAGTTCGTACCAGTCCAATGCTCTTTCTTGGAGCATACTAGAGGCCACCTGAACTCGGTGAAGGTCAATAAGATTCATGCAAGAAAAGATTCGATCGCATGACCTTAGCCAAGCCTGTACTTCAATAATAGTTTCGGAACCTTTGAATGGCTTCCCACCCAAATTAGTGTAATCGCTGCACAAGCGTGCAAATCCCGAATTTGGGTGAGTAGGTTCCGGGTTAGCTCCAACTGCTTGAGCATTTGTCACTAAATCAAGAAGCTGTTGAGCAGTCATAAAAACTCCATCCTGGGGTGGAGTGCTAAAAGGTATGGCTCTGGGGCGGCCTGGTCTAGACATTTCTCTTCCTTTGGAAAGAAAGAAGAAGAAGAAAAGGGTTATTCACAAAATGAATAATAAGCAATCTTGATAGATAAAACAAGGAATCATAAGGAAAATAGGATGAATCGGTACGAAGACTCGAATTAAATCCTGAGGCACGACTCCTAAGAAAGACTTAGGACGATGATCCTTGTTATGATTTTTCATATTATTTCGAAGTTTGGCTCTAATACCAAGCTGTGACGCCCCACCTCTATAACCACGCTAGCCAAGAACATTACGGTGAATGCTGTCAACTAGTACGGAGAATAAGGCTGTTGAGGAGCGACCATCCGTGTAATTGCTTTGCACGAGCATCGATATGTCAGATAGTATAACATGCATTTCTTTATCAAGAGGGAAATCCGACATACCGACACAAACCCAAAGCTACTACACAGTGGCTATAATATCTTCAGAAACAAATATAGAAATAAACATAACATAAATCAGTCACAGGCAATTCATATCACAAAGGCAGAAATAGATATGAATATTACACTAGGAAGTGTATATCAGAGTAGTGGTCTAAAAAGATCCACAATATCACAAAAGAATAGTTACACGAACTACAAAAAAGAATAAGTATACATTATGGAGTCTATATCTCAAATGTATACAACAAAAACTACTAATCTAAGTAGTTAACCAAAAGTCAAGGAGGTAATCCCGGATGTAAAGTCAAGTAGAAGCACCTGTAACATCTCGGTCTGACCGAGTATTATTTAATAAGAAAATAATAAACGGATCAGTCTAACTATAAATATCAGACGAAACGATAAAGAGTAAGAGATATGACTAAACACATAATAATCACAATGCCAAGCTGTGATATATATAAGTAATTGAAAATTAACAAGAGATTAATCAATATCACAAAATCTACACAAGAATCAAAGAAATGTCATACTCCTTATTTCGTTCACCAAACCATAAATATTGACGATTATATCAATGTCAATCACAAAAGTCAATGACACACAAATTCACCAATGCACAAATATTGATAAAACTTATCAATGGAAATCACGAAAATTGGTGAAACACAAATTCTAGAAATCATCTCAAGAAATCCAGAAATCACAAAAAGGGGGAAGGCCTATCACAAACGGGAGCATAAAGCTCACCAACACGTGTATCACAAACGGAACGCTAATTCCATGGTTGCTAACCATCACAAATTGAGCCGAAGCTCCACAAACGGCCCGAAGACCATGGGTTGCTACCCCACCAATTTGAGTCGAAACTCCACAAAACGGGGTTTAGTCTCCCTCGTAGACAAAGAGACATCGCACATTGCTAGTCTAAATCACAAAAATGATCATCATTGATCATTAAGAAGTGTCAATTACACTAAGTTAGTAAATATAAAAGTTTAGCTTCATGTCCCATAACCACTTGCTTAACTTAAATATTTACGAACAAACTGTAGATCTCCACTATAACATTGTCACAAGAGATTCAATCGAACAAGTCCAAGAATTAACTGACGAAGTAAACGCAAGCGTTTCGTACCACTCGTTTTACTAAGTCGTTTAATTAGATTTCTCTTACAAATGAGGTAAAGGTTTGTATATACTAATAGATTGGAAAACGGTTTAAGAAACGAGCTTTGTACTAAAATAGTGTTGAAATCATTTGAAGAAAGAGTTTTGATATTTACTACTAGTATAGAAACCTTTATATTTTTAAGTGACAAATCACGAAGCAAATTGTAGGAACAATCAATCACTAAAATTCACATACGAAGATGTGAATAAAAATCCAACGAAACCGATAAAGAATCCATCGAAATGGATATTCAAAAATCCCTAAAAAGGAGTCATCAAAGTCATAATAAATGATAACAACAAATAGGAAACAACACGAATCAATTAAAGTTGGAAATTCAAGCAACTAGGCGAAATAGGCAAAATTGCATCAGGTCGGTCGGCCGGCTACAGAGCTCGGTCGACCGGACCCTGTTCCAAAAAAATCTCGAGAAGCGGTTCGGTCGGCGGAGCCCTGTAGCCAGTCGACCGGACCAGAGACAGAAAGGTGCCTATGCACCTTAGTAACAGGTCGGTCGACCGGCCCAGGGGTTCGGTCGGCCGACCCTGATGTTCTGCAAATTGAAACCCATTTAATTGATGTGCAAACTCCACCAATTCGCAACCGAACGAGCACGGACGATAGGGAATTATGCCCAACGGCTACCCGATCCTATTGGCTCCTCAATGCATCACCAAAAACGCATTTGAACAACAAAGCTATGATTTTTAAGGATTTGAATCCAAAACACTAAAAATTGGAATATTCACCAAATCAATCCAAACCAAAAGCAATTGCACACGAATAAGTGTTAGGAATTCATACCTAACAATCGAAGATAAATATAAGCATAGATGTAGATAAAAATCTCACCTTTGAACCCAAGCAATTGAAAAAGAAGCTTGAAAGCAAAAGGGGAATCAACCACTCTTCAAATCCAACTCAAGAAGCTTGATTCTAAGCTTTAAAAGAAGAACATTCCCAAAGTTAGGTTTAGGAATTTCTAAAATTGATAAGAGAATGAGTTGGAGAAGAAGAAGAGAAGCTTACCAATGGGTTCTTCTATTAGTTTGGAGCTAGAGTTTGATTTGCAAAAGAAAACTAGGGTTTTGGAGTTTTAATTTCCCATCTCTCCCACCATTGATGCTTTAGAACTGAAAAGAAGAGAAAGTGAGGGTGAATGGGGAGGAGTGGCTCAGATTTGAGTATAAGTTAAACATAGGGCTGAACCCAAACCCAAACCCAAAGTGAAAAAGTAGCAAAAATCAACTTACTCCAAACATATCGAAGCTTATACTCAAAAAGGTCGCAAACGGCATTTTAAACTCAATGGGAGTGGTCCCGAGTCCTAATTCGACCGTATGCAAAAAGTAACTTTTCAGACTAAATTCCGAGTATCGATAAAATATTTAAATATAGAAATCGATAAATATGCGGGTTGTTACAATTTAAATCTGAAGCAAGCAAGCTATAGATCAGATCAAATATAAAGCAAAGTGTATTCAAATCAAAGAAGCAAAGAGTAATTCAGATCATCAAAGATAATGAAAAATTTGAATTTAAAAGCAAGATCAGTTTCTAAAAGCATCTTCAGTTTTCAAGATCAAATACGACTTCCAGTTATCAAATTTCCAGGCTTCTCTGCTTTTATAAAACAGATGAGTAAACTATATATTAAAACATGAATCTGCTTATATATCTTGACATTTGGATTGACCCTTAAAGTATGTAATGAAAAATGTTTGTTTAGTTGTTAAATATGCCTGCATGTTTGAATATATAAGTAAATATGGGTATGCATGTCTTTGTATAAACATAAACAGGCCTCTGTTATATAACAGGATCAAGAATATGCTAAAAAAATTCATATCTCTTCATATAAACAATATTAGACCATGATCTTTGAAAGAAATATGTTTGTATCATCAAGATCTAAGTTTTAACAATATTTTTAAGTATAGTTGATTTTATTTTTTCTGGAAATTGGAAATTTAAAGTAAAAATGTATAAAGTCAAAAAAATCAAATGTCTAGATTTCTCATTTTGATTATGTAAACCGATTCATACTTAAATATGGTGATTTTTGGTAATAGTTTCAAGATTTTTAAGATTGTGGTTCTCGAGATATCGTGAGTTGAACAGAGATCGACTTTTCCTCGATTTCTGGTGATCGGCGAAGTGATAGGTCTCGGGGTTGAAGCTGGAGGTGGCTGGAAGTCTGGAGATCATCGAAAAAATGGTTGGAGGATTTTTAGATCATCAGTATGGTTGGTCGTTGGCGATTTAGGATTTTACGATCAAGTTTGGTCGAGGTTGTATTCTAGGGTCATGCGGCATCATCGATGCACCGGAGTGGACTAGTGGTGGGGGGAATCGAAGTTGAAGGCATGACGTATCTTTGGATGTGATCGCGTGGTGTCCGGTGGTCGGTGGTGTGGAGAGGTGAATTTGGGTGGTCTGTTTCTTTCCAGTGGGTTTCATTTTTCTCAATTTCGAATTGGAGGTGGTTCCAAGTTTTTGGGTGGTCGTGGCATTAGAAGGGAAGGTCGACGACTCGATGGTGGTCAGAGCCTTGGTCGAAGGTGGTTGGGCCTTGTGTGCACGTGCACATGTGTCAATGGTTTTGGGCAGTTGCTGTGTGGTTTGGGATCGGAGAAGATGATGATGTCCTTGGGTTTTGTTTCGGGGAAATGATGTTGGAGCTCGAAGGTGTTCCCGGGTAGTTCGTGAGTGTTTAAGTATGCAAAAGTTTTAAATTTAAAAAAACAAAATAAATTTTATAAAGGAAGGAAAAAAATGACTCAGGGGTTTGCTTGGGGAAATCTGAAATTGGCTCGGGTTTGATTCGAGTTGTCTTGGGTATAAGTTGTAATAGTTTAAAATTTAGAACAAGTTTTTAAAGTTTAAAATAAAACAAGTTTTAAACTGTGTTCTTAAAACAATTTCTTTTAGATAATAAATGTTTATTTAAAATATTTGGTTGATAAAAGTTGTATAATTTATTTTAACTTAAAATTACTTAAGTTAATTCTTAAGTTTATTTTTAATGAAATTTAATAACATAATCAAGAAGTTAATTAAAAATATAAAGATGTTCATAGTTGTTAATTAACTTAAAGGTCTAAGTTAATTTATAGGTGAATAATAAATTTATTTCAAAGGTTAAATTTTTAAAGTTGATTGTTTTTATGATCTATTGATTTGGTTTTAAAATAATTATATATTAGGTTAATTATTTGATTTAGATCCCTAAGTGTTTTCAAAGAATTTAATGATGTAATTAAGTGAGTGTTTAAGGTAAATGTTTTAGTTATTAATTTAAAGATCTTAGTTAATTCATATGTTAATAATAATTAATTTCAAAAGGTTTATTTAATAAGGTCTAAATGATAATTAAATAATTAAGATAAATGGTTTATCTTAAGTTAATTAGGGTCTTGATTAATTAAGGGATCAATAATTAATGTGATTAATTAAAGGATCATTAATTTATTAATTAAGCAGGATTTAGAGGTAATTAATTTAATTTATTTGGTGATTAAATTAAATTAATTAGAATTAAGTAACTGATTAAGATAAATGGTTTACCTTAAAATTAATTGAGATCTTAAGGTAATTAAAGGATCATTAATTAGTAATTTAATGACAATTACTTAATGTACTTAATGGAATTAATTAAAGGATAATTAATTAATGAAAGGTTAATTAATTAATGAAAGAAATTAAAGGATAATTACTTAATATAATTAATTAAAGGATAATTACTTAATGTAAGTAATTAAAGGGGTGATTTGTTAATATAATCAATCAAGGGTAAATTTACTAATGTAATTAATTAAAGGTTAATTAATTAATGTGATTAATTAAGGGATAATTAATTAATGTAAGTAATTGAGGTAATTACTTAAAATGGATAATTAAGGATGATTAAATAATTTCATTAATTAATGGTTTCTAAATTATTTAATGTTAATTAAGCAGGGTTAGGTGATTAATTCATAAGTAATTAATTTATTTTGAGTTGATTAAATTAATTATAATCAAGTGATTAATTAATCTTGCTTATGGATAATTGGATTATATTTAATGCCTTGAATTGTTTGATATCTCTGATATGTGATTTTCTGTAATATGAACTGTTTTGATTGAGCTATGATAAATGTATATTATTTATCTGTGATGTGATTGCTATATGAATGTGAACTTCTGAATTGAATTAAAAAATTTTAACTAGGCCTTTAAAACAGCTTTTGAATTTCGATGCGATCGAGGGTCAGATTCCAAATGGTTATCCCAAAACCACATCGAATTTTAAAGGTGGATCTTTTGTTTAAAAGATTAAAAATGGAAATTTATTGTGACTTAACTATGATCTAAATGTATCCACACATTTTTAAAATAAGCGCTCATTATTCGGATTAGCCGGGGGAGGACATTAAGCCATAAAACCCATTCCGAATAATGATACGACGAAATGGGATGCATTTGAAGAGGGTGGTTGAAGACTGGGTATTTTCGAAAGCGAAAGGATTACCTGTTGATTGTCTCTACACCGAGTGGCTCCGGTATAGAGATTACCCTATGTGATGGGGAGTCCAGACGTGATTAGGGAATATCCGGATATGTAAGGACTTTTTCCTTAATTGTACGAAGTGGCTTCGGTTCCATTCAGATCCAGGATGGACCTGTATGGGTGTATGTCTGACGTTATACTTTGAGATATAAAGCTGGTTTCTATCAAATACATTTCTGTTTGGTGGCAGAGAATTCATTCTCTTAGCTTAACACCCTTCTCTAAGACGTATGAGCTCAGAGGTTATGTAGTTGATATTTACTAGTGATATATTCCCAATTTGGTAATGTGGCATGCTAAGTGCTGAGCATTAGTTGATCGAAGCATGGCTTTTATGAAAAGCGTAGCTTTGTAGGACGAGACTTCATCGAACCTCACACATTGGAAATGGTCGATACAGGAAGGATGTGGCAAGGTTATGGGGGTCGCGCCCCTCAGGGTAAGTGCATTTCCTTTTGGATAAAAAGTGGTATCATGGTATGGAGCCCAGATATTTTACTTAGTGGTTGTTGGAATTTTGTTGATGGAGCCTCGGTAAAGGTCGGTTATGACCGGAGGATGACATACTCGTGACAGTTAGTTACCTAGTTACAGAGGTAACCCGGCCTTATGTTGGCAGAAATCCGGTTAGGTTCTCGGGACGTCCCTCCAGAGACGTACCCTTTCGGATAAAGGAAGTTCCTTAGCCTTGACCATTTGTTGGAAATCCAAACAATCAATACGAGCCTTGTACGGTTTTAGTTGTAGAACCTGCCATTTAACATGGTAGCTATAGTAGGCATACTATAATGGTACGTATGCTAGCTAAGATTAATATTATACTTGCAAATGTTTTCCACACTATGCACTGATAATAATATCAAAAGGATTTACGCATATCAAGCATTTTTGTCTGTTATAAGGAGAAACCTCCCCCAAGTGTGCGATTGCATTGTGTGTGTGCCGAGAGACCTTATGGTAGTTTCATTTTCCAAAAAGCATAATGGATTTTTTTTCTTTTTATTTCCTTTTTTCAAACAACTGTTTTGGTTTGCTCACACCAGTCCCATGACTAACCTTGAGTTTATTGTTCCCTTTCTAAACTTTGGGTGCCCATAATTTTTCACACGGGCTGCCTAGAGTCAGGTTATCAGTAGGTTCTGGAGCTAGTTCAAATTGTAGTTGTAGATTTGGAGGTCTTTGGTTTGGGGTATCACATTTTCTTCACTGTAGCATGATAGTGGTTTTTAGCTTTTTGGATTGGTCTTTGGAGCTTTGGCAATGAAGATGCAGTTTCTCTCTCTCTCTTGAAGCCCCTGTTGTTGCTCTTGTTCTGCTGTTGTATATTGGCTCTGATGTTGTTGGGCATTTGTTATCAGAATGTTGTATCCATGTTGTGTATCAATAAAAATTCATTTTTGTTTCCGCTTTGTTGTTTTCACCTAATATGTTATAAGCTCCGGCGAACCGGACTCAACGTTTGAATCTCTGGCATTTGAATACGGGTGATGCATTAGATGCCGATTTTCAACGGGGATCCTGGGTCGTTACATCTGGTATCAGAGCTAAAGATTGAGTAAGAACTTTAGCTTTGGAGTATAACTCATTAGGAGACTCATTAGAGATAGGGTTGGAAATGCCCTAGAATGAGTTCTGCAACAACAGTAACGAAAGGAACAACTTTCCCATCCAACCCCGGCCAAATCTGGCAGAATTATATCGAAGTTTCTCAAGACTTGGAGGGGAAAACCATTCAAAGGCACGGAGACTATTATAGAAGCGCAAGCTTGGATTCGATCTTGTGAGAGGATTTTTAAAGGATTGAAATTGGATGATGATCAATTCTTTGATGGCTTCTGGGCAACTCCAAGAAGAAACTTTGGTGTGGTGAAGACCATTACTTTGGCCGAATCGGAGGATGAGTTTACCGATTTGAAGCAAGAAAATATATCTTTTAATTAATTAGGGTCTTAAGTAATTAAGATTTATTAATTAGTGAAAGTAAATTAAGAATAATTAATTAAAATTGTTAGTGTTCTATTCGACACTAGAGCCACACATAGTTTTTATTTCCTAGCAAACCGTAGAAGAGTTAAATCTTAAACCCGAATTCGTAAACAAACCTATTTGTGTGAAGAACCAGTAGGAGGCCCTACGAATCTTTGTTTACATTGTAGAAAAGTTCCTATTTCGTATTGTCATCATCAGTTTCCTATCGGTCTTTTCGTTCTCGACTTTAATGAATTTGAGATTTTATTTGAAATGAATTGTTTAACAAAATATGAAGTTAAATTAGATTGTATCAATAGAACGATTTTGGTTAAAACCAAATTTGGGAATTTTGTTGTGATTTCTTATGAGGATCCAAGTCCGAAGAGGGACAATCTAATGTATACTTTAGGGTATTTCGATCCGAGTTTGGAATCCATACCTATTGTTTGAGAATTTTCTCACGTATTTGAAGAAGTAAGTATTTACTTTCGCATAGGGAAATCGAATTTAGAATCAACTTGGTTTCCAATGTCCAGTTGTGTATATAAGTCGTAGGATGGCACCAAAGGAAAGAGTAGAGCTAGTTGAGCAAACCCAAGGTTTACTGGAGAAAGGATTTATTCGACCTAGTTGTTCCAATCAGGGTTCAGTTGTCGTATTTGTAGCCAAGTCCGATGGAGCTTTGAGATTGTGCATAGAAATCTTAATAGGTTAACTCTTAAAAGATAAATTTCCTTTGCCCTGAATCGACGACCTGTTCGATCAATTGCATGGTGCTCGACTCTTTTTCAAGATGGATCTAGCCCAAGGATTCCATCAGCTAGAAATTATGGAAGATTGCATTCGTTTGACTGCATTTGGGGTCCCGATACATTCTACGAATGGTTAGTTATGCCCTTCGGACTAACCAATGCCCATGCATATTTCGTAGACCTTATGAATTGAGTATTTCATGAAGTATTGAATAAGTTCGATCTCATATTTGTTGATGATATTCTGATATTATGATTTATTCTAAATATAGAATAGATATTTCGACTTGATCTGGTAAGCCATTTCTCCGTCTTTTTATGTGTTCATATGTTCTTTGTTCGTCTCCCTGTCTATCAAATTTCGGGGACAAAATTTTCTTGAGGGAGGGAATCTGTAACGATCCCGTTTTTAAGCCAAATTTAATTTCGTAATTAATATAATTTTTTAGAATTAATTTGTTAATTAAATTGAAATTATTCCAAAACAAATAAGATATGTGCTTTGTTTTTTATGTATATATATATAAATAGATTGTAGATAGAATTTTGATTTGAAATTCAAAAATAAATATCTTAGAAATTAATTGGATTTAAAACTCTATATTTTAAAATTAATAAAAATTTGTTTTCTAATATATATATGTATGTATGTATGTATGTATAAATTGTGGTTTGGAAGTTATGTTTTGAATTAAATATAACAATTTTCAGAAGCTATTTAAGGATTAAATTCTAATATATATATTTATTTATTAATGTATGATTAAATTTTAAAATCATTTTCTTTAAAAATTTATATAAGTATAAAAAATAGAAAATTGATTAATAAAAATATAAAAACACACACATATATATATAAATAAATAATAAATATAATATATAACTTTATAAAAACATTTAATAACTTGTAAAAGACATGTGTAAGCTTTGTACTACATGAAATTAACAAGTGAAAGCTAATATGTCATGCAAAATACAAGTGTTAACTTAATTATATTATACAAATACAAGTGTCATGTTTTTAAATTTTCTTTTCATTTTAAAATTAATAAGTAAAAGGGTTTCAAGATTATATATATACATATCTCTCTACCCCTTTCTCATTTTTCTTTCGCATAATTCAAACTTGAGAAAACAAAAAAATACAAGAAAAGATTCAAATCAAACAACAAATCTTAAACCTGAGAAAGAAATCAAATAAAACTAAAACTTTTTACAATTTAAATATGAAGCAAGCAAGCTATAGATCAGATTAAATATGAAGCAAAGTATATTCGAATCAATGCTAGCGGATTTCATAAAGAATTCAAATCTTAAATTTTACTAGCGAGTTAAAAGAAGCAAAGAGTAGTTCAGATCATCAAAGATCAAGCAAAATTAAAATTTAAAAGCAAGATCAGTTTCCAAAAGCATCTTCAGTTTTCAAGATCAAATACAATTTCCAATTTTCAAATTTCCAAGCTTCTCTGCTTTTGTAAAACAGGTAAGTAAACTATATATTAAAACTTGAATCTGCTTATATATCTTGATATTTGGATTGACCCTTGAAGTATGTTATGAAAAATGTTTGTTTAGTTGTTAAATATGCCTGCATATTTGTATATGTATGTAAATATGGGTGGTGCATGTCTGTGTATAAACATATACATGCCTCTGTTGTATAACAGGCTCAAGAATACATTAAAAAAATTCATATCTCTTTATATAAACAATATTAGACCATGATCTTTAAAAGAAATATGTTTGTATTATCAAGATCTAAGTTTTAAAAATATTTTTAAGTATAGTTAATTTGAGCTTTTCTGGAAATTGGAAATTTACAGTAAAAATGTATAAAGTCAGAAAAATCGAATGTCTAGATTTCTCCTTTTGATTATGTAAACTGATTCATACTTAAAAATGGTGATTTTTGGTAATAGTTTCAATATTTTTAAGGTTGTGGTTGTCGAGATATGGTGGGTTGAACGGAGATTGATTTTTCCATGATTTCTAGTGATCTGCGAAGTGATGAGTCTAGGGGTTGAAGCTGGAGGTGGCTGGAAGTCTGGAGATCATCGAAAAAATGGTTGGAGGATTTTTAGATCATCGGTGTGGTTGGTCATTGGCGATTTAGGGTTTTACGATCAAGTTTGGTCGAGGTTGTATTCGAGGGTCGTGTGGCGTCATCGATGCATCGGAGTGGACCGGTGGTGGGGGAATCGAAGCGTGAAGGCGTGACGTATCTTTGGACGTGATCGCGTGGTGCCTGGTGCTCGGTGGTGGTGTGGCGAGGTGGTTTTGGGTGATTTGTTTCTTTCCAGCGGGTTTCATTTTTCTCAATTTTGAATTGAAGGCGGTTCCAAGTTTCTGGGTAGTCGTGGCGTTAGAAGGGAAGGTCGGCGACTTGATGGTGGTCAGAGCCTTGGCCGGAGGTGGTCAGGCCTCGTGTGCACGTGCACATGTGTCAATGGTTTTGGGTAGTTGTTGTGTGGTTTGGGATCGGAGAAGATGAAGATGAACTTGGGTTTTGGTTTGGGGAAACGGTGTTGGAGCTCGAAGGTGTTCCCGGGTAGTTCATGAGTGTTTATGTATGCAAAAGTTTTAAATTTAAAAAAAATACAAAATAAAGTTTAAAAAGGAAGAAAAAAATTGACTCGGGGGTTTGCTCAGGGAAATCTGAAATTGGCTAGGGTTTGATTCGAGTTGTCTCGGGTACAAGTTGTTACAGTTTTAAACGTTTAAATAAAACAAGTTTTTAAAGTTTAAAATAAAACAAGTTTTAAACTATATTCTTAAAATAATTTCTTTTAGATAATAAATGTTTCTTTAAAATATTTGGTTGATAAAAGTTGCATAATTTATTTTAACTTAAAATTAATTAGGTTAATTCTTAAGTTTATTTTTAATAAAATTTAATAACATAATTAAGAAGTTAATTAAAAAGATAAAGATGTTTATAGTTGTTAATTAACTTAAAGGTCTAAGTTAATTTATGGGTTAATAATAAATTTATTTCAAATGTTAAAATTTTAAAGTTAATTGTTTTTATGATTAATTGATTTGGTTTTAAAATAATTATATATTAGGTTAATTATTTGATTTAAATCCCTACGTGTTTTCAAAGAATTTAATGATGTAACTAAGTGAGTGTTTAAGTAAATGTTTTAATTATTAATTTAAAGATCTTAGTTAATTCATATGTTAATGATAATTAGTTTCAAAGGTTTATTTAATAAGGTTTAAATGATAATTAAATAATTAATTAAGATAAATGGTTTATATTAAGTTAATTAGGGTCTTGATTAATTAAGGGATCATTAATTAATGTGATTAATTAAAGGATCATTAATTTATTAATTAAGCAGGATTTAGAGGTGATTAATTTAATTTATTTGGTGATTAAATTAAATTAATTAGGAATTAAGTAATTGATTAAGGTAAATGGTTTGTCTTAAAATTAATTGAGATCTTAAGTAATTAAAGGATCTTTAATTTGTAATTTAATGACAATTACTTAATGTAATTAGTTAAAGGTTAATTAATTAATGAAAGTAATTAAAGGATAATTACTTAATGTAATTAATTAAAGAATAATTACTTAATGTAAGTAATTAAAAGGGTGATTTGTTAATATAATTAATTAAGGGTTAATTTATTAATGTAATTAATTAAGGGTTAATTAATTAATGTAATTAAGTAAAGGTTAATTAATTTATGTTATTAATTAAGGGATAATTAATTAATGTAAGTAATTGAGGATAATTACTTAAGATGGATAATTAATGATGATTAATTAATTCCATTGATTAATGGTTTGTAAATTAATTAATGTTAATTAAGCAGGGTTAGGTGATTAATTCATAAGTAATTAATTATAATCAGGTGATTAATTAATCTTGCTTATGGATGATTGGATTATATTGAATGCCTTGAATTATTTGATATCTTTGATATGTGGTATTCTGTAATATGAACTGTTTTGGTTGAGCTGTGATAATGTTTATCTATGATGTAATTGCTGTGTGAATGTGAACTTCTGAATTGAATTAAAATTGTTTAACTTGGCCTTTAAAACGGCTTTTGAATTTCGATGCGATCGAGGGTCAGATTCCAAATGGTTATCCGAAAACCACATCGAATTTTAAAGGTGGATCTTTTGTTTAAAAGATTAAAAATGAAAATTTTGTTGTGACTTAACTATGATCTGAATGTACCACACATTTTTAAAATAAGCGCTCATTATTTGGATTAGCCAGGGGAGGACATTAAGTCATAAAACCCATTTTTAATAATGGTACGTGAAATGGGATTGCATTTGAAGACGGTGGTTAAAGATCGGGTATTTTCAAAAATGAAAGGATTACCTGTTGATTGTCTCTACACGGAGTGGCTCCGGTATAGAGATTACCCTTTGTGATGGGGAGTCTAGACGTGATTAGGGAATATCCGGATTTGCAAGGACTTTTTCCTTAATTGGACGAAGTGCCTTCGGTTCCATTCAGACCTAGGATGGACTTGTATGGATGTATGTCTGACGATACACTTTGAGATATAAAGCTGGTTTCTATCAAATACATTTATGTTTGGTGGCGGAGAATTCATTCTCTTAGCTTAACACCCTTCTCTGAGACATATGAGCTCAAAGATTATGTAGTTGATATTTACTAGTGATATATTCCCAATTTGGTAATGTGGCATGCTAAGTGATGAGCATTGGTTGATCGAAGCATGGCTTTTGTGAAAAGCGTAGCTTTGCGGGACAGGACTTTATCGAACCTCACACCCTGGAAATGGTCGAAACAGGAAGGATGCGGCAAGGTTATGGGGGTCGCGCCCCTCGGGATATGTGCATTTCATTCTAAATAAAAATTGGTATCATGGTATGGAGCCCAGATATTTTACTTATGTGGTTGTTGGAATTTTGTTGATTGCGCCTTATTAAAGGTCGGTTATGACCGGGGGATGGCATACTTGTGACAGTTAGTTACCTAGTTACAGAGGTAACCCAGCCTTGTGTTGGCAGAGATCCGATTAGGTTCTCGGGACATCCTTCCAAAGGCGTACCCTTTCGGATAAAGGAAGTTCCTTAGCCTTGACCATTTGTTGGAAATCTAAACAATCAATACGAGCCATGTACGGTTTCAGCTATAGAACCTGCCATTTAACATGGTAGCTATAGTAGGCATACTATAATGGTACGTATGCTGGCTAATATTAATATTATACTTGCAAATGTTTTCCACACTATGCACTAATAATAATATCAAAGGATTTTTGCGTATCAAGCATTTTTGACTGTTATAAGGAGTAACCTCCCCCAAGTGTGCGATTGCATTGTGTGTGTGTCGGGAGACCTTATGGTAGTTTCATTTTCCAAAAAGCATAATGAATTTCATTTCTTTTTATTTCTTTTGTACAAAATACTGTTTTTGTTTGTTCACAGTTCACACCAGTCACATGACTGACCTGGAGTTTATTGTTCCCTTTCTAAACTCTGGGTGCACATAATTTTTCACATGGGCTGCCTAGAGTCAGGTTATCAGCAGGCTCTGAAGCTAGTTCAGATTGTAGTTGTAGATTTGGAGGTCTTTGGTTTGGGGTATGGCATTTGCTTCACTGCTACATGATAGTGGTTTTGAGCTTTTTGGATTGGTCTTTGGAGCTTTGGCAATGAAGATGCAGTTGCTCTCTCTCTCTCTCTTGAAGCCCCCATTGTTGCTCTTATTCCGCTGTTGATATTATCTTTCCGCTATTGTATATTGGCTCTGATGCTTTTGAGAATTTGTTATCGGAATGTTGTATCCATGTTATATATCAATAAAAATTCATTTTTCTTTCCGTTGTGTTGTTTTCACCTAATGTGTTATAAGCTCCGGTGAACCGGACTCGACGTTTGAATCTCCGGCATTTGAATACAGGTGATGTATTGGATGCCGGTTTTCAGACGTGGATCCCGGGTCGTCACAACTTTAGTCTCATCAGAGTCCAGATATAAGAACAGTATGAACACTAAAAGAACAAATGTTCTTTATTCTCCTCTTTAGTATCACATAAAGTACATGCAATTAAACAGTTATAACCCCATTGTTGTAACTTATCAATAGTGTTAATAGAATTTTACATCACTTTAAAAGCAGTAAAAGAAAGTTTTCGAGTTATGATTGGATTCTACATCAGTTTAGTGTAGTTTTGTATTACTGATTTTTCCCTAATTACATCCTATGTCTGCCTAAAATCAAACCTGTTATTACCTTACCATTCCATATATCAATAGGAAACTCTATGTAAATGTGAACCTGCCACACTTGCTCTTTTATTTCTTTGATGAAAGGTAGGATGTAAAGGTTTATATTATTGCCATGTACTATTGAACCGACCTTATAGTTGTTGGTAATTTTAACATGAAGTCCGTCCCATCCAATTAAATCCAACATTAGCTTTCCATTTATCCAAGGGTTAGATAAAAGATAAGTATCTTCTGTAATTCTTTGGATTAGATTTCTACCCATGTCTTTATGTCTCTGTATTGATTTTATAGTGCATGACATGTTGTTGTCTATGGCCATCACCCAGAAATTATGTTTTGTGCAATATTTGTTTCTCATCCAAGTTGCCCACAATTTTCACATTGATAAAAGTTTCCAGTCATTTAAGTACACAAGTATCTCTTTAATCTTCCAATTCCTTCAATCCTATGCCCCCTTCTTTTTTTGATTTGAAACATTTGTTTTAGGCTAACTTATGCTTCTTGCCACCCTATAAGAAATCAACATCTTCTTAAATGTAGCTATAGGAAGCTAGGGTGTGTGTGTATGTGTATAATCTACCCACTTATGAATCATAACAGTGGACTATACATACATACATACATACATACATATATCTGTATGTGTGTAAATTAGGGTATTACCTCAGACATAGACTAAAAACAACATGTTGAAGGTTGAATCTGTAGAACTCCTTTGATACGAATCCAATCCCTTCCAAAAGCACTATCAGAATGAAAGATCAGTGCTCCTTTGCATTGATTGACTTGAACTAGCATTTTAAGTATGAAATAGTGGAGTAGTGGGGCTACAATTCGTTTAGAGAGCCAAAAAGTAAATTCAAATAGTGAAAGGTAGGTGAATTTAAATAAGAGAGGAAAGAGAGAAAATAGAGAAGAATGTGGATCTAGATCCATACTTTTCTCTATCAATTCAAACTCACAAATATCCTAACACACCTCTCCTCTCATATATTGGTTGGCAATACCAACAGCCTATATGGGCCTCTATTTCACTTTAAACCAGATTAGCTAATTCTAATTTATATCAAATTTAAACACACATTAATATTGTATATCAATACATGGGTATATAATTTTTATATATGCATTATTTTCAATACTGATCAACATAATCAAATTATTTTTTAATTAATATCTCATAAATATTAATTAATACAATTAATTTATAATAATTACAATTTTATTAAATAAGGCGGTAGTCAGAATATTAAACATTTCAGTTGTGTGACTCTTAGGTGTAAATTCTATTAGCAATTAATATCGAACAATTCGAATATTAATGTTCACATGTACTTTAGCTAGTGGTTTGACATTATTGCCAAATTTATCGTTTACATTTTTGATAAAATCCAATTTTGCATATTTAATTGTTTCTCAGTAGTGATAAATATTCATACCAATTCTCTTCATAAGAACCACATCAAATTAAGGATAGAGTTTGGGCTATGCCTTAAGGCAAATTCTGTAATTTATTATAAAAAATAACTTTGTAATAAAACCTTGTTCGCAATAAAGGTGTTCTTCTTTCTATTACGTACTTTTTATAATGTGTAATAGTTAATTAATTATTTAATGTAAGTATATTCAACAAAAATATCCATAAATGATGTGTTTTGGGATAGTAATCACAAGTGTTGTAGTCAAAAGCAACTTATCACAATATAATAAACAAGTCATTTTACATATTCCTAGTCAAGATGTATCAGAGTGGATATCAATACATCCTTTGAGACTAGAGTACGTAATGCACTCTGAATGTTGGGCAGCGTATTACTCACGGCTACCGGGAGAAATAAGGGGTTACGTAGTGATAGTTATTGGAAAACTATGGAATGAAAGTTTTCTGTTTGTTAATTAATCAAGGTTAAACAGAAATTTTTGATGTGACAATATTACACAATTCTCTCGACTTAAGAATATTGGTTAACTTTAATGCACAAACTATGCTTGATTATGGTTAAATCGCGCATGATATCCATCAAACGACTAAAGTTGGATTGAGTGGAAGCATTGGAAGCGACACACTGTTCAATAGAGAATTCATTTCCTCAATTATACAGGGTTAGCATCATGATCAATTAAAGTCAACTTAAAGTCAAATTATCTGCAAAAAGTAGTTTGGTTAGTAATAACTTTTACTATTGAACCGAGGACTTTGTGTTTGGATTGTAAAGTGAATGTGGACGATATTGGAATTTTTGCCATTACCAAATTCCATAAGTCCCAATGTGATATAGTTTTGATGAGCAGAATTTGTGTAAATAATTTTCACTGCTGGGTAATGCTTAAATTAGTAAAATTCGATTTTACTGAAGCTATGTAAGTGATAAATTTGGTCATAATATCACACCACTAATTTAGATATGATGTGTGGATGTTAATATTCAAATTTTTCAATATTATTCGCTGACCGAATTCGCACCTAAGAGTCACATAATCGAAATGTTTAATACTCCGACTACCACCTGATTTTATTAATTATAATTGTTACAATTAATTGAACTAATTAAAATTATGAAATATTAATTATAAAATTTTATTTTGCTTGTCTTGAAATTAGTGTATGTATATACGTATGTCAATATGCGATGTGTAATGACCCTCAAATTTATCAATTTGATCAATTATATTTAATTTTAAAATATTTAAATATAAGCTTCTTAACATAGATTATGTTGTCTTGAACAATAATTTATGATGGTAATCTTGTTTTGAGTAAGTATTTAAAAAAAGTATACATTGGAAAAATATCGATAAATTAACCGAAAATCGTTTTATCAATGAATAGCTCTATAATTATCAAAAGTCTTGCACGAAGTTGGATACATGCACTTATTTATATATTTAAACAAGAATATAAAATAAAATTATTTATTTTATTTTTGGAAATAAAATGTATTTATGAAATCATCAGGGATATCATCACCTTTATATATTTTCTGATATTCAAATTAAGTTTAAATAATTGAATAATTGTTTTAAAATGATGATAATTCATTTTAACTAGTTATGAAGCGATAGTAAATCATTTATAACAGAATTATAAAGATATATACTTGATTAGGAAATTTGTATCGCTTTATCGATATAAAAACACTTTTTATAAACAATTGTTTAATATTAGTTTATATGATTTTATAAATCAAATGTGATCATTTTAATTAGATAAAAATGATGAGAAATTAGTTTTCAAATATTATTTACAAATATATGCATGTTAACTAAGAAGTAAAAATATGACTTGTAACATCTTAGATTTTTCGACGGTTAAATGTGAATATTTAAATGGTTTTAAATATTTGAAATTATAAATGAGTTAGAAAGTTTTTAAAACTGAAATTCAAGCAATTTCATCAATTTTGAAATCGTCGATTTAATCGACGGGTTAAAATAGCGATCTAGGGAACAGTATCGGAATTCGACAAAACCAGTTCCATTGGATCCGCAATAGTGATTATTATTGGATTTCAAATTTCATAGCGTTTGGAATTATCGTTTGGTCGTACAGAATACAAACTCGTTGAATTTAATATCAAAAATTCAATATAATAATTGGGTTCAAAAAGCTATCTTCTCCATAAAATCGAATTAGGTCTCGAAACCTTTTCCATTGCATTCGTAATAGCGGTATAATATTATAAACGCCAGGCAGCACGTCTAAATAGGGGTTCAAATTTGCATGGTACGTAACGAGATAAATTCAATATTAGAAATTATAAAATCTAATCAAGTCAAATTCTCAGCCGACCTGACTCACATCAAAGCCGCCCTATGTTTGTACTAGTGCCTCCCTATAACTCGTACTCATGAGCTTTCTCCCGGTTTAATTGGTCGCTCCTCTTTTGGTGGCAAGTGTGATGAGGACGAGGATGCAGCGTCATGAGCGGTTTAGGGTTTTGAATCGAGATGTGAATATGGGCTAAGGGGAAAACCAGCAGCTAGTGCGAGCATAGCGATGTCAGGATGATTGGGACGACAATGTGGGGGGGCTGAGGCGAAGTTCGCATACGCACGTGCGTACATGTGGGAAAGAGCTCGATGGCATGGTCGATGGAATCGGCGATAAGTGGAGTTCGCATTTGGGTATTAGATATCGATGAGTGGAGCTCCGATCACTCATGCGGCAATAGACTTCCGAAGACAAGTCTGGCCAAAGGTAGGAGGTGGTAATGTAACTAGCTTTAATTAAAATTTATGAAAATACATTAGTGAGTATAAAAAAAAATTGTTAATTGATTTCTTTAATTAGTAGAAACATGAATATTATAGCTGTATGTTCTAAATCTGTTACTTCTTATTTCACTATACTAAACTTTATTTCAATTTCTAGAGAGAGAAAAGAAAAAATATACTTGACTCGTGACCCTTTGATTATAGTTGCATTGAAAGAAAACTAACTTAAACAAGATTATAGATCATCAAATAGCAGTAAAAAATTGATTTTGGATTTTTGGAGTCAACCGGGATTTTAAATTAAATTGAGCGTAGTTCAATTCGATTTAAAAATTGAGACAGGTAGCCAATTAAATCAAGGTGAGGAAAATCTCACTCATTTGGATTACTGCTATTAATTTTAAAATGTTAAAATCATTTATTGATTAATTGGAAGAATGGATAATTATTATTATCATTTGAACGTTATATATATAGTAGTGTGTGTGTGTGTGTATTAGTGGTTGGAGTGATATTCCCGCACATATAGCGGGCGAGACCCAATGCGTCCCGCATAATAGTTGATGATCCTATATACCACGATATCCCCCTCGAAGTGGGATAGGTATTTTTATGTTGTATTAACAACTGTGGATGCTGGAAAACAGGTTGGAGGGATCCAACTAGATTCCCCTAAATGTTGAATTTAATTTCATATATTGTGATATATGGATTGTGTAGAATAATCTATTATAGATTATTGTAGTGATTGGAATTTTGGGACGCTTTTGTAGCGTTGGCCTGAATTTTGATATTTTAAATACCATAAACATATTTTAAAATTGAAAGAATAAAAGGGAATTTTTGATATAAAAATATCTATATTAAAATTGGGGTTATTTAAAAGAAAATAAGGTTAGAAAAATATATTTAACATTTTTGTTATACTTAACTATTGTGAATTTTTAAATGGAGAATTTGAAAATAAATTATGTAAAAAGAATTTTTAAATGATATTCAGGAAATATAAAAAGGAGTAGAAGTCTATATTAAAAATAGATTTAAAAAATAAAGGGAATTTATAAAGGAATGAATTTATAAAAATGAAATTTTATAAACGAGATTGGTTTTCAAAAAATGAAACTCAAAGGAGTTATAAAATTTATAAACGATGTTTATAAATAAGGGAAATCGTTATCAAATGATAGATTGGAAATATAAATTTACAGAGAGAATTAATATTAGAATATGGAAATAGGGTGAGAAAAAGAGTGGATACTATTTTTGAAAGCTAAAATGGTTAAGGAGATCGGAATGGAAGTGATGTGATTCGAGAGGAATTTATAAATTAAATTGGTTATTGAGGTTTTAAAAATATATTTTTAATTCTAAGAAGTTAAGTTCGATTTTAAAAGGAAGATTTTATTATTTAAAACTATGAAATTTTAAACTATTTAGGATTGAAATACTTCGGTAAGTAGGTTTTTAAATATTATGTATTTATTTTAGTAAATTCTAACTTTTAAAATCAGCTTTGAAAATTTATTTGTTTATCTAAAAATGAGTTATTAATGTTTATAAAAGTGTTTTTGATATTTTAAATAATTACTTGAACATGCTTTCAAAAATAATTTTTTTTATATACTTACTTTATATATATATAAAATTTTGAAGTGATTGAAAATTTTTATTTATAAATTCTCTCGAGATTTGTAAATGAGGCTTATAAATGGATATGATTTTAAGGAGAGGAATTTTATAAGGGATTTGGAGAAAATGGAATTTCAAAATGTTAAATATGGGAATTTTGACAACGATATCTGAATTCAAAAAAAAAGTTATAAATTATTGAATGGGGTTATAAATAAGTATATGGGGTTTTGGAAATTGAAAAATGAATTTATTAGTGATTCCATAGACTTAGGAGATAAGTTACAAAATATTTTCTTAAGTGTTGGTATTTGAAAGGATTTTGGAAAATAAGGCTTATAATATTTTCTTAGGTATAAAAAATGGAAATTTGGAAATATTTCTAAGTGTTGAGATGGTTTGGAAATATCCTGTTACAGATTTAAGTATTGAAATTGTTTTCAAATGTTGTGTAACGACCCACTATTTTGGACTATTCAAATCGACAACAATCCACACATGTCAGACTTGAATAATTCAAAATAACATATTGTAATAAAATTTGGAGCAAATAAAATCAATTACAGAATCACAGACACAGAAATATTAGAATAACTCGCAGCGGAAATTAAAATACCATAGTAATTCATGAAGCTACTATAATAAAGTCTCAAAAAAATACATAATATCGGTCTAAACAAACACAATAGAAATCTCAAATACATAGAAGTCCACTAATACAAGAGCTGAAGTAGAACAACCGAAACAGAAATATATAGAAAATTAGATAAGCAAAATCTCCAATGATTCCTAGCTCCAGAAAGAGAAATCCAAAGTTGTGAATACTTAGGCTGACCCGAGCGTAAATAAAACACAAACACTCGAGTCAGGACATGCATACCTATACAATGTAAACCAACTCAAGTGAACTGCAGTAAATGTACAAGTAACTTAAAGGATGCTTGGGACCGCCCATCCTCTAAGCATCCGTTAAACTATTTACTATGTAGTAATATTCGCTACTATAATAATGTCTAATAGCAAAATTTTAATGACACGGGATTTTGGTAATATTATTTTAATAAATATTTAATCCAATTAAATAAAATTTAAACTTATTATTTTAAAAAGATAAGACTTTTGGATATGTTTGCCATTTGTTTATATAGATTTGTATTTTGAAAAGGAAAATTTGATTTGAAAATTTAAAATAAATCTCTTAATAATATTTACAATAAAATCTCTCTTATATAATTGAATTAAAATGTTCTACCTTATTAACATTGGGTAAATATATATATATATATATGGATAATAATGTTTGAAATAAAATCAAATTCTATCAATATAAAATATAAGTAAAACATATGAATCTAATTTAAATGTTGATAGTTAAAAATAGAAATAAAAATAAAAGCAAGAATTAAGTGATTTGGTGTGCATACAACATAAGTTTAAAATTGTAAGAACAAGTGTATAAAGTAAAACCAAACAAAAATATGTATATGGTGGCAAGCTAGAAGATAATAAAACAAATATCTTTATACAAATATCAATATACAGCAAAAATAAATAATAATAGTATGTAAACAAATTAGGAAACCATGGTGTTAAATGCCATCATTTCAGCCAAAATTAAGTCAATTCAAAATTTTACAAATCTTTTCATTTTTAGAAATAAAAATCTGATCAAAACAAAACAAAAAGGAGAAAACAGCTTGACTAGATAATACCTTCCCTTATACATCCTGTTTTCTTCTATATATATATGTATGCATCTTTCTATTTTAGTCCGGTTAGTAACAACCTAAGCAAAACCAGAGAATAAGGAAATAAGCATCTTTATTTTTTTTTCAAAATTTAAACATCATTTAATTCAAACAAAAACAGACAGGAACTCAAAGGCAGTTTCCAACTGTAGGTTTTCAAAATACCAGTATTGTTCTCGGTTCAGAATACTTTCAGGTGAGTAAACATCAATTTTAAAGCTTTAAGTTTAATTAAAAACAGTTCAGGAGATTCATTGATAATATGGTTTGTATATGCTTTAGTTTGAATATAATTCTGTGTTGATCATAGGTTGCTCTGTACTTCTCTGTTATTTGTTACAGGTTTAATATTTTTTTTCAAAACTCAAATTATTTTCATCTAACCATTGTAAAGTTTTTAGTTTTAAATCAAACAAGATGTTTAAACTTAAATTAAGATTTTAAAAGCTGATTTAAACCATTGTTGTAAGATATCACCACTGTAACCTTGTTTACAGGTAATCGCATAACATTTTGATAAATTTGATTGGTGTAAAAAGCTAATTCAAGTTCATAACTTGAATTCTTACTGCAAATTATGATTTTTAAAACAAAAATGAAGATTTTTAGTTTAGTATTCTAAGAGCAGTTTGTATTTGAACAAAATTTGCATTTTATCCATTTTCTGACAATCGAATCAATTTTAAATGTTGAAATTTTGTCTGAGACAAGCATGAACAACTGTGATCTCGAGAAAATTGTTGAATAATTTTTCTATTGCGTGAATTAAAGGAACGAGGTCAATTTAGGGGTTTGTTTCGAGTTTTTGCACATGTCAGAAATGAGACGAGTTCGTCTCCTATACGTTATCGAGTTTCACGAGACTCTGGAGAATGGTAGCATAGGGTGTTTTCGTGGTGTGGATGGATTTTGAGCGTCTCCGGTGGCCTGAGCAACGGTGACGTGGTGGTTATGTTGTTTGGGTTGAGCTTTTGGTTTCGAGCAAAATGCTATTATTCGATTTGAAATTTTTGGAGGCGTATCGTGTTTTGATTTCGAGTTTATGGGAGTTTTGCGACTTGCCTAAGGTGATGGAGTTCGCTGGAGCTACGGCGCGTCGCCGTGCACGTGTACGGCGTAGTGGGGTTGTGTCAGTGTTGTTGTTGGAGAGCTACTCGAGTCGTTACTCGAGGAAGAGGGTCGATCGCTTCGAGTTATAATCGAGCGCACGAGAGGGTTCCTGATACTTTCATTTAAACTTAAACTTAACTCAACTGGAAAAAAAAGAGGAAGAAGAAGTGTACTTGGGGAATGAGGGATGACTCGGGGGAAATGGGTGAGAAACTCGAGTGTTACTCGAGTAAAACAGGGGAAGTTCTCGGGTTTTCAGAACTGCAATATTATAAAAAAAAATAAAGTTAAGCAATTTGTGTTTCTACAAGTTTTAAGCATTGTATACTTAATAAATGTTTAACAATTTGAGTTAATACTTTAATACAAGTTTTGATTATTTTAGTTAATACTTTACAATGTTTTTAAACTCTTAATTAATATTTTAATTAAGTAGATAATTTAAGTTAAGTATAAAATTTATTAACATTTAAGTTTTGTAGTTAGTTATCAAAGTTTAAAGAAGATTTTTTTTAGAATGTTAATTAAGATTTAATAAATTGATTAAGAAATGATTAATTAATTAAATGATTTGAAATGGAATAATTAATTAATTGATAATTAATGGTTTAATTATACAGGATTAAGTGATTAATTCTCAAGTAATTGATATAAATTGAATTAATTACAATAAGAATTAAGGATGTTTGCTTATGAATGTTGTATAAGTAGGATATCTGATTTTGTGATATATATTTGATGATATTCTGTGATACTCTGTGATATGCCTTGATATATCTATGATGATTGTGCATGATTTATCTGTGATAAATGCTATTCAAAATGTTGAATTAAACTGTTTGAACTAATAAACAACTTGACCTTTAAAATGGCGTTTAGATTTCGATGAGACCGGGATCGGGTGTCAATTATGATTTCCGAAAACCACATCGATCCAAATTAAACGTTAGGTCGTGAATTTTGAAGTGAAGATCGAGATGTGTTTCAGAATGCAAGGGTTATTGTCGTTAACTCTGAGGGTGATTCCAAAATGAGTGTAACGAGATAATGCCTTCGGTTTCATTCGAACCGGAACGAACTTGTATGGATTGAATGCTTTCAGAACATCGTCAGGTGGATGATGAGCATTCTAATAGATATGTTCTATAATGGTAATCGCAGCCTCAAGCCTCATCAATCGGGAATGGCTAAAACAGGGGAGATGCAGCAAGGTTAGGTGGGTAGCACCCAAGCAGGACGAGATACACCGCTGTCTAGATGTCCTTTTTTATTTCTGCTGTGTGGGCGGTTGCAAGCTACAACCGCGGGGTTATCTTGTTCGGAACTGTTCAGTAAGGAATGGTTCTGGCCTTGTGTTGTAAGGGGTCGGGGGTGATCCTTGGTACGGTGATCTAGGCCTCGTACTGTGACGGGCGGTATCCCAATAGCCCTGCCATTGTATGGAATCCAATTTCCAATAAGAGCCGTACGTTTTGATTGTGCCCAATTATGTTGGAATGTGAGATGTAGGCATTTCAGCTATTTCTGTATTTTATTTGAAAACCCTAGACACTATTATAATATCACTGGATTTCCTATAAAATTGTTTTGGTTAGCGTAAGGTAAAAACTTACCCGTGTTTATGTGTGGGAATTCTTACGTGATACCTTTATTTTCAAATGTTTCCAAAGTTAAACAACTTTAAACCATTTACTCATACTAGACCCATGTCGGACCGGAGTTTATTTCTATTTTTCATAAACTCTTGGGTACTCAAATTTTTATGAGTAGCCAAGTGATAGGTTTTGTTGAGTTCTAGAGGAGCTTGAAGCAGGAGTTCCAGACGTATCTATATATCTATCTAGTTCCGCTGTGTTAGGTATGTTGTGTTTTGGGATGTATGCAGTGACAGATGTGTATATATGACTGTCATGTGCATGACGTTGTGTAACTCTGATATATGTAAAACTATGTGATAGTTATGTGATGTATTATATTTTGTTCTGTTCCACTGTGAGATTCTGATGTTGTTATTTCTTTCTTTCTATCTTTTCTATTTTTATCCCTTTCTTTTCTTATTGATGGTATGTCTTTCTGTGAGTAGAAAGGCAGGTCGTTACAGTTGGTATCAGAGCATAAGTTGAGATAATACCTAGGCTCTGGAGTAATATCTATCTTGAGAGTCCGTATTTGTATTTTCATATAATTATATACCTATCTAAATTTTTTGAGTTACCGGTTCAGGTGGCCAACATGAGTTCTGGAAGAAGAGGCAGAGGTAGGGTCAGTACCTTGACTGATAATGGACAAAGTCAAACTGCTAGTGAGGCTGTAGATCCAGTACCGCCTTGGGTTAGCTTTGCTGCTTTGTGCAAGGACTTCATCAATCTTGGAGGTAAACCATTTAAGGGGTCAGAGACGGTAATTGAGGTCCAAGCTTGGCTACGTTCTTGTGAGCGCATCTTTAAGAGTATGAAGTTGTCTGATGAGCGGAAAAGGGAAATGGCATCATGGCAATTGCAGGAAGGCGCGGCAGCCTGGTGGGATGTAGCGATAGAAAACATCTCTGAAGATGACATCTCTTGGGAAAGATTTAAGGAGTTATTTGAGGAGAAATTTATGCCAACAGCAGGGAAAACTCGTCTGTATCAGGATTTTCTGAATTTGAAGCAAGGAAGCATGACCATAGCGGATTATGAGACCAAATTCAATGAACTTTCTTGCTACGGACTAGGACTCACTGATACTCCACTAAAAAAGAACGAAATGTTTGTGCAAGGATTGAGGCCGGAATTTCATGAAAAGATGATGGCGCATTTGAAAGGATCTTTTGTTGATTTAATTGATATGGCTCTGAGATATGAGGATTTGATGAATAAGAGATCAGTGGCACCAGTAGCAGCATCGGGAGGGAATTTTGCTAATTCGAATAAGAGGAAGTTCAATCCCAATTGGAGGAAGCCGAACAAGAAGAAGCCTGGAAGTAACAACGGACCTCACAAATGCTATATATGTCAACAAGAAGGTCACTTGTCGAATAAGTGTCCCATGAAAGGAATTTAGCAACAGCAGCAGTAGTCGCATCAGAGTGGGCCAGGTTCGGCTTTGGTTCAGAGATCTCTATGCTTCAATTGCCACCAACCAGGTCATATGATCAAGGATTGCCCGCTTGTTTATAAAGCTCGGCAGAATAAGGCATTTGCTTTGGAAGGTGCACCATCTACTTCATCTAAAGGTAAGGGAGTATTGGAAGGTACATTACTTTTAGATGGCAAGTATATTAAAGTTTTGTTTGATTCGAGTGCTTCTTTGAGTTTTATTTCTCTGGAATCTGTAATGAAGTTCTTCCTTAACCCTAGTACTGTTGACTGTCCCATCTTCGTATCTAATCCTGTAGGAGGGGTAACCAAATTAGATATGATCTGTAAGGACTTGAGAATTTCCTATCTGTCCCATAGTTTTCCTTGTGACCCTTATGTGTTGAATTTTAAGGGATTTGACCTGATATTGGGGATGGATTGTCTTGATAAGTATAAGGCTGCTCTGAATTGTGATGAGAGAACAGTTTCGTTGGATATCGATTTGGGTAGAATTGCTAGAGTGACGTGTGATACTTCTGGAATTCACTTGAGTAGTCTTTTGTATGGAGTTGAGACCTCTCAAGAGAAGGTTGAAGATATCGATGTGGTCTAAGATTTTCCTGATGTATTTGAGGAAGTCAAGTGTTTTCCTCCACATCGAGAGATAGAGTTTCGCATTGATTTGATTCCAGGAGCAATGCCGGTGATTCAGCCTAGTAGGAGGATGGCTCCAAGGGAGAGAGAGGAGTTAGTTAAACAGACTGAGGATCTTTTGGAGAAGGGATTGATTGGCCTAGTTTCTCTTGTTGGGGTTCTGCTGCAGTATTTGTCACTAAATCGGATGGATCACTAAGGTTCTGTGTGGTCTATAGAGAACTGAACATAGTGACCATTCGAAATAAATATCCTCTTCCATGTATCGATGATCTTTTTGACCGGTTGCATGGAGCTTTTGTCTTTTCTCAACTAGATTTAGCTTCAGGTTTCCATCAGTTAAGGGTAGCTAAGGACAGTATCCCTTTAACTGCATTTAGGGGACCAAATTGTTTCTATGAATGGTTGGTTATGCCTTTCGGGTTACCAACGCCCCTACTTACTTCGTTGATATGATGAACCGAGTCTTTCGGGATGTATTGAGTAAGTTTGTTCTGGTATTCATTGATGATATTTTGTTCTATTCTAAGTCTGAAGAAGAGCACAAACAGCATTTGAGGATAGTGTTGGAGACACTGAGGAGATATGTTTTAAAGGCGAAATTCTCTAAGTGCCATTTTTGGAAATCGGAAGTCAAATTTTTAGGGCACATTGTTTCTGGTGATGGTATCTCTGTAGATCCAGCGAAGGTGGAGACTATTCTGGAATGGAAGCAACCAAAGTCACCGACTGAAGTTCGTAGTTTTCTGGGATTAGCAGGCTACTACAGGAAGTTTATCAAGGATTATTCCAAGATTTCTTCACATCTGGCCAAGATGACAAGGAAAGGAGCTAAATTCAAATGGACACCTCAGTGTGAGGAAGCTTTTCAAGAGTTGAAGACGAGGCTAACCAGTGCACCAGTGCTAGCTATTCCGGATGGGAAAAGAAAATTTGAGGTTTGTACAGATGCTTGTATAGTTGGTCTGGGAGCAGTTCTGATGGAGAAAGGAAGAGTAATTGCGTATGCAAGTCTGCAATTAAAGCCACATGAAAGAAACTATGTTACGCACGATCTTGAGTTGTTAGCCGTTGTTTTTTCTTTAAAGATCTGGAGGCATTATCTCTTGGGAGAGAAGTTTGAGTTACTCACGGATCACAAACCATTGAAATATATTTTCTCTCAAAAGGATCTTAATTTGAGGCAGCAGCGATGGGTCGAGTTTCTGGCATCATATGATTTGGATATTCTATATACCCCGGGAAAGGCAAATGTTGTGGCTGATGCTCTTAGCAGAAATGCAGTTCTGTCTCTTTTGGAAGTTGTTCCATCTCTCCAGGAAAGAATCATAAGTAAGCAAATGGAGGATAGATCTTTTGAAGAATTGATTCTTGGAATCAAGGATGGTCGATATTCGGATTTCAAGTTGGACGATCAAGGTGTTTTGAGGATTAACAGTCGTTTGTGTGTGCCTAATATAGATGGATTGAGGCAAGAAGTCTTATCTGAGTGTCATCTCTCCAGACTAAATATTCACCTAGGAATCTCTAAGATGTATAAAGATACAAGAAGAGTTTTCTGGTGGCCGAGCATGAAGAGGGAAGTAGCTGCTTTTGTTAATAGTTGTGCTATCTTTCAGCAGGTTAAAGGAGATCAATAGAAGTCAGCCGGTTTGTTGCAGCCTTTGGAAATTCCAGAATGGAAGTGGGAGATGATTTCTATGGATTTCACTGACGGTTTTCCAAGAACCAAGAAAGGAAACGAAGGAATATGGGTTATTGTGGACCGTTTAACTAAGAGCGCCCATTTTATACCGGTTAAGGCAACTCGTACTGCAGTTTCTCTGGCAGAGATTTTCTTGAAAGAGATAGTTAGATTGCATGGTGTTCCAGTTAGCATAGTAAATGATCGTGATCCTATCTTCACCAGCAAATTCTGGGAGGCTCTGCAATCAGCTATAGGAACAAGTTTGAGATTGAGTACAGCCTATCATCCTCAGACAGATGGACAGACGGAGAGGCTGAACCGAATTCTTGAGGATATGCTGCGAACTTGTGTTTTGGATTTTGGTGGATCGTGGAAAGATCATCTTCATCTGGTAGAATTCTCCTATAATAACAGTTACTAAGCGAGTATTAAGATGGATCCTTATGAAGCTTTATACGGAAGACCGTGTAGATCCATATCCTGTTGGATAGGGTCGAAAGATCGTCTTGTGCTTGGACCAGATCTGATTCGTGATGCTTCTGCTAAAGTTGAGCTTATCAAGAAAAGGATGAGAGCTACTCCGGACCGTCGGAAGAAGTACGCAGATAAGAGAAGGAGACAATTGAAATTTGAGATTGGTGATTTTGTTTTTGTCAAAGTTTCCCCGGTTAAAGGAGCTATTAGATTCGGAAAGATGGGAAAGCTTGCCCCGATATATATAGGACCATTTTGGATATTGGAAAGGATTGGTGATGTAGCTTACAGAGTTGAATTGCCAGAACGGATGTCTGGAATTCATAATGTATTCCATGTATCCCATCTAAGGAAGGTTGTTCTTGATCCATCATTAGTTGTGGAACCAGTAATCCAGGAAGATTTGGAGGTCGAGCCGAATTTGACTGTGGTCAGGAATCCAGTTCGGATTGTTAATCAAGACGAGAGGCAACTCAGGAGTAAGGTAGTGAAGCTTGTTAAAGTGTAGTGGAGTGAGGATCCCAGAGATTGTACCTAGGAAACTCTGGATAGTTTTAGGAAAGCTTATCCGGATTTGTGTCCGGATAGCTAGTGATGTTTGTTAGGATAGATTATTTGGTTGTTTGCTAATGTATGAATGATATGTAGGTTTGAATGGTTAATATAAAAGCTTTTGAATTATCTTTTGTTTTAAATTTCAGGGACAAAATTCTTTTAAGGGGGGCGGAATGTAACAACCTGAGATTTTGGCAATATTATTTTAATAAATATTTAACCCAATTAAATAAAATGTAAACTTATCATTTTAAAAAGATAAGACTTTTGGATATATTTGCCATTTGTTTATATAGATTTGTATTTTGAAAAGGAAAATTTGATTTGAAAACTTAAAATAAATCTCTTATATAATTGAATTAAAATGTTCTACCTTATTAACATTGGGTAAATATATATATGGATAATAATGTTTGAAATAAAATCAAATTCTATCAATATAAAATATAAGTAAAGCATACGAATCTAATTTAAATGTTGATAGTTAAAAATAGAAATAAATATAAAAGCAATAATTAAGTGATTTGGTGTGCGTACAACATAAGTTTAAAATTGTAAGAACAAGTGTATAAAGTAAAACCAAACAAAAATATGTATATGATGGCAAGCTTGAAAATAATAAAATAAATATCTTTATACAAAATATCTATATAAAACAAAAATAAATAATAATAGTATGTAAACAATTTAGGAAACCATGGCATTAAATGCCATCATCTCAACCAAAATTAAGTCAATTCAAAATTTTACAAATCTTTTCATTTTCAGAAATAAAAATCTGACCAAAACAAAACAAAAAGGAGAAAACAGCTTGACCAGATAATACCTTCCCTTATACATCCTATTTTCTTCTATATATATGTATGCATCTTTCTATTTTAGTTCGGTCAGTAACAACCTAAGCAAAACCAGAGAATAAGGAAATAAGCATCTTCATTTTTCAAAACTAAACACCATTTAATTCAAACAAAAACGGACAGGAACTCAAAGGCAGTTTCCAACTGTAGGTTTTCAAAATACAGTACTGTTCTCGGTTCAGAATACTTTCAGGTGAGTAAACATCAATTTTAAAGCTTTAATTTTAATTAAAGATAGTTCAGGAGATTCATTGATAATATGGTTTGCATATGTTTTAGTTTGAATATAATTCTGTGTTGATCATAGGTTGCTCTGTACTTCTCTGTTATTTTTTACAGGGTGAATATTTTTTTAAAAACTCAAATTATTTCTAATCACTGTAAAGTTTTCAGTTTTCAATCAAACAAGATGTTTAAACTTAAATTAAGATTTTAAAAGCTGATTTAAACCATGATTGTAAGACATCACCACTGTAACCTTGTTTACAGGTAATCACATAATATTTTTATAAATTTGATTGGTGTAAAAAGCTAATTCAAGTTCATAATTTGAATTCTTATTGCAAATTATGATTTTTAAAACAAAAATGATGATTTTTAGTTTAGTATTCTAAGAGCAGTTTGTATTTGAACAAAATTTGCATTTTATCCATTTTCTGACAATCGAATCAATTTTAAATGGTGAAATTTTGTCTGAGGCAAGCATGAACATCTGTGATCTCAAGAAAATTGTTGAATGCGGTCGATTTAGGGTTTTGTTTCGAGTTTTTGCACATGTCAGAAATGAGACGAGTTCGTCTCCTACACGTGATCGAGTTTCACGAGACTCTGGAGAATGGTAGCATAGGGTGTTGTCGTGCTGTGGATGGATTTTGAGCGTCTCCGGTGGCCTGAGCAACGGTGACGAGGTGGTTATGTTGTTTGGGTTGAGCTTCTCGTTTCGAGCAAAATGCTATTATTCGATTTGAAATTTTTGGAGGCGTATCGTGTTTTGATTTCGAGTTTATGGGAGTTTTGCGACTTGCCTGTGGTGATGGAGTTCGCCGGAGCGACGGCGCGTCGCCGTGCACGTGTACGACATAGTGCGGTTATGTCAGTGCTGTTGTTGGAGAGCTACTCGAGTCGTTACTCGAGGAAGAGGGTCAAGCACTTCGAGTTATAATCGAGCGCATGAGAGGGTTCCTGATACTTTCGTTTAAACTTAAACTTAACTCAACTGGTAAAAAAGAGAGGAAGAAGAAGCGTACTTGGGGAATGAGGGATGACTTGGGGGAAATGGGTGAGAAACTCGAGTGTTACTCGATTAAAACAGGGGAAGTTCTCGGGTTTTCAGAACTGCAATATTATAAAAAAAATAAGGTTAAGCAATTTGTGTTTCTACAATTTTTAAGCATTGTATACTTAATAAATGTTTAACAATTTGAGTTAAAACTTTAATACAAGTTTTAATTATTTTAGTTAATACTTTACAATGTTTTTAAACTCTTAATTAATATTTTAATTAAGTAGATAATTTATGTTAAGTTTAAAATTTATTAACATTTAAGTTTTGCAGTCAGTAATAAATTGATTATCAAAGTTTGAAGAAGATTTTTTTTAGAATGTTAATTAAGATTTAATAAATTGATTAAGAAATGATTAACTAAATTAAATGATTTCAAATGGAATAATTAATTAATTGATAATTAATGATTCAATTATACAGGATTAAGTGAGTAATTCTCAAGTAATTGATTTAAAATCAAATTAATTACAATAAGAATAAGGATGTTTGCTTATAAATGTTGTATAAGTAGAATATCTGATTTTGTGATATATATTTGATGATATTCTGTGATGCACTGTTATATGCCTTGATATATCTATTGATGATTGTGTATGATTTATCTATGATAAATGCTATTCAAAGTGTTGAATTAAACTATTTGAACTAATAAACAACTTGACCTTTAAAATGGCGTTTGGATTTCGATGAGACCAGGATCGGGTGTCAATTATGATTATCCGAAAACCACATCGATCCAAATTAAACGTTAGGTCGTGAATTTTCAAGTGAAGATCGAGATGTGTTTCAAAATGCAAGGGTTATTGTCGTTAACTCTGAGGGTGATTCCAAAATAAGTGTAACGAGATAATGCCTTCGGTTTCGTTCGAATCTGGAACGAACTTGTATGGATTGAATGCTTTCAGAACATCGTCAGTTGGACGATGAGCATTCTAATAGATATGTTCTACAAAGGTAATCGCAGCCTCCAGCCTCATCAACCGAGAATGGCTAAACCAGGGGAGATGCAGCAAGGTTAGGTGGATAGCACCCAAGCAGGACGAGATACACCCCTGTCTAGATGTCCTTTTTTATTTCCGCTGTGTGGGCGGTTGCTAGCTACAACCGTGGGGTTATCTTGTTCGGAACTGTTCAGTAAGGAATGGTTCCGGCCTTGTGTTGTAGGGGGTCGGGAGTGATCCTCACTACGGTGATCTAGGCCCCGTACTGTGACGGGTAGTACCCCAGTAGCCCTGCCATTTTATGGAATCCAATTTCCAATAAGAGCCGTACGTTTTGATTGTGCCCAACTATGTTGGAATGTGAGATGTAAGCATTTCAGCTATTTCTGTATTTTATTTGAAAACCCTAGACACTATTATAATATCACTGGATTTCCTATAAAATTGTTTTGGTTAGCGTAAGTAAAACTTACCCGTGTTTGTGTGTGGGAAATCTTACGTGATACATTTATTTTCAAATGTTTCCAAAGTTAAACAACTTTAAACCGTTTACTCATACCAGACCCATGTCTGTCCCGGAGTTTATTTCTGTTTTTCATAAACTCTTGGGTACTCAAATTTTTATGAGTAGCCAAGTGATAGGTTTTGGATTGTTGAGTTCTAGAGGTGCTTGAAGCAGGTGTTTCAGACGTATCTATATATCTATCTAGTTCCGCTGTGTCGGTTGATGTATGTTGTATTTTGGGATGTATGTAGTGACAGACGTATATATGACTGTCATGTGTATGATGTTGTGTAACTCTGATATATGTAAAACTATGTAATAGTTATGTGATGTATTATATTTTGTTCAGTTCCATTGTGAGATTCTGATGTTGTTATTTCTTTCTTTCTATCTTTTCTATTTCTATCCCTTTCTTTTCTTATTGATGATACGCCTTTCTGTGAGTAGAAAGGTGGGTCGCCACACAAATAAACATACTTTAAAATAGTGTCAAGGGGTTAACCATATAGACCTTAACATGTAATAGTGCCAGTAGACTACACAGTACCTGCGTACCTCCAGAAAGGGAGGCTACGAGAAGATGCTCCACGGGTACGACACAAATCAAACTCGTAGTAAAGCTCGCTATGGTAGGTGACATGGCACATAAGAAAATGCCAGAGTAGATATACCAATTACGCACACGGACTGGTGGTAACGTAGGAGCCGCTACACCCACCTCAGAACACACTCCCAAATCAAGGGTGGCCACCAAAACAATCACAAAGTAATAGAATGGTGTCGAAGAAATGTGTCCGAGAAGAGGTGCTACCTCTTGTGGCCCGAGATCGCTCCTGTTTTAGCCACCTTAAGCCAACTCACGGGAGTCGGGTCCACGTTCATACCACAATAGGATCGTCGCCACCATCCTACTTCATTCTGGAAACTCCACCGCGTACACAGTTGTTAAAGTGGTTTTCAGTATCGACAGAGAATATGTCCATATCTGATCCCGGTCTCTTTAATAACCAATCGTTATTATAACCCGTGGTTATACATTTCAAAATGGTATTTTGTACTTCAAAAATCAAATGTTGCAACATCCCAAAAATATCAATTTAAATTGGTAATATATTTAAACTTTTGGGATTTAATTTGAAATTAAATTGAAAAGTCTCAAACAAATAAAATAAGTGATAATTTGTATGAATAAAATTCCAATTTCTTATGAGTTTAAAAATCTTGAAAAAATAAATGTTTTAAAAGTAATTTGAATTTAAATTATATATATAATGCATATATGAGTAGATTTGAATGTATATATTGAAATTGAATTTAAATTGTACAAGTATATGTATGAGTATATAAATGGACATAAATGGATTATATTTCAAGTTGAATTGGAATTTGAATTTAAATTTAAAATAAATGTTTTAGAAAAATAATTGGCAATTGAAATCACAAAGGTGTAATTTATATAATGTAAAAGATTGGTTAAAGCATTTCTTCTTTTAACATTGTATGTATACAAATGAATAAGGGGTATAATTATTAATAAAGTGAATTTGATATAAAAAAAATATTTAAAAATTATTTTGTCTTTGTAAAAATACAAGTTTTAGACATGCATAAGGGAGATGGTGTAAAAAAATGAACAAGTGTAGAGATCTCATGATTGGTTTTAACAAGTGGCATTCAATATAGTTGATTGAAAAAAAATTAAAATCATAAAAACGCTTCAGCTTCTCTTTTTCAATTATTTAGCCTCTCAAATTTCTGAAAGAACGGTAAAAGGTTTTGAGCATCACAAATCTCAACACCAAAGGAAATAGTAAGAAAAAACTACAACTTCCTCTTGAATTCAAAAATCTAAAATTTGAGAATCATCCCCAACACAAAGCTGTCGTTTTACATTCCATCTCTCAGGTAAACTTTAAACTTTATAGTTTAGTGAATTTGTAATTTCAAAATCAAGTTTTAACACAAACAAATTCAAATTGCAGATTAGTATAAACAAAGCTCCAGTATTGGCCAAAGAAAACAGTGTAGGGATTCTCTGAAATAAATTAAGGCAAATGAATTTCATTTAAAAATTTGAATTTGAATTTTTTTAATCAGTAATAAAGCAAGAATTAAGCAATTGTATTAATCAGTTGCAGGAGAAAAAATCAAGTTCAAAGATTAAGTTAGTTTCTGGATTTCAAGCTGTAGACCCTATTCTCTGTTGCATAAGAAATCAACTGTAAGTCAATTGAATGTTGTTTGTTATTGATGAATTAAATAAAAAATACAACGGAGATTAAGAAAAGATTTATATTTACAAGTTGCAGATTTAAACTTCAAGATCAAAGTAGGAAAAAAAATTACCCAGGCCTTCATCTCAAATTTTTGAAAAAACTATCAGAAGCTTCTGTTCACACTTTGCAAGGTGAGTGAACTTCTGTTTAATCCAATTTCTTATTGTCGTATGCATGCCTGAATGATGTTGAAAACCTTAACATGTGAACAAATTTGTGTGCATGTGTGTTTTCTTTCTGGAAATGTTTATATTCAGGGTTTTCATCCCTGTTCTTCTTAGCCTCTGGTTACAGAGTAAACCCATGTCAAACTCAAACCCCTCTCTTTTTTTTTCTGAAATTGGATTGCAAACAAAACAAAGTGTTTGTTTTAATCATGCATTATGTTTTAATAACAAATCAGAGCAAGGAAATATAGTTTTTTTGGAAACTGTGAAAACAAAGTCAAAATCTAAATTAGGCAAGAATTCGAATATCATAAATTTAAATTTCAGTAATGCTATCTGAATCGACATTGAAAATAATGTTTTTTGAAAGTTAAATCACAATTTTTAATACAGTTTTTAGTGATAAATTTGAACTTGATCAAAAAATTTGATTTTGTAAAATTCTGGTGAACTACGTGTTCGTGGGCCTCGAGATCGTCGTCGCAGCTAGCTTGAGGGTTCGTAATCCTTAGAAAAATATTGGTTGAATTTATAAATCTTTTTATTGTTGGTTCGAGATCGAATTAGGGTTGAAAACCCATAACTGCTTGTAGTCGAAAGTGTTCGTGCTGCATCGCCGTTGGGTGATCGGACTTCCTGACGTCGGTGCCAATCGCGACAACTAACGTTGGCGAAGCTTCGGTCGAGTTTTTGTGGCCTCTGATGGCCAGAGGAGGTGAAGCGAGGCCATTTTCTGGTGATGGTTTTTGACGAAGTATGGGTCAAGGAGCTCGATTTTGATCGTGGTGATGGTTCGTGCTTTGGGGTGACTCGATGGGTCGAGGAGTTAGTCGTCGACCTGACGACAGTCGTAGCTTTGACCAGTGATGACTGGGATGGTGTGCAACATGCACATGGTTTCGTTGTATCAGCAGTTCGTTTTTTATGGAGGGGATGATTCCTGACCCGAAGTAATACACGGGGTTTAGGGGAAATGACTCGAAGAGAGGGTCGTGTCGTTTGGCGTTGCACCGGGTCGTTTTTTAAACTTAAACAAAATTTTAGTTGGAAAAATTATACTCGGGTCAATCTTGGTAAAAACTCGAAGCAGGAAGCATTTTCGCTCGGGGATAACTCGAGACGGCCTCGGGTTGGACGTTAAAAACAACAAATTCCAGTGTTGAAATTTTTGAAAACATAAGTTTAAACAATTTTCTGAATCCATTCTTTATAAAATAATTATAGTTTGTTAATGGAAGGTGAAGTAAATGGTATTGAAATGATTTTTGAAATTAATGAAGTTCAAAGATATTTCAAATTTATACTTTTAAATAAAATTGTTTTACATTTAACTTAATAAAAACTGAGAAGTAAATCAAATATTCAAAGTGTTAACTTAAAAATAAATTTATTTATAATGATTAAATAATGATTAAGCAATTAATGATTTGTAATTACTTTGTAATTGATAATTAATTAAATAATAATTAATTAATAAAAGTAATTAAGATTTAATTAATTAACAATTAAGAATTAATAAATTGAGATAATTAATTAAAGAAACATTAATCAATAAAGTTAATTAAGATTTAATTAATTCATAGTTAAGAAAAATTAATCATTGATTTAAAATAATTAATAAAAATAATTATGCGGTTAATTCATTTAAATCACATTCACCTTAATTGAAGATGATTGACTATTACCAAATGTTGTGTATTGGATTGATATTTCTGTTGTGATTGTGATACTGTGTGATGTGAATTGTTTTGTGCTGAACTGTGATTCGTGATTTGTTTCTGTGAAAACCATTTGCCCGTAAAACGACATTTAAACTTCGATGCGACAGGGAGTCGGGTTCAGTTAGTTATCTGAAACCCACATCGAACCCTAAATGTGAATCTTTGTGATTGAAACATCCACGTGTTTTAAAATTGAGCGCTCACTATTCGGATTAGCCGAGAGAGGACCTTTGTGTCATATAACCCATTCTGAATAGTGATACAACGAAATGAATAGCATTTAAAGATGGTGGTAAAGACCGGGTGTCTTCAAAAACGATAGGATAACCTATCGAATGTCTCTGCACTGAGTTGCTCCGGTATAGAGATCTCCACATGTGATGGGGAGTCCGATCGGAATTGTGGATACCCGGATTTGCAAGGGCTTCTTCCTTTATTGGATGAAGTGCCTTCAGTTCTGTTCGAACCCGGAATAGACTTGTAGGATTGTATGTCTGACACTACACTTTGAGATATAAAGCAGATTTCTTTCAAATACATATCTATTGGTGGCGGAGAATTTATTCTCTTAGCTTAACACCCTTCTTTGAGACGTACGAGCTCAGAGGTTATGTAGTTGAAAGTAGTCAACGATGTACTCCCAATTTGGTAGTGTGGCATGTTAAGTGCTGTTGTGTGTTGATGATCATTTGTTGATCATTTGTGATCAAAGCATGTCTTTTGTGTAAAGCGTAGCTTTGTGGACGAGACCTCATCGGACCTCACACCCCAGAAATGGTCGAAACAGGAAAGATGCGGCAAGGTTATGAGGGTCGCACCCTTTAGGGTATGTCATTTCCTTCTGGAAAAAGGTGGTATTATGGTATGGAGCCTAGATACTTTACCTATGTGGTTGCTGCAATCTCATTTACTGTGTGGTTGTTGCTTTGTGGTAGAGGCCCCTCGGATAAAGGTCGCAAACGACCGGGGAATGGCATAGTCGTGTAGTAGTTACCTAGTTACAGAGGTAACCCTGCCTTGTGTTGAAAGAGAACTGGTTAAGTTCTCGAGACATCCCTCCAGAGGCGTATCCATGTGGCAGTAGGAAGTTCCTTAGCCTGACCATTTGTTGGAAATCCAATTCCCAATACGAACCCGGTATGGTTTTAGATGTATAACCTTCCATTTACTTATGGTGGTCACCACTGTTTAGATGGTAGTTATAGTAGGCATAGTATGAAATGTCTATGCTAGCTAAGATTAATATTATACTTTCGAAATGATTTTCTACACTATGCACTAGTAATAGTATCAAAGAAATTTTCCCGTATCGAGCATATTTGACTATCATAAGAAGAAATCTCCTCCAATTCTTTGATTGCATTGTGTGTGTGGTGGGAGGTCTTATGGTAGTTTCATTTTTCCAAAAAGCATACCGTATTTTCTTTAATAAATTTTGTTTTATTTAAAAGCAACTGTTTTTGTTTACTCATACCAGTCCCATGACTGTCCCAGAGTTTATTGTTTCCTTTCTAAACTCTGGGTGCCCATAATTTCCACACGGGCAGCCTAGTAGCAGGTTTTTCGTGTTTTGGTGTTAGCTGGATTTTGAAGTCTTTTTGGTTTGGAGGCTATCGGTTTTTTGAGGCTTTTGTCTTGGAGATATTTTGAAAGCTTTTGGATCTCAAGGTGCTTAACTTTGGAAGTTCACAATCGCTTCATTTTCTTTAAAGACTTTTTGGCATACGATCACTTATTGTTCTATTTTAAGTTGTGATTTATGTATAAAGATACTCTGATGTTGTAATGGATATTATGATGATGTTGTATCTATGATGTAATGTATGATATTCATTTTGTTTCCGCTGTTTTATATTCATTTAATGTTGTTATAAGCTCCAATCGACTGGAGTTCGATGTTGAATCTTCGGCAGTCGAGTACAAGTGAGGTGCTTGGTGCCAATTTTCGAACATTGGATTTCGGGTCGTGACATGTGGTATAGAGCTAAAGGTTGAGTACGAACTTTAGCTACGAAGTATAACACATTAGATGGCTCATTAGAGATAGGGTGAAGTATACCCTAGAATGAATATAACCCGAGACCGAGACCCTAAATTTTCTTAGTCTATTTCTTTTAACTGCTGATATTCCTTAAGATATCTCATCCGAATATCTAAATTAATTCTCTTACTAATTACAGATAGTAAGCATGAGCGGACAAAGAGGAAGAGATGGGGGGCGAGGAAATGCCACAACACCTAGCCAAGTTCCCCCAATAGCAGAAGCAGCTTTATCTGCTCAGCATCAGCCGAATCTGGCTGATTTATATAAGAGTTTCTCAAGGCTTAGTGGTAAGCCGTTCACCGGCAAGGAGTCGATTGTTGAGGCCCAAACATGGATCAGATCATGTGAAAGAATCTTTAATGGGCTAAAGCTGCAAGACGATCAGATGCGACTCATAGCTTCTTGGAAACTTCAAGAAGAAGCCTTAGCATGGTGGGAGACAGTCATTATAAGCTCCATCCGACTGGAGTTCGATGTTTGAATCTTCGGCAGTTGAGTGCAAGCGTGGTATTTGATGCCAATTTTCGAACATCGGATTTCGGATCATGACATGTGGTATCAGAGCTAAAGATTGAATAAGAACTATAGCTATGGAGTATAACACATTAGATGGCTCATTAGAGTTAGGGCGAAGTATACCCCTAGAATGAGTATAACCCGAGACCGAAACCCTAAATTTTCTTAGTCTATTTCTTTTAACTGCTGATATTCCTTAAGATATCTCGTCCGCATATCTAAATCAATTTTCTTACTAATTACAGATAGTAAGGATGAGCGGACGAAGAGGAAGAGTTGGGGGGCGAGGAAATGCCACAACACCTAGACAAGTTCCCCCAACAGCAGAAGCAGCTTTATCTACTCAGCATCAGCCGAATCTGGCTGATTTATATAAGAGTTTCTCAAGGCTTGGTGGTAAGCCGTTCACCGGCAAGGAGTTGATTGTTGAGGCCCAAGCATAGATCAGATCATGCGAAAGAATCTTTAAAGGGCTAAAGCTGCAAGGCGATCAGATGTGACTCATAGCTTCGTGGAAACTTCAAGAAGAAGCCTTAGCATAGTGGGAGACAGTCACTGTAGATGAGCCAGAAGACGAGTTTACTTGGGAGAGATTGAAAGAAGTATTTGAGAAGCACTATATTCCATTAGCTGGGATTTCTCTAATGTACCAGGAATTCATGGACTTAAATAAAAATGTTATGGGATGAATAAGAAGTTCCACGAAAGGATGACTGGCCACGTCAGAGATTCCTTTTTAGATTTGATTGATATGGGATACAGATATGCTACACTTGACACGCAAGAAGCCTCGGTGGAGAAAGGAAATTCGAGCAATCAAAATTGGAAGAAGTGGAAATTGGGAGGCAAGAAACCATGGCAGGGAAAGGAGAAAAAGAAGAGCAATCAGGGAAGCACGGTAGAATGTTACTTGCTTTAATTGCTTAGAAAAGGGTCATTATTCGAGCAGATGTACGAAGCCTAAGAGATAAGTCAATCAATTCGTACAAGCGAAGCCCAGGAAATGTTATTATTGTCAGAAATTGGGACACGAAGTTAAAGATGGCCCACCATGAAGCAAGCTCAGACAGCCAGGATGTACACAGTCAAAGACAAACCTACATCTTCCAAAGCAGAAAAGGGGAAAGGAGTTCTGGAAGGTAATCTCACTATTTATGATAGCATTGTTAGAGTTCTTTTTGACACGGGCGCTACATACAGTTTTATCTCTCAGCAAGCTATAAATGAATTGAATCTTGAACCTGATTTTGTTGATGAGCCTATATGCGTAAAGAATCCAGTAGGAGGCTCCACGAACCTTTGTCTTTGATGTAGAGACGTACCTATCTCATATTCTTGTTACCAATTCCCTATCGGTCTTTTTGTCCTTGATTTTAATGAGTTTGAAGTGTTACTCGGAATGGATTGGCTAGCAAAATATGAAGCCAAATTAGATTGCAATAATCGATTGATTTCAATCAAAACCGAATTTGGAGATTTCATTGAGATTTCTTGTGAGGACCCTAGTCCTAAAAGAGAAGGGTTGATGTATAACTTGGGTTATCCAAAACCCAGTCTGGAGTCTATACCCATTGTTAGAGATTTTCCAAACGTATTTGAAGAAGTGAAATCCTTACCTCCACATCGAGAAATAGAATTCAGAATAGACCTAGTACCCAATGCTCGTCCTGTCGTTCACGCAAGTCGCAGGATGGCACCCAGGGAAAGGGTTGAATTAGTCAAGAAAATAAAGGGTTAATTCGTCCTAGTGTTTCTGAATGGGGTTCAGCCGTCGTGTTTGTTACTAAATCGGACGGATCTTTGAGATTGTGTGTGGATTACCACGATCTCAATAAGCTGACTCTCAAGAATAAATTTCCTTAACCTAGAACTGATGATCTATTGCACGACGCTCGTTTCTTGTCAAAGATGGATCTAACCCAGGGGTTCCATCAACTATGAATTGCCGAAGATTGTGTTTGTTTGATCGCTTTCAAGGGTCCTAATATGTTCTACGAATGGTTAGTCATGCCTTTCGGGCTAACCAATGCTCCAGCATACTTTGTAGATCTTATGACTCGTGTGTACTGGGAAGTATTGAATAAATTTGTTCTCATGTTTATTGACGATATTTTGGTCTATTCCAAGACCGAAGAGGAGCATGCCGAGCATCTTAGAATCGTTTTTGAGATATCAAGGAGAAATATTCTATTCGTAAAATTTTCCAAATGCCATTTTTAGGTCAAAGAAGTTAAATTTCTTGGCCATATTGTTAATGAAGAAGGGATTTATGTTGATCTTAGAAAAATTTCCGCTATTCTTGATTGGAGGAAACCCACTACCCCAAAGGAAGTTCGAAGCTTTTTGGGTTTAGCAGGTTATTACCGAAAGTTTGTTCGGGACTTTTCTAAGATAGCTAGTTCGTTGACTAAACTAACAATGAAGAATGCAAAATTCAATTGGACTCCAAAATGTGACGAAGCTTTTCAGGAGTTAATGAAGAGATTAACCACCGCTCATATTCTCGCTATTATCAACGGGAACCAGGGTTTATCTGTTTATACCGATGCTTGTGGTGAAGGTTTGGATGCAGTATTAATGCAGAACGAGAAGGTAATTTCCTACGCGAGTAAACAATTACGTCCTCATGAAAAAAACTACCCAACTTATGATTTGGGGCTTTTAGCTATTATCTTCGCTTTGAAAATATGGCGACATTATCTTCTGGGTAGGAATCTTTTTCAGCTTTCTTAACAATTTACGAATTTAATTTAACTTAACCAATATACTTATTGAACTCTCTTTCTTTAGGTGAAAATTTTGAATTATTCACCGACCACAAATCTTTGAAATATCTCTTCACCAAGAAAGATTTAAATCTGCGACAACGCTGGTTGGAATTTCTGGCATCTTATGACCTAGACATTCTATATACGCCCGGAAAGGCCAATGTAGTTGCTGACGCCTTGAGTAGAAAGCATGTTATTCTTGCTCACCTTGTTATCGCTCCTACTCTTCTTAAGAGGATCGCAGTAAGCAGAATGTAGACGAGTTTCTTCGGGAATTTATAAAAGAGTATGCCAAGGAGAAGACACTAGTTGTGAGATGGATAGTAGAGGAGTTATAAGATTAAAAGGCAGAATATGTGTCTCGGACATCCCTGATCTGAAACGTGAAGTTTTAGACGAATGTCACAAATCTATACTTTGCATCCATCCAGGAGTCAATAAAATGTATTGTGATATCAAAAGAACTTTCTGGAGGAAGAAAATAAAAAGGGACATATCTATATATGTGAGTCGCTGTGCTACTTGCCAACAAATCAAAAGAGATCAAAAGAAAATGGCGGGTTTACTTCAGCCTTTAGAGGTACCCAAGTGGAAATGGGACCAAGTATCGATTGGTTTCATTGACAGGTTTCCTCGTACTTGGAAAGGCAATGAAGCAATTTGGGTCATTGTGGACCGTTTGACTAAGACAGTCCACTTCTTGCCAGTGAAATCTACCCGCACGACAGCAAGTTTAGCCGAGTTATATGTGAAAGAAATTGTCCGTCTCCACGGCATTCCTAGCAGCATAGTGAGTGATCGTGATTCGATTTCACTAGTAGATTTTGGGAGGCATTTCAAGATGCATTAGGAACAAAACTGAATTTCAGCACTGCTTATCACCCACAGTCTGATGGGGCAGACTAAGAGGATTAACCGAATCTTAGAAGACCTATTGCGTGCTTGTATACTTGATTTTGATGGTTCTTGGGAGGACCATTTGCATCTGGTCGAGTTATCATATAACAATAGCTATCAGGCCAGTATAGAGATGGCTCCTTTTGAGGCTTTATATGGTCGTCCGTGTCGATCACCTTCATGCTGGATTGAGGCAGGTGATAGACTCGTCCTTGGACCGGATATGATTAAAGAAGCCACTGAAAAAGTTGATTTTATACGGAAGAAATTGAGGACAACTCAAAGTCATCGAAAGAGTTATTATGATCGTAGAAGAAGGGATTTGGAATTCTAGATTGGAGACTCTGTCTTTCTCAAAGTATCTCCAATGCGAGGTGTATTAAGGTTTGGGAAGACCGGTAAGCTGGCACCACGGTATATTGGTCCTTTTCCTATTCTGGAGAGGATCGGTTCTTTAGCCTATCGAGTGCAGTTGCCTTGCTGGTTATCTGGCATGCATGATGTATTCCACATTTCTAACCTTCAAAAGTATGTGCACGATCCAGATAGTATTATTGAAGAAGCTTCTCAACAGGATCTTGACATCACTCCCAATTTAACAGTTAAAAGAGAACTGATAAAGATTGTGGATCGTGATGAAAAGCAATTGAGAAGCAAAATTGTGAAACTGATTAAAGGACAGTGGAGTGGCGATCCAAAGGACTATACTTGGAAAACTGAAGATAATATGCAGAAATCATATCCCAATTGCAGAGTGGATATCTCGGCTTAAACTAGTAAGCCATTCCTTTACTCTTTCTGAATTCGTATATTCTTTGTTTGTTTTTCTCTCTCTTTCAAATTTCGAGGACGAAATTTTCTTAAGGGGGAATATCTGTAACATCCCAAAATTATCAATTTAAATTGGTAATATATTTAAAATTTTGGAATTTAATTTGAAATTAAATTGAAACGTCTCAAACAAATAAAATAAGTGATAATTTGTATGAATAAAATTCCAATTTCTTTTGAGTTTAAAAATCTTGAAAAAATAAATGTTTTAAAAGTCATTTGAATTTAATTTTATAATGCATATAAGAGTAGATTTGAATGTATATATTGAAATTGAATTTAAATTTTACAAGTATATGTAAGAGTATATAAATGGATATAAATGGATTATAATTCAAGCTGAATTGGAATTTGAATTTAAATTTAAAAAAATGTTTTAGAAAAATAATTGGCAATTGAAATCATAAAGGTGAAATTTATATAATGTAAAAGATTGGTTAAAACATTTATTCTTTTAACATTGTATATATACAAATGAATAAGGGGTATAATTATTAATAAAGTGAATTTGATATAAAAAAAATTATTTAAAATTCTTTTGTCTTTGTAAAAATACAAGTGTTAAACATGCATAAGGGAGATGGTGTAAAAAAATAACAAGTGTAGAGATCTCATGATTGGTTTTAACAAGTGGCATTCAATATAGTTGATTGAAAAAAATGAAATCATAAAAACTCTTCAGCTTCTCTTTTTCAATTATTTAGCCTCTCAAATTTCTGAAAGAATGGGGTTTTGAGCATCACAAATCTCAACACCAAAGGAAACAGTAAGAAAAAAAACTGCAGCTTCCTCTTGAATTCAAAAATCTAAAATCTGAGAATCATCTCCAACACAAAGCAGTAGTTTTACATTTCATCTCTTAGGTAAACTTTAAACTTTATAGTTTAGTGAATTTGTAATTTCAAAATCAAGTTTTAACACAAACAAATTCAAACTGCTGATTAGTATAAACAAAGCTCTAGTTTTGGCTAAAGAAAACAGTGCAGGGATTCTCTGAAATAAATTAAGGCAAGTGAATTTATTTTAAAAAATTAAATTTGAATTTGTTAATCAGTAATAAAGCAAGAATTAAGCAATTGGATTAATCAGTTGCAGGAAAAAAATCAAGTTCAAAGATTAAGTTAGTTTTTGGATTTCAAGTTGTAGACCTTATTCTCTGTTGCATAAGAAATCAACTGTAAGTCAATTGAATGTTGTTTGTTATTGATGAATTAAATAAACAAATACAACAGAGATTAAGCAAAGATTTATATTTACAAGTTGCAGATTTAAACTTCAAGATCAAAGTAGGAAAAATATTACCCAGGCCTTCATCTCAAATTTAAAAAAAACTGTCAGAAGCTTCTGTTCACACATTGCAAGGTGAGTGAACTTCTGGATAATCCAATTCCTTGTTGTCGTACGCATGCCTGAATGATGTTGAAAACCTTAACATGTGAACAAATTTGTGTGCATGTGTGTTTTCTTTCTGGAAAAGTTTATATTCATGGTTTTCATCTCTGTTCTTCTTAGCCTTTGGTTTACAGAGTAAACCATGTCAAACTCAAACCCCTCTCTCTGTTTTCTTCTGAAATTGGATTGCAAACAAAACAAAGTGTTTGTTTTAATCATGCATTATGTTTTAATAACAAATCAGAGCAAGGCAATATAGTTTTTTTCTGGAAACTGTGAAAACACAGTCACAATCTAAATTTGGCAAGAATTCGAATATCATAAATTTAAATTTCAGTAATGCTATCTGAATCGACATTGAAAATAACGATTTTTGAAAGTCAAATCTCAATTTTAAATACAGTTTTTAGTGAGAAATATTAATTGATTAGAAAATTTGATTTTGTAAAATTCTAGTGAACTACATGTTTGTGGGCTTCAAGATCATCGTCGCTGCTAGCTTGAGGTTTGTAATCCTTAAAAAAATATTGGTTGAATTTATAGATCATTTTATTGTTGGTACGAGATCAAATTAGGGTTGAAAACCCATAACTTCTTGTAGTCGAAAATGTTCGTTCTGCATCGCCGTTGGGTGATCGGACTTCCTGACACTGGTGCCAATCGCGGCGTCTAACGTTGGTGAAGCTTCGGTCGAGTTTTTGTGGCCTCTAATGGCCAGAGGAGGTGGGGCGAGGCCATTTTCTGGAGATGGTTTTCGATGAAGTATGGGTCAGGGAGCTCGATTTCAATTGTGGCGATGGTTCGCGCTTTGGGGTGACTCGATGGGTCGAGGAGTTAGTCATCGACCTGACGACGGTCGTAGCTTTGACCAGTGATGACCGAGATGGTGTGCAAAGTGCACACTGTTTCGTTGTATCGGCAGTTCGTTTTTTGGAAGGGATGATTCTTGACTCGAAGTAATACACGGGGTTTAGGGGAAACGACTCGAAGAGAGGGTCGTGCCGTTTGGCATTGGACCGGGTCGTTTTTTAAACTTAAACAAAATTTTAGTTGGAAAAATTATACTCGGGTCAATCTTGGTAAAAACTCGAAGCAGGGAGCATTTTCACTCGGGGATGACTCGAGACGGCCTCGGGTTGGACGTTGAAAAGAGTAAATTCCAGTTTTGAAAATTTTGAAAACATAAGTTTAAACAATTTTCTGAATCCATTCTTTATAAAATAATGATAGTTTTTTAATGGAAGGTGAAGTAAATGGTATTGAAATGATTTTTTTGAAATTAATGAAGTTCAAAGATATTTCAAATTTAATTTTTTAAATAAAATTGTTTTACATTTAACTTAATAAAAATTGAGAAGTAAATCAAATATTCAAAGTGTTAACTTAGAAACAAATTTATTAATAATGATTAAATAATGATTAAGCAATTAATGATTTGTAATTACTTTGTAATTGATAATTAATTAAAGAATAATTAATTAATAAAAGTAATTAAGATTTAATTAATTAACAATTGAGATAATTAATTAAAGAAAAATTAATCAATAAACTTAATTGAGATTTAATTAATTCATAGTTAAGAATAATTAATCATTGATTTAAAATAGTTAATAAAAATAATTATGCGGTTAATTCATTTAAATCACATTCACCTTAATTGAAGATGATTGACTATTACCAAATGTTGTGTACAGGATTGATATTTCCGTTGTGATCGTGATACTGTGTGATGTGAATTGTTTTGTGCTGAACTGTGATTCATGATTTGTTTCTGTGAAAACCCTTTTGCCAGTAAAACGGCATTTAAACTTCGATGCGACAGGGAGTTGGATTTCAGTTAGTTATCCGAAACCCACATCGAACCCTGAATGTGAATCTTTGTGATTGATACATCCACGTGTTTTAAAATTGAACGCTCACTATTCGGATTAGCAGGGAGAGGACCTTTGTGTCATATAACCCATTCTGAATAGTAATACGATGAAATGAACAGCATTTGAAGACGGTGGTGAAGACCGGGTGTCTTCGAAAACGATAGGATAACCTATCGAATGTCTCTGCACTGAGTTGCTCTGGTATAGAGATCTCCACATGTGATGGGGAGTCCGATCGGAATTGTGGATACCCGGATTTGCAAGGGCTTCTTCCTTTATTGGACGAAGTGCCTTCAGTTTTGTTCGAACCCGGAACAGACTTGTAGGTTTGTATGTCTGACACTACACTTTGAGATATAAAGCAGATTTCTTTCAAATACATATCTATTGGTGGCGGAGAATTTATTCTCTTAGCTTAACACCCTTCTCTGAGACGTACGAGCTCAGAGGTTATGTAGTTGAAGGTTATCAGCGATATACTACCAATTTGGTAGTGTGGCATGCTAAGTGGTGTTGATGATCATTTGTTGATCATTTATGATCAAAGCATGGCTTTGGTGTAAAGTGTAGCTTTGTGGACGAGACCTCATCAGACCACACACCCCGGAAAGGTCGAAATAGGAAAGATGCGGCAAGGTTATGAGGGTCGCATCCTTTAGGGTATGTCATTTCCTTCTGGAAAAAGGTGGTATCATGGTATGGAGCCCAGATACTTTACCTATGTGGTTGCTGCAATCTCATTTACTATGTGGTTGTTGCTTTGTGGTAGAGGGCCCTCGGATAAAGGTCGCAAACGACCAGAGAATGGCATAGTCGTGTAGTAGTTACCAAGTTATGGAGGTAACCCGGCCTTATGTTGGCAGAGAACTGGTTAAGTTCTCGGGACGTCCCTCTAGAGGCGTACCCATGTGGCAGTAGGAAGTTCCTTAGCTTGACCATTTGTTGGAAATCCAATTCCTAATACGAACCCAGTACGGTTTTAGTTGTATAACCTGTCACTTACTTATGGTGGTCACCATTGTTTAGATGGTTGCTATAGTAGGCATAATACGGAATGTCTACGCTGGCTAAGATTAATATTATACTTTCGAAATGATTTTCTACACTATGCACTAGTAATAGTATCAAAGAATTTTTCCCGTACCAAGCATATTTGACTATCATAAGAAGAAATCTCCTCCAATTCTGTGATTGCATTGTGTGTGTGGCGGGTGGTCTTATGGTAGTCTCATTTTTCCAAAAAGCATACCGGATTTTCTTTTATAAATTTTGTTTTATTTAAAAGAAACTATTTTTGTTTACTCATACCAGTCCCATGACTGACCCGGAGTTTATTGTTTCCTTTCTAAACTTTGGGTGCCCATAATTTCCACACGGGCAGCCTAGTAGCAGGTTTTCCGTGTTTTGGTGTTAGTTGGATTTTGAAGTCCTTTTGGTTTGGAGGCTATCGGTTTTTGGAGGTTTTTGTTTTGGAGATATTTTGAAAGCTTTTGGATCTCAAGGTGCTTAGTTTTGGAAGTTCAATATCGCTTCATTTTTTTTGAAGACTTTTTGGCATATGATCACTTGTTGTTCTATTGTGATGTTCTATTTGAAGTTGTGATATATGTATAAAGATACTGTGATGTTGTAATGGATATTATGATGACGTTGTATCTGTAATGTAATGCATGATATTCATTTTGTTTCCGCTGTTTTATATTCATCTAATGTTGTTATAAGCTCCATCTGACTGGAGTTCGATGTTTGAATCTTCGGCAGTCGAGTACAAGTGAGGTATTTGATGCCAATTTTTGAACATTGGATTTCGGGTCGTGACAAATATCATTTCAAATTCAAATCTTTATCGGAATAAATATCAAGTCACTTCCAATCCATTTCAAAATATCAAAAATATCATATCCATTCAAAACCTCATTCATTTTTATTTATTTTAAATACCATTCCAAATCACATTTCACAATGGTTTGTATTTCAAATCAAAATACTTCATTTAAACTATTTAAAAATGAAGTCATTATTCCTACTAATCAAATATTCAATTCTCAAAAGTTTAGCCGTTTCTGAGTTCATTTATTTAGTTAAAAACTACAAAACATTGAAATTTTAGCTTTTCACGGCACTTAGAAAAATGCTGCGGTAAGTTATATTTGAAAACAATTCATTTCAACAAAGACAACATTTACAATTGTTGTAGTAGTTTTATTACACTTGAAAATCTCATTTCAGCAAACTGCAGCACTTATCAAGTGCTACTGTAGCCCTTTTATTAGTTTCAGATTTTTGTTTTCATTCTGCAACCACAGCACTTACCAAGTGCTGTGATATTTCTTAGTTAAATTTCAGCCATAGTTTATTTGCATCAACCACAGCATGTACAAAGTGCTGTAGTATTCTTTACTTCAGATTTTAAGTTAACTTCAGAAATGATAGCAGTTCTGAAGTGCTATTAATTCAATTTCCATATTTTCAATAAAATTTCAGAAACAAACAAACTTTGATTTTAACCCTTTTAACTTATAAAAATCATATTTTTCCAATAAAAAATGTTCATTTAAATACCCTTTAACTTATTATTTTTATAAAGTAAAATTTTATACATAAAATCAAATTTTTTTTCAATTCACTTATTAAATTCAAGCATACATTTTTCTATTCTTTGCATTTTAAAAATTAACTTAACATTTAGGTTTTAATTACCATTTCAAAATATACACTAATTTCCATTTTATTTACTTAACTTAAACTTCATTTTTAGACAAAATCTCAAATTTCAATTTTAAGTTATATTTCAAATTTCAACTTAACCATTCATTTATTTAACATATTTAACTCATCGAAACAAATCACTAATCCTTTATTTAAACATTTTAAATTCAATTTAAATCAAATTATCATAAATTTATAATTTAAAAATACTTAAAAATTTCAAAAAAACTTTATAAAATAACCACGGGTCTGTATAAAATTTTCTAACCTAAGTCAAGTGATACGGATAACATATCATTTCAATCCGCAATTTATAAAGAAAAATCCGGATTCTATCATTTCAAACCCACAATCACAAATTAAATACAATAAATAAAAATCCTTCAGGCCTATCATTTCAGCTCATAATGATTTTTTCTTATTCTAAAGTCCGTTCGGGTATGCATCATTTCAACCCATAGTGATTTCTATTCTACAGGGAACTTGTGGTGTGAGAACAGAATAAAATAAACAATATAGCAACATATAGCAGTATCAGATGATGTGACAGGTTATAAACAAGCATGGATACAACAATATAGCAACATATAGGCAGGTATAACATGATATAATATTCCTACACATTCACTTGTTATCACTTCACAGTTCTATAAGTATGAATGTCAAGCATGAATACTCACCTTTTCAAGCTGGAGTTAGAAAATCAAAACACACAGATAAATCCAAAAAGCACGATATAGCACGACTTTTGATTCAAGTGAGCAGAGAGTCAAGATGTTGATCTTGTAAACAACAAATAAAACAAGACAATATAAACATATATATTCAACACAATATTTAAATTGAAACAATTTGAAATAAGAAACAACAAAGAACAAAATGGCTTGACCTTGCTTTAATCACTCAAGTGCTCGGCATAGGGGTATCATATGCTCGGCTATGATTGTTTTTCAATGTTAAATAGCTCGGGTTTGGCATCACATAAGCATGGATAGGCTAGGGTGTGAAGGGGTAGGAGTTACAACATGAAGAACACAATGGGGCAAGGCAAAAGAGGAAGGTTTTGGTGCACCACTAGGCTCTGCCATGTCATCATTTGGGCTCGGCCATGCATGGTACAGGTCAGGTCAGTGGTCATACTACGGCCAGAGGTGAAGTCAGTAGGTGGTGGTGGTTCTAGAGTGGTGGCCGAGGTGAAAAATGAAGGGGATGGTGAAATATTGGGCTCGGCTAGGCATTTCAAGGTGTGTTTTGCAAAGTTGTGGTGTTTGCTTCATGTGGAGGTCACGGCCAGATCTGGACAAGGGGAGAGGAGGTGGTTGCTGCCGTGGATGATATAGGGAAGGTGGTGGTCGGTGGAGATGATGGTGGTAATGGCCGAGCAAAGCACAAGAGAGATCAAGGCAAAAATCAATCGAAAAATGAACAAAAGTAAGAAAAAATGAAGCCATTAAAACTTACAAAAATTTTCAGAAATGGAATAGCCATGAGAAATGAAAGTGATGAGAAGTTTCTCACGTAAATGACAATGAGAAATATACGGCTATTGCATAGAAAAATGTATGGCCAAAGCAAAAATGAAAAGCCAAAAGAAATGAAAAGACAAGGCTAATGAAAAGTCACAAGTTGTAAAGGCTTTGTCTCTTCAAATTTCTAATTATTTTATTCAAAATACACTAATAGAAAATCAAGTAAATAAAATAGAAAATGAAAACAAAATAGAGTAGAAATGAAAAATAAATAAATATTTTTAGGAAAAATAGAAAATAAATAAGAAAATAGTTTATCAAATTGAAACTAGAATTTAAAATTGTAAATTGTAAACAAAATACAATTAACATTGGAAAATTACCAATACACTTTTAAAATGTTTTTGAAATAAAATCTTGAAATAAAATCAATTTTTAAAAATATTTTCAAAATGAAATAAAATCTAATATAAAAATATTTTTAAAAATCTAGGGTTGTTACACTCTCCACCATTCAAATCTTTTCGTCCTCGAAAAGAACAAACAAGGAAAATAAGAAAAGCAAGATAGAAAGGCAGATAGTACCTGAAACAAACAACTCCGGATTCGAAGTACGAATGCTCTCCTCTGTCTCCCAGGTACAATCTCGATCATCAGTACTCCAGTGTACTTTGACCAGACTAACAGATTTCCTTCTTAGTTGTTTCGTACCTCTGTTGACAATAAGAAGTGGCTTCCTCTCGACAGACAGATTAGGCTCAATGTCCAAACTATCAAGAGTAGAAGGCTGAACAATAAGGGATGGGTCATGAAGATACCTGCGAAGATAAGAGACATGGAATACATCATGCACCCCAGAAAGCTTCTCGGGCAATTCCAGACGATAAGCCAAAGAACCAACTCTTTCCACAATGCGGAAAGGACCAATGAACCTAGGAGAAAGCTTCCCTCTGCAACCAAAGCGAATGACATTCCTTAAAGGAGAGACCTTAAGGAAAACCTGGTCACCAACAGTAAATTCTAAACTCCGCCTACCCCTATCAGCGTACTTCTTCTGCATATTCTACGCAACCCTCAACTTCCTCTTAATCTCCTCAACTCTCTCAGAAGCCTCCAAAACCAAATCAGGACCAAGAACCAAACGATTACCGGATTCAATCCAGCAAGATGGAGATCTACAAGGTCGTCCGTAAAGAGAAGAAATGGAGACACTTCAATACTGGCCTGGATTCAAAGATATAATGAGATAGATAAAGGATTAAGATAAGCTTAAAACAGAAGATTAGATTATACCTGATAATTACTATTGTAGGTGGATTCAACAAGATGGAGATGATCCTCCCAAGATCCTCCATAATCAAGCACACAAGCACGAAAGAGATCTTCAAGAATCTGATTCACTCTTTTCGTTTGACTGTCGGTTTGTGGATGGTAAGCAGTGCTCAGATTCAGATGAGTACCCAAAGATTCCTGAAAAGCTTTCCAAAACTGACTGGTAAAGATAGGATCACGATCACAAACAATACTGAGAGGAACACAATGGAGACGAACAATCTCTCTCATGTAGATCTCAAACAAGCTAGAAGCAGAACGGGTAGACTTGACCGGAATGAAATGAGCGGACTTGGTCAGTCTGTCCACAATAACCCACATACTATCATTACCCCTTCTAGTCCTCGGTAATCCATCAATGAAATCCATGGAAACCTATTCCCACTTCCAATTGGGAATCTCAAGGGGCTGCAACAAATCAGGGGTCTTTTGATGATTGGCCTTGACTTGCTGACAAGTCGCACACCTACTAACAAAGATAGAGATATCTCACTTCATACCCTTCTACCAATAAAGCCTCTTCATATCCTGATACATCTTCATCACACCAGGATGGATAGAAAGTCTGGATCGATGATTTTCCCGAAGTAGCTCTTGCCTCAATCCATCAACATTCGGGACACAAATCCTACCATTAATCCTTAAAATCCATCTATCATCGATCTGAGCTCCAACACCATCTCGATAACCCCCGCCAACTCTGCTATGAACACTCTCTTTAATCAATCTAAGCATCTCATCCTCATCTTGCTTAGCCTTGATACGATCCAAAAGAGGAGAAGAAGAAACAACAAGCGGACACAACAAAGCTTCTTCCGACTCAGGGCATCGCCCACAAATTAGCTTTACCGGGAGTATAGCTAATATCGAGGTCGTAAGAAGCCAGAAACTCAAGCCAACGAACTTGCCTCTGATTCAAATCCTTCTGGGTGAAGATATATCTCAAAGACTGATGATCGATGAAAAGCTCAAACTTTGCTCCTAGAAGATGATGCCTCCAAAGCTTCAAAGCAAAGACAACAGCAAGCAACTCTAAGTCATGAGCAGCATAATTAGCCTCATGGGTTTTCATCTGCCGGCTGGCATAGGCAATGACCCTACCATCCTGCATGAGAACAGCACCCAATCCCTCACGACTAGCATCAGTGTATGCCGTCAATCCCTCACTTCCATTCGAAACGGTAAGAACTAGTGCGGAAGTAAGCTTGCTCTTTAACTCATCGAATGCAGCTTCACACTTCTCATCCCAGATAAACATAGCATTCTTACGAGTCAAAACAGTGAGAGGTGCAGCAATCCGAGCAAAATTCTCAATGAATCTCCGGTAATAACCGACAAGGCCCAGAAAACTACGAATATCAGAAAGAGTCTTAGGAGTTTCCCAATCCTGTAACAGAATAGAGAGAAATAAGAACAACAGAAAAGATAGAATAATTAAATGACAAAGGAAAAAGAGAAAGAAAGACTTACATTGATCGTAGCGATCTTGGCTGGATTAACAGAAACTCCATTACTAGAAACAATATGTCTAAGGAATCGGACTTCATCCATCCAGAAATGGAATTTAGAAAATTTATTCTTCAATTAATGATTTCTAAGAATTTCTAGAACAAATTTCAAGTGCGATTCATGCTCTTTCTTGGTCTTAGAAAAGACAGGGATATCATCAACAAAGGCCAGAACAAATTTATTAAGCACATCACCAAAAACACGATTCATCAAATCAACAAAGAAAGCAGGAGCATTAGTCAAACCAAAAGGCATGACTAACCATTCATTAAACCCGTTCTCGGTATGGAAAGCAGTCCTGGGAATACTTTCCTTAGCAACTCTGAGCTGGTGGAAACCTATGGCAAGATCAAGCTGAGAGAAAACAGTGGCACCATAAAGCTGATCAAACATATCATTGATACGAGGCATTGGATATCTGTTTTTCATAGTGAGCTTTTTTAGCTCCCTATAATCAACACACATCCTCAAAGATCCATCGGACTTAGTGACGAAAACCACCGCTGCTCCCCATTTTGAATGGCTAGGTCTGATTAGACCTTTGGAGAACAAGTCCTTAATTTGCCTTCCCAACTCAACCTTCTCGCGAACAAGAGGAATTTCGTGCTTCTGTCGGATCCTACCTATCTCCGGATATAAAAATCATAAGGATTGTCCATTAGTTCCCATATGACATAAGCGCGGGGTGCCATTCTTCTAGGAGGAAGAACTACAGGTCGAGCTCCAAGAATAAGATCAATACGAAAATCAATTTCCCGCTTAGGAGGTAAAGCGGTGACTTCACTAAATACATCGGTATAGAATCTGACCACATGGGTCGAATGAAGATCACCAGAAGAAGAATCCAGAGAATAAATAAAACTGCCAGCAAAATCCTGAGGCATGCGGCACTGAATAATCAAGGGATTTCCTTAATCATCAACAAGATAAACAGACCGGGCTTTACAAGAGATATGGGCATCATGCCTACCAAGCCAATCACTTGCAAGCAATAAATCTAAAGCATTGATGCCCGGAACATAGAAATCACCACTTAAGCAATGATCAGAATAGAGAAGTTTCACTTGCTTACAAATACGATTAAGATTTGCGGGGCCCCCAATGGGATTTGAAACACATAAAGGTACAAAAGCATACTCAGGAGAAAGGAGATGCTCGAACTTATCACACAAATCAACAGAAATAAAACTATGGGAAGCTCCAGTATCAAATAAAAGACGAACTGGATGATGAAATAAAGAAAAGTGCCCTGAAGAGTACCTTGGTATCACTTGGAGCAGGAGCTGGAGAAGATGCAGAGGTGACAGCAAATATACCGGAAGGCTTGCCCTTCTTTTGGGTAGGGAAATCCTTTCTGAAATGGCCAGGCTGAAGACAGATATGGCATAGATCACGCCTTATCAACCGAGAAGGAGAGGAACAGCAACACCAGCTAAAGTAGGGCAACTATTGGCATAGTGTCCCTTCTGATCACATTTGAAGCAGGTGATGGCAGAAAGGTCAGCAGGCTGCCTCTGAGAAGGAGGAGATGAAGAAGATCCCAAACCTAAATTCTTGAGCCAGTTCTTCTTCTACTGTTGGAAATTAGGCTTTCTCTTCTTAGAGTTAGCAGAGGAAGACTGAGATAAAGGAGCGCCAACAACAATAGGACCCTTAGAAGTAGGGTTCTCGTAACGAATAGGCATATCCATAAGTCCAGTGAAAAGACTGTGGACATGGGCAATAAGACAATCATAGCACTCAGGACGAGCACCAGCAATGAACTTCTCATTCTTCTTGAGAGGAGTGTCTATCAGACCAGGACCGAACTTAGAAAGTTCATTGAACTTCCTCTCATACTCTGAAAAAGACATGCTTCTCTGCTTTAGGTCCATGAACTCCCTATAAAGTTGGGATTTTCCGGCCTTGGGCATCCACTTAGCAACGAAAGCATCCCTGAAAAGATGATATATATATATAAGCTTAGAAAAGGCACGAAAGAGATAGAAAAACAGAATTCAAAGAAACACAAAGAAGATATCTAAAATACTCCTAAGTAAGATCAGCCTCGACGGTGTTAGCCGTAACAGACTCCCACCAATCTTGGGCAGCCTCCTGCAACTGCCATGGTGCTAACTGACGCTTCTGAGCATCATTAATCTCAAGACCAGTAAATATCCTCTCTAAAATCCGTAACCATTGCTGGGCTTCAATAATTCTCTCTGAACCGGTAAACTTGGTTCCACTAAGTTGAGAGAATTCCTTACAGAGAACAGTAAACCTAATAGGTGCAACAGGATGAGGAGCTGGGGCAATACCATGACTCCTACCTCTGGCATTTCCGCAGTTCATCCTGAAAAGTCAAGAATGAATTTTAGGACAAAGGTAAAGAGAATACAAAGATAAATTAAGATAAGATAAGATAAATTTACTTGGATGAAATATCCTAAAGAAAGAAAATACTAACAAGGTAGATACGAAAGGAAGGAAGTTTACAAAAAATTTCTTTAAAACAAGAAAAGTTTATATCAAAATAATCTTTGAAAAATACTTTGAAAAATTATTTGAAAAATCATCTTAAAATCATTTATACTTTGAAAATACGTTCTCTCACAAAGAATGATTCTGAGGTTGACTCCACTCATTCTAGGGTATTTCTACCCTATCTCTATTGAGTTTTTGCTCCGTAGGCTAAGATTTGCCTAAAAACCAAAGCTCTGATACCAATTGTAACAACCCACTATTTTGGACCATTCAAATAGACAATAATCCACACATGCCAGACTTGAATAATTCAAAATAACAGATTGTAATAAAATTTGGAGCAAATAAAATCAATCACAGAATCACAGACACAGAAATATCAGAATAACTCGCAGCGGAAATTAAAATACCATAGTAGTTCATGAAGCTACTATAACAAAGTCTCACAACAAATACATAATATCAGTCTAAAAACGAACACAATAGAAATCCTAAATACATAGAAGTCCACTAATACAAGAGCTGAAGTAGAACAACTGAAACTGAAATATATATATATATATATATATATATAACTAGATAAGCAAAATATCCAGCGATTCTTAGCTCCAGAAAGAGAAACCCAAAGCTGTGAATACTCAGGCTGACCTGAGCATAAATAAAACACAAACGCTCGAGTCAGGACATACATACTTATACAATTTAAGCCAACTCAATGAACTGCAGTAAATGTACAAGTAACTTAAAGGATACTTGGGACCGTCCATCCTCTAAGGATCTGTTAAACTATTTACTATGTAGTAATATTTGCTATTATAATAATGTCTAATAGTAAAATAAACATACTTTAAAATAGCGTCAAGGGGTTACCCATATTGCCCTTAACACGTAATAGTGCCAGTAGACTACACAGTACCTGCGTACCCCCAGATTGGGAGGCTACGAGAAGATACTCTATAGGTACGACACAAATCAAACTCGTAGTAAAGCTCGCTATGGTAGGTGACATGGCACACAAGGCAATGCCAATGTAGATATACCAATTACGCACACGGGCTAGTGGTAACATAGCAGCCACTATGCCTACCTCTGAACACACTCCCAAATCAAGGGTGGCCACCAAAACAATCACAAAGTAATAGAATGGTATCGAAGAAATGTGTCCGAGCAGAGGTGCTACCTCTTGTGGCCCGAGATCGCTTCTATTTTAGCCACCTTAAACCAACTCACGGGAGTCGGGTCCACGTTCATACCACAATAGGATCGTCTCCACCATCCTACTTCATTCTAGGAACTCCACCGCGTACATAATTGCTAAAGTGGTTTTCGGTATCGACAGAGAGTATGTCCATATCCGATCCCGGTCTCTTTAACAACCAATCGTTATTATAACCCGTGGTTATACATTTCAAAATGGTATTTTGTACTTCAAAAATCAGATATCATTTCAAATTCAAATCTTTATCAGAATAAATATCAAATCACTTCCAATCCATTTCAAAATATCAATAATATCATATCCATTCAAAACCTCATTCATTTTTATTTATTTTAAATACCATTCCTAATCGCATTTCAAAATGGTTTATATTTCAAATCAAAATACTCCATTTAAACTATTTAAAAACGAAGTCATTATACCTACTAATCAAATATTCAATTCCCAAAAGTTTAGCCTTTTCTGAGTTCATTTATTCGGTTAAAAATTACAGAACATTGAAACTTCAGCTTTTCACAGCACTTAGAAAAATGCTGCAGTAAGTTATATTTGAAAACAACTCATTTTAGCAAAGACAGCATTTATAATTGCTGTAGTAGTTCAGTTACACTTGAAAATCTCATTTCAGCAAACTGCAGCATTTATCAAGTGCTACTGTAGCCCTTTTATTATTTCCAGGTTTTAGTTTTCATTCTACAACCACAACACTTACCAAGTGTTGTAATATGTCTTAGTTAAATTTCAGCCTTAGTTTATTTGCATCAACCACAGCACTTATAAAGGGTTGTAGTATCCTTTACTTCAGATTTTAAGTTAACTTCAGAAATGATAGCATTTCTGAAGTGCTATTAATTCAATTTTTAGATTTTCAATAAAATTTCAAAAACAAATAAACTTTGATTTTAACCTTTTAAATTATAAAAATCATATTTTTCGACTCAAAAATGTTCATTTAAATACCCTTTAACTTATGATTTTTATAAAGTAAAATTTTATACATAAAATCAAATTATTTTTACAATTCACCTTTTAAATTCAAGCATACAATTTTCTATTCTTTGCATTTTAAAAATTAAATTAACACTTAAGTTTTAATTACCATTTCAAACTATAAACTTAATTTCCATTTTATTTACTTAACTTAAACTTCATTTTTAGACAAAATCTCAAATTTCAATTTTAAGTTATATTTCAAATTTCAAATTAACCATTCATTTATTTAACATATTTAACTTATCAAAAAAATCAATAATCCTTTATTTAAACATTTTAAATTCAATTTAAATCAAACTATCATAAATTTACTTTTTAAAAATACTTAAAAATTTCAAAAAAACTTCATAAAATAACCACGAGTCTGTATAAAATTTTCTAACCTAAGTCAAGTGATACGGATAATATATCATTTCAATCCGCAATTTGCAAAGAAAAATCCGGGTTCTATCATTTCAAACCCGCAATCCCAAATTAAATAAAATAAATAAAAATCACTCAGGCCTATCATTTTAGCCCATAATGATTTTTTGCTATTCTAAAGTCCGTTCGGATATGTATCATTTCAACACGTAGTGATTTCTATTCTACAGGGAACTTGCAGTGTGAAAACAGAATAAAATAAACAATATAGCAATATATAGCAGTATCAGATGATGTGACAGGTTATAAACAAGGGTTAACATCTTATGATTCATATCGCAGGCAGGTATAACATGATATAATATTCCTACACATTCACTTGTTATCACTTCACAGTTCTATAAGTATGAATGTCAAGCGTGGATATCACCTTTTCAAGCTGGAGTTAGCAAATCAAAACACACAGATAAATCCAGAAAGCACGATACAGCACGACCTTTGATTCAAGTGAGTAGAGAGCCAAGATGTTGATCTTGTAAACAATAAATAAAATAAGACAATATAAAGATATATATTCAACACAAAATTTAAATTGAAACAATTTGGAATAAGGAGCAACAAAGAACAAAATGGCTTGACCTTGCTTTAACCACTTAAGTGCTCGGCCTAGGGGTATCATATGCTCGACTATGATTGTTTTTTGGTTGTAAATGGCTTGGGTTTGGCATCACATAAGCACGGTTGGGCTAGGGTGTGAAGGGGTAAGAGTTCCAACATGAAGAATACAAAGGGGCAAGGAAAAAGAGGAAGGTTTGGTGCACCACTAGGCTCGGCCATGTCATCATTTGGGCTCGGCCATGCATGGTACAGGTCAGGTCAGTGGTCATGTTGCGGTCAAAGGTGAAGTCAGCAGGTGGTGGTGGTTATAGAGTGGTGGCCGAGGTGAAAATGAAGGGGATGGTGAAATATTGGGCTCGGCTAAGTGATATGCACGTAATTGTGCATATATTTACATCCATATTTTATTTCTTTTTATTTAAATAATCATCATATTTGGGCATTTTAACATATTTAAAACCAAAATTCAATTATTTCCAACCATCAAATTTTCATCTTCATTCAGGGGCAAAACGGTCATTTTTGTGCATGTCAATTTAAGAATTTTTACTTGAACACTTTTTGATAATTTTTATACGAATTTGGATGCATATGGAAGAGGCTTATATGAAGATATATGCATGCACAAATGAAATACAAAGGAATTAAGAGGAAATAATTGAAGTTCAAGATCATGGAGGACCCTACCCACTTACCTAAAAGTACAATTATGAGCTAAAGCACAACTAAGTGGAGGATAAAGCTTCATGCACAACAAATGATGGATTAATTAGTGGCTAATGGTTACTTGTTGGCCACACTTCCTAAAGGGCATTTTAGGTAGCCCCCTAAAATTAGAATTAGGGTTTTATGCATGTATATATAGCCCTCTTATGTATATGAAACCATCATCTACTCTTTCATTTTACTTACGAAATTAAGAAACCAAAGTGTAAGCTCAATGTTCTATGAAATAAAAATGGCTTTCAAGCCTCTTTCTTCTCTCTTTTCTACATGCTCTTCTTTGTTTTATTGTTAATGTTTATTTATATGCTCTCTTTCTCCTTACGTTCATAGCTTAGATTTACATTTATGCAAGTAGTTGGTAGCTAATCTCTTTTGCTTTCTTTGCTCATTTTCTATTTTCTTTTCTTTTTAATGTTGAAACTTACTTGTGTTGCTTCAATGCCACAAATGTGTAGCTAAACCCCTTCAATTTAGGGGTGATGAAGCTCTCTAACTTTATGTAATTTCAACATTTTATGATTTATGATCTCATTTGGTTTATGCTTCATGAAGTGAATTTTGATGCAAGTTTATACAAGTGAGTTTGATAGCTTATATTGCTTATGCAAATGAGTTATTCTTATTCAACATAAACACAAGTTGCATCATCATTTGCTAATCCATTTTTGATTGTGAAATTAAAATAAAAATGAAATTTGATGATCTATATTACTAGATACAATAGTAAATAGATCATGCTTAAAATAGCTTTTTCTTTTGCTTCATTTTCACGAGAATTATAAGTGGGTATTTGTTGCATTATAGTTTGATGGTTTGAGTTATGTTAATTAATAACATAAACAAACCATGCTTATGATAAATACAACAATATTTCACTTAAATCAAAGTTAGAGATCATAAATTGTTTGTTGTTGATTTTTACAAAAAATATGAGAGTGGATTTGCCTCTAAATTGTTCTCTAGTTCAATAGTTTACTAATCACATTTTAATTCTAGTTTTGCTTCATTTTAGTTCTAGTCAACAATTTCTCCTCCATTTGGTCTAATTTGATTGAATAGATTTTTAAAACTCTAACGAATCCCTGCGGATCGACCCGTATTCGCCACGTACTTCAAGTGTACGCCGTGCGCTTGCGGTTATTTTTAATTTGAAATTTTTCGACGGTTTTCTAACTCGATAGAATTTCGTCGACTAACAAGTTTTTGGCGCCATTGCCGGGGAGTTGTTTTGATTTTAATTTTCCATTCTTCGAATTATTTGTGTTTGATTTTAGTGTGTGTTTGATTTTTGTGTGTTGTGTTAAAAAAATTGTGTTTGTTTGGTTTTTGTGTGCGTTTCTTTGTTTTTCTTGTTTATTTTGCATTCGCATTTCTACTGAAAAAAAAACAAAAATATTTTCAATATTGCCATTTGCATTTACATTTTCACAGTTGCAAACAGTTTACTTTACTGTTTCATTTTCACACTTCTGTTACATAAAACAGTTCACTGTGCACACATCTATAACTCCATCAATATTATGCCAGTTTACTGTTTCATTTTCAATACATTTGCAATTCATTCAGCAGTCCATCTATAACCTCCCACTGTCATACCACTCTTCATATCAACTGTCGCTGCCTCCTCTCATTCATCTTCATTGCCAACAGCCTTCGTTCCACCTCTCTGTTCAACCGACATTAACAACTGCCACACCAACCAACAAACGACTCATCACATAACTCACCAAACAGTGCTCCATACTTCACCAACCACTGCTACCAGTCCTAACCACCCCCTGATCAACATTGTCCATCCACTACATACATTAAACTATTACCTACATCCACTGTTGTATGCTTCTGAATACATTTCCTCCTCTCTGCACTTTCATCTCCTTGTGCCAGAAATCATCACCAGTTCGAAAAATTCACGCAACTGTCATCTCTTCATACTATCAAACAATAAGTTCCCACTGTTGGACACCATTCACCTTACCCTTCACCGCTTTCACCTTACAACCAGTCATCCCCTCCTCTCCTCTGTGCATCTGTGCACATACAAAAACACTTCAATGCTACATCTCATTCAACCAAGCTACTGCGACCTTCCATTTCTATACCACAAACATCATAATCCTCCTCTACAACACATTTCGACATAACACTGTTCCACTCAAAACACCTCCCTCTACAATACAACATCCTCTGCTAGTTGCACAAACCACCCACAGCCATTTCAAAACACCCCTGCCTCATTACCCACAGTTCTAACATTCAGCAGCATCAACCCACCACTGTCTGCAACTGCCCTTCTTCCCTTTCAGCCACAACTTTCAACTCACTACAACGCATTACATCTATAACAACTTCACTTCAATTCCACCTCCACCATAATCATTCACCATTCCCTGTTCTACCCCCTCTACCATTCTCCCAAACAACCAAAAAAAATTAACTTACTGCCTTGCGAACAACAGAAGCTCGAACAACCTCAAGTCTCCATCAATCAACGAACCAAATTCTCACCATCAATTCGCATTGCCAGTCAAGACCCAAACTAACCACTTCCAATCCCCAAGTCCACTCGTGAGCATCCTCAAAATCCAAACTCCAGACCAAATCTAATCGAATTCAAACAACCCACACCCAAATTGAATTCGCCTGAATCAATTCCCTGAAACCCGATTCACCAATTTCCATAGTGCCTCCTTCCTGCATCAAATAACCAATCTCTGTTTATTTCAACATTACAGACAGTGTAATACAAATCACATTGCATTGCTCTTTGTTTTCCTTGTTTTACATAACACTGCTCTCCCTCTAACTCAATGTCTTCAACTTTCTGCTGCCTTCATACAGCAGTTCCACAACCAACTTCCTCCTCAAACCCGAAGCAGCTGCTGTTAACACACCCCCTTCCTCATATCACACTTCGACAACCCTTTGCCTTAATTGCTTCTTCATTCATTCATCTCAAATCACAACTCTGCTCCCCAAAACTACAATACTCAACCGCACAGTGCTGCTAGACTTCACGTTGCCTGCACATAACATCTCCACCATCATCCATCTGCTTTCGACAAATTTTTCAACTACATCCACCACTACTACTGCCATTCACCCCAGACATTCCTCTTCTAGTACGCTTCACCATCCATCCACCATCGTACTCCTATCACGCACACTACACAGAGCTCAGAACCCAAACTACAAAAGCCTACTCCCTGCTCTCACAACTAAAAAAAGAAACAAAACCACTTCATTCCTCCTCACAGTCTTCTACCAACTGTCCATAGCCATTCTTTCATCACGCTACATCCAATTCACAACTCCATCCAGCCAACCTGACTTCAACTGACTTTCAATCAGAATCTCCTCTGCCTTCCCATCTGCAGATAACCACATTCCCATCACTGTCACCCTTCCCCCTGTCGACTACTATCAACAATCATCACTTATAACTGACAAGTCCACCCAACCATCACCTTCATATCGATCACCACCAGAGCAGCCGCTGCACTAATCACAAATACCAACTACATACCAGAACTTCCACCACTCCTCAATAAAACAAGCTGCTGCACCAACAATCATATCACCGCATCCCCAAATCAATAACTTCAGCCGTGAACTGCAACCCTCTTCCATCAATCGACAGCAAAACAGAAGAAGAAAAAGTTGTGACCACGCTACAGCTTCATTGTGAGCATCTCCGCAACCGACCCTTTGACAAACTCCAGCCGCGATTGTCACCCCAAAATCGAATTCCAGAACTTCAACTCTAACTGCCTTCATCACTCAACATCATCCCCCGCTCACCGATAATCGAACATCTCCCCACCTCTTACACTCAAGAATCGCCTCACAACTCGCAATTGGATTTCAATTTTATTTTGAATTGTGAATTCGCGATTTAGTGGAGTATAGGATTTGGCTAGCGAATTCGTTTTTGTTTTATTTATTTTGAGTAGCTGAGTATTTACTTTTAATAAAGATAAAAATTTGGGCCAGGTTGGCTTGAAGACTTAATGACTAAATTTTTCTTTTCTGTCCTTTAGTTTGTTTCCCTTAGTTTTAATTTGTTTAGTTTCATTATCTTAAAAAAAATTCCTTTGCTTTTGAATTTTTGAATAATCTTATTCATAAAAAAATAAGGGGTTTTCTTTGTTTCATTTGATTTTAATTGTTTTTATTCTCCGTATTTTTTTTAACATCCTCCTCTAAAAAAAAGATTCTTTTGTTTACTTTTAGTTTTCATTTGTTTTATTCTCACTCGTTTTGTTTTAGTTTCTTCTTTAATATTAAAAAAAATTGTAAATATATCGTGTTCTTCATTTCAGGTTGCCAAAGCAGAAATTCAAAAGGGAGAAGTGCTTGCCAATAAACTGCTTTGCTTTTCTAAGAAAAATTACCGCTAAAAAAATATATTTTTTGCTAAATAATCTGCACGCTCTGGTATCGTGCACCTTTTTCTTGTTTATTTGCATTGTTGGTTGCTTGCATTTGCATTAAAAAAATTCAAAATCCAAAAAACCAAAAACAAACTTCATTTTATTTGCATTGTTAATACACGTTTATTTTTTGTTTTGCATTCATCTCATCTTATTTTCTTTTCTAAGGGCAATACCCCAATTCACATAAGGTGAGGGATTTCATCACCCTTTCCTTAGCCCACAAACACATTTCATCGTAGAATTTGACTAATAATAAAGGTTAGACGTTGGACCTAAGGGTGTCACGATCTCACTTAGGGCTTAATTGTATCTTCACAATTGTTTTATTTGAACGATTTTATTTCTTGGTGTCTAGACTACAGCAGAGTAATAACCAGCTGTAGAAATTACGGTGATACGTAAATATTATACTGGTTGTTCCTCTGAAGGTACTTAAACCTTCGGCTGCATTGCTACGGTGATTCGTGGTGCACCGATAACCCCTTTCCGTTACCTGGCTGAGAAATATTTTTGTTGATTTAAGACAAAGTGTGATTTTACAGTTTTGGGTTAGGAGCTATTAAGGACAGAAAACTGTAATTAAGTCCTTTGCATTCATTTAGTTGCGTTAGTTCATGCATATTTAAAAAAAAACTCAAAAATCCAAAATCAAAAAAATTTGTAAATTCTACTTAACTTAGTTTTTAATCCAAAAGAAAAAATTCTTTTTTTTCCTTTCCTTTGAAAATTTTCAATCAAAAAGAAATTCAAAAAAATATATATAAAATCTTTTCAAAAAGAAAAAAAATTGAAAATTCAAAAGCAAAAATCAATTTCCATTTTCTAAAAACAAAATAAAAAATCCTTTTGCTATATATTTGAAAATTCAAAACCAAAAACATATAAAAAATTTGAAAAACCAAAAACAAAAAAAAAAATCAAACTTTTCTTTTGGAAATAAATCTCACTTGGTAAATAGTTCTCTTCCTTGTAAAAAAAAGAAAGAGAAATTTCAAAAAAAAAAAAACAAAAAAAAAAACAAATTTCAAATCTTCTTTCATTCTCTAAACTCGTTTCTAACTTCTTTCTCTTCTCAACCTTCACTAGTGCATGAGTACTTGGACTCGTGACACAACAACGAATCGTTGGACTCGCGACCCTTCTACAAACCGTTTAACTCGAACAGACGATCCTCTTGAAATAGCGAACGAGAATGCCCCTCGAACTCTTATGGATAGAATCTTTCCCGATAGAGTTTCTATTCCATCTTGCATCACGTTACCCGCCCCTACGGGTAACCATTTCGAAATCCATTCGAACCATATTGCCACGCTTCCAAAATTTGGCAATTTCGAGCACGATGATCCATACATCTTTTTGACGAAATTCGAACAAGTTTGTGCAACCATTAAACTCCAACAACTTTCTGATGATGGAATCAAACTTCGATTAATCCCGTTTGCTCTTACGGATTATGCTGAAAAATGGTTGTACAGCTTACCTTCGAACTCAATTAAAACGTGAGAAGAATTTGTAAAAGCTTTCTTAAAAAAGTTCTACAGTTTGGAAAAAACAAGTAAAATTCGAAACGAAATTGTAAATTTTCATCAATTCAAGGGTGAACCATTTGGAAAATATTTTGAAAGATTCAAAGAGCTTCTGATAAAATGTCCACACCATAACTTTGAAAAATGGACGATTTGCCAAATCTTATACGATGGACTCGAAAACAGCTCACGAACGATGCTCGAATCAATGTGCCAAGGCAATTTTCTTGCCCAACATCATGATGATGCTTGGTAATTTCTTGAAAACCTTGCTAAAAATTCGTCCCTATGGGAACGCTCGAACGAAAAATCAATCTACTCACGATCAAGTGCACACTCGATAGGATCTTCTGTTGCTTTGGAAGCTAAGATCGACGCAATGATTAAAAAATTCGATAATGTTTTCTCATCGAATCAAATGAACCAAGCTTCCCAACCATTGTGTTATAAATGCAACGATCCTAATCATATAGCCGATCAGTGTCCCAATTCCGTCGAATAAATCAATGCTTTCAATAAAACCAAAAACGACCCGTTTTCTCCAACGTACAACCCGGGATGGAGAAATCATCCGAATTTTGCATGGAACCAAAACAATCCCAATACGAATACGATTCGTCCCAATTTTCAAGCATTTTCGACTAATGTTTTGAATCCTCCCTTTCAGCCCAATAATTTTCAACCAAACCTTGCGGGCCCGTCTCATAATCAACCGCAACAACCAAATTTTTCACCAAATTCTGCTCATCCTCCACAAGACGATAAACGTTTAACTTCACTTGAGAAAACTCTTGAAACGTTGGCTAAGGCAACCACTCAAAGCCTTCAATCAAACAGCAATTTGCAAAATTTATTGACTTCATATATGCAAAACGCAAACCAATCGATTGCAAAACTCGAAATGCAAATGAGTCAATTAGCCACGTCTGTAAGTGAACGTGAACGAGGAACATTCCCAAGCCAGCCCCTTCCAAATCCCAGAAATCAAAACGCAAATTCAAATCAATCCCATGTTGTTCAAGATAGCAATGTCACCCAGTTGAATACTATCACAACTCTCCGTTCTGGTAAACAAATCAATAATCAAGTCGTTAATCCAAATGATTCACCGAAAAATTTTCTCGACACTTCTAAAAAAACGAACGACTCAGAACAGAACGTGGAGCCAAACGTCGAATCGAACGATAATCAAAATTCTTCTTCTTCTACTCGAGTAGACCCGCCTACCGAGTATCGTGTTCCGTTTCCACATCGTCTTCGACCAAAGAAACACTCGGACCAAATGGAAAAGATGTTGGAAATTTTTAGACAAGTAAAAGTGAACATCCTGCTTCTTGACATCGTTCAGCAAGCCCCCACTTACGTGAAATTTCTTAAGGACTTGTGCACCCAAAACCGACACACTCAAGTGCCCAAAAAAGTCTTCTTAGCTGCTAGTTTGAGTGAAGTCTTGTCCCAATCCATGCCCATTAAATACAAAGACCCTGGCTGCCCTCGATTTCGTGTACAATTGGAGACAAGACGATTAACAAATGTTTGATAGACTTAGGTGCGAGTGTCAACGTGATTCCATACTCCGTGTACGAACAATTAGGCTTAGGTGAGCTCAAACCCATGAAAGTTACGCTTCAATTTGCTGATCGTTCCATTAGGAAGCCCATGGGAGAAATCGAAGACGTGCTCATTCGAGTAGGGCAATTTATATTCCCCGTTGACTTTATCATTCTCGAAACACAACCCGTGACGAATCCCTCGATTCAAATTCCGTTGATTTTAGGCCGACCATTCTTTGCCACCTCAAATGCCTTAATCAATTGTCGTAACGGATCAATGAAAATATCTTTTGGAAACATGACTTTGGATCTTAATATTTTCAATCTTGAAAGCCAATCGAATGAACTTTGTGACCAAACGTTGGAAGTTAGTGCCATTCACGAAAATGTTGAAAACGAAACACTTGATCTTAACGATGAACGTGAGGCCGAATATGAAAAATTGCTTCACAAAATTCCCAACGATATTGAATACACTCTTCCTTTTTAATCGCTTCCAGTTGAGTCCGAATCTCAACCTAATTCTTCGATCGAAAAAATTCCAAAGTTGGACCTCAAACCGCTTCCCGACCACCTTAAGTACGCATACTTAGGTGAAAATGAAACTTGTCCTGTCATCATTTCTAACAATCTTTCTCTTGACCAAGAAGCTTCTCTTCTTTCTATCCTTTCGAAAAATAAGGAAGCAATGGGATGGTCGATTTGCGATATAAAAGGAATTAGTCCCGCTCTGGTTCAACATCGCATCCATTTAATCGATGATGCCAAGCCTGTTCGTGACGCGCAACGAAGGCTTAATCCAAAAATGAAAGATGCGGTGCGTGATGAAATTTTTAAACTTCTCGACAACGGAATCATTTACCCAATCTCCGATAGTTCATGGGTTAGCCTAATTCACGTTGTACCGAAAAAGTCCGGGATAACCGTTGTCAAGAACGATTCAAACGAGCTTATTCCAACTCGTACTCAAACGGGTTGGCGTGTTTGTATTGACTATTGAAAACTAAATGCCGCAACACGTAAGGATCACTTCCCCCTTCCTTTCATCGACCAAATGCTCGAACGTTTAGCCGGCCATGAATTTTACTGCTTCCTTGATGGTTATTCTGGCTATAACCAAATTCCAATCGTCCCCGAAGATCAAGAGAAAACGACTTTCACATGTGCATTTGGTACCTTTGCTTATCGACGTATGCCATTCGGACTATGTAACGCTCCTGCGAGTTTCCAACGATGCATGGTTGGCATCTTTTCCGACATGATTGAATGCTTTCTAGAAGTTTTATGGACGATTTCTCTACCTTTGGTGATTCTTTTTCCCAATGTTTACATCACCTCGAGTTGGTTCTGAATCGATGTAAAGAAAAACATTTGACTTTGAATTGGGAAAAATGCCACTTTATGGTCAAACAAGGCATAGTCCTTGGACATATCATCTCAAATAAAGGCATTGAAGTAGACAAAGCAAAAATCGATGTCATTGCAAATCTACACATTCCCAAATCCGTTAAGGACATTCGATCATTTCTAGGACATGCTGGCTTTTACTGTCGTTTTGTGAAAGACTTTAGCAAAATCGCCCGTCCTTTGACGACCCTTCTTGGAAAAGATGTTCCTTTCGATTTTAACTCTGATTGTATCTCTTCTTTTGAACGTCTTAAGAGCGAACTCATTTCTGGCCCAATCATTTGCGCACCCAATTGGGATCTTCCTTTCGAAATAACGTGTGACGCTTCAAACTTTGTCGTTGGTGCTGTCTTGGGACAACGCATTAACAAGATCCTTCATGTCATTTACTACGCGAGTATGACCTTGAACGACGCTCAACTCAACTACACAACAACTGAAAAAGAGCTTCTAGCTGTCGTTTTTGCACTTGAAAAGTTTTGACCTTACTTGATAGGTTCACAAATTACGGTCTACACTGACCATTCTGCGCTTCGATATCTTTTCACTAAAAAGGATGCTAAATCCCGTTTGATTCGTTGGATCCTTTTACTTCAAGAATTTGACCTTACAATCAAAGACAAAAAAGGATCTGATAATGTCATAGCCGATCACTTATCTCGTCTTTCGAACGCACCACCTTCCTTGCCGATCAATGAAAACTTCCCCGATGAACAACTTCTTTCGATTTCTATCGATCCATGGTACGCTGATATAGTGAACTATTTAGTCACAAGAGAAACTCCCTCATCTTGGTCCAAACAGGACAAATACAAATTCATGTCCCAAGTGAAATATTTCTATTGGGATGATCCATACTTGTTCAAATATTGTCCCGACCAAATCATCCGACGTTGCATTCCGGATAATGAAATAAGGAGTGTTCTTTCGTTTTGCCACGATCAAGCGTGCGGTGGACATTTCGGTCCTCGAAAAACTGCGGAAAAAGTGCTTCAGTGCGGTTTCTATTGGCCTTCACTTTTCAAAGACTCGTTTGAGTTTTGTAAAACTTGCGATCGATGTCAAATGCTTGGACGAATTTCTCGACGAGATATGATGCCTTTAAACCCCATTCTTACGATCGAAATCTTTTATGTATGGGGTATCGATTTTATGGGACATTTTCCCAGTTCTTTTGCAAACTTGTATATCCTTCTCGCTGTCGATTACATTTCAAAATGGGTCGAAGCCGATCCTTGCAAAACCAATGACCACAGAATTGTTGTGAAATTTCTCAAAGATAACATTTTTTCGAGGTTCGTCACACCTCGCACAATAATCAGTGATAACGGAACCCATTTTTGCAACCGTTCTTTTGAAACTTTAATGAAAAAATACTCGATAACCCACAAGTTATCCACTCCATATCATCCTCAGACTTGTGGCCAAGTTGAAGTTTCAAATCGACAAATAAAACAAATCTTGGAGAAAACTGTCAATAAAAATTGAAAAGATTGGTCTCAGAAATTGACCGACGCACTTTGGGCTTACCGTACTGCTTTTAAAACTAACCTTGGGATGTCCCCATTTTGTTTAGTTTACGGTAAAGCTTGCCATTTACCTGTTGAAATTGAACACAAAGCGTTGTGGGCAATAAAAAACTTAAACTTTGATCATGAAAAAGCTGGCGAAAATCGAAAATTACAACTCAAGAACTAGAAGAACTTAGGAACGACGCGTATGAATACGAGAAAATTTACAAAGAAAGAACCAAAGCTTTTCATGAAAAGTCAATCCTAAGGAAAAAGTTTTCGCCTAACCAGAAAGTTCTTTTACATGACTCGAGACTTCATTTATTCCCTGGGAAACTTAAATCAAGGTGGACCGGACCATTTGTGGTACGAACTGTTTTTCCACATGGTGCCATAGAAATAGAAAACCCAAAGGATGGATCGATTTTCAAAGTCAACGGTCATCGTTTAAAACCCTTCTTGGAATTTTCCGGTAACCAAGGGGAGGAGCTCATGATCCTTCATGAGCCAAGCTACGTCTAGTATGAATGTTAACCCTCTTTTGTAAATATGTACATATTTTTCCCCGTTACACTCATTATATCATGCATCGACTGTGGGGACACAGTCAAAATCAAGTGTGGGGGGAGTCTCTTTTTTTTAGTTTTTCATGGCATTTTGGAATTTTCATTTTCTTCAAAAAAAATCTCGAAACTCCTAAATCTCAAAAACATTTTCTTTTTACCATTTTTATTTATTTTTGAAGAAACACTATGGGATAAGTATAAGTTTTGGTTAATAAATTGAAATTTTTGAAAATTTATTTGTCTTAACAAAAATAAAAATGAAGTTTGATTACAAATAACAATGGTTTTACTAGTATACAGGAAGGTTCATCTATGTTAATTATGAAGTATGTTTTAATTGAAAATCTTTGTTTAAAAAGTGGTAAATTTAAAGTAAAGGATATAACATTTTTGTCTTTTAAGTTAAATGGTGCTAATATGATTTTACAAAACTCTCTCTCTTAAAAAAATATAAAAAAATACAAAAAAATAACATCTACAGTATTCACTCTCATTTAAAAGTCCTCACGGTTATGCATGGGTGAATTACTTGGAATCTTTGATTATGTGCTTTCATACTCATTTAAAAGTCCTCACGGTTATGCATGTATGGAACACATACAAAAAGAACAGACTTAATAAAAACCACCTACGGTCAATAGGTATATGCACGAAAGTGTGTGCACTCGCCATGCTCTGTACTCCCATCACATAAGCCCGAAAGGCAGTGTATGGGTGGTATATCTGGCCTCAGTTTACCTGAGCTAGGTGTGTAATTTTTCTTGCAAATAATGAGAGAACAAGCAATTGAAATCCTAGCACTATTTTAACTTGTTTGATTTAACTTGTTATTGAAAAGAAATGAAAATACCACTTTAATAAACTTTGATAATCAACTAAGGATCCATTTCATAATTATATTGTGTTATCAACCGAAACAACTATCCAAACTATGGTCTATCTGTTATGACAACTTGATTTTTATTGGAAATTTTGACGAGTAAAATTTTTCAAGACAATGACCAAAACTTTTATTTAACTTATTCGTGTCAATTTAAAAATAAATCCTTCATTTGTAAATATTTCCAAAAACTCGCATTCACCTCTTTGTAAATAAATCTTGCATTTTGTAAATATTTTCATCCTGCATTTGGATTTTGTGGGTAGTATTCGCTGAAAACCCTCACAAGACAACACTCGTCCTACGGGGGACACCCAGAGGTTTAATGTCTTGTTGCATACGCTCAATGCAATCGTGCTCCCTACGAAAACGGATTTATCTTAGTTTTCCTTTATTCGAGGACGAATAAAAAGATAAATGTGGGGGTATTTAATATGCACGTGATTGTGCATAAATTTACATCCATATTTTATTTCTTTTTATTTAAATAATCATCATATTTGGGCATTTTAACATGTTTAAAACCAAAATTCAATTATTTCCAACCACCATATTTTCATATTCATTCAGGGGTAAAATGGTTATTTTTGTGCATGTCAATTTAAGAATTTTTACTTGAACACTTTTTGATAATTTTTGTAGGAATTTGGATGCATATGGAAGAGGCTTATATGAAGATATATGCATGCACAAATGAAATACAAAGGAATTAAGAGGAAATAATTGAAGTTCAAGCCATGAAGGACCCCACCCACTTACCTAAAAGTACAATTATGAGATAAAGGACAACTAAGTGGAGGATAAAGCTTCATGCACAAAAAATGATGGATTAATTAGTGGCTAATGGTTACTTGGTGGCCACACTTCCTAAAGGGCATTTTAGGTAGCCCCCTAAAATTAGAATTAGGGTTTTATGCATGTATATATAGCCCTCTTATGTATATGAAACCATCATCTACTCTTTCATTTTACTTAGGAAATTAAGAAATCAAAGTGTAAGCTCAATGTTCTATGAAATAAAAGTGGCTTTCAAGCCTCTTTCTTCTCTCTTTTTTACATGCTCTTCTTTGTTTTATTGTTAATGTTTATTTATATGCTCTCTTTCTCCTTATGTTCATAGCTTAGATTTACATTTATGCAAGTAGTTAGTAGCTAATCTCTTTTGCTTTCTTTGCTTATTTTCTATTTTCTTTTCTTTTTAGTGTTGAAACTTACTTGTGTTGCTTCAATGCCACACATGAGTAGCTAAACCCCTTCAATTTAGGGGTGATGAAGCTCTCTAACTTTATGTAATTTCAACATTTTATGATTTATGATCTCATTTGGTTTATGCTTCATGAAGTGAATTTTGATGCAAGTTTATACAAGTGAGTTTGATAGCTTATATTGCTTATGCAAATGAGCTATTCTTATTCAACATAAACACAAGTTGCATCATCATTTGCTAATCCATTTTTGATTGTGAAATTAAAGTAAAAATGAAATTTGATGATTTATATTACTAGATAATTAGTAACTTTTGCTTTTGCTTCATTTTCACGAGAATTATAAGTGGGTATTTGTTACATTATAGTTTGATGGTTTGAGTTATGTTAATTAATAACATAAACAAACCATTCTTATGATAAATACAACAATATTTCACTTAAATCAAAGTTAGAGATCATAAATTGTTTGTTGTTGATTTTTACAAAAAATATGAGAGTGGATTTGCCTCTAAATTGTTCTCTAGTTCAATAGTTTACTAATCACATTTTAATTCTAGTTTAGCTTCATTTTAGTTCTAGTCAACAATTTCTCCTCCATTTGGTCTAATTTGATTGAATAGATTTTTAAAACTCTAACGACTCCCTGCGGATCGACCTGTATTCGCCACGTACTTCAAGTGTACGCCGTGCGCTTGCAGTTATTTTTAATTTGAAATTTTTCGACGGTTTTCTAACTCGATAGAATTTCGTCGACTAACACTAGGCATTTCAAAGGGTGTTTTGCAAAGTTGTGGTGTTTGCTTCATGTGGAAGTCATGGCCAGATCTAGACAAAGGGAGAGGAGGTGGTTGCTGCCGTGGATGATAAAGGGAAGGTGGTGGTCGATGGAGATGATGGTGGTAATGGCCGAGCAAAGCACAAGAGAGATCAAGGCAAAAATTAATGGAAGAACGAAGAAAAGTAAGAAAAAATGAAGCCATTAAAACTTACAAAAAATTTCAGAAATGGAATAGACGTGAGAAATGAAAGTGATGAGAAGTTTCTCACTTGAATGACAATGAGAAATACATGGATATTGCATAGATAAATGTACGGCCAAAGCAAAAATGAAAAGCCAAAAGAAATGAAAAGACAAGGCTAATGAAAAATCACAAGTTGTAAAGGCTTTGTCTCTTCAAATTTCTAATTCTTTTATTCAAAATAAACCAATAGAAAATCAAGTAAGTAAAATAGAAAATGAAAACAAAATAAAGTAGAAATGAAAAATAAATAAATATTTATAGAAAAAATAGAAAATAAATAAGAAAATAGTTTATTAAATTGAAACTAGAATTTAAAACTGCAAATAAAATACAATTAACATTGGAAATTACCACTACACCTTTAAAATGTTTTGAAATAAAATCTTGAAATAAAATCAAATTTTTTAAATATTTTCAAAATGAAATAAAATCTAATTTAAAAATAATTTCAAAAATCTAGGGTTGTTACATGTTGGTAGAGATTGATATATCTTATAAAGATATTGTGAAAATAAATATATTGGAAAATTTTATTATAAGGCGTAGTGACTACTTGTGGATGTTTTATTGATAGTTAAATAACCGACTATCAATATTGGCCAATTTCGTTAACTGTTTCGAAGAGACTGGGATCAAATTTAATTATCCAAAAACCACTTCGATCCGGTTTGGACGTTACGAATGAATGTCGTGAAGATTATGAAGACGGTGATTTGATTTGTCCCGACCCAAGACAACTTGTATAGACAAATGCTATCATAACATCGTCATTGGAGGATTATGAGCATTCTAAGTGGAACTTCTCTTAAAAGGTAATCATTAGCTTCAAGCCTCATCAACCGGGAATGACTAAAATAGGGAAGATGTAACAAGGCAAAGTGGGTCGCACTCAATTAGGGTATGTTATCAGTTTTCTAGATATCCTCGGAAATATATAAATGATGGATATGGTTGTGCATGAAAAAGGGAGTGCTTGATTTTTAAGGGTGGGAACATCTAGGGTGATAACATATTTGGTCTATCCAGGCTTGGGGTACCGATTGTAACAACCCATAAGTTTTTAATAATATTTATTTGTTTTCTTTATATATTTAATTGGAATTTTGTGAAATTTTAAATAAAAAATTTGAAATATAAATTTGATATTTGAAATGCGTCTATTTTAATATAGCAACTGGTAAATTTTCACCAGATAATATTGAAGTTTATTTTCTTATGTAATTTTTATTTCAATTTAAATCAGTTAATAACAGTTGAATTTAAAAGTGTTCTGAAACCTAAATATGTCAACATGAGAAAATTTATTTAGAACACTCTGAATAAATCTACGTAATTTGTTTCGTAAATTTTCACCATATAATATTGAAGTTTATTTTCTTGTGTAATTTTTATTTCAATTTAAATCAGTTAATAACAGTTGAATTTAAAAGTGTTCTGAAACTTAAATATGTCAACATGAGAAAATTTATTTGGAACACTCTGAATAAGTCTGCGTAATTTGTTTCGCAAATTTCGGACGTTTCTAGCTCCGCTTGGATTTTTCCACATGAAATAGCAACGTATATTACTGTCCGTATCGACTTTTAATCGGATGATCGTACCACTGATATCTGCATACCATTTTTATTGTCTCGTCGAGCTGATCTCTACGGCATATTCAATTCTGTATTTTGAAGTTCGGTTCGCTACGGGATCAATGGAACTATTTGAAGTATCGGTATGGTTTCGAGCATTTCATATTTCTTGTCACCATCCAATTTCCACCGTATATCAATCCAATAGCCACCAACTATTTATATCCCTAGAAATTCAGTTTTTGAGTATTTTTAGAGTTGCTCGCCCTTTCATTTGCATTGCTCGGCTTTTCAGTTGGTTCTACACGTTTCTATTGAGAAAAAGGAAACATATACTTTGATATAAGTTATATTTATACTAGTTTGCCTAAACATCATCTTCCTGGCCTTTGTTCTTCTCAAACTCTCCATAACCCTTCCGCGCATACGAAGCCATCGCCTTCTCCAGATTCTTTCCATCTCTTCAGTAACCTTCGTCCCCTCTTTTCTAGCATCTCCACCACACGTTCTCCACCGATACCAGCATCTCCTCACCATCGAACCGCGTCCTAGCTCCTCCGCGCGTCACAGCCTCACCCGCACATGCAGCTTCAGCCACCAAGCTCTACAACTTCCAGTCGAGCCTTCCTTCTCTTGTTTATGGCTCACGCATATATTATAGGTTAGTTTATTTTGTTGCTTCAAAAATTTATTTACCTGAAGGTGTTTGTTCCTCTGTTTTACAACTTACTATTATATATGTAAATATATATATGCGCCTGTGTAGATGAGTATAATAATATATGTTAGTTTTGTATATATAACTTATTACATGTATAGAGTAATGCGTATATATATACACACTTGATTTGTTAATTGGTTTACGTCTTATATACATTAGTGTTATATCTATCAGTTTTGTAAATTTATATGTTGATAAACTATACTAATATAAATTCAATTGTACATATATGGCTATATAGATATATTAGATCATGAAAATATTATCTGGGTTTACTATATGTAAGTTACAGTACAAATTTTTATAAAGGAAGTACTCTAAGTATTATGATAGCTGTTCTAGTCTAGATTTAAGTATATGAATATGAAAATATAATATAGATATGTTTATGGTTTATGTATAAAAATAAGTTAGTTATGCAAGATGCAATCTGCTTATATATCTAACAAGCTATTTTTGTATATTAATAACGTACAAGTTATGCGTATATTCTATTATATATAAATATTTATATAGGTTATTCGGCTCTAAACCTTTGGAAGAAGAAGAAAATAGTACATGTTTGTATAGATTTAGTCTATTAAAATGTAAACCTCTGGAAGAAGAATTATACTTGGTTGCAGTAGTTTTGGTATTATATTAGTCTATTGAGTTTGTATAAGTTTATGATAATTTGCTTTATATACTGCTGCATATATATATTGTATATGTATATTGTTATATAAAGCTGTTTGCTGTTGTATATATATGAACTTGTACCAATTGAGTATAAGTCTGTTGGGTTAAGATATTGATATTTTAGTTAAAGCTTTGTTATATATTTCAAGGTTGTAAATAATATAAATTTTAGAATATATATAATACGTTTAATCTATAGTAAGTTTTATGTTAGTTTTCTCTTTGGAAGGATATGTTTTAAATTTTCAAATTTACATGAGATATAAGTATGTCATTTTAAATATGTAATTTAAATTGATATTAGTTTTAGGAAATAATAATAATCATAATAATAACATTTTATATATATTCCATTTGCATCGAGCTTAATTGACTCATTCTCATCGATTCATATATATCAGCTTTGATCGCGGAATCGTGCCAATCTAGCTTTGCTTTTGAAGTCATGCTTGCATTTCGTAACTCAATTTCATTATCTATTATCTCTAACTTTAAAAGGTGAGTTTATCACTCTAGACATACGTACCTTTATAATTGTGAAATGATGACAAGTGAATTGTATAAATTAATATGCTATATTCATACATGCATGTCATATATTTATATGATGTTAAATGCTGTTTGTACAACTGTTACATCATCTGATATGATATGTTATATTGTACTGTTCATTTTATTTACTGTATCATACTGCAAGTTCCCTATCACTATGAGTTGAAATGATACATACCCGAACGGATATTAGAATAAGGAAAATCATTATGAGCTGAAATGATAGGCTCGAGTGATTTTTATTGTATGTGATTTACTTGGGATTGCACAATTGAAATAGAACCCAGATTTTTCTTCTTAAATTACAGATTGAAATGATACATATCCGTATCACTTGACCTAGGTTAAAAATATTATACAGGCCCATGGTTATATTTTTAAATAATATTTTCCCAAAAATTTATTAAGTATTTTTAAATAATATTTCCCCAAAGGATTATTAAGTATTTTGAGTTTTATAAATATATGAAATTTTAACTTAAAATTTGATTTAATGCTTTAATTATAAAGGTGTATTGGTTTTTTCTATAAGTTAAAATTTTATAAGTTAATAATTAGTTTTAAGTTAAATCAAAGATCTCTATTAATGATAAATAACTTAATAATTGAATTTGACTTAATATGGAAGTTTTAAATGTAACCAAGTAATTGTTGCGAATTTTACTTTATGAAATGGACATGTCTTGTATAATAAATAATGTATTTTGAACTGATAAAATGGAATACATTTTTAATTGGACATTTTGTAGTAAAATTTATTTAACTAGAAAATCAAAGTTAATCTATGTCTAAATGAATAGAGCTATAAGGAAAATTTGATTGTTAAATTAACTATGATAAAATGTTCTTTTGTGAAATGTTATGTTCTGTAAAATAAATAGTTCTGATTTTAAAATGGAAAAATGCATCTTAAATTATGACTTAACTTTAAAATTGGAAATTGGGTTTTAAATAAAATTATTAAGTTAAGTAAATAAATGAAAATTTAGTTTTATTTATGAAGTGGGTATTTTAAATAAAGGGTTAAGTTATTTGTTAAAGTAGAGTTAAGGAAGAATATACTTTTGACTTAATGAATGAATCTTAGTTTAAATTGGATATGTATTGATAAAATTTTATTTTATTAAATCATAAGTTGAATGATATCCAAATGGATATTTTGAAGCGGAAAATATGATTTTTATAAGTTAAAATGGTTAAAATTGAAGTTTTAATGTTTTTGAAATTTTATATTAAATCTGGAATTAGTATTGGTAGCATCTCAGAAACGTTGTGGGTTTAAGACAGCGTTTGTTAAGTGCTATCATTTTTGAAAATAAACTAAGTTCTGGAATAATAAAGAGCTACTGCAGCACTTTGTAAGTGTTGTTGTTGCTGGAAGTAAACTGTTTTTGAAATACTAATATATCTACCGTAATACTTTATAAATGCTGTTGTAGCTGAAATTCACAATGTGTTGGAAATTTTATAATTAAATAAATGAACTTAGAAATGCTACAACTTTGAAATGAATATTATTTGACATTGAATTTAAATGGTTTAAATAAATATGTTTCAAAATGTTTGGTTTCAGAGTTGTTATAACTTGAAAGTAATATGGCTTTGGAAATGAAATTATTGGAAATTGTATTTAATTAAGAATTGTCTTTAAATATATTAATTTAAACTTATTGGAATTAAATATTTAAGAATATGACTTTATAAAATGGTTTGGTCTAAGATGATTTAAAGGAATATTTCAAGTTTAATAAATTGAAGGAATATTCAATGATTTGGAAATTTGGGTTTATTTAAATGATATGTTGATTTGGTTTTGGAATTTAAATGATATATTATTACTTTGGGTTTTGAAATGGATATGATATTTTGTTTTTAAGTATAAATGATTTTGAAATAAATATCCATGGGTTATAATAACGTTTGGTTGTTAAAATGAGCAGGATTAGAAGTTGTCATACTCCTGCCAACTCCGAAAACCACTTTAACAACCATGTACGCGGTGGAGATTCCAGAATGAAGTAGGATGGTGGTGACGTTCTTTAAGGTATGAACGTGGACCCGACTCCTGTGAGTTGGCATAAGGTGGCTAAAACAGGAGCAATCGACGAGCTAATGAGGTCGCTCCTCTGATCGGACAAACTCCTTCGTTTCTATATTCTGGCTTGGAGATTTATTTGGTGGCCACTTTTGATTTTTGATTTGGGGATGTGGCTCGAGGTGGGCGGTAGTAGCTACTACGCGTTACCACCGGCCTGGAAGTGTATTAGGTATATCTACCCTGACATTGCCTAGTTGTGCCATGTCACCTACTCTATCGGGCCTTGTGCGAGTTTGGTTTTCTCCCGTAGCCTGTAGAGTATTTAGGGTACTCTCCCAATCTGGAGATGCACTGATACTGGATAGACTATTGGGCTATTATGTGTTAAGGGCTATATGGGTAACCCTTTAATGCTATTTAAAAGTAAGTTTATTTTACTATTAGACATTATTATAATAGCGTAATAATACTACATAGTAAATAGTTTAACGGATCCTTAGAGGATGGGCGGTCTCAAGCATCCTTTAAGTTACTTGTACCTTTTATTACAGTTCACTTGAGTTGGTTTACATTGTATAAGTATGTATGTCCTGACTTGAGTGTTTCGTGTTTTGCTTTACGCTCGGGTCAGACTGAGTGATACGGCATTCCAGACTCACCTTCGGAGTTGGAGCTTTGCTTGGAGATCTAGCTATATATTTCTCTTTCAATTGTTCAGTTGATTTCAGTTATCCAGTTGATTCCAGGGATGTATTCAGCTTTGTCCTTATTTATCATATTGAAACTTTTGTTGTAACTGGTTACTTCTATTGTAAGTTACAGTACAAATTTTTATAAAGGAAGTATTCTAAGTATTATGATAGTTGTTCTAGTCTAGATTTAAGTATATGAATACAAAAATATAATATGGATATGTTTATGGTTTGTGTATAAAAATAAGTTAGTTATGCAAGATGTAATCTACTTATATATCTAACAAGCTGTTTTGCTATATTAATAACGTACAAGTTATGCGTATATTCTATTATATATAAATATCTATATAGGTTGCTCAGCTATAAACCTCTGTAAGAAGAAGAAAATAGTACATTTTTGTATAGATTTAGTCTATTAAAATGTAAACCTCTGGAAGAAAAAATATACTTCATTGAAGTAGTTTTGATATTATATTAGTCTGTTGAATTTGTATAAGTTTATAATAATTTGCTTTATATATCGTTGCCAATATATATTGCATATATATATTGTTAAATAAAGTTGTTTGATGTTGTATATATATGAACTTGTATCAATTGAGTATAAGTCTATTGGGTTGAGATATATATGTTTCAGTTAAAGCTTTGTTATATATTTCAAGGTTATAAATAATATAAATTTTAGTATATATATAATACGTTTAATCTATAGTAAGTTTTGTGTTAGTTTTCTCTTTGGAAGGATATGTTTTAAATTTTTAAATTTACATGAGATATAAGTATGTCATTTTAAATATGTAATTTAAATTCAATATTGGTTTTAGGAAATAATTATAATTATAATAATAACAGTTTATATATATTCCATTTGCATCGAGCTTAATTGACTCATTCTCATCGACTCATATATATCAGCTTTGATCGCCGAATCGTGCCAATCTAGCTTTTGCTTTGGAAGTCGTGCTTGCATTTCGTAACTCAATTTCATTATCTATCATCTCTAATTTAAAAGGTGAGTTTATCACTCTAGACATACGTACCATTATAATTGTGAAATGATGACAAGTGAATTGTATAAATTAATATGCTATATTCATACATGCATGTCATATATTTATATGATGTTAAATGTTGTTTGTACAACTGTTACATCATCTGATATGATATGTTATATTGTACTGTTCATTTTATTTACTGTATCATACTGCAAGTTCCCTATCACTATGAGTTGAAATGATACACACTTCGGGATTTTGAAATATGAGCAAGTTAAGTTTTCAAAATAGTCACACTTCGGGAGTTCGGAAACTAAAGCGATAAATTCTTTAAAAATGATATTTTTAAAACTAGGGATAAATTCTATAAATGTTTTAAAATATTTGAAAAGAGGTTTGAGTTATAAAAATGGATTTCTAAATGCTAGAAAATTTGTTTTCAACAAATAAGCTTAAAAGCACCATTCGCAGCACTTTTTGCTGCACTTTTAATAACTGTTGTAATATTGTTTTAAACTTAAGCCTTCTTTCCCAAATATTTTATACATATTTTGAAATAAATAAGTAAGTATTTTAATGATAATTTGGAGGTTTTATAATTTATTTTAAAGGGGTTAAATAAATGATTTACAGAAAAGCTGTTATAATTAAGTGATTTAATCCTGGCTCTAAAAGCTGATGAGTATACTGGATTTTTCTATTCGTTAGATTTGGATGTGTGTTGCTTAAAAGAAGAGGATATTCAGGAGCAACCGGTTCCCTGGCTCACCTGGCCTCTTTATTGGACGAGGAATAGATAATGTCGAAATGTCAGAAACGAGACAAGCATAAATTTAATTTTTCCAAATTTATACAACTTGGATCATATAGAAATAATCTTCTTATACTTGGCAATAAATTCCGAGGAGGGAACCCGTACTATCTGTGTGAATTTAAAAGGTGGTTTCACCATTATTCAATGGATAGTAAAGGTTGAATATAGTTATTGATGTTTAGTGACATTAGTATGATTCCTATCGACCCTTTTTAACTCAATAATGTTTTCAAATATGAATTATGAAAATGATTTGATATTTCCAAAGTTAAGAGAGGTTTAATGATTCTGTATATTCTAGAAAAGAATATAATTTAAAGATTTATATCACTAAAAGAGATCATTTGTTTGATAAAAATATTAATAAATGAAATGATAATCCCTTTAAACCTTAACATCTTTTTATCGATGATTGGTTTGAAGGAACCATGATCAGATTTGGGTAATTCCTATCCGAAAACCACTTCGAACCAGTTTATGAGTTTGAAAGTGAAGATATGTTAAAGACAATGAAGTTGAAGGCGGGATCATCATAACAGAAGGATTAGTTGTTGATAATTTTGGAGCAGTTCCTAAGATAAATAAATACCAGTGGTCCCTTCGTTATAAGATCTTCGTATGCAAGGACTACTCGCTAGTAATGCTAGGGGTAATGCCCAACATGAAGTGGTAGGAGAGTGCCTTTGGTTTTTTTTGTACTTGCACAACTTTGTATGGATGGATGTTGTAACGACCCAGAATTTTGAACAATTTAGATTGAAAATATTTAATTAATTTTAAATATTTGAATAACTGTTTAGCTTGAATTCTCAATATAACTATGAATATACCGATTAAATTTTAGAATTTAATCTATAGAAAGTTGAATAAAAATTTGAATCTTCAATTTTAAGCTGATTAAAAATATTTCAAAGGATTGTAAAATTCATATTGATAATACTGAAGATAATAGAATCTTCAGAATTGAATTTGAAAGAAATTTGATTGGTTTTGAAATTATATCGTTTGAATCGATATTGAAAAATAGTCACTTTTCACACAGTCTCAGAATTCGATGAAACTAGTTCTATTGGGTCCGTAATAGTGTATTATTAGCGGGTTTCAAATTTCGTATTGAACGGAGTAACCGTGAGAGCGTACGTTGAGTAAACGCGTCGAAATTTAAATCGAATTAAATTGAAATTTGAATTTAGTCAAACATCAGTACTTTGCCTTCCCATCATTGTTTCTGTGGCAAAGTAATGCAAAGACGTTTTCTCTGCTTACACGTTCTCCCTAAATTCACGCCCTAAAATCACGCAGGAAATCACGAAAGAAATCGTGTAACACAAACCTCGTTCGAATTTAATTATCTCGGCCGCCCTCTTCAGATTCAAAGTGAAAAAAAAAATCGAAGAAATTAATGGCCTCTCTCTCGTTACAGTTCCATGAAAAAAAAAAGGCAGCCGGACCCTTTCTTCCATCTTTAACTCGGTCGAATCGAGCACGGCATCGAGACAATGGCGAGCATCGAAGGCGGCTGGGGCTCGATTTCGAGCAGCTGCGTTCAAACGCGCGATCGAGCGAGGCAATCGGCGCCGAGGCTAGCGGCGATGTGGCAAGGGGCGCGATCACTCAAGTAGCATCGGGCTCGGCATCGAAACAATGGTGGGTTGGGAAGCGCGAGGGCGTGACGACGTCGAAGGCGATCGCGATTTCGAGGCAGAGGGGGCTCGCGACTGGGTTGGTGGATGGTCGACGAGCTGCTAGGGTTGTCGTGGTCAACTACGCAGTGGAAGCTAGGGTTCTATACGATTTAGAATTCGACAGAGATGGAATCGAGGCATCGTGTTGGGTTCTGGGTTCATCTGAGCAGTAAGGTATCGAATCGTTTGATTTTAGTCTAGTTTAAATATATGTATATAACCTATCATTGCATTTCTAATTTGGGCAGAAAAAAAAAGTTAAATGTTTAGGAATGAGTTAATTTTAGAGAAAAGTGGGCAGTTTGGAAAAAATAAATAAAGGAACTTGCTTTCAAAGAAAATCAATTTTTAAATCGATTTGGGGTTTGAAATAATTATTGAAGAACTCGATAAAGGGTTTGAATTGGTGTTTGAAAACAATTTTTGAAATTTATAAATTTTTATCAAAATAAAATTTGTTAAATTTATACTATTAGTTGAATAAAAAAAAATTAAGAAAACATTTTGTAAAAGAAGATTTGTTAGGAATTTGATTTATTGGATGAAATGATTTATTTAAAAGGAATTAAGATTAAAATTTAATTTTTAATAAATTATTTAAAAGAATTGATTTGAAATGAAATCATGGGATAATTTAATTACCAAAGGTTAATATATTAAATTTAGTTTTGAAAGTTAAATTTTAGTTAAATAAATCATTAAAGAAAAAAAATTTGGTTTAAGTAAAACTAGGGGTTAATTAAGTTATTAAACAGTAATTAATTGTTCGATCAATTTAAATAGTAATAAATCTTGAATTATTTTTACAAGGTTTATAACCATGAAGAAAACAAATCTGGATTGGAAAATGGATTGCAAAATAAAATCAAGGTGAGAACTTCTCACTCAAATTAAAGTTGGATTTGCAGTTATTGATTGTTTGCTTGGTTTTGATATTAGATATAGTAGGATATATCTATATATATATAGCAATATATATATATTGGCATATGTATATATTGTAGTTGATTGATTTCCCGCATTATATGGCGGATGAGACCCTATTGCGCTGCCTATTAAGCGGATAATATTTTATAAATCCCATATACCGCGATATTCCGTCTCGAAGCGGAATTGGTATTGTGCTAATGTCTGTGGATGCAGGGAAACAGGTTGGAGGGATCCAACTGGATTCCTCAACTGTGATTTTTTATTTACAAATATTGTGATATTTGTTGTTTATCATATGATGATATATGATGTTTGGACGCCGTGATTGATTGTTCGGTGTGTTGCATCACTGGACCTATTTTAAAGTTTTTAAAATGTTAAGATAATGATTTCCAATATAAAAGGATTTTAAAGTGATTTTTGAAAGTATACGTTTCATTAAAATTTTGAATTGATTTATTTTAAATAAATAAATGTTATAATTTTTATTGTTATAAAAGTTATTATTTTTGGAAAAAAAAAGTACTTAAGTATGATTTTGGAGTTATTTAAACCTTAAATAACGATTTATAAATTATTAAAAGGATCGGTTTAATTAAATTGGGATTTTTGAATTATTATAAATGGTTTATATAAAAGATTTATAAAGATTGGTATTTATAAATTAAAAACATTGGAATTATAAAACGAGTTTATTTAAGTGTTAAAATAAAGTATAAAATGGATTTAATTGAAAATTATAGATTTAAAAATTGTGAAGATTACAAAATAAATAGATGTTGTAAAATAAAAGATTTATAAGTAATTAACTTATAAACTGGATTTTGGGCATTTAAATGGGATATAAATAGAAATTGTTGATAAAGGAGATTTTATAAGTTGAAGTTGTTATAAAATTTAAATGAATCTTATAAGTAATAAGATTTAAAATTTGTGAAGTTTTAAGGAACGATTTTGTAAATAAATGAATTATAAGTATTTAACTTATAATATGGACTTTTGGTATATAATTGAGTTATATAAATTAAATTGGATTAATAAAGTAGATTTATAAATCGAAGTTTATAAATAGAAATGGAATTTATAGACATTGTTTATAAATTCGAAATCAATGGAATTTGATAAATTGAAAGTTGAAATTGGTTAAGGAAGTATATTCACGATTTTGGGCAGTGAATATATTATCAAATAAAATGGATATGCTTGGGAAAATGAATATTATAAAATGAAGTTAATCGTTTTAACGATGTTTTAAAATGTATTATAAATCGAATACATAGATTTCAACATTCATTGTTAAAATAGACGTTTTCGAGAAATAAGGAAATGGTGGACTATAACACTATTGTTATAGTAAATGGTTTCCGAAAGGAAATAATTTGTATAGTATTGGGATTTATATATCTATTTTAACTTTGAATCCCTATACTAGTGATTTTGGGTCGTCGTAACGATCTTTTACGCAACATTCGTTTTGACCCAAATAAATGTGTTAAGTGAATGTTTTCCTTAAAATGAAATATATACTTAATTTTGATATTAAGTATATTGAATATTTTCCAAGTGTTGAAAATGAATGGATTTGTAAATTACTTATTATTAAATAAGTATGGAAATGTTTTCCAATATGAACTGAATATTTTGAGACTTTATCTTTTAAAGATAAATTGAAAATGAATATTAGAAATCGGTTTGGGAAATCGTATATTCATGGATATTTAGGAATTATAAATTCATTATGGAATTTATAAAAGAAAGGGAAATTTGTTTAAAAATAAACATTGATTTATTTTTGAAGTGTGGGAATAAATTTACGAATTTGGAACGTAAATATAAAATAAATCGGTAAGGATTTATTTAATTGGTTTAAATGAACCATGTTGAAATGAAAGTATTTCGCGTAAGGAAAATGTTTGAAATTTGTTTTCAAAAGTGATAAAGGATTGAAAAGTGATTTAAAAATTAATTTTCAAATGTTGAAGTGTGGGAAATTTTATATCTAGTAAAGATATTTTGGAAAGTAAATAATTTGGGAAATTATTTGGATTTGGTGATGTTGAACACGCCTATTGATAGTTAAATAATCCAACTATCAATATTTACCTTTAAATAGGTATTTGTTGTGATTGTTTGAATTTGAATGCCACACTTATTTTTGAATAAGCGCTCACTATTCGGGTTAGCCGGGAAAGGATCTTGGGGTTGTATAACCCATTCTGAATATGTGATACATCGTAATGGATTGCATTCGATGACCGGTGTTGAAGACCGGATATTTTTGAAAACGGAAGGATTACCGTTGAGTTACTCTGCATCGGCTGATCTCCGATATAGAGGTTTTATCACCCTTAGTGACGGGAAGTCCGAACGTGATTAGAAATTATCCGGAATGCAAGGACTTCTTTGTAAGTGCCTTCGGTTCTGTTCGAGCCCGGAACAGACTTGTATGGATTGTATGTCTGACATTACAAATTGAGATATAAAGTTTCTTTCAAATATATTTCTGTTGGTGGCGGAGAATTTATTCTCTTTGCTTAACACCCTTCTCTGAGACGTACGAGCTCAGAGGTTATATAGTTGAAGGTTATTAGTGATATACTCCCAATTTGGTAGTGTGACATGCTGAGTGTTGCTGTGAAATGATCATTGTTTGATCATTTGTGATATGATCATTTGTTTGATCGTTTATCTTGGTGATCATTTCTATGATCATTTGTTGACCCAAAGCGCAGCTTTTGTATAAAGCGTGGCTTTGTGGACGAGACTACGTCGGACCTCACACCTCGGAAATGGTCAAAACAGGAAGGATGCGGCAAGGTTATTAGGGGGTAGCGCCCCTTTAGTGTATGTCATTCCTTCTAGATAGAGGTGGTATCATGGTATGGAGCCCAGATATTTAACCTATGTTGTTGCTGCAAATTTTGTGGTTGTTGGAAATCGAGGATCCTCGGATAGATCGGTTACGATCGGGGGATGACATATTCATGTCAGTAGTTACCCAGTTAGGGGTAACCCAGCCTTGTGTTGGTAGAGATCCGGTTAGGTTCTCGGGACGTCATTCCAGAGGCGTTTCCATGTGGCAATGAGAAGTTCTTTGGCCTGACCATTTGTTGGAAATCCAAAGAAACAATACGAGACTTGTACGGTTTTAGTTGTAAAACCTGCCATGGAATGTGGCGGTAACCTGCTAGTGAACATGGTAGCTATAGTAGGCATAAGTGCGAAATGTCTATGCTGGCTAAGATTTATATCTTTACTTTCGAAATAATTTTCCTACACTATGCACTAGTAATAATATCAAATGTTTCTTTTTAATGCGTATCAAGCATCTTTGACTATCATAAGGAGAAATCTCCTCCGATTCTGCGTTTGCATTGTGTGTGTGTGCGGGAGGCCTTATGGTAGTCTCATTTTTAAAAGCATTGCGAATTGACTTTAAAAATATTCCTCTATTTTGATTTTAAAGAAAAAAATAACTGTTTTAGTTTTCACACCAGTCACATGACTGACTTGGAGTTTATTGTTTTCCTACCTAAACTCTGGTTGCCCACCAATTTCCACACGGGCAGTCAAGAGTAAGGTTTATCATGATATTCTGGAATTCAAGAGTTGCTGGAGGCAAGATGGATGGCATGACGTATTCACTAGTATATAGTATTTCTTTTTCGCTGTTTGTTGTTGTACATTCTGATGATGTAATGTAATGTAATATGATGTAATGTAATAACTGATATAGTTCTTTGTTTAAAGATTATTCATTTATCTATTACATGTTGTTCCGCTGCGATTGTGAGATTCTGATATTGTTCTGTTGTTTCTATTCTGTTCTACCTTTTTCTCTCTTCTTCTATCTTCTCTTCTTCTTAAACCCTAAGAATTCGTTCTTCCGTTCATCTTGAGTTAATCACTGGAGATTAGTGTCTATTCAAGGAGTACAGATTAGCGGTCTTTTACATTTGGTATCAGAGCTTATGGTTAAGCGACAACCATGGCTCTGTTGGGTGTTACTCATTAGAGATAGAGTCAGTAGTACTCTAGAATGAGTTTGAGTGTAATGATAGATATGAGCGCGTATTTGTTAGTGAATATGAAATTGTTTTGTATTGTGTTGACTTATCGGTTGATTGTTTATAGATTCTGGTCGGTGCAGTCTAGCTAACTGTGTTGATAGGAGTTTCTAAACTCTTAAACAAGATGAACTGACACAGTATTGTTTTAAAAATCGGGTAAATGAATTTTTTTTGCCCAAAACCATTTTTTGTATATAAAAGAAATGATTTTCTGTAGATTATTATAGTATATGGATGCATGGTTGTTAGGTAGTAATAATATTGAACTATTACCATTGAAATAGAATTGAAATCATTGATATATGAAAATTGAGATAAAGATAAGAAAATGAAATCCATATACAAATGAAATTTGAGAATGTAAATTATAAATGTGATTTATAATTAGGAATAGAATTCCAGAGAAGTTTTTGGAAATGTTTTTAAAAGAATTTGGAAATTTTAGGAATTAAAATCCTTTTTGATTTAAGAATGAAATTCAAAGGATTTGGAAAAATGTTTTGAAGGAATGAAAAGCTCTAAACTCTTTTCAGTCGCTGGAAAATAACTTCGGTAGTGACTGCAGCATCATCGATGTTCATTTTCGGGTTTTCAAAAGAGAAATTGTTGCCAAACTGTTTTAAATGGAAGTTGTTTGGAAAATTTGGGGTTTGGTTTTGAAATTCAAAGGATAATTTGAATTCTTTTCAATAATGGTTTTGAAAGGTTGAAAAGACTCTGGAATGCTATATAAAAATATTTATGGAATATTATTAAGTTGAAAATAAATTTGGAGTAATCAAAATGAATTGGAATTGAGTATTGAATTATGGAAATAAATTGTGAATTGAATTCAAACAAAATTGAAATGCAAAATTGAATGAAATTGAATATATAACTTCAATTGTAAACTAAAAATGGTATGGGAAGCATATATTGAAATTTTGTAAAGGAAACGTGCAAAATGGTTTGAATATTGTGATTGGATATTATGGATAGCAGGATATACAGGTGTATTAAAAGGAATGGAATTGGGATTTTGATTTCAAAGATAAAATTGAATTGCTCGACAAAAAGGTATGTATGAAATTTCAGTATGAAATTTGATGATTTTCTTCTCCAGCCACTTGGTTTTCTCTTTTCTTTTTGATTCTGAGGGGCCGTGGTGCCATTTTGTAGTCGTACCGAGCTAGCCGCGCAAAGGAGACGCTGGCGAAATTTTTCGAAAATTTAGGGTGTTAGAAAATTTTTGAGAAAATTTGAAAGTTTAAATTTGAATTTGAATTTTGAAGTAAACAGTATTGTTTGAAACTTATAATTGAAGTTGGAAAGCTGGTTGAAAATGGATCTTTAATAAAAAGATTTAGGTTAGTACGTTGATAAAACTATTTAGATTGTGAAAAATAGTGGACGGGTTAAGGATCATTTTTCCTAACTTGTAATTTCGGGACGAAATTCTTTTAAGGGGGGAAGATTGTAACGACCCGAATTTTGAAAAATTTAGATTGAAAATATTTAATTAATTTTAAATATTTGAATAACTGTTTAGCTTGAATTCTCAATATAACTATGAATATACGGATTAAATTTTAGAATTTAATCTATAGAAAGTTGAATAAAAATTTGAATCTTCAATTTTAAGGTGATTAAAAATATTTCAAAGGATTGTAAAATTCATATTGATAATACTGAAGATAATAGAATCTTCAGAATTGAATTTGAAAGTAATTTGATTGGTTTTGAAATTATATCGTTTGAATCGATATTGAATAATAGTCACTTTTCACACAGTCTCAGAATTCGACGAAACCAGTTCTATTGGGTCCGTAATAGTGTATTATTAGCGGGTTTCAAATTTCGTATTGAACGGAGTAACCGTGAGAGCGTACGTTGAGTAAACGCGTCGAAATTTAAATCGAATTAAATTGAAATTGAAATTTGAATTTAGTCGAACATCAGTACTTTGCCTTCCCATCATTGTTTATGTGGCAAAGTAATGCAAAGACGTTTTCTCTGCTTAAACACGTTCTCCCTAAATTCACGCCCTAAAATCACGCAGGAAATCACGAAAGAATTCGTGTAACACATACCTCGTTCGAATTTAATTATCTTGGCCGCCCTCTTCAGATTCAAAGTGAAAAAAAATCGAAGAAATTAATGGCCTCTCTCTCGTTCCAGTTCCATGAAAAAAAAAGGCAGCCGGACCCTTTCTTCCATCTTTAACTCGATCGAATCGAGCACGGCATCGAGGCAATGGCGAGCATCGAAGGCGGCTGGGGCTCGATTTCGAGCAGCCGCGTTCAAACGCGCGATCGAGCGAGGCAAGCGGCGCCTAGGCTAGCGGCGACGCGGCAAGGGGCGCAATCAGTCAGGGAGCATCGGGCTCGGCATCGAAACAATGGTGGGTTGGGAAGCGCGAGGGCGTGACGACGTCGAAGGCGATCGCGATTTCGAGGCAGAGGGGGCTCGCGACTGGGTTGGTGGATGGTCGACGAGCTGCTAGGGTTGTCATGGTCAACTACGCAGTGGAAGCTAGGGTTCTATACGATTTAGAATTCGGTAGAGATGGAATCGAGGCATCGTGTTGGGTTCTGGGATCATCTGAGCAGTAAGGTATCGAATCGTTTGATTTTAATCTAGTTTAAATATATGTATATAACCTATCATTGCATTTCTAATTTGGGCAGAAAAAAAAAGTTAAATGTTTAGGAATGAGTTAATTTTAGAGAAAAGTGGGCAGTTTGGAAAAAATAAATAAAGGAACTTGCTTTCAAAGAAAATCAATTTTTAAATCGATTTGGGGTTTGAAATAATTGTTGAAGAACTCGATAAAGGGTTTGAATTGGTGTTTGAAAACAATTTTTGAAATTTATAAATTTTTATCAAAAGAAAATTTGTTAAAGTTATATTATTAGTTGAATAAAAAAAAATTAAGAAAACATTTTGTAAAAGAAGATTTGTTAGGAATTTGATTTATTGGATGAAATGATTTATTTAAAAGGAATTAAGATTAAAATTTAATTTTTAATAAATTATTTAAAAGAATTGATTTGAAATGAAATCATGGGATAATTTAATTACCAAAGGTTAATATATTAAATTTAGTTTTGAAAGTTAAATTTTAGTTAAATAAATCATTAAAGAAAAAAATTTTGGTTTAAGTAAAACTAGGGGTTAATTAAGTTATTAAACAGTAATTAATTGTTCGATCAATTTAAATAGTAATAAATCTTGAATTATTTTTACAAGGTTTATAACCATGAAGAAAACAAATCTGGATTGGAAAATGGATTGCAAAATAAAATCAAGGTGAGAACTTCTCACTCAAATTAAAGTTGGATTTGCAGTTATTGATTGTTTGCTTGATTTTGATATTAGATATAGTAGGATATATCTATATATATAGCAATATATATATATATATATTGGCATATGTATATATTGCAGTTGATTGATTTCCCGCATTATATAGCAGATGAGACCCTATTGCGCCGCCTATTAAGCGGATAATATTTTATAAATCCCATATATCGCGATATTCCGTCTCGAAGCGGAATTGGTATTGTGCTAATGTCTGTGGATGCAGGGAAACAGGTTGGAGGGATCCAACTGGATTCCTCAACTGTGATTTTTTATTTACAAATATTGTGATATTTGTTGTTTATCATATGATGATATATGATGTTTGGATGCCGTGATTGATTGTTTGGTGTGTTGCATCACTGGACCTATTTTAAAGTTTTTAAAATGTTAAGATAATGATTTCCAATATAAAAGGATTTTAAAGTGATTTTTGAAAGTATAAGTTTCATTAAAATTTTGAATTGATTTATTTTAAATAAATAAATGTTATAATTTTTATTGTTATAAAAGTTATTATTTTTGGAAAAAAAGTACTTAAGTATGATTTTGGAGTTATTTAAACCTTAAATAACGATTTGTAAATTATTAAAAGGATTGGTTTAATTAAATTGTGATTTTTGAATTATTATAAATGGTTTATATAAAAGATTTATAAAGATTGATATTTATAAATTAAAAACATTGGAATTATAAAACGAGTTTATTTAAGTGTTAAAATAAAGTATAAAATGGATTTAATTGAAAATTATAGATTTAAAAATTGTGAAGATTACAAAATAAATAGATGTTGTAAAATAAAAGATTTATAAGTAATTAACTTATAAACTGGATTTTGGGCATTTAAATGGGATATAAATAGAAATTGTTAATAAAGGAGATTTTATAAGTTGAAGTTGTTATAAAATTTAAATGAATCTTATAAGTAATAAGATTTAAAATTTGTGAAGTTTTAAGGAACGATTTTGTAAATAAATGAATTATAAGTATTTAACTTATAATATGGACTTTTGGTATATAATTGAGTTATATAAATTAAATTGGATTAATAAAGGAGATTTACAAATCGAAGTTTATAAATAGAAATGGAATTTATAGACATTATTTATAAATTCGAAATCAATGGAATTTGATTAATTGAAGGTTGAAATTGGTTAAGGAAGTATATTCACGATATTGGGAAGTGAATATATTATCAAATAAAATGGATATGCTTGGGAAAATGAATATTATAAAATGAAGTTAATTGTTTTAACGATGTTTTAAGATGTATTATAAATCGAATACATAGATTTCAACATTCATTGTTGAAATAGACGTTTTCGAGAAATAAGGAAATGGTGGACTATAACACTGTTGTTATAGTAAATGGTTTCCGAAAGGAAATAATTTGTATAGTATTGGGATTTATATATCTATTTTAATTTTGAATCCTTATACTAGTGATTTTGGGTCGTCGTAACGATATTTTACGCACATTCGTTTTGACCCAAATAAATGTGTTAAGTGAATGTTTTCCTTAAAATGAAATATATACTTAATTTCGATATTAAGTATATTGAATATTTTCCAAGTGTTGAAAATGAATGGATTTGTGAATTACTTATTATTAAATAAGTATGGAAATGTTTTCCAATATGAACTGAATATTTTGAGACTTTATCTTTTAAAGATAAATTGAAAATGAATATTAGAAATCAGTTTGGGAAATCGTATATTCATAGATATTTAGGAATTATAAATTCATTATGGAATTTATAAAAGAAAGGGAAATTTGTTTAAAAATAAACATTGATTTATTTTTGAAATGTGGGAATAAATTTACGAATTTGGAATGTAAATATAAAATAAATCGGTAAGGATTTATTTAATTGGTTTAAATGAACCATGTTGAAATGAAAGTATTTCGCGTAAGGAAAATGTTTGAAATTTGTTTTCAAAAGTGATAAAGGATTGAAAAGTGATTTGAAAATTAATTTTCAAATGTTGAAGTGTGGGAAATTTTATATCTAGTAAAGATATTTTGGAAAGTAAATAATTTGGGAAATTATTTGGATTTGGTGATGTTGAACACGCCTATTGATAGTTAAATAATCCAACTATCAATATTTACCTTTAAATAGGTATTTGTTGTGATTGTTTGAATTTGAATTCCACACTTATTTTTGAATAAGCGCTCACTATTCGGGTTAGCCGGGAAATGACCTTGGGGTCGTATAACCCATTTCAAATATGTGATACGTCGTAATAGATTGCATTCGATGACCGGTGTTGAAGATCGGATATTTTTGAAAACGGAAGGATTACCGTTGAGTTACTCTGCATCGGCTGATCTCCGATATAGAGGTTTTATCACCCTTAGTGACGGGAAGTCCGGACGTGATTAGAAATTATCCGGAATGCGATGACTTCTTTGTAAGTGCCTTCGGTTCTGTTCCAGCCCGGAACAGACTTGTATGGATTGTATGTCTGACATTACAAATTGAGATATAAAGCCGATTTCTTTCAAATATATTTCTGTTGGTGGCGGAGAATTTATTCTCTTAGCTTAACACCCTTCTCTAAGACGTACGAGCTCAGAGGTTATATAGTTGAAGGTTATTAGTGATATACTCCCAATTTGGTAGTGTGACATGCTGAGTGTTGCTGTGAAATGATCATTGTTTGATCATTTGTGATATGATCATTTGTTTGATCATTTGTCTTGGTGATCATTTCTATGATCATTTGTTGACCCAAAGCGCAACTTTTGTATAAAGCGTGGCTTTGTGGACGAGACTTCGTCGGACCTCACACCTCGGAAATGGTCAAAACAGGAAGGATGCGGCAAGGTTATTAGGGGGTAGCGCCCCTTTAGTGTATGTCATTCCTTCTGGATAGAGGTGGTATCATGGTATGGATCCCAGATATTTAACCTATGTTGTTGCTGCAAATTTTGTGGTTGTTGGAAATAGAGGATCCTCGGATAGATCGGTTACGATCGGGGGACGACATATTCGTGTCAGTAGTTACCCAGTTAGGGGTAACCCGGCCTTGTGTTGGCAGAGATCCGGTTAGGTTCTCGGGACGTCATTCCAGAGGCGTTTCCATGTGGCAATGGGAAGTTCTTTGGCCTGACCATTTGTTGGAAATCCAAAGAAACAATACGAGACTTGTACGGTTTTAGTTGTAGAACCTGCCATGGAATGTGGCGGTAACCTGCTATTGAACATGGTAGCTATAGTAGGCATAAGTGCGAAATGTCTATGCTGGCTAAGATTTATATCTTTACTTTCGAAATAATTTTCCTACACTATGCACTAGTAATAATATCAAATGTTTCTTTTTAATGCGTATCAAGCATCTTTGACTATCATAAGGAGAAATCTCCTCCGATTCTGCGTTTGCATTGTGTGTGTGTGCGGGAGGCCTTATGGTAGTCTCATTTTTAAAAGTATTGCGAATTGACTTTAAAAATATTCCTCTATTTTGATTTTAAAGAAAAAAATAACTGTTTTAGTTCTCACACCAGTCACATGACTGACTCGGAGTTTATTGTTTTCCTTCCTAAACTCTGGATGCCCACCAATTTCCACACGGGCAGTCAAGAGTAAGGTTTATCAGGATATTCTGGAATTCAGGAGTTGCTGGAGGCAAGATGGATGGCATGACGTATTCACTAGTATATAGTATTTCTTTTTCGTTGTTTGTTGTTGTACATTCTGATGATGTAATGTAATGTAATATGATGTAATGTAATAACCGATATAGTTCTTTGTTTAAAGATTATTCATTTATCTATTATATGTTGTTCCGCTGCGATTGTGAGATTCTGATATTGTTCTGTTGTTTCTGTTCTGTTCTATCTTTTTCTCTCTTCTTCTATCTTCTCTTCTTCTTAAACCCTAAGAATGCGTTCTTCCGTTCATCTTGAGTTAATCACTGGAGATTAGTGTCTATTCAAGGAGTACGGATTAGCGGTCTTTTACAGATGTCTAATATTACATTTCTAAGATCATAGTGCATTAATCTCAACAAAAGTACATCTATTTGGTGATGTAGGAAGTGACCCCTCTTAAGCTTAACATCCTTCTCTAGACGTACGAGCTCAGAGGTTGTACTTTTGTTGAAATCAATGGTGTGTTGTTAGAAATTGCAATGTGGCATTTTTAAGTGAAAATGCTCTAGGAAAGGTAAAAGTTATCTCAAGCCTCATACATATGAATTGTGAAACAGGGGCTGCTTTAAGGCTAAGTGGATGACAATCATTAGGGTATGATATCACATTTCTAGATTTATTTATTTCTACCCACTATAATGTTCAGGTTTAAATTTTGTGGTGTATACTATAAGACGTCTTGGAGAGGTCGAGAACGGCTGAGGTGATATCATATTTGGTGTTATCCGCCATCAGATGGGCGTATGGGTAGCTCAGACTTAATTCGCAGAGGTTTTGAAGATGTCGATTCTCAATACATCCTCTAGAAATGTATTGTACGGGAGGTAGTCCCTTACCTTGCTATTTATTGGAAATTCATTCTCTTATAAGTCCCTCGGACTTAGTTGTAAACCCATTATGCCATAAAATTTCAACAATGTAACACTTTTGGCTATTTGAATATATTTATTTGAAAGGTTTTCAAAGATTGTCATTAAAAATAAAATTACTGGATTTTATGTACAATGATTTGGTTATCATAAGGTAAAAACCCATTCAATATTTATGTGCGGCGTGGTCTTATGAGATTCCCTTTATTTACAAATACTCATATTTTTAGTTTCTCACACCAGTCCTATGACTAACCCAGAGTTTATCTTCTTTCCCTTAAAATCTGGGTGCCCTATTTTTCCAAGCAGCCCGGTAGTTGGGTTTAGTTTGGAGCATTTTGAAGAAGGTCGGAGCATGAAGCTAGTAGAAGATTCTTTTGAAGATTGTTATCCATTTCCACCACACTCATGTACTATTGTATTCCGCATTTGTAAGAATAGATATTTACAATTGTCCATGTTGATGTTAAGTTAAACATTGATAAATGTATTTAAAATTTTCCGTTGTAAAAATTATATGTTCAAATAATATATGTTATTCCATTCGTGTGAGATTTTTTTTCCTACTCTTTTCTATCCTTATTTTCTCCTTTCTCTTAACGGTCGGGTTTTCCTGCACTTGAATTTGCGGCACACGAATATCGAGGATGTATTAGTGTCGATTTTCGGTGGTCGAAAATCCAGATCGTTACACGATATCGATGTGCATTTCAATTAGATTTAAATGCATATTTATTTGATCGGGCACGAAACAGTTCGAAGATACAAACATGGGCAAGCATGGCGGGCCATAGGGGGTTAGAGAATGGGATTGAATTGGATTCAAAATGGTTTGAAATAGCAAGTGGAAATAGTGAACCTGGATCCACTTTTAACTTCTTTAACCCTCGGCTATATAATGCCCTTAAACCCTGTTTTTTGATCTAAATAATAAATTTCACTCCTCCTCTCCTATTTTTGGTTGATTGTATACCCCCTTTCGATCCATTGTTTCAAGCAATTAAAACACAAAATTAAATAAAAATAGTACATCGATCGTTAGCGCTTCTAGCCTGGTAACCCTCTTTGGAAGTATCAGATACAACTTTAAAGAGTTAATTGATTCAAAATTTCAACATGTTGCATCTAGGCCATAGCAAGGTAATAATTTTATACATACATACATATATACATACATACATATATATATATATATATATATATATATGTATATATCATGTCATTCTAGTGCTTTAAGTTTTATGTATATTATCATGAATCCACATATGTCTATGATATAAAGATTTTAAAACGAACTTGTTTTTAAAATACATAATTATAAGTAAGTAAAAAAATATTTCTTACTAATTTATATACATACTAGATTTTCAAAAATAAAATAACACATATATTGTATATGTTTAATTAAAATTACATGTGTTTATATATAATTTATTTTAAAATATAATTCATAACCTATATATAAAGTATATATATTATAAAATATAAGTTTATATAGAATACTATTTTGTATATGTTTTGAAATTGTTTTCTGAAAAAAATTAATTTTTTTTATAGATTTCTGTATGGAAATCCTTAAATAGAAAAATAGTTTTTAATACCTTAAGGTTTTAGTAAACTAATCTATTTTGTTTTAGCCGAATGTATGTGTGTGTGTGTATATTTAAAAGATATATACATGCATACATACATGCATACATACATACATACATATATATATATATATATTTGAAAAGAAAGATATATACATATATGTATACGTTGTTGTTTTTATATAATTCCTGAATATTAATTTAAAAATGTATAAGAATATATATAAATATATATTTTCAAAAATAAAAAATATTTTTATAATATATATGTATTTAAAATAATATGTAATGATTTGAATTTAAAATTAGTAGTTATTTATTATGTAGATTTAAATTTAAAACTTAAAATTTGAAATTTAGAATTGTGTTTAAGTTCAAAAATATTTATATTAATATTTACAAATATTTCTTTCTAATGTCAAACAAATTTATATATAGATATTTATATTTATAATATTTTAAAACTGTGTACATGTGTGTGTATTAGACAACAAATATGTATATGAAGGGGCTAATATGTTAATTATGGTATAGATTCCAATATTTACATATAGGCATGTCAAACCGTGTACATTGTATATGTTGCACTTGCACGTACATACATGTGTGTATACGAATACACATGTTATATTATATATAATACAAATATAACATTAAAGTAAAATGTTATTTACAACTTAAATAAAACATTGATCTTATTTAAAATTGATCAAGATCGAATCAAAATAAAAATAGACTTCATAGGCCAAATAAGATCATATATGGAATATATTTTTTGAAATTCACCTATTTAACTTATTGTGTGTTGGCCTAAACCAACAATAGTATCGAAGCCCAATAGCCTATGGAGTTAAAATTAGTCATGTTAGGGCTTTTTAATTAAACTTACCCATTTAGTACGGTGTCTAGAAAAGTATTGTCAAGGTTGGGTTAGGGTAGTCAAGTACTCTGCCCTACTTGGCTGTCGGCCTTGCCCAAATGCTGAAGTGGGCCCAAAGGTTTTGCTTAAAAGAAAGGGCCCGTTTGAATTGGGCCTTGGGCTAATTTTCAAAAAAAACTAAAATTAAAATAAAATTTTAAATTTAAAACTTAGCTTTAAAACATGAAATAGATATTATATCTATTATAATATAAGTTTCAAAAACGTGTTGAAAACATAATAAATATATTTCAAATTATTTAAAATATTAATTAGATCAATCAATTAAATTAATTGATTGATTGATTGATTGACGTATATACGTAATATATAATGATATATGTTACATTATCTTTAATTATTTAAGATGTTGGAAGTGTATATGTATATATAAGGAATTTTGGAAATTAATAATTGTTTAATTAAACATGCTAGTTAAAAGTTAATTAATAATTAATAAAATGCATATATATAAGGATATATGTGTATAAATATAAATAAGTGTTATAGCGAAAATATTTAATATAAAATGTTTAATCGAATAATATAAAATAAATTAAAATGTGAATTAATTAAATAATATTTAATTAAAATAATGTGATATATAAGACTATTATATAAGTAAACTGAATTTATATAAGCTATATAAAATTGAAACGTATATAATTTGAATGTATACTTAAAGGTGGAACAATAAGAAACCCTAAATAGACTTAAGGAATAAATACAATGTATAGTGTGTATATTATGATTCTGATGTGTCTGACATTTAAATCACAAGGGTATTTTGTAAGAAATATATTATTCCATACTAAATATCACTTGATTTAATATATTAAAGAATACGAATCTTTAATATAAAGTTGTCCTCTATAATTTATATGTTAATAAATTACTTGCACACTCTCTAGTTGTTGAGCAAACTCAAGCTAGAGATGTTACGTGTAGTATTATTAGTAAATAAAACATATGAGTAAGATAACTATAAACACTTGTTCAGCAAACCTAAGGTATATATATATTCTTCGGTCATCGCGAAGTGGGTACGAATGAATAATCTCTTTGACTTGTTGAGAAAATTTAAGATTGAAATGCGATTAAGATAAGGAATCATGAGTTAGGAGTTGCATATGATACAACCGATAAAAAATTATTCATCGTTGATAGGGCAATAACTTGTTTAGTGAACTCAAGTTCAGAATCCCAAGAGAAATGTGTCCTGATACCCACTAGAGAAGTCGAAAAGACTTCTATGTTTCGTCTTAAGGCTTGGAGAAACATAAGAGACTGGTAGAAGCTTATTAGTAATATGAAATGTAATGCTTAACCTTAGTAATATTCTAAGAACGTTTACTTTGAAAATGTCCTATTCCAAATTTGCAGAAAAACATTAAGTTGTGTTCTGGAAATGACAAACTCACCAATTCTAACTACATGGATTGTTTAAGAGTAATAAAGATTATGTTAACTTATGAATGCCTTTGGACGTCGATAGCTGAACCTCCTACGGTCAGATCTGTTGATGATGTGGACCCCAAACTATGATTTTCTTATACAAAATGGGTCTCAGACCTTGAAATCACCCAAGTTTTCATCCCATCTACGTGAGACAAGCCGTTGTAGAGGCACCACGAAAACATGTATGTCCATGAAATTTTCGATAGTATTAAAGCTCTATTTGTTTATCAGTTCCATTCGTAGGGTATAAACTTACAAAGAAACTATTGAATGCCAAAATGACCAAGGGACGGAAAGTGGACGATCACGTTCTAATGATGAAAGATTATACTAATAGACTTTGACAGTTAGACGTAATGATAAGCAATGACATGCAAGTAGACTTGATCCTTGGGACCCTTACTTCCTAGTATGAGCCGTTGTATTACATTATAATATGGACTAGTTGAACGAAAGTCTTATGGAACACCTTAACATGTTGAAGTCGGCCGAGTCTTCGTCCAAGGATCAAGGGGCTATACTTGCTGTTAAGAGGAACGTGTCATTTTCGAAAGGTTCGAAGAAGTGAAAGAGGGTTAATAAGAATAATAAGAAGACGGCTCCAGTTGACAAGGGTGAGTATCATCATTGTCACAAGAAGGGTCATTGGAAATGGAACCGTATGGAGTACTTAAATAATTTCAAAGAGAATGAATGTAATGCTTTTGTTGCTTCTGTAAGTATATTTATGATTCAAAATTGTTTTGCAATTAATAAATTATCTTGGGTTTTACATACTAGATCTAGAACTCACATCAGTAATTCGTTATAGGGGTTTTGGAACATGCATCGTGTGGTAAAGAGAGAGTTGAGGCTTCAAGTTGCAAGTGACGATAGTTTGAAATTTCCTTTAAGTTTGCCTAGTGGATTAGTTTTGATATTAGATTGCTATTATGTAAAAGACTTTATTCGTATGATTATTTCTTTGTCTAAACTGTTTAAGATTGGTTATGCTTTTAACCATGTTAATAATTTTATGAATATTATGTTAGATGGTAATAAAGTTTATGGTGGTATTTTAGATAATGGTATTAATGTGATCAATATTAATCGTGCCTATGCTATGAGTAATTCTTCGAATGATAAATAAAAGTTACCTTTAGTATTGTCGGCTAGGTCATATAAGTGAGAAAAGACTACATAAATTGAAAATCAAAGGTTTTCTACCATCATTTAATTATAAATCATTTGACATGTGTCAATCGTGTCTCAAAGGTAAAATGACCAACCAAGTATAAGTTGCATTTCTTACACCTAAAGACGACACTTAATACATCCACGGTATTTGTGTGCCGATCATTTAAGTGTCCGAAAGACAGGTGAGTAAAGGTTAAAGAAAGAAATAACAGAACAAAATCTCACATCGTGACGATAAATATATTATATACACAAGTTTTTACAAAGAGAAATCGTCTTTATTATATACACGATATCAGAGTGCTCTAACCTACTATCAGCCTGGACAATTATAACAACCAGTCCATACAATTATAGATAAATACAGACAAGAACAAAACAGAATACAATGGAAGAATACAAGATACGTGAATACATCTTGGAAAATCCATCTTTTCGCCTGAAAGCTCCAAAGCATGCAGCTCAATCTAGAAAATATGTTCTAGCTGACCCAAGAATCATTAGAAAATAATGTCTGGATCAGTCTTGTAAAACAATGTGAGAAAGCTCGATCAAATCATATTGATTTCTACATTTGAAAATCTTTTTCAAAATAAAAGGTATCTCTTAAGACCATGCCACACATAAAAACAGACAGGTTTTTACCTTACGATAACCAAACCAATTTTATAGAAAATCCAGTGATACTATAATAATGTTTAGTGTTCAAAGCATATTATGAATATAGATGGAATGATTGCATCTCACGTTCTAGCATAGTTGGGCATAACTAAGTCCATATGGCACTTATTGGAGAACAGAACCACCAATGACAAGCCATCGGGGTAGCACATACCACAATACACTTTTAGGAAATGTACCGAGTGCCTCACATGGACCCCTGCCAACACAGGACCAGCCAACCTCTTACTGGATAGTATCGAATATTTCATCACCTCGGTTTCTTTTGCAACCTTTCCAAGAGCTCTCATGTACAACTAAATCCATAAATAAACATATCTAGAAAGGTGAAGACAATACCCTAATGGGTGCAACCCACTTAACCCTGGTACATATGCATTAATTTTAGTCATTCCTGGATAGTGAGTGTAACGACCTGGGATTTTGGTCTTTTGATTTTGAACATTTAATTTATTTTAAAAGTTTAATTTGAATTATTAAATCATTTTGAATATGAAGAGTTAGGTTGAATTAGTGAAATAGCTTGTAATTTCAAATATGGCAGTTTAATGGATTTGGTGAATAATAAATTAGTATTTGAAATTGGGAAAAATACGCGAATCTAGGATGATTGTGGATGGAAATGATTTTTAAAATTGGTTTAAAATTCTATTTGGATTTGAATTATAATATTGGACTTCTGAATGAAATTAAAAGTCGATAAATTTGAAGTTTGAAATTTATATATTAATTTAATGGTGAAATTTAATATATGGTAACAGTGTAAATAATCGAATTTTGATTTAATATAAATCAGAATGATTTCTAATATGAATATAAATTCTATTTGAATTATAATGGAGTTAGTAATTTTTAAGAATTGTCGAAATTTTAAACGATTTCGACGATTTTGAAAATCGCTCGATTTAATCGACGCGTTAAAATAGCCTTTCAGGGCACAGTCTCGGGATTCGATGAAACGAGTTCCGTTGGATCCGTAATAGTGTATTATTACTGGATTTCAAATTTCATAACGTTTGAAATAAGGGTAAAACATTATATATGCCAGGCGGCACATCTCCTTTGGAGTTTGTTTGAAAAAGCACGTTAAAATTGGAAATAATATTAAAATAATATAAATGCATATCTATATATATATATATATATATATATATATATATGAGCCCAAATTGTAAACCCTAGACATCTTCACGCAGCCACCACATTTTCGTTAATGGCCGAAAACATCCCTTGATCTTCCACGTTTATCTCTCAATCCACTCACTTATTTCAAAAACTTCCAACTACGGAAATGAAGAGCTCGACGAACTCTATGCGATCAAAGGTTGTAATCGGGATCGGTGAACTACAGTAGCCTCGGGGTGAGCTCTAACATGTGCAATTGGAGGAGGAAATTCATAGCATGGAGGCGACCGAGCTTCGCCAAATTTCGGCCATGAGTGGAGGTGGTGATGGGCTTCGGAGTGGTGGGTCCTGATCGTGTTCAAGTTGGTCGGGAAAGGAGCGGTCGTTGGTCAAAGCGGAGACTAGGTGGGTTCTTTTATCTATACCGAGCTTGTTTTGGAAGAAGTAGCAAGTAGTGGCTCTGATTTCATCAATTTGTGATATATGGCCCAAATGCATTTAGGTTAAAAAAATAAAAGTGAATTTATATATATATGTATGTGTGTATATATATATATATATATATATATATATATATATTCAAACTTTCAAATTGCATATCTTTTTCATACAAGGTCGAAATCGGACGAAACAAGCGGTGTCAGAATCACGACGATGAATGCTCCGCTTTGGAATAGATACAGATTTGATTGGATCCAGAAATTTTTTTAGGTTAAATCGAACGTGTTTGATGTAATTTAAAATTTGAGTGTTTGGCGAATTGAAAACCCAAGGTGAGTTAATCTCACTCAATTTTGGACTTCCGGTATTAATTTTAAATAAAAAAAATTAATAAATGATTGATTGATTAAATTAATGCATTTTTATCAGTTGGACGTGATATTATATATAGTAGTATATATATTGGAGTGATTGACATTCCCGCATACGTATAGCGGATAAGACCCTATGTGTCCTGCATAATAGCAGATGACCATATATACCGCGATATTCCACCTCGAAGTGGAATTGGTATTTTTATTGTTGTGCTAACATCTTTGGATGTAGGGAAATCGGTTGGAGGGATCCAATTGGATTTCTTGAAATTTTGAATTAAATTTCGTATATAGTGATATATCTTTTGTTTGAATAATCCGTGATAGGTTATTGTGTGTTTTAAATCGATGGAATGATATGGCAGTTTTAGCTGGATTTTGTTATTTTAAATGCAAATAAAATATGGTTTTTGGATTTGTGAAGAATTGTAAAATATAGATTTTGGAGAAAATAGTTATATAGAGTTTTGGATGAATAAATTAGGTAAAGTAAAAAGGTTTTGAAAATTATATTTAATTATTTAAGGATATTGTGAACAGGTGTTTTTGGGAACAAAAAGGTATATAAAAGAATGTTAAATTATAAATCCTTAAATGGTACTTTGTTAAATACAAATGTTTTAAAATCGAGATTTTAATATTTTTGAAAGATAAAAGTGAATTTGGGAAATAAGAATAAAAGTGGTTAAACTGGAGTTAAAGTAAGATTTCAAAATTTACGAAGTGAAGTTAAAATCGAGAAATTTAGGCACGTTTTAAATAGAGGATTTTTAATTATTAATTTGGTAAATTTAAAAGTGTTAAAAAAATTCTGGAAATTAGCTATTTCATCATTTTAAATCGTTTAAAGCATATTCAATTATTAATAGTTACTTTATAATGATTTTTAAAGATTTATTATTATTTAAGACTGGTCATCATTTTTGTTTTTAAAGATAATTATTAAGTATTAATATGACTTTGTATAGTAGCTTTTATTTAAGTATATTTGACTAGATTAAAATTGAAATTAATTTTAGAATTGACAAGCATTATTTTGGGATAATTTTTTAAAAAAAGTTTTTGGGAAGTAATGGTATACTCACATGGCGTAAATCGGAGGCAGTGAGTCCCTATAGTTAAGTTTTTGTTTTCTCTGGGATATAGACGTAACCATTGAGCTGTTATCCATGGTTTAATACCACAGTGGTACTTTCCACATTATTTTAAAAGGTTTTCAAATATTTTTAAAAGGATACTTTCTGAATATACTAAATTCGATATGATAAGTACAAACTTTTTGGAAAAAGAGATTTAATCTATTTAGAATTTAATTTAAATAAGGCTTGGTGTTTTTTAGTGAAATTGAAGTACTTGGTTGAATTGATTGTTTATTTGATAGTTAATTAACCGACTATTAAATCCAGACCTAAATATAACTTTGGAAATATCTAGAAGAAGTACGGAAATTATATGGAACAGTTACAGTTCGAGGTGCTATACTGTACGTATAAACTCGTTTCGTTCTCCAAGGACGTTTTGAGGAAATCCATCCACCAATGGTTAGGAGGTGATCTTCGATCTTATTTGCATCTGTTTATTTCCTAAAAAACCAGGGTTGAGTTTACTGACAAATATCGAATGTTGTTTCGAAGAGACCGGGATCGTATTTGTTATCCGAAAAACCACTTTGATCCAACGAGTACGTTTTCGTAATGAAGACAAAAGCATGGAGTCGGAGATGGATCAGTGAAGTGCAAGGGCTAATCGCTACTAATCCTAAGGGTGATTCTAAAATGGATGTAGTGGGAATTATGCCTTCGGTTCCGTTCAGACCAGGAACAGACTTGTATGGATGAATGTTATCAGTACATTATCACTGAGAGTGAAAATTCCTTAACAGGTAATCGTAGCCTCTAGCCTCATCAACCGGAAATGACTGAAAAGCAGGGAGGATGCAGTAAGACTAAGTGGGTCGCACCCAAATAGGGTATGTTTATCACCTTTGCAGATGCCTCGGATATTATTACCACAATTGTGGAAGGAGCTCGAAAAAGGGTGGGAACACATGGGGTTTAAGCTTATTCTGTCTATCCAGGTCAGGGATAGTTCCAGTCTTGCGTAGCAGGGGATCCCGGTGTGGTCCTCGGTATAGTGTTTCTAGACATGTACTATGATAGGTGGTACCCTAGTACCTAGTTATTCAAATGGAATCCATTCTCCAATAAGCGCCACACGGTTTTGATTGTGCCCAACTATGCTGGAATGTGAGATGCAAGCATTTCAGCTATTTGAATAAGTATTTATACTTAGACACTATTACAATATCAGATGTTTTTGATATGAAATGTTTTGGTTATCCTAACGTAAAAGCTCATCGTGTTTATTTGTGGCATGGTCTTACGAGATACCTTTAATTTTCAAAGGATTTTGAAACTTTAGTAGTTCAAAATTGAGTGTATTTTCTCACACAGATTTTCCAGACTGACTCGGGTGTTATTTTATTACAATGCTTGGGTCAAACCGAGTATTACAGGTTTATGTTAGGATGCTATGAAGCTCAGGAAACGAGCTGGAGACCGAGGAATATTCTCGTACTTGTTATCTCTGCTGTAGTGTTTTGTTTGAAATTATCAGCAATTGTGAGAACATTATAACTATCTAGGATGGTAATTGTTTTTTTATTTACTCTGATTGAAACATGTATATTACAGTTTGATTTGTGTAAAGAGCTATTGATATTATATATCATGCAGTTTGCTCTTAGATTCTGTATTTTGTTTAGTTTCTTCTTTTCTTCTACCTACTTTCTTTTCCCTCAACAATCTATCATTCCGGCACTCGATCATTCGGCATGTTATACAATGGGTGTATTTACGTTGATTTTCAAGGGTCGAAAGGGCGGGTCGTGACATTGTGGTATCAGAGCATAGGTTGGCGATATACCTAGACTTTAGTGGGGATTACTCATTAGAGATAAAGTCAGCAGTGCTCTAAAATGAGTTTGAATGTATTAATAGATATGAGCGCGTAATTGTTAGTGAATATAAAACGCTTATATATATTTGTTGACTTAACGGTTGAGTGTTTATGCATTCTGGTCGGTACGGGAAGTACAACCATATCGATAAGGGTTTTTAAACCTTAGAACAAGGTAAACCGACATAGTATTGTTTTAAAGTGGGTGAATCAAATAATTTTACGCAAAAGTTATATTTTGATATAAAATAAATAATTTTCTGAAATTATTATATATATATATATTTGGATGTTTGGTTGCTAATATTATAATCAAAACAAGATTATAAAATTTGGAATGGTTTTATATATATAACCAAATAGAAATTGAACAAGTATGATTTATACAAAAGGAGTAAAACTAAAATTTGATTTAAACCAGAATTTAAATCCTGAAAATTTTGGAAAATGTTTTAAATTGGGTTTGAATTAAAGGTTAGGGAATTTTTAAATCTCGAGAATTTTGGAAATGTTTTCCAAAATGATTTGTGAGGAATAATGGAGTAGTATTTGAAAATGTCTTTGGAATAGAAATGGTTTGAAAATGAATTTTTGGAAGTAAGGAAGCACTGAACTCACTTCAGTCACTGGAAAATAATTTTGGTAATGATGGCTACATCATCAGTATTCATTTTCAAGTTTCTAAGTGATGGATTAATACCTGGTGATTGGTTATGAATATTTTCTTTGGACTTGTTTGATAAATGAGTTTTTTAAGAAATTCCAAAGGGAAATTATTGTGGGTGAAACCAGGTAGTTTTGAGAATCCGAAAGCATGAGTTGATATGCCAAAGTGATATATACATATTTTATGATTTCAAATGATTTGAAATAAAAACCGAGCGATTGAATTCTGGAGTTTCCATTTAAGTGATTGGGAAATTAAGGAGAATAAGTTATTGAACTTATAAATTGATGTTGATATAGATAAGAAAGGAAAATGAACTTTTAATCCTAGAACTAAAATTTAACTTGAGTGAACTGAAGTGAACAAATTAAGTTGGAATTTAACTTGAGATAAGTTAAATAAAATAGAAGTTGGAATTGAATTGAACTGGATATTAAGTTGAAATGTAGAATAATTATATAATTTTAAGTTGTAATTATTGAATGAAATGGATACACTTAAGCTATCAAGTGATGTGAATAATACATAGTATGATTATAAGTTGTAAATGGACTTAAGTAAGTAATGAGAGATATTAAGTAAATAAAATCTTGAACTTATGAATTGAGAAATGAAATAGCAAACCTAAATGTAGGGTGAATGGAAATTGAGTAAATTGAATGTAGATATAAATTGTGAAGTGGTTATATAATATATGTTATAAATAATGAAGGTGGGTAAACTTAAGGGGAAAATTCAGAAATTTTAAGTAAATAAGTTGTATAACATATTAAACTGAGAAAATGGAAAAGTATAACCAAGTTAAAATGGTTAAGAAATTGATAACAAGAAATGAATTCAATTTAAGAGTAAATAAATTGAATGTGATTTTGGAATATGGATTGGATAAGTTGAGTGTGAACTTAAGCTTTAAAGCTGAATATAACTTAAGTAGTGATATGAAATGCTTATACTAAAACTTAGAAATAATTTTATGAAGTGGTTTACAAATGAATTAGCTTTTAATGAAATGTCGTTCGCTATAGAGTAAAGTGAATAGCACTATGTGAATTAAATGAAGTGAAAGGAAAAGATGTAATATAAGTTGGAAGTAAAGTTAATAGAAATGCAAGTGTATGAACCTAAACTAAATTGTCCGAGAAATCGATTTATATGTAATGATCCCCAAGTGATAGTATTAATTGGATACACTAAGTAAGTGAAAACAAGTAAACTGAATGGGATTCAACTTAAAATGAATTAGAACTGAGTTGCAAGGAAAAATATATAAATTGAGTTAAATCAATTTAAATGGATAAATTAAAGCTAAATAAGATGGATAGGAATATAATAAGTGTGAAAGTGGATAGAAGAAAATTGATGGATTGTGAATCAAGTTAAAAATAAATAAAATGGAGTTTAATAAAATGGATTTGCATATAATAAAGTCAAAATGAATGGAATGCAAATAAATTGATTGCGAATCAATTTGAAATTGAATAGAGTGAATTTATGTGAGTAAGGCACATATAAGTCTATTTGGAGCGAATATGAGTTTATTTGTTATAAATATGAATTGAGTATAGTGAAAATTGGTTGTAAATCATTTCGAATTGATTGAAATGATATATGGGTATGTGGAAGAAAATTAAATTAGTGTTGGAACCTTATAGTTGCTTGTAAATATATGGTTGGCATGTTTGGATTATGAAATTTATGTCTATGGCTAGTAAATCGATGAAGTGTTATAAAATTTCATCCTTATGGAAATTTATGTGCTTATTTTGGGTAAGTACAGGTACATGGAGCTATTTGGGTAGATTATGGTTGCGAAATTGCATACTAAATAAATCGTTCACTTAAAAACGCAAATATGAGGTACGCCTACACAATAAAATAAAGAAATTATAATATATTGCTATATATTTTATTTTTCGACCGTGTGGGTCGATGTATATATATTAATCTCTCTTGTGATATTGTAAAAAGCTCTCCGTACAAAGGAGACGCTGTCAAAAAATTTCGAAAATTTAGGGTGTTAGAAAAATTTGAAAATTTTGGAAAATTTTTGTTAACTAGAAAAGTTGATTTTTGGAACGGTGTTAGAAATCAAGGTTTTTGAGTTAGAAGTGAAAACAAATGGTTTTGGATTAATCTAAAAGTGGTAGGGAACTGAATGTAGGATTGTCACTAAGTGGGTTTTGGGTATGTTAATTGGTTTGGAAGCATTTTTCCTACCTTAGCAATTTCGAGGACGAAATTTTTATAAGGGGGAGGAATGTAACGAACCAGGATTTTGGTCGTTTGATTTTGAACATTTAATTTATCTTAAATGTCAAATTTGAATTATTAAATGATTTTGAATATGAAGAATCAGGTTGAATTAGTGAAATAGCTTATAATTTCAAATATGGCAAGTTAATGGATTTGGTGAATAATAAATTAATATTCGAAATTGGGAAAAATATATGAATCTAGGGTGATTGTGGATGGAAATGATTTCTTAAATTGGTTTAAAATTCTATTTGGATTTGAATTATAATATTGGACTTTTGAATGAAATTAAAAGTTGATAAATTTTAAGTTTGAAATTTATATATATTAATTTAATGGTGAAATTTAATATATGGTAACAGTGTAAATAATCGAATTTTGGTTTAATATAAATCAGAATGATTTCTAATATGAAAATAAATGTGGAAATTGGCCACAAGGGCCTCTTTAGCAAGTGCAATTAGTTTCTAGGACACACGACTAAAAAAATTACTTTTAAGAACAAAATGAAAATAAATAGCTTCTAAGGCCTAAAAACCTATGAAATTATGTCCTTGAAAGTAATTGGACTGTTGATTTTGTCCTTAAAAATAATTATTCTGCTGACTTTGGCCTTGAAATTAATTTCTGTGGATGTATGACCTACAAACTAATTGGACTGCAAAGTTTATCCTTCTAGTGAAATGCCCCAATATAAATTCTAATTGAATTATAATGGAGTAAATTTTAAAAATTGAAATTTTGAACGATTTCGACGATTTTGAAAATCGCTCAATTTAATCGACGCATTAAAATAGCCTTCCGAGACACAATTTCAGAATTCAACGAAATTAGTTTCATTGGATCCGTAATAGTGTATTATTACCAGATTTCAAATTTCATAGCGTTTGGAGTTACCGTTTGGTCGTACGGGATAGAAACGCGTTGAAATAAATATCGAAAATTAAATTTAATTCGATTCTAAAGCTATCTTCCGCATATGATTGAATTAGGCCCCGAAATACATTCCATTGTGTTTGAAATTAGGGTAAAATATTATAAACGCCAGGCAGCACATCTCTTTTGGAGTTCGTTTGAAAAAGCACATTAAAATTGAAAATAATATTAAAATAATACAAATGCATATATATACACACACACACGGGCCCAAATAGTAAAGGATAGACATTTTCACGTAGTTGCCACATTTTCGTTAATGGCCGAAAACATCCCTTGATCTTCCACATTTATCTCTCGATCCACTAAATTATTTCAAAAACTTCCACTACGGAAATGAAGAGCTCGGCGAACTCTACGGATTAATGGTTGTAATCGGGATCGGTGAACCACAGCAGCCTTGGGGTGAGCTTGAACATGTGCAATTAGAGGAGGAAATTCATGGCGTGGAGGCGGCCGAGCTTTGCCTAATTACGGCCATGAGTGGAGGCGGGGATGGTCTTTGGAGTGGTGGGTCCTGATCGTGTTCAAGTTGGTTGGGAAAGGAGCGGTCGTTGGTCAAAGCGGTGACTGGGTAGGTTCTTTTATCTATACCGAGCGTGTTTTGGAAGAAGAAGCAAGTAGCGGCTCTGATTTCATCAATCTGTGATCTACGGCCCAGATGCGTTTAGGTTAAAAAAAGAAAAAAAAGTGAATTTATATGTATAAATTTAATTCAAACTTTGAAATTGCATGTCTTTGTCATACGAGGTCGAAATCGGATGATACAGGCGATGTTGAAATTGTGGTGATGAATACTACACCGTGGAAAAGATCTGGAATCGATCAGAGCTAACGAAAATTTTAGGTTAAATCGAACTTGTTCGATTTAATTTAAAATTTGAGTGTTTGGAAAATTAAAAACTCAAGGTGAGTTAATCTCACACAATTTTGGACTGCCGATATTAATTTCAAATGGCTAAAATTAATAAATGATTGATTGGTTATATTAATGCATTTTTATCAATTGGACATGATATTATATATAGTAGTATATATATTGGAGTGGTTGATATTCCTGCATACGTATAGCGGATGAGGCCCTATGCGCCCTGGATAATAGCGGATGACCCTATATCCCGCGATATTCCACCTCGAAGTGGAATCGGTATTTTTATTTTTGTGCTAACATCTGTGGATGCAAGAAAATATGTTAGAGGGATCCAACTGGATTCCTCGAAAATGTTTAATTAAATTTCATATATAGTGATATATGTTTTATTTGAATAATCTATGACAGGTTATTGTTTGTTTTAAATTGATGGAATGATGTGGCAGTTTTAGCTGGATTTTGGTGTTTTAAATGCAAATAAAATATGGTTTTTGGATTGGTGAAGAATTGTAAAATAGGGATTTTGGAAACAATAGTTATACAGAGTTTTGGATGAATTAATCGGGTAAATTAAAAGGTTTTAAAAATTGTATTTAATTATTTCAGGATATTGTGAAAAGGGATTTTTGGGAACAAAAAGGTATATAAAAGAATTTTAAATAATAAATCCTTAAATGGTACTTAGTTAAATACAAAGGTTTTAAAATTGAGATTTTAATATTGTTGAAAGATAGAAGTGAATTTGAGAAATAAGACTAAAATTGGTTAAGCTAGAGTTAAAGTGAGATTTCCAAATTTATGAAGTGAAGTTAAAATCGAGAAATTTGGGTTTGTTTTAAAAAGATGATTTTTAATTATTAATTTGGTGAATTTAAAAGTGTTAAAAATATTATAGAAATTAGTTATTTAATCATTTTAAATCTTTTAAAGCATATTTAATTATTAATAGTTACTTTATAATGATTTTTAAAGATTTATTATTATTTAAGACTGGTCGGTATTTTTGTTTTTAAAGATAACTATCAAGTATTAATATGGCTTTGTATAATAACTTTTATTTAAGTATATTTTACTAGATAAAACTTGAAATTTATTTTAGAATTGACAAGCATTATTTTGACATAATTATTTTAAGAAAAGTTTTCGGGAAGTAATGATATACTCACATAGCGTAAATCGGAGGCAGTAAGTGCCTGTAGTTAAGTTTTGGATTTCTCTAGGATAGAGACGTAACCATTGAGCTGTGATCCACGGTTTGATACCGCAGTGGTACTTTCCACATTATTTCAAAAAGGTTTTCAAATATTTTTAAAAAGGATACTTTGTGGATATACTGAATTCGATAAGATAAGTACAAACTTTTTAGATAGAGAGATTCAGTCTATTTAAAAATTAATTCTAATAAGACTTGATGTTTTTCAATGAAATTAAAGTATTTAGTAGCATTGATTGTTTATTTGATAGTTAAATAACCGACTATTAAATTTGGCCCTAAATATAACTTTGGAAATATCTAGATGAAGTACAGGAATTATATGGAACAGTTACCATTCGAGGTGTTATACTGTACGTATAAACTTGTTTCATTCTCCTTGGACGTTTTAAGGAAATCCATCCGCTAATGGTTAGGAGGTGATCTCCGATCTTATTTGTGTCTATTTATTTTCCAAAGAACTGGGGTTGAGTTTACCGAAAAATATCGAACATTGTTTTGAAGAGACCGGGATCGGATTTGTTGTCCGGAAAACCACTTCGATCCAATGAGTACATTTTCGTAATGAAGACAAGAGCATGGAGTCGAAGATGGGGCAGTGAAGGAAAAGGGCTAATCACTACTAATCCTGAGGGTGATTCCAAAATAGATGTAGTAGGAATAGTGCCTTCGGTTTCGTTTAGGCCGGGAACGGCCTTGCCTGGATGAATGTTATCAGTACATTGTCATTGGAGGGCAATGGACATTCTAAGTGAAAATTGCTTAAAAGGTAATTATAGCCTCTAACCTCATCAATTGGGAATGACTAAAAAGTAGGGGGTTGCAACAAGGCTAAGTGGGTAGCGCTCAAGTAGGGTATGTTTATCACCTTCCTAGATACCCTCGGATATTATTACCACGATTGTGGGAGGAGCTCGGAAAAAGGTGGGAACACCCGATTTGATAGCATATTTGGTCTGTCCAGGTCAGGGATAGTCCGATCTTGTATAGAAGGGGATCCCGGCGTGGTCCTCAGTATAGTGTTTCTAGACATATACTGTGACAGGTAGTACCTCAATACCTAGTCATTTAGATAGAATCCATTCTCCAATAAGCACCGCACGGTTTTGATTGTGCCCAACTATGCTAGAACATGAGATGCAAGCATTTCAGCTATTTGAATAAGTATTTGTACTTAGACACTATTATAATATCGAATGATCTTGATATGAATTATTTTGGTTATCGTAAGGTAAAAACCCATCGTGTTTATTTGTGGCATGGTCTTATGAGATACCTTTGATTTTCAAAGGATTTTGAAACTTTAATAATTCAAAATTGAGTGTGTTTTCTCATGCTGGTTTTCTAGACTGACTTGGGTGTTATTTTATTATAATGCTCGGGTCAGACCGAGTATTACAGGTTCTGGTTAGGATGCTATGGAGCTCAGGAGACGAGCTGGAAACCGAGACGTATTCTTGTAATTGTTATTTCCACTGCAGTGTTTTGTTTGAAATTATCAGCAATTGTAAGGACAATGTGTTATAACTGTCCAGGCTGGTAATAGTTGTTTTATGTACTCTGATTGAAATATGTATATTACAGTTTGATTTGTGTAAAGAGCTATTGATATTATATATCATTCAGTTTGCTGTGAGATTCTGTTTTTTGTTTAGTTTCTTCTTTTCTTCTGTCTACTTTCTTTGCCCTCAACAATCGTCTTTCCGGCACTCGATCATTCGGCATATTATACAATGGGCGTATTTATGTCGATTTTCGAGGGTCGAAAGTGTGGGTCGTGACAGTGAGGCTAGAGGCTACATTTTATCTTTTATACAGCAATCCCACAGGGAGTTTTAACACTGTCCTCCAGGCAGAAATACAATGCAAGCATTCATCAATACAAGTTCGTTCTGGGAAACTGAATGCACTACCTCTAATGCATCCATTTTAGAATCACCCTAAAGATTAGTAGCAAGTAGCCCTTGCATTTCAGAAGCTCCATCTTTAATTCCATACACTTTAAGATGTCTTCAGTTTGAAACACTTGAGTTTGATCGAAGTGGTTTTTAGATAATTTATATTTATCCGATAACGGTCTCTTCAAAACAACATTCGATAGTTTTCGGTATACTAAACCCCGGTTCTTTTGGAAATAAACAAACAATAGATAAGAGTGGAGATCACCTTCTAACCATTGAGTGAACGGATATCCTAGGGGAATAAAACGAGATTTATACGTATAGTACAACATCATCGAAGATGACTATGCAATATAACTCATGTGTTTCTCTAAAATATTTCCAGAGTTAGGTTTTGGTCCAGATTTGATAGTCGTTTAATTAACTATCAAATAAACAAACAACCAACAACCTAAAGATTCAATTACCCACAGCAACCACTAAGCCTCATTTTAAATAATTTTTTCATTTATTAAATCTCCTTTCATTAGCAAAATATTCATATACTCGTCTTACTGCCATAAGTAAATTCACAAAACATTATGAAAAAGTTCTTAGTTCAAAATTATAGTAAAAGGGTCAAAAAAAAGTTATTTTGATTAGGAATAAAAATAAACCCAAACACTATTACTTTGGTCTTAAGCATGGAATGAATGTTCCATACCACCACAATTAAGAAGGCTAGATAAGGAAAATCCAATCTCAATTTTCTTTTATAAAATTCTTCCGTAAATCATTTTAATAAATCTCTTTTATTTGTAAAGATCTCATTTACTAAAATTCCACATCCATTTATAAAACTATTTATAAATCTCCACATTCATTTATAAAACTCTATTATAAATTTCCCTTATTTAAAATAAAACTCTTGAATAAATCTAAATTGATAAATTTCCTCTACAACAAAAGAAATTATTTAAAATACCTCTTAATAAACAAGTTATTATTTAAAATACCCTTTTATAAAATAATTGCTTAATTATCCTTTAAATATCATAATTATAATTATAATAAACTTTGAACATTATAAATAAGCATTAAATTTTCTTTAAAACCCTTTAAAAATATAATTATTAACTTTAAAACCTTTATTAAAAATATACTTGAATGGTTGGCTTTACAGATTCATAAGAAGGCTTAGTCACCATAATGGTTCTCTTTTAATTCAGTTTTAGTTTCCAGTTGTAACATGGGTATTTACATAACAAGCAGGTATGTAAAGGGATCAACCAATAATAATTAATCAATCATTTAGGTAAATATCCAAGTTACCACATGTAACAACCCTGTATTTTGTAATTATTTTAAATTGAAATTCTTGATTTAAAAAAACTTTATTTATTTATTTAAAATGGATAAAACTTTATTTTATTTATTAAAATGGATAAAAACTTTTATTTTAAATATACATTCTGATTTTTATGTGAATTAGAATTTCAAACATGAATAAATTGAATATTTTCCAAAAATGTGAATTTTGGTCAATTTAGTCAAACTTTGACTTTTAAATTTAAATTTCAACTATTTGAAATTTTGAATTTTATCTTTTATTATGATAATAAATTAAATTTCAAGAATACTGCTTTTCGTTTCGTTGAAATCCGATTTATATTGTGAAAGTTATGCTTTTTACAATATTGTGTGTAAATTGATTTATTTAACAAAATTGTTTATTTTAATTTATATAAATAATATTTTTGTTTGTCATATCTTGTTTTAATTTGTGTGTATTTGTGTAATATGACATGTTATACATACATTTTTAAAGTGTAATAGTTATTTCTCCAAAAACTAGTTATATTTTGTTTTCAATTTTCAATACTAGTTTACATATAATTAACTATATTCTTATATTTTTCTATATTTTTATAAAATTTATTTATTCGTTTCATTTTCACTTTATTTTGTTTATATTTTATTTTTATTTACTGGTTTTATTTTAGTTTATTTTGATTAAAAGAAAATATAAATTCCAAAGGACAAAGGCTTTTTATTTTCCCGTGACCTTTCCTTTCTTTGCCTTTTCCTCTTCTTGTCTTTTCATTGCATTGCTCTTGGCCGTACACTTTTCTTTCATAGTCGTTTGTCTCATTTTCTCAATCATGTGAAAAAACTTTCCCATCATTGCAAAAACTCATGGCCAAAGAAATTGGTAAGGGCTACTTCTTCTTTTTCTACTTTTACTCTTCATTTTCTCCTTGTTTTCATTGATTTTGACTTGATCTTTCTTGTGTTTTGCTAGGCCTCTACCACCTTTATCTCCTCCGACCATCACCACCACCATACATAGCAGCCATCATCTCCTTTCCCTTTGTCCAGATCTGACCATGCCTTCATATTGAGCCAATACCACAAAACTTTGCACAAATGCCTTGAAATCATGCCTAGCCGAGCCTAGTTTCACCACCACCTTCACATATCACCTCGGCCACCACCCTAGCTCCGCCACCACCTACTAACCTGACCTCTGGCCATCACTCCAGCACTGATCACCAGATCTGAAGCAAACAAGGCCGAGCCCTATGATGACCAAGCCAAGTCAAAAATGTGACCAAACCCTACCTATTTTTGCCTTGACCCTTAGTATGCTTCATGTTGTAACTTCTCCATCTTCATCCATTTCTAGACGTGCTATATTGATGCCATACCCGAGCCATGTTGACACCTAGGCCAAGCCTAGTGTGGTGATGTCAAGCCTATTTGATCATGTGACAAGCCATGTTGTCATGGTAAAGCACTTTTTGTGTTAAGGCTCGGTAATGTTCTTTGTAATTCTTATTTCCATTCCGTTTCAATTCATCTTTGTCTTGTATATATATGCTTATATTATCTTGTTTATTTGTTGTATACAAGATCAATATCAAGGCTCTCTATTCATTCAAATCAAATCGTGCTTGTCGTGCCTTTGGAATCGTTCTTGTGTGAGTTGTTTTGGTCTCCAGCTTGAAAAGGTGAGTTTTTCTCACTCTGACATTTCTACTTATGAAATGGTGAATCGATAACAAGTGTTTAGTAATTAAAATGTTTATGCAAGTTAATGATGATTATATGATATGTTATTTCATGCTATTACCCTGTTAACTTTGATAATTATCACCTGACATCTAATATATGATAGTATATTGTGACTTTGACATGTTAGTATCATTGTTTATGCATATGTTCACACTGCAAGTTCCCTGTTAAAATAGAATCACTATGGGTTGAAATGATTCATACCCGAATGGACTTTAGAATAGGGAAAAATCGTTATGGGATGAAATGATAGGCCTAAGCGATTTTTATTTATCTTTATTTGACTTGGGATTGCAGGTTTGAAATGATAGAACCCGGTTTTTCTTTTTAAACTGTGGATTGAAATGATATATATCCGTATCACTTAACCTAGGTTAGAAAATTATATACAGACCCCGTGGTATATTTTTAAATGATTTTTATATAGATATGTATTTTTAAGTATGAAATTTTGATTTAAAAATATATATTTTATGGTTTTGAGAAGGCTAGATATTAATTTTTGAATTTGTGTATCTGAGTATGTAAATTTGAAGTAAATGTGATTTTTGAATTTAAATTATATTTTTAAAATGTAATTAATAATGTAAATTTAATTTAAAGTATTGAAATGATATTTAAAATAAAATGCTAAGTTTTATTTAATTTATAGGTTAATAAACAGTGAAATTTTGACTTAACAAATGAAAGTGAGTTTTAATTGAATATTTGATTTAAAAAATTTATTGTGATAAATCATATGTTAAAAGTATTTAAATGTGAAATTTTAAAGTCTAGAAATATGGTTTATAATTTTAAATAGAAATTTTTTTGAAGTTTTATTGTTTTGAAAAGTTATAATAAAATCTGGAATTTTATTAATAGCATTTCTGAAATGCTGTAGTTTTATGACAGCACTTTAAAATGATGTTGTTTTGAACTTAACTATGTTTGAAATAACTAAATATCTATTACATCATTTTATTATTCTTGAACTAAACTATTTTGGAAACTATAAGCTACGATAACACTTTATAAATGTCGTCGTTCCTGAAATTTGACAATGTTTTGAAATATTATAGATTTTAATACTATTTGAGTTATATTTTAAAGTGTTAAATGATTTAACTTTTGGAATTGATTATTTGTGACATTTGAGGAATTTTCAATATATTATATTATTTAAATTTGAATTTTAAGGAATTTAAATTGAATTTGAATTTAAATAAGTTTTACTTGGTTATGTGTTAAATGGAATGAAATGTAATGAGATAAATGAATTTTTGAATGGAATTTTGAGTTGTATTTTGTAATGATATTTGAAATAATAAATGAATGACATATTTGATTTTTAAAATGATATTTAAATTTGAATATTTGAAATTGAATTCAAATAATGATTTGATAATGAGGTTTTGAAGGATATGATATTTTAATGATTTGAAATGGTTTTGAATGATAAAATCTTTATTTGATAAAGAATGTGAATTTGGAATGATATTTGATTTTGATAAATGAATAGTTGGTTTACTTGTAATTTGAGTTATTTAAATAATGTTGGATTTTTGAAATGAACATTTCAAGACTAAGTAATAATGAAATTAAATTTGAAATATATGAGATTTTCAAATTTAGTTTTGAAATATGATGTATTTAAAGCTTTGAAATATATTTAAAAAATTGAATAGTTTATTTTGTGGTCAAATCTATATTTGAAATTGATAAGATTTGAAACAGTTTGTTGGGAAACTGAATTTATTTGAAACTAATGGTTTGGATTGAATTAAATTTGAAATTTGAAAATTTTGGTTTAATTGAATATATTTGAAATGTAAAGAATTAAAGGAATGTACCATGATTTCAAATGTATGATTTCGAAATGTTATGATTTTCAAAGTGTAATGATTTCAAGTATTTTGGTTTTGAAAGTATTATGATTTTTGAAAGGTGAATATATGTTTGAAATGGAAATAAACTGTATTGATTTGAATATAGATTTGAAATAAAAATGGTTTTGGTTTCGAAGTATAAACTATTTTGAAATGAATATAGTTTGAAATGAAATGATTTGATTTTTGAGGTATAAACTATTTTGAAATGACCACGACGTTATAATAACGTTTGGTTGTTAAAGAGACCGGGATCGGAAGTTGTCATACTCTCTGCCAACTTCGAAAACTACTTTAACAATTGCTTACGTGGTGGAGATTCCAGAATGAAGTAGGATGGTGGCGACGATCCTATTGAGGTATGAACGTGGACCCGACTCCCATGAGTTGGCATAAGGAGGCTAAGACAGGAGCGATCGACGAGTCAAAAGAGGTCATTCCTCCAATCGGACACATTCCTTCGGTACTATACTCTTATCTTGTGGTTGATTTGATGGCCATTCTTCGATTTTGATTTGGGAGTGTGTTTCGAGGTGGGCGGTTGTGGTTGCTATGCGTTACCACCAGCCCGGAAGCGTAATTGGTATATCTACCATGGCATTGCCTAGTTGTGCCATATCACCTACCATATCTAGCCTTATTACGAGTTTGTTTTCCTCCCGTAGCTCATGGAGTATTTAGGGTAGTCTCCCGATCTGGAGATATGTTGATACTGGATGGACTACTGGGACTATTACGTGTTGGGGGCTATGTGGGTAACCCTTCAACGCTATTTTAAAGTAAGTTTATTTTACTGTAGACACTATTATAATAGCGCAATATTACTACATAGTAAATAGTTTAACGGATCCTTAAAGGATGGGCGGTCCCAAGCATCCTTTAAGTTACTGATGCATTTTGTTACTATTCACTTGAGTTGATTTACAGTTCATAAGTATTTATGTCCTGACTCGAGTGTTTTGTGTTTTGCTTTACGCTCGGGTAAGACCGAGTGATTTAGCATTCAAGACTCACCTTTGGAGTTGGAGCTTTGCTTGAAGATCCTGCCATCTATTTTGCTTTCATTATCCAGTGATTTCAGTGATGTATTCTGATTTGTACCTGATGTATCTTGTTACTCTTCTGTTGTATCTTGTTTAACTCTGATGTATCTTTTATATATATAGTAGCTTCATGAACTACTATCTCTTTTAATTCCGCTGCATTATTAAATACTCTGTGTACGTGATCTGTGATTATTTATTTACTATATATTTTGAGATTTGCTTAATTTTATTTACAATGCAGTATTTTAAGCAATTCAAGTCCGACATGTGCGGATGCGATTGGTTGAAAATATCGGGTTGTTACATTTGGTATCAGAGCTTCGGTAGCTCTAGGCAAAACTAGCATATATGGTAAATGTATTTACAGAATTACTTTCATTCGAGTTTGAATCTCTTCCCTTTTGACTCGGTTCCTTTGAATTTTGGGACGTTCCCTGCGGTTCCAAAATCCATTCGTGTCTTTCACTATTCATCTTTGTTCGATTTTGGAGTACACCTTAACTCCACTTCGAATGATCTTTATAATGAGTCGGCGGTCTCGCCAATCTCAAATTGATTTGTAAAGGGGTGAAACTCCTTACAACGGCATCGATTCACCGGAGATTTTAAATCCTCGGTTTAGATGCTATTACCTCTTAAAATTCCAAACCCTATCTCTTAAGACCGAATGTTGATTTATCCTAGAAATCCACATCGATCTTATTCTTTAAGTCACTGTTGATCCGGTTAAGCTTGCCCGTGATTTATATAAGCTTATCCATCTTCCTATTCTATTATTTAATCATCTCATCTTTGTTTCCAACTTATCTTAAAACCATTCTTAAAGTGTATTTGTAAACTAATATTTAATTTTTTATATATTGTGTTATTTGAATTGCTGATGTTGATTTGGGTTTCTGATCGATTTGTCTGATCAACGCTATCGGTAAGACTTTCAAAACACTTGAACAGAGCAAACTGACACAATATGTTGTATTTTTCAAATTTGGTAATGAAATAAATTTTGTAACTATATTATAAATCTTTTTCTGGATTTTATTGAATTGGTTGTTAAGAAATAATATTTGATTCTATATACCACTATCTCTTCTTTCATATATAAATAATTGAACTATAAAATATGGCTATAAATTTATTTGGAAATTTAAAATGAATTTAAAACAAGAATTTGATAATTTAATTTTTCGATGGATTTCAAATCTTGTATTTAAAGTTTTAAAAAGGACATATTATTTAAAGTCTTTTCGAATAGAAAGCTGTTTCCGAAGAATTTTAAAGTTTAAAATTAGTGCTCTTCTTTTTGTCGCTGGAAAATAATTTCGGTGATGACTGCAGCATCATCGACATTCATTTTCGAGTTTCGCAGTGAAGAAACCATTCTGTAGTCTTGCTACAGTTTTGTTTTGGGGAAATTTAATTGATTTGAATTTCTAAAATAAGACCGGATTTATAAAATATGCTGATCTATGATTTAAATTTGAATGGATATGTACATATAGTATATGTGCATTTATTTATATCTAAATAGTTTGGAATTTATCGAAAATTTAATTCCTAAATTTTATCTTGAAAGATAATAATTCAATATTTGGATAAATATTCAAGCTTGAAATGATTAAATCACAAAGTTTTATTTATATAATACACAATTTCATTCCAATATAACTTACCTAAATCATACAGAAGTTGAATATGTAATTTGATAATATACAAAATTAAAGGATTTTTATAAATAAAATTTAAGTGTTTATAATAAAAATTATACACTTAAATTTTAGTTATAAAAAGATTAACAGAGGTAAATAAAGAAAAGGTAATGGAATAATTTACAATATAAAATGATGTTAAAGGAACTAAGAATAAATTTAAAGTAGTTATAATAAGTGTAAATATATTTAACATTGGTGATATAATATATTGAGAGTAATAAATTTAACTTTGATTAGGAATAAGAAGAATTAAATTTTATTGAGTACATTATGAGTATAATAAATGATTTTTCAAATCCATGATTTTGAGATTGTAAATTTACGATAATTGGATGATAAGATAATGAAATTTGAGATGGTTGAGATTTATTTAACCTATGTAAACTAATTTTCAATTTGGGTTGAAATTCTCATGGTTTCAAATTTATTGTCTTATTTTATTTTTGTCAAACTATCCTTTTGTTGTCCTTATTTCCCTTGTCCTGCTACAGAATGGTGAGGCTATTGCTTATACCAGTCTGTTTGGAATTTTTCTATAATCTTTGGTACTCATTTTGAATCTGAGCACTGCTTGCCATCCACTGACCGTCGGTCAAACGGGAAGGGTGAATCAGATTCTATAAGATCTTTTTCGTGCTTGTGTTTTTGATTCTGAAGGATCTTGGAAAGATCATCTCCACCTTGTTAAAGTTACCTATAACAGCAGTTATTGGGTATAATTTCAATCTTCTTGTCACCTTGTCTTAATCCTATTTTATTCTATTTTTTCTCTGTGCTTTCCGTTCCTCATTCCTTTTCGGGGACGAAAAGTTTTGAGTGGGGAAGAGTGTAACAACCCTGTTTTTTGTAATTATTTTAAATTGAAATTTTCCTGATTTTAAAAAAATTATTTATTTATTTAATATGGATAAAACTTTATTTTATTTATTAAAATGGATAAAACTTTTATTTTAAATATACATTTTGATTTTTATGTGAATTAGAATTTCAAACATGAATAAATTGAATATTTTCCAAAAATGTGAATTTTGGTCAATTTAGTCAAACTTTGACTTTTAAATTTAAATTTTAACTATCTGAAATTTTTAATTTTATCTTTTATTATGAAAATAAATTAAGTTTCAAGAATACTGCTTTTTGTTTCGTTGAAATCCAATTTATATTGTGAAAGTTATGTTTTTTACAATACTGTGTGTAAATTGATTTATTTAACAAAATTGTTTATTTTAATTTATATAAATAATATTTTTGTTTGTCATATCTTGTCTTAATTTGTGTATATATGTGTAATATGACATGATATATATATATATATATATATATATATTATTTTTAAAACATTTTTAAAGTGCAATAGTTATTTTTCCGAAAACTAGTTATATTTTGTTTTCAATTTTCAATACTAGTTTACATATAATTAACTATATTCTTATATTTTTCTAAAATTTATTTACTCATTTCATTTTCATTTTATTTTTTTATCTTTTATTTTTATTTACTGATTTTATTTTAGTTTATTTTGATTAAAAGAAAATATATATTCCCAAGGACAAAGGCTTTTCATTTTCCCGTGACCTTTCCTTTCTTTGCCTTTTCCTCTTCTTGCCTTTTCATTGCATTGCTCTTGGCCGTACACTTTTCTTTCTTAGCCGTTTGTCTCATTTTCTCAATCACGTGAAAAAACTTTCCCATCATTGCAAAAACTCACGGCCAAATAAATTGGTAAGGGCTTCTTCTTCTTTTTCTACTTTTTCTCTTCATTTTCTCCCTGTTTTCATTGATTTTGACTTGATCTTTCTTGTGTTTTGCTAGGCCTCTACCACCTTCATCTCCTCCGACCATCACCACCACCACCACCATACGCAGCAGCCATCATCTCCCTTCCCCTTGTCCATATCTGACCATGCCTTCATATTGAGCCAATACCACAAAACATTGCACAAATGCCTTGAAATCATGCCTAGCCGAGCCTAGTTTCACCACCACCTTCACATATCACCTCGGCCACCACCCTAGCTCCACCACCACCTACTGACCTGACCTTTGGCCATCACTCCAGCACTGATCACCAGATCTGAAGCAAACAAGGCCGAGCCCTATGATGACCAAGCCAAGTCAAAAATGTGACCAAACCCTACCTATTTTTGCCTTGACCCTTAGTATGCTTCATGTTGTAACTTCTCCATCTTCATCCATTTCTAGACGTGCTATATTGATGCCATACCCGAGCCATGTTGACACCTAGGCCAAGCCTAGTGTGGTGATGTCAAGCCTATTTGATCATGTGACAAGCCATGTTGTCATGGTAAAGCACTTTTTGTGTTAAGGCTCGGTAATGTTCTTTGTAATTCTTATTTCCATTCCGTTTCAATTCATCTTTGTCTTGTATATATATGCTTATATTATCTTGTTTATTTGTTGTATACAAGATCAATATCAAGGCTCTCTATTCATTCAAATCAAATCGTGCTTGTCGTGCCTTTGGAATCGTTCTTGTGTGAGTTGTTTTGGTCTCCAGCTTGAAAAGGTGAGTTTTTCTCACTCTGACATTTCTACTTATGAAATGGTGAATCGATAACAAGTGTTTAGTAATTAAAATGTTTATGCAAGTTAATGATGATCATATGATATGTTATTTCATGCTATTACCCTGTTAACTTTGATAATTATCACCTGACATCTGATATATGATAGTATATTGTGACTTTGATATGTTAGTGTCATTGTTTATATTGTTTATGCATATGTTCACACTGCAAGTTCTCTGTTAGAATAGAATCACTATGGGTTGAAATGATACATACCCGAATGGACTTTAGAATAGGGAAAAATCGTTATGGGATGAAATGATAGGCCTGAGCGATTTTTATTTATTTTTATTTGACTTGGGATTGCGGGTTTGAAATGATAGAACCCGGTTTTTCTTTTTAAACTGCGGATTGAAATGATATATATCTGTATCACTTGACCTAGGTTAGAAAATTATATACAGACCCCGTGGTATATTTTAAATGATTTATATATATATATATGTACTTTTAAAGTATTAAATTTTGATTTAAAAATATATATTTTATGGTTTTGAGAAGGCTAGATATTAATTTTTGAATTTGTGAACCTAAGTATGTAAATTTGAAGTAAATGTGATTTTTGAATTTAAATTATGTTTTTAAAATGTAATTAATAATGGAAATTTAATTTAAAGTATTGAAATGTTATTTAAAATAAAATCCTAAGTTTTATTTAATTTATAGGTTAATAAACAGTGAATTTTGACTTAACAAATGAAAGTGAGTTTTAAATTGAATATTTGATTTAAAAAATTTATTATGATAAATCATATGTTAAAAATATTTAAATATGAAATTTTGAAGTCTATAAGTATGATTTATAAATTTGAATAGAAATTTTTGAAGTTTTATTATTTTGAAAAGTTATAATAAAATTTGGAATTTTATTAATAGCATTTCTAAAATGTTGTAGTTTCATGACAGCACTTTAAAATGCTGTTGTTTTGAACTTAACTATGTTTGAAATAACTAAATATCTATTACGGCATTTTATAAATACCATTATTCTTGAACTAAACTAATTTGGAAAATATAAGCTACGATAGCGCTTTATAAATGTCGTCATTGCTGAAATTTGACAACGTTTTGAAATATTATAGATTTTAAAACTATTTGAGTTGCATTTGAAAGTGTTAAATGATTTAACTTTTGGAATTGATTATTTGTGACATTTAAGGAATTTTGAATATATTATATTATTTAATTTTGAATTTTAAGGAATTTAATTGAATTTGAATTTAAATAAGGTTTACTTGGTTATGTGTTAAATGGAATGAAATGTAATGAGATAAATGAAATTTTGAAATGTATTTTGTAATGATATTTGAAATAATAAATGAATGAAATATTTGATTTTTAAAATGAGATTTAATTTTGAATATTTGAAATTGAATTCAAATAATGATTTGATAATGAGGTTTTGAAGGATATGATATTTTATTGATTTGAAATGGCTTTGAGTGATAAAATCTTTATTTGATAAAGAACGTGAATTTGGAATGATATTTGATTTTGATAAATGAATAATTGGTTTACTTACGATTTGAGTTATTTAAATAATGTTGGATTTTTGAAATGAATATTTCGAGACTAAGCAATAATGAAATTAAATTTGAGATATATGAGATTTTCAAATTTAGTTTTGAAATATGATCTATTTAAAGCTTTGAAATATATTTAAAAAATTGAATAGTTTATTTTGTGGATCAAATCTATATTTGAAATTGATAAGATTTGAAACAGTTTGTTGGGAAACTGAATTTATTTGAAACTGATGGTTTGAATTGAATTAAATTTGAAATTTGAAAATTTGGGTTTAGTTGAATATATTTGAAATGTAAAGAATTAAAGGAATGTATGATTTCGAAATGTTATGATTTTGGAACTGTAATGATTTCAAGTATTTTGGTTTTGAAAGAATTATAACTTTGAAAGTATTATGATTTTTGAAAGGTGAATATATATTTGAAATGGAAATGATAAACTGTATTGATTTGAATATAGATTTGAAATAAAAATGGTTTTGGTTTCGAAGTATAAACTATTTTGAAAGGAATATAGTTTGAAATGAAATGATTTGATTTTTGAAGTATAATCTATTTTGAAATGAACACGATATTATAATAACGTTTGGTTGTCAAAGAGACCAAGATCAGAAGTTGTCATACTCTCTGCCAACTTCGAAAACCACTTTAACAATTGTTTACGCGGTGGAGATTGCAGAATGAAGTAGGATGGTGGCGATGATCCTATTGAGGTACGAACGTGGACCCGACTCCCGTGAGTTGGCATAAGGTGGCAAAAACAGGAGCGATCGACGGGCCAAGTGAGGTCATTCCTCCGATCGGAAACATTCCTTCGATACTATACTCTTATCTTGTGGTTGATTTGATGGCCATCCTCCGATTTTGATTTGGAAGTGTGTTCTGAGGTTGGCGGTAGTGGCTGCTATGCGTTACCACCATCCCGGAAGCGTAATTGGTATATCTACCCTGGCATTGCCCAGTTGTGCCGTGTCACCTACTATATCGAGCCTTACTATGAGTTGGTTTTTCTCCCATAGCCCATGAATTATTTAGGGTGGTCTTCCGATCTGGACATATGACTGGATGGACTACTGGGACTATTACGTGTTGGGGGCTATATGGGTAACCCTTCAACGCTATTTTAAAGTAAGTTTATCTTACTGTAGGCACTATTATAATATCGCAATATTACTACATAGTAAATAGTTTAACGGATCCTTAAAGGATGGGCGGTCCCAAGCATCCTTTAAGTTACTGATGCATTTTGTTAGTGTTCACTTGAGTTGATTTACAGTTCACAAGTATTTACGTTCTGACTCGAATATTTTGTGTTTTGCTTTACGCTCGAGTCAGACTGAGTGATTCAGCATTCAAGACTCACCTTTGGAGTTGGAGCTTTGCTTGAAGATCTAGCCATCTATTTTGCCTTCAGTATCCAGTGATTTTTGTGATGTATTCTGATTTGTACCTGATGTATCTTGTTACTCTTCTGTTGTATCTTGTTTAACTCTGATGTACCTTTTATATATAGTAGCTTCATGAACTACTATCTCTTTTACTTCCGCTGCATTATTAAATACTCTGTGTCTGTGATTTGTGATTATTTATATACTATATATTTTGAGATTTGCCAAATTTTATTTACAACGCGGTATTTTGAGCAATTCAAGTCCGACATGTGCGGATTCGAATGGTTGAAAATATCGGGTTGTTACACCACAATAGCAGGACTGGGTCTGATTTTTGCTTAATAAATGTCAAAACATAATCTATTCAGTGAATTATAGCAGAATGATGATTTATTCTGCTCACAGATGTTAGCTATAATTTAATTAGCATAATGGTGTTTTATTCTGCTAAACATATGTCGTTGGGTTTCATTTTCATTGGAGGTTATTTAAAGGTAATCGACAAAGAAATCCCTTGAATTTAAAAACATTATCTAAAAGAGAGTTGCTTTAAAAGCAAACGGATCATTAGAAATAAAGTGATTTAAAACTATAGATCCTTTACTTAATAATTAAATAACATTTCAACTCTTTATTTTAATAAAAATCAAATCTTTAATTAATGATTAAACAATAATTGACCATCAAATAAATAATTAAATAATAATTATCCCTTAAAAAATTTATTGTTAATCTTTAATAAATAATTTTTTAAACCATAATTAATCATTATTTAATAATTAAATAATAGTTTAAACCTTCATTAAATAATAACTTAAATATCAATTGAGTCTTAATTCAATCTTAGATAAATTTAAATTAATTTGAAATTAATTAATAATAAAACCATTTATGATAAATAAATAATTAATATTTAATAAATAATTTAAATAATAAATAATACATAAATAAATAATTTAATAATAATTAACCTTTTATTTATTAACTAATTATAATTAACTTACTTGGTTAACACTTAAGTACTAATTACTAGCGTTTACTAATGATTAAGTGTTAATTACACTACTTAATTAGTTAATTAAATAATAAATAAATAAATAAATAATAGTTACTTTTTATTACTCACAATAAGTTTGAAAACACTTTTCTGAAATATACATAAGTAAAAACTTTTTTAAATTTACAAAAAGAGCTCGTTGTTACGAACTGCATCTATAACGACTATCACTGTATGACCCATAATTCCAAAACTTGATTTTTATATCATATTAAATTTAAACCTTTTTCTTTTCATTCTTTAACCCATCTTATAAACTTTGAATTAAGTTTTGGAAACCAAACAAAGAAAAGTTAAAAACTTTATAACTTTCTCGAAAACACATAAGTGAAAACAAATTTCAAGTAAGGGATTTTGATGCCGCAACATAACCATAAGTTCACATGCTAACTTCCTTTAGCTTACAACATTTTATATATGTTTACAAACACATATAGCCATAAAATCATAACATAAGCAAAGTTCTCAACTTGCAAACTAACTTGACTTTCAACTTCATTTTCAAGTTAGTTTTTCTAAGGTATACAACTAGTTCACACAAGTACATATAAGTGCATGCAACCAACATAAATTTACAACCCAAACAAAAAAAGGATTATCAACCAAGTTAAACCATAATTATTAGCAACTTTAAAGTTCTAAACTTAAAGAGAAAGGCAAGCTTTTCTTACCTAAAAGCTAACCAAATCCTAGAATTTCCACTACGACTCGAACCAACCCTAGATCCTTGCTTTACATTTGGATAAATGGAGTTTTGGAGGCTTTAAAGCCAAGGTGCTTTGGCCATGATGGTTTCATAGGCTCAGCTATGGTTTCAAGGAGGGGTTTGGTCTTATTTTGAGAAGAAGGGGTTGTAGGAAGAGTAGGAAGAGTTTTTAAACTATGTTTTATGAATTTAAGAGTTAAAATCAATGGAAGCCATTGAAATGTTTTTAGAAATCTTTGGGAAGTGATAGGGGTTTTAGAAATGGAAATAAAATGAAGTGGAATCAAATTAAGAAAAATAAAAATAGTTTTTATATAAAATGCATACGATGAAATAATGAAACCCCTTTTATTCGTTTACCATCCCTTTTCCTTTTTCCACCTCACCATATCTCCTTCCGTTCATGTACCTCATGCCTACATGCCTCCCCTTGAGCCAACACCAACATGCAATTAATAGTCTATGTACTTTATGTTTCATAAGCAATCTTTTCAATTTTATTTTGAACTTTTTCTTAAAATGTCACATCATAATTTTTATAAACTTAAGTATATGCATATATATATATATATATATATATCAAAACATATCCTAACTTAATTATAAATGTATGTGCATATATTTATGCTAGAGTTCAAAATGTATCCAACTACTTTTAGATGATGAACAGTCAAAAATTCAGAAGCCGAATTCTGGTCACATTTTTTATTTTTCTTTGAACTAATTATTTTTGTAAACAATAATTGAAAACCGTTTCTTCATTACTAGTTATTATTAAAAAGAGTTTTATTTGGATTATAAATCTATTATTTGAATGTTTAAAATTAATTAAATATTCGTAAATCAAAGCGATGAAATTATGGGTCGTTATACTCTCCCCCTTTAAAGAATTTTAACCCCGAAATTTTACCATAACCCTAAGCTAGAAACACTTAACACTACTTATTAGTTCATATATGCACATAGATCACCTATGCATGAAATCTGATTCAATCACTTACTCGAATATATAGCTTTTCTTCAGAACAAATATCGCTTATTTGATTCCCTAGTGCGTACTCCGATCAGGCTTCTTAATTAAAAACCTCCATTCCCCTTACATAGCCATAAACTATGATATAAAACTTTTGGTTCCACATTAAGAACCCTCAGCAAGTGTCCATCATAAAAAATGAGTGATAAATCCTTATTCAGAACAGCGTAAGACACCTCAAGTCATGTACTCCAATCTTGGATCGATAACTTCGTAAGAAAGGAAAATGATCTACGTACAACTTACATACTCATCTTATTAGTTCTTACTACCCGACTACTTTCTACCTTCCCGAATATATTTATGAAAACATTTCATAACAATTTCTACTTAGGTTCAAGCATTTTTAAATGATACAACTTACTTATGAAACCTTTCATAAAATCATTTTGATTTATTAATTTGTATAATACTCTTTTACATCCTAAGAGTATATACAAAACAACTGATTTTTAATTCTATTCACTTTTAGCTTATTATGATGTAGGCCGTAATAATTTTGGGTTTCAAAACTGAGTTAACCGATTCAACCTCTTTACCCAGTTGGTCTAGTAAGTAGCTAAGAAGAGTAGGATACCGGTATCCAAACTTAGTCCTAGAGTCTACTTTTTCTTAGACACCCTTAAGGTAAAGGTGTTTATTTGCTAGCCCAATAACATCAAATAATATTTTACCTCCAAGGTGTTAAAATCAAAATACATAGTTTAATAAAACAGAGTTTATTAAACCTCTTTATTAAATTTATCCCAACTAAAACTTCATTTATTAATTCGCTCTAAATCAAGATACCTTTATATTTTGGAAACTTGAGAGCTAAATATTCGATTTTTTATTTCAAAAACCATTTGAAATTATACTTATTTTTATCCTATAGAAATATACAAATAGCCCGATTACTCCAAAATGATATCAAGGAACCAGGTAATACCAAATAGTATCATATATCCTTTTACCAAGAAGGGTAATACTCAAGAGAAGTGTTTACCATCCAAACACTTCTCTTGCCCATTTTTAGTCACTTTCGAGCTGCTCAAACTAGTTAATCATAAAAAAAATACCTTTTCTTTTCAAATTCCTTTTTGAAATAATATTATGCATATATTTCCAACTAAATAGTTTCTTAACAAAATATCTATCATCCACTTGCTTTGATTCATTCAGATTTGAACTCGTTCCGATCATACAGTGATAAAGAGAATAATCTACTAAATGCACTACTACATTTGTCTAAGAAATATTCGATTGTCACTTAGAAGATTATTCTGATCATCACAAAATAGATCGAGACTCATTCTTGAACTATCTAAATAAAAATCTTACTCACAAATTTCCTTTCAAAATATTTATTACTATATAGCTTGGCTTTCCTAGAACTTCTCTATGGAGGATTTGGGAGAAACAACCTATATACTAGGTCAATATATATATATATATATATATACACACACACACACACACACACGAGGCTATTGGAATTGCTCCAATATTTGGACATAGATACCATACCAAAAAGGTTCGATATGAAGAATTCCAAGCATGGACCAACGCAATTTGGAAAAATCCTTTCTCAAAAGGACGCTCCTTAGATAGATGAGCAGAAAGAGCATATAAAGAGGATACCATATGCTTCGATAATCGGTTCCCTAATGTTTGTTATGCTATGTACCAGACTGGATATGGTATATGCATTAGGATGTGTAATCCGATAGGAATCTAATCTTGGAGAAAAGCATTGGACCGTTGTAAAGTGTACATTAAAGTACTTGAGAAATACTAGGGTTTTTTCTAATATACGGGAATAGAGACCTCTTTCTGAAGGGATATGCCAAATCTAGCTTCCAGAGTGATAACGATAATAATAAGTCAGTGTCAGATTATGTTTTTACTACTAACTGTAGGGCTGTCAGTTGGAAAAATTCCATAAAGGACAAGATTGATTATTCCATGATGGAAGCCAAGTATGTCGCCCTTAATGAAGACGCTAAAGAAGAATTATTAATGTGCAAATTTTTAAGTGAGCTCGGAGTTATTACTGATAAAGAGAACCCAGTGGCAACGTTTTGTCACAACAATGCAACAATGTAGAACATAAAAGAGCCTGGAGCACACAAGAAATCATGACATATTCTTCAAAAGTTTCACCTAATTAGAAATTTTATTGAGGAAAAAAAAGGTCATGATACAAAGGCTAGATACCAAGGAAAACATGGCATATCTATTCATAAAGGGACTAGCTCGATTGGTTCTCATCAAGCTGATCGAAGGGATGGGATTAAGATTCCATAAATGGTCCCAATTACAAGTGGGAGATTGATCTAGTTAGATGTAACGATATTTTACATACCGAAGGATCGTAAAATATTTTTATTTTATTCATATGAGGTTATATGACTGTATAATTTTAGGATATGACTCTTAGGTGCATTTTACAAACATATATAATTTTTCTAGAACTTCTATATGACTATTTTGACCCTAAAAGTTTTATTTGGGCTATACCTTTGGAAAAAAGTTGAAGCAAGGCCTAAAACTAATTTCGTTACTATAGGATGATATTTTTCCATTCCGTAAAGTGATCATAATAGGAAAATGGAATTTCGATTAGATCGTTATGCATCTTTTAAGTTTAGATAGTAGTTGGTCCGTATCGATGTGTAATTGATTAAGTACATAAGTAGACCCATTAATCTAATTTGAGATTAGCATAAATAAGGGGATATAGAAGTCAAATTAAAACTTTTCTTTCTTTCCCAAATCAATTCTAAATCCCCATTAATCCAAGATTCATCCAAAATCACACAAATATTCTCTAAATCTAGCTAAATCATTAATTGGAGAGAATAACATCATTAAGAAGATAGAGACCATCATTTTGGTTTGGTTTGCATTGCTTTCTATTGCTGTCCATATTGGATCCAGGCAAGAATTGGTTGATTTTGGTAGGTTTATGCCTTCTCACTATCTTATGCATGTTTATATCATAGAATTACACGTTTAACTTTCATAACTTTAATTACATGTTATCATATGTTTATGACCTAAATTTGTGAATCTTTGAAATGGTTTTCAAAAATGATTTAGTAATTCTCCTTATTCATATTCATTTATGCATGTAATATGTAGATTTAGATTAGAATTGGATTGTTTATTACATTCTCATGTATTGCTTGTACGAGTGAATGTATATACATGTTATTCTATGCTTGTATGTTGTGCTTTGATGTTGTTCGCTAGTGTTTTGGATGCTTAGGAAGATAGGTTCGTGAATTTGACAAATCAGAGGCAAAGTTAGTCAAAATTGGATGAAACTTAGAGGAGATGCTTTGAACATGGACGGAGCTTCCAGAATCATTCGCGCCTTAAGATTTGCTAAGGACTCAACTCAACATCGAGTTGAAGAGTCGATATTGAGTTATTTTGAAGGCTCGGGTGTATCAATCAACTTGATGGACAGGTAAAGCATGGCTAGTGGAGGTTTTCCATAATAAGATGAAGGAAATTGGCTAAGTATTGGATATTATGTCGAGTTGTTTCTAGAACTTGGAATTGAATGCTTTGGATTGGGAGTCGAGTTGTTTTGATGAATGGGTCAGGGTCTAAATCATTTGAGAAGGAAGTATTAGAGGTAGAGTGATTTAGGCTAAGTAAATGACTCGACGCCTAGTCATTTTGTTTGGCATTGAATTGTTTTGGTAAGCGCTATAAGGTGAGGCACGTATATGAAGGAAGTAAGGGACTCTTTAGATCATGTTTTAGGCGGTGGCTTGTTCGCTTAAGAATTGGATGGCGATGTAGCAGCATGATAAAAGCTTTCTACCTTCGATTGGTGACTCGTGAAGGGAGTAGGTACCTGAAGGTAGTAGCTCGATAGAGGAGGGAGCCATGATATGAGAATGTAAAGGGTTCTAAATAATGGAAACTGGTTAAGTAAAGGAAGGCCTTGGATCTGAATGGAGCAATAGAGGGTCGGATGTATGTGCTAAGGAATCATTAATGCTCGGAGTGTTTTCTATTGTGTTTGAAATAGGAGTACTATAAGTGGGGACGCCCATGGATCAATGGAGTGGATCTGAATACCCTGGACCAGTGGCTTTGGATTTAGTGTCTATCTTTAGGCTACAAGACACATATCTAGCTTTGGGCTACGTATACACTGAAAACCGAGATTTCCATTAGTCCCTAGCAGTAAGGAGGTCATACAAGTTATCATATATTCAGGGCACATGGAGTAATAGTAGGGATTGCTTGATGGATGCCATGGTTTCTATGGTTTCTTTAGTTTCTTATAGGCTATCACTTATAGATATCGTTAGAAGTAGGTATTGCAGATAAGAATACTTGGAGAGCAGATATCTTTTTTTGAGTAGAGTGCCTTTATGTTATTTGTAGAGTAGCATATTATGATGCTATGTGCTAAAATTTTGGTTGCATCGACATGTCAGGTATGATTCATCTTCAGGAGTTGAGGAAGGCATGTCAGGTATGCTAAATCATATATTTAGGGACATGTCAAGCATACAAGAAATACTATGAGGAATTCTCTTTGGGAGTTAAGGAAGGTGCAGGCCAGGAGCTGCAATAGCTGACTTTCAAGCAATGCTAAATGCTTTAATGGCAATTATGTTGAGGAATGTTCAGGCTATTACTCTTGGTGTGGCTACTAGAGGAGGTGCTCTCGTTCAAGTGCCTAGGGCTTATTTCGCCAAGTTGAGTAAGGATTATTCTACTCCAGGCGAAAAACCATTCCATGGAACGGAGTCAACAATACAAGTGTAGGATTGATTGGATACTCATAGACACATATTTAGTGATATGGAAGTGGATAATTCTATGAAGAGGAAGCTGGCATCTAGACAATATCAAATGCGAGCTATAAACTGGTGGAACGCCATTGCCAAAGAGGATCGATTTACTTGGGACCGGTTCAAAGCAAGTTTTGAATAGAAGTTCATTCCAGCTGCTTAGAAGTCAGTGCTGTTTAGAAAATTTGTTGGACTTAAGCAAGAAGAGATGTCAGCTTTTGAGTATGTCCCAAATTTGATGCTTTATCAAAGTATGGGATATCATTCATTGACACTCCATTGAGAAAGAATAAGAAGTTTGTCGTTGCTTTAGATGACTATCTTGAAGAGAAGCCAGTAGACCACATAAACGAGCCATTCGAGAAGCTTGTTGAGAAAGCTCTCCATCATGAGAATTTATATCCAAAGATTTGAAAATCTATTGTCGTTTTTGCTAGAAAGGAAGAGACAAAAACCGCATCAAAGCTATAAAGGCAGGAAAAATTGGAATGGAAAGAAAAAGCAGTCTTAAGGAAATGGCCAGAAGAAAGCTAAGTGGAAACCTACTTGCTATGGATGCAAGATGAAGGTCACTTGATTAAGGATTGCAAAGTGAAAGAGAAGAAGAAGTGCTACAATTGTGATAAGCCTGGTCATTTGAAGAAGGATAGTCCACAACTAGTGAAGGATAAACAGGTTGTGAAAGCATACGCTTTGGACATTGTCCCGACTTCGTCGAGTGCTCCTTCAGTGAAGGAGAAGGGAAAGGGAGTTGTTATTCAAGGTATGATTTCCATTAAGGATGTTTTCATTCGTGTTTCCTTTGATACCGAGGCTTCAATCGTTCACATGTAGTGACCTATTAGACAAATTGGGATTAAGACTTGAGATAGTAGACTGACCTCTGATTGTGACAAACCCTATTAAAGGCTCTACTGGCCTTTGCATGGTTTTTCATGGCCTAATGTTTTCGATTCATGGATGCTCTTTTGTTTGTGATTGCTTTGTCTTGAATTTTGTTGGGTTCAGGATTGTCTTGGTAATGGACTGGTTTAAGAAGTATGCAGCGATAGTGGATTGTAAGAAGCTATTGGAGGCAATTGGGGATGTGGAAAAGAAAATGGTAGTGATTGGCTGCCTACGAGAGGATGGGTGATGGTTAGCTTTCTATATTAGCTTGATGTTCCATAGGTTGGGTTGTCATCTGTGCTTATCGCTATAGAGTATCCAGATATATTTGAGGAAGTTAAAGGATTGTCACCGCTTAGAGAGATTGAGTTTTGGATAGACCTAGTGAAGGAAGCCAGATCTATAGTTATGCCTTTAAAGCATATGGAACCCAGAGAGCAGAAGAATTTAGAGTTGCAAGTGAATGGCTTGTTGAGGAGATGGTTCATTCAGAGGAGTACTGAGTAGGGTGCACGTGTATTATTGACAACTAAAGCGGATGGCTCTTTGAGGTTGCATGTGGACTATCGTGGGTTAAATAAAGTAAAGAAGAAGAATAAGTATCCACTCCAATATATTGATGACTTGTTTGATCAGCTTTACGGTGCGAAAGTGTTCTCTCAAATGGATTTGGAAATGGGATTTCGCTAGCTTAGAGTAGCAAAGGAGAGTGTGCCTATTAATACATTTCGTACGCTATCAGGCTTCTATGAGTGGTTGGTGATGGCATTCGGGTTAACCAATGCTCTGACATAGTTTATGGATCTCATGAATCGGGTTTTCAGAGACCAGCCAAACAAGTTCATGCTTGTGTTCGTGGACTGTATTCTAATCTATTTCAGAACTGGAGAGGAGCACAAGACACATTTGAGAATTGTGCTAGAGAAGTTGAGGAAGTACAAGTTGACAGCGAAGTTATCTAAGTGTCACTTCTGGAGAAAAGAAGTGAGGTTCTTAGGTTACGTCGTTTCTGTATAGGGTATAGCAGTAGATCCTATGAAGAAGATAGTGGTTCAAGTTGGAACCAGCTCAAGAATGCTACAGGCATGAGGAGTTTCCTAGGATAAGCAGGATACTATAAGCGTTTTTTTTAAAACTTCTGAAAGATAGCAGCACCATTGACCAATTTGACGAAGAAAATCAAACATTTGTTTAGGATACGAAGTATGAGCATGTGTTTGTGAGTCTTAAAGAGAGGTTGACGAGTGCATCAGTATTGACCATTCCAAGTGGGAATGAGGAGTTGACGGTACATACATACGCTTGTGGTACTGGATTGGATGCAGTATTAATGCAGAAGGGAAAAGTTGTTGCCTATGCTAGCCGACAGCTAAAATTGCTGAAGAGAAATTATCTAACTCATGATTTGGAATTAACTACAATAGTTTTTGATTTGAAGATGTAGAGGCATTATCTGCTAGGAAAAAGGTTTAAGCTGTTTACGCACCACAAATCCTTAAAGTACCTTTTCTCTCAAAGGGTCCTCAACCTTTATCAGTAATGATGGTTAGAGTTATTAGCCTCTTATGATTTTAGCATTTCCTATACACCAGGAAAAGGGAATGTAGTCGCCGATGCATTGAGTAGAAGACATGCTAGTTTGGGAGTAATATTCTTGGAATAGAATCATATTGAGTATATTGCAGAGTATGAATTCAGGCCTCATTGCATGTTGGAACCAGATATGTTGGCAAGTTTGTCGACCAGACCTACTCTAATAGAAAGAATCAGTACTAGTTAGAAGCGAGATGCTAGGCTGGCAGAGATCATAATGAAGATAGCATAAGGAGTAGAATCTGAGGATATGAAGCAATACGAACTCGATGGAGAAGGTTGGCTCCATAAGGATGAAAGATTATTTTTTCCTGATATTGGTTGATTATGAGATGAAGTGCTAAGACAATGCCACCATTCTAGGTTGACAATACATCTTGAAGGTAATAGGATATACCGAGATATGAAGCACACTTATTATTGGGAAGGCATGAAGAGGGATGTTGGGGCATTCATCTCAAAGTGTATGAACTACCAGTTGGTAAGATTGGCTAATTATTGGATATTATGCCAAGTTGTTTTTAGAACTTGGAGGTCAATGCTTTGGACTAGGGGCCGAGTTGTTTTAATCAATGGGTCGGGGTCCATAGCAAAATCCAGGTGATTGGCTAAGTATTGGATATTATTTTGAGTTGTTTCTAGAACTTGGAGTCGAATTCTTTGGATTGGGGGCCGAGATGTTTTGATCAATGGATCGGGGTCTAAAGCATTTGAGAAGGAAGTACTAGAGGTAGAGTGGTTTACTTCACCAAAATTGGCTAAGTAAATGACTCGGTGCCAATTCATTTTAACTCCATACCAAGTTGTTTGGTGAGAACTATAGGGTCGGGATTGTACAAGGAGGAAGCATGGGACTTTGTAGATCTTGCTGAAGGTGTTGGCTCGTTCGCTTAAGAATTGGATGGCGATGTAACAACATGATAAAAGCTTTGTATCTTTGATTGGTGACTCGTGAAGGGAGTAGGTAAGAAAAATAGCGACTAGATAAAGGTAGATTTGTGGAATGGGAACGTAAAGGATTTCGTACAATGAAAACTAGATTGAGCAAAGGAAGGGCTCAGATCTGATGGAGAAAAGGAGTGCTTGGATATATGTGCTAAGTAATCATTGATACTTAGAGTTGTTTTATGTTGTACACAAAGCAGAGGTGTTATAAGCAGGGATGACCATGGATCAGTGAAGTGGATCTGAATACCTTGGACTAGTGGCTTTGGGTCTAGTGTCTAGCTTTGTGCTACGAGACACGTATCTAGCTTCGGTCTACGTGATACAAGAGTACACTGCAAACCAAGATTTCCATTAGTCCCTGGCAGTTAGGAGGCTATACCAGTTATCATATTTTTAAGGTACATGAAGTGGTAGTGAGGATTTCTTGATGGATGTTATGGTTGCTTTAGTTGCTTTCTAGGTTATTACTTGGAGATACGATTGGGAGTAGGTATTGGAGATAGGAATACCCGAAGTGCTGATATCCTTATTTTGAGTAGAGTTCCTTATATTATTTGTAGAGTAGTATATTATATTGTTATGTTCTAACTCTTTGGTTGCAAGGACAGGCAGGTATGATTTGTGTGCCTCGGTTCCTTACCATATTTACCTGTATAGTATTTTGAGATTAATTTACCGCTCACACCAGACTATTGTCTGACCCATGGTTTTATGTTTGTTTTTTATTATCTTGGGTACTCTTAAATGGGTAGACTAAATAACAGGTCTAGGTAACGCAGTAGCTATATGGAGGACGAGCTGGATGGAGCTATCTTATATTATATATTTATATGGATTTCTACGCTTATTCCGCTGTGTAACACTAGGGAGCCTTAGCATTGACTACTTGTTTTATTTTTATAAGATATCTGTTGGGTTTATTTCCATTATATGAACTCTACAACATTTTGTGTATAACTTTGTGGATCTGTGTTCTGATGATTCGTTTATATATTTATTACTGTCTCTCCTGTTATATCTGTGATATTATATTTTATCCATGCGTTGTGTGATATGCAGCATGTTATATGATGTATTTGCTTCATTTTCGACCTTGATGATCGTCGTATATCGACCAGACATAACTACAACGCACTATTTTGATATTATCGATGTTGATGGTATAGGACGGCCGACAAATTAGGGGCATGCCCTCTTAGGAACTAGAGATAGTGGTTTTAATGACAATAACCTTTGTAACTTATTTTATTATAACTTATATACTAACACTATTGTCTAGATATATATGAATGTTATTATGCATGATATATAAGGCAAGTATTGATTATTGAAGACCGTACAGTATAAAGATCAAGAACGAAGAAATCAAGTTTGAAGACTCATGAGTACCAAGATCAAGATTTCAAGATAAGTGTCTAGTTTGGTTAAAACTTCAAAATAGCATGGAAATCTTCATTCCAAATTTTATTTAGGATGGAACCCATTTCTACCTTCTTAGTGGCATACAAACCCATGACAAGTAGCTTACAAACCTACGATAAGTGACTTACAAACCCACGAACATCCGGTTTTGTACAAGTTCTTAAGTCCTGATGTGATGAAATATTCTGCAGGAAGAAGCTTGCAAAACTACTTCAAAATGGTTTTTCAAAATGATTTTCAAAACTGCTTTTATGTTTTAGCTTTAAAAATTGTCTTTTCAAATGATTTACAAAAAGATGTTTTAGCCTTAAAATATTCTTTGTTTTTGTTAAATTCTTATTTTAAATTTCGTTTGTTTTTAAAATTATCTTCTGATTTTTAAATATTCTTTACAATATATATACTTGAGATTTAAAATCATATTTGTATATACATTCCAAAAATATATTTTTCTACTCTTCTTTATTTAAAAACATAGGAAAATTAGTTTATTTTAATTCAAAATCATTTTGTCTTGTTTTCCTTTCAATACCATTTTCAAAAAAAAATTACATTATTTTTAACTAATGGATGTCAACATCATGGGATTCCCCATTTCGACATGGTCGCCGTTAAATTCAAAAGTTTCAATTTTCAAAAGAAGTATCTATTCGTTTAAATCTCTTCATGAGTGGTTATGACCGTTACTTCTCTTTAAATAGCCTTCATAAACGAATTTTTTAACTGACTATTTTCTTATTTTCTTCACTCCTTCTTCTCCACAAATCCATATTCTAAAATTTTCATATTTTTAAGATCGTGCCGAAATTCTGCTGAATTCTCAAGTGAATCAAATTATAATCTCAGTCTTGTTTGATTCTATGCCCTCTCTTGAAGATCAAAGTGCTATTCAGAGTTATAGGATCAATTTGTAATCAAAAGTTTATCGAGTCTCTCTATAAGGTATGGTTGTGCCTGGAAATCAATTGGGTGATCTTATGTCCGTAAATCAAGAGAGTTTGCCTCGGACTCAAAGACAGGAGGGTACCTCAAGGCCTTTAGAAATTGAGGATTGTAATCTCGACGTTGGTATAATAAAAATCTGTACGAGGTATTTGCCTTGGTGTAGGACTGGATGTAGGGTAACTCCGAACCAGTATAAAATTCAGTTTGTTCTTTCCTTTTACTACGTTTTATTTACTTTCTGCATCTGTATTTGATTCTGTGATTGTTCTGTGATTAAGTTCTACATTTGTTTATATCATACTTTTTAAATTAGTCCATATAAGTCTTAGAATCCATTAAACACTACTCACCCCCTCACCCTCTAGTGTTAAATTAGCCTTAAGATCCTTAATCCACACTCCCTTCCAATTGGTATCAGAGCATAGGTTTTCATAGTTTTCATAATCTAAAACTTGAAAAGTTAAAATGGCTTTTTTAGAAAATTTTGTTAATACTAGTTTGAATTGGTGCATTTCATCAAAGTATCATAAGTCTGCATATAGTTTTTATGAAAAATCAAGTTATCTATCGAATTGGTTTGTTATGCAGGAACAGACATGTTACATGGCTTTTGAAGAATCAACAACCAATGGACAAACTGTGCAAAATGAGAAAGATAAATGGATAGTTGATAGTGGCTGCTCAAGGTATATGACTGGAAATCTAGAGATACTCGATGACATTATATATCAAGATGGTGGATTGGTCAACTTTGAAGATAACTCAAAAGGATAAGTGATTGGCATCGGCAATGTCTGTAATTCTAAAACTCCTCTTATTTCTGATGTTTTGCTAATTAGTAATTTAAAATATAATTTGCTTAGTATAAGTCAACTATGTGATAAATGATTTAAAATTAAATTTGGAAAAGATAAAATTCACAACGAAGATAATAAGTTAAATAGAAGGAATTAGGAAGAAAAACATTTACATCCTTATTATAGAAAGGTTCAAATGATAACTTATGTCTTTTGGCTAATACAAGTGACCCTTGGATTTGGCATAAAAGATTTGGTCATTTAAATTTCAAACTGTTATCTATGTTATCAAAACTTGACTTAGTTAGAGGTCTTCCCAAGTTAAACTTTAAAGTAGATAGTATATGTGATGCTTGCCAATCAGGAAAACTTAATAAAAGTTCATTTAAATTAAAAGATATGATTTCTACTTCTAAACCACTAGAATTACTTCATTTAGATTTATTTAGTCCATCTCAAGTTCAATCATTTAATCACCATAAATATGTTTTTGTAATTGTAGATGATTATTCCAGATATACTTAGACAATTTTCTTAAACTTAAAAGTGATGCTTTTGAATTATTTAAGAATTTTGCTAAAAGAATTCAAAATCAACTTTCTTTAAAAATAAAAACTACTCGTAGTGATCACGGTAGAGAATTTGAAAATGAAAATTTTGAGAATTTCTGTAATAAAAAAGGAATTACTCATAATTTCTCTTTTTTAAGAACTCCACAACAAAATGGAGTGGTAGAACGAAATAATAGAACAATTCAAGAGTGTGCTAAAACAATGCTTTCTGATAGTAACTTGCCTAAAAGCTTTTGGGCTGAAGCAGTCGCTATGGCTTGTTATATATTAAATAGGATTTTAATTAGACCATTAACTAATAAAACACCATATGAATTACTTTACAATAAGAAACCCATAGTAGCTTATTTTAAAGTTTTTAGTAGTAAGTGTTTTATTCTTAATACAAAAGATAATTTAGATAAATTTGAACCTAAATCTGACAATGGTATCTTTATCGGATATTCTAATAGAAGTAAAACATTTAGAGTTTATAATTTAAGAACTAACACTATTGAAGAAACAATGCATGTATCTTTTGATGAAAATTTTAAAGATACTGTACAAATAGAAGATGAAGAAGATTTTGTAACTTTAAATATAAAACCTAATGAAACTAATTGTGAAATCATTTAACCTAATAAAAGAATTAGGTTATTAAAAGATCATCCTGTGCTAAAATAAGATGTTAAAAGTGCTTTTCTAAATGATTTTGTAGAAGAAGATGTTTATGTTGAACAACCTCACTTTTTGAAGATAATAAATTTTCAAATCATGTATATAAATTAAAGAAAGCTTTATATGGTCTGAAACAAGATCCTAGAGCCTAGTATGAAAGACTAAGATCTTATTTACTACAATTTGGTTTTGAAATTGGTAAAATAGATACAACTCTTTTTATTAAGAGAAACAAAAATGATATTCAATTAGTACAAATATATATAGATGATATAATTCTTGGGTCAGCTAATAACATAATGAATAAAGAATTTTTAGATATAGTGACTAAAGAATTTGAAATGAGTCATATGGTAGAACTAATTTTCTTCTTAGGACTTCAAATCAAACAATTAGATAAAGGAATTTTCATTAATCAAGAAAAATATGCTAAGGATTTAATTAATAAATTTGGATTGACCACTTCTAGTGGGAAACCAACTCCAATGACAATTAATGTAGCTTTAAATAAAGAAAAATAAATCAAAAGATGTTGATCAAAAATTATATAGGGGAATGATTGGTACATTGCTTTATACAACAGCAGGTCATCCTGACATCATGCATAGTGTCTGCCTCTGTGCAAGATACCAATCTCAACCTAAAGAAACTCACTTAAAAGCTGTTAAAAGAATTTTAACGTATATAAAACATACTTTAGATTATGGTTTATTTTACCCTAAAAACGATGTATTTGATTCAATTTCATATTGTGATACCGATTACGCTGGTTGTAAATCAGACCGTAAAAGTACTAGTGGAACTTATCACTTTCTAGGACATTCTCTGGTTTTCTGGTTTAGTAAGAAGCAAAACATTGTATCATTGTCAACAACTGAAGCAGAATATCTATCTGCTGCTTTAGCTTGTTCTTAAGTTATATATATGCAACAAACTTTAAAAGATTTTGGATTAAGTAACTAAATCACTCATTTATTGTGATAATACTAGTGCAATAAACCTATCTAAAAATCCAACTCATTATGCTAGAACAAAACGTATTGATATTAGACATTATTTTCTTAGAGACAATATAAGTAAAGAAGTCATAACTCTTGAATATATTAATACTGAAAAACAAATTGCTGATATATTAACCAAACCATTAAATGAAAAAAACTTTACTAATTTTAGAAGAGAATTGGGTATATGTTCATTAACTGAAATATAAATTATAAATAACACAAGTATAGTTAATAATTAATATAAATAAAAATTTCTCAAAAATTGAACTAGGCATATCGACATGACCCATCCCCCTATGTCACATACAGGCCTAGATTTTCAAATTTAAATTTCCCTCTAAAAGAAGTATTTGGTTATATATTTATATATTTTGACTTTTACTCCTTTTCTCTGTTCTATTCTCTGTAATAAACTTCTAAAAAGGTAAATTAATGGCTTCCTCCTCTAATATTGAACCTTCTTCGCCTACTTCTCCTTATTCTGGTCCTTTTCAACGTTCCACACACGTATGAGTCATCAAATTACAAGAGAAGATGAAAGATTTGCTTCAAATGATGATGGAAATTCAAGTGGATCAACTATAAATGGCTAGAGAATAAGATAGACAAGGCAGAATCCTTAGGAATTTACAAAACTTCTTTATGGATAACCATGCCAATCCCATTGTCATCGAAGAATCATCACAAGCCATGGATTCCGAAGAAGAAGAGCCTATAGATGAACCACAAGAGGATCAAGAAGAAGAACATCCTCTGTCGAATCCGAATGTTCATATTGACGAAAAAGATGGCATGATTTGCGTTGGAGAGTTCCTTTTTAACGCTAATGGGAACTTGGTCGAACAACGTGGAAACTTTTGTCTCCACTATCCAAATTGTTCGGTCCATAAATCATCAATAGTTAAGGGTCCTCTTTAAGTGTTTTTCTCTTTCTTGATTGTATATTGGTTTGTTAATTTGTATATAAGTGTTATCTTAATTAATGTTCTTCTAAAAACAATCTTTGGTGAATAAAATCTTGAATTCCAATTAACTTAGGATGCTATATTTCACTCATACATAGTTATTATTCTTATGTCATATGTTTGTTTATCTCATTTTCTATTAATTTCAAGATTTATAAGTTATTTTTTGTTGATGACAAAAGGGGAGAAGTTATATAAAATAATATGCTTGGAGTAAGGGGGAGTTGCTGGTGTACGGGGGAGTTATGGTATGATCGAAGTGGTAAGTATATTTTATAAGGTTGTCGTCATCAAAAGGGGGAGATTGTTAGGAACGGGCGATAGTGGTTTTGATGACAACAACCTTTGTAACTTATTTAATTATAACTTATATACAACACTATTGTCTAGATATATATATATGAATGTTATTATGCAGGATTGTATAAGGTGGGTACTAATTATTGAAGACTATGCAGTATAAAGATCAAGAATGAAGAAATCAAGTTTGAAGACTCATGAGTATCAAGTCAAGATTTCAAGATAAGTGTCTAGTTTTGTTAAAACTTCATAATAGCATGGAATTTGGGATGGAACCCATTTCTACCTTCTTAGTGACTTACAAACCCACAAAAAGTAGCTTACAAACTTACGACAAGTGGCTTACAAACCCACAAACATCCTGGTTTTGTACAAATTATCGAGTCCTGATGTGATGAAATATTCTGAGGAAGAAGCTTGCAAAACTACTTCAAAATGGTTTATCAAAACTGCTTTTCAAAATGTTTTAGCTTTAAAAATTGTCTTTTCAAATGATTTTCAAAAAGATGTTTTAGCCTTAAAATATTCTTTGTTTTAGTTAAATTCTTGTTTTAAACTTCGTTTGTTTTTAAAACTATCTTTTAATTTTTAAATATTCTTTATAATATATATACTTGAGATTTAAAATCAAATTTATATATACATTCTAAAAAAATATTTTTCTACTCTTCTTTATTTTAAAAACATAGGAAAATTAGTTTATTTTACTTCAGAATTATTTCATCTTGTTTTCCTTTCAATACCATTTTCAAAACAAATTTTACATTGTTTTTAACTAAGGGATGTCATCATCATGGGATGCCCCATTTTGACATGGTGGTCGTTAAATTCAGAAGTTTCAATTTTCAAAAGAAGTATCTATTCGTTTAAATCTCTTCACGAGTGGTTATGACCGTTACTGGTCTTTAAATAGCCTTCATAAACGAATTTTTTAACTAACTTTTTCTTATTTTCTTCACTCCTTCTTCTCCACAAATCCATATTCTAAAATTTTCATATTTTTAAGATCGTGCCGAAATTCTGTCGAATTCTCAAATGAATCAAATTAGAATCTCATTCTTGTTTGATTCTCTGCATTCTCTCGAAGATCAAAGTGCTATTCAGAGTTATAGGATCAATTTATAATCAAAAGTTTATCGAGTCTCTCTATAAGGTATGGTTGTGCTTGGAAATCAATTGGGTGATCTTATGTCCCGTAAATCAAGAGATTTTGCCCCGGACTCAAAGACAGGAGGGCACCTCAAGGCCTTGAGGATTGTAATCTCGACGTTGGTATAATAAAAATCTATACGAGGTGTTTGCCTTGGTGTAGGACTGGATGTAGGATAACTCCGAACCAGTATAAAATCCATTGTGTTCTTTCCTTTTACTGCGTTTCATTTACTTTCTGCTTTCCTTTTATTGCTTTTTATTTACTTTCTGCATCTGCGTTTGATTCTGGGATTGTTCTGTGATTAATGTCTGCATTTGTTTATATCATAATTTTTAAATTAGTCCATATAAGTCTTAGAATCCGTTAAACACTATTCACCCCCTCTCCCCTCTAGTGTTAAATTAGCCTTAAGATCCTTAATCCACACTCCCTTTCATACCAGATGGAAAACTCTGTAATTTATTGTAAATTATTGATTGTATAATAAAATCTTTGAAATAAAAGGTTTTTTCTTTCTATTATATACATGTTATAATTTGTTATAATTAATCGACTATATAATTGAAGTATATTTAATAGAAAATTTATAAATGATGTGTTTTATGATAGTAACTACAAGGTGTTGTAATCATGAGCAATTTATCACAATATAATAAATACATTGTTTAAATATTCCTAGTTAAAATGTATCGAGACTGGATATATCTCTTCAGAATTGAGTATGTAACACTCTCCAAATATTGGATAGTGTATCGCTCATGGTTGTTGGGGACACCAAGGGGTTACATACTGATAATTATTGGATAACTATGGAATGACTCAATCGATAGTTTTCTGTTGGTTATAAAACTAAGGTCAAACGGAAAATATCGATGTCACAATATTACACAGTTCACTCGATTTGAGAATACTATTGAACTTCAATGTAGAAACTCCTCTTTGATAATAATTAAATCATGGCATGAAATTTACTGAACGACTGTAGTTAAGGTTAATAAAGCAGTGGAAGTGAAACACTTTTTGATAGAGAATCCATCTTCTCAGTTATATCGGGTTAGTATCAAGATCAATGAAGTTAACTCAAAGTTAAAGTCCCTAGATAGAGTAGTTTGGTTAATAATAACTATTATTATTGACTAAGGACTTTGTTTTTGGACAATAAAGTTGAATGTGGATAATATTAGAATTTCGATCATTACCAAATTCCATAAGTCCTAATATAATATAGTTTTGACGAAGAGAATTGGTGTAAATAATCATAAGCACCGAGTATTGCTTAAAATAAATAAAATTGGATTTTACTGAATCTATGTAGGCGTTTAATTTGGCCATAACGTTACACCACTAGCTAAAGTAACGTGTAAACATTATATTTGAATTGTTTGATATTACTCGTTGACCGAATTTACCCCTAAGAGTTACACAACCAAAATGTTAAATACTCCGATTACCACCTGATTTAATCAACTATAATTGTTATAAATTAATCAATATTTATAAAATACTAATCCTAAAATTTCATTGATTTGTGTTGAATATAACACATATATAAAAGTTGTATACACATGTATTGGTATACGATATCAATATACCTTTAAATTAAATTTAAATGCATATTTATTTGATTGGGTTTGAAGCAGTTTGTAGGTTCAAACATGGGAAAGCATGGCCACCCATAATGTAGGAGAATGGGGTTGAATTGGATTCAAAAGGGATTGAAATAGCAAGAGGAAATAGTGTATCCTGACCCACTTCTAACTCCTCTAACCCTCAACTACTTCAATGCCTTTAAACCCAATTTTTTGATATGAATATTTTTTTATTGCCTCCTCCTCTCCTTTTTTTTTGGTCGACCCTATCCCCCTTCTCCTTCATTATTTCAAGAAATTAAAACACAAAACTAAATAGCAACAACACATCGGTGGTTGGTGCTTTAAGTCTGGAAGCTCTTTCCGAAATTTTGGATACGGATTCAATAGGACGAATGATTCAACATTTTAACATGTCACATATGGGCGATAGAAAGATAATAGATTTATTTGCATTCATATATGTACATACACACGCATATACACATACACACACATATATATACATACACATAGACATACACATACACACATATATATATACACACACACATAGACATACACATACACACATACATATGTATATATATGTATGTATTTATATATGATGTCATTCTAATACGTGAAGTTGTATGTATATTATCATGAATCTACTTATGTCTATGCTGTCAACATCAAATGAATATATATATATATATATAACAAATAAATTATTTTGTTTTATATATGTGTGCATATATTATTAGGCTGGAAGGAAAAAAAATCTCTTCTTTTATTTCAAAATTAATTAATGGTATAAAAGATTTTAAAATAAACTTATTCTAAAATATGTACATATAAACAAGTAATGTGTGTGTGTATATATATATATTAATTTATATACATATTAAATTTTCAAAAACAAGAAAATTTTATATATATGTATATATGTTTAATTAAATTCATATGTATTTATACATAATTTATTTTAAATTATAATTCATAACATATATGTAATATATATATATATATATATATATATTAAAAGAATATAAGTGTATATATATTTAATAAAACCATATATATTTTTGAAATTTCTTTTTGAAAAAAAAATAAATTTTATATATTTCCATATGGAAATCCTTAGATTAAAAAAAAAATTAAAACCGCAAGGTTTTAATTAAGAAAATATATTTTGTTTTTGGCCATATATGTATGTCTATATATATATATATATATATATATATATATATATATGCGCTAAAACATATATATATATTGTTGTTTTATATACAATTCCTACGTATTAATTTAATAAATATATATAAATTTATATTTTTGAAAATAAAAATAATTTCACAATATGTATATATTTACTTAAAATAATATGTATTGATTTTAATTAAAAATTAATAGATATTTTGTTATTCAGATTTAGATTTGAAATTGAAATTGAGTTTAAGTTCGAAATTATTATATTTACAAATATTTCTTTTCTAGTGTCAAATATATTTATATATAAATATTTATATTTTATATTGTTTTAGAACTACATACTTACATATATATAGGGGATATCATATATGTATATGGAGGGGCTAACATATCCATTGTAGTGTAAATACCAACATTTATATGTAGGCATGTTAAACCATGTACACTGTATATGCAACAGGTTCATATACACACACATGTGTATAAGATACGCATGTTATATTGTATAGTACAAATATAACATTAAAATAAAACATTATTTATAACAGAAATAAAATATTGATTTTATTTAAAATTGACTTAGATCGGACCTAAATAAATTAAGACTTCGTAGACCCAATAAGATCCAAAACGAAATAATGTTTTTGATTTTTACCATTAACATGCTGCACGCTAACCCAAATTTAATAATTAGGATTTATATAATTTGGTGTTGGTCAAAATTTCAGTATCGTCCACATTCAACTTGTGTAGTCCAAACACAAGATTTTTGGTTCAATAATAACAATTATTATTAACCAAACTGCTTTGGCCAAAGACTTTGACTATGATTTACTTTAGTTGACCATGATACAAACCTTACATGATAGAGGAGATGAATTCTTTATTGAATAATATTTCACTTTATATGCTTTAACTCAACCCAACTATAGTTGTTCGATGGACGTTGTACCACGATTTAACTATAATCAAAGTGGAGTTTCTACATTGAAGTTCAACCGTATTCTCAAGTCGAGAGAATATGTAAATATTATCACATCGATATTTTTTATTTAACCTTAGTTATATTAACCAATGGTAAACTATCGAATGAGTCATTCCATAGCTATCCAATAACTATCGACACGTAATCCTTGGTGGCCTCGGTGGCCATGAATAATACACTGTCCAACATTTGAATAACATTACGTACTCTAGTCTCAAAGAATATATGGACATTCGGTCTTGATACATCTCGACCAGAAATATCTAAAATGATATGCCTATTTTCATTATGATAAATTTCTCATGATTACAACACATTGCAATTACTATCAAAGATCATATCGTTTATGGATTTCCTATTAAGTAAGCTTACATTAATTAAATAAGTAATATAGCACATTATATCAAGTATATAATAAAACAAAAATACCTTTTTATTTCAAAAATTTCTTACTAAAGGTTTGTAATTTGTAGTAAATAATAAAATTTCCCTTAGGGCATACCCCCAACTCTATCGATTATGGCTAGTGTGAATAAGGAGTAATTGGCTTATCAGGACAAATTTTTAAAGATGGTCGATTTTGAGTGGTCCATCCACTTTTATTAAAAGAGATTTAAAAACAGGTGCTTGGTAGAGATACCAAAGCAGCTACAACTCACACAATGCTATAAGACCATATCAATAATCTTAAGACATAACATAGTTGTTAATGCCAAAAATGAGCATCAACACCCAATAGAATCTAGTAGAGATTAAATGAAGAATGAAATTAAAACAGAGCAAATATCATAAATGAACACACAGATTTTAATAGTGGTTCGACAATCTTGGCTTACGTCCACTTCATATTTTTATTGATCTTCCACTTGATTATCACTACAAGAATATTTGGATCAGCTGGGATCCAATGGTACAAAAGTGAAGAATAAAAATGGCAAAGCCTTGGCAAAGAAAGTCGGATCCCTTTTATAACACTATACCTATTGTATTCATAGGGGAAGACGTGCATGGATCAGACTAAAATTTTGGCAGAAGGTTCGAGAGACTAAGACAAGGCTACCCAAAAATTTGCAGGCCCATCAGGGCCCACAATAGGGATCGATATCTGTCCCTATTAATGCATTCAAATGGGCTACAATCTCTATGATATATATCCCATGATGGTATCTACTTGCTCTCAAAATTTCGTGCAATTTCGACATACACTTTGTGTGATATCACATTTTCCATGAAGTAGTGTTGCTTGAATTCTGGTTTTTACCGATCCCTCTAAAGGGATAGATACTATCCCTCTAATCTCTTCCAAATGCTATGCGATCCCTAAAGAAGTTTCTCCATGTTGTATTATGCTTAACCTCAATGTTTCATGCCAATTATATTAGTAGAACTCGAGTAATTGATCAATCTTTAGTGTAATATGTTGTGAGGCTAAATATGGATGATCCCTTTTAAACTGGTCCTTTTTAATAGGTTAAATAATTTGCCCATAAATTGACTTGAAACTTGAAATGTAGCCTCATGTGGCTGTCCTTGTCACTCAGTGATGATTTTACCAAGTTTGGACTATGTACCGATCCCCTAGAGAAAGGTTTAAGCACCGATCCCCCGCCTTAGAGAGGCATTATTCCATACTTAGATTACTATGAAGGGTCTATATCTTAGCCTTGGTTGATCATTGCTTCATATCATTGCATGCGTTTGATCTCTGAGCCTAATAATCATCTCTTTGGGTTATCTTCCTCGATGATCGTCTAGTCTAACTTGTCCAGTCGGTCTGAATATAACTGGGCCAAAAGTTTGGATAACAATAGAACTCAAACAAAATGACATAACATCTTACTGAAATAAAATGACAAATAAAAGTGTCATATAAGAGAAGGAACTATGAACGAAAGAGATCGATAATGTCGTACTCAACACTATCATGAGGATCCTCCTGGTCGAGCGAAGATGGCTTATCCGGGTCAGGACCAAGAACAATTAAGAGCATATTAACAAGGTGCTTGGCATTGGAAGCGATATCATGGGAAAGAGCAGTGGCAAGGAAAGCATCGAGCTTAGCCAGGTCAGCAAAATCGAGCGTTACTTAGAATACTAGTAGAAATGGACTTAATGGAAGAAGGCTGAGCAGGAGGGCTATGAGGGGTTGCCAAAGGCAAGTGTCTCATAGAAACAGGTGGGACTTTAGCCCTCTATTTCCTTCATGGCAGTTTCTGGAGTGGAAACTTTTCAAGGATAGGGGAAGGAACAAGATCCAGGGATGCAGACTCTTGAAGATGAATACAAATGGACAACAAATAACCAAAAGAATGGCAGCGCGTATGAATCGGATGTTGCCATAAGTAGGAGACAAAGATAACAGCAATTCTATTGCCAGAAACTACCACAGAAAGTTGAGTAGGAAGGGTTCTAGAAGGGGCGATCTCAGTGAGTGGTTTAAGAAATTCATGATGAATAATACATCAATATTTTTATCAAAACAAATTAATTCGCGAATATTACTAGCCAACTAGTCTAATCTCTCAGGAGATTAAAGTGAGAAGGGAATATAAGTGAACATAGCCCAAATAAAAATGGACATAACATGCTCATAGGCTGCATCAACCGAGGTACTCCAATGAGTGATAATGAACACTTTACCATCAATAACACATGGATTCGCTTCCAAAACTAGTCGATGATATTCCTCATTTCCAAAATCAAAATTCACGTATCCTTGTCATAGGCACTTTTGACGTTCGTTCACGTTTTGAATGTTTTAACAACATTGTATGGTAGGCCATCATCAAGAAAGAATCCAACAAGGGTGTTTTTCCACAACTCGGCTATAGCTAAAGCAACATCCCGGGAAAGGAATAAGTATTTCATCTACATTTCCAGAAGTTTTAAAACATTTAGATATGTACCTTCTAGCAATCTTAGGTCGACTGGAAAAAAGAGAAGCCCACTTTTTATGTCATGGATCTCTGTTCTCTGGAAGAGGAACATAATTGCCAGCCTGATCTAGAAAGATGGCTGGATATTGATTGGATAACAGAGAAGGAATAGCTCTTAGTGATATGGAGATGCCAATGATAGAAGCATACACAGCTCAGGATAATATAGAAGGATTGGGATCGAGGGATTTGCACAAACAGGTGCACAAATAGAATCAAGGGTAATTGCACAAATAGGTGAATGTACATCTTCACAAATACCTGAGGTACCTGGAGTAGCTCGAGAAGCCAAAGCAGCTAAAGCACAAAGAGCGCCTAAGAATGAAGTATTTGCAGAAGTTGCCACTGATAAGACACCTGATACATCATAACAAATAGGGACAGAAGCCGTTGTAGCAAGATCAGGTAGAAAGTCTGGAAGGGTGTCAGCAACAGGAAGAGGCTGCTTGTGCTTGGACAAAGGCGGTTGTTTTTCTAGAGGAAGGTAGACTATGGAGTGGGATAAGGAGGGAGGTTTAAAAGATTTTGCCAACCTAGTCGTTGGCGTATCCATCAAGAAGGAGCGTAGTTTTGATTAGGGGATTCATTGAATCCCTTCCGCATGGTTTTAGTCAGTGCGGATGGATGAGGAAGTGGGAGATCTGAAGGAAGTGCAGGGGGATGAAAGGGGAGAGATAAAGAGGAGACATGATGAACTAGACAGGGAGGAAGATGAAGAGGAGGCGTGACAGGAGGAATCCTTAAAAATCATTTGCGCAAGGCGACATCAACTGGTTTTAATTTAGGAGTTAACAATCATGAGATGTCACCAAAAGGAATATGTAATGACTACATTAATGATATTTTATGGAGGGGCTAATGGTAAAAGGGTGACTATGGTCGATACCATTATTTGTTGTGCACTTGTGTAGATTAGGCACACATATGACTTAATTAATTGTATGAAGACCCTTGTTGGGTAATGGGGTACAGTTGTATGCTTGGGCACTTATGCCACTTATGGCGGTCATCATAGGTGCATGTAGTTGAGGTTGACTCGACAAGGTGTGCAACGTTTCTTGGATACTCGTTGTATGAGTGATCATCATTCTTGTACTATCCCTAGATTTGTAGGTGGCATGCTCTCATCATGTGTGCTAAAGAATGCAACTAATGAAAGATTTGATTTGATCGAATGTGTGAGAAGGCTTTGGAGCCATGTATCCATGGGCCCTTACGAGACGATAAGCTATGCTGAGTATATAATTTGATTGCCTTTGTTTCAGTTTCGTATAATATTCTCTATGGAAAGTGTGTATAACACTGTCCCTCTTACCATTTTGTTCTTATGTTCACCAAATGATGAACTGTTCTTATAGAAATTTTTAAGTTGTTGGCGCATAGTTAATGCTAAGGATACATAGCATGCTCGGGCTATAATGACACCGCATATTTCACAGTGCTTTTTCATAGTAGTACCCATGATGTCACCCAATATTTGAGTCGAGTCTAGTCTGGGTGCTCTTATCTATCCCTACTTGTTAATTTATATACTTGTTAATTAGTGAATGATTTATTTGTGTTTCTATTTTGTCATCTTTCTTTACATTTTCTTATTCACGGCATCGTACACCATTGACAATTCTTGATATTTTCTCTTTCTTCTTCACAAATTTGTTAGATATATCTAACTCTATAGTCAATCTTATTCATAATAAAGGTGTTTGATTTCTATTATATATTTTATTATATTTTCATATAATTAATTAAGTAATTAATTTAAAGTATATCGGTAAGAAAATCTTTAAATAAAATGTTGTGATTGTAGTTGCAAACAGCTGCAATCATGAGTTTATTCAAAAAAATAAAATAACATTTTGTTTTAAATATTTCTAGTAAAGATGTTTCAAGAAAGGATATTGATACTTCCATTGAGACTGGAGTATGAATGGATAGTGTATTACCCATGGCTATGGGGAGCACCGGGGGTTATATATTACGTAGTTACTAATAACTATTGCATTACTTATCCAAGAGTTTCCTATTGGTTGATAACAACTAGGTTAAATAGTGAATCCCAGTATGATGATGTTACTTGAGAATACTATGGAGCTTCATTGTGGATACTCCACTTTGATTATAGATAAATCATAGCGTGACGTCCATCGAATGAGTGTAATTGGATCTGAGCTGAAGCATTATGAGAAGTACTATTCAATAGAGAATTCATCTCCTCGGATGAGATTAGTGTCACGGTCAACTGTGGTCAACTCAAAATCAAAATCTCTGTCCAGAGTAGAATGGTTGATAATAAATGTTATTATTGAACCCATGACTTTGTTTATGAACTAACCAAGTTGAATGTGGATAATGTTAGAGTTTTGATCAATACAAGATCCATATATCCTAAAGTCATATAATGTTTAGCAAAGAGAACATGTGTAAATTATTGTCACTATTGGCACCATTTAAGATAATATAAAATATGATTTCACTGAAAAGATCCATAAGCAATGAACTTAACCGAACTGTCACACCATTTACTAAGATGGCATATGAATATTAATATTTGAATTAGTTAATATTAATTACTAACTGTATTCACATGTGAGGCTCACAACTGCATTTGTGAATTCTTCAAAATTCCAGATAATTTCACTAGTTTATAAAGTGTTATAAAATAATTATATTAATAAATACCTAAGAAATATTAATTATTAATGTATTTGAGTTTGGGGCGTTATTAATAATTATATGGTGTATATATTAAAGTTATTAAAGTTATATTTGCATGTATGCATATATATAAAAACAAACTTTAAATATAATTAATTGCTTAACGGCCTTTAGAATTTTTTATCCATTTAGGTAGCTAATTTTGACCAGCCATAGAAGGAGAATCATGGTGTAGATAATTGATTTAGATCTAATTGGACTTAATAAGGAATAATTTTAAAGACAGGAATGAGAAATGTTATAATTCTCTTCATAAAAACAAAACATCATACATTAATTCAAAATTTCAATGATCCTTCTTCTTCTCTTCTCTTTTCATGGTCACCACTTCCATGTGTTACCTCCCCATAGTCGAAAATATTCACAAAAATGACATCGAATAAAACAAAACAAAGCAGTTCATTCGATTCTAGCAAGATTCAAAGAGTCTTGGAGTTGAATTACAAATCAAAGTGTCACAAATTGTTAGAACTATAAAGGAAAACCAATATTTATTTTATATGCTTATACATGATCACATTGAAGGTTGTAAAAATCATTAGGCGGATGCTACGCGGTAAGCATGGACTAAGGAGTAATTGCCTAGGTGGGGATAAATTGATGATTAATCAAAGCTAAGCGTTTTTCATAAACTCATGCATTTTGGATAAAATTTTAGGATTTTGTTTAGTATTAAATGACCCACAATGGAATATTATGGATTTGGATGGATTTGGAAGTAACCAAGGAGACAAAATCGCTTGAAACAAATATTTCGATGCTTATAAGAAGCCTCAACCTTAAATTGGTGCATATATGGTGTTCATAAACCTGTTTATATGCTTAGATAGTGCAGTAAATATCATCTAGACGGGGTAGGAAAATACTTAGGTGATAATACTAGCGTAGCGCCTAGGCGGGAGCTTAGAAGGATTATAAAAACAAAGATCACACCTAACCCAAATTTATATATGTAACATATAAATAATTTTCATTCAATTTTATTGAAGTTTGATTTATTATACGTATATTGTTTGTAAGTAAAATTCAAAAGGCGAAAACCAAACTTTGGTCGCCTACACCACTTTTTTGATTGCACTGAAAATTTTCAAATATGGTGTTGCTTGGTGGTAAAGATAGGTAGACATGACATGGTGAGGGACAACAATGTTGAATGGAACTTGATTTGCAAGGCAACAAGATGGAGAAGTCTAAGGGGCCGTTTGGATGGCAATAAATAAGTTGCTTTTTTGCTTATATAATGCAAAAGTTAAAAAGTCAATATGGATAAACAAAATTTACCGACTTTTAAAAGTCACTTTTCAACTTATTGCAAAAGTAATTTTTTTTTGCTTCTCGACTTACATAAGTCGATTTTTTATATGAAAAAATACTAAAAAAAATGTATTTTCAAATATCAAATTTCCAAAATTTCAAATTTCAAATTTTATAAATTTCAAATTCAAATTTCAAAATTTTCACATTTCAAAATTTTCAATTTCAAATTTTAGTTTCAAAAATTCAAAATTTCAAATTTCAAATCTCAAACTTTCAAATTTCAAAAATTTTAAATTCTAATTTCAAAATTCAAAATTTCAAAGTTAAATTTTCAAATTTCAAAATTTTACAAATTCAAAATTTCAAAATTGAAATTTCAAAATTTCAGAATTCGAATTTCATAATTTCAAAACATCAAATTTCAAAATTTCGAATTTTAAAATTTGAAATTTCAAAAATTTGAACTTTAAAAATTCAAATTCCAAAATTGAATTTTCAAACTAACACTTCCAATTTCAAATTTTCACAAATTCAAATTTTCAAATTTCGAAATTTTGATAATTTAAAATTTCAAAATTGAAATTTCAAATCTCACAATTTCAAAATTCAAATACAAATTTTCACAAATTCAAATTTTCAAATTTCGAAATTTCGAAAATTTAAAATTTCAAAATTTCAAAATTCGAATTTAAAAATTCAAAATTTCAAAATATCAATTTTCAAAATATCAAATTTTCAAATTTCAAAATCTCAAATTTCAAATTTTCGAATTTCGAACTTTAAATTTGAAATTTCAAAACTTTGAACTCTAAAATATCGAATTTTTAAAAGTTAAAATTTTCAAATTTTGAACTTTGAAATTTCAAATTTCAAAATTTGAATTTTGAAATTCGAAATATTACAATTTAAATTTTAAAAATTTCAAATTTGAATTTTGAACTTTTTTTCCAATTTTGACTTATAAGTCAAAAGTTTCCAAATATGCTTTTTAGCTTTTTAACTTTCTAAAATTTCAAATATGCTTTTTAACTTTTCAAATATGCTTTTGTTTGCCAAACGGGCCCTAAAGTCTTATTTGCTTGCTCGGTATGAAGAAATCTCTGAAAATCATTTGGGCGGAAAGGAACAACAGGGTTTTCTGTTGCAAAACTAAAGGGAATGGTGTGCTGTGCCATGAGAATTTACATGAGATTTCCACTGGGATGATGGCCTCGGTGTTTTATTTTGATGCTACGCGATTAATTTCAGATAATTGATCAGTTTTCGTTCTTTCTTATGCTTTCCCTTCCTTATTTGTAAGTGTGCGTGCATGTGTTTCTTTCTGTGGTCTTGGATGCTTTTTCTTTCTTCTTTTCTTGGGCTCAAAGTTTATTTTCATTTGCATTTTACAACTTTTGCTTTGATTATACATTTACAACTTTCCTTTTTTTTTAATTTTTTTTTAAGTGCACTGTTACATTGCCTCCCCTACTGTACACAGTGCACTGTGCACCAAGCCTTTCATTGTCCTCCATCTGCTGCTCTACCATCTCATAATTTCAATATATTCACAGCAAACACTTCATCAACATATCCACCACTCCAAACTGCCATTACAAACTAGAGGACCTTCCTGTGCTACCATGCATCAGTCCAGCCTCCAACAAAACCTCTTCATCACCCTTTACAACAGTGCACACACATCATCTCTGTGCATTTTCATCCTCTTTCCATCAACCATCTTCACTTGCTCCAACTTATAGCATATCAATTCAAACAGTCCTCCCTACAACATACATACTTCTAGTGCACATTGCCTAACTTTAGCATCAATTCAATTCATACAACTATGCTTCTCCATACTACATCAACCTTCCTTCACCATACAACACTTCTCATACCATCATTCCATTGCCTATCAGCCTCCAACCATCACTGTGCACATCACAAAGCTACTGCACTTCCATCCCAGTACAAACTCAATGCTACCACCCACGACTCCTCCTTTAAACACAAACATACACTGCTGCTGCTTCATTCTCCTCCTTCATAAACTTTCCAGTGCCTTGCCACTACCATCAATACAACGGTTCTCTGCCTAAACAACCTGTCAACCCACTGTGCACTACCGTAACCACCAAACCACTACTTCTTCATCCATCAACATTCCTAGTTCACTGTGCATAGCCTCATCCTCTAAAAACTACATCACATATCCACTGTACACTTCTTGCTAAATTCCTTCATCTGTCATAACAAACTTAAATCACCACAGAACAGCTGCTCTTCAATAAACTTCAATCTACAAAACAACCACCACAACTGCTCTGTCAACGAACCAACCATCATCATACTGCCATTCCATCAATTGCTGCAGCAAACAAACCCATCACAGAACCATCAAAAAATCACCTCCTCTTGAATCACCTCCTCCACCATAACTGCAAACTTCATCATCTACAAACTGAACACCTCCCCACTATCATCTCTACAACTCACTGTCACATTCCTCCCTCATTGCCTACCTGCCTGCCACTCCATAAAAAAATGCCTGAAAGACATTCCCATGCCATATCAGTGCCTCATCATTGTTGTGCACCAAATCATCCACTACCTTGTCATTTCCCTCCACCATCAACACTCCTGTCACAACAATACTGCCATAGCAGCTTAACACTCCTGTCACAACAATAATGCCATCGGATTGCAAAATTTCACCATCTCCCCACTATTCTACATTTCAACTACCACTGCATTGCATTCTTCACCGATCACAACCACTGCCTTGCTGTTATCAACAACCCCAAAACTTCATAAAACTATTACATTGCCTCCACCACAACTTCAGTCATCCACAACACATACAGCTTTCACCATCACCCTCAAACCTCACCACTGCCCCGACCAACCTGAAAACTGTCAACAAGTTCCACCAATACATACCCACCACTGCATATACACATCCTCTACAGCAACTAATACAGAGCAAACCTCTACAGCAACCTCTGCAAACACTACAAACTACTTGCATCCCACTACTGCAATCATTTCACTCACCACCTCTGCCATCCAAACCTGGTTCATCTCTATTAGCAACTCCACCCCACTGTATCATCTCAACCTACATACGAACTCCTCACATCGCACATCCAAACCTGGTTCATCCCTCACCACAATCCTGAACCCACAGCCTTCATCGACCAAAAGAAACCCGCGACCTCAATCCAATCTGCTACCTAACTGAATCAACCCAATCGAACCAATCGACCACTGCAATTCACGAAAACCATCAATTTTGAAAACGCGATTTTGAAAACGTGAACTGGAATTGATTTCTTTGAGAAAGAGGCGAACGTTAAGTTTTTTTCATTTGTTTATTTTTTTTAGAAAAAGAGATTTGCTTGTATATTAGAAAAGAAAGAACAAAAAAAGAGATACATTCATTTTTTTAGTGGGCCGTAGTGGGCTTAACTTGTAATTTTAAAATTATCCTTTGTTTTAACTTTCCTTTACAATTTTTTTTTTAAAAAAAAGAAAATTTCTTTGTTTAGGGTTTTGTTTTCTTCAAAATAAAAAAATTAAAATTTTTGTGTTTTGTTATATATATATATATATATATATATATATATATATATATATATATATATATATATCTTGAGTTAAAATTTTCAGGTTGCAGGAAATAAACAGGAATTTCTGCATTTAACTGTTCTGCTTGCTTGCTTAAAAAAATTGTTGCTTTAAAATAATTCGCTAATAATTATACATGCTCTGCTACCGTGCTCTTACCTCTTGTTTTTATTTTCTTTGCATTGTTGGTTGTTTGTGTTTTTTTTTAAAAATTCTAAAAACATAATCAAAATCAAAAACAAAAATCCATTTGTGGTTGCGTTGTTTAAATCACGTTTATTTTCCGTTTTACATTCATATCATCATATTTTTTTAAGGGCAATACCCAAATCCACATAAAGTGGGGGATTTCATCACCCCTTCCTTGGCCTACAATCGCATTGCATTCTAGAATTTTGACTAATAATAATGGTTAGACACTTGACTTAAGGGTGTCGTGAGCTCACCTAGGCTTAATTGTATCTTGACAAGTTGTCTTTTTTGAACAATTTATTTTCTTGGTGTCTTACGGTAGAGCAATAATCGGTTATAAATATTACGATGATTCGTAAATATTATACTGATTATTTCTCTGAAGGTACTTAAACCTTCGGTTGCATTGCTATGGTGATTCGTGGTGCATCGATAAATCATGTCCATACCTAGCTAAGAACTATCTTGTTGGACTAAGACAAAGTGTGATTATACAATTTTGGGTTAGGACCTACTAAGGACAAAAAATTTGTAATTAAGTCCTTGCATTCATTTAATTACATTAGTTCATGCATATTTTAAAAAAAACAAAATCCAAAACCAAAAAAATTGTAGATTTTCCTTAACTTAGTTTTTTAAATCTTTTCCTCTGAAAAAACTTTTCAATCAAAATCAAAAATCCAAAAAAAAAAAAAACTAAGTTAGTTTTTTTAGAAAAACAAAAATCCAAAAAATATATATAATCATTTCAAAAACAAAAATATATCAAAAAAGATTTTTTTTTTTGAAAATTCCAAAAAAAAAAACAAAAACCAAATTTCCCTTTTGAAAAGTAAATTCTTTTTGGTAAATATTTTTCCTTTGAAAAAAATTTCGTTTATGAAAATGTCTGAATTTCTCTACTCACATGAATTTTACAATAGTTGTGAAAATCAAAATAATCCATATAATTTCATATCAAATTCCTATGGATATCTTAATAACAACTATTGTATAAACAATTCGAATTTGGCACCGCAAAGTTTTTAAAATGATGACCAGCCCTCAAATCTTGAAAATAATATTTAAACAATATCGTCTTTACTAGAACTCTATACGCCAAAAAATCAAATGATAAATGATTTGTGTAATTCATATTTGTGCAATCAAGTCAAGAATTTCAAAATAATCATGTAACATCCCGCCTTTTTGTACGCTTAAGCAAACACACATGTCAACTCAAACCATACAAAAGAACGGATTGTTATTGGGGTAAATAAGAAAAACGGAGAAAGAAATAAAACAAAACGGAATCTCACAGCGGAATGACAAAATATAATAATCAAATAACAGTTCATGAAGCTGTTTTAGAAAACATTTGATTATATTTATACAACACATATCAGAGTTACACAAACCAGAGAATAATAAAATAATGCAGCGGAACAACATAGTATAAAATAATAATAATAATACTTCGTCTTCATCCTCCAAAATAAAGTCTTCGAAACCTGTAATGCTCAGACTGACCCGAGCGAATTGAAAAGACAAAATATTCGAGTCAGAACTAAAAGATCTTATGTAAGTTAAATCAACTGAAATAAATATGAGTGGAACAGAGTCAGAGATGTTTACTAAATTTGACATCTCCTATCCAGTGTCAAACGTGAGTGCAGTAACTTAAGAGATGTTCGGAATTCACATCTCTTAAGGATCCGTTAAACTATTTACTATGTAGTAATATTTCGCTATTATAATAATGTCTATGTGACGCCCCACCCCGAGACCCACATTAACAAAGAGAATTACTGGGTAATTCTGTCCGCTAATGTGGAGAATGGGGCTGGTTAGGAGTGACCATCTATAATCATGTCTTAAACATCTACTGCATACGTCGATAAATGCTCTATATTTTTTTTCTATTTCAAGTGAATCGACATATCCAATAAATTCTTAATACAAAACTATAGGTGGTTAATGGATCTATCAGAACAAAACACAATAACAGAATGCATATCACATCATAGAACAATAATCATCATATATATAAATACATATACATAGATACATCCTAGTATGATACAAACTGATACACAAAAGTGGTACAAAGGCCACACTATAAACATATAATCAAATACATATCAGAGTCAAGCCGAAAGAAACATATAAACTACGCAAAAGTACTAGGCTGATATCCAAGTAGATGCATTAAAGCTAAGTCATGTAATCGATAGCTAACCTGAAACAACTCGGTCTGACCATAGTACAAAATACACGGGTCAGTCTAGCTAAAACAATCAGTTAATGAGGATAGGCGATAATATGAAGCATAAGATACAAGGTGATAATTCTTTTCGAATGAGAAAAGGCAACAGAAAGAATACAACCCATGACTTAAGTGAACTAATGTCACTTAAGTATACAAAGACCTCAAAAGAGGTAAATTCAATAATAATACTCAAATAATATAAACATTTGCCTCATATCATCAGCGACATCCCAAAATGTCTACATGGTTTCCATGAATCATATCTCATCAAAAGGAGAAACATCAATACAAACTCTTGCCAAAATGGCAAACATAAAACATTCTCAAATAGGATGGTCCAAAACTCAAATATAGAAGAATCTCCAAATTCAATTATACCTCATCTCGTTGGTATAAATGTATATAAATCTCAATCTCAACTCGCCAAAATGGCAAAACCCAGAATATCCTATAAAATCATAAAATCATCCAAACTCATGACTGAAGGAACTCAATAAGAGTTAAAGACATCATAAATGAAATTACCACATATAAAACATCTTATATAGCACTAGGCTATCGATGTAATAAAACATCTTAAAATGGTGAAATCACATTAAAACAGAAAACCTAGAAAACCCGGATTGGCCAAATCCCCGATTGCAATGCCGAAGCAATGATGCACATGCTAAACTCAGACGGACGAAGCCTCAGACAAGGTCGCTAACACCTCCCAAAGCAGTTCGTCCTCATGACAAGGTCACTGACACCTCTTCAAGCCACTTTGTCAGCCCTAACAAGGTCGCTAACACCTCCCTAAGCAGTTCGTCCTCATGACAAGTCGCTGACACCTCTCCAAGCTATTTTGTCAGCCCTAACAAGTTCGTTAACACCTCCCTAAGCAGTTCGTCCTCATGACAAGGCCGCTAACACCTCTTAAAGCAGTTCTGTTAGGTAAACATCGTGAATGTGTCACAAACTCACGGATAGGAATCCGAAAAGTGTTAACGTGTGTCTCATACCACTCGTTCGCACTTAGCGGTTTACTAGCCGCTAGTCGATGCCATACTAGGAACATCATAAAACTCAGAAAATCATATCTCACATCATCTCATTGGCAAGTGGTAAAGAGACGCCATACTCATCTCATCTCATCGACAAATATTAAATGGCATCTTAACTTGTCTCATCTCATCGACAAGTGAAAATATCGAGATGGTTTCTCATAAACCATAAATCTCAAAATATGAAATCATATACTCAAGACTTGCCTTATATCACTGGCAAGTAAATAAAACATCGTGATGGCTCTCATCGTCCATACTTTTACATAGGAGATCTCAAACCATAATAATTGCCAAATATTGTCCGTCTTAAATAAGTCTGATAAATAGGAATTATAAAACTCAAAATATGCCATAAAATGGCAGAACATCTCAGAATCAATAATCTCAAATAGCTTCGATCGTACAAGTCCGGAATTAACCGAAATAATAAATGCACATGTCCCATACCACGTGTTTTACTAAATCGTTTAATTCTCTTTCTCATACGTTCGAATAGTGTAAAAGTGTATGTGTTATATTTAAAATAGTTTACTAGAGAAAACAAGTTTTTAAAACTATTTCCCGAAAAGATTAACAAAACCAATATTTGAAATTCCTTTATTATAGGTAACAAATAGATTTTATATGAAAAATAATTTTAAAACTATATAATAATAACTTGAAATGTCCATTTATTTCAAAAAAATCACTTCAAAAATCGTTTAGTGAAAACTGTGCTCGAAAACAATGAAAACAAGAAAGATAACTCAAGACCGATAACTTGAATTCAATACAAATTCAATTTAAATTTAACCCAAAACCCGTTCAAATTCTATTTAAATTTGAATTTAGATTCTCCAAATATAACTATCCAATTGATATGTATCACAGAGCTCTCAAAACGTCCAAAAACAACATAAAAATCGAACAAGAATGAGAGCAAAAATAAGCAAATACAATTCTCAGGTCAATGATTATTATTGCTGTCGTTTTGCTCTCGCGATAGCAACAAACGAATACAGTTTTGACCAAGCTAACTTCGAAATTTCAGAAAACTCAAAACATGAAACTTTTAGCACAAAGTCTAAGCTTTCCGGAATATCTAAAATTATTGAAATTGGATAATAAACATGGAATATATGGTCAAAACAAATTCCAGATCCGAAGTTCGCTATGGCTGTCGTTTTAGTTCCGGGACAGCGATACTAAAATGAACTTTCGACCATGTAAACCTCAAAATTTAACAAAACCCAAAATACAAAAGTTGTATCAGATAATCTTATCTTTCCATAACATCAAGAATCATCCAATTCCAACATCAAATGAGAAAATTAAGCTCAAATTACCAATGACATTAAGCATATAAAGTCACAATTTTACAGTGACAGGGTAGTAATTTTGTATTGGGTTTTTCGACCCATTACACTTAGAATTTGCGACAGTGTTTAACAAGAAAGTTATCACATTCTTTTCAAGCTTTCCATAACTTCAAAAAAAATCAAATTCCGACTTAAATCGAAGGAGATATGCTCAATTTACTGACAGTGGTTCTTAAATGAACTTGCAACAAAAATAAAATTGAGATTTCTAACTTTGAAATCTCAATCTAAGCTAGAAGATATGAGTACTGATACTCACCTTAACAAAATCAGATCAAACTTGAGGAAATCTGAAGAAAGTTTGAGCTTTGGCCTTGTATATACTTTAAGAACCTAGAAATTGATAGTTTACAAACATGCATAGAGAAAACATAAGTTACAGCAGATTCAAATTCAAAAAATCAAGAATTGATGAAACCATCTTTGATTTTAGAGGGATTACCTGATTTTGTTTCATTAACTTCAGCAAACGGTTTGAATATTTTGAAAATTTTGGCTTAGGGTTTGAAGAGGGAAAGGGTTTTCTAGATTCTTTTGTTTCTTTCTAGTTAGCTGAAGTTGTACGTACTTTGTTTGAGGAAGAGAAGCTTTCTCTTTACTTCAGGTTGGAGATAAGAATGGGCATGGACCCAATAACAATTAATTTGCCTAAATAATAATTATCACCAATTAAACTAAAGCTCTTTTATTAAAATCAAAACAACTTATATTTACAAGTTTTGAACACAATAAAATCTCACAACTACATTTCTATGTTTTAACAAACATTTTTTTTTCAACGAAATAAAAAATAATTTAGCTCTAAAAATTATTTTCATTATTAAAAACTCTTATTTTAATTAAATACCCAACTTAACACAAATATTTACATATAATACTATTTTTAATTCCAAAATTTGCGCAAAAATAATTTCTTATGTAATAAAATACAACAAACCATTCTCCACCAATTTATGATGAAAACTTATTTTTAAACCAAAATTTCACTTTTTATTTAAAATAAACATATTTTAAAATTAAATACTTTCTTTAAAAATTATGAAAAGGGGCAATTGGCAAACACAAGAATTATTGCATTTTCACTAAATAAAATCATATTTCATTCATTATTCTCACAAATACTCAATATAAAGTTTTCAAAACTTTATTTTCACATTTTATTTACAAAATTCATTGTTTATCCCAAATAAATAAATTTAAAATTTTCAATTATATTTTAATTTAAAATATTAAATTATAAATACATTCATAATTTAATATTAACAAGTAAACTCCAAAGCCAGGGCTGTTACAAACTCCCCTACTTAATAAAATTACGTCCTCGCAATTTCTAGAGAAGAGTATGTATTCAACCTATTAATTTCATTAGTTAAAGGAAGGATAGACTAGCGAGTTTAAAAGAAGTTCTCACGCTCTCAAGATAGGACGGTAGAAAATGAAGACAAGACTCGCTCGATTAATTATATGGTTTCTAAAGTGCTAATATTGTGACTAGCAAACCACTGAATATTCCGAGCAACACATAAAATTTCGAAGGTATCTCACCTTCGAATTGGAAACTCAACAAGATGCTACACATAAAAGATTACTCGAATGAATTGATTTCTCAAAAGCTCCTAGAGTAGAGTTGGGATCTAGCACAACTCCAACTCAAACTCTAACCAACAAAATGATTATCGATATGATTTCTGTATGACACTACGGAAGGAACCACATCGATACAAGATAGAAACAAAAGAGACAAGATAGATCAACCAAAAGGTGGTTTATTCTCTAATTCTTCCATAGGTATTCTCTAATTTTCAACATATTTATTTTTTTCAATTTGTTTCTCAAATTTTCCAAGTGTTGGAAGTTTTCAAAAAAAAAAATTGGCAGGGTCCCTTTGTACGGAGGGCCATATACATTATTATAAAAATGATTTATATGATATACATCGACCATAAGGTCGGAAACACAATATATCATCATTTTAACTCTTAAAATTAATCTAAAAACATACCTTTCCCTTTTAGAATTTTAAAGCAGTTTTGCACAAACTTATATCTATAATCTTTTTGTTCAAAATATATTTCACCTATCCGCTTTTCACTTGTACTTAGCTCAAATAGATGATATTAGTTCATGATCATAAATAAGAAATGCTACACTTAACTATTGAGGGGAAATAAATCAATTTCATTTTCGACCTGCTAAAAAGAAGACCTGTTTTGATCGAGAAAACTACAAAATCTGAAGAACTTTATAATATGGAAGTTGTTCTAATTAGTCTGAGCTTTCCAACACTATAAAGATCATCAAAATCGGATTTACGGTTCGAAAGTTATGTTAAATTTACTTTCAGCTTAATCTTAGAGAATTTTGTAATAGGACAGAATTGCCTATCTCCCTTCAAACCCATTTTAGACTTAGTAAATAGCAAAATATTTAAAAGTGGTACAAGGAAACTCTATAGCTTACTGAAAGTTCTTTCATCCGCAAAAAGATTGAGCTCATTTGGAGTAATAAATCTCTAGTTATCGTTGTTTTAGTACATCACTTTTCTAAATGAAATTTTCACCTTTTAAAATCAATTTAAAATTTGAAATTCTCCCAAACCATTTTAATTTCAAACTACAATTTTAAACAAGCTTTTTGTTACATCATTTATTAAATGATCCTCTTTTTTTCTGGAAAGCTAAGGCATAAAATTATGATCAACTTTACGTAATCACCATAAAATATTTTATTAAGTGGAAATATTTTCATTACTTTTCAAAATCTAACTTTAAAAACAATTAACTGTGAAAACTCTCTTTGGAAGAGATAACTAATTTCTTCCATTATCAAGCTTTGAACATTAATTATTCATCAAAATAAATTTTTATAGTCATCATTAATAACTTGAACTAAAATATTCAATTAATATTTTAATTTTCAAACCAAAGTATTCTTTTATCTTAAATACATCATTTTATTAATCAAAGCATCAAATGATATTTTCTTCTAATTAAGACATCTCCTTAATTGAAATTATTCACTTTACTTACCCAAATTACCATATTCAATTTCTCAAATTTCAAATAATATAAGAGTATTGCCTCACCATTGATTTATGGTGAATGACCCCATCGATTGGCTGCAGAGTTGATTAAATGATCAAAATTGCCTCGCCACTCCTCCAACACTCACTATGGTTCAATTGCTTTATTATACAATTAAAATAAAATTAATACTCCACCATATTAATTATTTTCAAACTTTACTAATTAAAACTCAATTTATTGTGTCTGACTGCCTCATCACAGCGTTTAGGAAATCCCTATCGATAACGTTGGCCAAACGCATCGACCAGGATTCTTAAAGCACTAGATGGACAACCCAACACAAAAATTCATTTTCTTTAAAAAGAAATACCTCACATATAATACATAATTTTTTTTTGAAAAATTTGAAAGCACCACTTATTACTTATTCTCAAAATAAATAAAAACACACAAGAAGAACTCACGAGATATTCCCAGAATACTCGATCCTCAAGATTGATGGAATAGGCGGGAGTGTTCATTATTACGAATGGTATAACTAACCACCCACAAGACTCACACCGTGTGTGGAACGCGGTAAGAGTAACGCAATCCTCCGTGACTCGTAGCTAACGAAAAATTGGTGTAATGTCAAGCCGAGGAATGACCTTAGCACCACTCAATAGATTAAAAGAAATCTATGAGATATAAGAGTAATGGCAAAATATCTTCTCGAATGAGAAGAAGAGCACAAAAAACACATCATTACTTTAAGTGAAGTAATATCACAAAGTATATCAACAATTGAGTATCCAAGGAGGATATCTCAAAAGGTGTAAGAATGGCAATATCAAATAAATTCGAAGAATCACATTATTTCCCTAGTAGACATCCTCATGGAAGGACGACCGAAAGGCCAAGAACCGAGAATGAAGTCAATACAATATTCGATTGCCCGATTGGGTGTCATACCCAAAGCGGACTCACAGAAATCAACAAAGTCACAACGAAAGGAATTCGAGATATATCATCAACATCTCGAAACCCAAGAGTGAATACAGATACTTCAAAATTATCAATAATATTCCAAAGAGCAAGAAATAAAAAATCAGCTAAAATTAGGATACCTAAATATAGGATCCTTTAGATCATAGAATGCAACTCGATAATATCCAAGCTACCCTAACTCAAATCATTCCAAACTCTAGATAGGAAAAAGCATGCTAATTCACTTGGAAAGATAAGCTATAAGGAAAAGTCTCATAATCCGTAAAATCATACAATATATTGCAGATCCCCACAACAGGATTCACAATCCTCAAAGAAATCACAAAACAAGAACATCAAAGATCATCAATAAACTCCTTCAATACGGATGGGTGTCAAGCACCCGTATTGAAGAGGACTTGAATAAAACAATCACGATCAGGATTACTCCTAAGATAAGATGTCATTAATTAAATTTGGGAATATTATGGAATAAAACATAATCCTAGACATATCCCAAATTGTCTACTCCAAAAGACACGATAAGGTAAAGGACGCCGATGATTAAGGGATTCGTAACACTTGTATCACACTTAGATGTACCGTAATATGTGTTTCTATTATGTGTTTATCGTACTTTGTTCCGAACCTCGCTCTGATACCAAGCTGTGACGCCCCACCCCGAGACCCACATTAACAAAGAGAATTACTGGGTAATTTTGTTTGCTAATGTGGAGAATAGGGCTGGTTAGGAGCGACCATCTATAATCTTATCTTAAACATCTACTGCATACGTCGATAAATGCTCTATATTTTTTTTTCTATTTTAAGTGAATCGACATATCCAATAAACGCTTAGTACAAAACTATAGGTGGCTAATGGATCTATTAGAACAAAATACAATGATAGAATGCATATCACATCACAGAACAATAATCATCATATATATAAATACATATACATAGTTACATTCTAGTATGAAACAAACTGATACACAAAAGTGGTACAAAGGCCACACTATAAACATCTAATCAAATACATATCAGAGTCAAGCGGAAAAAAACATATAAACTACACAAAAGTACTAGGCTGATATCCAAGCAGATGCATCAAAGCTAAGTCCTGTAACTGATAGCTAACCTGAAACAACTCGATCCGACCCAAGTACAAAATACACGGGTCAGTCTAGCTAAAACAATCGGTTAATGAGGATAGGCGATAATATGAAGCATAAGATACAAGGTGATAATTCTTTTCGAATGAGAAAAGGCAAAATAAAGAATACAACCCATGACTTAAGTGAACTATTGTCACTTAAGTATACAAAGACCTCAAAAGAGGTAAATTCAATAATAATACTCAAATAATATAAACATTCGCCTCATATAATCAGCGACATCCCAAAATGTCTACATGGTTTTCATGAACCACATCTCCTCAAAAGGAGAAACATCAATACAAACTCTTGCCAAAATGGCAAACATAAAACATTCTCTAATATGATGGTCCAAAACTCAAATATAGAAAAAATTTCAAATTCAATTATACCTCATCTCGTTGGTATAAATGCATATAAATCTCAATCTCAACTCGCCAAAATGGCAAAACCCAGAATATCCTATAAAATCATGAAATCATCCAAACTCATGACTGAAGGAACTCAATAAGAGTTAAAGACATCATAAATGAAATTACCACATATAAAACATCTTATATAGCACTAGGCTATCGATGTAATAAAACATCTTAAAATGGTGAAATCACACTAAAACAGAAAACCTAGAAAACCCGGATTGGCCAAATCCCCGATTGCAATGCCGAAGCAATGATGCACATGCTAAACTCAGACGGACGAAGCCTCAGACAAGGTCGCCAACACCTCCCAAAGCAGTTCGTACTCATGATAAGGTTGCTGACACCTCTTCAAGCCACTTTGTCAGCCCTAACAAAGTCGCTAACACCTACCTAAGCAGTTCGTCCTCATGACAAGGTCGCTGACACCTCTCCAAGCTATTTTGTCAACCCTAACAAGGTCGCTAACACCTCCCTAAGAAGTTCATCCTCATGACAAGGCCGCAAACACCTCTCAAAGCAGTTCTGTTAGGTAAACATCGTGAATGTGTCACAAAATCACGGATAGGAATCCGAAAAGTATTAACGTGTGTCCCATACCACTCGTTCGCACTTAGAGGTTTACTAGCCGCTAGTCGATGCCACACTAGGAACATCATAAAACTCAAAAAATCATATCTCACCTCATCTCATTGGCAAGTGGTAAAGAGATGCCATACCCATCTCATCTCATCGACAAATATTAAATGACATCTTAACTTGTCTCATCTCATCGACAAGTGAAAACATCGTGATGGTTTCTCATAAACCATAAATCTCAAAATATGAAATCATATACTCAAGACTTGCCTTATATCATTGGCAAGTAAATAAAACATCGTGATAGTTCTCATCGTTCATACTTTTACATAGGAGATCTCAAACCATAATACTTGCCAAATATTGGCCATCTTAAATATGTTCAATAAATAGGAATTATAAAACTCAAAATACGCCATAAAATGGCAGAACATCTCAGAATCAATAATCTCAAATAGCTTCGATCGTAGAAGTCCGGAATTAACCGAAATAATAAACGCACATGTCACATACCACGTGTTTTACTAAATCGTTTAATTCTCTTTCTCATACGTTCGAATAGTGTAAAAGTGTATGTTTTATATTTAAAATAGTTTACTAGAGAAAACAAGTTTTTAAAACTATTTTCCGAAAAGATTAACAAAACCAATATTTGAAATTCCTTTATTATAGGTAACAAAAAGATTTTATATGAAAAATAATTTTAAAACTATATAGTAATAACTTGAAATGTCCATTTATTTCAAAAAAAATCACTTCAAAAATGGTTTAGTGAAAACTGTGCTCGAAAATAATGAAAACAAGAATGATAACTTAAGACCGATAACTTGAATTCAATACAAATTCAATTTAAATTTAACCCAAAACCAATTCAAATTCTATTTAAATTTGAATTTAAATTCTCCAAATATAACTATCCTATTGATAGGTATCACAGCTCTCAAAACGTCCCAAAAAACATAAAAATCGAACAAGAATGAGAGCAAAAATAAGCAAATACAATTCTCAGGTCAATGATTATTATTGCCGTCGTTTTGCTCTCGCAACAGCAACAAACGAATACAGTTTTGACCAAGCTAACTTTGAAATTTTAAAAAACTCAAAAGATGAAACTTTTAGCACAAAGTCTTAGCTTTCCAGAACATCTAAAATTATTGAAATTGGAAAAGAAACGTGGAAGATATGGCCAAAACAAATTCCAGATCCGAAGTTCGCTATGGCTGTCGTTTTAGTTCCGGGACAGCGATACTAAAATGAACTTTCGACCATGTAAATCTCAAAATTTAACAAAACCCAAAATATAAAAGTTGTAGCAGATAATCTTATCTTTCCGGAACATTAAGAATCGTTCAATTCGGACATTAAATGAGAAAATTAAGCTCAAATTACCAATGACATTAAGCACAGAAAGTCACAGTTTTACACTGACATGATAGTAAGTTTGTATTGGGTTTTGCGACCCATTACACTTAGAATTTGCGAAAGTGTTTAAAAATAAAATTATCTCATTCTTTTCAAGCTTTCCAAAACTTTAAAAAAAATCAAATTCCGACTTAAATCGAAGGAGATATGCTCAATTTACTGACAGTGACTCTTAAATGAACTTGCAACAAAAATAAAATTGAGATTTGTAACTTTGAAATCTCAATCTATGCTAGAAGATACGAGTTCTGATACTCACCTTAACAAAATCAGATCAAACTTGAGGAAATCTGAAGAAAGTTTGAGCTTTGGCCTTGTATATGCTTTAAGAACCTAGAAATTGATAATTTACAAACATGCATGGAGAAAACATAAGTTACAACGGATTCAAATTCATGAGATCAAGAATTGATGAAACCATCTTTGATTTTAGAGTGATTACCTGATTTATTTCATTAACTTTAGCAAAGGGGTTGAATAATTTGAAGATTTTGGCTTAGGGATTGAAGAGGGAAAGGGTTTTCTAAATTCTTTTGTTTCTTTCTGGTTAGCTGAAGTTGTACGTACTTTGTTTGAGGAAGAGAAGCTTTCTCTTTACTTCAGGTTAGAGATAAGAATAGGCTTAGACCCAATAACAATTAATTTGCCTAAATACTAATTATCACCAATTAAACTGAAGCTCTTTTATTAAAATCAAAACAACTTATATTTACAAGTTTTGAACACAATAAAATCTCACAACTACATTTCTATGTTTTAACAAACATTTTTTTTCCAACGAAATAAAAGATAATTTAGCTCTAAAAATTATTTTCATTATTAAAAACTCTTATTTTAATTAAATACCCAACTTAACACAAATATTTACATATAACACTATTTTTAATTCCAAAAATTGCGCAAAAATAATTTTCTTATGTAATAAAATACAACAAACCATTCTCCACCAATTTATGATGAAAACTTACTTTTAAATCAAATTTCACCTTTTTATTTAAAATAAACATATTTTAAAATTAAATGCTTTCTTTAAAAATTATGAAAGGGGGCAATTGGCAATAAACACACGAATTATTGCATTTTCACTAAATAAAATCATATTTCATTCATTATTCTCACAAATACTCAATATAAAGTTTTCAAAACTTTATTTTCACATTTTATTTACAAAATTCATTGTTTATACCAAATAAATAAATTTAAAATTTTCAATTATATTTTAATTTAAAATATTAAATTATAACCACATTCATAATTTAATATTAACAAGTAATCTCCAAAACCCGGACTGTTATAGTCTGTAGTAAAATAAACTTACTTTTAAATAGCGTTAAGGGGTTACCCATATAGCCCTTACCACGTAATAGTCCCAGTAGTCCATCCAGTATCAGCGCATCTCCAAATCGGGAGACTACCCTAAATACTCCACGGGCTACAGGAGAAAACCAAACTCGTACAAGGCACGCTAGGGTAGGTGACACGGCACACAAGGCAATGCCCGGGTAGATATACCAATTACGCATCTGGGCTGGTGGTATCGCGTAGCGCGCAGCTACCACCCACCTCGAGCCACACCCCCAATATCAAAAATCAAAAGTGGTCACCGAATCAATCCAAAAGTCAGGGTTAATATCGAAGGGATGTGTCCGACAAGAGGGGCTACCTCCTTGGCCCGAGAATCGCTCCTGTTTTAGCCACCTTATGCCAACTCATGGGAGTTAGGTCCACATACATACCTTAATAGAACGTCGCCACCATCCTACTTTATTCTGGAATCTCCACCGCATACACAGTTGTCAAAGTGCTTTTCGGAGTTGGTAGAGAGTATGACAACTTCCGAGCCGGTCTCTTCAACAACCAAACATTATTATAACACCACGGTCATTTCAAAATAATTTATACTTCAAAGCCAGAATATACCATCTATTTCAAAACCATATAATACGATATCATTTCCCTTTTAAAAACCAAATCAATATGATATCATTTTAAAATCATAGTATTTCAAAGTTATAAAATTTCGAAACCAAAGACTTAAAACCATAACACTTTCAAAACGTAATTCTTTGAAATTTATAACTTTGAAACATAACTTCCACTCCTTACATGGTTTAAATATTAAAATATTTTTATAAAATAACCAGCTTCTTAAATTTCACAAATCAATTCCAAAACAACCCGAATTACTAAATTTTAAATTTAACCAATCCCCAAATCATAAATTTCAATTCAATTCGATTTTCAAATAGACCATTCCAAATTATCGATTTCAAAACAGATTTGATCCACAAAATAAACCATTTCAAATTCAATATATTTCAAAGCTTAAATATTAAATATTTCAAAACTAAATTTTATAATTCATATATATAGAGAGAGAGAGAATTAGTTTAAAGGAAAAAGTTTAATAATATTTTATTTTAACGGACGTTAAAATAAAACTTCCGTCAAAAGGACAAGCGTGAAAATTTGCACGGTCGTTCGTTTTTGCTTTTTTATTTTCTTTTCTTCTCTAAACAAAATTTCTTCTCAATCAAGCAATGGCAACCCCAACCGAAAGCAATTTTCTTCCTGAAGCTGATGTACAACCTAAATCGACTTCCGAAGCTAAGTCGATCAACGTAAATCCACAAATTCCAACAAATCCAGAACAAATCAACGATGAAACTGGAATTTCAAAAACTAGGGCTTCAACTGCAATGCATACAGCAACAAAGAGAAGACGAAAAAATAAACCATCCACGGCCGTTGATTCTACTGATATTGAAGAAGAAACAACGAGAACGATAAGGTCTAGGGCAGCAAAAACTGTAAAAGAAGACGACATGAAGAGACAAGAGCTTTGTGATGAAATCATCCGTAGAAAAAGAAAGACGACGGTACAATATCTGATTTATTTTTGTTAAAAATAATATTTCAATATTTAATAGATAGTAAATGATAATAAGATCGACAGTTATTGAATGATACTTCAATACATTATTTGATTTAGTGCATGCATCATATTGAAATATTAGATGATAGATGAACATAGCATACAGTCTTTGAGAAATGACAAACAACAATAACATGCATAGTTATAGAATGATAGAAAAACAATGCATTATACAATCATAGTTGAATACATCACTTTTTTTACTGTATGTATAATGATGCAATGATAACAGAAAAGAACATTTCCATATTTGATATATGGCTAAATAGATAGTAATTGAATGATAGTTCAATCTATAATTTCATTTGTATACGCAATATCAAAATTTGAGATGATAGATGAATATAGCATACAGTTTTTGATGGTTGATAGACAACAATAAAATGCATTATTATTGAATGGTAAACAAATATAGCATTTCATAAAATGATAGACAAACATAGCATTCAGTCTTTAAACCATAGAAGCATAATTGAAAAAGAGTAATGATAGACAAACATAGCATTCAGTTTTTAAAGTATAGAAGCATGCATGGAAAAAGAGTAATGATAGACAAATATAGCATTTAATAAAATAATAGACAAACATAGCATTCAGTTTTTAAAGTATAGAAGCATGCATGGAAAAAGAGTAATGATAGACAAATGTAGCATTTGATAAAATGATAGACAAATATAGCATTCAGTTTTTAAAGTATAGAAGCATGCATGGAAAAAGAGTAATGATAGAAAAATGTAGCATTTGATAAAATGATAAACAAACATAGCATTCAGTTTTTAAAGTATAGAAGCATGCATGGAAAAAGAGTAATGATAGACAAATGTAGCATTTGATAAAATGATATACAAACATAGCATTCAGTTTTTAAAGTATAGAAGCATGCATGGAAAAAGAGTAATGATAGACAAATGTAGCATTTGATAAAATGATATACAAACATAGCATTCAGTTTTTAAAGTATAGAAGCGTGCATGGAAAAAGAGTAATGATAGACAAATGTAGCATTTGATAAAATGATAGACAAACATAGCATTCAGTTTTTAAAGTATAGAAGCATACATCGAAAAAGAGTAATGATAGACAAATGAAGCATTTGATAAAATGATAGACAAACATAGCATTCAGTTTTTAAAGTATAGAAGCATGCATGGAAAAAGAGTAATGATAGACAAATGTAGCATTTGATAAAATGATATACAAACATAGCATTTAGTTTTTAAAGTATAGAAGCATACATCGAAAAAGAGTAATGATAGAAAAATGTAGCATTTGATAAAATGATAGACAAACATAGCATTCAGTTTTTAAAGTATAGAAGCATACATCGAAAAAGAGTAATGATAGACAAATGTAGCATTTGATAAAATGACAGACAAACATAGCATTCAGTTTTTAAAGTATAGAATCATACATCGAGAAAGAGTAATGATAAACAAATATAGCATTCAATGTTTAAATTGCACAAGTATAAATCGAAAAAGAGTAATGATAGACAAATATAGCATTCAATGTTTGAAATTGTACAAGCATATATTGAAAAAGAGTAATGATAGGCAAACATAGCATTTCTACAAATAATGATACATAGATATAGCAGTATTCTATTGTGCATTCATAGTTCAGAAATTAGATTATAGTTTGCTAAATACTGACTTATTGATTCATAATTTTTTGTGCAAGAATCAAAAGGGAAAAAATCAAAGAAAGCAAAAATAACAAAAGAGAAAAAATCAAAGCAATCATCTCAAGAAAAAATTCAATATCGATGCAGCCTGCTTCCGATGATTAAAATTTTCAAGAAAATTAAGGAAAAAGGAGGTTATCTTATAGAGCAGTTGAATTATTTAAAACAAACACCTTTTGAAAAATTTATGCTGGTTTTTTTCAAAGAAATTTTATCCATAAATGCTTTTACAAAATCACCAACAACGTTAGATGATATAATAGAAACATTTTCTATTACTGAAGAAGCTTTTAAAGTAGGGAACGTTTTTCTGAAAATCAAACCTGAAGATGTTTCTATTTTATTTAGCTTACCATTGTCTGGAATCAATATTTTTCCATTACCTAAAATGAGTTTACAAATCCTTCCAGACAATTGTAAGGATTTTGTTTTAAGAAATTTTGGAAAAATAGAACACATAACAAAAGATCTTACAGTTTCAAAAATAAATAATGTTTTAGAAACACAAAAATTTGAAAATGAAACTGATTTTCCAAAATTGATTATCATTCTTGCAATGATAACCTTTTTCTTTACCGATAATCAAAGATACTTGCCATGGGGATATATTCCTTATATTATTGATGACAACAAAATGAACTCAGTGTCTTGGCCAATTTCAATTCATCATTCATTGATTAGAGCGTTGACGGCTTTCAAAACAAAGCCAAGAAACATGTCAGGCTGTTCCATGCTCCCAATTGTAAGTGCAACATTTTAACTTTATATTAATACATCTATCTCTATAAATTAAATTATATACATTATATATTTTAACAAGCAATATTTTATTTGTAGTTTTTCCTATGTGAGCATGTCAATTTGATATCTCCGTTGGCAACGTACTGTTCTACTTTACCAAGATTTGGAAGGTGGAATATTGAAAGTTTGAAAAAGATAATTTCAAAAGAAACATTGATAAACATGGACAGTAGCAAGGTATCATTTCTCACACAAATACAAGAAATGTATAATGATAGATAGATATATCATAACATAATGTATATTAACAGTTTTCATTTTGTTATTATACAGTCATACTTTAAATGATAGTTACATATATCATTTCATTTCTGCACAAATACAAATTTCCATAGTTGCTAATAAATAATGATAGTCACATATAGCATCACATGAAAAATGAAAATTATATAAAAAATTAGTTCATTCATTGTATCTTTTAGCTCATTCATTAATATTTATTTTATTACATAGATTTTGTTGAAATAAAAGACTTGAATGAAGATGAAAAAGCTCTTCTTCAACAAAAAAGGGAACAAAAATTTGTTCAGCTGGATTCATATGAGAATATTGTGATGCAAAAAAAAAAAAAAAAACTTAGAAGAGTCATCAAAAATGCAAGTTGACTCAATGAAACAGTACATTCAAGATTTGGAAAATAAATTAAAGAAGAGTGAAAAAGAAGTAGAAAAGGAGAGACAAAAAAGAATACAAGCAGAAGCCATTGTCACACAGTTGAGAAAGGAGATCAAAATGTTAAAATCAAAAGCAAGAGAAGATATAGAAGCACCATCATTTGATCTGAAAATAACTCAGGAAATAAAAAAGATGGAGGAAGAAAAAAACAACAGCATCAGGAGAAACCTTCAGAGGAAACAGAAAAATCCCCGGCAGTGAATAAAAGAACAGAAAAGAAACCAAGCTCTTTAGTTTCGAGGGTTAAAAAGCGCCAAAGAAGGAATAAAATAGATCCTGATTGTCAATATGAAATTGTTCATAGAAAAACAAAGCAAAATGTTGACAATGAAGACCAAAAGGAGAAACCTGAAACTAAAGAAGGTCAAGAAAAATATACAAGTGAACAAAAAAAAAGAACAAAATAAAGAATCTGAGTATGAAGAGGAATCTGACACTGAGACAGATGAGCAACTGACTACAATTGAAAATGAAGAAACAATTGATGTTGATATTGATGGGTACTCGCCATCAACTAAAGCTTACAAGAGTAGAGACATAACAAAAAGCGGTATTCTAAAATTATTGAATGAAGAACAGCAAAACAAAATTCTTACTTTCTTCAAATTTAATGAAAATGAGAAGTAAGATTTCTAATCTTTTTTCTTTCATTATATTTTTAATTAAATAAAATTGAAAAAAAATCAACTTGTCAATTATTGATTTTCAATTACAGCACTGTAGCATATGAAAACGATGAAGGAAATAAAGGAGGAATCACAATAGTCAAATCTATGCTGGAAGCTGTTCTATTTGAGGGACTTACAGATGGACAGGTATGCATCAAATCATAATTATAATAGTAAAAAAATGTATATAAATGTATAAAATGAAATAATGATAGGTAAGCCTAGCATTCAACTTTCAAAGTGCATATAAATGAATTGAATGAGTGAATGATAGCTAAAAGCAGCATTACTATTTGTAAAATGCATATAACTATATAGAAAAGGAAAATGATTGTTACAACTAGCATTCATAGTTTTTTAAGTGCATATAAATGTAAAAGAAATAGAATGATAATTAAAACTAGCATTCGAAATTTCTAACTGCATATAAATGTATTAAATAAAAGAATGATAGTTAAAAACAACATTGGTATTTGTAAAGAACATATAGATATATCGAATGTCAAAGATGCTTGTTTAACTATCATTTACATTTTTTAGTGCATACAATGAAGTAAACATGTAAATCATAGTGAATACTAGCATAAATATTCCTGGTTCAAAAACAAAATATCCCATCAAACTTACAACTTTCTTTGTTGGTTAAACAGATAATTGATTGGTATTATTACAATCAAGAGATGTATGAACATAGTTACTACTTCAGTACATTGATGATGGTAAGTATAAACTTTATATTATAAAATGTTAAAAAATAATATAAAGTGTTCTAATTGCATATGAATGTGCAGAATGCTTTAGCACACGATCTGCAAACTGTGATCAAAGACATAATCATGCCAACAATAGATGTTATTGTCAAAGATGAATTTACAGAGAAAATTTTCTTCCCTATACATTACACAAACCATTGGAGCTTGTTGGTGCTAAACTATGATACAATGCAGTGGAGTCATTATGATTTAACCAAACCAAAAAGCAAATCAACAAGGACTTCAAACCCCAGCTATAACCAAGCCATCATTCTTGTAAGAAAAGTATAATATTTATATCAGTTTAACATTAATATAAAACATCAATTTTTCTTCTTGCAGAAAGACAAAATTGAATTAATGTTCAAGAAGAAATGGGCAAAAGTTGGAATACTAAACAAAGAATTTAACAAACCTAAAGTGTTGCAGCTAAAAAGCCCACCACAGAATTCTGATTCGTAAGTAAATAATTCCATTTCTTCTCTTGTCATTTTAGTTTGTATATTCTTTTGGATGAGAGTAAACATGCAAAACAATAACAAAACATCATTTGTATTTTTAAGTTGCACTAGAATGCATTAAATATGTAAAATGATAGTTAAATATAGCATTTCTAATTGACTATTCATTGAACTGCATCTGTTGAACAAAAAGATTACGTATAAGGTGCACACTGCAAACTCATCAATGATATCTTTATGAACGCATTGATTACTAGTGTAATAAAAATATAAAGCTATATTTTAAAATTCTAGTGTAAAAAATACTATTTTATTTTAGCATTAGGTTATACTGTAATATTAACTAATATTTCTATATCTGAAACAGACTTGATTGTGCATTCTTCGTCATGGCAAACTTAAAAAAACTGGATAGGGATGAGATGCCGGATAAATATTCAAAGGAAATGCTTAGCAACCTGAGAGCTGCAGTGGTTTTTGACATACTCAATCATCCACAATATAGTTGGTCAATGCTGAAATCGTACAAAAATTGTACATAAGAATAGTTGTTGCATTGTAGCTTTTTTGAACTTTACATTTATTTGAACTGAAACACTTCTGCTAATTGAACTAAGATGGATTCTGAGATAGAGTGTAAGATGGAGTCGAGGTGAAGTTTGAGATGGAGTCTGACATGAATTCTGAGATAGAGCCTTATATGTTATCCAACACTTGTATTTTGTTCTCAGTGCATAAACAGCTAAGATGTATTTGAACTTCTCAATTTGAATCTGACTTGATTATAATTGTCTGTTTTCAGTGCATGAACTACAATGTACAAACTAAAGATATATTAAATTGTCATTTTTATGTGTTTTTTGACGATTCTACTGTATTTATGAAGTTGTAAATAATGTTTTATGCTGAAATGCTAGATAGAACTATCATTATGCAAAAACACATTTTACCATAATCGAATTGTGATGAATAATGCGTAAATTTAACTGAAATGCTAGAAAGAACACTTGTATGAACTCTGTTTCAGGAGTTATGGCTACTGTTTACACTGTAACTTGTATTTAACTGAAATGCTAGATACAACTATCATTCAACTGTACATCATCATACTGTCAATAATTCACAAAACCACTCATGTAATCTCATTAGCTACTCATATGAACTCTGTTTCAGGAGTGATGGCTACTGTTTACACTGTAATTTGCATTTAACTGAAATGCTAGATACAACTATCATTAAACTGTACATCATCATACTGTCAATTATTTACAAAACCACTCATGTAATCTCATTAGCTAATCATATGAACTCTGTTTCAAGAGTGGTGACTACTGTTTACACTGTAACTTGCATTTAACTGAAATGCTGGATACAACTTTCATTAAACTGTACATCATCATAATGTCAATAATTTACAAAGCAACTTATGAAATGCTAGATCTTTCATTCTTGCACAACAGCATACTCAGCAATATACAATAACAGATTATGGGTTTCAATGTTGAAACTGTATTTCAGGTAATATGCATACTGAGTATGACGAAATGCTAGTTACAACTAGCATCAGCGTGAAACGATAAGTACACCTAACATAGAATAGATATGTTAATACTGAAATGTAGAACTCATATAGTTCTTCATATCATTTTATATATTTTGCAGTATGACCAAATAATAAATTCCTAAAAACAAAAATTCAACAACAAATCAAAATATAAGAAAATCAGATATATGAAGCTAAAACAAATTAGCCAAAGCAGTTAACATTTTATTTTCTAATGAATTCACAAAATGTGACTTCATTCTTCTATAAGCTATAGCAGCTTTACAGGTAAAAAATATATTCTATTACACTTACAAAACACATAAATTTTCTTAACTTTTTAAAGAAGCAAGACAATTCCTTTTGTTATGGCCAACTACATTACACTGGCTACATCTGTTTCTTTTACTTTGAGAATATCCAAATCCACCATGCCTCTTTGTAGATGGTCTTCCTGCACCACGAACTTCTTTAGGAGGCCTAATCAACACATCATTTTCAGCAACAACTGGTTTATCAAAATCTGGAATTGGATTGATAGCATTTGCATACGAGGATTTGAAAGCATTAATAGTAAAATATTCCTCCACAAAATCAAAAACTGATAATCTAGACTTGTTAATGCACTAAATTGCATGCTCACATGGAAAACTAGTAACTCTCCATTGATTACAACGGCATAAATGATTTTTAAGATCAACAACCTATGACTTAGGAGATTTAACTTCAAACACAAATTTCGAAGACTTATAAACATCCCAACCAAAGCCATCATCTACTAACTTAGACAAACGTTCCTCCATAACAGGACAAAGATTTGTAGTCCACAAACAACATTCCTCTCTTCGTCTTGCCATTTGCTCCATAACTTTTACTCGAATACCATCCAAACAAGAAGTTATAGGCATAACTCTATTTTCCAAAATCCATGAGTTGAAACTTTCTGCAACATTTGATGAACATTCACCATAACGCTTTCCTTGAAAAAACAAATCTGCCCAATGGTCAAATGGTTTATCTCTAAGAAAATTTTCTACGGATGTACCCCCAATATCCTTAAATCTAGAAAGATATCGCTCAAAATCATACAGAATAGAAGCTTTAGCACAAAGTTTGAACAACTCCACAATAGATGAATCGCCTTTAGCTGACTTGACAACAGTACCAATATTCTGTTCCATGTGACGTAAACAATAGCTATGATATGAAGAAGGAAATATTTTCGGAACACCTAAAATGAGACCCAATTGACGATCAGACATAAAAACTAAAGACCGATCTTCATTAAGCATTCCTTTCAGATGTGATAAAAAACCAAGACCAATTAGATTCATTTTCATGTGAAACAATCCCCATAGCAAGAGGAAAGAAACCTACAAAATAAACAATTAATAACAGCTTAGTAGTAAGAAACATAAATTATAATAAGCATCAAAACCTATATTAATTGACAATAATTTATATTATACACAATTAAATTAGATTCAAAATGATATATGAATATAGCATATGTTATTTTAAAGTCTTCCAGTAATTGCTGCATAAAATTTAAGTTCTTGTTTTTGTAAACATTTCTACTACAAACATTTCTACTGTAACCAACTCAATCATTAAATAAAATGAAGAAAGAACTCTACTATAAACATGAATGCAGTATAAATTGTGTACAACTTTGAACAATGATAGTTTAATATATCATTACCAGAAAAATAAATAAGTAATAAAACAAACAAAAGTAAAATGAAACTCATACCTTGGTTACCATTTTTACAAGTAGCAGCTAACAAAACACCTGGTCTTCCCTTCAAAGCAGCTACATCCAAAAATATTAATGGCCGACAGTGTTTAAATCCAAGCAAACAAGCACTAAAACCAATACAAACTCTCTCAAACTGATTAGTTGAAGGATTAACTTCCATGGCCACATAACTACCAGGATTATACTTCTGCATTGCCTTCAAATACCAATTTAAATCGATATATGACATAGCATCATCCCCATATATTTCTTTTAAAGCCAACTGTTTTCCACTATAAGCATAATAATATGACAAATTAAAATTGTACTCTCGTCTAAATTCATTCATAATATCATTTGGCTTCTTCATAGAAGCATCTCGAATTTGATCAATGATCAAAGATTTAACAAATCTACTAGAAATATTAACTTTATTAACATCTCTAAGACCGGCTCCACGCGAATGATAAAAATTATACGTTCTAATAAAAAAGCGAGAGAGTAGACCAGGATCCGAAGAAGCATTAAGATAAAACTTACAACCATCCTTCAACCAAGAGCAATTAACTGAAATTCTATCAGGAGAATTTCTTACAAAAATCAAATCATAACCATTTTTAATTTGATATGCCATTAAAAACTCTCGAAAATCCTCAGCTCCATTAAAACAAAATCCAAAAAAATCCACAATACTTTTTTGAGAACCTTTCTTTAACATATCTTTCAAGTAGTAAGAAGAATCATTATGTGAATCACTATTACCACCAGAATTACTACCAACTAAAGTGCTTTGAACACTTGCATAGCATAATCCACAGCCAGCATTAACAGATTCTATAGCACAAACCTTTTCCCTTAACAGTGAACTTTAAATATTCACTCTTCTTCAAAATTAGAAAACACAGAATACTAATCAAATCTGAATCAGTATCAATGATTATATTCTTATTCTCGAGAACATAAGATATCTCAGTACAAAATGGACTAAGATGTGGCCAAACTTCATTGATTTCAGTCTTAACAGCAAACAAAGAAGTTCCTGTGGTAAGTCGAGTAGGAAAACAATTCTCATTTTGTTCAAAAATAACCAGCAAACTATTTGCTTCATCATTGTAGATATCAGTGCTGCAAAACATATTAAAAAACCAGTTAAAAATGCTAAAATAAAATAGAATAAAAGAAGAATCTCAAATTAAGCGCTAAATAAAACAAATATAAACCAATTAAAAAACAGATGACAAAATAAAAATAGAACAATCAAATTGAAACAAATTATGAATACAAAAACAAAGAATGCTATATAAATATAGCATAACACAACAAACCACGTATACAATTTAGTGCAATGATAGATTAACATTAAAATTGTAAAACAATAAACAGTGCCGAATAAGCATAACAGTACAGAGTAAAATCTTACTTTGCCATTGAAACAAATCCAAAATAGGTAATGAAATCTGAAAGAAGGCAAAACTGTGCAACCTACAGAAACAAAAATATATGCAATATCTAAATTTATTACATTAGAGAAAGAAAGGAAGAAGATCGAAAAAAAGAGCAATATACCTGAATGTAAGGAAATTGATCATTACCATTCCAGAGGACGATGAAGATCGACGACAAAGAAACGCGATGAAGATCGATAGATAGTTGAAAAGATCGAATACAAAAATAAAGAAAAACGCATCCTTGAATTGAAGATCGATGAAGTAAGATCGGTGATATCAAAATAAAGATCAACGACAAATTAAAAAGAAAATTTAAATTTTTACAGAAGTTTGTCCTTGAAACGAAAGAATAAAGCCCGCGTCCTTCAAACGAAAAAAAAAGATACGCGTCTGTAGGCCCAAAAAAAAGAAGTAATACTTCCTCCAGCCCATTTTTCTGTTATATATATATATATATATATATATATATATATATATCAAATTCACTTTACTATTATTTGGTTTTGAAATATTTGCTTAATAAATCCAATATCCTTTAAATAAAACTTCAAATTTCAATAATTGAATATTCCTTAATTTATTTAGACTTGATATATTCACTTAAATCACCTTAACCCCGAATTAAGTTATAAAACCATATTCTTTTAAAATCTAAATTTTCAATAAGGTCCAAATAGATTCTTATTAAATATAATTCTTAATTAAATAAAATCTTAAATCAATTTCAAAACTATCTTCTCAACCTTGATTTATAAAAATCAATATAAACTCTATATTAAAATATAATTTACGTAAATACTTATCCATATTATATTTTAATAAAATCAAACTTTATTATTAAACTTATTTTATACTTTAAAAAATTTCATTCATAGCTCAAAACCAAGAATTTAACTATACATAAAATAACATTTATAAAATATCCACATCAATATCTCATAAAATCATATATTTATTTACAAAGCCATAGAAATCATTTCAAAATATTTTTATATTTAGGCCGCGGTGTCTGTATATAATTTTCTATCCTATGGTGGTGTGATACGGATATTTATCATTTCAATCCGTAATTTAAAATAAAAATACGGTTATATATCATTTCAAACTACGAACTCGAATAAAATGAAAATGCATAACAACTTGCAGTTTATAACAATATAAATACAACATCCATTCATCCAATATCAATCATCAACCATTTATCACAATCACCACCCAATTAAATCAATAACATGAATATAAAGAGATAATAAACAACAGGTATAACAACTACTAAGGTTTATAATCATTTATTTATAATACTTACCTTTCTATTATATTCAATCAGTAATATTTTCAATTATACTTAAGTTTATAACAACAACAACAAATAAATCCTTATCTATTAAAGAATGTATTGAATACTTTCATTACTTTTAGGTTTACTTGTAAAATTTCCTATTACATTTTCTTATTAACATCTCAGCTTTTATAATCGGTAAGTCATATATATGTTTTTAAGGATGTAATCGAAAGTTATACAAGTTTGTTTTATTTCCTTTAATTAATTTAATGTTCAATAATAATATCATTTGTCTTATAGGTTACACATTTTAAATTTCTTTTGATTTCATTCATAACCTAGCATTAAATCTCTTATTTTAATTAAAGGCTCCAATTATTAATAAGTTGCATTCCATTTCACTACAATAACTAAAACTATTAATTAACAGAAACTTAAGAACTAGATACCGGGCTAAATTTCAAATCATTTTAAAAATAATAGATAAACGTATATACTTACAACTTATATATTCAATTTTATTTAAAACAATTAAAAATTTATATTTGTTTATCCAAATAAATCTGCAGTAAAACTACTACAGTGGCGTTTCCACTTAGAACCTCGAAAATGAATGTCGATGATGCGTGCACTCATCATCGAAATTATTTTCCAACGGCAGAGAGGGGAGTACATAACCTATCACTTTCCAAAGTTTCTTTAAAAAAATTCTTTCAAATAATATTGAAATATTTATATAACAAAATACTTCTAAATAATATTATTATATTCCAAAATCCTTTAAAAGAGATTTTCAAAATCCCGGAACTTAGGTCCTAAATTTTTGATTTCATTTATTTTATTTTCAAATCCTACTTTACTAATATTTATAGATTTCACTACCTAACAACCAATAAATTACAACCAAATATATATCTTATTTATAAAAATTTATTTTATATATATAGAAAATATAATAGGCAAAACTATTTCATTCACCTATATTCAAAACAAATATTGTGTCGGTCTGCCCTATTAAGTGTTTAGAAATCCCTATTGATGTCATAGCGTCATATGCACCAATCAGAATTTATAAATACAAAACAGAACAAATTAAAAAAATATTAAAACCTTTTATAACACTAAAAAATACGCTCTCTCATATATATACACTCAGCGACTCATCCTAAGGTATTACGACCCTATTGATAAAGAGTTTGACCCCACAAAGCTAAGGTTTATCGCTAAACCAAAGCTCTGATGCCAGATGTAACATTCCGCCTTTTTGTACGCTTAAGCAGACACATGTGCCAACTCAAACCATACAAAAGAGTGGATTGTTATTGGGATAAATAATAAAAATGAGAAAGAAATAAAACAAAACAGAATCTCACAGCGGAATGACAAAATATAATAATCAAATAACAGTTCATGAAGCTGTTTTACAAAATATTTGATTATACTTATACAACACATATCAAAGAATAATAAAATAATGCAGCGGAACAACATAGTATAAAATAATGATAATATCTTCGTCTTCATCCTCCAAAATAAAGTCTACAAAACAAATAATGCTCAAACTGACCCGAGCGAATTGAAAAGACAAAACACTCGAGTCGGAACTAAAAGATCTTATGTAAGTTAAATCAACTGAAATAAATATGAGTGGAACGGAGTCAGAGATGTTTATGGGATTTGTCATCTCCTATTCAGTGTCAAATGTGAGTACAGTAACTTAGGAGATGTTCGAGATTCACATCACCTAAGGATCCGTTAAACTATTTACTATGTAGTAATATTTCGCTATTATAATAATGTCTATAGTAAAATAAACTTACTTTTAAATAGCATTAAGGGGTTAACCATATAGCCCTTACCACGTAATAGTCCCAGTAGTCCATCCAGTATCAGCGCATCTCCTAATTGGGAGACTACCCTAAATACTCCACGTGCTACGAGAGAAAACCAAACTCGTACAAGGCGTGCTAGGGTAGGTGACACGGTACATAAGGCAATGCCGGGGTAGATATACCAATTACACATCCGGGCTGGTGGTAACGCGTAGAGCTACCGCCCACCTCGAGCCACAGCCCCATAATCAAAAATCAAAAGTGGCCACCGAATCAATCCAAAAGTCAGAGTATAATATTGAAGGGATGTGTCCGATAAGAGGGGCTACCTCCTTGGCCCGAGAATCGCTCATGTTTTAGCCACCTTATGCCAACTCACGGGAGTCGGGTCCACGTATATACCTTAATAGAACGTCGCCACCATCCTACTTGTTATAATCAATGTTAGATATAAATTTAAGGAATATTAAACGATTGTTTATAGCAATTGAGTGAAATTCCAATTTTTTGGAATAAGGGAAAAGGAATACTTGTTAATAAATTTAATATAGGAAAACGAACTTAAATATTGAATTAATGAATTAATATATAATGAATAGAAATTGAACGTAAATTAATGGAATAAGGATGATGCAGGTTGATAAGTATTCATAATGTTTGTGTTGATGATAAACGTTACTTTAATGATTGTAATATAAATTAACGGAAGTGGATGTAAATATTGAATTAATTAATGAAAATATAATCTAAATGTTATGTTTTGATAGAACATAAGTGAATGAAATTAGTAGTATGGAAATAAATGACAACATTGATTTGTGGGTAATGAAGGCTTATTTATGTGACTAAAGAGTAACGGTAATGTTTATTGTAGGTTACCTATTTATTTAGATTGTTACTTGAGATTGGAGATAAATTGTAATAAATGTAAATAAATGCTACATTTGGGTGAAATGTAATCCAATGGTTAGGAGTTGTTAAATTGGGTATATTAAAATAATGAATGGGAAAAACAAGGTAACTAAGTTTATCGAGTAGTGTTGAACTTAATAAAGGGATTTGAATTAAAACGAATCAATCCATTGAAATCCAATTTATAAGAAGTGTAAAATTTGTAGCAATTGGAATTAAATGTTATGCAATTTGAAATAAAGATAAATTGGGAAAGATGTTAATTTATCAGGATATATATATATATATATATATCAATGTAAATGGTGCCTAAGATGATAATATGATAATTAATTGAATTAAAAGAATGGGAGTCAGAATTTATTTATTTATTGGAATATAAAGTTAAGTAATTGGATTCATTGCAAATAAGTAGAATTAAATATTAAATTTTATGTTAATTGCAGTGAAGATGGTATATGAGGAAATTTATGTTATAGTTTTGAATCCAATATTTAAGTCATCTATTTAACAATATTGGATGTAATAATTATTGATGGGTTTAATTAAATAGAATTTTGGAAATTTAATTTATAATTGTTGAATTTAAGAAATTGAGGAATTTATTAATTTTAAATCAACAGTTAAATTTGTTTAAATTAGTATAATTGTTTAAGAAATTAAAAATGACAAGAATTGTCAATTATCGAAATAAAATTGAAAATTTAATTTAATTAATTAATTATTAATTTACTTAATTAATGGAAAAATAGTGTAACAACCCGCATATTTATCGATCCTATATTTAAATATTTTATTTAAATATTTATCGTTCATCGGATTTTGGTCCGAGAAGCTACTTTTAGCAAACAGTCGAATTAGGACTCGAGACCCCTTCCATTGAGTTCAAAATGCCATTTGCAACCTTTTTGAGTATAAGCTTCGATATGTTTGGAGTAAGTTGATTTTTGCTACTTTTTCACTTAGGGCTTTGGTTTGGGCTGAAACCTTTGATCACTTACTAACTCAGTCCCAACCCCTTCTCTTCTTCATAACTTCATTCCTCATTTCCTAATACTCAAGCTTTTATAACAATGGAGAGTGGAAGAGGAAATTAAAACTCCAAGCCCTAATCTTTATTGCAAATTCAAGCTTCTACCTCCAAATTCAAGAGAACCCATTGGTAAGCATCCTCTTCTTCTTCTCCAACTCTTTCTCCTTTCAATTTCAGAAAATTCCTAAACTTAATTTGGAAAATATTTCTCTTTTAAAGCTTAGAATCAAGCTTCTTGAGTTGGATTTGAAGAGTGGTTGATTCTCCTTTGCTTTCAAGCTTCTTCTTCATTTGTTTGAGTTCAAAGGTGAGATTTTTATCTCACATCTTAGTCTATAATTATCTTCGATTGTTAGGTATGAATTCCTAACACTTATTCTTGTGCAATTGATTTTGGTTTGGATTGGTTTGGTGTATATTCCAATTTTTGGTGTTTTGAAATCAAAATCTATGAAAATCCTTTTATGGATATTTGGACATTGATATTTGAGGCGTATCGAAGAGCCGTTAAGGCTGGGTTGTCGCTTGGCATAAATCCTTAGTCGTTGTCGCTCGATCGATCGCTTCCGATAATCGTTTGGCCATCTTTGGCCTAGGTTCAGGGAATGGCTGAAATTCGGTTTTCAGACGTCTGAATATGTATTTTCAGACGTCTGAATATTATACTGGGAATTTTAATTCTCCAGTATTCAGACGTCTGAATCATACCTTCCAGACGTCTGAATTGGTTCGAATTGAACCAGAAAGGAAATAGGCTAAAATTTAGCATTTCCAGACGTTTGAATTTATTGATTCAAACGTCTGAATTCTGTCCTGGAAAGTATTTTATTTTCTAGATTCAGACGTCTGAATCATACCTTTCAGACGTCTGAATATGCCAATTTTTGCCTTTTTGCCCATTTAGCTTGAGAATTCCAACTTTAATCGATTTGTGTTGATTTCCTTTTTATTGTTATCATTTACTATTGACTTTGATGACATGTTCTTCGTGATTTTTGGGAATATCCATTTCGATGGATTCGGTATCGATTTCTTTGGATTTTATTCACGTCTTCGTATGTGAATTTTAGTGATTGATTGTTCCTACAATCTTCTTTGTGATTTGTCACTTTAAAATATAAAGGTTTTCTATACTAGTAGTAATTATCAAAACTCTCATCAAAACGATTTCAACTCTATTTTCAATAACATAGCTGTTTTCTTAAACCGTTTTCCAATCTACTAGTATATACAAACCTTTACCTCACTCGTATGAGAAATCTAATTAAACGGCTTAGTAAAACAAGTGGTATGAAACGCTTGCGTTTACTTCGTCGGTTAATTCTTAGACTTGTTCGATTGAAACTCTTGTGACAATTTTCTAGTGGAGATCTACAATTTGTTCGTAAATATTTAAGTTAAGCTAGTGGTTATGGGACATGAGGCTAAGCTCATATATTTACTAGCTTACTGTAATTGACACTTCTCTTTGATTATGACGATCATTTTATGATTTAGACTGGCAATTGTGCGATGTTTTTTAGATTCGGTTCATCAGACGTTATGTTGTACTACGTCCTTGTTCCGTTTTAATTGTGATTCGGTTCATCGGACGTTACGTTGTACGACGTCGTTGTTCCGTTTTAATTGTGATTTGGTTCATCGGACGTTACGCTGTACGACATCGTTGTTCCATTTTACTGTGTGTTGGTTCGTCGGACGTTACGCTGTACGACGTCATTGTTCCTTTTTATTCTGCTTTGGTTCATCGGACGTTACGCTATACGACGTCCTTGTTCCCTTTTAATTGTGATTTGATTCATCGGACGTTACGCTGTACGACGTCGTTGTTCCTTTTAATTGTGATTTGGTTCATCGGACGTTACGCTGTACGACGTCGTTGTTCCTTTTTATTCTGCTTTGGTTCATCGGACGTTACGCTGTACGACGTCGTTGTTCCCTTTTATTGTGCTTTGATTCATCGGGCGTCACGCTGTACGACGTCGTTGTTCCTTTCTATTGTGTTTTTGGATCATCGGATGTCACGCTGTACGACGTCGATGCTCCGAATTATTCGGTTTCTAGATTTCTTGTGTTGATTTCTGGAATTTATGTTTCACCACCTTTTTCGATTGGCATTGAAATGTATGTCATTCATTGTGGCTTGGTGAATCAAATAAAGAATATGATATTCTTTTTTATGCTATGAGATCCTTGAGATATTTGTATGATTCTCCTTTGTTGATTTTTCTATGTATACTTGTCGCAGTATGACATTTTTGGTTATCATATGTTTTTACTACATCTCTTCTTATATCTCATTTTATCTCATAATTATAGCTAGACTGGTCCGTTTATTATTTTCTTCTTAAATAATACTCGAGTTAGACTGAGATATTGCAGGTGCTTCCTCATGACTTCCTATCTGGGACCATCTTCTGACTTTTGCTTATCTACTTTGGTCTAGTAGTTTTTGTTGTATACCTTTGAGATATAGACTCCTTGATGTATACGTATTCTTTTGCCTAGCACTTGTATCTATTCATTTTGATATTGTGGATCTTGTTTGACCACAACTCTGATGTACACTTTCATGTGTTATATTCATATATGTTTCCGCCTTTGTGATATGAATTGCCTGTGACTGATTTATGTTATGTTTATTTCTATATTTGTTTCCGAAGATTATATTTAGCCACTGTGTAGTAGCTTTGAGTTTGCGTCGGTATGTCGGATTTCCTTTTGAGATGAAATGCTTGTTATATTTTATCTGACATATCGGTGCTCGCACAAAGCAATTACATGGATGGTCGCTCCTCAACAGCCTTATTCTCCGTGCTAGTTGACAGCATTACTCCGTAGTGTTCTTGGCTAGCGTGGGTATAGAGGTGGGGCGTCACAAATAGCCATTTTGGCCACTGACTCGGATTTCGATGAAACCAGTTTCATCAGATCTGTAACGGTGAATTATTATAGGGTTTCAAGTTTCATAGCGATCGGGCTTGTAGTTTGATCATACGAACGCGAAACGCCTTGAAATCGATTTAATTGAAATCAATTGAAATCAATTTGAAAATATTGATTTTAGCATAACTTCTTCATACGATGGAATTTGGACTTGAAACCTTTTCCATTGGGTTTAAAATATTTTAAAACATATATGAGTTGATCCAATTTCATTCCGGAGTCGAAATGGGCTTTTTGGGCCACTTTGTCGTTAGCAGTATATTCAACCCGATCCATCTATTCTATTTCAACCCTACCTATATATATCCTGCTATAAACCCTAGCAGCCTCTATTCCTCATTTCTATATGTACAGAAACGTCTGTGCTTCTCTTCCTTAATGGCAGACAAACACCTAATTCCAATTGCAACTAAAAATCAAAGCCAAATTTCAAACTCCACGAAATATAGAAAATTTTATATCAATTCAAAGCTCTCGAAGAGCGTAACTCAGATCTGCAATTTGTTTTTCGAATTGGATCTCTGTTCATCTAGAAATTGAAGGACTATTTTCGGCCATTCATTTGCGTCGAAATCAACTACGGCAGATCGACAAATTGAAGGCACAGTCGGGTAGAGGGAACTGAGGAGAGCTCATCGGCGTTGTTCGTTCGTTGAATCAACGGTCAGATGTTCATGGAAAATTTGATTAGGGTTAGTGTTCGATGGTGGCCGCTGCTCCTTTTGGGAAAACGCGAGAAGGGGGGTGGTCGCTGATGGTCTCGGGAGGGTCGTCAGTGCGTGGTTGCGGCAGTATAGAGACGCGCGGCGATGATCGATGGCATGCGCGTGGATAGCGTGGCGGCTGAGATGTAAGACGCGTGAGATAGGGTTTAGTTTTCGCGTGCGTTGATGTTGCCTGGGAGAGATTCGTGCACGGCAAAGGTTGACGTGGCAACAATTAGGGTGAGCCTGTCTTATTTTTTATTATTATATCAATCTTTGAATTTTCAACTCGTTTAAATCAAATAACTTTTATATACTATATCCGATTTATGCCCGGGTTTTTTGTTCGGATCGTATTGAAATTCCAAACATTTTGGCGCTGGTTTGGACGAATTCTGAGATTGTCAAATTTTTGGGTTTAAATTAGATTTAAATTCAATTTAAATTCAAAAAGGCGAGTGTTTTAACCCACTCACAACTTCTAAAATTTCTTATATTTGTTCAATTTAATTGTTGTGATTATGCATTTATTTATGACTATTTCACTTAATTTTAATCATCTCAGTTAATTGCATTATTTAAATAAATCGTTATTTAATTTATTATTGAATATAACTGCTAGTTAATTTCCTGTTATATATTATCAGTTATATGTTGATATTGACTGATTGTTTCAATGATGATTGTGATGGATGTATGATTTTATCATGGATGAATGGATGTTTTATTTATATCATCATAATCTGCAAGTTCTTTATTGATTAGTCATTGTTGATTCGAGATTGCGGTTTGAAATGATATACAACCATATTTTTATTTTTAAATTGCGGATTGAAATGATAAATATCCGTATCACTTGACCATAGGATAGAAAATTATATACAGACACCGTCGGTCTATATATATATATAATATTTTGAAATGATTTCCTATGATTTTGGAAAGGAATATACGGTTTAAGAAATATTAAATTTGATGTTATATAAATATTATTTTATATGTATAGTTAAAATTTTGAATTTAAGCAATGTATAAAAAATTGATTTATAAAAATGAGTTTAGAAATGGAGTTTGATTGTTTTATATTCTATGGTTTAGTACCTATTTAAGATATTGTATACATAGAGTTTTAATTGACTTAAATGAAATCTAAGTTGGAAGATAAATATGAAATTGGTTTAAATTGAATTATTTAAGAACTGTACTTGAATAAATTTGATTTGGAATTTAAATAAAAATGGAAATTTTAAAGGATATGATTCTTATAACTTGATTTAGTTTAAAGTAATTTAAATGAATATAAGTTGAGATAAACGAATTTATCAAGTTAAATAAATTGAAAGAATATCTATTTGTCTGAAGTTAAAAGTTCTACTTAAACTATATGGGATTTGTTAAGTAAACATTTCAAATCTAAATAATAGTAATTGAAATTGATATATATGGAATTATCAAAGAATTAGTTTTGAAATGGTGGAATATTTAAAGCTTCGAAATATATGAATTGAAATGGTTTATTGAGAGGTTCAAATCAGTATTTGGAATTTATTTGTAAAATTAAAGAAGCGATTTTACTTTATAAAGTAATTAAATATGTAAACCATTGAAGTATATTAAGTCATGTTTCAAAGCCATAGATATCAAGGTATATAGATTTCTTGAAAAGGGATATATGTGAAATAAAATGATATCGTATTGATTTGGGTTTTAAAATAGAAATGATATCGTAGTTATATGGTTTAGAAATGGATATTTTATTCTGGTTCTAAAGTATAAACTTTTCAAAGAGACCGCGGTGTTATAATAACGATTGATTGTTGAAGAGACCGGTATCAGAAGTTGTCATACTCTCTGCCAACTCCAAAAACTACTTTAACAACCGTGACGCGGTGGAGATTCCAGAATGAAGTAGGATGGTGGAGGCGTTCCTTTGAGGTAAATACGTAGACCCAACTCCCGTGAGTTGGCATAAGGTGGCTAAAACAGGAGCGATTGACGGGTTAATGAGGTAGCACCTTTGATCGGACACATCCCTTCGACATTATACTTTGACTTTTGGATTGATTCGGTGGCCACTTTTGATTTGGGGGTGTGGCTCGAGGTGGGTGGTAGCTGCGGCTATGCGTTACCACCGACCGGGAAGCGTAATCGGTATATCTACCCTGGCATTGCCTAATTGTGCCGTGTCACCTACCCTAGTGTGCCTTATACGATTTTGTTTTGCACCATACCTATGGAGTGCCCTCTGACGATGCCCAGTACGGGGGAGACTACGGTACTATATAGACTATGAGAATATAAAAGTGTGTTACGGGCTATATGGGTAACCCCTTAACGCTACTTTCAGTATATTATACTTTACTGTAGACATTATTATAATAGCGTATATTACTACATAGTAGATAGTTTAACGGATCCTTAGGAGATGTGAATCCCGAACATCTCTTAAGTTACTGCACTCACGTTAGACACTGGATAGGAGATGTCAAACCCCGTAAACGTCTCCGACGCCGTTACACTCATATTTATTTCAGTTGATTTAACTTACATAAGATATTTTAGTTCTGACTCGAGTGTTTTGTCTTTTCAATTCGCTCGGGTCAGTCCGAGCATTTCAAGAATCGAAGACTTCATTTCTAGAGGACTAATACTTCATTATTATTATTACTATATATATATATATTATATTGTTCCACTACACTGTTTTCCGCTGCATTGATTAGTATCCACTGGTATGTGCAACTCTGATATGTATTGTATAAATATAATAAAATGTTTACAAAACAGCTTCATGAACTTTATTTGATTATTATATTTATCGTTCCGCTGTAAGATTCTATTTTGTTTTATTTCTATCTCTGTTTTTCTTATTTACCCCATAACAATCTGCCATTCTATATGGTTTAAGTCTGACGTGTGTGGTTTATCGTTGATTTAAATCGTGCAAAAAGGCGGGATGTTACAGCTGGTATCAAAGCGAGGTTTAGCGATAAACCTTAGCTTTGTGGGGTTTGACTCTTTATTAATAGGGTAGTAATACCCCATGGGAGTCGCTGAGCGTGCGTGCGTGCGTGTGTGTGTGTGTGTGTGTGTGTATGAAAGAGCATATTTGTTAGTGTTATAAGAAGGTTTTAATATTGTGTTAATTTGTTCCATTTTGTATTTATATATTCTGGTTGATGCATGGGACGCTATGGCATCAATAGGGATTTCTAAACACTTAATAGGACAGATCGACATAATATTTGTTTTTAATATAGGTGAATGAAATAATTTTGCCTATTATATTTCTATATATATAAAATAGATTTTTATAAATAAGATATATATATTTGGTTGCAATATATTGGTTGTTAGGTAATAAAATTTATAAATAATAATTGAAATAAGATTGAAAATAAGATAAATGAAAATTGGAAATTTTAGAACTTAAGTTCCAGGGTTTTGAAAATTTCTTTCAATAATTTTGGAATATAGTAATGATAGTATTAGAAGTATTTTCTAATATAAATATTTCAATATAATTTGAAAGAAATGTTTTAAAGAAGATTTTAGAAAAATAAGTTCTGTACTTCCCGCTCTGTTACTGAAAAATAATTTCGGTGATGGCGGCCGCATCATCGACATTCATTTTCGAGTTTCGAAGTGGGAAGGCCACTGTAGTAGTTTTGCTACAGGTTTATTTTGATAAACAAATATGAATTTTAATTGTTTTAATTATAATTGGATATATAAATTATAAGTATATATTTATCTGTTATTTTAAAATGATTTGAAATATTAACCCGGTATTTAGTTCTTTAATCTCCATTAATTAATAGTTTCAATTATTGTAGTGAAATGAAATGTAACTAATTTATAATTGAAACCTCTAATTAAAATAAGAGAAAAATGATAGCTTATAAATGAAATAACAAGGAAGTTGAAATTTGTAATCAATAAAAGCAAAGGATGTAATTATTGAACCTCTAAATTATTGAATATTAGATTAAATTAAAAGAAATGAGATAAATTTGTATAATTTTCAATTACATTCTTTAAGCATATATATAACTTACCATATAATAAAAGTTATAATGTTAATAAGAAAATGTAATGAGAAATCTTACAAGTAAAGCTTGAGGTAATGAAAGTATTCAATGAATTTGCTGTTATAAATGAGAATTTAATGTTATAAACTTAAGTATGACTTAAAGGACACCGATTAAATATAATGAAAAGTTTAAATGAATCACCTTAATAAATAAGAAATTGATGTTATAGAGTTATAAACTTAAGTTGTAATTGAAATATTTTTAAAATTTAATATAATAGAAAGGTAAGCACTAAAATAATAAATAAGAATTTGGTGTTGTAGTTGTTATAAAGTTAAGTATAATTGAAAGACTACTAATTAAATATAATAGAAGGCAGGTATTGTAAGTAAGAAATTTTAAACTTAAGTAAATAAGTTGAAGTTATTTCTAAATAAGATTGTAAGAAATAAATGAAAATAAAAAGATAAATCATTATATGAAAGAAAGAAATCAAACAACAAATGTATGAATGAAATTAATAGGAATAAACTAAATATGTTGTTTGAAATAGTTATTGTTTGTTTTGGTTTATGGTTGTTTGGGTAAGGATACTTTAAAAGTGTCTGGATGAATGAATAAATCTATTTAGCTTCATCAAAGACTGTTGAGTAAATGGTGCACTTAGTTCCTTTTTATTCATTCTGTACAATTTGAAGTTTTGAACCCAAACAACTGTTTGTTTTGTTTGAATGAATGATTGAATTGTGTTGATTCTGTATGATGGTTGTATGCTGTTGTTGCAATAGGTTGTTGTATTGATTTGGTTTTTTGTGGTTGAACAACTTAAATATCTCATTTTATATAATTGCTAACTCTTTTGGATTATATATTGAAATACGGGTTATGGAAGCAACTGCTACTGCTTTTGGTTTCATAATTAAGCGTTAATTGCCCGATAAATAAGTATGTTTTCAGATTATGGTTTTATAGTGCAATTATATTATTTTCCCGTGTTGGGATATATATTATTTTGTAAAATTTATGTTGTATATTGTTATATTTAATATTATATTTTCTCCCGAGCCTCTCAGTATAAAGGAGACTCTGCCGAAATTTTCTGGAAATTTTAGACCTAGAATTTTTTTGAAAATGTTTTCCAAATCTTATTAATTTAAGTATAGAAAGATTTAATGGTTATAAATTGGTATATTTTATTTAAAATAAGTAATTTTGTAAATTTTTTTGTTATAAATTTAATATTTTAAATAAGATATATTGACTTCTTAATTCTTCTTTTCCCTTTTTTTTCCTTTTCGGGGATGAAAAGTTTTGAGTGGGGGAGAGTACGACGACCTGTAAATTTTCAATAATTAATTTGGTTGTTTAATAAAAAATTTGTGATTAAATTTAGAAGAAATAAAATTTTAATTTATATCGAAATAAATGTTAAGAGTGGAATGTAGCAATAGTATTAAAAAAACTAAATTTTGACTATTGAAGTGAAATCACATTTTAAATGAAATAGGGAAAATTGTCGCGCCTAGGTATAAAATTTGGAATAAATAGATTAAGGTAAGTGTTGTACAAATAAAAGAAGTTTGAAACTTGTTAATGAATTTATAACGAGAATAAATATAAAAAATATTGATGTAAGATAATAAATATATTAATTCAATGTCATCCCAATTAATTGAAACAGATTTGTAAAGCTTTATTTGATTGTAATTTGTAAGTAGGGAAATAGATTCAAAGTTATATAAATTATTGGAATGATAAGTAATAAAGTGAAAATTAGATATAATCAATGTTAGTACAAATTTAAGGAATATTAAATGATTGTTTATAGTAATTGAATGAAATTCCAATTTGTTGGAATAAGGGAAAAGGAATACTTGTTAATAAATTTAATATAGGAAAACGAACTTAAATATTGAATTAATGAATTAATATATATTGAATAGCAATTGAACGTAAATTAATGGAATAAGGATGATGCAGGTTGATAAGTATTCATAATATTTGTGTTGATGATAAACGTTACTTTAATGATTGTAATATAAAATAACGGAAGTGGATGTAAATATAGAATTAATTAATGAAAATATAATCTAAATGTTATGTTTGGATAGAACATAAGTGAATGAAATTAGTAGTATGGAAATAAATGCCAACATTGATTTGTGGTAATAAAGGCTTATTTATGTGACTAAAGAGTAACGGTAATGTTTATTGTAGGTTACCTATTTATTTAGATTGTTAATTGAGATTGGAGATAAATTGTGATAAATGTAAATAAATGCTACATTTGGGTGAAATGTAATCCAATGGTTAGGAGTTGTTAAATTGGGTATATTAAATTAATGAATGGGAAAAACAAGGTAACTAAGTTTATCGAGTAGTATTGAACTTAATAAAAGGATTTGAATTAAAACGAATCAATCCATTGAAATCCAATTTATAAGAAGTGTAAATTTTGTAGCAATTGGAATTAAACGTTATGCAATTTGAAATAAAGATAAATTGGGAAAAATGTTAGTTTATCAGGATATACATATATATCAATGTAAATGGTACCTAAGATGATAATATGATAATTAATTGAATTAAAAGAATGGGAGTCAGGATTTATTTATTTATTGGAATATAACTTTAAATAATTGGATTCATTGCAAATAAGTAGAATTAAATATTAAATTTTACGTTAGTTGCAATGAAGATGGTATGTGAGGAAGTTTATGTTATACTTTTGAATCCAATATTTAAGTCATCTATTTAACAATAATGAATGTAATAATTATTGATGGGTTTAATTAGATAGAATTTTGAAAATTTAATTTATAATTTTTGAATTTAAGGAAATTGAGGAATTTATCAATTTTGAATCAACGGTTAAATTTGTTTAATTAGTATAATTGTTTAAGAAATTAAAAATGACAAGAATTGTCAATTATCGAAATAAAATTGAAAATTTGATTTAATTAATAAATTAATTATTAATTTATTTAATTAATGGAAAAATAGCCATTTTGGCCACTAACTCATATTTCGACGAAACCAGTTTCTTCGGATCCGTAACGGTGAATTATTATAGGGTTTCAAGTTTCGTAGCGATCGGGCTTGTCGTTTGATCGTACGAACGCGAAACGCCTTGAAATCGATTTAATTGAAATTAATTGAAATCAATTTGAAAATATTGATTTTAGCATAACTTCTTCATACGATAGAATTTGGACTTGAAACCTTTTCCATTTCGTTTAAAATATTTTAAAACACCTATTTTGATATATGGGTTGACCCAATTTCGTTCCGGAGTCGAAACAGGCTTTTTGGGCCACTTTGTCTTTAGCACGTATATTCAACCCGATCCATCTATTCTATTTCAACCCTACCTATATATATCCTGCTATAAACCCTACCAGCCTCTATTCCTCATTTCTATAGGTACAGAAACTTCTGTGCTCCTCTTCCTCAATGGCAGACAAACACCTAATTCCAATTGCAACTCAAAATCAAAGCCAAATTTCAAACTCCACGAAATATAGCAAATTTTATATCAATTCGAAGCTCTCGAAGAGCGTAACTCAGATCTGCAATTTGTTTTCCGAACTGGATCTCTGTTCATCTCGAAATTGTAGGACTATTTTCGGCCATCCATTTGCGTCGAAATCAACTGTGGCTGATCGACAAATTGAAGGCACGGTCGGGTAGAGGGAACCGATGGGAGCTCATCGGCATTGTTCGTTCGTCGAACCAACGGTCAGATCTTCGTGGAAATTTTTATTAGGGTTAGTGTTTGACGGCGGCTGCTCCTTTTGGGCGAACGCGAGAAGGGGGGTGGTCGTTGATGGTCTCGGGAGGGCCGGCGGTGCGTGGTTGCGGCAGTATAGAGACGCACGGCGATGATCGATGGCATGCGCATGGATAGCGTGGCGCCTGAGATGTTAAACGCGTGAGATAAGGTTTAATTTTCGCGTGCGTTAATGTCGCCTGGAGAGATTCGTGCATAGTAAAGGTTGACGTGGCAACAATTAGGGTGAGCCTGTTATATTTTTATTATTATTTCAATCTTTGAATTTTCAACTCGTTTAAATCAAATAACTTTTACATACGATATCCGATTTATGCATGGGTTTTTTTAGGATCGTATTGAAATTCTGAACATTTTGCGCTGGTTTGGACGAATTCTGAGACTGTCAAATTTTTGGGTTTAAATTGGATTTAAATTCAATTTAAATTCAAAAAGGTGAGTGTATTAACCCACTCACAACTTCTAAAATTTCTTACGTTTGTTAAATTTAATTTTGTTGTGATTATGCACTTATTTATGACCGTTTCACATATTTTTAATCATCATCTCATTTAATTTCATTATTTAAATAAATCGTTATTTAATTTATTATTGAATATAACTGCCAGTTAATTTCCTATTATATATTATCAGTTATATGTTGACATTGATTGATTGTTTGGATGATCATTGTGATGGATGTATGATTTTATCATGGATGAATGGATGGTTTATTTATATCATCATAATCTACAAGTTATTTATTAATTTGTCATTACTGATTCGAGATTGAGGTTTGAAATGATATACAACCGCATTTTTATTTTTAAATTACGGATTGAAATGATAAATATCCGTATCACTTGACCATAGGATAGAAAATTATATATAGACGCCGTCGATCTATATATATATATATACACAAAATATTCGGAAATGATTTTTTATGGTTTTGGAAAGGAATATACGGTTTAAGAAATATTAAATTTTATGTTATATAAATATTATTTTATATATATAGTTAAATTTTTGAATTTAAGCTATGTATAAAAAATTGATTTATAAAAATGAGTTTAGAAATGGAGTTTGATTGTTTTATATTCTATGGTTTAGTACCTATTTAAGATATTGTATACATAGAGTTTTAATTGACTTAAATGAAATCTAAGTTGGAAGATAAATATGAAATTGGTTTAAATTGAATTATTTAAGAATTGTACTTGAATAAATTTGATTTGGAATTTAAATAAAAATGGAAATTTTAAAGGATATTATTCTTATAACTTGATTTGGTTTAAAGTAATTTAAATGAATATAAAGTTGAGATAAATGAATTTATCAAGTTAAATAAATTGAAAGAATATCTAGTTGTTTGAATTTAAAAGTTTTACTTAAACTGTATGGGATTTATTAAGTAAACATTTCAAATCTAAATAAGAGTAATTGAAATTGATATATATGGAATTATCAAAGAATTAGTTTTGAAATGGTGGAATATTTAAAGCTTCGAAATATATGAATTGAAATGGTTTATTGAGAGGTTCAAATCAGTATTTGGAATTTATTTGTAAAATTAAAGAAACGATTTTATTTTATAAAGTAATTAAATATGTAAACCATTGAAGTATATTAAGTTATGTTTCAAAGCCATAGATTTCAAGGTATATGGATTTCTTGAAAAAGGATATATGTGAAATAAAATGATATCATATTGATTTGGGTTTTAAAATAGAAATGATATCGTAATTATATGGTTTTAAAATGGATATTTTATTCTGGTTTTAAAGTATAAACTTTTGAAAGAGACCGCGGTGTTATAATAACGATTGGTTATTGAAGAGACCGAGATCGGAAGTTGTCATACTCTCTGCCAACTCCGAAAACCACTTTAACAACCGTGACGCGGTGGAGATTCCAGAATGAAGTAGGATGGTGGAGGCGTTCCTTTGAGGTAAATACGTGGACCCAACTCCCGTGAGTTGGCATAAGGTGGCTAAAACAGGAGCGATTGACGGGTTAATGAGGTAGCACCTTTGATCGGACACATCCCTTCGACATTATACTTTGACTTTTGGATTGATTCGGTGGCCACTTTTGATTTCTTTGATTTGGGGGTGTGGCTCGAGGTGGGCTGTTGCTGCGGCTATGTGTTTCCACGGACCCCGAAGCGTAATTGGAATATCTACCCTGGCATTGCCTAGCTGTGCCGTGTCACCTACCCTAGCGCGTCTTATACGATTTTGTTTTGTACCATACCTATGGAGTGCCCTCTGACGACGCCCAGTACGGGGGAGATTACGGTACTGTATAGACTATGGGAATATAGAAATGTGTTAAGGGCTATATGGGTAACCCCTTAACGCTATTTTCAGTATATTATACTTTACTGTACACATTATTATAATAGCGTATATTACTACATAGTAGATAGTTTAACGATCCTTAGGAGATTTGAATCCCGAACATCTCTAAAGTTACTGCACTCACGTTAGACAATGGTTAGGAGATGTCAAACCCCGTAAACATCTCCGACGCCGTTACACTCGTATTTATTTCAGTTGATTTAACTCACATAAGATATTTTAGTTCTGACTCGAGTGTTGTCTTTTCAATTCACTCGGGTCAGTCCGAGCATTTCAGGAATCAAAGACTTCATTTCTGGAGGACGTAGATGAAGATTTCATTATTATTATTATTATATTGTTTCACTACACTGTATTCCGCTGCATTGATTAGTATACACCGGTATGTGCAACTCTGATATGTATTGTATAAATACAATAAAATGTTTATAAAACAGCTTCATGAACTTTATTTGATTATTATATTTTATTGTTCCACTGCAAGATTCTATTTTGCTTTATTTCTATCTCTGCTTTTCTTATTTACCCCATAACAATCCGTCATTCTGTATGGTTTAAGTCTGAAGTGTGTGGTCTATCGTCGATTCAAATCGTGCAAAAAGGCGGGATGTTACACTGTATATAATTTTCTATCATATGGTCAACTGATACGAATATTTATCATTTCAAACTGTAGTTTAAAATAAAAATACGGTTATATATCATTTCTAACCGCAATCCCGAATGAAATGAAAATGCACAACAACTTGCAGTTTATAACAATAAAATACAACATCCATTCATCCAATATCAATCATCAATCATTTATCACAATCATCATCCAATTAAATAAATAACATCAATATAATAAAATAATAAACAACAAGTATTTATTGGCAGTTTATATTCAAAAATAAATTAAATAATAATTTAACTGGCAGTTTATGTGCAATAATAAATTAAATAACAATTTAATCAAATAAATCCAATTTAACTAAGAAGATGATTAAAATATGCCAAACAGTCATAAATAAATTTCTAATCACATCAAAAATTAATTTAACAACATAAGAAATTTTAGAAAATGTGAGTGGGTTAAAACACTCGCCTTTTGAATTTAAATTGAATTTAAATCCAATTTAAACCCAAACTTTGAACAGTCTCAGAATTGGTCCAAACAAGCGCCAAAATGTCCAGAATTTTATTACGATCCCAGCGGAGAAAACAACGCGTGAATTTAACCTCGTATGTGAATGTTATATAAGTTAGAAATTATACGATTTAGATTCAAATTGATTAAAATAAAATAAACGCACCAGTAAAACATCACCACGTCATCACACGTAAACCAGGCCCACACGTTCGAAACCCTACCTGACTCTCGACCTAATATGCCGCCGCCGCCGATCCTAGAGCTACTGCCATCACCATGGCCTTCGCTATCTCGATCGAAGATCATCAACGAGTTCGCCCTGTCCAAGCGCCCCTAGGTCAAGTCACGTGCGCTTCCGTTCGTGCTATGGTGCACCACCACCGTGAGCAAAACACGGCTAATCGCATCGATTCTGGCAACCTCTACCCCAAACGAACAATGTCAATCGCCCGGTCTCAACGTCCTTTACAGTTTGATGCCCTCCGATCGAGCAATCGTCGACGATCCGCCGTCCAATAGGAAGCCCTAACTACGAACAGCCGAAAATGAATCAGGGGTTTCAGGAAAAATTATGATTCGATTTCAAAAACGTATAGCAGAATAATTAATTAATGTAGATAAAATATACCAATTTATAACCATAAATCTTTTTTATACTCAAATTAATAAAGTTTGAAAAACATTTTCAAATTATTTTCTAAGTCCAAAATTTACGGAAAATTTCGGCAGAGCCTCCTTTGTACGGAGCGGCTCGAGAGAAAATATAATATCAAATATAGTAATATACAACATATATTTTCAAAAATAATATATCCCAACACGGGAAAAACAATATAATAGCGCTATAGAATCGTAATCCAAAAACGTACCTACTGGTCTGGCAATTACGCTTAATTATGAAACCAAAAGCAGTAGCAATTGCTTCCATAACCTGTATGTCACTTATATAATCCAAAAAGGTTAACAATTATATAAAACGAAATATTTAAAGTGGTTTCAACCATAAACAAACAAATCAATACAAACATCAATCACTTGTAGCAAGGCATACAACCATCACATAGAATCAACAAAATCAATCATTCACTCATATCAAACAAAACAAATAGTTGTTCGGGTTCAAACTTTAAATTGTACAGAATGGAAAATAAACTACTTAGTGCATCATTTACTCAACAGTCTTAGATGAAACTAAATAGATTATTTATTCATCCAAACAGTTATAGCGTATCCTTGCCTAAACAACCATAACTAAACAAATAACAATTTAAACAATAGATCAATTTCATTCTTATTAATTTCATTTCACACATTTGTTGCTTGATTTATTTATCTTTTATTTTTCATTTACTTCTTACAACCTTTTACTTCTATTCATTGGTTCAATGTTTATTTCATTTATTTACATTTATTACTTACAAATCTTATTTCATTTATTAATGTCATCATTTATTAATTATTACATAATTTCATTTATTAACATTCATTTATTCATAATATTCATGTTTAATTCAATTTCTTTGCATATTAATTCACTTACTAAGGTTTATAATCATTTATTTATAATACTTACCTTTCTATTATATTCAATCAGTAATATTTTCAATTATACTTAAGTTTATAACAACTACAACAAATAAATCCTTATCTATTAAAGAATGTATTGAATACTTTCATTACTTTTAGTTTTACTTGTAAAATTTCCTATTGCATTTTCTTATTAACATTTCGGTAAGTCATATATATGTTTTTAAGGATGTAATCGAAAGTTATACAAGTTTGTTCTATTTCCTTTAATTAATTTAATGTTCAATAATTATATCATTTGTCTTATAGGTTACACATTTCAAATTTATTTTAATTTCATTCATAACCTAGCATTAAATCTCTTATTTTAATTAAAGGCTCCAACTATCAATAAGTTGCATTCCATTTCACTACAATAACTGAAACTATTAATTAACGGAAACTTAAGAACTAGATATCGGGCTAAATTTCAAATCATTTTAAAACTAATAGATAAACATATATACTTATTACTTATATATTCAATTTTATTTAAAAGAATTAAAATTTTATGTTTGTTTATCCAAATAAATCTACAGTAAAACTACTACAGTGGCCTTTCCACTTAGAAACTCGAAAATGAACGTCGATGATGCGTGCACTCATCATCGAAATCATTTTCCAACGGCAAATAGGGGAGTACATAACTTATCACTTTCCAAAGTTTCTTCAAAACAATTCTTTCAAATCATATTGAAATATTTATATCAGAAAATACTTCTAAATAATATTATTATATTCTAAAACCCTTTGAAAGAGATCTTCAGAAATCCCGAAACTTAGGTCCTAAATTTCCAATTTCATTTATTTTATTTTCAAATCCTACTTTACTAATATTTATAGATTACACTACCTAAGAACCAATAAATTACAACCAAATATATATCTTATTTATAAAAATTTATTTTATGTATATAGAAAATATAATAGGAAAAATTATTTCATTCACCTAAATTCAAAACAAATATTGTGTCGGTCTGTCCTATTAAGTGTTTAGAAATCCCTATTGATGTTGTAGCATCATATGCACCAACCAGAATTTATAAATACAAAACGGAACAAATTAACAAAATATTAAAACCTTTATAACACTAACAAACACGCTCTCTCATATATATACACTCAGCGACTCATCATAGGGTATTACTACCCTATTGATAATGAGTCTGACCCTACAAAGCTAAGATTTATCGCTAAACCAAAGCTCTAATACCAGATGTAACATCTTGCCTTTTTTTACGCTTAAGCAGACACACGTGCCAACTCAAACAATACAAAAGAGTGGATTGTAGTTGGTGTAAATAAGAAAAACGGAGAAAGAAATAAAACAAAACAGAATCTCACAACGGAATGACAAAATATAATAATCAAATAACAGTTCATGAAGCTGTTTTACAAAAAATTTGATTATACTTATACAACACATATCAGAGTACACATATCAGAGAGTAATAAAATAATCCAACGGAACAACATAGTATAAAATAATAATAATATCTTCGTCTTCATCCTTCAAAATAAAGTCTTCGAAACCTGTAATGATCAGACTGACCCGAGCGAACTGAAAAGACAAAACACTCGAGTCAAAACTAAAAGATCTTATGTAAGTTAAATCAACGGAAATAAATATGAGTGGAATGAAGTCAAAGATGCTTACGGAATTTGACATCTCCTATCCAGTGTCAAACGTGAGTGCGGTAACTTAAGAGATGTTCCCGATTCACATCTTCTAAGGATCCGTTAAACTATTTACTATGTAGTAATATTTTGCTACTATAATAATGTCTATAGTAAAATAAACTTACTTTTAAATAGAGTTAAGGGGTTACCCAAATAGCCCTTACCACATAATAGTCCCAGTAGTCCATCCAGTGTCAGCGCATCTCCTGATCGAGAGACTACCCTAAATACTCCATGGGCTACGGAAGAAAACCAAACTCGTACAAGGCGCGCTAGGATAGGTGACACGGCACACAAAGCAATGCCAGGGTAGATATACCAATTACGCATCCGGGCTGGTGGTAACGCGTAGCGCGCGTCTACCGCCCACCTCGAGCCACACCCCCAAAATCAAAAATCAAAAGTGGCTACCAAATCAATCCAAAAGTCAGAGTATAATATCGAAGGGATGTGTCCGATAAGAGGGGCTACCTCCTTAGCTCGAGAATCGCTCCTGTTTTAGCCACCATATGCCAACTCACGAGAGTCGATTCCATGTATATACCTTAATAGAATGTTGCCACCATCCTACTTCCTTCTGGAATCTCCACCGCATGCACGGTTGTTAAAATGGTTTTTGAAGTTGGCAGAGAGTATGACAACTTCCGATCCCGGTCTCTTCAACAACCAAATGTTATTATAACACCGCAGTCATTTCAAAATAATTTATACTTCAAAGTCAAAATATACTATCTACTTCAAAACCATATAATACGATATCATTTCCCTTTTAAAAACCAAATCAATATGATATAATTTTAAAATCATAGTATTTCAAAGTTATAAAATTTCGAAACCAAAGACTTAAAACTATAACACTTCCAAAACGTAATACTTTGAAATTTATAAATTTGAAACATAACTTCCACCCCTTACATGGTTTAAATATTAAAATATTTTTATAAAATAACTAGCTTCTTAAATTTCACAAATCAATTTCAAAACAACCTGAATTTCTAAATTTTAAATTTAACCAATCCTCAAATCATAAATTTCAATTCGATTCGGTTTTCAAATAAACCATTCCAAATTATATCAATTTCGAAACAGATTTGATCCATAAAATAAACCATTTCAAATTCAATATATTTCAAAGCTTAAATATTCAATATTTCAAGATTAAATTTTATAATTCATATATATATACACACCAAATTCACTTTACTATTGTTTGGTTTTGAAATATTTGCTTAATAAATCCAATATCCTTTAAATTAAACTTCAAATTTCAATAATTGAATATTCCTTAATTTATTTAGACTTGATATATTCACTTAAATCACCTTAACCCCGAATTAAGTTATAAACTAAGTTTTGGTTGTATTTACTTAAAAGGGTAAAATGTTAATAACTTGGTTTCAATAATTTGGTTTTGATTTGAAGTTAAGGGTTAAACTAAGTTTTGATTTGAAGTTAAGGGTTAAACAATATAGTTGATTTTGAAAAGGTAACTATATATTGATTTGAAAACTTAGTAAATATTTTGTAAGAGGTTTAACTATGGATTTTGAAAAGTTAAACACTTAAGGGATTTGTAAATCAAATTTGAACGGTTTGTTTTGAAAAGTTAATGAATTCTGTAACTTTTTCTTACTTGGCAATTTCGAGGACGAAATTCTTTTAAGGGGGGAAGTTTGTAACGACTCAGAATTTCTATCATTTGAAATTCAGATATTTAATTTACTTTAAATATCAACAAGTAAAATTCGTAAGCCAAATAAATTATTTTTCGAATATTTAGATTTAATTGGATAATTAAATCGGCAATTTAATAATTGAAATTGCGTAAATAATCTGAAATTGGGTTTAATGTGATTAAAAATGATTTATAAAGTTATATTAAATCATATTGGAGTTATAGTGATGTTATAGGACTTTTAAAATTGTATTAAAAGTTAATTTGTGAAAATTGAATATTTTAATATTTAAATCGATTAGTGAAAATAGCCATTTTTCAAACAGTCTCGGATTTCGACGATACCAGTTTCATCGGAACCGTAATGTCATATTATTGCATGGTTTCAAATTTCGTGTCAATCGGATTTACCATTTGTCCGGGGCAAGCCAAAACGCATAGAAATTAGTTTAAATCGATTTAATTTAAATTTGATTGTTTATTGCTGTAACTCGCACAGATGATCAAATTAGTTTCCGAAATCTATTTCGTTGTGTCCGGAACGTGGGGTAAACCCTAGAAACGCCAGTCACCGCACGAGATTTGGAGTTCGAAAAATTCGGGATGAATAGTAATTTGGAAATTATCTATACAAGGACATCACAATTTCTCATTTGCAACTAAAAAAACCATACCCTAGGGTTTTATCATAGCCGGCCGCCACTAATGAAACCGATGGCCAGAAACTTTCAATCTTCTTCCCTCTTCTTCTCCAAATCTGTAAACAATTACAACAAACTCTCAACTACAAAGGGGTAGATCTCATCGAGATCTTTAATTCCTACGGTTGTGATCGTTTTTGGAGCTATAGATCGACGACAAAAGGGATTTGAAGTGCTACCGTTCGCTCGCGTCGTTCGAGGCCATGGTGCAGCCGAGTTGGACGGGGTTGTTGTCGTGGGGGAGCTCGCTAGGGCGATTTCGTATGAAGGTGGTTGATCATGTTTTCGATCATCATAGGCGGGGCGATTTGGAGCCCTAGATAACGTTGTTGGGTTCAATTGGTTCGGCAAGTTACACGCGTTTGGGAAGAAAAGTAATGGGCGGCCGAGATCTGGATCTCAAAATCGAACGACCCTGATGTTTTTAGGTTATAAAAATTAAAATAAATTGTAAATTGTTTATATTATAATTCGGATAAACTTTAAAATGCAATAACTTGTTCATACGAGGTCGGATTTTGACGAAACGACTTGCGTCGGGTTCATTTTGTCGAGCATTACGCAATGAAGCTGGATTAGAGTCGTTTGGAGATAATGAAAATTTTGGGTAAAATTAAACGCACTTTTAATTTTATTCGAAATAAAACGCTACAATTGTTATCGGAAACTCAAGGTGAGAACTTCTCACTCAATCGAATTGTTTTGATTTAAATTTTGAGTAGTTGAATTTAAAATTGCTTGATTGTGTGATTGGATGATAATTTGTTATCTATTGTGTTAAGTAGACATTATACGTCGTATATTAAGCAGAGGTTATTTATTAAAAACATATACCGCGATAATTCCAACTTGTATGGAATTGGAATTATATATGTATTTGGAGTTGATTTCCCGTATTATATAGCGGATGAGACCCTATTACGCCGCATAATAGTAGATAATATTTTATAAATCCATATACCGCGATATTCCGTCTCGAAGCAAAATTGGTATTGTGTTAACATCTTTGGATGCAGGGAACAGGTTGGAGGGATCCAACTGGATTCCTCAAATAATTGAATTGGTTTCAATGTTGTGTGTTGATCTATTTATTGATCTATTTATAATCTGCGTGATTATCTTTGTGATTGAAATCGTTAAAGGCTAAATTTTAGCCGAATGTATTTTTGGTATCGTTAAATGCCGAAAATAAATAAAATTTGATTTTTGAAAATTTAAGTTGAGAATTCGTAATAAAATTTAATTTTGGAATTTATTCATTTTAAATAAATAAACGTTGTAATTTTTATGTTATAAAAATTATGATTTTTATGAAATATAACCGAAATGTGTTTTTTGAAATAAGTAGTTGATTAATTTATAAAATTGTTTAAATTGGGGTTTTTTGAATTATTATAAATGATTTATATAAAAGATTTATAAAATTGATATTTATAAACAAAAATATTGGAATTATAAAACGAGTTTTTATAAGTGTTAAAATAAAGTATAAATGGATTTCGTAAGTGAATGAAATCTATAGATTTATAAATTGTGAAGTTATAAAATGAATAGATTTCGTAAAATAAAAGATTTATAAGTAATTAACTTATAAATTGGATTTTGGCGTGTAAATGGAATATGGATAGAATTTGTTAATAAAGTGATTTTATAAGTTGAAGTTGTTATAAAATATAAATGGAATTTATAAACGTTGTTTATAAATTCGAAATCGACTTATTTTAATAAGTTTAATTATTATAACTTATTAAGGGAAATATATCCACGATTTTGGGACGGTGAATAATCCTTTAAATAAAATATGTAGAAATGATAAATTTGGTAAAGGAAATATATTCATGATTTTGGACGGTGAATAATATATTAAAGAAATATTTCGGGAAAGGGATATTTTAAATAGAATTAAAACGATTTAAAAATTGTTTTAAAATGTGTTAAGTATCGAAACCATAGATTTCAACATTTATTGTTGAAATAGACGTTTTCGAGAAACAGAAGGAAATGGTGGACTATAACACTGTTGTTATAGTAAATGATTTTCGAAAGGAAAAGTTTTATATAGTATTGGAATTTATATATCTATCTTAATTTTGAATCCCTATACTAGTGATTTTGGGTTGTCGTAACGATGTTTTACGCAACATTCGTTTTGACCCAAATAAATGTGTTTAAGTGAACATTTTCCTTAAAGAATAAAATATATACTTAACTGTGATTTAATTGTATTGAATATTTTCCAAATGTTGAAAATAAATAGATTGGTGAATTACTTATTATTAAATAAGTATGGGAATGTTTTTCCAATATGAAGTGAATGTTTTGATATTTTATCTTTTAAAGATAAATTGAAAATGAATATTAGAAATCGATTTGGAAATCGTATATTCATAGATATTTTGGAAATGTCAATCAACAATGGAAATTTATAAGGGAAATTTGTTCTAAAAATAAGCATTGATTTATTTTTAAAAGTGTGGAAATAAATTTACGGATTTGGAACGTAGGTTTAAAATAAATCAGTAAGGATTTATTTAATTGGTTTACATGAACCATTTTGAAATGAAAGTTGTAAGGGTGTAAATTGATTTGAAATTTGTTTTCAAATGGTTGAAGTGTGGAATATATATCTTGTAAAGATATTTTTGGAAAATAAACAATTTGGGAAATTATTTGAAATCGGGTTATGTTGTGAATATTGATTGATAGTTAAATAACCGACAATCAATAGTGACCCTTAAATGTCGATTTGTTGTGAATTGGTTGAAATTGAATGCTACACTTATTTTTAAATTATTACGCTCGTTATTCGGATTACCCATTCCGAATAGTGATACGACGTAATGGATAGCATTGAAGACCGGTGGTGAAGACCGGGTATTTGTGACGATAGGATGACCTATCGATTGTCTCTGCACCGTTAGCTACGGTATAGAGATTTCCTTTGTGATGGGAAATTCGATCAGGATTGTGAATACCCGGATTGCAAGGGCTTCTTTGGAAGTGCCTTCGGTTCTGTTCGAGCTTGGAATAGACTTGTATGGTTACGTGTCTGACATTACATGTTGAGATATAAAGCAGATTTCTTTCAAATACATTTCTGTTGGTGGCGGAGAATCTATTCTCTTAGCTTAATACCCTTCTCTGAGACGTATGCGCTCAGAGGTTATGTAGTTGAAGGTTATCAGCGATATACTCCCAATTTGGTAATGTGGCATGCTGAGTGTTGCTGTGTGATGATTATTTATTGATCATTTGTTGATCAAAACGTGGCTTTGTGGACGAGACTTCGTCAGACCTCACACCCCGGAAATGGTCAAAACAAGAATATGCAGCAAGGTATTGAGGGTCGCGCCCTTTAGGGTATGTCATTCCCTTTTGGAAAAGGGTGGTGTCAGGTATGGAGCCCTGATGCTTAACCTATGTGGTTGCTCCAATCTCATTTTTCTGTGTGGTTGTTGCTTGGTGATCGAGGCCCCTCGGATAAAGGTCCCCAAGGACCGGAGGATGGCATATTCGTGTAGTTACCTAGTTACAGGGGTAACCCGGCCTTGTGTTGGCAGAGAGCTGGTTAAGTTCTCAGGACGTCCCTCCAGAGGCGGTCCCATTGACAGTAGGAAGTTCCTTAGCCTGACCATTTATTGGAAATCCAAATAGAACAATACGAGCCTTGTACGGTTTTAGTTGTAGAACCTACCATTCACTTATGGTGGCGCCCCACTGTTTGGATGGTAGCTATAGTAGGCATAGTTTGGAATGTCTATGTTGGCTAAGATTTATATCTTTACTTTCGAAATGATTTTTTTTACACTATGCACTAATAATAATATCAAAAATGATTTGTTTTGCGTAGTAAGCATCTTTGACTATCATAAGGAGAAATCTCCTCCAACTCTGCATTTGCATTGTGTGTGTGCTGGGAGGCCTTATGGTAGTTTCTTTTTCCAAAAGCATTACGGATATTTTCCACTTCTATTGTTGTTGTTGTTTTAAAAGATAAATAACTGTTTTAAGTTCTCACACCAGTCCCATGACTGACCTGGAGTTTATTGTTCTCTTCCTAAACTCTGGGTGCCCATAATTTTCCACACGGGCAGTCTAGAGTCAGGTTATCGGGTCATTCTGGATTCAGAAGTGCTTTGGAGCTCAAGTGGCGAGCTGGATGGCGAGGCGTATTACTTGTATATGATATTATCTTTCTGCTGTGTAATACACTTGTAAGGGCATGTTTGTATAACTGTCCATTATTTGTTGTGTTGTATGTTGTTGTTGTACCCTCTGATGATAATGTAATGTAATAACTGATATAGTTCTTTGTTTTAAAGATTATTCATTTATCTATTATATGTTGTTCCGTTGCGATATGTGAGATTCTGATATCATTTCTGTTCTATCTTTTTCTTATTTCTTCTATCTTTTTCTTCTACCTCTTCTTTTTAACCCTAACAATTCGGTTTTCCAACATTCGATTATGCGGCATTTGATATAGTGGACGTATTGATGTCGATTTTCGTGCGTCGAAAAGTCGCAATGTTACATAAACTATATTAAAATATAACTTAAGTAAATACTTATCCATATTATATTTTAATAAAATCAAACTTTATTATTAAACTTATTTTATACTTTAAACAATTTCATTCATAGCTTAAAACCAAGAATTTAACTATATGTAAAATAACAATTATAAAATATCAACATCAATATCTCATAAAATCATATATTTCTTTACAAAGCCATAGAAATCATTTCAAAATATTTTTATATATAGACCGTGGTGTCTGTATATAATTTTCTATCTATGGTCAAGTGATACGGATATTTATCATTTCAATCCGTAATTTAAAATAAAAATACAGTTATATATCATTTCAAACCACAATCCCGAATGAAATGAAAATACATAACAACTTACAGTTTATAACAATATAAATACAACATCCATTCATCCAATATCAATCATCAACCATTTATCACAATCATCATCCAATTAAATCAATAACATCAATATAAACAGATAATAAAAACAGGTATTTACTGGCAGTTTATATTCAAAAATAAATTAAATAATAATTTAACTAGCAGTTTATATGCAATAATAAATTAAATAACAATTTAATCCAATAAATCCAATTTAATTGAGATGATGATTAAAATATGCCAAACAGTCATAAATAAATTTCTAATCACATCAAAAATTAATTTAACAACATAAGAAATTTTAGAAGTTGTGAGTGGGTTAAAACACTCACCTTTTGAATTTAAATAGAATTTAAGTCCAATTTAAACCCAAAATTTGAACAGTCTTAGAATTAGTCCAAACTAGCATCAAAATGTTTAGAATTTTATTACAATCCCAGCGTAGAAAACCGTGCATGAATTGAACCTCGTATGTGAAAGTTATATGAGTTAGAAATTTTGCGATTTAGATTCAAATTAATTAAAATAAAATAAGCGCACCAGTAAAACATCACCACGTCATCACACGTAAACCAGGCTCACAAGTTCTAAACCCTACCACTCTCGACCTTAGATGCCGCCGCCACCGATCCTGGAGCTACTGCCATCGCGACGGCCTTCGTTATCTCGATCGACGATCATCACCGAGTTCGCCCTATCCAAGCGCCCCCCAGGCCAAGTCGCGCGCGCCTCCGGTCATGCTATGGTGCACCATCACCGCGACTAAAACACGGCTAATCGCGTCGATTCTAGCAACCTCTACCCAAAACGAACTGTGCCGATCGTCCAGTCTCAACGCCTTTTACAATCTGATGCCCTCCGATCCAGCAATCGTCGACGATCCACCATCCAATAGGAAGCCCTAGCTACGAACGGCCGGAAATAAATCAAGGGTTTCAGGAAAAATTATGATTTGATTTCTAAAAAAAATAGCAGAATTAACTTGCGCTCTTCGAGATCTTTCTAATGATATATGATTTGATGTGGTTTGAAGTGTTTGAAATTTTGATTTGATTTTTGAATTGCAATTGGATCTAGAATTTGATTGTCTGCCTTTGAGGAGCAGAGATAGATGAATTGGAATTGTACATACAGAATAATGACATAAGAAGTAGGCTAGGGTTTATAACAGGGTATATATAGGCAAGATGAAATTAGAATGGACCAGATCGATCGGATATACGCGTTGAACGATAAAATGGCCCGGAAAAACCTGTTTTGACTCCGGAACGAAATTGGATCAACCCATATATCAAAATAGATGTTTTAAAATATTTTAAAATCAATGGAACAGGTTTCAGGTCCAGATTCCATCATATGAAGAAGTTATGCTCAAATCAAGTTATTTCAAATTGATTTCGGTTGATTTCAATTAATCGATTTCAAGGCGTTTTCAAGCCCATACGATCAAACGACAAGCCCGATCGTTATGAAACTTGAAATCCTACAATAATTCACTATTACAGATCCGATGAAACTGGTTTAGTCGAAATCTGAGTCAGTGGCTAAAATGGCTATTTTCTAGTTAATTAAATAAATTAATAATAAGTTAATTAAATCAATTTTACAATTCAACCTTAATTATTACAAATTTTATCGGTTTGGATTACTTGGTAAATTTAGAATCCTTTAAACAAATTTATTTATCAATGTATCATTGATTATTTCCCAATTTATGGTATTTAATTTCAATTTCAATATATCCAGTAACTAAAACTTAAATTCCCAAGAAATTCATTTATTTGGTTTTTAAATCCTGTTATCCACTAAATTGTCATCTCATAAGTACAATTAACATTGGTTTGTATTTATTACATTCACTGTTAGTCCGTGAAATGATGGTTTTGATGACAACAACCTTAAAATAGATTATAAAATATAAATACTAACATTATAAGTTTAGATATATATGTATATGCAGGATTTAACCATGCAGGTACAAAGAATGAAGACTGTACAGTATAGAGATTCAAGATATCAAGATAAAATATCAGGATAGAAGACTCATGAGTATCGAGACTATCAAGAGTTCAAGATTTCAAGGATAAATATCTTTTATTATTATTAGGAATTTTTGTTAAACTCGTAGAAAAGCACTAGCATCTTAAAATCCAATTTATTCGTGGAATGGAATCCACTTCGTGCCCGTTAAAGGGATGTAACCCTAAGTAGGATGGAACCTACGAAAAATCTAGTGGAACATTGTTTTGTAACCGCTAACTTTTATTCAAAATGATTTTTCAAAATTATATCCTGTTTTCAAAATGTTTTCAAAACTTTCCTTCTAAAAGATTCAAAACCCTCGATCTTGATTTTACATAATTTTAGCCTAAAAAACATCCTTATTTTCAAAGTCAAATTACTCCTGATATTAAACTATCTTTTTAAATAATATATTTAACTTTTTATACTCAGATTTAAATATAAAATTATAGTTAAAATCTATCTATATTATTCTTTATATTACTTATGAATTTTAACTATAGTCAAGTATATTTATAAAGTTTAAAATAGTTTTTATTTAAGATAAAGGTTATTTTCAAAGAAAATCAACAAAACCAAAAAATCCTTTGGGATATCGACATGCCTAGCATGACCATGTCGACATGGTGACGGTTTGATTCAAAAATTCAAATTCCAAAAGAAGTGTCTATTCGCCATAACTCTTCATGAATGGCCATGGCTGTTGTTCTTCTATAAATAGGGGTCAGTTTCGACGAATTTTCAATTATAATTTTCTGGTTTTCACTCCTCTTCTTCTTCCTCATTTCTTAATACATATTCTTATCCTTACTCTGCGAAAATCAACATTGAAGCATACTTTATTACTTCTAGTTTGATTCTCTATCACTATCTCTACAAGATTCTCGGTGCTATTCAGAGTTATAGACTTCTTTGTAATCTTTTAAGTGAGAAAAGATGTGATTGTGGCCTTGGAAATGAATCAAAAGGGAAAATGTGTGATTGTAGCCGTGGTAAATCAATTGGGTAAACTTGTGGCCCGGATATTAAGTATCTCTACCCAAAGGATCGAAATTCTGGAGGGTGTACCTCGTAGCCTTGAAACCGAGGGTGTAATTGTACAATTGCTTTTGAAAGGAAATCCGTACTTGTGTTGCGGGACTGGATGTAGGGTAACTCCGAACCAGTATAAAATCCGGTGTGTTCTTTCCTTTACTGCTTTTATTTTATTTCTGCATCTATGATTGTTTCTGTGATCATATACGTGTCTGTATATTGCATACTTTTGTGTCTAAATTAACATAAATTAAAAAGATTTAGTAATTCTTTATTAACACTATTCACCCCCCTCTAGTGTTAACCTTAGCCTTAAGATCCGTAATCCGCATTTCTCACAATTGGTATCGGAGCGAGGTTTTCAAAATTTCATAATCTGATTTTTGAAAAGTTTTCAAAATGGCTACCAACACTGATACTGTTATTAACACTAGTATCCTTGTCACTAGTTCATTTGTAGAGGGTCAGTCTACTGTCAGACCACCACTTTTAAATGGCAGTAACTATGCATATTAGGCATGTAGGATGAAAATATATTTACAATCTATAGGATTAAACACTTGGAATATCACACAAACTGAATATTCTGAACCCACAATTGATTTTGCACAGTGGACTGCTAAGCAAAAGACTGTTGAACAAAATAATTCTAAGGCAATGAATATTCTGTTTTGTTTACTAGATAGAAATGAATTCAATAGAGTGTCAGTTTCTGCATATGAAATCTGGAAAACTTTGCAAGTTGCTCACGAAGGAACAAGAAAAGTTAAACAGACCAAAATTTCCATGCTCACAAATCATTTTCAATTATTTAAAATGAATGCTAATGAGTCTATTTCATATATGTATAGTAGATTTCAGGATATTGTGCATTCTCTAATATCTTTGGGAAAGGAATTTTCTGAAGAAGTTCAAGTTAGAAATTTTTTAAATTCTCTAACTCCAGAATGGGATCAAAAGACACTTGCGATCGAAGAGGCAAATGACATCAGTATTTTGAAGATAGAAGAATTAATTGGAGATATAATGTCGTATGAAGTTCAAATAATCGGGAGAAGAGAAAGTAAAGCATCTGAAAAGAAATCAATGGCATTCAATGCATTGACCAATGGATCAGATCAAACAACGATAATGATGAAGAGATAGCCTTTATGACCAGAAATTTTAGGAGATTCCTGAAATAAAGAAAGATGAATAATCTCAAGAGAAACAACTATAAGAATTCTGGAAATCAGAATATAGTGCCAAATAATGACAAGTGTTACAGCTATGATAAACCAGGCCACTTCAAAAGAGACTGTCCGTGTCCAGAAAGGCAGCATCCTCCTATGAACAATGAACCAGCAAAGAAACGGAAGCGTGCATTTACTGCTACTCTAGATGACTCGTACTCGTCCTCAAGCGATGATGATCAGATGACGGATAATTCGAACTTGTGTTACACAGCTGTTCACGACTCCGACGAATTCAGATAAACGGACTCAGAAAAAGGTACACGTTTACAATACAATTTGTTGAAATTGCTTGCTTAAGATTAGTTGCTTGATTGATTGATTTTGAATTGGTGTGTTGTTTGAATTTTAAAATTTATTTTCTATTTTTTATTATTTTTATTATTATTTTATTATTTTTAATACTTTCTAAAATATATTATAAGTATAATAATATTTCAGAAATATATAATAGATATTAATTATAATAATAATAATATATGTTAGAGATCTTAGGAAAAATCAATTCATGAAAATTCAAAAGCACATGTCGACATGGTCCCTACCATGATGTCGACATAGCTACCTGAATTTGAATTTCAAAATTTGAATTCAAATGTTTGAATTTCCCTCCACTTTTTCACTTCATTCAATTCTCTGAAAAGATTCCTTTTGACCAGAGAATATGTCCTTTAAGAATCTATTTATTCACTATCTTTTATCATATCTTTTCACTTTCATTTTCAAATTCGAACTCTCTCTTCATAACTTCAAGCTCTCTACTCTCTACTCTAATGGCTTCTTCAAGCAACCCCTCAACCTTGACAATTTCTAGAAAAATCAAAGAGCAATTATTCAATGATCCGGAGGCAGTTAAAGCATACATCAATTATGCTAACTGTTCCAAAGTACATCCTGGAGAATTTTCTATTTTTCAAGATTTTTCTTCTTATGAAATTGATTCTCTTTTTGCAAACAATGGTGTTCTTAGTCTTATTGATGCTTCTCAAAATGATTTTGTTTGCTATCCTAATATTGTCAAAATTTTCAGTGCAAATTTAAATCGCGGATTTTATGTTGGAAACGAAGATGAAATTTGGAGCAGTGTCAAAGGCACTCAAATTGTTTTGAATTGTGATCTTTTGGGTACCATTCTCAATTGTAAGAGTTCGGGAATGGATCTTTCTAACTTTAAAATCGATGAACATGATCGTGAGACATTTCATCACATTGTCGAAAGAGATGATGATTTTGATTTTAAAAATAGAAATTTTCGGCCAAAAGCAAGAATTGTTACAACATACTTTGACCCCAAGATCGGGAAATTTTAACAATCCTGCTTCAGAAGTTCGCAAAGCTATTTTTGCTATTTTCAAAAACTATGAAATAAATTGGGCGCAAATTATTTTGGATGAACTTCGTCCTAAAATTCTTGAAATGGGTGAGAATACTTTATACCATGGAATTTATCTCACTCGGATTTTTAACTATTTTGGAGTGGATTTCAAAGGCGAAGAATTTGTTTCTAGAAAAGTTTTCAATCATTCCAACATTTCGCTTATGAAAATTCCATTTGTTTTTCAATCTTATGAGACACTTACCGAAAAGGAAGAGCGTTTGGCTCATGAGAAAATGAAAGAAGAGGAAGTTAAAGAAGAAGAAGAAGGGGATGAAATGGAAATTGAGGAAGAAGAAGAAGGTGAAACGTCTTTGGATAGCATTGAATATCCTTCCAATCCATCCAACAAAACCCTTCTCAAAAGCCAAAAGATAATTGTGGAGAATCAACGGATTCTAAAACAATCCATTAGTAAAAAGTTGGATAACATTTCTTCGAAGATGAAAAAGTTCTTTTCCAAAGTCAGCAAGAAACTTGGCCTATCTTCATCAACTTCATCCTCTAACTAGTTTTATCTTTTCTTATCTTGTTGTATTTGCTTTAGTTTGCTTTATTTCGAATATTCATGTAGTTTGTTGTGTGCTTAATCATTGTATTATCGTAGTATGCAATGAAATGAATTTTCCTTTCTATTATCTACCTTATCTTATCTCTAGAATAAATGTTAGTATATTATATATATACACACACAATTATTCACAAAATCAAATTAGTCATAACATTTCACTAACCCATGTCGACATCCCCTATGTGACCATGTCGACATGTACTGGTCAGAAATTGAAATTGATTTTGAATTGGAAATTTGAATAACTACCACATGTCTATTCAATTCAAACGAATTTCTACACCTATATGTACCTGTTTCTTCCAGAATTCTTCACTGAAATTTATTTCTTATCATCTATATCCTCCATTTCTTTCACAAATTCAACTATGGCTAATCCTATTCACAATTTATCCGAAAATGTTGAAGAAACTCTTAATTCGTTCAAGAATATTCTCTTATTTATTCTATGAAACCAGCGTCATTTAGAATTAAGTCAAATACAGATGATAAAGGAACAAGAAAGGCATTTCGATGCGATACGATGGATGATCTCCTCTCTGCACAAGGATGATAACGAAGCACATCCTCCTGTCTCTCTCACCAATGACAATGCTAATTGGGATGCTATTAAGGCAGACCCAATCTCTGGAGAAGAAAGATGGGTGGAAGTTCCACGTAACGTTTGATTTTTTATTTACTTTGTTTGATTTGTTTGAATTGATTTGGTTTGAATTGATACTTTGTATGGATTGATCTCTTATTGATTTGAAGATTGGTGTGTAAAACATATATATACATACATTGAAATGTATATAATCTTTAAATTAGTTATCATGCTTAGAAGTATAATTATTTCCTACTCTATATATTCCGTTGTATAGTTTATCAGTGCAGGTACTGAAGTCCAAGAATGAGGGGGAGTAAGTTTTTGTTGATGACAAAGGGGGAGAAATATAAAATAGGGTAGTTAGGTATAGATTGAGGGAGAGTTGTTAGTTTTAGGCGGAGTTATTAGAATAGAAATAATATTTTATAAACAAAGGTTATCATCATCAAAAAGGGGGAGATTGTTAGTCCGTGAGATGATGGTTTTGACGACAACAACCTTAGAATAGATTATAAAATATAAATACTAACATTATAAGTTTAGATATATATGTATATGTAGGATTTAACCATGCAGGTAGTAAGAATGAAGACTGTACAGTATAGAGATTCAAGATACCAAGACAAAATATCAAGATAGAAGACTCATGAGTATCGAGACTATCAAGAGTTCAAGATTTCAAGGATAAGTATTTTTATTATTATTAGGAATTTTTGTTAAAACTCGTAGAAAAGCATTGGCATCTTAAAATCCAATTTATTCGTGGAATGGAATCCACTTCGAGCCCGTTAAAGGGATGGAACCTACGAAAAATCTAGTAGAACATTATTTTGTATCCGCTAATTTTTATTCAAAATGATTTTTCAAAATTATATCATGTTTTTAAAATGTTTTCAAAACTTTCCTTTTAAAAGATTCAAAACCCTCGATCCTGATTTTAAATAATTTTAGCCTCAAAAACATCTTTATTTTCAAAGTCAAATTACTCCTGATTTTAAACTATTTTTTAAATAATATATTTAACTTTTTATACTTAGATTTAAATATAAAATTATAGTTAAAATCTATATATATTATTCTTTATATTTACTTATGAATTTTAACTATAGTCAAGTATATTTATAAAGTTTAAAATAGTTTTTATATAAGATAAAGGTTATTTTCAAAGAAAATCAAAAACACCAAAAAATCCTTTGGGATGCGACATGCCTAGCATGACAATGTCGACATGGTGACAGTTTGATTCAAAAATTCAAATTTCAAAAGAAGTGTCTATTCGCCATAACTCTTCATGAATGGTCATGGCTGTTGTTCTTCTATAAATAGCGGTCAGTTTCAACGAATTTTCAATCATAATTTTCTGGTTTTCACTCCTCCTCTTCTTCCTCATTTCTTAGTACATATTCTTATCATTACTCTACCGAAATCAACATTGAATCATACTCGATTGCTTCTAATTTGATTCTCTATCACTATCTCTAGAGGATTCTCAGTGCTATTCAGAGTTATAGACTTCTTTGTAATCTACTAAGTGAGAAAAGGTGTGATTGTAGCCTTGGAAATCAATCAAAAGGGAAAAGGTGTGCTTGTAGCCTTGGTAAATCAATTGGGTAAACTTGTGGCTCGGAAATCAAGTATCTCTACCCAGAGGATCGAAATTCTGGAGGGTGTACCTCGTAGCCTTGAAACCGAGGGTGTAATTGTACAATTGCTTTTGAAAGGAAATCAGTACTTGTGTTGCAGGACTGGATGTAGGGTAACTATGAACCAGTATAAAATCCGGTGTGTTCTTTCCTTTGCTGCTTTTATTTTATTTCTGCATCTGTGATTGTTTCTGTGATCATATCTGTGTCTGTATATTGCATACTTTTGTGTCTAAATTAACATAAATTAAAAAGATTTAGTAATTCTTTATTAACACTATTCACCCCCATATAGTGTTAACCTTAGCCTTAAGATCCGTAATCCGCATTTCTCACATTCACACCTTTAGTTATTGCATAAATTCTCATTAATATACATTAAGGTTCATTTAATTCTAATTGATTCCCATTTTAATTATTAAACTAAATAAACATGTAACTTATAACAAGTGTTACAATGACTTTAATTACACTTATGAATTCCCTATTAACAAGCAAATGTTACAATTCTTAAATATTTCTGCTTTTATTTAATTACCATTAACTATATTATTATTATTCCATTAGCTAATTAAGTATTTACATTCATTTCTTACATTTCAATCTCATAACCAATTATAACAATTTCCAATATTTCACCTGACCTTTCATTTCAATTTATCCATTTATTAAGTTTTACATTAATAAATCTTTATTTCCTTTCCTTTAATTCAACAACTTGTTCTATTATGAATAACGTTAACATTATTTCCAAATATTACCTTAATCATTAACGTAATAATTTATTTAGATTTATTGCAATTAATTCCAATTCACTTTAATGGATTAAAATATATCGGTAACTTATAATAATTTTTGCCGCTAACGTTTAGTTTCACTTATAAGCTATTATTAGCAAACAAATGTTGCAATTGATTTAGATCTAATGCAATAAATTTAATAAACGGGTAAATAATTATCACTATTGCCAAATTTATTCACATTCATACTTAATTATCATTAACAATTATTATAATTACTTATCTAGCATTGATTCTATCAAATTGCAATTTATTACGTATTATTTCATCAATTAATATAACTTTTGAATTTATTTTCCAATTCACTAATTCCAATCAATTATAACCTCACAATTGTTTCAATTAATAGGTATTGCACTAAATTAGTTATTATTCAACTTGCATAAACATTACTACCTTAATTTACCTTCAGTTACAATTAATCAATATATTATTGTATTGGTAAATTAAATGCTTACTTTTATTTGCTTATTTTAAATTTTATACCCAAGTGCAACAATTAGCACTATTTCTTTATTGGGATTTAACTCCAATTGTCAATAATAAATTTTAATTACCACTGCTACATTTCATTTTTAACATTTGCTTCATTACAAATTATGAAATTCTTTTATTTCTTTCTAAATTTAATTACAAAGATCTAATTAAATTAACCAATTTATTTATCAAAATTTACGGGTCATTACAAATCAAGATTTGAATTCTCTTCAAAATTCAAATAATTTCATGTATAACTCATGCTAATACAATTTAGAATTCCAAAATGAATTTCAAAGTCAAAATGGAAATGTAAACCACTTTTTAAATGATTTTGGCTATGAGAATAATCTCGATTATGGTGCAATTGACAATTTTTATGCTCAACAATTTCAAATTGAAAATTCTTGAATTAATAATTATAAATTTGATTTGTTGAGCAAACGGAAGGAATTCAAAAAGATCACATGGATTTGTTGTTTGAAACAACGTGAAGAACAAAATCAGATCCCAACATATGACGAGTCAAATAATAATCCACCTTTGACCAAAATTGACGAGTTTCAAATAACAACTTTTGAAATTGAAAATGACAATCTAAATGAAGTTGTTGAAATTGCGGTAATTGAGTTGGATTTCAATTCTTCTAAGAGTGTGGAACCAAATTTAAAATTCTATCTTCCTTTTTTCGATTTTTAAAAATTGAATACAACAACTTTGGATTTTGAACATGATATATGCAATGAAGTTGTGAACAATTCAACAAAGGAAGACGAATTTTGTAAACACAATTGTTTTGGACTTTTTGAAGATGAGTTGTTGAATTCTAAATGGGTAAATTTAAATCACCATTTGGATTTTGAAATCAATAATTTCGAAGAATTTGTCATTGATGAATTTGAATTTAAATTTGTCGAAAGTAAACTTGAATTTCAACCAATTGTTCCATCAATCCCAAAAATCATCGAAATAAAACAAATCATATGATTTTTAATAAAACGACATTCATTTTTCCTAATTAACATTTAACTTTGAAATCTTTTATGGTTTGGTTTTCTATGCTTAAGCTATGTCTCTCATACTTGACGAGACGAATGAATTGGTCTTTGGAAGACCGTTTCATTTACTCATTAACAATATTTTTTTAATATCGTGTAAATAATAATCATTTCATTTTCATGTAAATATAAGTCATATTTTTATTTTATTTTTCTCCTTTCACTTGGGCTGACTGTGGGGACACAGTCAAAATCAAGTGTGGGGGATAATCTCGTCTTCGTTTTTCATTTTTCATGGTTTATTTTTTTGCATTTTGTTTCCAAAATTCAAAACTATAAAAAAATCCTAAAAAAACAAATTTCCTTTTTAACATTTTGATTTATTTTGAGGAAACACTATAGGATAAATATATGGTTTTGGTTACTGAATTGAAATTTTTGAAAATTTATTTGTCTCAAAAAAATAAAATAAAGTTTGATTACAAGTAACGATGGTTTAACTAGTATATAGGAAGATTCATTGGTGATAATTACGAGGTATATCCTAATTGTAATCTTCGTTTTGAAACTGGTTAATTTAACGTAAAGGATATAACATTTTTGATCTTCTAAGTTAAGTGGTTCTAAGATGATTTTACAAATCTCTCTCTTAATATATATATATAACAAAAAAATGGTTTTATAAAAATAAGAAACACCTGGAGTCATGTATTTACACGCAAGTGTGCACACTCACCATGCTCTGTACCCTTCTCACGTAAGCTCGAAAGGCAGTGCACGATCGGTATATCTGGCCTCAGTTTATCCGAGTTAGGTGTATGTATATAAAAATTCTTTCATTAATAACCCTACAGTCGATAGGTGTACACACTTGTATGTTCACTTGCCACGCTCTGTATTCCCCTCACGTAAGCCCGAAAGGTAGTGCATAGGTGATGTTTGCGCCAAAATTGGTCACAAACCCCAAATACCATGAAAGCACTAGTGTATGAATACAAATCAACAATATTCAAACACAAATAACAGATCTCAGCACATAACAAGCAGCAAATCAGAAATAATGAACAGAGACACAAGTTTTATAGTGGTTCGGCTATCTCTGGCCTACGTCCACTCCAAAGTTTTATCTTTTATTAATTATCCTTGCTGGTTACAAGTGATTACAGCAGTTACAAAGTCCAAATTCGAAATCAATGGTAGTAATGATGATATGGAATGATTCTGGCAGCGTCCGGGCGTGCTTGTTCTCTCCAAATTCTCCGATCCCTTTTCTGAATGACCAGGGGCTCTATTTATAAGCGTAGGAGGCTGATATTTCGCTGAAAATCCGATAGACCACTTCTGGCACGTGAGGGGGCCCACATGCTCGGCCTTGGAAGACTTGGGTCCACTTTGGGATTATTCGAATCGGTCAAGAAATAATCCAATTGAGTTGAAATTTGGTGAGAACACTCTTCAATATGCACGTAAGCACCTGTAAAAATTTCATAGCATTTGAATTAACGGTTTGGGAGATATGATCGATACGAGATTAAGGTTCTGGTAGCAATGTTCTGTTCGAATCGATGGATTCGAATCCATTGCTTCGAACCGATCCAAGCACGCGCTAGCTTGTTGACGTTGCGCGTCTCCTTTGCATCGATCCACATTTTTTGCCGAGTTGATAGAGTCACTCTGGAGATTTCGCCGTGTTGACATATTCGTTTCCACTTGGCATTGTGGTATTCACATCCATTGATTCGTGCTCGTTTCGACTGCTCCCTTCGTATCTATTGGTACGATCGATACGAAGGTTTCTCCTGAATCCTTCGTATCTACAACTTCGTATCCATTACTTCGTACCCACAAAGCCGACTCCCAACATATCCTTCCTGAACGCTTCCCTCGCATCGACTCACAAACGATTGGTACGAACTACTCAGCTAGAATCCAAACACTTCCCTTTCGTATCGATCCAATACTGATCGATACGAAGAACGTCCGCGCATCCATTCCATCATATTACATCGAGGCAAAGTACATCGATTCGAAGTAAACTCCATGCGCCTTTCTATTTAATCCAAATCCAGCCATCGAGCCAAGATCCATCGACCTTTCCCACCTGATCGATACGAACGCACAGTTCATATCCACATTGATCGATACGAATAACATGCTCGTATCTATGCCGGATCGATACGAAGCAACCGAGTCTCGTCCATGCCAATCGATACGAAGTGTATCGATTCGAAGTCATCATTTCCTGATCGATATGAAGTGCATCGATTCAAACCATCCTTGCGCCATGCCTTTGACCGATGCGAACCTGATGGAGTCGAACTAAACAAAACCTGATGGGTTCGAATCTGATGGATTCGAAATGAGCACCACCTTGACCCCTCGATGGATTCGAACAGCATGCCTTTCCTACCTTGCATCGATCATAACTCATTCATATGAACTCCGATTAAAATGAAATTTGAAACATAGCCTTTCCTAACCCTTATCATCATCTCCAATCAATTTCGTCCCGATCGGAGTTCAACCAAATTTTGACGACATCGATCGCCGCCTTGCTTCCAATCGATCTCCAATCCCGATATCCATCATTCCTTGCCAACTTGTTGATATTCCAGTTTTGACCAAAAAGTGGGATAGCAGGTGATATATCTGATCTCAGTTTATCTGAGTTAAGCATATGTAAATATTATTAATATTAATAAAATTTTCAACTAAAGAGAGAGTAAGCAATTGAAATCCAAGCACTGTTTTTACTTATTTGATTTGACTTGTTATTCAAAGGAAATGAATATACCACTTTGAAAAACTTTGATAATCAACTAAGGATCCATTTCATTATTACACTATGTTATCAACCGAAACAATTAGCCAAACTAGAGTCTATTGTGATGATAACTTGATTTTTTTGGATGTTTTGATAAGTAAAATGACTTAAATTTCTTGATAATAACCAAAACTTATATTTAACTTATTCATGTTAATTTAAAAGTAAATTCATCATTTGTAAATATTTTCAATAAACTTGCATCCATATCTTTGTAAATAAATTGCATTCAGGAATTTTTTTTCATGTTGCATTTGGATTTTGTGAGTAGTATCCGCTGAAAACCCTTGCGAGACAACACTCGTCCTACATGGGACACCTAAAGGTTTAATAACTTATTGCATATGCTCAATGCAATCGTGTTTCCTATGAAAAAAGATTTATCTTAATTTTTCTTTATTCGAGGAAGAATAAAAATACAAGTGTGGGGGTATTTGATGCACACGTAAATATGCATATTTCTACTTCTATATTTAATCTAATTTAATTAAAAAACGAGCATATAGGGTATTTTAACATGTTTAAACCAAAATTTCAATTATTTTCATATCAACATTTATTCAACTTCGTATATAGGGCAAAATGGTCATTTTTCTATATGATTTAATTTGAGAAAATTTACTTGGACATTTATATGTTATCTTGTAGGAATTTGGATACAAATGGAAGAGGTCTATATGAAGATATGCACGCGCAAAAGAAGGAAACAAAAAGTGAAGAAATAAATCATTTCATGCAACATGAAGGACCCCACTTACCCACTTATCTTGA